>CM064916.1:31094886-32505312 GCA_032727855.1 Quercus ilex subsp. ballota | reverse complement strand
TTCACATATACTTAGGATTATCAAGAAGGAGAATTCATTGAGAGCTTGATTATCATTCAGTTGCTACAATAAGAGCTTTAAGATACACAAGCAGGAGTGCTTGTACTTGCTGGAGAATCCAAGAAAGAAGGAGTCTGTGATCTCGGAACTTGCACGTGGTCGTGTCAGTAAGTTTTCTACATAAGGTAGCAATAGGATGTTAGTGGTCTAAGTCGCTATTGTAAAACTTTGATTCTTTCATAGTGGATTCAGTTTTACCTTGAGGATATCTAAGTTAAATCCTCCCCAGGTTTTTTACCAGTTTGGTTTTCTTGAGTCATCATATCTTTGTATTTTTTATATTCCGCACTTTACATTGATATAATTATATAATTGTCTTAACCTAGATCTGGAATTTGGACTAAGTAATAACTTGGCTAAATAACTAGGTTAATCCAATTATATTTTAAGGGGTCTAAAAACAAACAATTATATTTGAAGTTATCAAAATTAAGTTTATTTTTAATTTGTCCATAAAATTTATGAATAATAGAAATTTAAGTATTTACCTTTTTCTATAACCCATCCAGGAAACTTATTATTACTTTTGATTTGCAACAAAATGAATAATAGATCAACTTTATCTTAATTTCATATGTAGTTGCTGGAATAAGCTTAATCGATATACTTCTGGTTTGCTCTTGGTTGTACTTTGTGTTAGGACATATGTGTTTTCACTTGGTAAGAACATATGTCACTTATTTATGTAAATTGGCTAATCCTTTTGACAAAACGCACTCTATGTGTAATTAGGTAGTTCTAGGTGTTTTTAGTACTTCATGAAATAAGGTTTCAAGATCAAGTGTTGAAGTCATCAAGTCTGTCCAAGAAAAACAAGCTGAAGTGCAAATTCATTAAAGCTCGACACTTTCTCGATAGCTCCTCGACACCTACTATCTGTCGAGATTTAAGAAAATCAGAATTCTGATCTGATTTCTTAGGATTCGTGAATATGTCTTTGGGTCTTCTTTTCTCCTAACCCTAGACATATAAAAGGACTATTTTAAGAGCCGTCAAAGAAGACACAAGTTGCACAAGCATTGAGCAAACGCTGTTCAAGCAATTTGTGATCAAAGACGAAATTCTTGACCTAGTTCATCTTCTTTGAAGAAGTTGCTGTGTATTTGCACCAAAAGGTTTTGTAACTAAGCATCTTCCTGATCTTCATCGTGTAGGATGAACTGAAGAACTTTGCAGCCAACCTCTTCTTCTAAGTTGGTGTTTGAAGTCGCGTATTGGGATCCGCGCATTGGTTAGTCACGTACTTGGGAGTCGTGCATCAAAAGGGGGAACTGTCACTATAGATCAAGTCCAATTGGGTATTGGGGTAAGGGTTCAACTGTAAGTTGGTAAGGTACTTGGGATTCCTTTGTTTGTAACCGCTTGATTTGATAATAGTGGAGTTTCGGGAGTGGTGACCTAAAAATCACCCGGTGGGGTTTTTGCCGCAAGGGTTTTCCCATTCATAAACAAATCACCGTGTCATTTAATTTCCGCTGCATATTTAGTTATTTGGTGATTTGTTTGTGCTTCCATGTATTTGCATGTTAAATTGATTAATTAATAACTTGGCTAATTAATCAATTGGTTTAATCATAAGGGGTCATTCAGTTTGTGGCTTATCGCTTTGTAATCAAGAAAAGAAGGCTACTCAAGCTTAAAGAAAAATATTTTCGACAAAATGGGGGATTCATTTTGCGACAACAACAGTCTAGTGAAGAAGAATCTAGTAAAACAATCAAAATCTTCACTGCTAAAGAGCTAAAGAAGGCCACTGGCAATTTTGATGAGAGTAAGATTATTGGCGGAGGAGGTTATGGCACAATTTATAAAGGATTTTTACCAAATGATTGGATTGTTGCAATCAAGAAGTCCAAAACAGTAGATGAAAACCAAATAGAGCAATTCATTAATGAAGTAGTTGTTCTCTCCCAAATCAATCATAAGAATGTGGTCAAATTATTGGGTTGTTGTTTAGAGACACGAGTTCCTTTATTAGTCTATGAATTTGTCCTTAATGGTACCCTCTTCAAGCACATACATAAAGAAAGCATCACACCCACCCTATCATTATCATGGGAAACGCGTTTAAGGATAGCTATAGAAATAGCAAATGCATTATCGTATTTGCACTCTGCAGCTTCTATACCTATAATTCATGGAGATGTCAAGTCTACAAACATACTACTTGATGATGACTTTACTGCAAAAGTCTCTGATCTTGGAACTTCAAGGTTGGTTCCACGAGATCAAAAGCAATTAGTTACTGTAGTGCAAGGAACTCTTGGATATTTGGATCCTGAATACATGGTAACAAATCAATTGACGGAGAAAAGTGATGTTTATAGCTTTGGAGTGGTCTTGGTGGAGCTACTAACAGGACAGAAGGCACTTTCATTTGCTAGGCCTAAAAAACAAAGAAGTCTAGCTATGTATTTTCTTTACTCATTGAGAGAGAATCAATTGTTTGAAATTCTTGAAAATGGTATAGGGGAACAGAGTAACATGGAGCAAGTCAAGGAATTTGCAAAACTTGCAGCGAAGTGCTTAGAGGTAAAAGGGGATGAGAGGCCTACTATGAAGGAAGTTGCAAGTGAGTTAGATGGACTGAGAAAGATGGAGAAGCATCCGTGGGATAATGTTGAATCAAATTCAATGGAAAGTGACCAGACCCTTGATTGGTGAATGTTGAATGGTGAGACATCTAGTGATTAAAAATATCGTGATCAACTCTATCATAGTATCATAAAACTATTGGGACTGATAGCATGAATTCCCAGTGTAATTTGTTCCTGCTTAAAAGTCCCATGTATAATTAGTGAGCTTTGAGAAACGGATGAAAATCTCTCACGATGTCATGCAACTATCTTTTTATTGTCGTTTTTCGATAACCTTAGTGTTCTCTTTATTGTTGGTCCATGCTGAAATCTGGTAGCGTGGTAGGTTCCAGGGCTTGCATTATTTCCTTTGCTAAACTTCCATTCATGGTGAAAGTTTATAAACCGATCGAAGTTACCAAAGTATTCAAGTCAATCGACGCGCAGGTAGTTATTGTACATATCCCAACAGTAAATTTTTCTTTTTAAAAAAAAATCAGTTGTTGTGGGCAAGTCTGAATACTGTTGTTTCTCTTCATGAAGTGTTAAAATGAAAAATTCTATTAATTCATGGCCAAATCCTAGAATCAACCGAGTTTAATTGACCTTTGATAAAAAAAAAAAATCCGACCGACTAATCAAAGTCAATTTATTTTCATTTTAAAGAATATTAAAAAAAAAAAAAAACCTTTAATTCGACTATTTTCTAGCTAAAATATAACTCGAAATGTACAGATGAGATATCACATGACAAATGACTTAAACACTAAATTTTCATTGTGAGGAACTTTGACTCTAGATTGACCGTTGTCAAACCAAGTTCAAACAATATCAGATTGAGACTAAACAAACACATTGGAAAGAGCACGGGAAAATCTTCGATTTGGCCGATCTTGAGCACGTACAAAAACTCCAAACAAGCAGCTTGAACTCTCAAAAATAGAAAACTTTTATCAAAGCGTAATGACTAGACTTGCTCATTATTGAGGTACCATTTTCTATATTGCTTACTGTACTAATCGGTATCAAACGGTTTTTAATTTGATTGACATGCTTTATTTTTTATTGTGATATCCTATATTGCATTGTGATTGTTTTTATCTGTCTTGTTTTCCACATGTGCATTGATACGCTCTTTTGAGTATTTCATGAAAGACAAGTACATTTTGATCAAGAAATTCAACCTCTTCTTACAACTTCTTAGGTTAGATTGTTTTTGGTTGGGAATTTATTTGTAAATTGAATTGGGTTATATTTGTAATGGGCCTCTTTTTTTTTTTTTTTGGGCAATTTAGTTTTGTCACAAGTTGCCAAAGGAAAAGATTTGTTGAGTTTATTGTTTTAAGTTGGCAACCCGTGACAAATTACGTCAATTGTGAGTCTTGTAAGTGTATATCTTTAGTCCTTTTGGTGTTCAAGACTCTTTTCCCCAGTTTTTCCCAAGACAAGTTGAAGTTTTTGTATTCTCAAAAGCTCCTCAACAACTAGTCGATCAATTGAGTATTAATTCATTCGATAGAGAATCGTATCAGTTTTCTGCTTTTAAGCCCATTCGACTATCCAAGTTACTAGGATTATCATGCCACTAGAGGAAGACTAAAAAAGAAAACCTAGAGGTCGTGACTCTTTGAGAGCCACGCCTTTGCATCTTTCAAAGCATCTTTCTTTCTCACTCTTTCATTCTTTCTAGATCTGTCATCTGTGACCGTGTATTCACACTGCAGTAAAGCAGTTTCCTTTCCTTAATGTGGCCGAATAAACTTTTTTTTTTTTGGTCAACATGGCCGAATAAACTTAAGTGTAATAGACAGTAAAGTGTTTTGTACAATTGTACAACATTTCACTGGTAATTCTACGATACCCCCTCTTATTTCTTGGAGGTACGGTACTCACTAATAGGCAACCTGCTTTATCAGGTTACTAAAACAGGGTGTGGCTTGTGTCTAGTGAAAGTTTCCACTGGACACGTTGGATGGTAGACACGTGTCCACTCTTGGACATGTGTCCGAATCCGGACGTGTCCAGTGGAAATTTCCACTAGACAGAAGCCGTGTCCACCAAAACATTACATTTGATGGTACCATTCTTATATTGTGTAGCACTAACACTACATGTGATTGTATTTTTGTCACATTTGGTGGTTCCCTTATTTTTTCTCACTTTTGATGGTACAATCCTTACATTGTGCAGTACTAACATCACATGTGACTGTACTTTTGTCACATTCGGTGGTTCCTTTATTTTTTTCTCACATTTGATGGTACCATCCTCACATTGTGTAGTACTAACATCACATGTAATTGTACTTTTATCACATTCAATGATTCCTTTATTTTTTCTCACATTGCGCAGTACTAACATTGCATGTAACTGTACTTTTGTTACATTCGGTGATTTCCTTTTTTTTTTTCTCACATTTGATGGTACCATTCTCACATTGTGTAGCACTAACATCACATGTGATCGTACTTTTGTCACATTCGGTAGTTCTCTTATTTTTTTCTCACATTTGATGGTATTATCCTCACATTGTGCAGTATCAACATCACATGTAACTATACTTTTTTCACATTCGGCGATTCCTTTATTTTTTTTCTCACATTTGATGGTACCATCCTTATATTGTGCAGTATCAACATCACATGTGACTGTACTTTTTTCACATTCGGTAGTTCCCTTATTTTTTTCTCACATTTGATGGTACCATCCTTATATTGTGTAGTACTAACATCACATGTGATTGTACTTTTGTTACATTCGGTGGTTCCTTTAATTTTTTTTCTCACATTTGATTATACCATCCTCACATTGCGCAATACTAACATCACATATGACTGTACTTTTGTTACATTCGGTGGTTCCTTTAATTTTTTTCTCACATTTGATGGTATCATCCTCACATTGTGCAGTACCAACATCACATGTGACTGTATTTTGCCACATTTGGTGGTTCCTTTATTTTTTTCTCACATTTGATGGTACCATTCTCACATTACGTAATTCTAACATCACATGTGACTGTACTTTTGTCACATTGGGTAGTTTCCTTATGTTTTCTCACATTTTATGGTACTATCCTCACATTATGCAATACCAACATCACATGTGATTATACTTTTGTCACATTCAGTGGTTCCTTTATTTTTTTTCCTCACATTTTATGGTACCAGTCTCACAAAGCGCAGTACTAACATCACATGTGATGTACTTTTGTCACATTCGATGATTCCTTTATTATTTTCCCTCACATTTAATAGTTCAATTATTACATTAGGCAGTACTAACATCTTATTTTACTGTACTTTTCTCACATTCGGTGGTACTTTAATTTTTACTCACATTTGACAGTTCCATCGTCATATTGAGCAGTACCAACGTCACATGTAATTGTACTTTTGTCACATTCAATAGTTTCCTTATTTTTTTCTCACACTTAATGGTTCCTTGATCACATTAAGTAATATCAACATCACACATGACAGTACTTTTGCCATCTTCAGTTGTACTTGTATTTTTTTTTTCTGACATTTGATGGTACCATCTTTAAATTGTGCAGTACCAAAATCACATGTGACTGTACTTTTGTCATATTTGATAGTTCAATTTTTCTTTTCTCGCAAATGATGGTTCTATTGTCACACTCGGCATTACGGTCACATTAGGTAGTACCAACGTCACATTATACTTTATTTTTTTTCTCACATTTGACGGTGCCGTCCTCACATTGTGCAGTACTAAAATAACCATGAAACCTAAAATATGAGTAAAATACCCTTAGAAAAGAAAATGACCGTAATGGCCCCTATACGTAGAGAATATCTATAAATACCATTAGAAACTTGATTAATTCCAAGATACCCTTAGACCTTAATACCTAGAAAATGACCGAAACGACCTCAAAAACCTTAGAAAGGACCGAAATTCCCTCAAAACCTAAAAAATGACCAAACACCCCCCCCCCTTCTCCCAATTCCCTCTAAAATTTAAAATAAATAAATAAATAAATACCATTAGAACCTATAAAATGACCAAAGTACCATTAGAACCAATATAATGATTGTAATGCCCCTGAAAGTTAAAAATGACTAAAATAATCCTGAAAAGCTAAAAAATGACCTAAATACCATTAGGAAAAAAAAAATGACTACATGGCCTTTAAACTTAAAAAATTACTGAAATGACCATAAAACCAAAAAAATGGTTGAAATAACCACGAAACCAAGAAATGGCCAAAATACCCTTATAACAAAAAAAAATGACCGTAATGCCCCCAATTCCTAGAGAATATCTAAAAATACCCTTAGAAACTTAAAAAAGGCCGAAATACCCTTAGTACCTAAAAAATGACCAAAATAACCTTGAAAACCTTAGAAAGGATCGAAATTCCCTCAAAAACGTAAAAAAAAAAAATGATCAAAATACCCTTAGAACCTTTAAAATAATCAAAATACCATTAGAATATAAAAAATGACTATAATGCCCTTGAAATTTAAGAATGACTCTCTCCCTCATTTCTTGTAAATTCACCTCCTCTGACCAACAATTCTTTCCTTTCCCTCTTTTCAGTTTTCACCTCTGTCACTCTCTCTCTCTCTATGAATTTTTTTTTTTTTTTCACATTTTACAGTGTTTGTTTTGTAGTAAAATATTTAGTCAAAGGTAAAATATTTTTAGTCAATCAAATCGATCTAGGCACCACCAGCAAGCTCCAAACACTTGATGGCTTGCAGTTTTCATGTGATTTATCCTTCCAAATACTTGAAAATATTTTACAGTAACTGGCATGTTTTGTTCACATGTACTCTTTTGGACCCACCAAAAGACTTACTTCTTCTACTTCATACAGATGTTGAATTATAAATGCAACTTTGGTTCTATATATACGAGTATAAAACCTACTTGCATTTGTGCTCAAGTTTTTAGAGATGAATTAAGAGAGAAGAGTTAAACATGATGGGCGGGTCAAGATTCTGGTCTGATATGTTATGAAATGGATGAATTGTAGACATTTTAGTAATAGCCTTGTTTTATGTTGGGATTGAGACACAATGAGTTGAAGATATTAATTGTGGTAACATAGGGAAATCTACTTAGACAAGCTAACATGTGCTCCCTTCTATTTGTTTGTTTATTGTATTGATAGACATGTTGTAATTTTTTATGCTCAATACTATTTTTAGGTGAATGCAAAAATGTAATTGATATTTAAGTAAAATTCAATGGCTTGAACTCATACAACTTGAAATCTATTATTAACTCCTTCGTATTTGTAAAGTGCAGGGCACAATTAAGTGAAAACGCATGTTGGAGCCTAGGCACAGTACAAGTGCGCACCAAATTGATGTGAAGCACACGTTTAAAAAAAAAATAGTTTGATAAATTTGAAAATAATTATTAATGGAAAATACAACAATTAAGAGATCAAATAATCATGTAAATGGATATAAAATAATTTTTTTAATTCATATGAAAGTTATAGAAGCCCATCATTTTGCAATTTTACCACAACTAATGCAAGTTAAGTCATTTTATTTTTTGGATAAGCTAAATGAGTACTTTTGTCAATATCATTTCTTAAATCTTAGGTAACTATAATGAGCAATGACTAATTACATATCTTAGTTAATAATTTAATCACTTAATAATTATAAATTTATAAGAATTAGCTAATATAAGATGAATGGTGGACTGGAGTGATTGCAATCCCAAATTGGTCTTATATAGTAGCACACCATAACATTGAATTTTATATACCAAATTAATGATTTATATCAATAGTGTTAAGATACTATGGCTACAATTAAGTTTTGGTTTATTTTTTTGAAAAATAAAGAAGTACAACAAAGCATGCCTAAAATGTGCTTCTTTAAATACACCTAGCTTTAGAGGCTACAAGTGCTAGAGCTTTGGCGCTTTGCGCTTTTACCAACACTATGATTCCCTAGAGTTGGTTGGTTTACTGAGTTCGGTCCACAGCATAGTTAATACCTTGTACTCTGCAATGTATGATAGCGGTCGCATTTCATTTGTTCCCTTGAAATTGTGTTACTCAAGACAGTAAAACTGTATTAGTCAATCAATGGTGAAACTTTGTATAATCACATTATTAATCGAATATAATCATATTATTAAATTTAATCCATTTTGTATATAACACTAGAGGAATTATTATACTTAATATTTATACTGCAATATAAGCATATATATTAAGCCTCAGTTGTAAAGCTTGAATATTATATGCAAGAGTTATGTCCTAAAGAAACAATGAAGCTTCTCCATGTCAAAGCTACCGTTGTCTAAAGGTTCTTACGTACCAATCATAATGAAGTCTGGACTTATGTTTGTGTCCAGGAAGCTCTTTTCATGAACAATCTTTGTTTGTGTTTGTATATTAGCTGTAAATTGTTATATGCCAAAGTTGGAACCAAAAAAAAATTATCAAGCTCCACTCTAGAGAGGTAAAAAACAATCTCATAATTGCCAATAGCTGATAATGTATTAAAAAGAAAATGGAATAATCAGTAAGCGCCATAAAAGAACTACATCAGATCTCAAAACCTTATCTTTAAACTCCTAATCAACTAGAATAACATTTAAGCGCCATAAAAGTCAAATGAAGATATAAAGAAACACACAAAAAACTTATTAAATTAAATATTAACAAATAGTAAGAAAATTCACTACTGGTGAAGGCTTCTATCAAGTCTTTTACCTATCATCTTCACATCTGAATAGACTTTCTTCATACTGATTTCTACGCATATGTTTAAGACAATACTCCTCACTTCCAGAAGTCACTGATACCCAGTGATCATTCAGTGACCCTTTCGAAAGTGTTAGTAGATGATCATTAACTGCCTTTTTCTTTTGACCTTGCCCTGAGATTCTTTAGACCAAGATTTAACCATCTTTTCTAAGACTGCTGTATTCTGAAGCAAAAGTCCTCACCACAAGTACTTCTTCTTCAGTTCCAAGAAAATCACCAATTTTGATAGTTTTGTAGGCTCTCCCTCCCCATTGGTTCCTCGAATGATCCTTCAACTGCATAACTGATACCAGATAAATAACCAAGTACTCGATGTGCAAGAAAAATTAGCCATGGTTGCTTTTGCCTATCGACTAATGCCAAGCAATGCTCAATGAACTTGGATTGCTCAGTTCCTTCCATCCAGTCATGTTCAATGTCAGCTATGCAGAAGTGGAACATGCCATAATCGGTGGAGTACCTGGAAAATGAAAATAATATTTTTTACACCAGTTTCTTGCACATCTAGAAATTAAGTCTATTGTAGACCACATATAGGGAGATTGTACTGGTACAATATTGATAAAACATATAAATACACAGCTATAGGTGAATGCCAATCACTTAGCAATCTACTTTTTCATATAAAAACACAGACATATAGGTGAATGGAAAGCACAAGTTTGAAATGATATTCCTGTACCAGAATTTGGCTTTGTTCTCAGCAGAGACATAAAACATAGTCTCCGCCAACACGCCACATTCCCCCCCAAGAGTCCATATTCCCATAGAATGATCCAGTCCCTGGCCAGTCACGCTCATGGTTACCACTGTAAGGATTCTTCACCAAGTGGCACATAAGACAAGGTACAAGACAAGTATAAGCTCAAATATTATGAGTGATATATTAAGATGAAACCTTGCAATCATGTATGGCACGGTTGATGCAATTGGCTCAACCTGTGCTGTAAATTGATCCCACTGTGAAATGTATCCATTTGCATAACAAATATCTCCAATGTGGAAAACTATATCACTGTTCTTTAAGTCTCTAATAAGTTCTCGAGTAGTGTTAAGAGAGCCACGCTGGAAATTGTTATATTCGTAGGGACCATCAACTTCATCCTGCAGAGGGAAAGGTTTGAGCAAAATTCCAGAAACTACATAAAAATTGGATAGGGCTTCATGATCTTAAACATTGATCCTAAAAATTAAAGCAGCAAATTTTCAATACACGGCAGATTTGATCTTGGAGATCAATATTTTGAGTTTAAGAGAATGAAATTATTGTGCATTCAAAGTGAGAAATTGAATATACTATTGTAAGATCAGGCAGATATTTGTACATTTAATATTATAACAAAACAAAGCTAAGCAAGATAAATTAGTATGTTGCTGATGATAAATAAAAATTAACTGCAATAACCCACACACGAGTCATTGATTAGCCATGGCTGCAATATGGGATTTAATAATTTAGATGTACATAAAAATTTCCAATAGTTTTACAGTACAAAGCAAAACAGGCAGGATAAATACTTGTGCTGTGTTGATAGTCTATGCACAAAATAAGCAGATTTACTCTTGTTATGTCATGTATGAGCTTCAATTATTAAAAGAAAATAAAAATTGGACTTACTTCATTCCATTGTCTTGAGCTAAGCGTGGGTAAACTGGTGCATTTGGATTTGCAAAAGCTACTTGATTCGAAACTGCCACCAGCTTAGGCTATTACACAGAAAATAAATACATAAATAAAAAAATTGCAGAAAAGGTCAATCAAGTTTTAAATGCAAATAGCAAAAAGAAACCTTTTAATGTAAAAAAGAGAGGTCCTGAAAATGGAAAAAGAAAATGAAGGAAGACAAGAGGAGAGCCAAAGGACATAGGTAGAGGCCTTGCAAGAAGCCATCACTGCCAAGGTTTTGAGGAAAATATGGAGTCAGCATTCAGAATAGCATATATGGATTGAGTTAGCCAACAAAAAGTAGTTGAGATTAAAGCTTTGTTGTATATATACTATAATCCACGAAGCAGTGATCACAAGCATTGTTTATATATGAAATTTCCAAAATATCAAAAGATGAATATTTTTTTCTTTCTTTCAAAGAACTAAACAAGAAAACGTAATATTTCATTGCATAAGAAATATTGCTTCAAATAAAACAAATAAGTTATCATGTAAAAATTATGACCAGCTACTAACATCCAAGAATGTACTACAAGGTGATACTCATAACAAGGAGTAATAGAAGAATTAAAACCTGCTGGGTTGTGTTCCTAGCAAGCCTATGAAACCAAAAGGAAACCAAAAATTAAAAACAATCAAGCAATAAAGGGACCAAACAAAATTTTAAATATATATAATATAAAATTAAAAACCAGATGGAAAAAGGAATGAAAAAAAGGAATGTATCGAAATTTAGAGGCGATAAATGGTAGATTTCGCGAACAAAGAGAGATGCAGAGAGAGATAGAGGAAACTGTATCTTTTATCATCAACATTGAACGGAAGAAGATATGCTGCTACTGAAATGAGAAAACTGCGGAACAGACAGTGGGATTCTTTGCTTTACTTATCAGTGTTTCTTTCTGTTTTTTTACTTATATATATAACTTGTTTGACCGGTAGCCAGTATTTACTCTAAATTACTTCAAATTAAATGAATGGTCCGAATCAAATTTTTATTCATTTAATGGTTTAGATTTAAGTGGGTACCATACCTCCCAAAAAAAGAAGGGGGTATGGTAGAATGACCCACATTTCACATATATAATATTAGGAAAATTGATAGTTTTGTTTAATTTTTTCCTAAAATTGTTTTAGTTTATGGTATGTAATAATTACATAATATATATAATTTTCATCTATATAAGAAGATTCAGAAAGTTAATTATAACTTCAAAAAATGTCAAAAATGCCCAATCTAATTAGCTAATCATTATTTGTAAAAAATAAAATAAAAAATCGGCTAAAATTATAATTTCACAAAATTCAAAAACAAAAAACTACGTGAGAAAATCTTTTCCTAAAAATTAGCATACACTTTTTTTTTTTTTTTTGGAGAAATGATCATTCATTCATTCAATCATAATAACAAAGCATCATGATACAATGCTTCCACTACTGGTGGAGGGGAATCCTTCATCCAATACAAATCATCATCTAAATCCTAGCATGTTGTGCAAGAACATGTGCAATCCTATTACCCCCTCCTAATCCTGCTAATACTAGCCCACTATAAACCATGAATCAAATGACGAATATCATCCATCACATTACCTAATAATGAATGGTTAGCCAATGATGAGGAGATGGCTTGTATCACGTTGACATTATCTCCCTCAACAATCAATCTTGTGAACCCAGCATCCACAGCGAATTCAAGGGACCTTCTGCATGCAAGAAGTTCTGTTTCCTTACTTGTACCTAACTTCAGCCCACTTGCAGTCATTGCCGCCATAACCTCACCCTTATTATCATTACGAATTATCACTCCTACACCAAATTTCTCCAACCCCGAAAAGACTGCCGCATCAAAATTAAGCTTATAGACAGATGGTGGAGGTGGTTGCTAAACCTCACTGCTGGCTTGCTCAATCGGACTCACTACCAGTTGCGTCTGAGAGTTTTTATACTCCTCAAGGTACTCATCTTCTCTCTTATTTAGACTATTCAGATCCTTCAATTTCCCTCCATACACCACACAGTTACGTTGGTTCCATATAATCCATGATTGAACCTGTCCACCAGATGCTCCATTAGTTGTATCATGTCCGAAAATCCTAAACACCCTTTCTGCAGTTTCGTAATACTTCCTGCCCAGATATCTTGTATCGCAGCACACTCCCATAATGCATGGATGGTTGACTCCGATTCCCTGGTACAGATTGGACATTTATCCTCATTGATGATCTTTCGCCTTGACAGATTGAAGCGTGTGGGCAAAATATCATGGCATGCCCTCCACTTGAAGACTTTGATTTTATTTGGGATTCGAAGTTTCCACAATACAGGTCAAATCTTTTTCCTATCACAGCCCCTTGAAGATTTTGCCCTATCTCCACTTCCTCGAATCCTTCTTGCTACCTTGTATGCTGATTTAATAGAAAACTTCCCATTTTTATTGTACATCCAGATGATAGAGTCAAAGACATCTCATCGGCTAAGGGGAATTTTGCAAATTGCTTCAGCATCTTCTCTATGGAACATTGACATAATCATACCACTTCTCCATGCATGCAGCACCGAGTTGATCAATTCTAAGACAGCTGCCTCGTCAAACAGATCATGGATAGATGAAGAACTTTGTTCGTGGGGTGATTGGGGATCCACCTATCCCCTAGTACACTTATTGAACACCCATTGCCTACCCTCCAATAGTAACTGAATTTAAGGATAGGTAAGGCACACACTCTCTATTTAAATATATCTCACAAAGGTTTAATACATTTTCCCTTAGAAAATAGCACACACTAAACTAAGCAGTTTACTCCTTTTCAAAATCCTAAATTTTAACTTCTTAAAAATCTTATCCCGTGTAACCTCACTAACAATAGACAAATTCAAATTAAAAAATTATGACATTAAACTCAAAAAAAAAAAAAAAAAAAAAGAGTCTCATCACAATAAATCTTATTTTTTTAGTTTGTCTTTTTATAAGACAACTACATTTGTTTATAAATTGTAATATTTGTAGATAACCACTTTGTAAGAAATGAATCGTAGCGTTTTATTATTTCTTTTTAGTCTGTTAGGTGGAGGGCGGGTGGAGGGAGTGCACTACCAAGGAAAATTGAGGTCTAACCAATTTTGCTAAAAAATTATAATATGAACAATCAAAAAAAAAAATCCAGCTACAATGAATTTGAAAAATAAAGACTAATTAAGGAAGATAAATAGCTTTATGGTCAATCGCAAATGATAGAGTGGATCTCCTTTGATGACAAATTGATAGTCAAGGTGCAGTTCATTTTGACAGACTTCTTCTTCTTCATTATAAAAATCAATTCCACTTTCCCACTAATTAAGCTTGACATGGCTGTTTAGCATCAACAACCCGATATCCAAGTCACCTGCAAGATTGGCAGAACTTGGCAAGTCCTTTGAATTCACATTTACTGTGATACCAACTTTTTTGGTCGAACGCATTCCAGCCTTGCCCTTAGGAATAGTGACTTGCCCCACTGACACACCCTTGTACATGAATGTGGGGGATTCTAGCATTTTACCCTTATTTTTAAAAAAATTTAGCAATATGTCATTGTTTTGAAACTATTTAGGTCCATGCTCCTGTTTTGAAATTCGATTTTCTCAAAATCAAGTTTCAATGTAAAACTCGATTTGTAGAAAACCGAGTATGGGGCAATAAAAAAAACTTGCATGGAACTCGAGCTCCATGAACTTGAGTTCCATTTAAAACGCCACTATAGGACTCCCTGAACGCAGCTATAAGTATGACGCGATCAATCTTAAAAAAAAAAAAAAAAAAAAAAAAAAAAAAAAAAAAAAGCTTGCATGGAAATCAACTTCAGGGAGCTCGAGTTCCATTTAAAATGCCGCTATAGGATGACCTAAACACAGCTATAGGTATGGAACTTGAGCTCCATGAACTCGAGTTCCAAGCAATTTTTTTTTTTTTTTTTTTTTTAAGTTTCATTTGGCATAACTCGATTTTAAACCAATCGAGTTTCAAAACAGGGCATGAACCTAAATAGTTTCAAAACATGGACATATTGCTAAATTTTAAAAAAAAATAAGGGTAAAATGCTAGAATCCCCCATGAATGTGGGAATGGTGCTATCATATTTGTAAGGACCAAAGTTTGTGTTCTTAACACTCAGTTGGGTTGTGATGTAGAACAGACAACACATGCCTTTTTGGAGCAGTAGGGGCGCAGGAAGTCACAACGCAAGATCAAAAGGAAGTGCCAGTAGAGACCATCAGGGCGACAATGTTGGAATTGCATGAAATTGACAGGTTGAAGGGAAACAGTGTTCTGATCCAAACTCATGATAACATGAGCGTCGCCAAAATTTAGGGGAATTTCTTCATTAAGGCCCCAAAAACAGTGTTTTTGCTATTTATAGTAATATTTATTTTTTCTTAATAACTTTTAGTTTAAAAGTCAGAATAAAGTCTCGTCTATTTTTGGATGAACCTTAAGGTCAATAGTTTATGATTCTGCATTTAACTCAATTTTGCCATTTTTAGTAAATTTCGGTATTTTGTCACCTAATCGCGTAATTAGTGCAAATTAAAGTTTTAGACATTTTTCTCAGTATTTATATGTTTTGTAGCCATTAGAGGCAAAGCAGACTATTATCAATAAATACAGACGTTTTGTCAAATTTTTTTCTAGTGGATTCCAATTTTTATCTCCTTGTGGATTCAAGGAAACCCTCGTTGATTCGAGATTTACTACTAAAAACTAACAATTTAGTTTCTGTTCTATCAAGAGAGTATCGTGTGTGCTTTCTTTAGGCTTCCACAACATCAGGTTGTGAAGTTTATATCAAAGGAACGTGATATTGAGTTACTCGTGGTCACATTGTGAAATTTGACATTATTGCCCAACCTGACTTTTGGAGCTTTAACACGCATTACCAAGGTTGTCAAAATTAGATCTTACGTAGGATCGTGAGAGGTAGGTGAGATTGTGGATCGTAAGATCGGATTGTAGATCGTAAAATCCTACATATTTTCATATTTGAAGTAAAAAAAACATATTGATAATGACTTTATACGTTGAATAATCACGTAAATTGTGAATTTATCCATAAAAAAACAAAGATTTGCATTATATGATGTAATTTGCATGTCATACATCGCTAAGTCTATACTAACGAAACTAATATATTTACGTTTTGACCTAATATATCTAAAAAATTCAATAAATGTTTAATTAGTAACCAAATATCAAAATATTTATCAACAATATGGAAATATTTTCCAAGTTCCAAGTTCCAAGTTTAAAATTCAAAATAAGTTATCAAATGGAAACTAGCTAACTAAAATATGAAATCCAAAAGCAAGATTAATATTAAGGTGAAGTGAACATTTAATTATTCTATTATAGGGTTCTTATGACCACCATCCTAATCATCATCAACCATTTTATTATCTATGTAGACATTGTATATTTGTATACTAGAGCTGCAAAAGAGATCAAGATATAACTTCACACACTCAACTATTCAAGTTATACTGCTCAGCAACAATTACAGAGCGTGCTCAAAAAAATCAATCAATCAATATTCAAATACAAGCATACTAATAAAATTATATATAAGAAAAACATTTTAGTAATATTATAACACAAATTAGTATATTGATCAAACAAATTTAACAACATTATAGCTTAAAATGTAGCAAAGCCAATATAAATTCTTCATTTAGAAATGATGAAGCATTCCTTCATTGTTATTACAAGTGAACTAAAAACTAGAAAACATTTGCTTAGGTTAACATAATTTTATAAAAAATAAAAATAAAAAGCCATACTATCACAATATAGAAAAATAAAAACCCTTAAAGTTTCCTCAAAACAAAAAATTTATCCCTTAAAAAAAAAAAAAAAAAAAAAAAAAAAAAAAAAAAAAACCGATGTTTTGGTAGGATTGGTAGGATCCCATACAATCCTACCATCCCATGCGATCCTACATACGATCCTACCATTTTCACGATCCTAGTGCGATTCCAAACATTTTAGTGAGGTGGGATCATAAAATCGTGCAATTCTACGTCTAGATCGCAATTTTGACAACCATGCGCATTACAATGAGTGCAAAAACCAAGATGACTATGGTTTGAAACATTGCAAAAGCAGCAATATATATGGCCAACTTGATCCTTTTTTTTTCGCTTGGGCTACTACGTAGTTGTTTTAGAGCCAGACTCTTCATCACTTCTAGGCTCTTTACTTTCTGGTCCCAAAGGGTACACTAGTTGGTTTGTTTTCTATGCCATTTTCTAATTCTCTTCGAAACAGCAAACTATCAAGAGTGTTTTTTTGT
The DNA here is from genome assembly GCA_032727855.1 of Quercus ilex subsp. ballota. NCBI lineage: Eukaryota > Viridiplantae > Streptophyta > Magnoliopsida > Fagales > Fagaceae > Quercus > Quercus ilex. Next base: position 32,487,915 of record CM064916.1, on the reverse strand, counting down.
CTCTTTATGTTATAGTTCCTTTCTGTCTAAGGAATTTAAAATGGAAAGGAGTTTTTTTTTTTTTTTTTATGTGCGGAAATTGTAGTGAGACATATCTGCTATATATAGGTTTGGATTAGACTATGTATTTGATGGAGTGAATTATGGATTAAGTGCTTCCTGGTTAAGGTTACTTAACAAGGTATATTTTTCTTCAGTCATAGAATGCGTGTTGGTTGTTATATTTCACTTCTAGATGGTCTAGCAAGTAAGAATCTATATTTATTGAAAATTTGAAAGAGGACACAACTCTATTCTTTTTGCTAAAAGACGTGTCATTCTACTTCTAAAGGACAGATTTACAGTATTGGCCTTTTTAATTAAGGGAACAACGTACGGCATGTAGCACTCTTTACACGACAACCATGAGATGCAGACCTAGCAAACGGGATTAGTCGGGTTGGGTGCCAAAAATAACAAAATACTCAAAAATAAAAATTAAATAATACAAATATGCTCAAAGTTCACTATTGATATTATCATCCGAAAAGGGGGGGGGGGGGGGGGGTGGGTGGAACACCCTAAATATCAGGTAAAGAATCCATCTTAAGTGCACCTATTCCTGTTGTGTGTAAACTATAAAATAATAACAAATTTATATAACCTAGAAAGATAACTAAAAAAAAAAAACTTTAAAAATAAAATATAACATATTAGGTAAAAAAGAATAAATAAATATTTGATATGAATTGCACTCCAATCTGTTCAATGTTAATAGTAGATCAAGCGCTAGAAATATTCATATTTGAAATTTGCTATTTGCCATATAAATTTTTCCATGCCATTTACCCATAGCCCTACATATCCCATTATCCTTTAAAAAAAATTTAAAAGGCTTCAAGTTGGGTTCGGTCAACCCGTGTTTACTCAAAGTTAAAAATCTAATTTGTCAAGTCTAATGAAATGTTTGACAAGTCCTAGAGCTCACTACATAGTTATTCATATTTGAAATTTGCTATATAAAATTTCCCACACCATTTACCTATAGCCCTTCATATGTTATTCAATTCACAAATATTTTGCTAATCTTAGGCTTTTCTAAAGTCCAACAAAAGACCCATTTAGTGAGTTTTGAACTATCTATAGGAGTATCACATAACTACTACCTCACTTATTTCCATCCTTTTGACTTTAAATTGTCTATGGCTTTCAATGTGTTGTTCACTGATGAAGCACAATTGAGATTATATAACCAAAAGTTGCATCTGTAGGCACAAGGGGGAGTCGCCACCTAGTTTTTGCAATGGCCTATGAACCATATATATTGTGTCCTCTCAAGGAATAACCTTTTGATCTTACTATCAGAGATATAAGTTTGGAGTTTAGGTATGTTCTTGGGAAGGTGTTAGGCACCCAAGATCGCCTAACCCTAAGGTTGGCCTCCCATCATTGTGTCTTACGTCTTAACCTCATTAAAACATGTTCAACACTTGTATCTATACTCACGCAGACACTAGCATACATCTAACCATACAATATGGCATCATTATCCCAAAACACATACATTTCTATCTATAAAGCAAAAGGAAGCCAAACCACACAAATATATAAACCCTAGAATTCATCTAGCATATGAAACTCTATCATATATCTAAAACAATGCAGCAACTTGATCATGGCAATCACAAATATTATATAAAGCATACAATTGGGATCAAAAGACATAAAACGAACATTCAATAATATACATCATCAAATGCATGTACATACCCGTGCATGACTTACCATTACTTACCTTTCAGCAACACAACACCTATGGCAAAAAGACCCTCCAAGCTTAATCTACCCAATGTACTTGAGCCCTTCAAGCTCTTGCTATCAACGAACTTCTCGAAGTCTTGTCTTCACTAGCTTTTCGGATCTAGCACTTCAACCCAATTGCACCCACCACTCAATTGGCTTCTTCCAATTCTTCCAATACTTCCCAACGGCACCAAAACTTCTCTCAACACTTAGAATGGGTGAGGTAACTATTTGGGCTAAGAACTTCTCAATGATGTATAGATGGAAAGGTAGGAGTAGAGGAAAACTAAGAGAAAATATGTAGATGATTGTGGGTATGACAATCTCTAACTCTCAAGTGTTTTGCTAGGGTTTTCTCTCTGAAAAGTACTTCTTACATTTCGTGGGTAATGAGGGTCTATATAGTGTGGGTAAAGAATTTGGTAAAGCGCTTTTTCATTTTGCCAAACAAAGAGTTTGCGAACTGGATAGGCTAGCATAGCTCTTCAACTTCTAGTCATGTGCTTCACAAGTGGCCTTTTTAGGGATTGCTTTACTAGCGAGCTTCTCACGAGCTAGTCACGAACTGCACTGGTTCTTCTTTTAAAGCTTGATTCTTCACCAATTTCTCACACTCATCCCTTACAAATAAACTCACATAAATACAGGGAAACGATTGAATGAATTACAACCAAATTTGGCATTGAATTAAAGCCAACAAAGGCTAGTTGGAAATCACAATTTTACAAACTCTTAAAAATAGAAAACTTTTATCAAAGCGTAATGACTAGACTTGCTCATTATTGAGGTACCATTTTCTATATTGCTTATTGTTCTAATCGGTATCAAATGGTTTTTAATTTGGTTGACATGCTTTATTCTTGATTGTGATATCATATATTGCATTGTGATTGTTTTTATCTGTCTTGTTTTCCACACATGCATTGATGCACTCTTTTGAGTATTTCATGAAAGGCAAGTACATTTTGATCAAGAAGTTCAACCTCTTCTTGCAACTTCTTAGGTTAGATTGTTTTTGGTTGGAATTTTATTTGTAAATTGAATTGGGTTATATTTGTAATGGGCCTTTTTTTTTTTTTTCTTTTTTTTTTTTTTTTTTTGCAATTTGGTTTTATCACAGATCAACAAAGAGGAAACGAATGACACACGATATGAGGAAATGTTTGCAATTAAAGCTGCCATGACTGACGTAACCATGATTATGTCACATGAGGAGGCGCGGATAACAAATGGGCCATAAGATGGGCCTCCAACAGCCCCACATGACTCAACAGCCTAGTCCCAACGGAAATGGAAAAGAATTGTCCAAGCCCAAGCTCCTAGCCCTACAACAACTAACCAAGACATGTTAAGCTCCAAACGCAAACTTGATGACACAGAGGGCTATGTAGGTAGTGACAAAAAATAGATACTTGATACTGAAACACATATTCTGGGCAGGATTTTTACAAAACATTTAGGATTGGCGGTTACTGCTACGCAGCACCGCCAGGCCTAATAAGTACCATCAGCTGGAACTGTTGAGGGCTTGGGAACCCTTGTACAATTCATACTCCTCAAAGAGCACTCCACACAGAAGCTTCCCAGTTGGTTTTCTTAATGGAGACCAAACTGTCACAAGAAGACATGAAGTACAAGAAGCAAGAACTTGGCTACACTCAAGGGCTAGTGGTATCCAGTATTGGCCAAAGTGGCAGCTTAGCACTATTATGGAAACCAGAAACCAAGGTGGCTTGGATTTTCAAGATGGCATATAGACGCTCATATTGCATGTGCTATTACTGGTGTAACTTGGCGTTTGACTGGCTTTATGGGTAGCCAGACACAAACAAAAGGGAAGAAACATGGTCCATGTGAGAAACCACGCCCCTGGCCCTTTTTATGGAGGATTGAGTCAACCTCACGTGAATGGGCAGAGTCATGTTATTGCCTCTCAAAATGGAGGTTCGACTAGTTATATTTTCCCCTTTAGATTAAGGGTTTTACAATGGAGTCGTCACTTATTTAATTATTGGGATAAATAAAAAACCAAAATTGAAAAATTTCTCATTTTATTAATTTTCAATTGAATTTACATTGATCACAGGAAAATTACATGACTTTGGTCCTAGATACAATCTAAGATAAAGTACATAGTTTTGTTTCCTAATTATAATCTAAAATTTGAAAATTACAAGGATAAACATTGGTCTATCAACCCTTGATCTAAGTTTGGAGATTATGTTACAAGGTGGGAAGGTGTTAGGCATCTACATTGCCCAATGAAACCAGTCTTCTAGACTATAGTGGCCAACATTCATATCACATGATCCAATATATTATCAATCAATTTGCATGTTGAATTTGAAGTGTGTGCATTTGATAAACCCTAATTCAATTTATTAAGCATTTAATTTGGATTGAAAAATAAATTCTAGTGAATATGTGTGGATGGTGATATCCTAGATTCAAGAATTTAAAAGAATTATTAAACAAACATATTTTTCATGTTTTTAATGTAGATTTAAGATTGAAACTAGTGTTATGTATGAACATGTGATGAACAATCAAGAACATGTGAAGAACATATAAGAACAATTAAGAACATTCAGACATATTCAAAGGAATTTAAATGATTATTATCATGCTTTAATCTTAAACTCTTATCATGGCAACATAAAAAACAATTAGAGAAAGGGATTATACCTTCATGCAAGATCTATATGGTGGAGAAGGAGACTCTTAAAGGAGGTCATAAGGGTGGACAAAAAGAAGAGTTAGGAGAGGAAGAGTGAGTCTCACTAAATACCTTGAGTCTCAAGAAGACCAAAATATGACAAGACTACTCAACTTCCTGGAACTCAAGAAAGGAGAAGGGGGGTTTTTGTGTGTTTTGGAATGAAAGAGAGGGAAGGTTTGTGGAGGAAATGTGAATGAAAGGCCATTTAATGAGGGTTGACAAAAAATCATGAACCTAAACCTCATTTTAGCATTGGAAAAAATTTGGTACATTAAATGTAGAGATTGGTGGGAGTGAGGAGCAAGCAAAATTCGGTTTTCCCGTAACTACTGTAACAGCATATAGAGCCAATTTCAAAAAATCATATCATACTCAATTCTGATCGGAATTGTCTCATTCTTATGCTCAAATTGAAGCCCCAGATGTCTAGTTTCTAGAAAAATTAATCTCATTCACAGATTCAACATATTATGAGAGATATCAAAGAAATGGTGAGCAGAGGTCATTTGTTAGAAAACAATTTCAGCACAATTAACATTAATAGGTTCCAAATTAGCTCCCAATTAACATTAATAGGCTCCAATCACTACCATTTCAGATTTAATTAGTTTCAAATTTACCCTAATTAAAAGATAATTGCACAAATTACTCATTGAATAATTAATGTTTATATATCTAATTAATTAGGTGTATGCAACCTCACCATAAAATGTAGTCCTAACCAATCAAATTATGACACATCATTAATCTCAAATTTATTATAATTATAACCAATTGGAATCAATTGTTCATAATCACATATAGTTGGACTCAATTTGTAATAGTGCGTCTTGGCTATTAAAATTTGATTTGATGATAACTTTCAATCTGATGGTCCAATTAGGCCTTATGACCAGTCGATTTGATAGTTACAACATTAAGATCATTTTGTTGAAGTGAGATTAAGGATCTAGATACTAGAATCAAGATGCATGTTTCCAAAGCGAAATTATTCTTTTACCCTCCATGTGAGGTTAAATGCGGGTTACAAAATGGGGTGTCAACAGTCCATCTTGGAATCACTTGGCCAAACAAACCAGTTACCTTGGCTTTGTATCGAGGACCACAATGAAATCTTAAGCCACTTAGAAAAATCCGGCAATAGACTAAGGCTAGCTAAGCAGCTTGATCGGTTTTGCAGTGCCATCTACTTGTGTGGATTTCATGACTTGGGGTTTGTTGGCTCGCCTTTCACCTAGTCCAAAATAGATAGCTTAGAAGGTAGTTTAAGAATAAGACTTGATAAGGCACTCGCCAACAATGCCTGGAAACTGATCTCTACTAGTGCTGTCGTCCACCATATTCCCATGTCAACATCAGACCATTCCATGCTTTCTCTCCACCTTCAAGATGACCACCACAACCGCTGAAAGAATAAAACACTTTTCTGATTCAAGGAAATGTGGCTAAGAGACCCTCACTTCTCTGAAGTTGTTCAAGAATCTTGGCAAGAAGGGCTTTATAAACTTGATGGCTTCCTTATCACAAACTGCCTTGAAACTTGCCGAGATAGGTTGCAATGTTGGAACAAGATAGAATAAGGCCATGTGGGACAAAAGATTCAGAATCTGCAAAAACAATTACAAATGTTGGAGGCTCGAGTTCCTTGTGTGGAAACTGACAGAGGGATCAAAGAGGTTCGAGATGCACTAAACGTTTGGCTAGATACCGAAAGTACCATGTGGAGGCAGCGCTCTCACAATTTCTGGCTCACTGATGGGGACCACAACACAAGGTTTTTCCACACCAAAGCCGCAAACCGAAAGCAGCGTAATACGATCCATGACATTTATGACTGAAATGGAAATTGGCAGGAAGATGAGCAACATGTGGAGAATATCATTGTTGGCTACTTTAGAGACATTTTTCACACACAAGGACCAGCAGATTCATCTACTCTCATTAAAGCCATTGAACCCGTGGTCACTAGTGACATGAATGATTCTCTGACCCAAGTGTTTCAAGCTGATGAAGTACACAGAGCCTTAAAGCAAATGCATCCCAAGAAGTCTCATGGACCTGAGGGTATGCCCCCTTTCTTTTATCAACATTTTTGGTCTTTAGTTGGTGATTGTGTTACAAAAATTGTACTGGACTTCCTCAATCATGGCATCACTCCCCCAAACTTTAATGAAACTCATGTTGTACTCATACCAAAAATAAAGAACCCAAAAAGATCACTCAATACCGACCCATTAGTCTTACCAATGTTATTTCTCGTTTAGCCTCCAAGGTCATAGCAAACCGCTTAAAACACTTCCTTCCACAAATAATTAGCGAAAACCAAAGCACATTCATGTCTGACTGCCTCATTATAGATAACATCCTTGTGGCCTTTGAAACCATGCATCGTATTACTACAAAACGTACTTGTAAAGTTGGGGAGATGGCTTTAAAACTGGATATGAGTAAAGCTTTTAGAGTTAAGTGGGGATGTTTGGAAAAAATAATGTATAAAATGGGTTTTCATGATTCTTGGGTGAAACTTATGATGAGATGTGTTAACACTGTCACATATTCTATAAAAATCAATGGAAGGCCACGAGGACACATCACCCCTTCTAGGGGATTTCGTTAGGGTGACCTTCTCTCTCCTTTCTTGTTTCTTTTTTGTGTAGAAGGCTAATCAGCTCTAATAAGGAAATCTGTGGAGCTTGGGCTTTTGAGTGGTGTGGCTACATGCCTAAGGGGTCCAAAGATTTGTCATCTTTTCTTTGCAAATGATAGCTTAATCTTTTGTAAGGCCACCGTAGAAGAATGCACCACAGTTGAGGATATCTTGGAGATTTATGAATGTTCATTAGGGCAGCAACTAAACCGTGAAAAGACCTCTCTCTTTTTTAGCCGAAACACTCTACATGAGATCAAAGAAGCCATCAAAAGCCGCTTTGGAGCTAACTTCATTCAGCAACATGAGACCTATTAAGGGCTACCCTCCTTGGTAGGCAAAAACAGGTGCAACACATTCCGAGCTTGGAAGGAAAAATTAAGTAATAAGCTTTCGGGTTGGAAGGAAAAACTATTGTCCCATGCAGGTAAGGAAGTGCTCATAAAGGCGGTGGCTCAAGCAATTCCAACCTACACAATAAGTGTCTTTCAACTCCCTAGTGCACTATGCGATGAACTGACAAGTATGGTTAGAAGCTTTTGGTGGGGCCAACATAATGGAAAGAACAAAATTGCTTGGACTAGCTGGGACAAAATCTGTGCACCAAAAATTAAGGGCAGCTTGGGGTTTCGAGACCTAAAAGCTTTCAATCTCGCCCTATTAGCCAAGCAAGGTTGGCGCCTACAGACCAACACCTCCTCTCTTGTCCACCGAGTCTTCCAAGCCTGGTACTTCCCTGAGAAAGATTTCCTTAGTGCTGATTTGGGGTCAAGACCTTCATACGCGTGGAGAAGTATCATAGCTGCTCAACGGATTGTCCAACATGGGTACCGATGGCAGGTTGGTAATGGCAACTCTATTAAGCTATGGTCGAATAAGTGGCTACCCACTTACTCCACTTTCAAAGTCTCTACCCATCCACATGCCCTGCATGTTGATTCTCACGTTAGCTCCCTCATTGACAATGATACTGGCTATTGGAGAATAGGCTTAATAAAAGAAATTTTCTTACAACATGATGCGGAGGCCATTTTAAGCATACCATTGAGCACCTGTCGTCCCCCGAACCGCATAATCTAGGCTTTCACACCCAACGGAAGGTTCTTAGTTAACTCTGCCTATAAAGTTTCTTTCTCACTTTTACACACCAATACCCAGGGGTGTCAATGTTCAACCCAACCCGCGAACATGACACAAACCCAACATGGGTTTTTTCGGGTTAGGGTTGTGCCTTAATGGGTTTGGGTCATAAACAGGTCGACTCGAAAGCGACACAATAAAAAACATTTCATAAGCAGATCAACCCGCGTAACCCGCAATAAACACGTTTGACACACCAATTTATTTGTGTCAACCTGAAATGACCCACTTAACACAACCCGTTTAACTTGTATAACAAATGAATATATATTTTATTCTAGATCTGTCAAATACCTTTTATATCTAACATATATTTTAAATTTAAAAAGAAAAGTGAGTAATTATAAAAATTTACAAGGGATCTAATTGAAAATTGAAACTTTACAGATCTTAGAACTACTAATACTTTTTTTTTTTTTGGCATAGAACTTACACAAATGAAATTGGATGAGCTTGTGGAAGATGTTATGAATTTGGACATCAACAAAGAATCTATGAATGAAAATCGTGGTCATAGTCAGGATTAGTCTAGTTTGCTCAAATTCTTTCAATATTGATACTTAGCATTTGGCAAGTTCCAAGAATATTATATTTTTGTTGAACTATGTTATTTTATTTTTGTTAAACTTTGTTATTTTGAATTTGGGTTGAAGTGTATGCACTTCTTTTGGAGTGTAAAGAACTCATTTCTAGATGAATGTTATATTTTTGTTGAACTATATTATTTTGAATGTGGGTTGAAAACTTGAAGTGTATGCACTACTTTTTGGGATGTAAAAAAATTATTTCTAGATAGATGTTATACTTAATATTATGCAGGTTGAAATGGGTTATGTTACATTCATGTCAACCCAACACGACTTGTTTATTAAGCGTGTCGAATGGGTTGGGTCAGGTCAACCTGCCTTATTAACAGGTCGGGTTAGGGTTGAAGAATCATAACACGATTATTAAATGGGTCGGGTTAGGGTTGAGCCATTTAGTCGAATACCCCTACCTCGACATGACACGAACCCGACACGCTAACCCGAATTGACACCCCTACCAACACCGACTCCTTGGGCTCTCCATCAAATAGCCAAAATATTTCAGTCTTTTGGAAAACTATATGGCGCCTCAAAGTACCAAGCAAGATTCGCTCTTTCGCATGGAGAGCATGCAAAAACATTCTCCCAACAAAATCCAACCTGCACCTAAGGAAAGTTCTTGACGACCCAACTTGTGAAGCATGCCGCAAAGAAGAGGAGACAACCGGACATGTTCTTTGGTCTTGCGTGAAAGCTTAGGAGGTTTGGCTCGCTACAGGCATACGTACCCACAACCATAGTTTGAGGTTTAACAGTTTCTTATACTTTCTCTGGCACTTGATCTTCGAACAACATGTAGGTGATGAGTTATTGATCTTGATTGTCACTATAGCATGGAGTTTGTGGTAGAATCATAACAAAGCTCAAACAGGTGGTACACTGCAAAACAATCTAGCCATTCTTCATTTAGCACTCAACCTGACTAGAGAATATTGGCTTGCAAACCATAAGATTGTGATCCCAAACGTTGTTACCAATGCCACTTGTGCCCCACCACATAGTCCCAGGTACAAGGTTAACGTTGATGGCGCCATCTTCCAACTTCTCCATACGGTGGGTATTGGGGTCATAGCACGAGATCACGAAGGCCAATGCGTTACAGCCATGAGTAAGAAAATGTGGGTACCACTTGGTCCATTGGAAGCGGAAGCAAAGGCCATGGAAGAGGGAATTGATTTTGCATAGGACTTAGGGATACGGGACGTGGACTTTGAAACAGACTCAGAGATTCTCCATGGGACCCTCACGGGTTCCATCACGCCTCCAGCAACAATACTGAACATCATCTCCTCATGTCTCATACGGCTACAAGACTTCAGATTTGTTCGGCTTACTCTCGTGCAACGACAAGGAAACAAACGCCCACATCTTAGCACACTATGCCAAAAAGCTAGAAACATTTGTAACTTGGATTGAGGATACTCCGATACCCATTGAGTGCGCTTTGATTCAAGATGTATTAATTGCCTTTTGACACCGATTAATAAAGTTATAGCATTCTTATCCCAAAAAAAAAAGAAAAAAAATCAAACACAAAGAATATTATGATTGGTAGATTATAAAGTGGAACACAAAATATTGTACAGAAGATTTGTATTTATTCATATGATCTGTATACTGTAGTTGTAGTTTTTTCTCTTTTGTGGTGTTTGGCCCGTTTTAGATGGGTAAGCTTTACATAAGAAATTTATGCTTTCAATTGGGGTTGATGGGTCTTTTCATGGAATAATTTATGAAAATTTTTAGGTTGTTACTTCGAAGGAATTGTTTATACTTTAAAATGTACAATACCAAATTTCAAATAAGCGAAATGGGGTATGATAAGATTTATATACGAAAAAATTATTTAACTCACATAAATCTTATTACATATCTACGTATTTTTGTGAATCGAAAAATGTAGTTACCCTGAATTATGATTAGTGGAAGGTATTGACCTTTAAAAAGAGAGAAATGTTATGTCCACAACATTTTTATCTCATCATAAATAAATAAATAAATAATTTCTTTTGCAACATCTCCTTTTTTTCCCCTCTCCTTCACGTTAAGTTGGTTTTTTTTTTTTTAATTTTTTTAAGCCTTACTTTTTTTTAATGGGAAAAAACCCTTATCCTTATCCCCTTTTTTTTTTTGAATTATTATTCTTATCCCATCATCTCATGTACTTTTTATTTTTTATTTTAATGAGATTACTCAATGTAGTTAAAAGAATATTCAATTATCCACCAACATATCTCACTTATCTAAGTAAAAAAAAAAAATTAAATTAAATCAAATCCCACATTCAACCATTTTTCTAAATTTTAGTTTACCTCTTCAAAATTTAAAATTTAAATTACTCACAACTTTTAAAGTCTTTTCTTTTTACAATTTGATTAGTAGAGGATTCTAATAGCCCAACCACAACTTCTCCTAAATTCTAATTATGGTTTTTATTTGAGTTTGTACTTAGCTGTAGAGGTTGTAATTATCTTTTAGTTGTAACTCATGTATATTTTTAATATAAATACAAAAACATGGACAACAGTGGAATGTCTGCTGTCCACCTTCAATTTTATAGTATTATCTTACAAAATAGTCTCTAAGCACGCGCGTGATAAAAATATATTTTCATCGCCAAAAAAATCTAGGGGTGTGATGAAAAAATTCTTTCACCCACAAACACTTAACACTCATCACACCCCTAGGCTTTTTTTGTGATTGGAAAATATATTAATCTCAAATTATAATTTATGCAAATTATTAACCTCTACCCAAAAAATAGAAGAGCCTCACACGCGTGCTCAAAGGCTAGTTATATATGATGTGTGTATGTTAACTACGATTATTTTTAATTGTACAACATCACAAGTTATATAAAAGAAATGCCTTTTGTGCCTACAAATTAAAATTCTGAGTATGAGCATATGAATATTGTCTCTCCCTTTATTATGGTGACCTTAATTATCAGTTATCACAACTGATGAAGTGTAAATCGTCAGTCTTGTAGGTTCATCCAAATGGAACTGGGTCATCATCACTATCTCTGCAAATGTGGGACAATGGCTCCAGTAAGATGGTCACCGGTGTGGTGCTTGCCACCACGCCTCCGATGCCAAAGTCAGTATATAGAAGTTTCTAGAGAATAATAAGAGAGTACTGAATATCAAAGCATTTACGAATATTTTTGGGTGAGTCTATGTACCTGGTTTGTCTCTAATCAGTGTGTATATATACAACTTCATGGTTCCTAGCCGTTAGGGCCTTAATTGTGGCTTTAGTGCCCTTTTTGTAACGCCTTAGGGCTCATGAATATAGGTTTTGATGAGGCTCCAACGGCCTGCCAACTGTTTAGTAACTATCCGAGCTATTTAATGCTTTCATTAATGGCTCCCTTGTGTTCGTCTGTGACGCGTCAAGGTGGACGGGTACATTTGATGAGCCCATCCCAAGAAGGGGAGTTCGTCAATCCCGTCAGCTGCCCCCCAGGTTCTATGGTCGTCGTGGTGTGTCATGACGACCATCAGAAGATGGAGGGTTTCTTGACCAGACATGGCTCTTGGGATTTCGCTTCACATTTAATGCATAGTGGCAGTGCCACACACATCGTGGCCACGTGGCGTGTTCTGACTAGTGGAGTTAATGCTCCAGTTGTGTGACTCTTGGGTTTCCCGCTGAATTTCAGTTTTTGTGCCTTGGTTTTTAAACTTCCCTTCTTTTCACTTTCCCTTTCACTTTCTCCAACTTCCAATCATTGTTCTGAGCTTCTTCTTCTCCAACCTTTTTCTGCAATTTTTCTTCGAGCTAGTGCATTCTGTGGCTGAGCTCTCCTTGCTTCTTTTTGAGGTATGCCTTTCTCCTCTCCCTCTTTTTATGGCATAGATATAGATTTCGCTTAGTTTTTTATTTTTCTTTTTTTTATTATTTTTTTTTTTGGGGGTTTTTAGGATTCATCTCTTTTCCTCCGTTTTCTTGCTTTCCATGGTTAGTAGCTCTGATGTTAGGATAGCTTGCCCCTCAATCTCATTTCTTTTTGCGCGTTTGGGGGGATCTTTAGGTGTTTTCCCCTACCTTGAGAATTTTGTCTTTGAGGGTAGTAGTTTGAGCGTTGCATTGGCTAATTTGCTACCCTTGCTCCGTCAGTCAATTGATTGGTTTGAGGGTTTAGTGAGGGAGTGAGGAATAATGTCTGAGGTGAGATCAAGTGAGCTAGATACCAGGTTGTTGTCTAGTGACAAACCCGTGGAGGGGGATACCATCGTCTCCGTCCCTTGAGAGATTAGGGCTTTCCATGCTCTCAAGAAGGTGTGTGGTTTGGACGGCAATACACTCTCTAGATTTAGAGGAAGGTTCCAATTTCCTAATAGGGTTAGGGTTCGTCTTCCTCGTGAAGAGGAACGAGCTTGCCACTTCTCGCCTGGGGAGGTATGCTTCTATAAAGCTGCTTTCCTGAGTAGGCTTAGGTTCCCTATCCACCCATTTATTATGGAGCTTCTAAGCCGTTTTAGCGTTGCTCCTGGGCAATTTATGCCCAATTCATGGAGGATAGTGGTCAGCGGTATGGGAATATGGCTGGCTGCTATGGATGGAGACATGATTAAGGTGGACGAGCTCGTTTATCTGTACCATTTAAAGGAGTCTAAGGAGCATGGGTATTATGAACTGGTGCCTTGGGAGAGGAGGACTAGGATCGTCCGGGATCTACCTTCGTCATTCAGATACTGGAAGTCCCGGTTCTTTTTTGTGTCTGGTGATGACTGGGAGACTCCCTCTGACGAGGTTTGGGGTGATCTCCCTAGGTTGCTCGGTGGGGAAACCTGAACTTAGGTGCGTCGTTATTTCCTCTAGTCCTTTAACCTTCATTCTTTTTTGTGTTCATTTTATCGTCACTAACTCTTTTGTCCATTTTCTTTGTGCAATTAAGAGATGGCCCAAGCTTAAGAGTAGATATAAGGAACGCGTTGAGAAGGCCATCAAGTATGCGAGGATGATCGAAGATTTCGACGACCTGGTTGACCCACGGATTCTAGCTTTCTATTGCCTGGGTCCAGAGCCCTATGCTTTTGTCCTACGAAATATTGACATTAATGAAAAAAAGAGTAAGTGTTAAGTCCATCCATGCTACTCCTTTCATCTTCCTTTCTTCTTCTTTTTTCTTTTTTTTTTTAACAAGTGTTTTCCTCTTGCAAGGATGACGACAAAATTTAATCAAGGAATGTACGCCTGAATGAGGGCCAAGAAGAATGAGCCTTTTTCCAATCTTGGGGCTAAAAACGTGTTGGTGATGGATAAAGGGCCTCCAACACTCTGGCTACGCTAGCTACTCTTGGCACCGAGACGACGAGGACAGCCTCCCTAGCTACCTCAGTTGAAGAAATTATTCCTCTTCAGAATAAGAGGCCGCGTACCAAGGATAAGCTAAAGGATAAAGCTGATTCTCAATAGTGTCTGGACGATGCTGGGGTCGCACAAGCAAGGGCGTAAGAAGCCTTTACTGCCGAGGAGATGAAGGTGTTCTTGGGCACGTCTCCCAATGAGGTTGTGGGTCGTCATCTCCACAAGCTCGTCCAGGTAGTGTACTTATGCAAATTCATCTTCCCCCACTTCTTCTTTTTTTTTCTTTTTTCTTTTTTTTTTTTCTTTTTTTGAGATCTGGTTCTTTCTTTCAAGTGCTGGGGGAGAGCCTTCACATTATCTCAAAGTACCTTATTCAAGAAGCCAAGGTCGCGTCTACAGTGTCCAAGGTAGAGGCCTTGGAGGTGGAGAACTCAAAGTTGAAAAAAGACTTGATTACTGCCATGGACGAGGCCAACACTCTGAAGGAGAAGATCAAGGTCATGGGGGACGACCTCGGGGTTGAGCGACAACTGACGGTGGAAAAAGACGAGCAGCTCTAGGCAGTCAAGGAAAAGATCAAGATCATTGCTGCTAAGGCTGTTGAGGCTTTTCAGCAAACTGAAGAGTACAATACTGTGCTATTCAGTTGGTACTTCAAAGGATTCGAGCTCTTCAGGCGATACGTCGTCAAGCACCCTACCGAAGCAGATCTGGAGAACCTTGAGGATGTAGACAAAAAGATGGCTGCTAACGAGGCCTCCCAGTCCGCGGCCCCTGAAGGTGATGCCCCCGAGAGTGCTCATGCGCCCCCTGCTACTGACGATGTGGCCGCCGATACTTGAACCTACTACTTTTCTTTTTTTCTTTTTTTCTTTTTTTTTTCCTGTTTTGGGTGCCCGATGTATTTTAGGCCTTCTAATTCTAATTCCAGAACAATATTTTTATTCTAATTTGAGAACAATGTTTTTGGCCCAGCGTTTATGGGCTTTTAATTTTAATGTTGAAACAATGATGGCTGGCCATTGTTTTTGGGCCTTTAATCATATTCGTAATTACATACTTGTTTGTATTCTTGTCTTCGCATGATCCCTGCCAGCTTTGTCCACTTAGTTGCTTCATCTTTGTTGGTACCTTGTACTTAGTTAAATTTTCTGTTGTGACTTGCACTTTTGAAGGGGTATTGACCCATCAGTATCTTATACCCATCTAGGCGGAGTCTTTGTTAGCCAAAATTTCTTTTTTGTGACTTGCACCCGTTTAAGGGATTTTGTCATTTTTATGGCTTCGTTAGTAACTTATATCCGTCTAGGCAGAATCTTATTACTCAGCCAATTTTTGTAACTTATACCCATTTAAGGGATATTGTCATATTTTTGTGGCTTCATCAGTAACTCACATCCATCTAGGCAGAATCTTGTTACTTAGCCAATTTTTGTGACTTACACCTATTTAAGGGATCTTGTCATTTTGTGGCTTTGTCAGTAACTTACATTCGTCTAGGCAGAATCTTGTTACTTAGCCAATTTTTGTGACTTACATCCATTTAAGGGATCTTGTCATTTTTGGCTTTTAAACTGCTGGGTTTGCTTGCATGAAGTTATTGGCTGAATAGTTCTTTTATTGCTTTCAAGAATGAATACAATTTTCTGTTACATCTATTGGTGGTACTTCTTCAAGTGCTCAATGTTCCGTGGTCATGGCAGTCTCTGTCCATCTAAGGTTTCCAAGTGATAGCTGCCTTGTCTAGAGTAATGGACAACTTGGTAGGGACCTTCCCAGGTTGGGTTGAGTTTCCCTTGGGCAGGGTCTTTGGTTGCCGAGGTGACTTTGCACAGGACAAGGTCCCCTATATCAAGTCATCTGAGCTTCACTTTCTTGTTGTAGTACTCGGCCATCTTCTGCTGGTTCTTTGTCATTCTGTTAGAAGCTCCATCTCTGACCTCGTCCAAGTTTGTCCAGGTTGACCTTTAGTTGATC
Source organism: Quercus ilex subsp. ballota (assembly GCA_032727855.1). NCBI lineage: Eukaryota > Viridiplantae > Streptophyta > Magnoliopsida > Fagales > Fagaceae > Quercus > Quercus ilex. The sequence goes on along the minus strand of CM064916.1, from coordinate 32,471,747 downwards.
GTCGTTGCTCTCCTCGTGAAATATCTCTCGTCTGATGCTGGTTATTCCCACCTCGACTGAGATTACTATCTTGGTGCCATAAGTGAGCCTGAAGGGGGTTTCTCCTGTTGGGGCTCTTGCTGTAGTCCTGTAAGCCCACAAGACATTGGGCAATTCCTCGGACCATACTCCCTTAGAGTCGTCCAACCTGTCTTTGAAGATCTTGAGTAGTGTTTAATTAGTCACCTCCGTCTGTCTATTTACTTATGGATGTCCTGGGGATGAGAACTGGTTCTTGATCCCTAGACTTGAACAAAAATCCCCGAAGCCTTGATTGTCGAACTGCCGCCCATTATCTGATATGATCGTTCGTGGTTCTGAACCTGCAAATTATATTCTTCCATACAAAACTCTGGATTTTTGCTTCGGTGATGGTCGACAGTGCCTCTGCTTCAACTCATTTTGTGAAGTAGTCGATAGCGACTAGTAGAAACTTTACCTGTCCCTTACCTCAGGGCAGTGGGCCGACGATGTTAATTCTCCATTGTGCAAATGGCCAAGGGGAGGCTATTGTTGTTAGTCTCTCAGCTGGAAGGCGCTGGACATTCCTAAATCTTTGGCATTTGTCGCACTTCTTGACAAGCTCCCTCGTGTCAACCTACATAGTAGGCCAGAAGTAACCTATTCTGATAACTTTTCTTACCAAGGATCTAAGGCCTGCATGGTCTCCACAAACTCCTTCATGGATCTCTTCCAGAATGTACTTGGCTTCCTCTTCGTCGACGCACTTCAAGTAGGGCATGGAGAAGCCTCGTTTGTATAGGATGTTATTCAGGATCATGAATCTAGTTGCTCTCTTCTTGACCTTCTTGGCCTCCTCTACATCCTGCGGAAGGCGCCCGTCTTCGAGGAAGGATATGATTGGGGTCATCCAGTTGCTCGTGCTCTGGATTGTGAAGGTAGAGACTTCTTCAATGCTAGGGTGCTTTTGACTTCCATCTCTAAGCCCATGCTTATTGGTCTTTCTTCTAACGATGCTTGCTTTGCGATCTTGTCTACTATCATGTTCTGGCTTCTGGGGATCTGCACGAATTTCACCCTATCAAACTCCTGTGTTAAGTGCTTCGTCAGCCTAAGATATTTTTTAGCATTCTTTCCTCCTTTGCTTCATATTCCCCTTTTATCTGCCCTACTACCAGCTTAGAATCACTCTGGAGGAGAATTTTTTAGCTCCTAATGCCTTCCTGACCCTCAGCCCCGTCAATATTCCTTCATACTCAGCTTCATTATTGGTGGTCGGGAACTTTAGTTGTACCTCGTACTTGAGCATTTCTCCTTCTAGGGTGATGACGACGACCCCTACTTCTCCCATCTTTTAGGCTGACGAACCATCAGTTTGTATTGTCCATTGTTCTGCTTCGTTGGGGAGGTTGTCCTCGTCTAGGATGGTGAACTCGGTGATGAAGTCCACCAATGCCTGCGTTTTAATAGCTGTCCTGGGGTGGTACTCAATATCGAATTGGCTAAGCTCGATCACCCACTAGACCATTCTCCCTGTTGCCTCAGGCTTGTTCATGGACTTCTTAATGGGTTGGTCCATCATTACCAGGATGGGGTTCGCCTGAAAATAAGGTCACAGCTTGCGTGAAGCTACTATTAACGCAAATGCGATCTTCTTAATCCTCGGGTACTTGGCTTCTGCCCCTTGGAAAGCTTGACTAACATAGAAGATTAGGAGTTATTTTCTGTCCTCTTCTCGAACCAAGGCTGCACTCATGGCTGTGGCTGATACTGCCAGATACAAATACAAGTTTTCCCCCTCCTTGGACGGACTTAGGAGGGGTGGATTGCTTAGGTAAAGCTTGAGTTCTTAAAAAGCTATCTCACACTCATCGGTCCAAGAAAAAGCTTGCTTCAGTGTCTTGAAGAAGGGTAAGCATTTATCTGTCGCTTTAAAGACGAACCTGTTAAGTGCCGCTATCCTTCCTATAAGCTTCTAGACTTCCTTGACGGTCTTTGGAGACGTCATATCAAGTATGGCTTGCACCTTCTCTGGGTTTGCTTCTATTTCCCTTTGGGACACCATGAACCCCAAGAATTTTCCCGAGACTAGTACAAATGCACACTTACTGGGGTTCAACTTCATCTGGTACTATCTGAGTGTGGCGAATGTTTCTTTGAGTTCTTCTAAATGAGCAAGCTCTTCTTTACTCTTGATGAGCATGTCATCCACATATACCTCTATATTCTTCCCAATCTGCTTGCTAAACATTTTATTCACTAACCTCTGGTAGGTTGCTCTTGTATTCTTCAGTCCGAAGGGCATCACCTTATAGCAATAGAGCCATTGGCTCATGATGAAAGCAGCTTTCTCCTGGTCTTCTTCAGCCACCTTTATCTGATTGTATCCCGAGAATGCATCCATGAACGTCAGCAATCTATACCATGCTATAGAATCCACTAGCTGGTTTATCCTTGGTAGAAGGAAACTGTCTTTTGGGCAAGCTTTGTTCAGGTCCGTAAAGTCCACGTACATTCTCCATTTTCAATTCACTTTCTTCACTAGGATGACATTGGCAAGCCAAGCTAGGTAGTAGACTTCCTAGATAAGCTTGCTAACAACAGCTTGTTAACCTCGTTTGTAATTGCTTGATTCTGTTCTAGAGTGAAGACCCGTCGTCTCTGCTAGATGGGCTTCTTCTCGGGGTCCACATTTAGCCTGTGTTGGATGACCTTTGGGGATATACCTGGCATGTCCTTGTGACTCCATGCGAAGACATTCAGGTTCTCTTTAAGGAACTAGAAGAGCCTCGTCCTCATCTCGGGACTCAATGTCGTCCCTATTCTGGTCGTCTTTACCGTTTCTCCTTTGACCAACTCCACTGTTTCTAGGGCTTCCACTTTATCTTCTTCCTTCTCCTTAATCATCCACGTATGGCTTTCTTTTGCAGCTAATACGGCTTGGTAGCATTCCCTGGCCAATACTTGATCTCCTTTTACCTCACCCACGCCGTTTTCTATCAGGAACTTTACCTTTAAACAATAGGTGGACGTGGCTGCTTTCCAACAGTTAAATGTGAGCCTCCCGATGATCACATTGTAAGATGAGGGACAGTTTACCACTACGAAGTCCAATTGACGAGTCAGCTACTTCGGGTGAGTCCCTACTGTGACTGTCAGTGTCACTATGCCTTTGGGATACACCCTGTCTCCACTGAAGCTGACGAGAGGGGAGTCAAATGGGTCAACCTTCCTAGATCTAGCTTCAGCTGCTGAAAATGGAGAAGTGGATGATGTCCACAGAGCTGCCATTGTCCACGAGGATTCTCCTGGTATTGAATCCTTTTATTGTGAGCATTATGACCAAGGGGTCATCATGAGGCTGCTTCACCCCTCTGGCATCTTTTTCAGAGAAAAACATGTCCCTGTCTGTTCATCTTTGTTTCATCGAAGGCATCTTGTGGACGCTGTTCACCTGCCTCTGATATGACTTCTTGAGGGACTTAAACGACCCTTTTGTGGATGGCCCGCTTATGAATGTCTTTATCTCCCCAATCACGCTTGGCGGACGTTGGGGCGTACGGTCCTTGTCCCTTAGTGAGGCTTCACGCTTGTCCTTGTCATCGCCCCTAGACCTACTATGCTCCCCTTTCTTCACAAATCTCTATAATTTCCCTTTTCGTATGAGCTCTTCTATTTGCTCCTTCAGGTTTCTACAATCCTCTGTGTAATGGCCATGATCTTCGTGGAAACGGCAATACTTCTTCTTATCACACACGTTGGGTGACAAATGTAATGGCCTAGGCCATTTTAGATAGTGCTCACCTTTAATTTGCACCAAAATTTTGTCAACAGGCATAACTAAGGGAGTAAATTTTACTGTCCGAGGAGCTTTTTCGTCTTTCTTTTTACCCCCGTCGTTAGTCTGATGATTCGAGCGCTCCCTTTTTCGTCCTCTACGGTCGTCTTCTTTCCTTCCCTTCTCACTGGTTTTCTCTTCGTCTTTTATCGCTGCCAAGGCGTCTTCAGCATTCATGTACTTCTGTACCTTCAAAAGCATTTCTGCCATCGTTTTTGGAGGATTTTTCGTGAGTAAGACCACGAACTCCCTAGACTTTAATCCAGCTTTAAAGGTTGTTAGCTGCACCTTGTCATCAGCTTCGTCTACCTTCAAAGTTTCCCGAGTGAAATGCTTTACGTACGACCTCAGGGTCTCCTTCTCTCCTTGCTTGACAGTGAGTAAGTGGTCTGTTGGCCTCCTTGGGCGCTGTCCTCCAACAAAGTGATGTAGAAAAGAACTGCTCAACTACTCGAAACTGTCAATAGACAATGTTGGTAACTTCGTGAACCATTCCCTCGCAGCTCCTTTGAGAGTGGTGGGGAACGAGCGACACAATATCTTGTCAAGGGATTGTTGGAAACCTAGTGTTGTCTTAAAAGTGTTGAGGTGATCTAGGGGGTCCTTGAGTCCGTCAAACGGTTTAAGCTGAGGCAAGCAAAACTTTGAAGGTACAGGGCATTCTAGAACCGCTGCCATAAAGGGTGAATCTGTCATCCTGACCATTCTATCCAGGTTTCGATCTGTTTTCCCTTTGATAGCATTCCTAAGCTCGTCCATCTCCTTCTTCATCTCTTGAAGAAGATCTAAGCTAGGTCCGTCTGGAGTGGCTGGCCTTCGACGGTCACTCCTTCTTTGACTATCTCCCTCGTCTTCTTGATTGGCCCTAGACCGGTTTTCTTCCTGTTAAAGTTACAGCCTCATCTCCTGGTTTTGTCTGGTAAGTTCTTCCACACTAGCTGTAAGTGCCTGGATTTGCAAGGCTAATGCTGCAGGATCCTAGTTAGACTCCATCTAAATTTAGGAATTGATTGGAAAATACGCTTTCGAACCTAAGTGTAAAAATGTCGTTCCCCACAGACGGAGCCAAACTGATGAAGTGCAAATCGTCAGTCTTGTAGGTTCGTCCAAATGGAGCTGGGTCCTCATCACTGTCTCTGCAAATTTGGGACAATGGCTTCCGTAAAATGGTCACCGGTGCAGTGCCTGCCACCACGCCTCCGATGCCAAAATCAGTATATAGAAGTGCTTACTCACTCCCAAGTGCAGGAGATCATAGCAATATAATTCTCGGAGTACCGAGATCGAACCACAAGGAGCAGGATAGATTCAAAGACAATATAATTAAACAAAATTTTGGGTAAAGAAGAAAAATACTTTTTCTTGGTGATTGTTAACAAGAATAATAATAAAAACTGATTTAAATCAATAATGTAAATACCAGGGCATCGGGGTGTTTCCCTATATCGATATGAAATTCTTTGTGATCTAAGAAAATATATATTTCATAATTGATTGTTCTTATACAATTAAATACTTATGATTTGGTTGAACTGAGGCAATTCAAGAACGCATGATAACCTCGATTAATAATGCGGTTAGAATAGTTTTTAGAAAAACCCATTCACTTTAAAACATGATTTCTATTTGAAACTATTAGAAATTCATCTAAACAATAAGAAAAACATGATTGAACTTATTGAAAGCATGGAAGAACTAATACATCAAAAAAAATCTAATTGAACAATCAAATATGTTATTGTCTAAAATTTTAGAAAGAATCACATTGAATATTCATACTATATAGAAGAAACATAACTCCCAGCCCTAGAAAAGAGTTTAGGCTGGTTCTACACAACCTCCCTTCCAAACCCTAGCGTAAAAAGTGTCAAAGAAAATAAAACTTTTACTATTTTAATTTTCGTCCAAGTTTATAGTAGTAACTTGTGAGTTAATTTCGGCCTTCAAAACTTGAGAATTTTGAAAAACTCAAAACTGGAAAGTTGTAGATATTTAAGTCACGGTTCCAACCTATCCAGCCTTGTGTCAATTGGATTTTTGAGAAGAGAGATACGTCCAAAATACTGATCAGTGCTCAAATCAGATTTTTCCTTTTCAAATTCTGCCTCTTTGATTTCTTTCCTTATTTGAAACTTCCAATCATGGTAGACGATCCAAGCACTCCAGCTGCACCTCCTTAGACATTTAAGCATGGTCTTTTAGCTCCACTTTAATTCTAGTTTGGCCTCCATTCTCTCACAAATTCCTGTAAACTCATCTTTCTTACATGATTTGCTAAAAGTAGAAAATTACACACAATGAATATCATCTTATTCAAGAAATTATGTAAAGATAAATAATAGGGACTAATGCAAATTATGGCTTAATTATACAAATTAAGCATAGTAATAAGGAGATAACGCCCACATAAATATATAACAAGTATACATTTTAAGGTGTTATCAAGAAGTTTCTAGAGAATAATAAGAGAGTACTGAATATCAAAGCATCTACGAATATTTTTGGGTGAGTCTATGTACCTGGTTTGTCTCTAATCAGTGTGTATATATACAACTTCATGGTTTCTAGCCATTGGGGCATCAATTGTGGCTTTAGTTCCCTTTTTGTAGTGTCTTAGGGCTCATGAATATGAGTTTTGATGAGGCTCCAACGGTCTGTCAACTGTTTAGTAACTGTCCGAGCTATTTAGTGCTCTCATTAATGGCTCTCTTGTGTTTATCTATGACGCGTCAAGGTGGACGGTTAAATTTGATGAGCCCATCCCAGGAAGGGGAGTTCGTCAGTCCAGTCAACAACTAATAAAACTTCTGTACTAAATGAAAGACCTATATTTAGGTTAGCTTAAACTTCAAGTTTGTCCTTAACTACATTCGAGTAATTAATTTCCTGGAGCCTTGGAGGACGCTTTAAGAAATGCAATGTTATATGGTGTAGGTACTCAGCCAGCATCATATTCTATAATTAATATATATATATATATATATATATAATTTTAAAAAAATTATAAAAAGATTCTATAATTTTTTATTTTATGATTATCATATTCTATAAAATACTATCTTAGTTTCTAAATCATTACATTGTGCGTCCAATTGGGGTTTGTTGTCTTTGAGAATCGTTGTTCAAGTACCACATCGATTGGAAACAAGACAAGAGAACCCAACGCATTGTATAAACCAGGCGCAAGGCAGACGAGGCAACATACTTACCTGGACGGGGTCAATGGGTGATCAAAAAGGCTCATGGCCTAAGTTGGTGACCTCCATTGCACATAAAGGAGGGGTGCCAGCCTAAGGTCTTCCCAAGTGGAAGATCCTACGTCATTATTTGTTGCACTGGGGGCCTGCGTTCGCGCGGCCCCTGCCTAATATTAAACTATAATTTGGGTAGTTCAATATCGAACTTATGATTTGGATGGTTCATCTAACAAATTGACGAGTTAGGAAGCAGTGATTTGGTGGCACCTTACTGGGGGTGCACGCTATAAATGTCATGTCATGGGCAATTCATGTGATGATTTAATAATTTTATTTTTCAGAAATTGCTTGTGTGATGTGATAATTTTTTTTATATAGAAAATGATGATATAATTATTTAAAAATAGCTATTTATAAAAATGTTCAGAAATGGTTTGCATTGCTCCAGCTTGACTATTTTTTTTTTTTCCCTTTCTCTAAAAAATACCCTTAATTTAATTAACTTATCATTATTTCTAAAATACAAGTACTTGTCGGGATGGGGAGCAAGAGCTAGGGTTCAGATCTCCAGAAAGAAATTTCAAATATATATACACTTAAATTATGTTAGAGTAGAATTTCTATCTTGGATTCATAAAATATATATATATATATATATATATATAAAAAGGTTAAAATTGTAAATAGACAAATTAAAATATAAAAACCTATACAACAATAATTGAAAAAAAAAAATTCCCACTTCCCCAATTCCCACTGCCCCACATTCTAAAAAAAAACACCCTCCCACCCACATTCTATAAAATATATATATATATATATATATATATATAAATCCAAAAAAAAAAAAAAAAAAACTACCCACAAAGTTAGTTTCCACTATACACGGTTCCTATCAAGAAAAAACTATCCCATTCGGTTAAAAATAAAAATAAATAAATAAATAACTACCGACATCATCTATATATATATATATATAAACCAATTACCACTTTTTCGAAATAACTTATCATGTTAGCAAAAAAACTAAATAAGCTAACATCAAACTAATACTACAAATTTGAGGTATTCCATAGTTTTTTTAAGTGAAAGATAGAACTTTATTGAATTTGAAAAACTGAGGTATATTGTTAGAAATCCGATTTCCCTCAGCCAAGTTTGTGGGAGTAGCAAAACCCATTGCATGTCTCACCATGCTACAGGCAGCTACATTGAACTTAGTCGTGATACGTGCAGCATGATACAGTTTTCCGAAACATTCTTCACCCTCATTTAGAAATTGCACCATTAATTAGTTGTTAAGCAAATTTAGAAATAGATTACGAATTATGGCTTCTTATTATATCCAATTTTTTTGCATCACCTATTCAAATGTGGATTTGTAACAACTGTGCCTTGAATTGGAGACTTCAGTTCCTCTCAATCTCATACCTCAACTCCCTGGAAGTAGTTTATTTCCTATGGGAATTTGATTGGTGTGGCTTGCTCAGTCCTATAGACAAGGACTTGATCACACGTAAAGCAAATACTTCATGTTCTTCTTTTTCTTTTCATTTTTTCTTTTTCTTTTTTATTGAAAACGATAGAATGTTATTCATAAGAAAACAATAGATGAATATCCAATAGGAGCAAAAAAGTTCTCAGCACAAGGAGAGTCAGTGGCGGAACCAAGAATTGAAGGAGTTGTCGCCATCCAAGACAAACTGACTTCAATGTGAATTGTAAAAAGCCAAGGCTGCTAACTCAAACAAGCTGCAAATATGGGAGGAGAGTGAATAGTAATATTCTGAATCGATCAACTCTTTTTTTTTTCTTTTTTTCTTTTTTGAGATTTGAATCTGATGAGTCCATAAAAACTATTAAAGTTGTCCATCTTAATGGACGATAATTGCATCATTAGTGGGTCATCAAAGAAAGATGAATAACCACTCAATACATTCAATAACGACCATCAAAGGTCTTAAACTCTCCCATCAAGACAAAGAACGTTACAATTAGTGAAATAATCACCTTCATTTATGTCCAACGGCTACCTAAGTCATCTATAAAAAGGGACAATCTATCCATTTGCTAAGGTATGTCAAAAACCACTACAAAATGCTATCTATAGTAAAAAAGATATGGGCTGATACTAACTTAAGCATCAGAGACTCCCCCACCGGGCACAATCCGGTGGTCTTTTCGATCAATTCTCTTTATCTTGCAAGTCCTACAAGATCGTCTAAATCTCCAGATTAGACGAGTGATCCAACTGACGATTTTGGCATCATCAGAATCGATCAACTCTAGATAATGTGTTGCACACTCACTGGCTTTGATTGCAACAAATGCAGAGACACAATGAGCCACTGAATGACTGAATTCTTTCTTGTTTTTTGAGTGCTTTGCCACTTTTACTTTTGCCCCCACTTAATCAGATAGCAACCACTAAACAACCAAATAAGGCTTCCATCACAAATCAAATCCGAAAAAGAATAAAAAATTTCACAATAGTTTGGTGGCCAATTGTTAATAGTAATCAGCCGCTATCTATTACAAAAATCGAGTACTTTTTTATATTACTTGAGCTTCACAAAGTCGAGTATTTTGTTTTACTTTTTTTTTTTCCTACTTTTTGTATCTTACTGATTTCCTAACAAGGTTTAAGGCTGGCACTGCTGCAAAATTTCCTGAAAATCCATCCTAGCCTAGACTCATCTTCTTCTATACATACTTTTTTTTTTTTTTTTGGCCACTTGCTACCATTAATTTTCTTTCGAGATGAGGATAACACCACATGTGATATTTGAGAACTTGACAGGCCTCACGTCTAGTCGATTTGACCTTTCCTATTCACCCAAATCCACCCTTAGTAACTTGTGTAGAACCGAACCAAACCCAAAAGCCTAAAAATCTGCAGCTTCTTTTTTACACTTCACTCATTGGATTAACTTCTTTGTTTAAATTTCATGTTCATGTTAGCGTTTTTTAGTTTAGCTGTTTAGGGTTTTTTTTTTTTTTTTTTTTTCTTTCTTATAAAAAAATTAATATTTTATTTCTATTTTGGGAAATTTAAATAATGGGGTTTTTTTTATATTAAAAAATAAAAAAGAACTTGGATTCAGATATTCACATTGTGTGGAAAACAGAGAAGAATCCATGAGCTAGTACTCTGTCATTATTTAATGGTGGATAGCTTTGATGGGTCAAAAAAATCAAGCTTTTTTCCTCTCTCCCTCTGACTGTGTGCGTTTTTTGGATTCAAAATTGAATTTGGTCTGGCATTCACGTGTTAGATACTGGTGGAGTAATAAAGGATTGGTTATGGGTTCTGGGTTTGCTTTGAAGTTTGAGAACTGAGAGGACTGAGCTGTATATACATGAATGAGGCCACAGTACTGCTTTCTCTGAGTTGACAAGATAGCAATCAATAAACAACAAAAAAGGTCATCCCTTTTCCCCTTTTTTTATTTATTTTTATTTTGTGGGACGCTGGCCCATCACGAATTACAATTTTTAATTTACTCGATCAAATGCTCACAAAAATTTATAAAAGACTATTTTTGCTAAGAAACAAAGTTGGAGGAGATGGGCTTACACGGGATGCTCGTCCGGATATCACTGCTAGGGCTGATAATATCACCAATACTGGTGATAGCAGCATCTCTAGCCAAGCCGGCTGATGGCTGCCCCAACAAGTGTGGAGATGTAGAAATTCCATATCCATTTGGCTTGAATAAAGATTGTTCCCTCAATGAGGACTTCCTCATCACTTGTGACAAGAAAGAAGCAAAAACAGGTAATTTGACTATTAAAAACATATCTATTGAGGCTCACGACTTACGTGTCTTGCAGTTTGTAGCCCGAGACTGCTACAATCAGAACGGTGATTTTGTGGAAGGCAACAAAGCCTACCTCAATGCAGCCATGAACACCATTTCCAAGGATAAAAATAGGTTCACTGTTGTTGGCTGTGACACTTATGCATTCCTTCATGGGGTACAAAACGGAGAACAGTACTCGATTGGGTGCATGTCTATATGCAAAAGCCTACGCAATGTGGTCAATGGATCATGCTCTGGCGTAGGGTGTTGCGAGGTAGCAATTCCCTCTGGACTAAAAAATATGTCGATGGAAGTGCGTAGCTTTCACAATCACACAGATGTATCAAACTTCAATCCCTGCGGCTATGCTTTTGTTGTGGAACAAGGCCAGTTCAATTTCTCCTCTGATTACCTCCGTAACTTGTCAAGTGAAAAGCTCCCTTTGGTACTTAAATGGGCAATTGGGAATGAGACATGTGGAGAAGCAGCTAAAAAAAACAAGAAAATCGTATGTAAGGGGAATAGTAAATGCTTTGACCCCCCTTCCAAGTTAGGATACCGATGCCAGTGCAATTCGGGTTACCGAGGTAACCCATACCTTCATCATGGTTGCCAAGGTTTGTATTACTACTCCAAATGTTTTGTTTTGGATGTATGTTTTTGCTTATGATTATAGTAAAATATATATATATATATATATATATATATTATGGGCATTCATAATAATATTCTCCACTTGATTCGCAGACATTAACGAGTGTAAGGATCCAACTCTCAATAATTGCACAAAAGCAGGACACTGTGTCAACACACAAGGGAATTATACATGTCGTTGTCCAAAGTGGTACCATGGGGACGGAAGAAAAGATGGTGAAGGTTGTGTTGCAGATCCCTTTCTAGTGCTTAAGATTGCCTTTGGTAAGTATATTTATAGAAATTTACTTTCTAAAGCATGGCTTGCTTGAAGAATTTTTCTTTCTTATCATTATTTATGCAGATTTTTTTTTTTAGAAATGTAGAATTTTGGGTAAATTGCAAACTACACTTCAAAAATTTGAAAATGTTTAGATTTTATACTTTGAAGTTTCAAAATTTGGGTTTTACCCCCTGAAGTTCTATTTCGTTTGCATTAGTAGCCTTTTTATCCATATTTTTCGTTAAGTGCCATATAAGCTTGTCACGCATATTTATTTTATCCAATAAAATGATGCTACATCATTTTTATTATACTATGTCATTTTTAGTTTTATTTAGGCTACAAGAATTATATATCATTTTATTGAACAAACTAAACAGGCATGAGAAGTTTATGTGGCACTTAACAAAAAATATGAATGGATGAGCTATTGATGCAAACAAAATAGAACTTCAGGGGCTAAAATCCAAATTCTGAAATTTCAGGGTGTAAAATTCAAACACCCAAAAACTTTAGGGGTGTAGTTTGCCATTTAACATGTAATTTTTTTGTAAAAACCCTCTTCATCTTTAAATTTAAATTTGTATAAACATTCATTTAGATTATAATGTCTCATTTTTACCTCTTAGTTTTGTGGGTTCCAGTTAGCCCAACTGGTAAAGTCTCTAATAGTTGTATAAGAGATTTGGAGTTCAATCTCCGCATACACCAAAGCTAATTGGTATCTTGGTCTAATAATAAAGAACTATTATCAGAAACGGATGCCATAGGTTGAAACTCTCTAAAAAAAAAAAGTTATGGCCGATCCAAAATCCCTATTATGTCCTCGAACCGAAATATGATTTCTCTTGGGATTTTGGTGTTAGGGTCGAGGCAAGTTTGCCCGCTCTATTGTAATTTTTTTTTCCTTGAAATAAATTTTTATTTTTCGGTTGATAAAAAATAAAAATAAAAAGTGTGTCCAATTTTTATATCTAAACAAAGAAGGAAATTAATTTGTCCCTAAAATGGGTTCAAATTGGATTTTTGTCTAAATTTATTAAGTTACACTTCATCCTTCAAAATTTTAATAATTTGTCTTTAATTCCATTTGGCAATAAATTCAAAAATAAACCTAGGGACACATTCAATTTTAGAGTGCTGGACAATTTCAACCCACTACTTTTTGACATTGATAACCCCAATTTACATTTAATAGTATGTCTCAAATTACTAAGGGAAATGCTAACAAATGCCCTTAGAATATTGGTTAACAATCCATTTAAAAAAAAAAAAAAAAAAGCAATTAATATTTTAACAGTTTTTTTCATTTCCCATAAAAGTGGTATCAAAACTTTCTTAAAATGGATTGTTAACCAATGCCCTGAGGGCACTCGTTAACATGACCCAATTACTAATAGCGTTCATGCTTCAATGAATCTAAGGACATAGCCAAACTACATTTGCACAATTCTTGACATACATTTTAGAACTTATCAAACGCATGGAAACCATTAAATGTAATGTTTGAATCGTTCATTTGACATGTATTGTGCAACAGCGAAAGCTCTAATATTAATTATTATGATTTGGCGCTAGTGGAAGCGCATTCACATGAATAAGAAAATAAAACATCCACAACTGACAACAATATATAATGTGATTTGGCCAACTCAATGCCAATATCCAAGGGTAAAGACAACCAAAAAATCCACTATCAATGATATGAATTACAAACGACATTAATCAACACTCATATAACTCACACAAACAACAGTCATAAACTCAAAGCCCTAACACATCCAGTAGCTCTCTCACACTCCCAAAACAAACAAACTCTCAACACAAAACCATGGATAATCTTTTAACTGCAAATAATCTACCAACTACTCTTTCAAAGAAACCCACTAATGTTCTTCTAAGAGTTTTTCTCCTCTCTCAACATGGGAGAAACCTTCGACAAAAGCTACCGAACCCTTTGCAACAATGTCTATTAATAATGCGTTAAACATTTTCTTATACTTCAAGGAAACCCAATCCAAAACTAATTAGAAATTTGAAACAATATTCAAAAAAATAAATAAGTAACAAATACCAACAATAACATGAGGTCATCAAATTTTGTTGTATTATTAATAGTGCTAGACAATATTTGATTGAATGTTGATGACATGATAAATCTAATTTACTCATTTTATAATAAATATTTAAAATTTTAAAACTCTTATCCTAATAACTCTAAAAAAATCGTAATCCAAAAATTGTAATCTCTCTCTCTCTCATGGGAGAAACCTTCGACAAAAGCTACCGAACCCTTTGCAACAATGTCTATTAATAACGCGTTAAACATTTTCTTATACTTCAAGGAAACCCAATCCAAAACTAATTAGAAATTTGAAACAATATTCAAAAAAATAAATAAGTAACAAATACCAACAATAACATGAGGTCATCAAATTTTGTTGCATTATTAATAGTGCTAGACAATATTTGATTGAATGTTGATGACATAATAAATCTAATTTACTCATTTCATAATAAATATTTAAAATTTTAAAACTCTTATCCTAATAACTCTAAAAAAATCGTAATCCAAAAATTGTAATCTCTCTCTCTCTCTCTCCGCGTGTGTGTTTGTGTTCATGTCTCTATCTATCTATCTATTTGTGTCTGCATCTGTCTTCCTGTGATAACCAACCTCAACCTACTAGCATGATATTAGTATCCTAATAGAATATAAATTTTTAGATTTAATTATATTTGAAGTTCCCAAAATTAATTTTATTTTTTATTTTTGTCCATAAAATTTAAGAATAAAAGAAATTTAAGTATTTACCTTAATCTATAACGCATTCCAAGAAACTTACATGAGAAAAATTAGTACTTTTGATTTGCAACAGATGAATAATGGATCTTAATTTCATATGCAGTTGCTGGAATAAGCTTAATTGCTATAGTCGTGGTTTGCTCTTGGTTGTACTTTGTAATCAAGAAAAGAAGGCTAGTCAAGCTTAAAGAAAAATATTTTCGAAAAAATGGAGGATTGATTTTGCAACAACTATCTAGTGAAGAAGGATCTAGTGAAACATTCAAAATCTTCACTGCTAAAGAGCTAAAGAAGGCTACTAGCTATTATGATGACAGCAAGATCATTGGTAGAGGAGGTTATGGCACAGTTTATAAAGGATTTTTATCAGATAATAGGATTGTTGCAATTAAGAAGTCCAAAACGGTAGATGAAAACCAAATAGAGCAATTCATTAACGAAGTGGTTGTTCTCTCCCAAATCAATCATAGGAATGTAGTCAAATTATTAGGTTGTTGTTTAGAGACACGAGTTCCTTTATTAGTCTATGAATATGTCCATAATGGTGCCCTCTTCAATCACATACATAAAGAAAGCATTGCAACCACTGTATCATTATCATGGAAAACTCGTTTGAGGATAGCTATAGAAATAGCAAACGCATTATCGTATTTGCACTCCGCAGCTTCTATACCTATAATTCATAGAGATGTCAAGTCTACAAACATACTGCTCGATGATGATTTTATTGCAAAAGTCTCTGACTTTGGAACTTCAAGGTTGGTTCCACGAGATCAAAAGCAATTAGTTACTGTAGTACAAGGAACTCTTGGATATTTGGATCCTGAATACATGCAAACAAATCAATTGACTGAAAAAAGTGATGTTTATAGCTTTGGAGTGGTCCTTGTGGAGCTACTAACAGGACAGAAGGCACTTTCATTTGCTAGGCCTGAAGATCAAAGAACTCTAGCTATGTACTTTCTTTACTCATTGAAAGAGAATCAATTGTTTGAAATTCTTGAAAATGGTATAGTGGAACAGAGAAACATGGAGCAAGTCAAGGAATTTGCGAAGCTTGCAGCGAAGTGCTTAGAGGTAAAAGGAGATGAGAGGCCTACTATGAAGGAAGTTGCAATTGAGTTAGATGGACTGAGAAAGATGGAGAAGCATCCGTGGGATAATGTTGAATCAAATTCAGTGATAAGTGACCGGACCCTTGAGTAGTAAATGTTGAATGGTGAGACATCTAGCGACTGAAAATATCGTGATCAACTCTATCATAGTATAATAAAACTGTTGGGACTGATAGCATGAAATTTGCTGAAAAATCCCATGTATAATTAGTGAGCTTTGAGAGACGGATGAACACCTCTCACGATGTCATGTAATTTTCTATTTATTGTCGTTTTTCGATAACCTTAGTGTTCTCTTTATTGTTGGTCCATGCTGAAATATGGTAGTGGTAGGTTCCAAGCTTGCAATATTTCCTTTGTTGAACTTCCATGCCTAGTGAAATTTTATCAACCGAAGTTACCAAAGTATTCAAGTCAATCTACGCGCATGTAGTTGTACATATCCCAACAGTAAATTTTTCATTTTCTAAAAAAAGATCATTTGTTGTGGGCAAGTCCGAATATTGTTGTTTCTCTTCAAGAAGTGCTAAAATGAAAAATTCTATTAATTCAAGGCCAAGTGCTAGAATCAACCAAGTTTAATTGACCATTGATAAAAAAATCCGACCGTCTAATCAAAGTCAATTTATTTTCATTTTAAAGAATAAAAAAAAAGCTTTAATTCGATTATTTACTAGCTAAAATTTAACTTGAAATGTACCGATGATATGTCACATGAAAAATGGCTTAAACACAGTAAATTTTCATTGTGAGGAACTTAGACTCTAGATTGACCGTTGTCAAACCAAGTTCAAACAACATCAGATTGAGACTAAACAAACACATTGGAAAGAGCACGGGAAAATCCTCAATTTGGCCAATCTTGAGCACTTACAAAAACTCCAAACAAGCATCTTGAACTCTCAAAAATAGAAAACTTTTATCAAAGCATAATGACTAGACTTACTCATTATTGAGGTACCATTTTCTATATTGCTTACTGTTCTAATCGATATCAAATGGTTTTTAATTTGGTTGACATGCTTTATTCTTGATTGTGATATCATATATTGCATTGTGATTGTTTTTATCTCTCTTGTTTTCCACACATACATTAATGCGCTCTTTTGAGTATTTTATGAAAGACGAGTACATTTTGATCAAGAAGTTCAACCTCTTCTTGCAACTTCTTAGGTTAGATTGTTTTTGGTTGGGATTTTATTTGTAAATTGAATTGAGCTATACGTTTCTCCCAAAAAAAAAAAATTATTTTTTTATTTTTTATTTTTTTTGCAATTTGGTTTTGTCACAAATTGACAAAGAGAAATATCATTAAGAGTCCATAATTTTAAGTTGGCAACCTGCGACAAATTATGTCAATTGTGCGTTTTGTAAGTGTATCTTAAGTCCTTTTGGTTTTCAAGACTCTTTTCCCCGATATTTCCCAAGACAAGTTGTAGTTTTTGTATTCTCAAAAGCTCCTCAACAACTAGTCGATTGATTGAGTGTGAATTCCTTCGATAGAGAATCGTATCAGTTTTATGCTTTCAAGCCCATTCAGCCGTCCAAGTTATTAGGATTATCGTGCCACTATAGAGGAAGACTATAAAAGAAAACCTAGAGGTTGTCACTCTTTGAGAGCTACGCCTTTGCATTTAAGGTTTGATTGTACAAATCTCTTTCAAAGCATCTTACTTTCTCCCTATTTCGTTCTCTCTAGATCTGTGACAATGTATTCACACTGCAGTAAAGCAGTTTCCTTTCCTTAATGTGGCCGAATAAACTGAAGTGTAATTGAGAGTAAACTGTTAAACAGTTGTATAACATTTCACATATATAATATTAGGAATATTAATAGTTTTGCTTTATTTGTTTTTTAAAATTGTTTTAGTTTATGGCATGTAATAATTATATTATATTATATAATCTTCTATATGTTAAGAAGATTCAAAAAATTAGTTTTGACTTCAAAAAAATGTCAAAAATACATCAAATTGGGGAAATTTACATCCTTCCTTGATCTCTTTGATTTCATTCTTGTAGGTAGCACCGTAACAGTGAAGCAGACTTATTTGCGTTGGTCACTTGGAATCTATGGAATTGGCGGAACAACCTTAGACTGGGAAAACCATCATTTCCCCTTGATAAGGTGCTGGAGCACTCTCGAGAGCAGCTATTAGAGTCCCACTCCAGCACCCCAATCCTACCAATTCACCGACAGCAGCAAGCAGCAACGTGGACTACACCGGATCAACAATGGGTAAAAGTGAACTTTGATGGAGCAAATTTTGCCTCAGACAATACTGCTGGATTGGGGGTGGTAATATGGCATCCTTATCACAGCAAATCCCCATGCCATCTACAGTTATTGAAGTCGAAGTCCTGGCAGCAAGGAGAGCCTTGGAGCTAGCTATGGAATGTGGTTTCGAGCGCATAGTCTTGGAAGGTGATTCTGAGGTTTTATACAAAGCAATAAAGAATGGGACCAGATGCCTAACACAAAGAGCAATTATCCCCCCACATATGTCCGTCTGGATGGAAGATATACACCAAACCTCTTATTTGTATTTCTTATCTGTATTTCAGGTTGATTTCAATAGCCTTCATTAATAATATGCATCGACATTTTTCTCCCCAAAAAAAAAAAAAAAAAAAAGATAATCTTTATTCCTAAAAAATAAAAGATATGGTTAAAATTGTAATTTAACAAAATTCAAAAACAAAAAACTACTAAAGAAACTTTTTTCTTAAAAATTAACACTACTCTCTATTTAAATATATCTCACACACGTTTAATAAATTTTCTCCTAAAAATTAATTAACACACACTAAACCAAGCAACTTACTCATTTTCAAAATCCTAAATTTTAACTTCTTAAAAATCCTATCTCGTATAACCTAACTAACAATAAAAAAAAATTCAAATTGAAAAATTATGACATTAAACTTTAAAAAAAAAAAAACTCATCGCAATAATTCTTATTTTTTTAGTTTGTCTTTTTATAAGACAACTACATTTGTTTATAGGTTGTAATATTTGTAGATAACCATTTTGTAAGAAATGACACTTAGCATTTCATTCTTTCTTTTTAGTCTGTTAGGTGAAGGGTGGGTGGGGGGAGTGTACTAGCGAGGTAAATTGAGGTCTAACAAATTTATTGCTAAAAAATTATAATATGGACAACCAAAAAAAAAAAAAATAGAAGAAGAAGAAGAAGAAGAAAGAAATCCAGCTACAATGAATTTGAAAAATAAAAACTAATTAAGGAAGATAAACAGCTTTATGGTCAATCGCAAATCATAGAATGGATCTCCTTTGATGACAAATTGATAGTCACGGTACAGTTCATTTCGACAGACTTCTTCTTCTTCATTATAAACATCAATTCCACTTTTCCACTAAGCTTGGCATGGCTGTTTAGCATCAACAACCTACTATCCAAGTCACCTGCAAGATTGGCAGAAGTTGGCAAGTCCTTTGAATTTACAGTTACTGTGACACCGACTTTTTTGTCGAACACAGCCCAGCCTTACCCTTAGGAACAGTGACTTGCCCCACTGACACACTCTTGTACATGAATGTGGCAATGGGTTGTGAAGTTTATATCAAAGGAAGGTGATGTTGAGTTACCAGTGGTCACGTTGTAGAATTTGACAAAATTGCCCAACCTGACTTTTGGAGTCTTAACACGCATTACAATGAGTGCAAAAACCAAGATGAGTACGGTTTGAAACACAGCAAAAGCAGCAATATATATGGCCAATTCACAGCAGATGAGTGCACCTGTTCCTATTGTGTGTAAACTGTAAAGTAATAATAAATTTATATTACCTAGAAAGATAAAACTTTAAAAATAAAACATTACATATTAGGTAAAGAAGAATAAATAAATATTTAATATGAATTGCACTCCAATCTGTTCAATGTTAATAGTAGATCAAGCGCTAGAAATATTCATATTTGAAATTTGCTATTTACCATATAAATTTTCCAACACCATTTACCCATAGCCCTACATATCCCATTATCCTTAAAAAAAAGTTTAAAAAAAGACTTCAGGTTGGGTTGGGTCAACTCGTGTTTACTCCAAGTTAAAAATCTAATTTGATGGGAAGGATAAGTGTAACTTGTCCTTGGGTTGTCGTCCACAGAATGCAGGTTACCAGAACAGTTGGGCCTGCTCCTATTCGTCCATTGTATCATTCATGGGTTGTGTTAATCTTTTATGAGAAGCTCGTCTAGACTAAGGAAAGTCGTCCAAATATGGACAACCCTTCAACACTTGGGAATATTTATAAATGTAAGATTTGTCTACAAGAGCTTATAAATCGGACTACGTGTAACCATTTTAATATATGAGTAAGATCCTAATTCATCGCTATAACTTCCTACCAAGTACTTTACTCCCAATGACAGTTATAGAAGATGAGAGTAGATATCATAACTTTTATAGCGGTTGTAATAGTTAAGTTCAAACCTTCAGACTGCCACAAATATGGGAGAAGTTACAAGACAAGTAACCGCTTCAAAGCACACTATATAAACACTCATCCTCATCAAACGAGAGTAAGTCCCACAATTCCCCAAAATAAAGTTGGAGTTCTTGAGTTTAAAAGAGAGAAACTTAAGTATCGGAGGGTTATTAGCCGATCCACCCTAGTCTCCTTTGATTTTGTTTCATTTTTATCTTCAGGTCTTCCAAGAGATTACCCGCCCTTTGAAATTCAGAGCCTTCAGTCTACTAATTTTCTATGCATCATCATAATTTATCAGGTCTAATGAAATGTTTGACAAGTCTTAGAGCTCACAACATAGTTATTCATATTTAAAATTTGCTATATATATATATATATATATATTTTTTTTTTTCCCACATCATTTATCCATAGCCCTTCTTATGCTATTCACAAATATGTTATTCAAAAATATATTGCTGATCTTAAGCTTTTCTAAAGTCCAACAAGAGACCCATATAGTGAGTTTTGAACTATCTGTAGGAGTATCACATAAATGCTACCTCACTTATTTCCATCCTTTTGACTTTAAATATGTGGCTTTCAATGTGTTGTTCACTGCTGAAGCACAATTGAGATTATATAACCAAAATTGCATCCTATACCCCAAATCCTGTTTCATCACAAAATCTAATATGAGACTACAGAATTGACAAAGAAGTTCTATAAATTCACACAGCATAAAATGAATTCATACCAAGAAATGGCTACAAGACGCAGCTATTTTTGTCCTTTCCCCACCTTTTCATTTTCATTTATGGTCTGAACTATAGGTCATCTCAACTTCAATTCTTCTGTAATTTTCAATTATATATATATATATATATATATATAAAGTCAAATTTTACGCCACGTGTTTCATTAAAGTTTTTTAATTTGTGTGCTAAGTGAATTAATTTCGTGTAAAAAACGAGTACTCCAATATAAATAAACCATAAAAAATCTAATCATATATATAACTCTATATATAAAATTAGAAGAATAGAGAGTTTGAATGATTTTACTTTTATTAGCCATTTTTTTGTGTAAAAAAAAATAATTCAAATTTATAAATCATTTGTGTAATACTATAAATATGTATGGTCTGTTACTAATTAGGTAGAAACATATATATTATATATGATGTGTGTATGTTAACTGCGATTATTTTTAATCATACAACATCACAAGTTATATAAAAGAAATGCCTTTTGTGTCTACAAATTAAAATTCTATGCGTATGAGTGTATGACTATTGTCTCTCCCTTTATTATGGTGACCTTAATTACCAGTTATCACAACTTATAAAACTTCTGCATTAAATGAAAGACCTATATTTTGGTTGGCTAAAACTTCAAGTTCGTCCTTAACTACATTCGAGTAATTAATTTCCTGGAGCCTTGGAGGACCCTTTAAGAAATGCAATGTTATATTGTGTAGGGGCTCAGCCAGCATCATATTCTATAATATATATATAAAAAAGATTATAAAAAGATTCTATAATTTTTTTTTATGATTATCATATTCTATAATCATTACATTGTGCGTCCAATTGGGATTTGTTATCTTTGAGAAACGTTGTTCAAGTACCACATCGATTGGAAACAAGACAAGAGAACCCAACGCATTGTATAAACTAGGCGCAAGGCAAACGAGGCTACATACTTACCTGGACGGGGTCAATGCGTGATCAAAAAGGCTCATGGCCTAGGTTGGTGACCTCCATTGCACATAAAGGAGGGGTGCCAGCCTAAGGTCTTCCCAAGTGGAAGATCCTACGTCATTATTTGTTGCATTGGGGGCCTGCGTTCGCGCGGCCCCTGCCTAATTTTAAATTATAATTTGGGTAGTTCAATGTCTAACATATGGAATTATGGATTGGATAGGCAATATCTAACAAATGGCTGAGTTAGGCAGCAAGGGATTTAGTGGCACCTTAGTCAAGTCATGTGATGATTTAATAATTTTATTTTTTAGAAATTGCTTATGTGGTAATTTTACTTTTTAGAAAATGATGTTATAATTTTTCAAAAATAGCTATTTATATAAATTTTCAGAAATTGTTTGCATTGCTCCTGTTGTTTGTCTTTATTGCTTTTTTCTTTTTTTATTTTAAAAAAACCCTTAATTTAATTAACTTATTATTATTTCTAAAAAAATATATATATATATATAATAGGTTAAAATTGTAAATAGACAAATGAAAATATAAAAACCTATCCAACAATCATTGAAAAAAAAAATTCCTACTTCTTTAGTTCCCACTGCCCCCACATTCTAAAAAAAAAAACACCATCCCACCCACGTTCTATCAAAAAAAAAAAAAAAACACCCCCACAAAGTTAGTTTCCACTATGCACGGTTCCTATCAAGAAAAAACTATCCCATTCGGTTTTAAAAAAAAATTTAAAAAAAAAAAAAAACCAATTACCACTTTTTGGAAATAACTTATCCTTTCATTTGTTCATTTTTTCCATTTTCGACGTTGTGGAATGCAAAAAATTCTAATTACATTAGATCCCACAAACTCCAAACCCACAATATTCCTTCAATTTCTCATTTCATCCTATTCTAACCAACACTATTTTCTTCCCCACTCATTGTTTCATATACTGAATTCTTCACAATGGTCAATGATTTTCTTGTCAAAATCGGTAAGCCTTTGAACAAAATTTATATACTACTTTTTCAATTTAATTATATTTGTATTGTACTTTCTCAACTACTTATTTTGTTATTTTATAACTCTATGACATTCTGTAATACGTGAACTATATAAAAGATGTTATGAAAAGTTTTATTATGAATTGAAAATTATGACATTAAACAAAAAAAAAAAAAAAAAAGCCTCATCGCACACTTATTTATTGTATTAGACTATTAGTTTAGAATTTGGCTTACCTCTAGTATCTTTTAAACTGGAATCTCTTTTAATTAAAAGATAGAGATTAAAACCCACTACCACATCATTTTATCTCAAAGAGATATTAACTGAATGTCTAGTTGAAAAAGTACTTGAGATAAGTCAAACCCTTTAATTTATCTATTTACATTTGCTGGTAGTAATGATTTGGGTTATCCATCATTCTCATTCGTCCTAAATGTTGAAATTTTAAATGTTATCCTCTATATAATTATAGGACAATGAAGGAACATAGAGCACAATTTTATTGAGTTATAGTTAATTTAATATAGGATTATGATTTTTTTTTACTTAATACTTTTTTGGCGGAAATCCTTTTTCATCTCTACATTTTGGCTTCATTCCTATTTTGGTTCCTACTTTTTTATTTTACCGCTTTTAGTCCTTAAAATGAAAAACGCATTCTATTTTGGTCCATACTGTCATCTTACTAACGGAAATTGTCT
This sequence comes from Quercus ilex subsp. ballota, assembly GCA_032727855.1. NCBI lineage: Eukaryota > Viridiplantae > Streptophyta > Magnoliopsida > Fagales > Fagaceae > Quercus > Quercus ilex. The sequence continues at coordinate 32,448,230 of CM064916.1, read as the reverse complement.
ACGTGGCGGACGAGGTGTACTATTGGCACACTAAATGTTGACATGGCCATAATAATAATAATAATAATAATAATTTTATTTGCCATTTAAAAAATGCCACATCAGAATTTAAATTTAAAAAATCAATGTATCAATTCTAACTAAATAAAAAAAAATAAAAAAATAGAATAAAAAATAAAAAATCATATGAATTGAGATTTAAGTGTATCTTGAACAAGAACAATAAGAACAAATCCAAATTTAAACCCAAGAAGAACATTTTTCTTTATTTGACTTTTTTTTTTCTTAGAAAACAAACACAAAATTAAGCACACACAAACCCAAAAAATTAAAATTAAACCCACACAACACACACACACACACTCTCTCTCTCTCTCTCTCTCTCTCTCTCTCTCTCAGCCTCTTTGTTTCCTTCTCTTTTCTTCTTTAACTCTCTTTCCCTCAACTCGATCCCAGCCTCTCTTAGTCACTCTTTCCCTCTCTCAGTCTCTCTTTTCCACTCTCTTTTCCTCTCTCACTCTCATTGAGCCGATCCTAGCCATGGCCGAAAGTCATTCACCTTCTCTACCTGATCCTCTTAAACCCAAACCCTAAGCAAACATAAGCAAGAAGAAAGCAGCGAGGGCAGAGGTGGTTTTATTATCAGATCTGAGGTTGATTTCCTTTGGGTTTGATAGTTTCAAATCTAAGATAGGTTTGTGTTTGGTTTCTCAAAAAGTATAAGAAAATTTGGGTTTTTAGTTTTGTGTTTGGAGGTCGAAAATCTGGGTTTGAGTTTAGTGTTTGTGTTTGGGGGCCGAAAATCTACGTTTGAGTTTTGTGTTTGATGCTTTGGTGGTGTGGGGGTTTGAATTTTCGGATTTGTTCATGTTTAATTTTGTGTTGATGTGGATTTGATGTTAATTTTTTGGGTTTTAAATTTTCTAGGTTTGTGTTCTTGTTCAAATGTTTAATGTGTTCATGTTTTATCCGGGTTTTAATTTACTGTTCAAATTTTCTGGGTTTTGAATTTTGTGTTCATATTTAATTTTTTATTCATGTTTAATCTGATGTGGATCTGATGTTTAATTTTGTGTTTTTATTTTCAGGCTTTGTGATTTTTGGTTTTTAATTTTGTGTTCTTAAATTTGGGTTCGTGTTCTTATTGTTTTTGTTCAAGATAAACTTAGATCTTAATTCATGTGATTTTTGGTTTTTAATTCTTTTTTTTTTTAGTTAAAATTGATAAATTAAATTTTTTAAAATTTAGATGCTAACGTGGCATTTTTTAATGCCAAATATAATTTTTATTATTATTTTAATGACCACATCAACATTTAGTGTGTCAACAGTACACTCTATCTGTCATGTAGACAATTTTCATTAGTGAGATAACGATAAGAACCAAAATAGAATGCGTTTTTCATTCTGGAGACTAAAAACAGTAAAATAAAAAAGTATGTATCAAAATGAGAACGAGATAAAAATGTAGGGACAAAAAAATGTATTTCCGCCTACTTTTTTTTATATTTAGCTTGACCTCCTTAGAAAATTTTTCTCACTCCACTATTGATTGTACGAATATATTACATTTAGTATGGTAACTTTAAAATCATGATATCACATGATGTTACTTGTCCATTTGTCATTATCTTTTTCTCTAAACTTTTAGCCTTTGTCTTTTATATATAACTTTTTAAAACTTAATATTTTCTCATTTTTTTCAAAATACAAGTATACTTTTACATACTTTTAGCAAAAAACTAAATAAATTAATGTCAAACTAATACTACAAATTTGAGGTATTCCTTTTTAATGTGAAAGATAGAACTTTATTGAATTTGAAAAACTGAGGTATACAATATTGTTAAAAATTCGGGGCCCGTTTAGTAGAAGAATTTGAATAATATTATTTGTATTTCTTTAAAATACGTGTAAGTGAAAAAATGTGTTAAAAAATATGTAATACTGTTTAAAAACTGAAAATATGTTGCTAAGATACTCTACCAAACGCCCGATCTCCCTCAGCCAAGTTCGTGGGAGTAGCAAAACCCATTGCATGTCTCACCATGCTACAGGCAACTACAGTGACTTTACTCATGATACGTGCTGCATGATACAGTTTAGCGAAACAATTCTTCACCCTCGTTTAGAAGATTGCACCATTAATTAGCTGTTAAGCAAATTTGGAAAAGGAGATGCTATGTTTACTAGATTTTTACAATATTTTCACAATAAAATACAGGTGGTTAGTTATTATTGGTTCAAATTTGAATCTGACACTAAGATTACTTTTTGCTCCAACAATAACAACTAGTAACAACCTGTCACTTAGAATTTGTTATAAAAATATTGTGAATATATTGTGGACGTATATTATTTCTCAATTAGAAATAGATTACGAATTATGGCTTTTTATTATATCCAATTTTTTTGCATCACCTATTCAAATGTGGATTTGTAACAACTGTGCCTTGAATTGGAGACTTCAGTTCCTCTCATACCTCAACTCCCTGGAAGTAGTTTATTTCCTATGGGAATTTGATTGGTGTGGCTTGCTCAGTCCTATAAACAAGGACTTGATCACACATAAAGCAAAGCAAATACTTCATGTTCTTCTTTTTCTTTTCTTTTTTTTCTTTTTCTTTTTTATTGAAACGATAGAATGTTATTGGCGTGGCTTGCTCAGTCCTATAGACAGAGGACTTGACACAAAAATAAATACTTCATGTACTTCTTTTTCCTTTCCTTTTTCTTTTTTATTGAAAACGATAGAATGTTATTGATAAGAACACAATAGATCACTGCCGACAATTGCCTAAGGCCCAAGTGGAAGGGAGGTCCAAAATTTTAGAAAAGAAGGGGGGCAGCAGGGGAAAAAAAATTTGGTTTCAGAGGAGTAAAAAAAATCCGGTACATTCTTTTAACCAAAAAAAACAAAATTTTTGTTATACCCAGTTAAACCTTAGCAACACAAACAAAAAAAAAATTTTAATAAAATTAATTATCCCAAAAATAATATCATTATTCTCTAAACAAACTAAAATTTAACAAAATAAATTACAAATCCGAAATTAACACATAACAATTAGTAATAAAAACAAATAAAAAACTTCAAATCTCTCAAATTTTTACCTTTCTTTGTCTCATTCTTGCTCTGCTTTTTTTCTCACAACTCTTGCTCTCCCCTCTCTCATTCTTTCTCTCCACTCCCACTGTCAGGGCCGGCCCTAGACCAAGCTTCCTCCGATCTCATCTTCTTTTTTTTTTTTTAATTCCGCTGCTGCGTTTGGGTTTTGATTCTGCAGAACTGAAGAATGGCTGAACGGGTTTTGAGTTTTGAGTTTTGAGGTACTTGGATTTCTGATTTTCTTCCTTCCTGCCTTTCTCTAGACTCTTCTTTAGATTTGTTAAAGACTTAAAGTTTTCTCTGGGCAGTGGGCTGGACGTTTCACCACGTTTGGGCCTTCAGCTTTTTTTTTTTCTTTTTTTTTTTTTGGGTTAAGCCTGCGTTTTCTTTGTTTTGTTAAGCCTGGTTTTTTTTTTTTTTTTTTTTTTGGTGGTTGTGTGTGTTATAGATGCAATAGGATTTGTTTTATGTTTTGTGTGGGTGCCATCTTGGCAGGCATCTTCTTGGCTGGGCTTGTACAGTGTTGTGTTTAAATTTTTTTTTTTTAATCTTGTGTTTATATATATTAGTTATTGGTAATATAACGAATAAATCTTTATTTATGCAGGTTGAGATTGCTAAAAATTTGTTGTTATTCGGTGAAACTACAACAATACTTTTTATATAAATCAGGTTCTATTTCTCATTTGCTTTACACTTGAAAATTATTTTTTATTTTAGTCTTTATAAATATATTATTTGATTATAAATGTCTATTAGAAATATGCATCTGGATATGAAAAACTTAAAAAAAAAAAAAATTTAATTGAGTCTCAAAAATGATCAATTGATAAATTTGTTATTAGTAATAAATAAAATATGACACAAAATTTAGATGAAAATATCACAAATGAGCAAGAAATTCACCAAAAAGAGTTAGAAGATAATGAAATGATACAATTGCAAGATAACAAAAATGTTCAATTTTGCAATACAACAAATCTTGATAATGAACTTCAAAAGAATTTAGAAGAAAATGAAAATAATGATAAAAATATCACAAATGAACAAGTTCATCATAATAATATTCAACTAGAAGAAAATAAAAATAATAATGACATATTGAATTATATTTCTTCAAATATTTATGATCTAGGTAATTGAAAAAATATTGACATAAAATTAAGAGATTTATTAGTAAAAAGAAAAATAAATTTTAAATAAAATATATTATAATATAAAAATATTAAATAAATATTAATTTAATTAATACATAAATATAAAAAAGACCCATTTTAGTTCTCTGGTCCAAAATGTTTAGGTCCGGCTCTGAATAGATGAATATCCAATAGGAGCAAAAAAGTTCTCTGCACAAGGAGAGTCAGTGGCGGGACCAAGAATGGCAGGAGTTGTCACCATCCAAGACAAATTGACCTCAATGTGAATTGTAAAAAGCCAAGGCTGCTAACTCAAACAAGTTGCAAATATGGGAGGAGAGTGAATAGTAATATTCTGAATCGATCAACTTTTTTTTTTTTTTTTTTTAATGAGATTTGAATCGATCAACTCTAGATAATGTGTTGCACACTCACTGACTTTGATTGAAACAAATGCAGAGACACAATGAGCAATTGAATTCTTTCTTCTTGTTTGAGTGCTTCGCCACTTTTACTTTTGCAACTGCTTAATCAGATAGCAACCACTAAACAACAAAATAAGGCTTCCATCACAAATAAAATATCAAAAGCAGCAAAAAAATTTCACAATAGTTTGGTGGCCAATTGTTAATAGTAATCATTGTTATTGATTTCGTTCCGTTCTGGTCAAAACAACAGGAATTTTTCGTACCCGTATGCAAACCGGTACGAGAATACCTCACATTCCACCTCGGGTCAGATTTCGGGCCGTTTCGGGTCATTCCGGACAATTCCGGCCAATTCCGGCCGAGATGTGAATTTCCGCTGGTATAAGATTTGGCTTGTTTTAAAAAAAAAAAATTTTTTTTTTTTTTTTGTGTGGTTAAGAACTTAGGATTTAGGAGTTAAGATTAAGTGTTAAGAACTTAAGATATGTGATTGTGGTATACATTGTCATAAAAAATGTTTTTTGTTTGTTCATTCCTTCTCCCTCGGTCATAATTTTTTTTTTTCTTATGATTTGTTTTGTGGTTAAGAACTTAAGAGTTATTATTTGATATTTAGTTATTGACTTGTAAATCTTCTTATTGTGTGATGTTAAATTGATGTTATATTGATATTTAAGACTTAAGAGTTAAGACTAAATGATTTATATTATTTGATATTTAGTTATTGACTTGTAAATCTTCTTATTGTGTGATGTTATAATGATGTTTAAGATTTAAGAGTTAAAGACTAAATGATTTGTATTATTTGATATTTAGTTATTTATTTATTAGAATTGACAATTTTATGTTCTACAAGAATATATATAAATTATTTTTTAGAAACCTCGAAACACCCTAAAATAATACGCTAAAATTGATCGGTACCGAAATATTTCATTCCACCATACATTTCCACTAAACATACCGAAACGGTCCGAATCGGTATTAATAAGAATGATAATAATCCGCTAGCCGCTATCTATTAAAGCCAACAGTAGACCACTTTACTTTTTCTTTTGAGAGTTTCTCTGTACTTATTAAACGATTGGATTCAGTGCATAGGATCACTGAAATTGTTGAGACGTTGACATGTGATAAACGTGTTAGCATCACAACAGATGAATGCTACTATGCACTGTAAACTACTTCAATGTACTAGCAGGATTTGCCCTGCTGTTTAGTTTAATGAAATTTTCCACTTTACCAAAAAAAAAAAAAAAAAAAAACTACTTCAATGTAAACTGCTCAAAGCCCCTAGCACTAGGTTCACGCGTATACATTTTTATCCTTTTTTGCACATAAAAATTGTTTGGTGTGTCGTTTGGGCAAATAATATAGCATTGAGTAGACACTTGAAAGCAAATTAAGACGCAATTGCACGTCTCTAACCATGCTACAGGCCGCTATAAGTTCATTGTACCTGTGAGTTTTGACAGTAAAGTGATTCAAAATTCAACTTAAACAAGGATAGTCATAGCATCTTCGCAGCAGCGGTTTAAAGAATTTTTTTAAGATGTTCCTCAACAACCATAAATTATATAATTTAATAAAAAAATTTATATATTGATAACAATAACAATCAAATAGGTTTTCTTATCAAATATTTTTTCATAATTCTAGCAAAAGAATAAACAATAAACTATAAGTTTATTTGAAATATTAATAAAATTATTAATTATTATTGTTTAGTTGTTTCATTAATTTGTTTGTCTTTTAAAAACTATAATTTGTTATATTGTTGTTTCATTAATTATAAAATTATTAATTGTTGTTTAGCCTAACATAATTTAATTTGTTTGTCTTTTATAATGTATTGGTTAATTAAATTATTAATTATTGTTTATTAGTTGCTTCATTATTTTTCTTTACTACCTATTAGCACACATCTCACTGTGCACACCCCATGTGCATTATCCACTGCCAACCCATTGCTTGCCTCTCATGCCTTTACTTCCCACCCGACCCCATGACGGATCCACCCCTCCCCCCACTCAACAGACAAGCCCCAATCACAAGAGCCAATCAAATGATAAATTCACAATCACAAATTACAATAGACAATACACTAAAAGACAAACTCAGTAACTCACCAACACCAACACCAACGGATAAAGTCAAAACAGGACAAATATTAATAAAGTTAAAATAAAACTAAGCAATTAAAGTTCAATAAAGCTAAGCAAATTCACCCAAAAAAAAAAAAGAATCAGCCAATCAGATAAAGTATTTAGTCTTAAAGAAAGAGAGACTCTCATTTCACTTAAATCACTTTCAGACTTTCAGTCTTCGAATAAAAGAGAGAGAGAGAGACAAAGAGAAGTAAGAGTCTAAGAGAGAAAACCCATTAGAGAAAAAGAGAGAGTCAGAGAGAAGAAAAGATGAAATACCTTGAGATTGAGGGAGCAGGGAGGCCTAAAGCTACAAGGTGGCGCTGTTGGGCTGGGCAGCACGTCAAGGCGATTGGCGAGGTCCGCGAGGAAGAAATCTCCGATCCGATCTTTGCTATTCCAATCTGCGATCCGACTGGTGAGTGGCGAGGCGATGACCGATGAGCTCTGTTGCTCAAGTTTGAGGCGGAGGCACCATCCGTTGGTCATTGATGACTGATGAAATTTTTTTTCTTTACGTTAGGTTTCTCCTTTTCTGATTTCAGTTTTTGATTTACTTGATGAATCGACAAACCGTATATTGGGTTTTATTTTTTATTTTATTATTATTATTATTATTATTATTATTATTTTTTTGAGAATCGGTGGGGTTGCACCATCTGTTGGGTTTGCCATATGTTGTTTTTTTTTTTCTTTAGATTGAGTTTGTTTTTCCATCTGTTGTTTAGGATTTGTGTTGGGATTTGGGCAGTGAGTTTGCTCTGTTACAAATTTTTTTGGGCTTTTTTTTTTTTGCTTGAAAGTAGACAAATAATTATTTTTATTTTTTTTATTTGACGGTGTTCCTATTTTTTTTGTTAAGGGTAAACAAATAAAAAAATTTAAATTATTATATATAATTTTTTTTTTTCAGTTTAGGTGTTCCTGTGAACACCCTACAGTCAACGTGGTGCCGCCACTGCATCTTCGATAGTTGGGTTGTGTCCCTTGATCCCTTCTATAACGATGGAGGACAAATTTTTGGTTTCCTACTCCCTCTACAGGATATAATATTTTCCAAAGGTGCAGGACTGCTAGAAAGTTTCAGCACATCCAAACACAAAATAGAAAATAAAAGACTATTTTTGCCGAGAAACAAAGTTGGAGGAGATGGGCTTACATGGGATGCTCGTCTGGATGTCACTGATAGGGCTGATAATATCACCAGTACTGTTGGTAGCAGCATCTCTAGCCAAGCCGGCTGATGACTGCCCCAAAAAGTGTGGAGATGTAAAAATTCCATATCCATTTGGCTTGAATAAAGACTGTTCCCTCAATGAGGACTTCCTCATCACTTGTGACAATAAAGTAGCAAAAACAAGTAATTTGACTATTAAAAACATATCTATTGAGGCTCACGGCTTGCATATCATGCAATTTGTAGCCCGAGACTGTTACAAAAAGACAGGTGAAGTAGAGGAACAGATTAATGCCTCCCTCTCTACAGCCATGTACACCATTTCCAAGTTCAAAAATAAGTTCACCGTTGTTGGATGTGACACTTCTGCATACCTTCATGGGTTGCAGAAAGGAGAACCGTACACGATCGGGTGCACGTCTGTATGTGATAGCCTTCGCAATGTGGTCGATGGGTCATGCTCTGGTGTTGGGTGTTGCCAGGTAGCAATTCCTGATGGATCAGATTCTATATCAGTAGAAGTAAAAAGTTTTAACAATCATACAAATGTATCAAACTTCAATCCCTGCGGCTATGCTTTTGTGGTGGAACAAGGAAAGTTCAATTTCTCCCGTCATTACCTCCGTAACACATCAAATGACAAGCTCCCTATGGTGCTTAAATGGGCAGTTGGGAATGAGACATGTCAAGAAGCAGCTAAAATAAAAAAGAAAATCGTATGTGAGGGAAATAGCGAATGCACAGACAACGCTACCTTTTCAGGATACCGATGCAACTGCAAGTCGGGTTACAGAGGGAACCCATACCTTTCCCATGGTTGCCAAGGTTTGTATTACTCCATAAGTTTGGTTTGGATGTATGTGTCTGCTCTCATGATTATAGTACTATGGGGTTCTTATTTTTGACTTGATTCGCAGACATTGACGAGTGTGAGAATCCAACTCTCAATGATTGCACAAAAGCAAAACATTGTGTCAGCACAAAAGGGGGTTATACATGTGGTTGTCCAAAGTGGTACCATGGGGATGGAAGAAAAAATGGTGAAGGTTGTATTGCGGATCCCCTACTCGTGCTTAAGATTGCCTTTGGTAAGTATATTTATGGATATTTACTTCTATTGCCTGAGTTGCCCGCTGTGTTGTAATTTTCTTTCCTTGAAATAAAGGTTTTTAGTTCATAAATTTTTTTAAAAAAAAAAACATTGTGTCCAAAATTTTATATATAGACTAAAAAGAAAACTATTTTGTCCCTAAAATTGGTTCAAATTGGATTTTTGTCTAAATTTAAAAAGTTGCAATTTCATCCTTCAAAATTTTAAAGGATATAAATTAACTTTAATTCCATTTGGCATTAAATTTAAAATAAACCTAGGAACACATCTAATTTCACTAGTGATCAATTTAGAGTATTGGACAGTTTCCACCCACTGCTTTTTACATTAATAACCCCAATCTACATTTAATGGTATATCCCAATTCCCAATAGGGTTCATGCTTCAATAAATCGAAGGACACATCCAAACTACACTACCACATTTGCACAATTCTTGATGTAAATATTAGAACTTAGAACATCTCAAACGCTGAAAACCATTAAATTTACTATTTGAATTGTTCATTTTGAAACGTTTTGTGCAAAAGTAGAAGTTCTAACATCAATTATTATGATTTGGAACTAGTAAAAGCACGTTATCTATATAAACAAGAAAATAAAACATTCACAAAAGACAACAATATTTAATGTGCTTCGGCCAACTTCATACCTATATCCACAACCAATACCAACCAAAATATCTACTATCAATAATATGTATTACAACAACATTAATCAACACTCACATAACTCACACAAACAACACTCACAAAACGCACAAACCCAAAACTCTAATACACCCAATAGCTCTCTCACACTTACAAAATAAACAAATTCTCAACACGTACCGCAAGAAAGGTTGCTAGACCGAGTATAAATCCAGCAAGGTTGTTAGAACTAGGGATTAGTAGGTCAAATACTGCTACAGCCTACAATAACCAATAGGCTATGCTCCTTCGATGTGTCATTCCTGGCTTTAATATTTTATTTATTTACAGTTTAGATTATATTTTTCCAATTTATTATATTACTCCCTCTCAATCTATTATTATTTGATAATTTTATTAGAGATTGAAGATTTATGTTTTTTACATGTGAATATACAATTTATATTTATGTTGAAAATGATTTCATTTTAGATAATTTTTTTATTTGAAAGATTACTAAACACAATTTTTTAAACTTGTTTATGCTTTATAAGTTTCTATTAACCTTATAAAAATGGTGAATATTCATTTGAAAGTTGTTTAATTTTTTAGACATATTTTTAGTAAAAAAATTGTTAATGTTTTCCATTTTAATACCTTTATTTGTATTTTATTATTATTAAATTAATTATGACATCATCAAGGATCTTAAAAATTTTGAACCTCTCCCTTTTCTGGTTCGTTAAACGGTCCGAGTCTGAAAACCATGACCACAAGTGATCTTTCAACTCCAAATAATCTACTAACTACTCTTCAAAGAAACTCACTTATGTTCTTCTATGAGCTTTTCTCCTCTCCCCACGTGGGAGGAACCATGGACAAAACCAACCAAACACTTTACAACAATGGCTATTTACATAGCATCAAACCTTTTCGTCTGCTTCAAGGAAATTCAAACCAAAACTAATTAGGAATTTAAGGCAATATTTAACAAAATAAATAAGTAACAGATACCAACAAATTTTTTTTTTTTTGGAAGTAGTGTCCTCTAAAATCATTAAGTATTGTATCTATCCATTATAAAATGAGTTTATTAGATTTTGTCACATTATTAATAATTTAAACAAATATCAATATAATGCTAGACAAGTTTTGGTTAAATGTTGGTGGCATGAAAATTCTAATTTACTCATTTCATAATAAATATTTAAAATTCCATAACTCCAATAGTAAAGTTATCCCTAAAAATCCTGTGTGTGTGTGTGTGTGTCTGTCTTCCCGTGATAAGCCACCTCAACCAACTAGCATGCTATTAGTATCCTAGTAGAATTAAAAAATTTTAGATTGAATTATATCTGAAGTTCCACAAATTAATTTTATTTTTAATTTTTCTCCATCAAATTTAAGAATAATAGAAATTTAAATATTTACCTTATTCTATATATAGAATTAGTACTTTTGATTTGCAACAAAATGAATAATGGATCAACTTCTTAATTTTATATATGCAGTTGCTGGAATAAGCTTACTTGCTATAGTTGTGGTTTGCTCTTGGTTGTACTTTGTAATCAAGAAAAGAAGGCTAGTCAAGCTTAAAGAAAAATATTTTCAACAAAATGGAGGATTGATTTTGCAACGACAACCATCTAGTGAAGAAGGATCTAGTAAAACATTCAAAATCTTCACTGCTAAAGAGCTAAAAAAGGCTACTTGCTACTATGATAAGAGCAAGATCATTGGTAAAGGAGGTTATGGCACAGTTTATAAAGGATTTTTACCAGATAATAGGATTGTTGCAATTAAGAAGTCCAAAACCGTAGATGAAAACCAAATAGAGCAGTTCATTAATGAAGTGGTTGTTCTCTCCCAAATCAACCATAGGAATGTAGTCAAATTATTAGGTTGTTGTTTAGAGACACGAGTTCCTTTATTAGTCTATGAATATGTCCTTAATGGTGCCCTCTTCAATCACATACATAAAGAAAGCATCACATCCACCATATCATTTTCATGGAATACTCGTTTGAGGATAGCTGTAGAAATAGCAGACGCACTATCATATTTGCACTCCGCAGCTTCTATACCTATAATTCATAGAGATGTCAAGTCTACAAACATTCTGCTCGATGATGATTTTACTGCAAAAGTCTCTGACTTTGGAACTTCAAGGTTGGTTCCACGAGATCAAAAGCAATTAGTTACTGTAGTACAAGCAACTCTTGGATATTTGGATCCTGAATTCATGCAAACAAATCAATTGACGGAAAAAAGTGATGTTTATAGCTTTGGAGTGGTCCTTGTGAAGCTACTAACAGGACAGAAGGCACTTTCATTTGCTAGGCCTGAAGAACAAAGAAGTCTAGCTATGTACTTTCTTTACTCGTTGAAAGAGAATCAATTGTTTGAAATTCTTGAAAATGGTATGGTGGAACAGAGTAACATGGAGCAAGTCAAGGAATTTGCGACGCTTGCAGCGAAGTGCTTAGAGGTAAAAGGAGATGAGAGGCCTACTATGAAGGAAGTTGCAATTGAGTTAGATGGACTGAGAAAGATGGAGAATCATCCGTGGGATAATGTTGAATCAAATTGAACGGAGGAGACCGGGCCCTTGATTGGTGAATGTTGAACGGTGAGACATTTGGCGATTAAAAATATCGTGATCAACCCTATCATAGTATAATGAAACTATTGGGATTGATAGCATGTAATCCTATGTATAATTAGTGAGCTTTGAGAGGCAGATGAACATCTCCCACGATGTCATGCAACTATCTTTTATTATCTTTTTTTGATAACCTTAGTGTGTTCTCTTTATTATTGGTCCATGTAGAAATCTGGTACTGGTATATGCCGTCATGCCAAGCTTTGCATTATTTCCGTTGTTGAACATCCCTGATCCGTACATGGTAAAAATGACATACCAACACACTCAATGCAATCACATGATACAAGAAATTACGTGATTTGACAATTTGCATATGTCACAAAGTTGCAGTAATTTCACTATTTTCAGGGAAAAAACATACAAGATGTAATAGTATAGTTTTTCTCTTTCAAAACAAAACAACAAACTCTAATTTGAAACAATAGCATAAATATCCCACACAAAGGATTCTCAATGGCCCAAAAACAGGCCAAAAAATTTCACCATGCATGGACTAAGCCTTAGAAAATCTCTCATTAAAAACTAAAACACTTTTATATCAGGTCGAGTTATAATCTGGATCAAACACAAACTAGGTTCCTTATAGCCCAACACCTTTTTAAGTTCTTTTATCTTGTTTTGATTCTTTTTCTTTTTAAAAATATCCAAAACTCACCCTTAAAATATGGAACTTTTTTAGATTTTGAGTGTAATACTTAGGGCAAAACTTAAGCATATATTACATTCTTCAATCAAATTCAAACACGTTGTTGCATCATAAAGCAAAATAGTGTTCATTTTTTAGGGAAAATTAAATTCAATATAACTGTGTGTTTAAATATAATTAGGGAATCTAATGTACTGTATTTAAGGACCCGTTTAGTAACGTTGTTCTAGCAATGTTGTTTACATTTTTTGGAAATACATGTAGGTAAAAAATTGTGTGCAAATACGTGTAATGTTATTTATAAACTGAAAATTGTTGCTTAAAATGCCATACCAAACAGCCCCTAAGTTTTATCCGACACTTTAACTCTTATGTTTTACTTTTTTTATAGGTAACTTGTTAATGCAACACTTAACCCCTAAGGTTTTTTAGTGTAATATAAAACTAGGTTGTATGCGAGTTGAGTATTAAAAGTTAGGACTTGTTTATTACCAAACAAGGTTACATGCTTATGCCTAGTTCATTTCATAGGTAACTCATTAATTATGTAACACTTAACCCTTAAGGTTTTTTAATGTAATATAAAACTAGTTTGAATATGAGTCGAGTATTAAAAGTTAAGACTAATTCATTTTATTGTATTTTGAACATGAGCCATGTTCGAGTTTATTACCAAAGAAGGTTATATGTTTATGCCTAGTTCATTTTATTATCGAATAAGCTTGAATTGTTCACGAGTTACTTAATTAATTTATTCTTTTCCTATATATAGTAAAAACATGACAAAATTGTTTTACCCCTTTACAAATCCATGAAATTCTGCTATGAATATATTGTTTATATTATCAATAAATTACAAATAATAATTTGATATTACATGAAGCTATTTACAAACTTATATAACACAATCTTAAGTCTATATAAATATATGGATAAAATGCAAATTGCATCATCTAAGTTTGACTGAAATTCATTTTAGTCATCTATCTTTACTTTCATTCAATTGAGTTTTATAAGTTTCAAATTTATTCAATTCAGGCATTTTGTCCAATTTTGTTTAAAAAATTGCAATTAAGCATACAATTTACTAATGAAAAAAATTGAAAAAAAAAATCGTACATAAAAAATCTATAAAATATTTTTATTAATTTTATAGATGATTTTCATGTGAGAAAAAAAAAATTAAATGGTAATTTTTTAACGAGACTTAGAAAATTCAATTGAATGAAAGTAAAGTTAGATAACTGAAATGAATTTCAGTTAAACTTAGAGGGTATAATTTGCACTTTTTGCCTAAATATATTTATAGACAACTACACATATGAAAATATAATATTATACATAATTAAATCTGGTGTCATGCTTACAAGCTTGTTCACATTCACATTATTAAATTTGAGTTTGGCTTGTAATTTTTATTTATTATTATTTTTTAATGTTTTGGGATTTTGATATCATGGAGAAGTAAAACATGTGTGTTTGTTTTAATTAGATTTTCAAATGGTAGACTACTGCCTAGACTCCTTTGTGTTTGTTCTATTTTATTTTGGTTAGCAATGTTGGCATTTGAATAAATTTATAATTATTTGAACAAGTATCAATTTATTGAGCACTTTCTTGATACGGGTGGTGATTTCAGGTTTGGCTTACCTCTAGTACTTTTTTAACTGGAATCTCTTTTTGTTTTAATGAGAGACTGCTACGTCACTCACTAATTAAATAAAAGGTGGAGATTAAAACCTACTACCTCTTGTCATTGTATATTTAAAATAAAAGAACATGTCCAATTAAAAAAGTACTGCAGATAAGCCAAATTCGGTAATTTCAAAGTAATACATTTTACAACAAGTAATTTACTGCATGACTTATCAAGTCACAAATACATGTTTAAAAAATAATCATGTGAGAAAATACGTGTCAACTCGACCCTCCTCAACTAACCCAACTTGTTTTTAACCTATTTAATTAGAAACTATTTATAGGAAAAAAAAAACAACAACAACAACAACACTTTTTTTTATATAGGTTTCTTCATTTTTAATAAAATTTGCATCAAAATTTCTCTAAAATCATTTACTAACAAATACCCTAACCAATCTATTAATCGGACTCTTTATTATTTTGTATGTATGATCTGCCCATATTAGAGGAATGTTCCATGAAAAAATCCATCCACATCAAAGTCTCAACCATTGTTACTTAAAAAATAAAAAATAAAAGTAAAAAAGTCTCAACTCTCAACCGTTAAAATGTAAAAACGACATGTCATTTTAGCTCACTCGTGAGAAACATGATCCATCATCCTTGGTGCCCAAAACGCACGCTTGACAGTAGACAGTCAGAGACACTACAGTCTACACACCGAAGAGGAAAATCGTGGCATCCCATTTCCACCACCAACACAAAAGTAAATTAACACGGTTGAATTTGAAGGAACGAAATTGAAAAATCTTTGCCCCATTTCGTGGTTTCATTGCTAGAGAGGTGTGTATAAATATTCATAATCATATCTGTAATCTGTGTTGATTTTTTCAATGACATTTGGGCTGTGGTTTTTGGGTTTTTCTTCTTGGCTGTTAAAATTGAATTCATATTATTTGGGAAGATGTTTTTTTTTTTTTTTTTTGTTTATATGGGTGGTAAATTATCTGAAACTTGGTACTTTCTGTGATAGTTTATAGTTATGCACGGTAGGTGTTTGTGAAAATGTTTGACCGGTCTGTAGTGATAACTGTACAGTCAAAGCAATATTATTTTCTTTGGTTTTATTGCAAAATTAACTTGAAGAAAGATAGAAAATTGAGTTTAATTTTATCTTCATTGCTGAATGACATCTTGGAACCATCATAAACCCAAAAAAAAATTGAACTAGTATAAAAATTATTTGTGCAGAATATTTGTACCCTTTTTATAGCTCCAGTTTACAACAGGTTTTATAAACTACAGGAATAACGTTAAGGGATCAACTATTATGTACTAGGTAAACTTATAGTTATGGAGCTACCTAGAGTCTTAGGATCACATTATTTATTCATTGCATTCTAACTACATACCAACAACTTTTTATTGAAATATCTCTTGGCATTGCATGGAAACTATAGACAACCCCTACTTTCTTTCTCCACCACACACGGCTACATTTGCGTCGAGTTATGGTTGTTGATTTACCAACTTTAAATCACGATTGTATATTGTCTTATGATTGTGTTGGGTTGGTTGTTATTTATTTATATTTGGGCATCAAACACTATTGTTTATGTTCTGTTGATTTTCTGAAATCAAACAATGGAAACATGGTGGTTGTTTTGTCTGAATTTGATTGGTTTATGAATATTCAAATTTAAGGTCCAGAATATAATGCTAAGATGTAGCTTTCATTTTCCTTAACTGACTTTGTGCTTGTGTTTCTATAAAGTTTAAATGAATGTAATCCGTTTGTTGTGTCATTGGAAATTAATTTCTTCTTCAATTGTAGCAGATGCTAGACTTATTTTAAATCAGCTATAGTTTTCTATTGCTTCGGAAGTAGTCCTGTCACATTATGGAGAAAGAGAGAAAGAGAGAACTGTCAATCACAATAAAAACATGAGTTATAATAGTGTTCATAGTGCTTTGAAGATATTAATACTAACCTTGTGTCTTTTCCCACAGCTTATCATCCCAAATAGCCTAGTCAAGACTTGCATATGATATTGATAGTTGATGAGGAATTATATGTTGCTGGCTTGAACGTGTTATTCTCTTAAGTGGTTTAAAATGCTTTCTGTTTGAGAGACCAATAATGTGTTGCTTCAGCTGTAGCTTTGCATTTCAGTGTAGGATTGCTTTTCAATCTATATAATAATAGAGTATTTTAGTGTTTGGGATGTGGGTCCTTTTTCTACAAATAATTAGCAATATCAAAATCTTAACTTGTTATTCTATAATGATTTAAGATATTTCCTCTATTCTGTTGTAATGCACATAATGGTGAAAAAATGTCCCAAGATGATGAGGGTCATTCAACAGTGATATTTAATATGATTTATTTTATTTTCTGTGTCAGGTAAATTGTGATTCTCTGTTCAGTTCAATAATATGATTAAAATTTGCAACTGCGCAACAAATTATTTTTTAAAGGGATGATGTTTGTTAGGATGTACAGTTCTAGTGAACTAACAACAGAGGTTTTAGATCCAAGGAAAAGAATTTCTGAAATTATGATATCTTGCCCAGCATTAGCTCTTGATACTGCTCTTAACCAAAGTGGAATAAGAGTTTCTCCAGATGTAGTTGAGGATGTACTCAAGAGATTTGAGAATGCTGGTATGTTGGCATATCGATTCTTTGAATGGACTGGAAAACAACGAAATTATATGCACAGTGTCAGGGCTTATCACAGCATGATTGAGTCTCTGGCTGAGATTAGGCAATATCAGATTATGTGGAATCTTGTGAATACTATGAGGAGCAAGAGCATGCTTAATGTTGAGACATTTTGCATTATAATGAGAAAGTATTCCCAGGCTCAGAAGGTGGAGGAGGCAATTTACACATTTAACATCATGGAGAAATATGATACCAGTTGCCGGAAAATCTAGCAGAGAATTAAAAGATCTTGCAGACCAGTTGCTCCTCCAGGCTTCTCAGTTAGAAGAAAAAGAAAAGACTTCTCCTGCCTCTTCTGAAGCATCTACCAGTCACCATCCATTTGACCCCTTCTAGGATTTTCAAGATCCCTACAAGGGCCATAATTTGGACAGTCCCTAGGCTATTCTGGTACCACCAGTCACTATTCAGAATGGCTCCAAACAACCCCATATTCGGTCACTATTCAGAGCAGTGCCAGCAGACAAACTACTATTCATGGATAGTACCAGCCGACACAAAAAGACGAAAATAAACAATCTTAGTTCAGCAAAGTCCCTCTTACAAAATTCTTTAGCAATCTTGTATTAGGAATTTTCCAATCCTGTAACGAAATAGCTTTTATTTTCTGCATTCAATGTAAATAGATGGCCTCAGTTGGCTTAGTTTCTTTTGCATAAATAATTTGTAACTTATATATATATGGGTCATTCTAACGTACCCCCCAGAAAAAGGGGTACGGTACCCACCTATATCTGAGCCATTAACTTACTCTGGTTTTGATCTTGACCATTGATGTAATTTCAAAGATTTTTGGTTACCGGTTAAACCGGTTTTATATATAAATAAAAAATTAAAGCATTCATCACGCTTTTCAGCCTTTTCTCCTGTCTCACGTTTGCTTCTCTACCTCTCTAAATCGTTTGCTCATTGCTGTGTTTGCCTCTCTAAATAAAACCCTCAAATCAGACAGTTGATACCACATGTGCAACGCACCCACAAAACCCTCAAAGCCTGGTGCACCCACAACCTCAAATTGAAGGCGCTTTTTCTCATCCAATCCAAATCGTCGGTGCTGCTCTCTAGCTTATTCTCTTCCAATTCATATTCAAATCAACGGCGCACTCATATCCAATCCAACTCGGCTGCGCTTCATCTCTTCCCGTACGACTCAGCGGCCCTTCTTCTCTTCCATTCTAAATCGACGACGCCACCCACAATCTTCAGGTTCTCTCTTTACATATGATTAACACTGATATGGGTTTATATTATTTCTCTAAACTTTGTGGGTTTATGATATTATTGTTTTGTTTGAGTTTCGGTTCTTATATATTTGACAAATTAATCTTTACACCGAAGGGTTTTGGCAAAGAAATCTCGGGTTAGGCTAGACTAGAACGTCAGGTTTAGGTTGAAGACTTACCTGGGGACATTATCCCCCGTGCTCTGTTTGATTAGTTTTCTTATGTTTTAATAAAAGCATCGATCTATCTCACAGACCGGTTTCTCAAAAAAAAAAAAAAAAAAAATCTTTACACTTTCGAGTTTGGGATGTGAGACGTGAAACTTGAGTGAGACGTGGGAACCCTTATCCATAAGTTGGGATAAAATTAACACTTTTAGAAAAATAGTCTAAGGCTGAGGTTGAGGCTGAACCTAGCTACCAGCATATACTCAAGGTATGGCCTCTCTTATATAAATTAATGCATTACAAGTGTCTTTTAAAGACTTTAGAAAGTTAGGAATATTAAATGCAGACCATAAATGATTTGAGTCATCTGGGTGTTTGAATGCGGTACATGCTACATAATGATGTTAACATGCACCACCTAGTGGGTGAATTCTCTCCCACAATCAAAATGTCTGAAAAACATTTTTAGAAATCATTCAATTCACATTTGAACATACTTTAAAGTGGTCATTTGCTTCCCCATTTAATTAAAATCTAAGTTAAGCCTTCCATGCAGAGTATTTGATTACCAAGATATAAGTGAGCACTAGGATTTTTCTAAACTAGGAGTTGTAGAAGATGTCCCTATTAGTTGAAAAAAGAGTCTAACCATCACATATTAAATTTTATAACTAATTTTTTTATAGGGTAATGCACCATTTGCTGGTTTTGCCATCTTCTTTGGCATTTTCAAGTTTAGAGTGGCAGAGATTGAATTCTCAACTGATTTGGTTGGGAGTGTGGGGAGGACACGATACTATGAATCTATGGACTTAGGAGAATTTTTTTTTTTTTCAACCACCTTGGCAATAAGAACACCAATTCTAGAGTTGGTTTGTGCTATATTAAAATATTGAAGTGTCCTAAATGTATACCGAAATTAAGAAGAAGATCAGAAGCATCAACAGTAGTTTTGAGGCTTTGAGGGCGTTTGTTGAAATGAGTTTGTATTGAGCTGCGTATGCATATAACAAGTGTTTGTCTATCTTTTGTGTTAGAAAAAATCTGGTCTTCGCTTTTTAATTTTTGGTTTGTTCCAATATTGGTCAGTGAATAAGTTAATGTACAAAGAGATTAAGGCTAAATAAAATTTCTCGTAGTAGAACTTTTTTCATCAATTTCTGGTTTATTTTTTCCCCTACTTTCTTCTTCTTCTTCCTTTTTTGTTTATATTTTTTTATAAAATAATCTTGAGTTTGAATGTGGAAAATTCTACTAGAAGTATTTAACTTAGGAGTACAGTTATGTGTAAGTTCAAAACAGCTTAAATCTATTTTTTCCTGCTTGCCCATTTTGATAACAACATAAGGATCACTGCATCTGACATCCCTGACTGCATGGTTTACCCCTCTATGGACATGAATCCTAAGCAAACCCAAAAGGCTCTCCATCTCAGGGAAAAAAAAAATCAAATTCTTGACAAAAAAACCAATAGAACACAAAGGAAATGAAAGGACTTGTTGCCTTATGTTATGGCTTTGAACATTGAATGCCCTTTTACTTAGGCAGATTGGAGAACTAGTTGACAAAATAGTTAGATACTATCAAAGCCTAACCCAATTGTGCATATTTATAACCAAAGAAAGAAGAACCAAGTCCTAGGTTTGGCAAGTTGCAATATTTTATACTGTTCATAAATAGTGTAACAACCAGTGGGTTCTAGAAGTGATTTTAATTTGATGCTTAAAAACTAGAAATACGTGCATAAAGGACTCTATCACAGTTCAGTGGGATTGAGTTGTTTTTTTCAAACTTATTACTTGTTTGTCCAAGCTTGATTTGAATTGATTGAGAAGATTATAGGGTTGTGATAATGTTTCATATTTCACATGGCTGATTTTTAGGGAGGGAACCTAACTCACAGTACTTAAGGTATTGTATCTAAGTTTTGCCCTTTAGGCTATTATATCTAGAAACAAGGCCATCATGTCTAGAGTCGGGTAAAATTATATTTAGGTTATTTAGGTTTATATTTTAATTTTTCTTTGATTTGGTTATTCTCGAGTGGGGTAAAATTCTGCAATTTCTTTAAGTACAAATTTTATTCACTCAATGAAGGACATCAAGATTCATGAATTCAACAATGAGTCTTAAAACATAACATTTTGTGTCATGCCTTGTGTAAGCCTTAACACATCATGACTATCTTTTACTTTTTATATCTTATTTGACCCAACTGTGTGTTTCAAAGTGGTCCACATTAATTTAGACCTACATAACAAGACCATATCTTCTAGGTAAGACAACAACCTACATATCCCATTCAACCTAACACACAGCATTATTACACAATCCATATTTCTTTTTTCTTTTTCTTTAGTAGGAGATTTCAAAAAACAAAAAGAACCAACCAACAAGCTGTTAGTTGGTGTACAAGCTAATTTGGTTCATAGGTCATATTCCCAAGCATGCATTTATAAACTAGCCGGTCATAAAGGACGGAATTACAACAAGAGAAAGACTAGTAAAATGGGGTTGCAAGGGAGACCATTTAGATTTTTACATGATAACTATTGTGTGACTCTTTAGGTTTTTTAAATTTCAACTGTTTTCATATTTTAGGTATGATTGCGGCATGTATGTTATTAAGCACATGCATACAAAAATTATCAGATAGAATCTAACCTTTATGGTAATATATTTATTGGAAGTATATTTTACAGTTTTTGCATAATTTGCTTAAGCTTCTTATTCATCAACAATGTCTACTTTTTTCAGGAGAGCTGGTTAGAACGTATTTGATAAAAGTTGGCATCAAATCTAGTGCTTTCAAAGGAAAATGAACAACGTTCAAAAATAATAGAAAATGCTAGAAATACTCCACTACAAGATATTTTTCGGTCACTGGAATGACAATTATTTGTATAATTTGATAACTAAATTTTTTGGAAAATGCTGCAATTTAGTGAATTTTATTTTTAGGGATAATTACAGTAAACCCACTTGTGGTTAGGCCTGTTTTTACTTTGCCTACCCGTGGTTCAAAATTTATCACTTTGCTCGCCTATACTTCAATCCGTTACCCCCCCCCCCCCCCCCCCCGCGTTACCCACCTCTGTTAAAATCAAGGGTAAAAATGTATTTTACCTTCAATTTTATGTCTCTCTCCTCTAAAAACAAAAAATAACAGAAAAAACTCAAACAAACAAGATCAAAGAGGGGGTTTTGTAGCTTGGGTTCAAGAACACACTTCCTCTTGATATGAACAGTCTTGAGCCAATCAATCCAAATAAAATTTTCATATTCGCACAAATCCTAAAAAACATTTACAAAAATCCTACACTTGAAAAAGTGCCCTACTCTAATTTCACAAAAATCCTTTTAGACACTTTCAGTCATTCACAAAAATCATACACGGCTTCAAAACCCAGACCCACCACACCTAGCAACACAAACACAGACCCACAAGAACTGACACTCAAAACCAAAACCAAAACCAACGGCGTCCTAATCTGAATCCCAACTCCAACCCCAACCCCAACCCCAACAGCAAGAGCAAGAAGAAGAAAGGTGGACCCATTTCCATGGATCACGTGCTTCTGGCATTGCAGGAGACCAAGGACGAGAGGGATCTCAGAATCCGAGCTTTGTTCATCTCCACCGGCACCCAGAAAATTCATAACAATGGCGGCTCTGCTGGTCTTGGGTTTACTGAGGAGGAGGAGGATTTGTTGCCAACGGTGTTTGCGAAGATGATTAAGGAGGGAGCCTTGAAGAGGATGAGAGAGAAGGAAAAGTATAGGGGTAATAGAGCTACAGACGACGAAGGTGGTTTTGGTTTTGCAAGTGTTGGTGGTGAGTTTGAGAAGCACACCAAAGGGATTGGTATGAAACTGTTGCAAAAAATTGGGTACAAAGGCGGTGACCTTGGGAAGAATGCACAGGGGATTGTCACTCCAATCGAGCCCAAACTGCACCCCAAAAACATGGGTATGGGCTTCAACGATTTCAACAAGACAGAAGATAGGAAGAAGGGTTTGTTGGGCAGTGACTGTGTGGGTGTAGAGAGAGTGAAGGAGAAGTTGGGTTTGTGTTTGTTATGGGTTGGGGAATGTTTAAGGGAATCTCAATTAATCTAGGTTTGATTTTTTTTTTTTTTTTTTTTTGGGACTGAATCTGGGTTTGTTGTTTTTTACTCCAATTTGTTCGTTCATGAGCAATGAAAAACCCTAACTTTTTTATTCTTATTATATTTGTTTTTGCTTAAAAATGTGTTTTTTTAACGACAAACGGAAAGGTGGGTTACGGAAGGCTAACGGAAGTAACCTTAAGTGGACAAAGTGTAAAGTTTTAAATCACGGGTAGGCAAAGTGAAAACAGACTATA
Source organism: Quercus ilex subsp. ballota (assembly GCA_032727855.1). NCBI lineage: Eukaryota > Viridiplantae > Streptophyta > Magnoliopsida > Fagales > Fagaceae > Quercus > Quercus ilex. The sequence continues at coordinate 32,425,060 of CM064916.1, read as the reverse complement.
CCACAGGTGGGTTTATTGTAATTATCCCTTATTTTTAATTGAAAGGGAGATTGAATTTCATGAGTTGAATTACCCTTGTTTATGTGAGTTGCACTGCATGTTTTTAGATCTCAATTTATGTTGTTTGAAGATGATCCACTGCAAGAAGAAGAACAGAATGATGTCAGCTTACCGAGTAAAATTTTAGTTTTAGTTTTAGAAAACTATGATGATTTCAAGACTGATAAAGAAGCCAAACTGGAGGAATGGTTGGGGGGGACTGACAACCCGCACAATCATAAAGACGCAAGTGATGCCGAAAGGGCTTTTACATGACAATACTCAACTTTTGAAAAAGCTTTACCTGTAAATACTGTTGTTTATTATATAATTTTCTCTGAATAATGATTATATACAAGATATTTGTGGTGCTGTGAGATTCATTTTTGGGGTAAGAATAAAAATTTGTTCTCATATTTTTGTACCGGTTCTATTACACCTCACCATGGAATGGTGATCTCCACTAGTGTACCATTGAAAGACAATGTGTATTGTCAATACCAGGAATCTGCAATCACTGCTTGGAAAATAGAATCAGGAATCTTCTTGCCATGAACACAAAATTGTACATTTTAACATGTATTTGATGCTTCTGCCCCTACCAACTAGTTTCCAGTACTTGTGCTGCTTTACCAAAAAAAAAAAGTTTCCAGCATTGTATTTGTTACGTGAAGTAATGCTGAATGATGAGATATAGCTAGTAAATGCATTCGGCACTATCAATTGTTTGGAGATGTTGAGTTTGGACAATCTGCTTGGCAGACTATATGACATTTTGGCCATGGCTCTTTTATTTTAAGTAAATAGACGTTTGGTTGGCTTCACCAACCCAAAGAAGAAAAAGAAAAGAAGCAGATGATGTTTGGCTTAGGCGTCCGTTTGATTCCTAGTGTCCAAAATTTTGACTTCTTAGCATTCAGTCAATAAGATTTTGCAACCTTCTAACTTATTATTCCATCTACTCCCTAAATACTTTTTATCACACCAGAAATGTTCATCTTTTAATATCCCTAAAAGATAATCTGCATCAACCCACGTTTCCGGTGCCCACTCATTCCAATATTGATCTCTTTTTATAACATTTGGCTTATAGATTTCCTGTGGATCTTATATTGATGAGAGACACGGCCAAAATTGAAAGCAAGTGAAGCATTAAAAGCATCTGCGGTGCACAATAATTCGCTTAATTAGACCTCAAATCAAGTAAATCAGGATATTGCAAAAGACAAATCCATCCAAAATATGCCAAGAATTGTAGATGGCAGGAGCAGTTGGATTGGAGACCCACACCTTTTCCCAGACTCTCAATTGACAAAGCTAACCAAATTTAGTCAAATGACTTGAATCATTATTCACCGTGAAAAAGAAATTGGAAAAAACCTATATTACATATTCAAATGCGATCTCAAAATTATATAGATTTTTTTTTCTTTTTTTGTTAATTGTAAGGTAAGAATATTGACAATATTTTGAAGATTTAATTTGCTATTCACAAAACATTGAATCTCATAGTAGAGGCTCAGTGATCGGCAGGACTCTTCTATCCACCCCACAAATCAGTTTGGCAGCAAACAAGCTTAACCAGTTGAGAGTTCTGGGGCAACCTCGTTCTCATGAGTTCACCAGTGGCCTAGCCAAACGGCGGTATTGATCAACAAACACTCCATCAATTCAGGCATCTTGATAATGCGCAGACTCTGGGCAAATCCAAGCTCCAGCTCAATGTTCACTTTGAAATTGCATTTGTCACCTACCAGCAGAGAAGCTAACCAACAGCAGAGTTGTCCTTCTGCAAGTGGCATAGACATCTTCAAACAGCTGACAATAGCACTCGTAGTGATCCAGCCAAAGATCATGAGCAAATACAGCTATTACAAGGCTGGGAACAGAAACTTGGTCATTGCTGATAGCTTGCAAAGCGGCCCTTTTAATAGATTCAGAGGTGAAGAGGAGCAAATCCTTCCATCAATAACAAAACATTCACAAGAAAAAAGGTTAGTTCTCAATCATACAAGCATAGAGAGCTCAAATCTACATATAACCTAGTACATAATGCTCCTCCATGCTAAGATGATGTATTGCCGTGTCGTAAGCAAAAGAAAAAAAAATGACATGGAACACCCAACCACACAGCCCACACCATTAAATTCATCTTGAAAAGATTAATTTCACATAATGCACATGTCCCTTGCTTGATTTTCAACCACAGAAAAACATGCTAAAATAACTGCCATAGCCACCATTCAGATCCTGGTCCCTAGTATTTGATAATGCAACTTCTTTACTAATAAAATATCTTCAACTGAAATAAGAGACATATTTCATGATTACATTGACCCTCATAAAAACAGTATGGAATGGCATACTTGGTCAGATCCTCAAACACAAGACAATGTTGCATCAGGTTAGATTTAAATGGATGCAAATTTGACTACCTAGGCCCACCAAAGATAACATCTAGAAAAGAAAAGCAGGTTAGGGATGCAACAAATAATTTTCCACCAATACAAAGGTCAAACTCTGGGCTTTGTTTAGCACAAAGACAAAGACAAAAACAAAAAACTCAAAATGCGACTAACAAATAGAAGAAAAAAAATCATAAAACAATTGATATATATCTGTATGTATGTTTTTAGTTGCATACATTGTTCATTAGTCATTACTTATTTAAATTCTATCCTTCACTTATTAAAAAAAAATGCAGATGCAAAGAGAGGGGCAGAAGCTAATATGATTAGATCTTAGAAACAAGAAAAGATAATTCTTTTTTCCAATTGATTCCACATTTAACCAACTATGATCTTTATCTGGCAGCGTCGACTAAAGCCGTTCTAACCACTTTGAGAGGATCTATGATTCTCTCCTCCACCATGTCAACATATACACCTGTTTTGCACAAGGACTATTATTAAATAAATGTCCAGGAAAGTATTAACTAAACAGCTTTAAACAATCATCACTTGATATTAGTCCAGGTGTTGAGACAAATATAGAAAAACTAGAAAAGAAAAGAAAGAGAAACAAGATCCACGTGCAATAAATTGGATAATTCAACTTTCATAAGAATTCTCAATATAAACGCGTTGGAAAGTTTTTCATTCTCAATAATTCAACTTTCATACAATGCACAAGGCTTTGTGGACACTCTCCATTCCTGCAGGGTCTGGACACAGACATTTCCATGTTCTTTTTATTGGACAGAAAAAGCTCCAACTCAGACAACATGAAATTTCCTACACTACTTTGCTTTACCATAGACCAAAAATCCCCCGAGACAGGAGCCCAAGCGCCAATAAGAGAAGAATTGAATCCCAGAAATAAGAAAAGGGATGCGAAATTGTAAAGTTGGCTACGATGGTAATTCTTGTAGCAAATAAAAGAACAAACCTTTAGCAGCATCAAAACCCAAATTATGATTATCTTGTTCCAACAATTTGCCAATAACCAGTGCACCATCAAAACCAGCATTTGAGGCTATTGTGAATGCAGGTGCCTAAAGCAAATCAAAATGCTCACTGTCAGTATTTAACTGCAAATAAACACCAAGGTAGATGCTGGCTGAGGAAATTCAACAAATAAAACCTTTGAAAATGAAGTTTTGTGAGTAAAGTTGAGTTGAATTTGAGTATTAAAAATAACAACTAAAAAGCCAATGGGACAACCAAAAAAAAAAGGTAAGAGCTTTATACCACTATAGGGAGGTCATCAGAATTGTGATTTCACCCATGCATGTAGCACTAAGTGCATTTCTAATTTGTCAAAATTATTGATCAAAAAAATTGGCAAACAATTCATCCAAGTGAATAGCACACTGAATAAAAATTTTGAAAATAAATAAGGAATTAAAGAGAAAAGCCAAACGCATACCTCTGCACATATTTCTTCAATCAGCTTCTTATCCCCACCCCCATGTAGAATTATTGTTTCATCAAGAGAGACAGACACCTGTTATTTTATTTTACATTTTTGAAGTGAGTTGTGTCCCAAAGAAATTCAAATATAGCACCATAGCACACTCTGCACAAAAACATAAACCTTTTTTGCAGTTCCTAGCATTTCAAATTGAACTTTGTCAAGGGTTAAACCACGGTCTTCAGTGATAACCTGTACAATAAAGGTCTTAGCATAAAAATAAAATAAAATAAAAAACTCTGCATATTATAAGAGTGTGTGTGTGTGTGTGTGTATTAGAAATTAACTTTGGGGTAAAAAATTGCATAACCTCTCCCTCGGTAAGAATGGAAAGATCATCTAAGTTTGCTCTTCTATTGTCCCCAAAACCAGGAGCTTTGACTGCACAAACCTAAACACATGAAATTACACTTTTAAATTATGAAAGTTGACACTACAACAAGCAGAATTAAAGTCAAAACATCTTGATAATGAAGAAATTAAATTACAATTGAAGTAATACCAGGACCTTACATATGTATAGGCGCTCATCAAACTGAGATGCAAGTAAATACCTGTTCATAAAATGTTTAAAAAGGTATCATTTGATAGAAGTCTGGCATTCCTTTTAAGATCAAAGCCAGCAGCGGCGTCACGGCGAGATGGGTGTCGCATGGTGGGTGTGGGTGTCGCGAGAATCTGCGAGATGGGTCTCGCCGCTCTCGCGTGGTGGCGGCGTCACGGCGTGGGCAGCAGCAAGATTTCAAGCTCTCACCTCGCGTTTTGGCAGCTTCACTCACGGCGTGGGGAGCGGCAAAGTCTCTCTCACTCTGAGTCTCTCGCCTCTCACTCTGTCTTTTTTTTTCAGCCTTAGGTTTTCTTTTCTTTTTTTCTTTTGTTTTTCCGTTTGAACTTTGGAGAGGAGACTGGAGTCTTCGGTCGGATTGCTGGGTTTACATTTTTGGACTAAACTCTTTTTTTTTTTACATGTGGGCTGGCCGGGTGGGTTAATGGTTTACAATTTCAGAGTGGGCCCAAGTCCTTTTTATTTTTTTTTTTGGTTGAAAATTAACCTACTTAAAAAAAATTTAAAAAAAAATTTGGGCCAGAGGGGCCGGGCCTCCACCTGTGTCTGTCCTTGACCCTGCGAAACCAATAGGAAAACAAAATCAAAACAAGATTAATAACAATTCAACAATACAAAAACCAAACAACAAAAAACCCAGATAAAAAACTAAAGAATAAGGATGAGACATACTGAGATTTTAGTGACGAGAAACGGTGGAGACTTCAAACAAAAGAGCAGAGAAAGAGAGGAAAACCGGTGGCTGTTATCATCGACATTAAAGGAAAGAAGATTTAGGATGAACTAGGATTTTTCTTAGACATAGGATCTTATGGGCTTTTCAACTTATGGACTAAAAATTGAAAATTCAAAAAAAAATAAAATTGCAGGCGTGAAGGATTCGAACCGGAGTTGCTGAGCAAAAAATATACTAACTTGCCACCATGCTGATTCGAACAAAGTATAGAGATGAAAATTGACCTTTTAACAGCCAATTATGTTCAAATTACACATTCCAATTTTTTATAGAAATAAATACGAAATGGCTTTAGAATGACAAGTTTGTATAAATTTTGCGAAACCCTGAGAGAGAGAGAGAGAGATAAGTGCTTTGTGGCACCGATAAGTTTTCAACAACGAAAACATTTCATTGCTATTAGGGCTCTCTCAGACTTAGCTAGTAAAGGCTCAGCTGACTCAAATGAGGCTCACACTTATCATTGTGGTCGATATGCTAAACTCTCAATGACAAAATTATTTTGATAATTTTTTTAAAAAGGACTAAGTTGTTCGTTTTTGGTAAAATCGGTCAATTGTGCTTAATTGTTTTTAGTTTTCTATTGGTAATTTTTGTTATTGTGGAAATTTTTTGGGATGTTTATTTTGTTCTAGATGGGTCTAAATATAATAATAATTTTATGAAACAAAACTGTATAGACACTTTAGTTAGGGTGGTTATACTCGTGTCGGACACAATCATTTGACACTTCCGCACACGTGGATCTAATGAAAATGCCTAAAAAATATATAACCTGGTGTAGTAGCCTTGATTGATAACTATTTCATACTGGATCTGTAGTTTCAATTCAAGTGTTTACTGAAAATTTTAAAATTGTCAACAATCTTTGTATTGGATTTTTTGCATAACTTGCTAATTATATAGTTACCCTATTTCCAACCTTAGACACCACAATAAACACACAATTGTGATTAAGTTGCAGATGTTGCATAAGAACAATTAGAGAGCACATAAGGTTATACATCTTCGGTTTTATAGTATATATTGATGATGTATAGAAAATCAGTAGGCTGAATGCTTCGGGCTTCAATGGGCTTGAGATTGCTTGGAAGGCCTGAAAAGAAAGAAGCACAAGATCAAAAGTGACCAGGGTGAACTAGCCAAGAACCCTCCGATGCTTAAGTTAGTTTTCTCTCTTGAACTTAGGAATTCCAACTCTATAAGTGGTGAAAAACTTACTTTGATTTCATATGGCTAAGCCATTTTATAGTGAGCTTTGGAGTGGTTACTTGTTTAGTAACTTCCTAAACGTAGATGGAAGTTAGAAAGTTCAGACTTAACTTCTACAATTGTCATCAAAAGTTAAGAATTTAGTGAGAAGTTAGAGCGATGAATAAAAATTTTGTTTCTACTTCAGAATAGTAGAACGTGGTCCAAATCATAAACTTTTGGATATAGATTTACTCCAAAAATTTCTAAGTGTTTGGCGGTCGTCCAGGTGACTCCATGCTGGACGACCTTCTTACACTTGGATGACCTTTCTGGTCTTGAACAACATTATAGACGAATTGGAGATAATCAAATTTTTGGTTCACCATCATATATAAATAACAAAAATATAAAAAATCAAGAAAATGACCTCAACTATGTTATTTTATAGGGAGGTATGCCTTTAAATGTGATGGAAGCTACCCAAGGGAGATACGTAGAAAGTTAATTGGTATATTCAAATATTTGCGAAAGAAACCAAGATAATTCCAGTTTTTTTTTTTTTTTTTTTTTTTTTGTGAACAAGAGTAATTATTGTGGTTGGGCTAATTTCATGGGATGCTTTTTTTCTTTTTTTGGTTTTCGATTTTAGATCTAAATTTTTTAATAACTTTAAAAAAATTACTATTGTGATGAGCGGTTATTAGTAAGTAAAAAAATGACCTCAGTGATAAGCCTGAATGTAAAATTATGGTTAGATGTGAGAAAAGAACTATAAAGGAACCACCCAATGTGAAAAAAGAATTGTCACATGTGATGTTGGAACTGCATAATGTGAGGATGAAACCGTCAAATGTGAAAAAAATAGTAAGGGAACCACCAAATGTGACAAAAGAACTGTCACATGTGATGTTGGAACCGCACAATGTGAGGATGGAACCGTCAAATGTGAGAAAAAAGTAAGGGAACCACCAAATGCGACAAAAAAACTGTCACATGTGATGTTGGAACTGCACAATATAAGGATGAAATTGTCAAGTGTGAGAAAAAAAGTAAGGGAACCACCTAATGTGACAAAAGAACTGTCATATGTGATATTGAAACCGCACAATGTGAGGATGAAACCGTTAAATGTGAGAAAAAAGTAAGGGAACAACCAAATGTGACAAAAAAACTGTCACATATGATGTTGAAACTGCACAATGTGAGGATAGAACCGTCAAGTGTGAGAAAAAAGTAAGGGAACCACCCAATGTGACAAAAGAACTATCATATGTGATATTGGAATTGCACAATGTGAGGATAAAACCGTCAAGTGTGAGAAAAAAGTAAGGGAACCACCCAATGTGACAAAAGAACTGTCATATGTGATATTAGAACCACAAAGTTTAAGGATGGAACCGTAAAATGTGAGAAAAAAAAATAAGGAAACCACCAAATGTGAAAAAAAAATGTCACATGTGATGTTAGAACTATACAATATGAGAATAGAACCGTCAAATGTGAGAAAAAAGTAGGGGAACCACCAAATGTAAAAAAAGAACTGTCACATGTGATGTTGGAACTGCACAATGTGAGGATTTAACCGTCAAGTGTGAGAAAAAAGTAAGGGAATCACCCAATATAACAAAAGAACTGTCATATGTGATGTTGGAACCGCACAATGTGAGGATGGAACTATCAAATGTTAGGGGGAAAAAAAAAGTAAGGGAACTACCAAATGTGAGAAAAAAACTGTCAAATGTGATGTTGGAACTGCACAATGTGAGGATGAAACCGTCAAATGTGAGAGAAAAAAAAGTAAGGGAACAACCAAATGTGAAAAAAAAAAATGTTACATGTGATGTTGGAACTGCACAATGTGAGAATGGAACCGTCAAATGTGAGAAAAAAGTAAGGGAACCACCTAATGTGACAAAAGAACTATCATATGTGATATTGGAACTGCACAATGTGAGGATGGAACCGTCAAATATGAGAAAAAAAAAAGGGTAAGGGAACCACCAAATGTGGAAAAAAAACTGTCACATGTGATGTTTGAACTGCACAATATGAGAATGAAACCGTCAAATGTGAGAAAAAAAGTAAGGGAACCACCAAATGCGAGAAAAAAACTGTCACATGTGATGTTGGAAATGCACAATGTGATGATGGAACCGTCAAGTGTGAGAAAAAAGTAAGGGAACCACCCAATGTGATAATGTTAGAACCGCATAATGTGAGGAAGAAACCATCAAATGTTAGGAAAAAAAAAAGTAAGGGAACCACCAAATGTGAGAAAAAAAACTATCACATATGATGTTGGAACTATACAATGTCAGGATGAAACCGTCAAATGTGAAGAAAAAAAAGTAAGGGAACCACCGAATGTGAAAAAAAAACTGTTAAATGTGATGTTGGAACTGCACAATGTGAGGATAGAACCATCAAATATGAGAAAAAAGTAAGTGAACCACCAAATGTGAAAAAAAAACTATTACATGTGATGTTAGAACTGCACAATATGAGGATGAAACTGTCAAATGTGAGAAAAAAGTAAGAGAACCACCAAATGTGAGAAAAGAATTGTCACATGTGATGTTGGAACTGTACAATGTAAGGATAAAACTGTCAAATGTGAGAAAAAAGTAAGGGAACCACCCAATGTGACATAAAAACTGTCATATGTGATGTTGGAACCGCACAATGTGAGGATGAAATCGTCAATTGTTAGAAAAAAAAAGTAAGGGAACCACCAAATGTGAGAAAAAAACTATCACGTGGGATATTGGAATTACACAATGTGAAGATGGAACCGTCAAATGTGAGGAAAAAAAAAGTAAGAGAACCACCAAATGTGAGAAAAAACTATCACATGTGATATTGAAACTACACAATGTGAGGATGGAATCGTCAAATGTGAGAAAAAAGTAAGGGAATCATCAAATGTGATAAAAGAATTGTCATATGTGATGTTAGAACTGCACAACGTGAGGTTGGAACCGTCAAATGTAAGAAAAAAGTAACATGATGTAGTAGGTTACATATACCAGTAGGTACCGTACCCCCCCCCCTTTTTTTGAGAATACCGTAGAATTACTCAATTTACATATAGAGATGAGTTCAAGTTACACTTAGTGTAACTCCTTAAAAGTTACACTTTTTTTTTGTACCGTGAATTTCTAATAGATCTAACGGTTGAAAAAGTAGCATTAAATGATTAAGGATTTCCACCTTATTTACTTAATTAATAACAGATTTTCTCTATCTTAATTTATTATTTTCCATAGACCTCCCTATGTGTTGTTTAACCATGTCCCTTTCTTCCTTAAAAAAAAAAAAAAATTGTACCTCCAAGTCACACCAACCTCTTTCTTCTCCTTCCTGCTCAGGATGGAATTAGGCCAAATCTATTTCAATTAGCATAATATTGTAAACATTATACATAATACGTATTTCATTTACAATTAGAAGGCGTAATGAAAATATCCCTTGCCTATAACTCTTGTATCAAGGAGTATATATATGGTTCAAATATTTCTTAACCACAAAAAAGAATTCAACACGGTGACAGTAAAATAGGCCAAATTTATCATGTTAGATGTTAACCACCTGAATCAAGCAAGCCCATTCATTACCAGTCTGACTATAACAAGCTTTTCATAACTGTATAAACATCGATCCGCCAATTTTTTCAATTAACCAAATGGATACTTCTTTGTAGATTCTGGTCATCATTTATTTTCAACATTATAATAAAACATATATATATATATATATATATCTATATATATGTTCACTTGATCTTTATTTTATTTTGTGATCTCATATCCGCCCTATCTTCAATAGATTTGAGTTTTGTCATGTGTTTTTGCTATCATGTGTTGAAACTGGAAACCACAAGGCTCTTGCTCATTTTGTGAATTGTTTAGGGGTAGTTCTGGCAGACTAAGTGTACCTAAAAAATCACAAATTATAGTATATCTTTAGATCTTACTCACCAGCACCCAAGGATTTTGAGAGAAGAAAAAATTGAACTTTTTTAGTCTTTGTTTTTTGCCGAGATTCATATATATCCAGCAATTTTAGGAAGAAAGAGACACCTTTTTTTTTTTTTTTTTTTTTTATGAGAAACTAAAAAGAGATCCCTTAAAAGGAGATGACTAGATCTTTGTATGTACTGGTCTTGATAATTGAAGAGAGGAAAGAGACAGAGGAGTCCGCAAAAGGACACTGTGAAGGAGATTGATCCTAGCTCCTTCTTTCACACCAGGAAAGAGAAGAGGGGATGCTTGCTATCATTCCAGTGCCAACTGTCCAATCAGTGAGTCAAGCCTGTCTGCCCTTTCAAAGTCAAGGCCATCTTGAGCCAAATTTAAACTCCGGAAGAATATTAACTTGGCATCTAACTTTAGCCCTCTTGAACCTCATATATATTATTTCGTAGGTTTATGGAAAGTAATGAATGTGAATAAAAAAAACAGTTATTAGAAAATAAGGTGAAAAATAATATTTATTTAATGTTACTTTTTTATTTGTTAAATTTATTAAAAATCTTTTGTAAAAAAAATGTGTAACTCTTCAAGAGTTACACTAAATGTAATTTTTAAAAAATTACACTAAGTGTAACTTGAACTCATCTTTTATATATATATATATATATATATATATTTAATCACTTATGTCAGACCTACTGATTTTCCCTGTACGCCTCAACCACTCAATTAAACAAATATAATATTAATAACAATAAAGGAAAGGTGCTGGTGTTGCTTTGTCAAGGTGGTAATTCCATTTATCATATATACATATATAAATATATATTTGTTTTTTTCCTGCCGACCCTAGTTCTCTTTTGGCATGAGGACAAAACTAAGAAAAGCACCATATCAAACTTGAATCAATCTCCTGACATGCTTTTACGGACAAATACTATTTGACATATATATTTTACTTTTGTATTTTATCACACTACCGACCTACACCATAATTTTTTGCTATCCACCAAAACTCAATCCGGTAAACCTGTACAACACTTACAGTTAACACAACACCGGCACAGGGAAAATAGATCTAATTCCTTCTTCGTTTACATCATCATACTCATTGGATTTTTTAAATATACTTTAATTCTAAATAAAACTTAGATTTGACAAAAAAGAGATTCTTAGGTTCTTAGCTCAATTTTACAATACAGTCAAACCTTTTCTGCTTGAATAATTTGGGTAGTCTCATCTCTCAAAACTTAATAAGCTTATATATATCTAGGGTTTCAACCTTATTTTCTAAACACTCCCTTATAATTACAAATTATAAAATTGGCCCCACAAAAAAGAAATTTACTTAAGTACCCCATCTTTTAAATCTTTTTTTTTTCCGGGTATTACATTTAGGAAATGCAGGAATGGTCTCAAAAATTGTTTGGTGTGTTGTTTGGGCAAATAATAAAACATTGAGTAGACACTTGAATACAAATTAAGACCCAATTGCACGTCTAGCCATGCTACAGGCAGCTATACATTCCTTGTATTTGTGTGCAATTGTTCTGATTGAAAGTTGAGTAAAACAACTTCAATCTTATTAGTCATTGAATATAAATAAAATCAAATAAAACAAACATAATGAATAAGGTAAAATTTCGGTGAGAGAGAATTTTGAACAATCACACATGCCTGATCATATATGTGCAATTGGCACAAAGAGACAATATTTCTGAGCTGACAAGATAGCAATCAATAAACAACAAAAATGGTCTCCCCTTTTCCCCTTTTTTTTTTATTTATATTTATATTGTGGGACGCTGGCCATCACGAATTACAATTTTTAATATACTCGATCAAATGCTCACAAAAATTTATAAAAGACAACTTTTGCTAAGAAACAAAGTTGGAGGAGATGGGCTTACATGGGATGCTCGTTCGGATATCACTGATAGGGCTGATAATATCACCAGTACTGGTGATAGCAGCATCTCTAGCCAAGCCGGCTGATGGCTGCCCCAACAAGTGTGGAGATGTAGAAATTCCATATCCGTTTGGCTTGAATAAAGATTGTTCCCTCAATGAGGACTTCCTCATCACTTGTGACAAGAAAGAAGCAAAAACAGGTAATTTGACTATTAAAAACATATCTATTGAGACTCACGGCTTGCGTGTCTTGCACTTTGTAGCCCGAGACTGCTACAATCAGAACGGTGATTTTGTGAAAGGCAACAAGGCCTATCTCAAAACAGCCATGAACACCATTTCCAATGACAAAAATAAGTTCACCGTCGTTGGTTGTGACACTTATGCACATCTTGGTGGGGTACAAAACGGAGAACAGTACTCGATGGGGTGCATGTCTGTATGCAAAAGCCTTCGCAATGTGGTCAATGGGTCATGCTCTGGCGTTGGGTGTTGCCAGCTAACAATTCCCAATGGACTAAAAGATATGTCGATGGAAGTACGTAGCTTTCACAATCACACAGATGTATCAAACTTCAATCCATGCGGCTATGCTTTTGTTGTGGAACAAGACCAGTTCAATTTCTCCTCTGATTACCTCCGTAACTTGTCAAGTGAAAAGCTCCCTTTGGTACTTAAATGGGCAATTGGGAATGAGACATGTGGAGAAGCAGCTAAAAAAAACAAGAAAATCGTATGTAAGGGGATTAGTAAATGCTTTGACCCCCCTTACAAGTTAGGATACCGATGCCAGTGCAATTCGGGTTACCGAGGTAACCCATACCTTCATCATGGTTGCCAAGGTTTGTATTACTACTCCAAATGTTTTGTTTTGGATGTATGTTTTTGCTTATGATTATAGTAAAATATATATATATATATATATATATATATATATATATTATGGGCATTCATAATAATATTCTCCACTTGATTCGCAGACATTAACGAGTGTAAGGATCCAACTCTCAATAATTGCACAAAAGCAGGACACTGTGTCAACACGCAAGGGAATTATACATGTCGTTGTCCAAAGTGGTACCATGGGGACGGAAGAAAAGATGGTGAAGGTTGTGTTGCAGATCCCTTTCTAGAGCTTAAGATTGCCTTTGGTAAGTATATTTATGGAAATTTACTTTCTAACGCATGGCTTGCTTGAAGAATTTTTCTTTCTTATAATTTATGTAGATTTTTTTTAAGAGACGTAAAATTTTGGGTAAATTGCAAACTACACTTTGAAGGTTTGAAGATGTTTGGATTTCACATTTTGAAGTTTTAGAATTTAGGTTTTATCTCTTGAAGTTTTATTTTGTTTGTATTAGTAGCCCCTTTATCCATATTTTTCACTAAATGCCACATAAGCTTGTCACGCATATTTATTTCATCCAATAAAATGATGCTACATCATTTTTTATTATACTATGTCATTTTTAATTTTATTTAGGCTACAAGAATGATGTATCATTTTATTGAACAAACTAAACACGCATGAGAAGTTTATGTGGCACTTAACGAAAAATATGAATAGAGAAGCTATTGATGGAAACAAAATAGAATTTTAGGGACTAAAATCCAAATTCTGAAATTTCAGGGTGTAAAATTCAAACACTTACAAACTTTAGGGGTGTAGTTTTCCATTTAGCAAATAATTTTTATTTAAAAACCTTCTTCATCTTTAAATTTAAATTTGTATAAACATTCATTTAGATTATAATGTCTCATCTTTGCCTCTTAGTTTTGGCCGATCCAAAATCCCTATTATGTCCTTGAACCGAAATATGATTTCTCTTGGGATTTTGGTGTTAGGGTTGAGGCAAGTTTGCCTGCTCTATTGTAATTTTCTTTCCTTGAAATAAATTTTTATTTTTCGGTTAATAAAAAAAAAAAAAAAAAAGTGTGTCCAATTTTTATATCTAAACAAAGAAGGAAATTAATTTGTCTGAATTAATTAAGTTACACTTCATCCTTCAAAATTTTAAAGGATATAATTTGTCTTTAATTCCATTTGGCATTAAATTCAAAAATAAACCTAGGGACATATTCAATTTCAGAGTGCTGGACAATTTCAACCCACTACTTTTTGACATTGATAACCCCAATTTACATTTAATGGTACGTCCCAAATTACTAATAGCATTCATGCTTCAATAAATCTAAGGACATAGCCAAACTACATTTGCACAATTCTTGACATAAATTTTAGAACTTATCAAACGCATGGAAACCATTAAATGTACTGTTCGGTCATTTGACATGTATTGTGCAATAGCGAAAGCTCTAATATTAATTATTATGATTTGAGGTTAGTGGAAGCGCATTCACATGAATAAGAAAATAAAACATCCACAACTGACAACAATATATAATGTGATTTGGCCAACTCAATGCCAATATCCAAGGGTAACGACAACCAAAATATCCATTATCAATGATATGAATTACAAACGACATTAATCAACACTCATATAGCTCACACAAACAATAGTCATAGTGTTTGTTTGGATACAACTTATTGTTGCTGAAAGTTGCTGAAAACTGATTGTTGCTGAAAACACTGTAGCAAAATAAATTTTAAATGTGTGAATAGTACCGTGGGACCCATTTTTAATATTTTTTAATGGGTAAACAGTGCATGAACAGTGCACGCACTGTTTATGCACAATAATTTTTGTCCCACAAAGTCAACAAAAGCTGGCAAAAAAAAAAAAAAAAAAGAAGAGAAAATGCAGGCTCAACGCAACGCAACTAACCACGCTATCCAAACCCTCACATAAACTCAAAGCCCTAACACATCCAGTAGCTCTCTCACACTCCCAAAACAAACAAACTCTCAGCACAAAACAATGGGTAATCTTTTAACTGCAAATAATCTACCAACTACTCTTTCAAAGAAACCCACTAATGTTCTTCCAAGAGTTTTTCTCCTCTCTCAACATGGGAGAAACCTTCAACAAAAGCCACTGAACCCTTTGCAACAATGTCTATTAATAAAGCGTTAAATATTTTCTTCTACTTCAAGGAAACCCAATCCAAAACTAATTAGAAATTTGAAACAATATTCAACAAAATAAATAAATAAGTGACAAATACCAACAATAACAAAATTGAATTAGTTTCCTCTAAATCCTTAAGTATTGTATTTATCTATTATAAAATGAGGTCATTAGATTTTGTTGCATTATTAATAGTGCTAGACAAATTTGATTGAATGTTGATGACATGATAATTTTTTTTTCTTTTTGGGAGAATGGATGACATGATAAATCTAATTTACTTATTTCATAATAGATATTTAAAATTTTAAAACTCTTATCCTAATAACTCTAAAAAAATCGTAATCCAAAAATTGTAATGTTTATATATATGTCGCTCTCTCTCTCTCTCTGTTTCTATGTCCGTGTGTATGTTTGTGTTCATGTCTCTATCTATCTATTTGTGTCTGCGTCTGTCTTCCTGTGATAACCAACCTCAACCTACTAGCATGATATTAGTATCCTAATAGAATATAAATTTTTAGATTTAATTATATTTGAAGTTCCCGAAATTAAGTTTATTTTTTTATTTTTGCCCATAAAATTTAAGAATAAAAGATATTTAAGTTTTACCTTAATCTATAACGCATTCCAAGAAACTTACATGAGAAAATCTAGTACTTTTGATTTGCAACAAATGAATAATGGATCTTACTTTCATATGCAGTTGCTGGAATAAGCTTAATTGCTATAGTTGTGGTTTGCTCTTGGTTGTACTTTGTAGTCAAGAAAAGAAGGCTAGTCAAGCTTAAAGAAAAATATAGTCGACAAAATGGAGGATTGATTTTGCAACAACAACCATCTAGTGAAGAAGGATCTAGTAAAACATTCAAAATCTTCACTGCTAAAGAGCTAAAAAAGGCTACTAGCTGCTATGATAAGAGCAAGATCATTGGCAGAGGAGGTTATGGCACAGTTTATAAAGGATTTTTACCAGATAATAGGATTGTTGCAATTAAGAAGTCCAAAACCGTAGATGAAAACCAAATAGAGCAGTTCATTAACGAAGTGGTTGTTCTCTCCCAAATCAACCATAGGAATGTAGTCAAATTATTAGGTTGTTGTTTAGAGACACGAGTTCCTTTATTAGTCTATGAATATGTCCCTAATGGTGCCCTCTTCAATCACATACATAAAGAAAGTATCACATCCACCATATCATTATCATGGAATACTCGTTTGAGGATAGCTGTAGAAATAGCAGATGCACTATCATATTTGCACTCCGCAGCTTCTATACCTATAATTCATAGAGATGTCAAGTCTACAAACATACTGCTCGACGATGATTTTACTGCAAAAGTCTCTGACTTCGGAACTTCAAGGTTGGTTCCACGAGATCAAAAGCAATTAGTTACTGTAGTACAAGGAACTCTTGGATATTTGGATCCTGAATTCATGCAAACAAATCAATTGACGGAAAAAAGTGATGTTTATAGCTTTGGAGTGGTCCTTGTGGAGCTACTAACAGGACAGAAGGCACTTTCATTTGCTAGGCCTGAAGAACAAAGAAGTCTAGCTATGTACTTTCTTTACTCATTGAAAGAGAATCAACTGTTTGAAATTCTTGAGAATGATATAGTGGAACAAAGTAACATGGAGCAAGTCAAGGAATTTGCAAAGCTTGCAGCGAAGTGCTTAGAGGTAAAAGGAGATGAGAGGCCTACTATGAAGGAAGTTGCAATTGAGTTAGATGGACTGAGAAAGATGGAGAAGCATCCGTGGGATAATGTTGAATCAAATTGAACGGAGGAGACCGGGCCCTTGATTGGTGAATGTTGAACAGTGAGACATTTGGCGATTAAAAATATCGTGATCAACCCTATCATAGTATAATGAAACTATTGGGATTGATAGCATGTAATCCTATGTATAATTAGTGAGCTTTGAGAGGCAGATGAACATCTCCCACGATGTCATGCAACTATCTTTTATTATCGTTTTTTGATAACCTTAGTGTGTTCTCTTTATTATTGGTCCATGTAGAAATCTGGTACTGGTATATGCCATCATGCCAAGCTTTGCATTATTTCCGTTGTTGAACATCCCTGATCTGTACATGGTAAAAATGACATACCAACACACTCAATGAAATCACATGATACAAGAAATTATGTGATTTGGCAATTTGCCTATGTCACAAAGTTGCAGTAATTTCACTATTTTCAGGGAAAAAACATACAAGATGTAATAGTATAGTTTTTCTCTTTCGAAACAAAACAACAAACCCTAATTTGAAACAACAGCATATATATCCCACACAAAGGATTCTCAATGGCCCAAAAACAGGCCAAAAAATTTTCACCATGCATGGACTAAGCCTTATAAAATCTCTCATTAAAAACTAAAACACTTTTATATCAGGTCGAGTTATAATCTGGATCAAACACAAACTAGGTTCCATATAGCCTAACACCTTTTTAAGTTCTTTTATCTTGTTTTGATTCTTTTTCTTTTTAAAAATATCCAAAACTCACCCTTAAAATATGGAACTTTTTTAGATTTTGAGTGTAATACTTAGGGCAAAACTTAAGCATATATTACATTCTTCAATCAAATTCAAACACATTGCATCATAAAGCAAAATAGTGTTCATTTTACAAGGAAAATTAAATTCAATATAACTGTGTGTTTAAATATAATTGGGGAATCTAATGTACTGTATTTAAGGGCCCGTTTAGTAACATTATTCTAGCAATGTTGTTTGTATTTTTTGGAAATACATGTGGGTGAAAAATTGTGTGAAAATACGTGTAATGTTATTTATAAACTGAAAACTGTTGCTTAAAATGCCATACCAAACGGCCCCTAAGTTTTATCCAACACTTTAACTCTTATGTTTTTCTATTTTATAGGTAACTTGTTAATGCAAAACTTAACCCCGAAGGTTTTTTAGTGTAATATAAAACTAGGTTGTATGCGAGTTGAGTATTAAAAGTTAGGACTTGTTTATTTAATTTTATTTTGAACACGAGTCAAGCTCAAGTTTATTACCAAACAAGATTACATGCTTATGCCTAGTTCATTTTATAGGTAACTCATTAATTATGCAACACTTAACCCTTAAGGTTTTTTAGTGTAATATAAAACTAGTTTGAATATGAGTCAAGTATTAAAAGTTAAGACTTATTCATTTTATTGTATTTTGAACACAAGCCATGCTCGAGTTTATTACCAAACAAGGTTATATGTTTATGCCTAGTTCATTTTATTATCGAATAAGCTTGAATTGTTCACGAGTTACTTGATTAATTTATTCTTTTCCTATATATAGTAAAAACATGACAAAATTGTTTTACCCCTTTACAAATCCATGAAATTCTGCTATGAATATATTGTTTATATTATCAATAAATTACAAATAATAATTTGATATTACATGAAGCTATTTACAAACTTATATAACACAATCTTAAGTCTATATAAATATATGGATAAAATGCAAACTACATCATCTAAGTTTGACTGAAATTCATTTTATCATCTAACTTTACTTTCATTCAATTGAGTTTTCTAAGTTTCAAATTTATTCAATTCAGGCATTTTGTCCAATTCTATTTAAAAAATTGCAATTAAGCATAAAATTTACTAATGAAAAAAATTGAAAAAAAAAAATCGTACATAAAAAATCTATAAAATATTTTTATTAATTTTATAGATGTTTTTCATGTGAGAAAAAAAAATTTAAATGGTAATTTTTTAATGAGATTTAGAAAATTCAATTGAATGAAAGTAAAGTTAGAGAACTGAAATGAATTTCAGTCGAACTTAGAGGGTATAATTTGCACTTTTTGCCTAAATATATTTATAGACAATTATACATATGAAAATATAATATTATACATAATTAAATCTAGTGTCATGCTTACAAGCTTGTTCACATTCACATTATTAAATTTGAGTTTGGCTTGTAATTTTTATTTATTATTATTTTTAATGTTTTGGGATTTATTTGATATCGTGTAGAAGTAAAACATGTGTGTTTGTCTTAATTAGATTTTCAAATAGTAGACTAGAGCCTAGACTCCTTTGTGTTTGTTCTATTTTATTTTGGTTAGCAATGTTGGCATTTGAATAAATTTATAATT
This sequence comes from Quercus ilex subsp. ballota, assembly GCA_032727855.1. Taxonomy (NCBI): domain Eukaryota; kingdom Viridiplantae; phylum Streptophyta; class Magnoliopsida; order Fagales; family Fagaceae; genus Quercus; species Quercus ilex. The sequence continues at coordinate 32,405,573 of CM064916.1, read as the reverse complement.
ATTTGAACAAGTATCAATTTATTGAGCACTTTCTTGATATGGGTGGTGATTTCGGGTTTGGCTTACCTCTAGTACTTTTTTATTGGAATCTCTTTTTGTTTTAATGAGAAACTACTACATCACCCACTAACTAAATAAAATGTGGAGACTAAAACCTACTATCACTTGTCATTGTATATTTAAAATAAAAGGACATGTCCAGTTAAAAAAGTACTGTAGATAAGCCAAATCCGCTGATTTCAAAATAATGCATTTTACAACAAGTAATTTACTACATGACTTACCAAGTGACAAATACATGTTTAAAAAATAATCATGTGAGAAAATAAATGTCAACTCGACCCTACTCAACTAACTCAACTTGTTTTTAACCTGTTTAGAAACTATTTACAGGAAAAACAACAACAACAACACTTTTTTTTTTTTATATAGGTTTCTTCATTTTCAATAAAATTTGCATCAAAATTTCTCTAAAATCATTTATTAACAAATACCCTAACCAATCTATTAATCGGACTCTTTATTATTTTGTATGTATGATCTGCCCGTATGAGAGGAATGTTCCATGAAAAAATCCAGCCACATCAAAGTCTCAACCATTGTTACTTAAAAAATAAAAAATAAAAGTAAAAAAGTCTCAACCCTCAACTGTTAAAAAGTAAAAACGACATGTCATTTTAGCTCACACGTGAGAAACATGATCCATCATCCTTGGTGCCCAAAACGCGCGCTTGACAGTAGACAGTCAGAGACACTACAGTCTACACACCGAAGAGGAAAATCGTGGCATCCCATTTCCACCACCAACAGAAGAGTAAATTAACACGGTTGAATTTGAAGGAACGAAATTGAAAAATCTTTGCCCTATTTCGTGCTTTCATTGCTAGAGAGGTGTGTATAAATATTCATAGTCATATCCGTAATCTGTGTTGATTTTTTCAATGACATTTGGGCTGTGGTTTTTGGGTTTTTCTTCTTGGCTGTTAAAATTGAATTCATATTATCTGGGAAGATGTTTTTTGTTTATATGGGTGGTAAATTATCTGAAACTTAGTACTATCTGTGATAGTTTATAGTTATGCACGGTAGGTGTTTGTGAAAATTTTTGTGCTGGTCTGTAGTGATAACTGTACAGTCAAAGCAATATTATTTGCTTTGGTTTTATTGCAAAATTAACTTGAAGAAAGATAGAAAATTGAGTTTAATTTTATCTTCATTGCTGAATGATATCTTGGAACCATCATAAACCCAAAAAAAAAAAAAAAATTGAACTAGTATAAAAATTATTTGTGCAGAATATTTGTACCCTTTTTATTGCTCCAGTTTACAACGGGTTTTGTAAACTACAGGAATAAATTTAAGGGATCAACTATTATGTATTAGGTAAACTTATAGTTATGGAGCTAGCTAGAGTCTTAGGATCACGTTATTTATTCATTGCATTCTAACTACATACCGACACCTTTTTTAGTGAAATGTCTGTTGGCATTGCATGGAAAATGTAGACAACCACTACTTTCTTTCTCCACCACACATGGCTACATTTGCGTCGAGTTATGGTTGTTGATTTACCAACTTTGAATTACTATTGTATATTGTCTTATGATTGTGTTGGGTTGGTTGTTATTTATTTATATTTGGGCATTAAACACTATTGTTTATGTTGTTCTGTTGATTTTCTGAAATCAAACAATGGAAACATGGTGGTTTTTTTGTCTGAATTTGATTGGTTTATGAATATTCAAATTTAAGGTCCGAAATATAATGCTAAGAAGTAGCTTTCATTTTCCTTAACTGACTTTGTGCTCGTGTTTCAATAAAGTTTAAATGAATGTAATCTGTTCGCTGTGTCATTGGAAATTAATTTCTTCTTCAATTGTAGCAGAGGCTAGACTTATTTTAAATCAGTTATAGTTTTCTATTGCTTCGGAAGTAGTCCTATCACATTGTGGAGAGAGAGAGAGAGAGAGAGAGAACTGTCAATCACAATAAAAACATGAGTTATGATAGTGTTCATAGTGATTTGAAGATATTAATACTAACCATGTGTCTTTTCCCACAGCTCATCATCCCAAATAGCCTAGTCAAAACTTGCATATGATATTGATAGTTGATGGGGAATTATATGTTGCTGGCTTGAACATGTTATTCTCTTAAGTGGTTTAGAATGATTCTTTCTGTTTGAGAGACCAATAATGTGTTGCTTCAGCTATAGCTTTGCATTTCAGTGTAGGATTGCTTTCCAATCTATATAATAATAGAGTGTTTTAGTGTTTGGGATGTGGGTCCTTTTTCTACAAATAATTAGCAATATCAAAATCTCAACTTGTTATTCTATAATGATTTAAGATATTTCCTCTATTCTGTTGTAATGCACATAATGGTGAAAAAATGTCCCAAGATGGTGAGGGTCATTCAACAGTGATATTTAATATGATTTATTTTATTTTCTGTGTCAGGTAAATTGTGATTCTTTGTTCAGTTCAACAATATGATTAGAATTTGTAACCACCGCAACAAATTATTTTTTAAAGGGATGATGTTTGTTAGGATGTACAGTTCTAGTGAACTAACAACAGAGGTTTTAGATCCAAGGAAAAGAATTTGTGAAATTATGATATCTTGCCCAGCATTAGCTCTTGATACTGCTCTTAACCAAAGTGGAATAAGAGTTTCTCCAGATGTAGTTGAGGATGTACTCAAGAGATTTGAGAATGCTGGTATGTTGGCATATCGATTCTTTGAATGGGCTGGAAAACAACGAAATTATGTGCACAGTGTCAGGGCTTATCACAGCATGATTGAGTCTCTGGCGAAGATTAGGCAATATCAGATCATGTGGGATCTTGTGAATACTATGAGGAACAAGAGCATGCTTAATGTTGAGACATTTTGCATTATAATGAGAAAGTATTCCCGGTCTCAGAAGGTGGAGGAGGCAATTTACACATTTAACATCATGGAGAAATATGATACCACCCCAAATCTAGCAGCATTCAATGGTCTTCTAAGTGCTTTGTGCAAGTCCAGGAATGTGAGGAAGGCTCAGGAGATCTTTGACAGTATGAAGGATAGGTTTGTTCCTGACCCAAAGACTTACAGTATATTGCTTGAGGGATGGGGAAAGTCTCCAAATCTGCCCAGGGCAAGGGAGATTTTCCGAGAAATGGTTGACATGGGTTGCAATCCTGATATAGTGACCTATGGCATTATGGTTGACATCCTTTGCAAGGCAGGGAGAGTTGATGAAGCTCTTGGAATTGTTAAGAACATGGATACTAGGACATGCAAGCCAACATCTTTCATTTATAGTGTTTTGGTTCATACGTATGGGATAGAAAACCGGATTGAAGATGCTGTAGATACATTCTTAGAGATGGAAAGAAATGGAATCGAGCCTGATGTGGCAGTGTATAATGCCTTGATTAGTGCTTTCTGTAAAACAAACAAGTTAAAGAATGTGTATAGGGTCTTAAATGACATGGATTCCAAGGGTGTTACACCGAATTCAAGGACCTGCAACATTATTCTAAATAGCTTGATTCTCCGTGGAGAGACTGATGAGGCATTTAGAATTTTTCGCAGGATGATCAAGGTATGTGAACCAGATGCAGACACATATACAATGATGATAAAGATGTTTTGTGAAAGGGACGAGCTAGAGATGGCTCTTAAAGTGTGGAAGTATATGAGGTTGAAGCGGTTTATCCCAAGCATGCACACATTTTCAGTCCTAATAAATGGATTGTGTGAGAAGGGGAATGTTTCCAAAGCTTGTGTCTTATTGGAAGAGATGATAGAGAAGGGTATTCGACCATCAGGTGTGACATTTGGGAGGTTACGACAGTTGCTTCTAAAGGAAGGAAGAGAAGATGTACTCAAATTTCTTCAAGAGAAAATGAATCTCCTGGTCAAGGAGCCTTTATGTGATTGAGAAGCCATGGCTAGCAACATATCAACACTAGAGCTGCTTATATTGTTGATTAGCAAGTACGTGATTTGGAGTTGTAATCCTGGATACTGCATGGTGTAATAAGAGCAAAGATCATCTTTTGCAGGTCAGTTGTCTTCCCTTTTTATTCAAGCCACACTCTGGATTTTTTAATCAATTTCATTAGATTTCTTAGTTTAATGCTTTTTTTTCTTTCATTTAAAAATTGATTTGAAGTTCGTTTTGTGTAATCTATGTTTTGAGTAATGAAATTTATCCTTACTAACAATATTTGCTTCCTTGAGCAGATCTTTGTTGATGGCACTAAGTAATTACAGAAATCTAATCAAATTGAAAGGGGCAGTCAGTCATATCTTCGACTAGGCTGCTAGAAGTACAGCAGCTTCTGAAAAATGTTGGGAAAGAGAAAAAATGAATTTCAAACTGCCTTTGGGTTGGTTCTTGACAAAAGGAAGGTGACAAGTAACTCACAAACTTGATATGTATTTGTATGAACTATGTAAATCTATACTTTTGATGAAACAATCAAATGAAATAAACAAGTGGATAGCCTTAACTAAGCACTATCATATTTTTCTTGTCTATAATGCCTCTGGAACTATGTCTCCCATATGTAATCAAACAAATGGAGTTGATTTTTCATATTTGGTGCCTCTATTTCAATTGAAATTAGGTACCAAATTTATTTCTTCATGCGAAATGAAATGAGGAAAATTCATCGAGGAATATGTAACTTTCAAAATAGGGAAAATGAAATTATGGACTATGAAGATGCCACATTCATGGGTATTGAGCTATAAATCTGGTGGCAAGGCTTAATTGAAAATTAACACGAGGGCCTGAATATCAATAGGAAATTAGTAAGTTAGAGCTTCTGCTTGTCTTCCCCAACCCCCCCCCCCCCCCCCCCCCCCCCCCCCACCCAAAAAAGAAAAAAGAAAAAGAAGCCATGTTCAAACACTTAGTTGGCAATGAATTAACAAAATAGTATTAATAACAATTATATTACTAGGATTAGGATACAAGATCTTACAGTGGCGTGTTTTAGTTGCGAATAAAAAACAAGATGTTTAATTCCTTGTATAGTAGCAATTTAATGAGATATCAAAATAAAATGTTTTATTAGTAAGAATTTATTAAAGAAAAAGAAAGGGATTAGGGGACGCCAAAGGTACATAGATAATGGATCCATTTGGCAAGAAGCTTAGCCTTTGCTTGCCCTAAAACTTGATTCTTGTCACCCACTAACCATAAACTTACTTCACATAAACATGTCTAAAAACATCTAAAAAATGACAATGATTTTTTGTACTTTTCAAATCCTAGCTACAACTCAACTCATTGATTATGTCAACCACAAGTTCATCCAACCACTATGTAGCAAGTTAAATGAGTATGCACTTATACTTCTAGTTATTTGACTTACTTAATAGTCATGTTATTTATTTAAATAATTTAATGAATTATGTAATTACCACATGTACATGGTTTTATTGTGGTGGGCCTTTTATGATTTTGGGTTGGACTACCTCCTGCCGTATTATGGCCCAAGTGTTCTAGATGAGAGAGTCGAGACCGGTCTAACTGCAACTCACTTTGGTCTGGCTTATGCACAAACTATGCCCCTTTTATTGAAACTTTAGTCACATGCCCATGGCAAGCAGAGTTGCTACAAAGATGCCATGGCAAATAAAGGCAATGCAACAATGATAATGGAATACATTACAGTTGGGTAGGAATAAGTAAGAAATTTTTAATTAAAGCAAGGGAAAAGAACACGTTATAGGTGCAATGGCAATGACAAGAAAAGAGACAATAGCAATAATTGATAAAGAAGAAAGGTAATTAATTTGCCGCATCTAGTTCTGTCATGGGACTAAAGCCAAGGAGTAAACCACTTTCTCAACATGGGTAACTTTACAGGATGATCCTGCCACGGAAATTACCCACTCTGAGGAAATGGGCCTGAATGGCTTGTGCCTAAAAGAATTTTTTGTCTCCAACAAAGAGTAAGCCTTTTAGAGGGAGAGAGGGGGTTAACCTATTGGTGCATGTCTGCTATTCTATGCTCTCCATTTTCGTTATTTCTAATTTTTTTTCCTTCTTTTTCTTCTCTCAATGTTTTCCTATCTAGTGATGTTATGATTCTGCCTTAGTGGTTACTATTGCCATGATGGTGATTCTCCCTTCTGTGCACGGCAAGGGCCCCTATATACTGTTTGTCGTGATTGGCTTTTACCATTTTAGCCATTAACTACTTTGTCTGGTTTGGTTGTCTTTGCCGACCACCACAGGTTTGTTAGTTGTCCAGCCAACACCACTTACTTGTGCTAGCTGTGCTATTCAGATAAAAAAGATTATTTTGTTTGCTTGCTTACCGTGACATTCTTATCCGCCACAGTATGGGTGTTCTCTCTTCCTATCTCTCATGGCATGCACCTAATGGTTCCAGCTCATCCCTGCTTCTTTTGAGTAGTATGTCATCCCAGCAGGACATTATCCCCCAAAAAGAAACTGAACGGGAACCCCAGAATAGGTTTTCCTCTCTCCCCACCACCAGACCATACATTCTCTTACCTCTGACCTATGACCCACCACTTCCTGTATTGGCTGGGTACAGGCTGGTGATGTCTAGGCCCTACGCGTGCTTCACTGTTGAGTGTGTCCAGAACTTGTCCGTTGCTCATGCGTTAGCCGTGGTCTAGAGGCTCATCTGTGTGTTTTGCCGCTCCTCCTTGGCCTTTTATGGCGTAAGCTGCCCTCTGATTTCTATTCCTTGCGATTTGCTTTACTCCAAGGGCTGGGCCTTGTCCGGTCATGGGCTTTTCCTTCTTGGGCCCATTCCTTACTCTTTTTGCAATTCTGCTGCCATTTTCTACCATACCCTTTTGCTGTTCTTGTTGTAGTGTTTATTTGACCTGTGCCCGTTGGGCCTCTTTGGGTCTACTGTTTATCTTTTCTTCTAATGACTCAATATGGTCATTAGTTTCATACTCATGCCACTTTGGGCCTTTCTTGGCCCATTCCATCGTTTATGGGTTCTTTTGCCCTGTTTCTTTCTCCTTGAGCATCCTTGGCCTATTTACTTTTCTTGGGCATCCTTGGCCTAATTCCTAATTCTGCATACCCATGGGCTTTCACTAACTTCCTTGGACTTTCCTGGCCCACTTGCCTTATTCCTCATCTTTGGGGCTCATAGGCTTTCCCATCAACCCCTTACTTTCTTACTTAATTACTTCGGGCCTGCTATGGCCCATTTTTACTCTGCTACATCACATATGCCTATGGGTTTACTATCTTTTTCTCTAGGCTCTTTCAGGCCATCTACTCTCCTCAAGGCCCACTTGTATACTTTATGGGCCTGTAAACCATTGTTCCTGCCATCCGGGCTTAATGGTTTTTCTAGCCATCCACTAACTCTTCCATGCCCATATTATTGGGCTTCTTCCTGCTATTGGGCCTCAAAAAATGAGCATCAACACTTATGAATTGCCAAATGATCGATTGGAGGAAACTCTTTCAACCTGGTTTGGAGTAAAAGTTTGTCTGTGAAAAAAAATGTGGTTTTTGTTTTTCCCTTCCCCAAATCACTTATTAAATTTAAGGCAAAAATACATTGTTGGTCCCTAAAGTTTACTTACTGGATACTATTATTCCCTGAAGTTTCAAATGAGCGATTTTAGTCCCTAAAGTTTTAAAAGTGAGAAATATTGGTTCCTCCATTAAGATATGTTAATTGTTTGTCTATGTGTCTAACGGAATAATAATGTGTCAATTTTTTAATGTTGTGGCAGCTTAGTTGTTAGGTCTAATTAATTCTAGTCATTTTACAAAAATAAAAAATTCACGGCCATAATAACCATCACCACCGTCGTCCCTCCCAAACTCCTGCATTTCTTAACACACCAGCAAAAGATCCGACAATCCAAGACCATGGCTCATAACAAACGATAGAGACTTGCTAGCAACCCAAGACCACATCGCCCATACTTGGGCCACACTATATATGTCTAGAGCCTTTAGATCAATCAGCTATTTTGCTTAAGTTTTGAAATTATTTAATTAGAAAAATAGAAAAGTGAGCTTGAAGAAAAGTTATGGGCTTATGGTTATGACTGTCATTATTGTATATTACTAATCTTTGTGCCAATCACTTTTCATTTTTGATCGATTTGATTGGTAAGCCACAAAGATAGTGCCTTTGATTGAAATTGTGCATTGGGTGTGATAGTATGGGTTCCTCCATAGTGGATCAGAGTCCACTCCTAAACTATCTCCTCTGACTTCAACCCAATGAAGATCAACTCTTCCTTCCAAGATTCTCACCAAAGATCTTGTTAATAGTGATAGTGGATCTGAGTCATCTACCCCAACGGCAAGCCTTTTTTGTTTGTTATGACTTATGAACAATGTGGTCATTCTGGTGTGGTGAGAAATGGCGACATTTGGGAGCTGGTACTAGTGTTGACTGTTGATAGCTTAGCTAGCAACACGGTGATTTTTTTTTTTTTTATTATTAAATAAAAAATAAAAAAATAGGACTAGGATTGTGATTAGACCTACAACCAAGTTGTCATGCCATTAAAAAATTTGCCACATCATAATTTCGTTAGACACATAGACAAGAAACTAACAGAACTTAACAGATGGACCAATAATGCTTAAATTTTAAACTTTAGAGACTAAAAATGCTCATTTGAAATTTCATGGACCAATTGCACTCAGCATATAAACTTTAAGGACCAACATTATAGTTTTATATCTTAATACTATTGCTTGGGATATGTGCCCCTGATTTGTTATCCAAAGACCAATCTCATGGTGCGACACAGAGTGGTTGACTAGGAGTGCTAGCAGCATGCTAATAGAGCTGCTGAAGTTGAAAAAGAACAGTTCAACATGAGAATGGGGTGACTAGGAAGGGCAATGGGTTCAAGTTCACAACATATTTTTAATGGGGTGCAGCTTTTGTTCAGTGTCCTGTGACACTGAACCCGCTGCAATCATGACATGTGTTCGAAAATGGACACGTATTATGATCACAGCGGGTCTAATGCACTAGAGGCATTGGACAAAAGCCGCACCATTTTTAATAAAAAGAGACCGTTAATTTAAATGAAGTTGACGAGGAAGAGAATAAGGGTTACACAAATTAAGATGACAATGACAATAATTTTATGCTTAAAGACAATGCTTCTTGTTTACTAAAGAAGTGGATTTCATTCCTTATGTTAGGCATAAAAGTCACTACTTACGAATTTAATATATTAAAGAAGTGGATTTCATTCCTTATATTAGGCATAAAAGTCACTACTTACCAATTTAATGTGTTTTGCTCTTTACCTTTTTAGTTATATTTTGATTGAACTATATATTTCATGTTGATCAAGGTTGTGAATATTTTGTAAAGTGCAAGAAAACCTTTTTTTTTTTTTTAAATTTACTAGAGGGGCCAGAATTGAGACCAACGACCAAGAGCCAAGTTGAATGGGATTTAGGTTGAGATGATAAGGTCAATTGTTTAACCCTTTCAAAGGGAAGCTCGTCGGGTCGGCCACGGGAAAACGTTCGTGCAAAATCTTGCCAATTTGAGTGTCTGGCATGCTAAAGTCTAATCCGCATTAAATTAGCACCCACCATTGTCTGTTTCCAGTGAAAGAATAACCTCAAAATAAAAGCAGCACCATGTTCCAAACCTTATTGTTTTCAGATTCTGTAATATGCAGTAGGCAGTATTAAACTTGTGTCTTCTGCTGATACATCCTTGGATCATTGCACTCACATATTGCGTCATTTTGAGCTGAAATTAGTCGTATCTTTTAACGAGACAAACAAGATGCTTCTACTATGCTTCATCCAGGTTCCAAGTATTGATGTTAAGCTGCTTGTCCTTTTTGGTTACTCATGATTGATTGAGAAAATTACACGTACGAATGTGAATTTCAGGTTCATTGGCATATTTTAACCAAGCACTATCATATTTTTCTCATTTATTGATTGAAATGGAAGAGGTGAAGAGCAACTTCCCATAACTACAAACTGTAGCAATGAATGCACAATTAACTACCATATCAATGACTAATCTCGCACGAAAAAAAAAAAGCACCTAAGGTCAACTCAAACATCTAGGGTTCACATTCTCCTACCCCTATTGTAACTATTGAATTATAAAAATAAAAATAAAAAACTCACATGTCAAGCATGCTGGTTACGAAGGTTAATTAAGTTATTTATAAGCCTATAATAAGTAACTCCATTATCAACCTCATCAAACGATCTACACTTCTACCACCAATGGTAAAGTTTTGTCCCAAAATCTCTTGGCAGCAATGAGCCAATAACGATCATTGTTGACAAATATCTCATACAACTCTAAATAATACTCATTTGTCCTTTTGGGCAATGTCTATATGATACTTAAAAACGAAGAGTAACAACAAAGCTCAAATGGCAGCTCATAATAAGTTTATTTCCCCACTCAGAGCCTCTTCGTTTTAGAATCACTTTTCAATAGTATCATCCCAGAAAGCTTGTTGAGCTCATATAGCAATCCAACTGAGAACAGGAAACTGCAACCGAAATATAAGATCACAAAAAATGTCATTATTATATAAAATCTCAAGACACTTGAAAGATAAAAGTGAGCAATCAATTGATTGGATCCAAAATTATATATTTTCTAATGTTAAAAATTCTTGTAAATCTGCCAGTCAAAAAGTTTCTACAGTTCCATTGCAATTGTATTGCCATTGGGCCCAAAAAATATTATAAAAAAAAAAAAAATTATAGTTCAATTGAGGATCTTATCCCAAACCACCACATCAACTTGTTTTAATACAGTATATAAATGCCCTAATTTTTTCCAATTCACATACCATAGTTATTATCTTTATAAGGAACTGATTATCTCTATGTCCAATACATTCTTAATGAGTCCTGTTTTTCAATTGCCAGAAAGAAAAATGAATCTTTCTATTATGCATACAAATGCATGTAAATCACATAAGTGGGAGCTTTGTGCACTAGTTACAACCTACGACAAATACAACACATATAAATTGTGATTATGACAATAATCGCCAATCAATACTTTTCCTAGTTCTTTCTCAAAAAAAAAAAAAAAAAAAAAAAAAAAACTTTTCCTAGTCATTTAAACATTGATTTTACTTCTTCGCAAGGGCTCTTTCATTCTTTTTGAAAATAACTGAAGTCTACATGATACATTTGTGGCCTTAGTGTCTGTTGATGCCCCATTCCAAACAACTTGACAATCATTAATGGCACTTTCCCAAAATGTTTTCTAACAAATACAGAAGTCATTTCAAACTAACTGGTGTTGCTAATGCTTTCAACCATATCCCTTGTAGAATGCATTCATGTGAACTACAGAAAAAAAGTAATAAAATTCAATAATCATTATTATTGCATACCATGTTGTTATACAAACTCGATGGACTGTGCTAGCAGCAATCAGAGCCACTGCTTCTGCTATTATGACTGCAAAAGAGATGTAAACAATACTGCTTCAAAAAAATAATGATGTAGCAATTAATGAGAAGCCTACAATCACAATCATTTTACACAATGACACTTAAATTGGAAGCCTAGAGTTCCAATGTCCCCTTGAATCTTTACATGATTATTAAAGTTGTGAAAAGCCAAAGTCCTATATGTTTCTGAAGCTATTAAGTACACAAATACAGCATTTTCAATGATGAAATCCCTATAATTTTCATCTTCCATTTCAGAAGACATCCAGTTGCTACTGAATGTCAATGTGCAATACATATTAGCAGAAAGACCATTAATTACAAATCAATATGTTTTTTATTGGTAACTTGAACACACTTGGTGGGTTTTTAATCCACGACTCACCCTCTACCTTGCCCTCACAACAGAAAAGTTGCTATTTGAGATAGAGCTCATTCTTAATTACAAAATCAATATTAAAAAGGGATGACAACACTGGTTGTCAGCCTTTTTCAGCTATGGACAAATTTTAATCCTCCAACATGTATCCTCTATTTGCTTTCCTCTTTTTATAAAGTGGGTCAAACTTGAAAACCCTAATATAAAAGCATTTCATCCTTTAAAAAATCTTAGTAGTCTATATCTCTTCTTCTTCTTTAACACCCCACCCAACCAAAAAAAAAAAAAAAAATCCTTCATAAGTAACATTTGCATTTAATGACAATGCAGGCTCTTATTTAGCCTTAATGCAAGTGCACAAAAGTTAATAGGATGGTGAAAGCAGAATAAATGAGCGTCACAAATGCCCATGCTAAACATAAACAAAAGAGAGTGAGCTTGGTTTCATTGACCAAATAGCTAGACCTATGCACACAGGCGCTTAAAACCAAGCTTATGGATGGTGGCTTCAGTGTATATACAAGCATTAAAAATTGGCGTCTAATCAAGCTGTGGGCTTGGCAGATGTGGTAACACCACGCAAGCAGACAAGCATGGGTGATGCTCCACAGATGAGCAATGCCACGTGCACATAATGCCTTTGATTGGAGAAAATATAGTGTAAAGAGTAGGAATGCTGAAAAGGGTTTTAATCTATATCATTCAGATGGACTTTAATAATATTCTTTTTAATAACAATGAGTAAGCAAACAATATATGAATCTAAAGGCACACTCACCAGCACCCCACCCAGTCCTCACGCCACATGTTTCCTGGAAATTTCCAATGAACTGCAAGAAAAGCACCAGTCAAATGCAAATAAAGATGTTCAACCAATTGTATGAGTCATGCACTATAAAGGATAAAATCAAATGCATTCTCAGCTTGTCGATTTGTGGCAGACTATAAAGAAACTGCTTTTTGTATATATTTTGTGTATGTGAAGTCCCCCGCCCCCCCTTCTTTACATATTTTAATTATTCATGACAGAAGAAGCTTCAAGTTTGAAATGCAAAAATGCTCTGAACTACGCAGAATAATTCTTATGAAATAATATGTACAAGATGCTGCATTACAGCTATTCTCATTTCTCAGAGAGATACATTAAGAAGGATAGACATCATAACATAAAATATATTCGGAATTGCAGAAAAAAGTACTACAAAAAAATTGTGAATGGTGGAAAGCACCATGTTAGCATTGATAAAAGCAAATGAATTTCCCTTTTTCTTGAGATTATATAAAGTTGGTTTCATTTGGATATTAGTATACTACCATATTATACTATATAATAGAAGAAACAATAAACGTGGCACGAGAGAGACTCACATATCAATGTGATTGTCACACAAGAAAATTAAAACATCAATGCAAAGCTATTAGAACTCACAGTCAGCAGCACAAGAAATATAAGAGAACTGGTGAAACCCCCGAGTATGGTGAATAGCTCCGACGATGCTAATTTCCCTCTATACACTTCTTGAAGCGAGAGGATGACTATGAATAGAAGAAAAGAATAAAGCATGGAACTCCCGGGCCCTGCCATCGACACTTCGAGTTGCAAAGACAAGTAAAAAAAAAAAATCAGACATACATTGGAAAAAACAATCCAAAATTTCACAAACAACAAATCCCATAAAAATAAAAACACCAAACAGAAAATAAAATCAACATTAGTCTATTTGGCAACATTTTTTATTTTTCTTCTAACTTTTTGGCTTTTGCAGGAAAATAAGGATATAATCTTTTAACAAAAAAAGCTACATTCAAATGCATATTAAGAGCCAAAGACACGAAATTGAAATACAAATGGACACAGATTTGAGGAGCATTATGCAATATTTTTTTTCACATTCAAAATCGAAAGGCACGCCTAAATCTGATTGAGAGAGAGAGAAAAACAATTGTAGTCATCCTAAATTGACAGCGATAATAGATTTACTGGATTCATCAAATCATAGTAAAAATTCATTTACCCTAACTATTTACTTGATCTAAAGATCCAACACACTTATTTATTTCTTCTTCCTATTCGATTCTTCAATTCGTAAATTTAGAGAGAGAGAGAATACCTGAGACTCGTAGCAAGCAAAGCTGTAGATCCCCTTCTCTTCCAACTACCAAGTTGAAAGTCCGTTCGTTTCGTCAGTCAGACTAAGTGCTAGGGTACTCCGCGACCCGACTCGCCCCAGCTCACAACTTTAATAATAACAAGGCTGTTTAGACATTATAGCAATTTGTTAGGGGCAAACCCGTCTTTTTCTATCAAAAAAAAATTGACTAATATAACATATACTGTTACAATATTTTCGTAACAAATCTTTTTTAAGATAAAAAATAGAATTCGAATTTTTTTTTCCAAATAACCTTAAATATCAAATAATTTCGTTAATTGTCACGTTTCAAAATAATGTGAAAAACTAGCATTTCGAGTGTCTAAAACTCGAATTCCAAGATAAAACTCGAGTTTCTAAGTCTCGATTTGTAAGCGGTGGCATCTAAGGTGGAAAAATATCCACTTGGAATTCAAGTTTTTAAGACTCGAGTTTCACCGTTTTATTTTTTCCTACGCGTTCTTCTTCCTTGCGTTTTATTTTTTCCTTCTTCTTCTTCGTTCTTCGATGCTGCAAATCTGTAGACTAGATCATCCAATCGCTCACCCAGCATTCAATCGTTGAATCAGCCAAATCGGCTCACCCAGCATTCAATCGTCCAGTTGACCATATCATCTCTTCGTTCTTCCTTTGTTCTTCGGAGCTCCAGATCGTGCCTCTTCAGATCTGTTCTTCCTCTATTCTTCATCAGATCTGATGTTCTTCAAGTACAAAAAATTAAGTCTTAGAGACTCGATTTTGTTTTTTGAAACTCGAGTCTCTAAGACTCGAGATTTATGTGGCATCATACTGCCAACTTACCAAGTGAGAATTGAGTCTTTAACTCTCGAGTTTTAGATTGAAATTGAGTCTATAAAACTCGAGATGCTAGTTTGCTACATTCTTTCAAACACATCTTAACTTATGATATTCTTTCTCCTTACTATGCTAAGTCTGCACATTCCCTCATAGAATTCACAACAAATCTTAGATGACACGTTATTGGTGACAAGTGATAGTACACCACCTAAGATTTATTGTAAAAATATTGTGAAAGTGTTGTGGAAACGACGTCATTTATAGATAGAAATTAGACAAAATTGCAATTTGAACCTTATAGTTTGGGATAATTTTGAAATTTTTTTGATTGCCTCTTAAAATTTCAAAATTTAAATTCATACCCTAAATTTTATGTATAGTTTTGATTCTTTTGAAGTTTGAACCCTATTAAAGTCAAGAAAGATATTATTTTCACTCAATTGTAATTTACATGAATCATCAATTTGGGACAATTTTAATATTTCTACAAGTTTCAAATTTTAGATCATAAAATAAAACTATGATACAGACAACTCCTTTTTTTTTTTTTTTAATGGTTTACAGACAACTCTTTAGAACTTAAGTGCAAATGATATATAATGTTAGAGGTACGGATGTAAATTTCAAAACTTTAAGCACAAAATCAAAATTACCCAGGTGTAAATTGCAATTTTTTTTAGGAACTTAAATTGCAATTAATTATTAAGAAAAATTTTCTCACTTCCTCTCTCTCTCTCTCTCTCTCTCTCTTTGATATTCTGTCTCAAATTGGGGGCATAGTGGTTCTTTGACAGATTGTCCAATCTCTCTCTCTCTCTGTGGCCGATTTTGGTCGTTAATTCAGTCCAACTCCACACCACATTCCAATCCTGATTTCAAAGCTTAATAGCTAATACCAGACGGCGCCGAATTCTTTTCACAAAGGTAAATACCTCTTTTGCTTCTTCTTTTTTCCTTGAAACTTGGAACCCAATTCTGTTCAAGGTTGCTTCAGTTCAGGTATAGCTGACTCCTGACTTTTTGTTATGATTTTTGCGTTGTATTTGTGGGTATGTAATTTAACAATAAAACAACTTTTCAATATATGAATTGTGTTTTGTCCTTAGAAATATGTTCAATGAGATACTATCTTGTACTGCTTATGCTGAAGGAAATTAGTTAAAAGAAGTCAAATTTACAATTTTCTTCTCTATAAATTCAGTTTAAGCTAAAACCCTTAAATTGTAATAATGCCTTGACCATTAGTTTGGGTTAAGAGTTTCATTTTCTCTATAAGCCCTATTCTGAATGATGGATTGCAACTTCAAAACTAGGATGACAAGACACGGTACAGGTACAACACACTGACATGAGTAATTTCTGAAAAATTATAACATGACATAATGGGTACGACACCTCAAATGAAGTGTCTGTGCTTCTATGTGGCATAATGTAATACATAGACACTTGGCATCTTGGGTTACCTATTTATGTAACATAAGCTGATATGGCTATCAAACTTAAAACATATATTCACCTGCCTTGTTTTTCATAAATTATGGAATTATGCATTTTTTTTTTTTTCCATTTACTGTATGGTATTGTTTTGTATAGGGAGGAATTAAGAAGCATTGTCTAATTGAACATCCATATGAAGCACATTGTGAAGCTTCTGATATTGCTGGTGGCAGTATCTGCCTTTTGGATCGGTCTTCTTGAGACCGTGGTCCCACGTTCTTATGCTTGGTTGGTGAGAATTTCATCCTTTATGATCTGTCTAGTGGCTGAAGGCATGTGGTATTTCTCACCTTTGCTTAGTTTTGATTATTTGTCTCGTCTTGTTACTTTCCAGTTGCCGGTATATTTCATTGTGTTACTTGGGTGCTATGGTCTTTTGATGGTTGGGGTTGGTTTGATGCACTTTCCAACATGTCCTCAGGAAGCAGTGTTGCTACAAAAGGTTCTCAATCCTTTTCCCTAGTAAATTATTTGACTTTTTGTTATTAGTAAATTTATGTCAGTCAATTATGTTTGTGCAAGAAACAAAACCTCATGTTAATGATGACTGCTTAATGTTAAAAAAAAAAAAAAAAACTCGTGGGCAATAGTGCACTTTAATGTCATCTATATAGTTAGATGATTTCCACCTTTCTTTGGGCATATTATCTGAAATATCTTTGATGAATTGGATTTCCAAATTCATTAAGACTGTCGAGACTGTTGGAAAAAGAAATCTAATGTGTCTTCTCCCAAATTTCTCTGTGGTTGCAATTGTTCAAAAGGTAGGACTACACTGTATGTACTCGACTTTCAATTTATACAGTCCCCACCAATGGATAATAAGTTCCTAGAGAGTCTTGTTGTATTTGAATATGCTTTGCTTTGAATGCCAATGCTGTGATTATCAGACCATAAAATTCAAGGCATACTTTCCAACCATGTTCTTTTCTTTGGACTGGTTAAGCACATCATGCTCAGCAGTGTGGATACTGATGTGTTAATAGTATTTACTATGATATAATTCCATTATATATTAAGAAAACCCTTATATTGTTTTCAATGATGATTTTTTCTATTTAACTTAAATAATTATGGTTATTTTATTATGAAAATTTTAAAATTTTGGTAACCACCTTTCCACTATCTCTCCACTTCCAGTACACTTTTTCCTCTCCCCTTCCTGGAAATAGCTCTCGTTCTCTTTCTTGTAATTGGCTAGTTGTTTTTTCTTTGATTGTCTAAGGAAATTTTTATTTGTGTATATACACTGCATGTGTCAAGAGCTAGCTTAAATAGTGGAACTGTGGAAGATCTGCATTAGAATAATTTTTTTTATAAGTAATATGCATTAAAATCTTAAATGTCTTCTAATTTTTAATTTCTAGTTTTTACTTAGCAAACAATCTGATCTAATTGAACCTACCTATGGAATTTTATCTATAATGTCAAACTCTTGTCTGTTTACAGATTCACATGGCGCAGAAGCTACAATCCTCATAAACAAAATCATTTTTTTCCATTTAAATAGTATTAAGAACTTTCTCTTTTTGTCTTGGCTGAAGTTTCCAATTATTCAAAATCTATGTTTATTGTAAAAATCCTAAAGAGCTATTTCAAAATTGTGGAAATAATTGAAGAAAAAAAAAGTTGATATTGGGGGGAAGAGGATTCTTCTTTTTGGGGAAGGATAAGCCTTTTTGGAAGGGTAAAGGAGGCAATTGCCCCTCCTTACTCATTTTCAAGGGGGAAAAAAAAGCTCTCTTAGTCAATTTGAATGAGGCTATCAAAGTTGAGTTTCTTTTTTCTCCTTGCAGTGAACCAGCTCAATTGCCCTGGTCTTTGTTCTGTTATGTTTCCCTGATACTTAATTGGCTTACTTACTGACTTATAAGTGACTCTAAAGCGTGTTGGATCACTATGTTGTGGAACATAAGTGTGTCAAGCTCAGGATTTTACATTACTTAAACTGTGGATCTCTAGCATTGTTAGGATTTTTGGTCAGAGGATAAGGCAACAAAGTGATGGTTAGGATTTCTAGTTTGATAACTAATCAAAGTGTTTCCAGAGTTTTTTGAGTTTAATCCTAATGTTTGTCTAGATCAAGATTTGAAAAATGCGCTGTTCAGTAATGTATCTCTAATGCTACATGTATTTGGTGATGGATTTAACTATTTTGTGTAGTCTTAGTTTCTTGGTCCATAATAATGCTCTTATAATTGTAATATTTGAAAAATAGAATTTGGAACTGACTGGATTCTTATCATTAACTAATATGCACAACTTAGCATTTTCACCCTTGGGCAGAAGCTTTTTTCTTTTGTTCTGTGTTCTCTGTCACTCTACCTTTAATTTTCTCCTATTATATTTGTGCAATATATTAGGTGGAATGGCACTTGTATTGGGTTAAATCTGTTCTAGGGGGTTCCGGTATGCATAACCATCGTAAATTCTTTTTGCACAGGACATTGCAGAGGCCAAAGAATTCTTGAAGCAAAGAGGAGTTGATGTGGACTATGATTGAAGGCTCTCTTATGGCACTTTTGAAGAACCAGGGTGATTTTAAGACAGTTTCAATTCTATATGATCACAACTTGAGGTACAAACTGGACGATAAGTTGTGTGGGAGTGTTGAATTCAATGGGGTAGAGTTTGCTTACAGCTCTCTAAAATTGGTTCGGTATTTGAAACTATAGATGCAGTATGTTGGATGAACATATGTAAAAGTTATTATAACTTGCTTATGATGTTCATTAAAGAGAAATTTATGACCAATTTGTTTAACTTTGTGTCGGTAAAGAAGAAAATGGTGGGCATTATTAATTGTGACCCACTGATATGGGCATCATCAAAGAATAAGTTGCCCCTGTTCAACAAGTAGCTGGAATCTAATGATGAGACCTCGTAGCATCCACAAATGTTGTGAGAGAAATCTCATTAAACTGTCTCATAAGATATTTTTTTCTTTTCAAGGACCTGCTGAAATAGTATGCGATCTAAGATCCAACACACTCAAATTTGTTAATTTCTTTTACGCTTCGTTTGTTTTAATATAAAATATTTTCACATGTTACTGTGTTTGTTTTAAAGTAAAATATTTGGTCAAAAGTAAAATATTTTCAATCAACTAAAACAACTAAGGCAAACAAGTGTAAAATCTTTCACACTTGAAATATTGGTAAAATATTTTACATTTGCACTCTCAATCCCCCCAATACACGCATCTACCTCTTTCTCCCTCTCATGCTCTCTCAATTTTGCACACATAAACCCAGTCCACCATTAATCCTTCACTCCCACCCACCACTGGCTCCACCTTCTTCAACACCACTTATCATCAGCTCAACCCTTCGCCGACGCAACCCATCATTGGCTCCACCTGAGTTTTTGTTTTTTGTTTTTGTTATTCTTAATTGTCATCATCAGCTCCACCGATTCTTGGCCACCTACACTGTTGTCAGCTCATCCATAAGTTCTTAGTTTTGGGGGTTCCTTTTCCCTTTTACTACCGTGTGGTTTACAGATTTGGGTTTTTGGATGGTTTATAGGTCATGGGTGGTTGGGTTTGTGAATGGTGGTGGATGGTTGGGATGGTTTGTGGGTCATTGTGACGGCTGGGTTAAGGGTTGTGGTGGGTAGCTAAGATAGTTTATGGGTTATGGTAGGTAGCTGAAATGGTTTGTGGGTTGTGGTGGTGGCTATGTTGTGGTGGCTGTGTTGTGGTTATGGCTGTCATGTGGGTTGTGGTGGTGGTTATGTTATGGTTGTGGTGGTGGTTGTGTTGTGGTTGTGGCTAAGTTGTGGTGGTAGGTTTAAGTGGTTAGTGGACGTAGGTTTAAGCGGTCAGTGGAGAGTTGTGGTGGTGGCTGTGTTGTGGGTTTGAGTGGTTAGTGGATGCGGGTTTAAGTGGTTAGTGGAGTAGTGGTGGTTGGGTTTGTGCCAATATGGTGGTGGTTGCTTGGCTTTGATTGATCATGAGATTATGAATTTTTTTTCATTTTACCATGAAATAAATACTTGCAAATAATTACTTGCCATTTTTATGTAGACAACCAAACACGGTAAAATGAAAATATTTTCAATCGTATTTGAAAATATTCTACATCAAAACAAACGGAGCGTTAATTCAATTGATTTCATATAGTTTCACATAAATCAAATTGTGAGAGAGAGAGAGAGAGAGAGAGAGAGAGAGAGAGAGAGAGAGAGAAACTGTATTTATAATCAAACCTCAGACTTGTAGTTGTCCCCCTTAAGATAGATGATAGATCCCCTTCTCTTTTAACACTTCCTTAGACTTTTACTACTTGTTACTCTCGAGGTCCCGATTTGGACATTTTTGAAAAACCTTAAAAACCCATAGTAAGTAGGTTGTTTTGATAAGTGTTTTTAGTGTATTTGGGAATTGCGTGCAATAAACTGTTCCGTGTGCTTAGTTCAACCCATTTTTCAACTTTAATAAACAATGTGTTTTTTAACAAAATTTTTAATTTTAGATATGACAATATTAGAATCTAGGGTAAATTACAAATTACACTCCTAAAGTTTGAGGTGATTAGATTTTACACTCTAAAGTTTCAAAATTTGAATTTTACCCCTCAAAGTTTGATAATGTTTGAATTTTACATCCTGACATTTCAGAATTTGGATTTTACCCCCTATATTCTAGAAGTGTTTGGATTTTACTCTCTAAAGTTTTAGGGTGTTTGGATTTTACACTCTAAAGTTTCAGAATTTAAGAGTATAAAATCGAACAATCACTTTAGAAGGTAAAATCCAAGTTCTGAAATGTCAGGACGTAAAATCCAAACACCTAAAACTTTGGAGATAAAATCTAAATTCTAAAACTTCAGTGTGTAAAATTTAATCATTTTCAAACTTTAAGGATGTAATTTATAATCTACCTTAAAATCTATTAGATTTAGAGGAGGACACAACCCACTTTTCAATTCAAAATTTTTTCTCTTTCGTTACCAAAACGTTGCGTTCAATTTACCAAAAAAAAACAAAAAAACAAAAACAAAAACGTCGCGTTCAAGAAGAAGGAAGTTAAACAACGGAACGGAGCGCCATGTAACGAAAAACAATAAAACGTTGAAACTGGTTTTTGAATAATAATAAAAATATTTGGGTGATGGAGATAGAGTCGCCGGAGTGCCCGGTGTGCCTCCAGAACTACGACGGCGACACCGTAATCCCCCGCGTACTCGCTTGTGGCCACACCGCCTGCGAAGCCTGCCTCCTAAACCTTCCTCAACGGTATTCTCACACCATTCGCTGCCCAGAATGTAACCAACTTGTCAACTACCCTTCACAAGGCCCCACCGCTCTCCCCAAAAACATCGACCTCCTCCGCCTCTCCGGAAATTCCCATAAACCCGATAAAACTCCTCCGAATTACGACCCTTGCCATTCCCAATCCCACCATTTCTTGCCTCAGTTCTGGTCTCACGAGTTCTTCTCTCTCTGGAAACAATGGGTTCTACCCAACGATGCTGTTTTGATTGAAGGAGAAGGAGAGGAAGCTGAGATGATTCGTGTTGGCTTGTATGAGAACCAAAGGGTGAGTGTTTTACGCCTTGTTTCTTTACATGATGATGATGATGATTCTTCTGTGTTTCGTTATAGCTATGTTGTGAAGGTTATGAATTGTTTGAGTGGGATGAGAGAGGAGGAGAGAGAGGAACTGGGTTTGATTCTGAGAGCTCAGAAGAAGTTTGTGTGTAAAGTTTTTGGCTTGTGGGGTGATTTGGAAGGTGGGTTTTTGAGTTTAGTGTGTGAGAGGCAGAATGGGAGTTTGTTGGAGAAATTTGGTGATTTGGGAGATAGGTTTTTTGGTGAAGATGAAGAGGGTTTGAGTAAAGATGGGATTTCTGGTTTTGCGATGATCGGTGCGGGAATTTGTGAGGCTGTGATTGCTTTGCATTTTGAAGGATTGGTTATTGGGTGTTTGGATCTTTCGTGCTTTAGTTTTGATGATTTTGGTCGTGTTTGCATTGATTTGAGTGCGGTATTGGTGGCGGGAAGGAAGCTTCGAAAGCATGTTGTGGAAGCTGTTTCTGGTAAGTTAAGAATTGATGACAATGAGATGGGAGTGATTTTCAGTGGTTTATTGAAAAATGAGGCTTTTTTGAGCCCTCAGCTTTTGCTTGAGTTGTTGCAGAAAGAGGGGATTGCTGTGGAATGTGGAAGTTCAAGATGTTCGGTTGATTGTAGCTCGGATGTTTGGTCATTAGCTTGTGTGCTAATGAGGCTTATTATTGGAAAAACATTCACTGAAGAGACTTTGGAAATATGTGCAGAAAAAGGTTCTGATTATTCTACTTTGTATACGGGTTGGGTGGAGAAAGTTCGTTCTTTGTTGGAAACTAACTTGGGTTCAGAATATGCTTCATTGAGTCAGATTCTCTGCAAATGTTTGAATTTTGATCAGGGAAGTCGCCCGCTTGCAACTGATGTGTGGAGATGCATAAGGGAGTTGTTAATCAAACCTAAGTTTGATATCACAGGTGGTTTTGAGCGGGAAATTAAGGAGAATAACACATATCATTGCTTGATTTTTGGGAAGCTGTGTCAGTTGCCCACCGAAAGTGCAGAAATACAGGAAGAAGATGGAGCAGATTTTGATCAAGTTGATAAGAGGGTTGACAAAAGCTTTGTTGAAGGCCTTTCTGAGGGAGTGATCAAATGTAAAGAGCTTCAGGGCCATCTTGATTGTATTACAGAATTAGCAGTTGGAGGTATGATTCCAAATATGGTGTGATGTCAATAATTGTTTACTATATGAAATAATAATCCATGCATGGCCATTTGGTTCTTCGGGTGTGAGACTGTCAGAATGCGGGAACTTGAAGATTAAGATGTCTACTAATGAGAATTGTTTAAGCCTTACCATGATCCAGCTCTCTTTGATTGGGAACATATGAACGGCTTGTAACTTGTAAGTTGGCCAATGAGCTATAGCTCAACTGGCACTTCCTCCTCCCATCATAATTGCATGGAGGTCAGGTTGTGGGTTCAAGACCCACTGAGTGTGTGTAGAATTTATCAATAATAATAATTGAAAAACAATACAAAACTGAGGCTTGTAAGTTGGAGATTATGCTCTGTTCTTTATTAATTAGTATGTATTCAGAGCTTTGAAACTTCTATGGTATTCACTGTCACATGGCTTCGTATGCAAGCTGTGAGATTGGTTTTTGAGCATAATCAGAATATTCTTCTTTTAACCCATATAAATATTCCTATTAAAGTGTAGAAATTCTGATTTGCAGTTTGCAAAACTTTTATGCTCCCCAAGATGAAGGAACATGATTAAAATAAAATGTTGTTACCCCACAGGCCACAGCCCATGGGGTAACAATTGACCGGGGACCACACATTAGAAATGGAGATCACTAGTTCAAGTCTCCTCTTGTTCCTCCCCTTATATAAAAAATATAATACGTTTTTGGGGAGCTTTGGTTCTTTTAGCTTATGAGTATGTTGCTTTCAAATGCCAATTAGCTCTAGCTCAAATGGCTCTTCCTCTTCCAATAAGAATGGTTGGAGGGTAATGTCATGAGTTGAAAACCCATTGGCTGCGTGCGTAACTTTTCTTATTATTAAGATACACTCGGATCCTTTCTTGGGGGATTTCACCTGCAAATGTAGAGCTTAGGGTTGACTGATTTACTCTTCATCGTTTAGTTATTGCTCACCCTCCACCTTAATCTTATAAGGGAAGGAAGTGGCAATTAAACTAGAACTCATTGGCTATTGGGTGTGTGTAACTTACATTTTTTTTAAAAGCATATTGCTTTCAAATGACAACGTTTCTTTTTTCTTGTAGGGGGTTTTCTGTTTAGCTCCTCATTTGATAAAACTGTTCAAGTTTGGTCATTGCAGGTACACACTCTAAAGTCACAATTTTTTGAAGTTATATGTTTTACAACTAGTTCAATTAGTAAGGAGTTTAGTAATTTAATGCCTAAAAAATAAGAAGAGGAATATGTTAAGCAATTCAATTTTTCACAAGTCTTTTGCTTCCATCATTGCTGATGATAATTTCAAACCGATGAAGTGCACCAATCTGAGTAGTTTCAACTTACATCTTCTATTGAGCAAATTTTTTGAAATGCCTTAGACATGCACGATTTCACATCCCTCTGTGTAGTTGATTCAGTTAGAATAACCCTATAAAAGAAAAGTTTTAAGAAAATGATGTATAAAAGTTATGCATGAAGCATGCACACCTTAATTGTTATGTTTGTATACTTGCATGCTGTGATATATTCATGCACACACAAGCGTATTGATAGGAATATTGCCTCTCCAGAATGAAAGAGGGAGTTGCTATCTGGGATATCAGAACAGAACAGTGTAGCTTTTAGAACCAGCCAATGACGTTTAGGCCAAATGGCACTTCACTTCCAACCCCTCCCCCTCCCCATAGGTACAGGATGGTGGATAAGGGTATGGGAATGAATCCCCTTGGACGAGTGAGTATTTACCTAGCAAAAAATGTGACTTTTATAACCATTTTTTCCTGGATAGTTTTTTGTAGTACCAGAATGGGCCTGAACCTGGCCAAAAGCCTTAATACATCAGTGTTGATTGCTTTTTTATTTATAATTTGAAAGATTGCTTGAACATTTCAGTGAGATCCTTTTGCAGTGAGTTGCAATTGTTGTCATTAGCTTTTTGGAAACCTTGTATAATAGCAGGATTACATGTAGTAAAGATTGATAAAGATTGCTTGTAGTAATGATAATTTATTCTGTATTGTTCTGCATTCTAAACAATCATCCCTGAAATGTATTAGTAAGCCTTGTTGTGTGTACCTGTTTGCTGTCATCTATAGTGTGCATATTGTTTCACTACAGCATTTGTAATTTTGCATTAGCATGATTAGAACACTGAAGATAGATAGAAACTGATTGTATGATGTCATAAAGTTTCCTTGAAGATAATTTGAAGGTCTAGGGATTTACTCTCATTTTATTTATTTATTTTGCTTATTTTTGGGATCGTATGATTTCTCTGATAATCCTTTCCAATTAATTTCTTTGGTGCTTATATCATGCAGGACTTCTCTCACGTACACACTTTTAGAGGTCATGAGCATAGAGTCACAGCTCTAGTTTATGTGGATGAAGAACAGCTGTGCATAAGTGGTGATAATAGTGGTGGCATATTTGTTTGGGCCATTAGGGTCCCTTTTGGGCAAGATCCTATAAAGAAATGGTATGAAGAGAAAGATTGGCGCTATAGTGGTATCCATGCCCTGACCATTTCAGGAAATGGCTATCTCTATACAGGCAGTGGAGACAAATCAATAAAAGCATGGTCATTGAAGGTAATTGCTATTATTATCACAGATGTTATTTTTTCTCACATATTTTCCAATTTTATGTGATGATACATAGACTAGATTTTTTTCCCAGGATGGGGCACTTTATTGCACAATGAATGGACATAAGTCAGTAGTTTCCACTCTAGCAGTATGCGACGGGGTTCTTTACAGCGGCAGCTGGGATGGAACAATTCGATTATGGAGTCTTAATGATCATAGTGCATTGGCAGTTTTGGGGGAGGACATGCCTGGAAATGTGACATCTGTCTTGTCCCTTACTGCTGATGGGGATATGCTCATTGCATCTTTTGAAAATGGATGTATCAAGGTATTGTATTCTTTTACCTTGCTTGAGCTTGGTTCAATTAGTCAAGGGGTTTTGACACCACTTAGATATGAAATGATAAGATACTCTCAAGTTAGTGATATTAATAGCCTGCCAAACTATTAAAAAAAAAAAAATGCCGGAAATAATTTTTTCATGTTAGGCTGAGCATTTACCATAATTTTTTCAGTTTCAATATATATATATATTGAAACTGCTTTGCACACATTCAAAAGAAGGCAGCCTCATTTAAATGCTATAAGGTGTTCAAAATCATAGCTGAATGGTGAGACAAAGTAGAAGCTTTCTTCTTTGAACTTCCCAAACAGAAATGAACAGACAGCAACTTCCGAGAACCTAAAATATAAGAACTAGCATTTTGTTCATTTGGTCATGCTTAACATTCCATGCACGTTTAAAGTCTCAAAGCCAATTAGGATTGGCCATTTGTTATTGTTTTTTATGATGGACTTCATTTTAAGTAACCATATGCTTTTCCCACTTCCTTCAGGTCTGGAGGAATGATGTGCTAATGAAATCTGTGAAATTGCATCAAGGTGCCATTTTTACAACTGGTATGGAGGGTAAATGGCTATTTACTGGAGGTTGGGACAAAATTCTAAAAGTACAGGTACACATACAAAATATGGTATTTGTTTGTGTGTGAACAATGAGAATTGGGAAATTTTCATGTTAGCCCATTTGAGAGTTCATGCTGTATTGCTTAGTGGCTTCTGGAATTTCTTTCAGCTCTGAATCTAATTTAAACTTCGATGAATGGATGACCCATTGTTCAGTTGATGTTTTTTCCCCTCAATTTGAGTTATTTCCCATTTTTTATTGACTCATTAACTTAGCTATTGACTTGTAGGAGTTGTTAGATGACGAGTTCCAAATAGATATCACACCAACTGGATCAATCCCTTGTGGTTCTGTCATAACAGCTTTGTTGTGTTGGCAAGGAAAGCTTATAGTGGGCTATGCCGATAGGTCTATCAAGGTATGATTTTCGATATGCTATATAAATTGATGAGAGATTCACATCATAGGCTTCCTTTCAATCTTGGTGCATGTGATGCTATGACGTTTGTGTGAAAATGAACACTAATCTTCTGTTGTCATTAAGCATTTTTTGTTATGGTTGACATCACTTCCACTTCCACTTGAAACTCTTTCCTCATTTGATAAAGATACATCATTTATCTGAAACTGATTTTATATACCTTCCTATTTATATTTATTCATTTCACTTGCATGCATGCTTGTTTGCCCTATATATATATCTGGCAGCTCAGGATCCCTATGCATGAGGTATTGCTTACATAATCCAATCTGAACCATCCATTTTATGGGTCCAATCTAGAAGATCTTGAATTGGGGAAGTTGGGTCGCTTTTATGTGTGTATTTTTTCCTAGATGACTATACATATTAGGAATGAGTTTTTTAGAAAATGGTTAATATGTTACATTTATTTGATCAAGCTCATGACATGACCGATCAGTTTAAGTTTGAACTCAAGTTACTCAACTCTATACACTTTGAAGTTTTCTTATTCTTTTTTTATTGCTTATGTCCTGGTTTTTATTCTGCTAAAGTACAGTGGCTTTGATACAGCATAAACAGAAACTTTCCATTTTGATTAATTATATGTTCAAAATGAAGTCTTTAGAAACTTTAACCTTCTGAAGGAAACAGGAGGGAGGGAGGGATGAAGGTTTACTAGATATGATAATAGAGATGAAAATGGCATACCTTGAGCATGTATTTTTAGTTCATGGCTTCATGGTAGGAAACTGATTCATTTCATATCTAAGTTCTGATAGTTCAAGCCAAGGGGAAAATAAATTAAAAAGAAAATGTTTAAAACTTTTTCATTCCAATAATTTTTAGTTGATTGGTAAACACTCCAATAGCCATTCTATTGTCTTTTTACTTTTGTTTTTACTAGTATATATTAGATGCTGACTAGTAATGACTTTGATTGCACCAGGTGTATTTTTATGGAAAGTGATCCTTGTATTACTTGGTGTGCTGTTGTTTCATTTCTTTTTATGTGGATTAAGTACTTTGGAAGCCCCAGGTCTTCACTGCTTGTTGAATTGTGCGATGTCAAAGTAATGCTGAATTTGTGAATCCTTTCATATCACTTCAAACTTGGAAGATGTTGCTGAAAGCTGACTGAGAGAACTTGTGTTTTTTGGCATAATACCCGATGTTGAAATTCCACAAGCGAAAGCACATTAAAAAAAAAAGGAAAAAAAGGAAAAAAAAAAAAAAAAAAACCCCTCATTTTGTAAATGGGATGTATAACATGAAAATAGTTGTTCATTCAACACAAAATTTATGTTGAATATAACAATATAGTGTAAAGGCTGATGTATGCTTAAAGACTGATACCAAACTAAATTGTTAATAAGATGATTGGACATCTTTGTACATTGAATGTAGTTTTCTAACCTTCGGAAAATTCCCCTTAGAAATACTCAAAAGTCGCAAGGGTCCCAGCTCCTCATTAATACATTGAAGATAAAAGTCAGCTAGGGTTGATTTTGCTGTACCACAAAGTCTAGAGACACAAAATTTGACACCGTTAATGAGCGGTAGATTATTAGTAATGGGTAAAAAAGTGACTTAAATGATAAGTGAGAACAAATGAAAGCCAACTTGACAAGTGTGAAGTCCCTTACCTTTGCTGTATCCTTACCTAACAAAATAGGTAAGCAATTCAAAGTCCTATTATTGATAGGAGTAGGACAGTCAAATACTTCACCAAGGTTAAGGATTGGGTGACACATGACACATATCCAGTGCAAGAAGCAATCCAAGTCCCTTGATGGGCAAGGATTGAAAGCAAGACGTACCTAACAAATAGAAACCTCATGTTGGAAGTCGTATTTTCTTTGAGTGTTTTTTCTTAGCCACTGAGCTCCAGTTCCAATTTCCCATTTCCTTCATTCGTCAAAAAAAAAAAGTTTCCTTTCCCTGTTTCCCATATTGATTCTGCTCTGAATCTAACAACTCTCTTGACCGAAAAAAAAAAAGGAAAAAAATAAGAAGTGAAAGAAAGAAAGCATTTTCTTGTCTCCTTGTCGCCTTTGTTTCCATCATTGACGAAACACCGAGTAGTCAAGCCAGGTATACACTACCGACTTCCCTTGTCTCACTTTATTTCCAATGTCTTATCCTTTGTGAATTTCTATGAATTTGCCATTTTCTTCACACACTTATTTAAAATGCCACTATAAAATCCCATTATTTATCAATTTTCTTGGTTGGGATATAAAATATGAGTCCGTTTAATGTGTGTGCTTAGAGCATACACCAATTATTTTATTTTGGAAAATTTTTTATGAAAAATTGAAAAAACTGTTAAAACAATTCATGGTTTTTTAATTTTTTCATAAAAAATTTTCTAAAATGATTTACTAATGTATGCTAGTAAAACCCATAAAGTAAATACAAAAAAAAAAAAAATTAAATAAATAAAAGCTATCCCCCCTTTAAAAAAAAAAAAAAAAAAAATTATAACCACTATCCCCTCTGTTTTGGTCCTACTTCCACCTATCCGTTTCCGATAAAAACCAAATTTTACTACTTTTCTTAATGCTAGAAAGAACCAAAGATATTAAGCTCTTTTAGCCAAAAAAGAAAGCTCATAAGAGGGCAGCACAAACAAGATCACCACCTTAATAATAATAACAATAAGACATTTGGTTTTTTTTTTTTTTACAAGATGGAATTTCTACTTTAACCTAATCTAAGTATATATATGTGAGTGAAGCTCTCTCTTAGAGACTTGAACCCCGACTCTTACCCTCCACACCTCATAAGCATTTATATTTGTGGAGTGACCACCACACTAAGGGTGTGCGATGGTATGACAAGACTTTTGTTAAAGAATGAGCAATATGCAGTAGTTTAAAGTGAATTTAATAGTTTATTTAATAATATTTTATACATTTAAAAAAAAAAAAAAACATAAGGTCAAATTGTAAAGGTTTCTTTGATGGACAACGGTATATCCAAATTTCCTTATATATCATTGTTGAGGTACAAATTTTCGGGCCTAGATTTCTATTAGCCCACTCACAAAATACCCACATGAGCCCACACATTATTTTAAGCCCACATAAATATTCCCATATATATTACCCAAATATTCCCTATGCCATTGGGCCTTCATAAATACTCCATACACAAGTCCATAAATTACCTTGGCCCTCTCACAAATATTACCTATTATATCCCACATATTATCCAACTTGGGTTTTCACACAAAATACTCACCATATCACTACCAAAATTGGGCCGCAAAATTACACCATCTCCATTCAAAGTCCCACTACGATGTGGCTAATTCAATGTCCCATGACGATGTGGCTAATTCAAAGCCTGCTACGATGCGGCACCATTTATAAAGACCGTTATGATACGGCACTTCTACCGAGTCTGTTGCTACACGACAAATATTTTACAAAATCCTAAATCATTTTATGAAGCCCAAATATTCATTTGGCACCATTTTATAAAGCCTAAATATTCATTTGGCACTATTTCTAAAAGCCCAATATTATTTTGGTACAATCAAGTATTATTTCCACACTTGCTTTACATATACTAAGTCCCTAACTCATGGGAAATATGAATTACTCATCTCTCAAAAAATATTGCTCTCACAAAATTTGTGGGAAACTATGTCTATTCTTTTCAACTAATTACTAAGCCCATGAATATCACCCATGGCAAAACTACTCATTTTGTAGGGTTAACCAAGCCCAAGCAAGCTTATCTACAAAGCCCAGCTGGGTCAGCCCAGCCCACACACAGAATCTAGCAGCTGAAAGCTTACGTAAAGTAACCAGCCAAAATCTCAGCACAAACAGCTAAAGCCTTTCCTATCAGGTCCCAACTTGTCTAAATCAAATCAGAAGAAGACACGTGTCCCTCAAGGGCTGAATCCTTCCTTCACAAGCTGGAATCCCATCACTCCTCATGTGACATAAAGCTGAAATGGATGTGACAGAAAGCTGAAAAGCTTCAGCCAGCTGTCACTTATTTCTTCTTCAACCCATTTCAGTCAAAGACTCAAAGCTGCCATGACAAGGCCTTCAAAGCTCCTGAAACAAGATGAAACCAGCTCATTTTTATACTAAAAATATGTAATCTCTGGTTCATGAACCAAGCACATGAACCCAAATGGGGAAACTTAGGGAAATGTGGTTTGGAGGGCACCAAGGGGATCCCAGCAGAGTTCTCAGCAAGGGCTCCAAGGTTGACACTTGGCTTGGGGTGGTCCAATCTGCCATAGGGAACTCTGATTCTAGTTGCAGCATAACCAAGATCATTAGCCTCAAGCATGCTCTAATCCAATCAACCAAGGCTAATTAGCATTTAATGCTAAGCAAGAAACCCAGCTGTTATTGCCCAGAACAGCAATAACCTTCTAAAAGTGAGCTTACTACTCTTAGCTAAAAATCCTAAGAACGTTTTTGTAAGGATTTTTTGGAGATTGGGAAAGATTTAGCAAAGATTATTTGCTAATCACCCCCTAAAAACTCAGGTATAAATGGAACTCTCCATTAATGCTACAAAAAAACTTACTACCAACACATGACCAACTGACTAAGTTACAGATTAAGATTCTTCCTTAAGCTCTCTGCAAAAGAGTCTTCTCAAAACTCTGAAAGATCACTGAGTTCTTAGTCTCAAGCTTGGAAATCAAGTTCCTCAGCTCTTTAACACTTCTCATAGCTTTACTCATAAAACACTTATTTACCTCAGAAGAAAGCTCCATCAGCTTTGCTATACACTCTCACTCATTGTTTATACTACTCACTCATTGCTATACATTCTCACCCATACTACTCACTATACTCTCTCACTCATTGCTCATATTACTCATAAATGATTATCTCTACTCACTACATATGCTATGCGCTAGCTGGGATCTCTCTCTCTCTCTCCCTTCATCTCACACTAAGTTTTCTCCATTATTTGTTATTATGGAACCCATGACATTTATTTATTCATTCACTATTAATGGTTATGATGTAACTGTTACTATATAATTTTTCCCTCATATTGTCGTATTAGAAGACTCTTCTCTAGAGCTAACAGATGATGAGTCTGAAAACATAGACATTTCCCTTGATTTGTGAAGTAGTTAACAAATTGAAGTTTATTATGTTTGTATTACTTTACCGCTGGGCCGTTTTCTACAGAAACACTTTACCGCTGGACTATTTTTTGCAGAACCATTTTACCGCTGGGCTATTTCATACAGCATGCTTTTAAACTGTGTTGACGTGTCTGCTACAGGGATTGTTTAGGGGCCACTCTTGTTAGTTCCAATCTAAGCCCAAGGCATAAAATATAGTGGATTTCTTGGATTTTCACCGATAGCCTTTGGGCTGTGCATCAAGCCCATTGTTGAGTTTCGGTTTAGACCCTTCGACCCCTTATAAACTTATTTGTCGGAAGGAAAACTTTTTCGCCCCTGACATTTTGGCGACTCCACTGGGGAGTCTATTGAAACCAAGAGTTCACCATGCCTTCTCGGTTGCGGAGCAGCCGGCAAGAGGGGATTAGAAACACCAGTCTCCCAGCAGCACAAAGTCATCACAGTCAAGCTCCACAAGGAGAACAAGCTGACCAACATGAGGTCAACGAAGAAGATTCTGATTGCTGATTCTCTTTCCTCTTAGAAACAATACAAGGAATGCAGCAAGCTCAGTTCGAATTTGTTGAATCTTTGAGGGTCTTGAGAGAAACTCAAAGGCCAACGCCCCAGCCATTACTGGAAGAACCAGATCCTAGAACATAGCCAGAGGGGGGATCAGCCACTGGGAATCCCCAGCCTGGTGAGCAAAATGCCTCTCTTCCACAGTTTGTTACGTTATCTAACCTCACTACTTTGCTGGAAAGGGAAAGGCTTATCCAATCGAAGGAACTCAGGCACTTCGTTCGTAGGCCTCCTTACCTAGTTGAGTTGCTAAGCAAGCCATACCCGGACAAGTATGAGGCCCCCACCTTCTTTCTTTATGATGGGAGGAAAGGGAATGCAATCGAGCATGTCAACAAGTTCCTTGATTCTATGGGACCTTTTTCTGGAAATGGTGATCTTTGCTTAAGGGAATTCTCAAAATCTCTTACCGATCGTGCTTACACATGGTACTCCACTTTACAACCAGGTCCCATTGCTACCTGGGATGATATGGTTGAAAGTTTCTGCTCCAAGTATTTTCATGGAGTGGAAAAGGTTACTATCCTCACTCTCCACAACACTAAGCAAAAGTCCTCCGAAGGACTCCTTGATTTCATTCGGTGGTTTAGGGATGCTGCTCTTGATTGTTATGGACAGTTCAAAGAGCAAGAGCTGGTTGAGATATGCATTGACAACATGTCCCATGAATACTGGGCCCATTTGGAGAATCTTGACATTATTCAATTTGCCTAGCTGCTCTAGAAGGCTCGCAAGACAGCCGTATCAGTCAAGCCTTCCGCGGCTGAAAAGCCCAAGTCAGAAAAGAAAAATGCTTCTCAGGCTCTCACAGTCTCCACTAATGAACCAAGAGTGGGAGAGAAGCGAAAGAGGGAAGAAGAGGAAGAGTATCCTCCCATTCCGTGCACTGATGAAGAAATGAATGCTGTCATCGACAAATGGGTAGTTGATGGAGTGCTTAGGCCCTTCAAACCCTATTCGAGAGCCTACTCTGGAAGATATGCGAAAACCCCTCTATTGTCGGTATCATAGATATTTGGGTCATGGCACTAGAGATTGTAGAACAATCTGAAGAATATTCCACAAGAAAATTTCAGATGGTACTTTAACCCTCACGAGTGAGCAAGAGGTCCAGCAGAACCCATTTCCTCAGCATCACAGAGGAAAGCCACAACTGCTGTACTTTTTCATAATGGGGTTGATGAGAGTGAGATTGCTAGCGGTACAAGTATGCCTCCAGCAGCTATCTCTGCTCTTCAAAGAAGCCCTGCCTTTCGGACTTTGTTCAATCAGTTGGGGCTCAAAGAGGAGTCTAGGAGATCAGCAACCGAAGCTCTTGTATCCATCGTTGCCAGCTTTAGAACACACTACCTCACAGCTGAAGCTCATGCCAGCCGTGCCTTCCTAGAGACTACTAATGTCATCACCTTCATCGACGAGGATATGGAGGTACAACACCCTGATCATTGTAAACCATTATATATTGCTGCTCAGATTAATGATGTTCACATAAGAAGAGCACTAGTCGACATTGGTGCATCGCTTAACCTTATTCCAGCCAGCACACTCAAAGCAGCTGGGATCCTACTCAGCAGAATAGCTGGGGCTCCTATTGAGGTTTTTGGTTTCGCTGGAATTCATGAATGCACTATTGGGAGTATACAGTTAGTTCTTAAAGCAGGACCCATTGTTGCTTTCACCAGATTTCATGTTATCGATTCGCCTGTTTCATATCATGCTTTACTTGGGAGGCCATGGCTCCACAAACACAAGCTTGTGCCATCTACTTACCACCAATGTGTCAAAGGAAGATTTAATGATAAACTTATATGCATCCCTGCTAATCCTACACCATTTGATCTATCCGAAGCACACTACTTTGAGGCCACTTTCTATGATGAATTCACCTTAAGTGGAGAAGATTCCACTTCAAAGCCCGTTGGGATTCCTTTACCCAGCTGGCAAGATATTCAGAATAATCCAGATATAGACATGAGGTCTTTCCTTGATCAAAGGAAAAAGAAAAGAGAACATGGGGAAACCTCCACTGGTGCCTCACAGCCACGTTGTGTACAAGTCCAGCTACCAGATGGTCGTTTGGGGTATCAATTATGGCGGTATGTGGGGCCTACCTGTCTCAAACAGAAGGGTCCCGGATTGAATGAAGCAAGCACTACACCAACATGCTGTTGTGCACAAGAAACAGAAGAATATCTGCTCAGCAGTCTGGCAGGACTATTTGAAGAACCTTCAGCGGTAACTAATTTCTCACCTAATGTGAAGTTGGAAACCATTAATCTCAGTGATGATCCTAGTGTCCAGCGACCAACTTCAGTGAATGCAACCTTGCCACTGCTGGAAAAAGCTTAGCTCATTTCACTATTAAAAGAGTACATTGATGTCTTCACTTGGGAGTACCATGAGATGCCCGGCTTGGATCCTAACCTAGTAGCATATGCTCTTAATATGGAACTAGGGGCAAAGCCAGTAGTACAGCCCATGCGGACCTTCCACCCTGATGTTGAAGCTCAAATCACTTAAGAAATCCAAAAACTTCTCACAGCTGGGTTTATCAAGCCTATCATGCATCCAAAGTGGCTTTCAAATATTGTACCAGTCAAGAAAAAGAATGGACAAATATGATGCTATGTTGACTTTCGGAATCTCAATAAAGCATGCCCCAAAGATGAATTTCCACTTCCTAACATGGATATGCTCATTGATTCAGCTGCTGGGCATGCTATGTTTTCATTCATGGATGGCTTCAGCGGCTATAACGAGATTAGAATGTCATCCAAAGATGCAGCCAAAATAGCCTTTCGAACTCCTATTGGTAATTTTTATTACACCGTCATGCCCTTCGGTCTCAAAAATGCCGGAGCCACATATCTAAGGGCTATGACTGCAATCTTTCATGACATGATGCATAAAGAGATCGAGGACTACGTGGATGACATTGTTGTGAAGTCAAAGACCAGATGAGATCATCTTGCTATCTTATGAAAGGTCTTTGAAAGGTGTCGACTTTACAAGCTTCGCATGAATCCACTAAAATGTACTTTTGGAGTTACAGCTGGAAAATTTCTGGGATTTCTTGTACACCAAAGAGGTATAGATGTTGATCCTAACAAAGTACAAGCCATTGCTACTATGAAGCCACCTGCAATGCTCACACAGCTGAAAAGTTTCCTTGGTAAACTCTCATACATCCGGCGGTTCATTCCAGGTCTCGCTGCCCTCACAGCTGCCTTTGCACCATTTCTGAAGAAGGGGAAACCCTTCTACCGGGGTCCCAGATATCAGCAGGCATTTCTCCAGCTGCAGCAACTCATGACCAAATTGCCAACGGTGTGTGCACCTATACCAGGGAAACCATTCAAACTGTATTTGGCTACTAATAGCGAAGTAATAGGGGCACTCATAGCCCAAGATGATCAAGAAGGGGTAGAGCAGTCGGTTTATTATGTTAGCATGAAATTAAAGGATGCTAAAACCCTCTACCCAAGGGCTGAAAGGGCTTGTCTTGCTCTGATATATGCTGACCAGCGACTGCGCCATTATCTGCTAGCTCACATGGTACAGCTCTTAACAAATCTCATCCAATCCGCTCACTCTTGAGGCAACCAGTTCTTTTCGGAAGACTAGCACAATGGCTCTTGCAATTATCTAAGTTTAAGATCATAGCAATCACCCCGACGGTTGTGAGGGGTCAAGCCATCACTGATTTATTGTCAAATTTTCCTGGTGAGGATAGCTGGGACATTACTGATGATGTACTTGGAGAGCTGCTAGCAGTTGCACTGGTGGAAACAGCTGGGGCAGTTTGGACTTTACACTTTGATGGATCCTTTACCACTTTTGAAGGTGGGGCTGAGATAGTCCTATCCAAAAGTACTGAAGAGACAGTAGGCATGTCATTCAAGCTCGACTTTCCATGCACCAACAACATGGCTGAATATGAGGCATATCTCACGGGCCTAGCGGTAGCTCGTGAAATGGGTATCAAACGTCTTCGAGTGATTGTAGACTCAAATCTGGTTGTTTGCTAAGCCAGAGGAGATTCTGCACTCAAGGAACCATCTTTAGCTCCATATAGAGCTATGGCTCAAAGGTTGGAGGACTCTTTTAAAGAATTCAATATTGAACACTCCCTAAGGTCCGACAATTGCTTTGCCGATGCCCTAGCCACATTGGGGTCAAAAATCAGATTTGAAGGTGTAACTACAGATATTACTATTGTGAAAAGGCCAATCCCAGTGGTATAGATGCTGAAGGAAGAATTCTTTGATTAACTGCTAGGACAGACAGATTGGCGGTCTTTCATTAAAAAAGCACTATTATCACCGGATGAGAAGGATCATTTGAAAGTACTCAAAGATTATTCTCTAATGGTAGGAGAATTGTATAAAAAGCTGCCTGGAGGAGTTCTAGCTAGATACTTGAGCCCTGGTGAGTCGACTAAACAATTAAAAGAAGTTCATGAGAAATCTTGTGGCCCCAGCAGTTCTGTCAGTCTCTACAGATGCCTTCAGCGGTTAGGCTATTACTGGCCAGAAATGGGCAAACAGGTTTCCACTGTCCAAGAGCAATGCACCAATTGCCAAAATGTCTTCAATCAGATGGAATCATGTGCAATTCTTACTACCAGCGATTGGCGTGTACCTTTCCTTGAGTATCTCATAGAAGGCATCTTGCCCGACAATCATGAAGAGGCCTACCGCTTGAAAAAGTTGGCCACTCGTTATTTTATGGAAGGAGGTATTCTTTTCAGGAAGGGGCTCAATGGGGAGCCTTTGAGATGCCTAGGAACCCCTGAAGCATAGTCAATTTTGCAAGAGGTACATGCAGGAGAGTGTGGTGACCATCAAGGCAAAAGGCGACTTCTCTACCAGCTGCTCAACCTGGGGTATTTCTGGCCCACAATGAAGCAAGATGCAGCTGAATGTGTGAAGACATGCCATACTTGCCAAGTCCACGGGAACCTTATACATACTCACCCCACCAACCTCTAAAACATGATGACTCCTTGGCCATTTCATACTTGGGGGCTTGACCTAATAGGCCCAATCAATCCACCATCTAAGGGTCATATTTGGATACTAGTGGCCACCGAATACTTTACAAAGTGGGTTGAGGCCATCGCTCTAAAGAAGGCTACAGGTCCAGTTGTTACAAATTTCATCCGAGAACACATAATCTGCAGGTTTGGTATTCCTCACAAGATTGTTAATGATAATAGCACTCCCTTTGTCAACAAGGATGTTCGAAAACTGCTAGACCATTGTCACATTAAGCATCGCAAGTCCACTCCTTATTATCCACAA
This sequence comes from Quercus ilex subsp. ballota, assembly GCA_032727855.1. Lineage (NCBI taxonomy): Eukaryota > Viridiplantae > Streptophyta > Magnoliopsida > Fagales > Fagaceae > Quercus > Quercus ilex. Next base: position 32,367,620 of record CM064916.1, on the reverse strand, counting down.
GGCAATGGTCAAGCGGAAGCCACCAACCGAGTGCTATTAAGAATCCTCAGCAAGATGGTGCATGAATATGAGGGTGGTTGGACAGAACACCTACTGGAAACCCTATGGGCATACCGAAGTTCAAGCAAAACGGCCACCGAACTATCACCATTTTCTCTTGTACATGGTAGCAAGGCCATATCTCCCGTTGAGCTATTGGTTCCCACACCGAGGGTTGGTCATGAGCAAGAAATAGACATAGATGCTACCACTTGTGTAGAAATCAAAACTACCGACCTTGAAACCTTGGAGGAGACGCAAAATCTTACCTATAACCGCACCCAGCGGTACTAGCAGCTGATGGCTAATGCTTACAACAAGGCCACGAAATTTAGGGTTTTTGTCAAGGGACAAATGGTTTTGAAGGCAGCAGATCATATTAAGAGGAATCTCTCAGCACCCTTTAAGTTTTGCCCAAGTTGGGAAGGGCCCTATCTTATAAGGGAAGCCAGTGCCAGTAGTTATTATCGTCTAGCTACGGTAGATGGTGAAAGTCTCATGGAACCTATCAATGGCAAATGGCTTAAGTTGTACTATGCTTAATTCGACTTTCAAGTATGTACCTATTAACTCTCTTTTATATGGTTTTAAACCACTACTACTACTATGCCAATAAAGAATCAAGCACTGCCTTTTGCCTCAAACGTGAACTTCTCATGCTTACGAATACTCCAATATTATTTTTCATACGTAAATATGCTTACTCTAAATTGTGAATAAAGTTACAGCCCTAACGGTTGGGCACCTTAAACCAAAATAGTCATGAACACAACAAATATTTGCAAAACTATGTATATGATTTCCATGACTATATTTTAGCTTGAACATACTATTCTTTGATAAATGAATTATTTTTCATAAGATAAATTCATGTACTTGTTCATAAGCCCAAAAGCACAGCTTGCACAGCTAGGGAAATTTTGGGTTACCATACAAAGCTTATACGACTGGTGCACTACTGCACAAAACACAACCTACATCATCAAACAAACCCAAAATACATGAATGATTTCATTACATCATGACAAACTGTCCAAAATACCGACTACTAATAATGATAAATAAAAGAGAAAAAAAGCTAGTCAAATAAGCCATCGCCAAAGGTTCCCTCTGAGGAAGAAACACCTCCAGCTGACGATGACTGCATCAATGCATCTCTCTGACTCAGTAATAGTGCAAGCTCAGCTCTCTTTGTTGCTATCTCTCTCTTAAGATCAGTTATTTTCCTTGAGAACTCATCATCTCGGGTAATACAACCCTCGGCAGCAGCCCGAATCTTGTCAAGGATGAATTGAACTCCGAATATCATAAACAACAAGTCTTTAAGAGCACTCTTCCACTCAAGTACTCTCTGCAAGTTTGAACTATCAAGCTTCGTGCGTTGCATGTCTAGCAGTACCGCAACAAGCAATTCAAGACCAGATTTCCTCAAAGAAGCACCTAACTTACATCCAGCCAGGAAGTATGGGTGTTTCCTCATAATTGCTGCCAGCAGTGGCTGGCCTTCTACTGGAATTTCTGACTGCTGGAACATGACAGTGTCACTCGAAAGAGGATGAAAGTCAGCTGCCACCTTTTCATTCTCTTCGTCTTCTGCAAATTTTTCTAGAAATTCTTCAAGGCTCATTCCCTTAGCAGCACCACCCGAAGACTCAACCTATGGCTCTGTGAGGAAAAGGCATGGTTATATCCCCAACAATGATAGAAAAGCATTCACACAGCCAAGTGTTATTGAACAAGAAGCTTATTTTACTATGCATGTGAACGATTCAAAGTTATCATTCCTGGAGGTTCTTTGTCATAGTGTGCATCATGAACAGTTGGAGAAGCAGCTTGTCCTTGGCTGGGCACACCAGCAACAGTTTCTCCAACGGTAACAGTGACATCTAGGTTATTGCCAGCAGATTCCTCGTTGGATTCCCCAGCAACACTTTCTGCAGCAGCTCCTCCAGTAGCTTCTACAGTAGTGATAGCAGCAGTATGGCTTTCACCAGTCGTCTCTGTGTCTTCATCAATGGGACCTAGAGAACAAAGGACGTCAGCAGAGGAAACGCAGGAAGAAACCAAAGTGAGGAATAGTAGTTTACCAAAATTGGCAGCCGTACCCTTAGAATCATGCCCCTTTGATTACATTTCCTTACCAGACTGCTGTAGCCATAAGAACACATAGTTAGCACCAAAGAATGAAGGAAAAGAAGAAAAGAAAAAGAAAAACAAAATAGAAAGACTATAAGAAGATAAGGGCTTTGAAAGAATACCTCTTCTGAAGTTTCAGGGATCTGTACCCTACTAGCACCGGTTTTCCTTCTATAATGCTTTGTTGGTGATGATGAGCTAGCAGGGACATCAGCTGGGGCACTAGACTTAGTAACCTGAGCAACACCAGAGCTGGATTGAGCAACCACTAGGGGCTTGGGGCTGCCAGCCTTAGACTTTCCAACACTTGCTCTTTGTCGTCTCACCTTCTTGGGTTTGTCTTCAGATGAAGGTGATTTGCCACGAGGTCTTTTGGGTGCACCAGTAGCTGGGTTGGACTCGGGGGCTTTTGCAATAATATTTTTTTCACTCCATTCCACGGGAACATCACCCCCATGGACCACCCAGCCATTCAAATCAGCTCTCCACTCAGCAAAACCCAAGTTTTGTCTAGCAGCCCAAGCTGAGGTTGCCTTCGTGTTTGGAATAAGTTGGGCATTCAAAGAAAGCCCTCTCAAAGGAGGACCTATCACCACCTCATCAACTTCTCGGCTCTTCACATAGCCTTCAAAAGTATTCATTACTCTCTCCCAATACAATTTCATACTTGGGGTCGCATACCCCTCACGGTGCTTGCTCGGGACCAAAATCCTCTCTATCTTATTAGCCCAATACTCTAGGGCTGTACTATGTACTAACGGTTGCACTGCATCACTCAAAGCACATACTGTGGTGTTAATATCTGGAACATCTTGGTCAAATCCCAATTGTCTCATGACTTTATGAGGGTTGTACTGTGTTAAGCCGAATCCGTTGCCTCTCGGGTATGGAATAAATAAGGGCGACGTGATGAGCAAGAGATTGAGGATCTTCTCATTCTCATTCAGCCCAAACTCCTAGGATCCAGGTCTGGCACTCGAAAATGGGTTTGGACATTGAAACCCAGCAGTAACATATGAGTAGGGCTTCCAAGCAAAGTGGCCTCCATCATCCAATAGTGTAATGGAAGGGAGGTTCCACACTTTCAGCCCCATCCATTTCATCAATAAGGGTAAGCCATGTTCGAACCCAAGAAATTGAAGCTCACCATCAGGACCAGCAGGTCTGATCACCCAATTGCTCGCCTTTATGTCACTGACATCTTTACTAACATCAGCATAGTCTGCAGCAATACCACATTGATACTAGACTCTAATGATATGATAAGGAGATCCCTCAAGCTCATCATTACGTAGCTTATCTAGTAGAATACAAGGTGCCTAAACATAGGGTACCTAAAGGCAACGATGCACCTCTACACAACACTACAACCAATGGAAAAGTAAAAGGTTTCATGAACTGAACCGGGGCTATATTGAACACATACTTACTCATCCATAAAGCCAAGAATGCAGCTCTTCTGACATCACTGTTCTCAAAATTTCTAAACTCAGAAATCCAAAAAGAAAACTGAGCTCTATTACCTCCTCAGGAAGTAGAGGCACCTCCGAATGTCTCCAACAATTTACCAGCAATCTCAGACTCTGTAGCAAACAACTCCAACTCTAAAGGATGAACATCTCCCATGCTGGGTAGCAAGCATATCCTCTCCACATCTTCAAGTGTGACCGTGGTCTCACCCCAAGGGAAGAAAAAAGTGTGGGTATCAGTGCGCCAACGTCGTCCATAAACCGGAGTACCCTCACATCTCTATACATATTCCATCCACGAGATAGGACCACGGCTTCGAATATTCTGGCATTCCTTAAAATTTGGCAAAAACCTTCACCAGTAACTTCTTACTCCACCCAGTCAGACCAACCACTAGTTGTGCCACAAGGGCACAAGAACTGGATAGGGGCTGGCAGGAGTTCCTTTCGCTGAAACCGCAAGTCAAGTACACCGGCAGCAGCTGGGACCCACGCTGTCTCTGGGCTGGGGGCTTCACCCTTTAAGACCCATTTTTTTGGCACCCTAGGTGGACTAACCTTAGGGGCCCTAACTGCAGGGAATAGAGGGGATGAATAGTACAATGGGTCTTGTAACGGCAACAAGGGCTCCCTTGGTTCAACCTCTGCGTCAACACCCCCAGCAGCTGCCTTAGCTACGCCCCCAGCCGCGACATCTTTTTCTGGCGCAACTGCCCAAGCAGTACTAACACCACCAAAACCTAGCGGTTCTTCTCCTTCTGCCATGGCTTACAGAGCCAGAGGTGTTGTTTCTCAGGGAAAAGAGAGAAGAAGCAGAAAAATACCCACGACCATTACAGGAAGCAAGAAAAAATTCTGGGTCTTTCTTTCACTTGGTCGAAATTAACAAGGGAAAAGAGAAATAAGGCAGTCCCTTACTAAACCCTGGCCGCCGATCTCTCTCTCTCTCTCTCACTATTGATTGAAGACAATGGAAAAGAATAAGAAAATTCTCTGTTTATCTCCCTTTTTTTTTCCAAAAATTTCATTCACTCTTTCTCTGCCTTGGTTGAAACTGGTGTTACTCTCTCACCTTTGGCCGAAAATAGAAAAGGAAAGAGGAAAAGAAGTTTTCTCTACATTTCTCACTCTGTTTTTCGATCAAAGCACAAAATAAAAGAAGAAACAGCCAAGGCCAGCCCTTTACTGGTAAACGTGAAGGGTACAGATGACAAGACATGGAGAAGAGACCAACATTCAATGTCATAAACCTGAGGAGTAACTGAAGAACCACTAAATGCTGAATGTAGGAGAGTACTGGACGTGGGAAAATTGCAGAAACCCACTATTTACAATTGCCACCAAAATTTCAAACTCGCACGTGCTTCCAAGCAGAAACTGCTCACACGTGACTTGAGGGGCTAAATGTTGAGGTACAAATTTTTGGGCCTAGATTTCTATTAGCCCACTCACAAAATACTCACATGAGCCCACACATTATTTTAAGCCCACATAAATATTCCCATATATATTACCCAAATATTCCCTATGCTATTGGGCCTTCATAAATACTCTATACACAAGCCCATAAATTGCCTTGGCCCTCTCACAAATATTACCCATTATATCTCACATATTATCCAACTTGAGTTTTCACACAAAATACTCACCATATCACTACCAAAATTGGGCCGCAAAATTACACCGTCTTCATTCAAAGTCCTACTACGATGTGGCTAATTCAAGGCCCGCTACGATGCGGCACCATTTATAAAGACTGTTACGATACGACACTTCTACCGAGTTCGTTGCTACACGGCAAATATTTTACAAAATCCTAAATCATTTTACGAAGCCCAAATATTCATTTGGCATTATCTTACAAAGCCCAAATATTCATTTGGCACCATTTTATAAAGCCCAAATATTCATTTGGCACTATTATTTATTTGGCACTATTTCTAAAAGCCCAATATTATTTTGGCACAATCAAGTATTATTTCCACACTTGCTTTACATATACTAAGTCCCTAACTCATGGGAAATATGAATTACTCATCTTTAAAAAAATATTGCTCTCACAAAATTTGTGGGAAACTATGTCTATTCTTTTCAACTAACTACTAAGCCCATGAATATCACCCATGGCAAAACTACTCATTTTGTAGTGTTAACCAAACCCAAGCAAGCTTATCTACAAAGCCCAGCTGGGTCAGCCTAGCCCACACACAGAATCTAGCGGCTGAAAGCTTACGTAAAGTAACCAGCCAAAATCTCAGCACAAACAGCTGGAGCCTTTCCTATCAGGTCCCAACTTGTCTAAATCAAATTAGAAGAAGACACGTGTCCCTCAATGGCTGAATCCTTCCTTCACAAGTTGGAATCCCATCACTCCTCATGTGACATAAAGCTGAAATGGATGTGACAGAAAGCTGAAAAGCTTCAGCCAGCTGTCACTTCTTTCTTCTTCAACCCATTTTAGCCAAAGACTCAAAGCTGCCATGACAAGGCCTTCAAAGCTCCTGAAACAAGATGAAACCAGCTCATTTTTATACTAAAAATATGTAATCTCTAGTTCATGAACCAAGCACTTGAATCCAAATGGGGAAACTTAGGGAAATGTGGTTTGGTGGGCACCAAGGGGATCCCAGTAGAGTTCTCAGCAAGGGCTCCAAGGTTGACACCTGGCTTGGGGTGGTCCAATCTGCCCTTGGGAACTCTGATTCTAGTTGCAGCATAACCAAGATCATTAGCCTCAAGCATGCTCTAATCCAATTAGCCAAGGCTAATCAGCATTTAATGCTAAGCCAGAAACCCAGCTGTTATTGCCCAGAACAGCAATAACTTTCTGAAAGTGAGCTTACTACTCTTAGCTAAAAATCCTAAGAACGTTTTTGTAAGGATTTTTTGGAGATTGTGAAGATTTAGCAAAGATTATTTGCTAATCACCCCCTAAAAACTCAGGTATAAATGGAACTCTCCATTAATGCTACAAAAAAACTTACTACCAACACACGACCAACTCACTAAGCTACAGATCAAGATTCTTCCTTAAGCTCTCTGCAAAAAAGTCTTCTCAAAACTCTGAAAGATCACTGAGTTCTCAGTCTCAAGCTTGGAAATCAAGTTCCTCAGCTCTTAAACTCTTCTCATAGCTTTACACATAAAACACTTATTTACCCCAGCAGAAAGCTCCATCAGCTTTGTTATACACTCTCACTCATTGCTTATACTACTCACTCATTGCTATACATTCTCACCCATACTACTCACTATACTCTCTCACTCATTGCTCATATTACTCATAAATGATTATCTCTACTCACTACATATGCTATACTCATGAGCATGCAATGGCACCATAATGATCTTGCTGCGCTAGCTGGGATCTCTGTCTCCCTTTTCATCTCACACTAAGTTTTCTCTATTATTTGTTATTATGAAACCCATGACATTTATTTATTCATTCACTATTAATGATTATGATGTAACTGTTACTATAGAATTTTTCCCTCATATTGTCATATTAGAAGACTCTTCTCTAGAGCTAACGGACGATGAGTTTGAAAACATAGACATTTCCCTTGATTTGTGAAGTAGTTAATAGATTGAAGTTTATTATGTTTGTATTACTTTACCGCTAGACTGTTTTCTGCAGAAACACTTTACCGCTGGGCTATTTTTTGCAGAACCATTTTACCGCTGGGCTATTTCATACAGAATGCTTTTAAAATGTGCTGACGTGTCCGTTGCAGGGATTGTTTAGGGGCCACTCTTGTCAGTTCCAATCTAAGCCCAAGGCATAAAATATAGTGGATTTCTTGGATTTTCATCGATAGCCTTTGGGTGGTGCATCAAGCCCATCGTTGAGTTTCAGTTCAGACCCCCCGACCCCTTATAAACTTATTTGTTGAAAGGAAAAATTTTTCGCCCACGACAATCACAAAGATGTCCTAAACTTTCAACCTTACTACTACAAAAATAATTTCCTTTTGAGAAGTATCCCAGATTAGGGATGGCAATGGGGTGGGGCGGGGCTGAAGGATGGGCTTTTCGTCCCTACCTCGCATGACGGGAAAAACTTTCTCACCCAATCCTCGCCCCTTGAGGCCCCACCCCATCCCGTAAAACTCTACTTTTTGTTAATTTTCCCTACAACTGAAAAAAAAAAAAAAAAAAAAACAAAACTCATAGTATAATACATAACAAAATAATGGTAGAATAACCACATTGGGTAGAATAAAATAAGCTAATATTGAAATGTTTGTTTAAATAGTAGGGTTTTAGGATATGAAAAAATTACAATTATAACCTTTAGAAATGTGGGGCGGGGCAGGGTGGTTCTAAAAAGTCTAGACCCATCTCCTTCCCACCCCGTGGTGCACGGCTAAAATCTTGCCCTATCCCCACCATACCACCTTTGCAGGATAGAAAAAATCCACACAGGGCGAAGCAAGGAAGGGCAGGGCAAAATTGCCATCCTCACCCCAGATTCTTTTTTTGTGCATTTTCATGAACTTAATGTTCTTGATTTATCAGAAACTAGCATTATGTTTTTGCCGAATTCAGTTTCTGACTTGGAGAATCTTACAACAGATTGCCACACTTTCTCATCAAGAGACTTTAAGAAAGCTTTTATCCTCACCTTCTAGTAGGCATAGTTGTTCCCATCAAAGTGGAGAGGGATTACAAGAGAGTAACCACAATCCATGACAGTAGGGGGTCATGGATCAGCTCAAGGTAAGACTACCTAGACACAAGCTAACTTGCATTGATACCACTTGTTAGTTCTTAGACCCTTGAACACACATTGTTTAACCTAATTTCATAGCCTAGTTGATACTTAAGTCAATTATGTAGATCTAGGTTAGACATTCATCACACATATCTTACAATAGAAAAGTAAATAAGACACAAATATGATGACTAAAAAAAACCAATGAAACAAACTAGTTTCAAGGTAAAAAACCTAGGGACACCAATCCCAAGAAGAATAATCCACTATATCTATTAGGGTTATATTTTCTATGTAATTAGCTAATCCTTTGACAAAACGCACTTTGCTTATAAATTGAGTAGATTTAAGTTGGGTTTGATATATATCAAGTAGTTGTATTAAAGACAAGAAGATTGATCCAAGGAACAAGTGAAGAAAAGCTTTTTTTATTTATTTATTGAAACTCGATAAATAGCTCAACAGAAAATTGCAATTGAGATTTACTGGGTAGCTCAACACAAACTCGATCTATCAAGCTTTACGAATTCAAAATTTCTAAATCTAAATTTCAGTCCATGTTGATGTATTTTTTTAGTCTTTCTTTTCTCACAATCCGAGACATATATAAGGCTTATTTTAAGAGCTGTCACATACGAATACAATGACCAAGAGTTTAATTTTCTCAGTGAGAAGTTATTGCGTTAATATGCCATGAGTGATAAGTTGATATTGATGCCTGTCAGTCAGTGGCTTGGTATTGCAAGCCTAAGTTGACTAGAGATGCAGGGCATTAAATGCATGTGTGCTGTTTGCATGCATTGTCAATCTATGCACATAAGCGTGGCTGTAGGAGCATGCCCAAGATCAAATTTGTCTCTGGAAAATTGTGATTTTGTCAAGCAAGCGTGACTTTGTTATCACATCAAGTAAAGTAAATGCAATAGCATGGCTTTCTTGCATGGACGGATTATTGCCTTGCCTACACCTTGGTTTTTCCGCTATGGATATGCCTTTGTGTGGCAGATTGTGTGTGTAAGAGAAGAGGGCACAAGAGAAGAAAAAGAGAGTGGTGCGGCAATTGCACAGAAGAAAGAAAATTTTTTTTTTTCTCTTTTTATTTGTGAGAAATTGTAGGATTGGGTGTAGTGGGGTTTGGCCCGTTTGGGTTTAGGAAGAGTCTCGTTACAGTATTTGCATTCTTCATATTAGTTAGTGAAATTTCTCCTAGTTTTCGTCTGTAAACGTAAGTCAAAAGTCGAACTACGTAAATCCCTAGTATTCTCTCTTGTTAAACTTAATTTCTTCATTCCAATTAATTATTTGGTGAGATAAATTATCTTTCTGGCTCCATACCCAAGTCGTTAGGAACTCTGAGCAACATATCTATCTTATATTTATATGAAAATCAACTTTCTGGCACCATTCCAGAAGAATTATGAAACTTGAAGTCCATAATTGAACTTGATCTCAGCATAAATCAATTAAATGTCACTGTTCCAATTTGCTTGGGCAATTTGAGCAACTTAGAATGGTTATCTCTCCGCGATAATCAATATTCTGGTCCCATTCTTCAACAGATAGGAAATCTAACGAAGTTGGCTGTGCTACAGCTGGATACAAACAACTTCACTAGTTTTTTGCCTCAAAACTTATGCCAAAGTGGTTCTCTTCAAAAAATTTCCGCAAACAACAATCATCTCATAGGTCCGATTCCAAAAACTTTGAGGAATTGCATGAGCTTAATAAGAATCCGCCTCCAAGATACAACCAATTCTTTGGAAATATATCTGACGATTTTGGTGTTTATAGTAACCTTGAGTTCGTAGACCTAAGTTACAATAGATTTTATAGTGAAATCTCACACAATTGGGGTAGGTGTGCACAACTAACTACCCTACAGATTGCTGGGAACAATATTAGTGGTGGCATACCACCTAATATTGGAAACATCATTCAGCTCCAGGAACTTGATCTTTCTTATAATGGGTTACTTGGGAAGCCTCCAAAGGAATTTGGGAAGTTGACTTCTTTGGTGAAGTTGAAGTTGAATGGAAATAAACTTTCTGGAGATATACCTTTGGAGCTTGGATCATTAACAAATCTTTACTATCTAGATCTATCCAATAATAGATTTGATAAGTTAATCCCTAGAAATATAGGGAACCTTTTGAAACTAAACTATTTGAATATGAGCAACAAGAAGTTTAGCCATGACATTCCAGTTCAAATGTGTGTTTTAGCCCATTAGTCCGAGCTAGATTTGAGTCATAACTCGCTCGAAGGAGAGATATCTTCAAAAATTGGCAATCTTCAAAGCTTGGAGATATTGAATGTCTCCTACAACAACCTATTTGGAGTTATTCCAATTGCTTTTAAAGAATTGCATGGCTAGCTTGTCCTATGTGGATATATCCTATAATAAGTTGGAGGGTTCTCTTCCCAATAGCAAAGCATTTCAAGATGCTTCCATAGAAGCAAGGTACAAAGGTTTGTGTGGAAATGTTACAGGATTGCAACCATGTATTGCAAGACAAGTTTCAAAGAAGGGGCACAAAATCATTTTCTTACATTTTTCCTCTTTTGGGAACACTTTTACTTGTAATGATGTTTCTATGAATTTTCTTCATTTATCAAAGAAAAGGGAAGCACCCTTGTAAAAATCAAGCAAATAACATGCATGATGAAAAGGTGTTTTCCATAGCAACTTTCGATGGAAGAGCAATGTACGAGGAAATCATTGAAGCAACCCATGGTTTTGATGCTATATTTTGCATTGGAAAGGGTGGACATGGAACCGTCTATATAGCAAATCAACCGTCAGGAAACATAGTGGTAGTAAAGAAACTCCAATCCTTGGGTGATGGTGAGATCGCACAACAAAAAGAGTTCTTCAATGAGATAAAAGCGTTAATAGAAATCCGGCATCGAAATATTGTTAAATTTCATGGCTTTTGTTGACATTCACAACACTCTTTTTTGATTTATGAGTATCTTGAAAAGGGTAGCTTGGACAAAATTTTGATGAATGATGGAGAAGCTAAAGAATTGGACTGGAATAAGAGGGTAAACATCGTCAAAGGTGTGGCTCATGCTTTGTTTTACATGCACCATGATTGCTCACTGCCAATTGTTCATAGGGACATATCAAGCAAAAATATTTTGCTTGACTCTCAATACGAGGCTCATGTTTCAGACTTTGGCATAGCTAGGCTGCTTAATTCAGACTCATCCAGTTAGACTTCACTTGCTGGTACATATGGATATATTGCACCAGGTAATATACTCCAGTTTAAAATTAATGTAGAACATAGAGTATATGAACACATTTGCATGATATTATGTTTGTTTGCAGAGCTTGCTTATATAATGAAGATAACTCAAAAATGCGATGTTTATAGCTTTGGAGTTTTGACTATTGAAGTGATCAAAGGAGGACATCCAGGTGAAATGATCCCCATTCTGTCTGCTTCAATTGTGGAAAAGAATTTATTGTTGAAAAATTTGTTAGACATGCGCCTTCCACCTCCCACCGTTCAGGTTGAGAGTCAACTACTAGTCATCACAAAGCTTGTAATTGCATGTTTGCATGCTAACCCAGCTTGTAGACCAACCATGCACATGGTTTCTCAACAGTTATCCCTAAATTAATGCACTTTCCTAGGGGCCTCGCCAGGACCAGCAAGGATATAGTGATTTGTTTGGATTGTGATATAATCTATTAGATTTATGCTGCTGAAGGCAATTGTTTGTTTAAGATTATGTAATGGCTAGAGAGTACTACTAGATCATTAATTGCAGGTCCTAATAAATTACTGCTGGTAAGTGTAACTCAGATTTCAAGGCACAGTACATGATACATGTTTGGATGGCTATTTTGAATTCGGTATGCATTATAAAGATTTCGAATGTAATATAAAGAGTAAGGACTTAATATAATGATAGATTTAGTCTTTTTTTTTTCAACAGATTTAGTTAAGGCGTATTAAAAAAAAAAAAAAAAAAAAGTAATGAGGAAGATTTTAGTTTTAAAATGCTCTGTATATCCCTGTTGTGAAAATCGCATATTTAGATACAAGATCCTTCCTCGCCAATGATGGTGACATTTCTTGTCTGCAAGGTTTCATCAAGGAATGCAAGCAATCCAATACCTCTTGTCACCCCTTCAAAAAAATCAAAGAGCTAGCTTCTAACCTTTTAATAACAAAATTAGATTGATGTTAAGAAGAAGGTATCTGTATCTTGTGGCTGCAACTCTGAAGCGGTCTATCACTTTATCAGGGTAATGCGGGAAATAGGTTTTTTTATTTTTATTTTTTATAATATATGATTTGAGTGACTCTAACCCCCTTTAATTAACTCTTCAAGTTAGCTTCTGTTTTTCAACGCTCAAAAGTTATAACTTTGATGCGTTATATCAATTTTTTTCCGCTACTTATAATCGACCACATTAGAGTTATGATAAAAGTTGTCCATGAACTTTTTCTTTTAACCTTTACAAATATTATATTGATGAGTTAAAATATCCTACAATAAGAAAGATAAGAAATTTTGTTTTTCTTTATGATGATCATAGTTTTTAGTAAGCTATTTAATTTTATTTAATTATTAATACATTTACCTTTTTTTTTTTTCTGAACTTTCAAGTAACTTTATCAAATAATATTACACTGTACCAATTGATTTTCAAGGCCTCTACCACTGTCAATAACTAATATTATTAAATAAACTATATGAGCCATGATATTGATACCCTATGAAAAGATGAGTCTTTGAACAAGTATTGAGAACTTGAGATGACCAAAACCAATACAAATTGAGATGACCAAAACTAACGCAAACCTTTCAGGAGGGGAGACTTTAGCTTCAGAGGGTGACAATAATAAGTGGGCAAGCTTAATGGCATCTTTGTTGCAACTGATGACGAGTTTGAAGCAGAGATATCCTCCAGAAGGTTGGACATTTTCAAAGATGCATATTGCAGATGTGAGAGTCCACAATGACCTTGAGGTACACAGTAACAAATACACCATTTTCGTACCTCTCAGCCGCTCCTTTCAAATATAGGTTTTTGATTGTTAAATGAGGTGGAGCCATCAGGAGCCCCCCGTTTATGGACACCATGTTCACACCTCGATCCATAGGTAAGGCCCATGTTGTCTTCTTGGCAGAGCGTGCCACAACTAATCAAATGCAAATTTTTAGTCAATTCAATTACATGAGAAAAGCTAATTTAGACAACAGTATGTTATTATTTAAATTGTAATTAACAATTGTTAAAATGTAAAAAGTACTTGAAATCATTGTAGTATTAACTTGTTAATTAAAAGAGAACTACTAAGTCAACAAAATTTTCACAAAAATTTTTAAGTAACAAATTGTTACAAGTTTGCCCGCCAATAACAAATAGTAACAACTTTTCACCTAATATTTGTTGTGAAAGTATTGTAGACATAAAATTTATTTAATAAAAATGTGTGAATATAGTAACTTCCTCACCCAAAAAATAAAAATAATAATAAAGAACGAAAATATTAAAATCTGGGACATTGGGCTAACTTCAACTTCAAAAAAAAAAAAAAAAAAATCATAATTTCACATATAAACAATAAAGTAAAGTGATAGTATAAATTACTTGTTTCTCTTTTCAAACCACTATCTTCCCAAAATTAGAGCTTTTTGACTTCAAAACTCTAATCTATAGGATGCGCTTTTAACTAGGTACACTTTATCATTTAAATATTTAACTTTTTTAGACACTTAAAATAAATATAATATAAAATTTACCTAGACCAATCTTGGAATTTCTTTTAAAAAATTGCAATTTGAAGTATAAAAACAATTGTGTAATAAAAATTGAAATTCCAAACTATTCAAGAGGTTGATTCTTATATGTCCACCCATAAGTCAACCACTCTTTAATAGTCTGTCAAGCTGTTCTTATCCTATAGATCCAAGTATAAGGCAACTACCCTTTAATTGTTTGTCCATTCCTATACAAACTAGATCAGTATTATAATCAAATAATTATAATAACGTTATAGAAATCATATAGTTCATATAATTTTTTTTCCCTCTAAATATTTTAGAAGGGCTGTTGCAGAAGTGGGTTTGAGTGGACCAGCTCCCCTAAGGGAAAGCATAGGAGGAGGAGAACAAGCGGTGGCGCACTGGAGGGGCAGCTGAGACTATGCTCGATTTCTACACAGATGATGCCCAATGTAGTTCTTGTCATGAGCATGAGCACCAGCTTCATAGGTCATAGCCTTTGTTGACATACTTCATGTCATGGATAAACAACAGGATACAAAGTCCAATAGTGTTAAATTTTGGGTTAAATGAATAAGGGACTTGTTAATTGACGAATGGTAGACTTCAATTTGTAAACCCTTCTAATAACTGAAACAACTGTAGTTTGTCTTTGTTTCTCTTACTTAGAGAAATAGGTTGCAGAAGGAGGTTAGTGGTTACATTTCTCTGAACTTCTTGTTTCAGCACTCAAGCATTTAATTTTTAGATCTCCTAAAGAATGAGATATAGTCATGGAAAACATTGCTGTTATATGGTTGGCAATCGTATGATAAGCAATGGAAAACTTCTGTGTGATATTTTGTGGTGGGACAGACACACAAATAAGGGTCTCAACCTAACTGATGAATTATCATATTCAGAAATTCACTATTGCGGTTTCGCCGGTTGCCACTATGAAAAGAAATACTAAATAATTTAAACATTCTACTGGACAATAGAGTTGATTCAAGTTCTACTTCTACCTACCTAACCCATGCAACATATATGACATCATAAAGGGAAAAGAACAGAAAAAGAAAAAAGCACCATACGGAAAACATGTGGCCATTGAATCCATTTTTTCGATGCTCAAGTGCATATGGTTCCAAATTTTCCAGAGAGAACTCCCAGGCCATGACTTGAAATACAAGCTTCCTCATTTTTATGCTTCATTGGCAATTGTATCGTATATTTTGCTTGGAATTTCTTCCTAGTTATTGAGATATAATGAAAAAGATTTTGGAGACTTTTCACGTGGGATCTTTCCTTTTTCGTATTGGCCATGTTACATTCCTCATTTGTTGCTGATTCTGTTTCTGTAAATAAAGAGGCAGAGACAGATGCTTTACTCAATTGGAAAGCCAGTCTTGAAAATGAAACCCAGCCACTCCTGTCTTCATGGACTCTCCCTCCTAATAATGCAGCCAATTCTTTTAACGATCAAAACACCAGCTCAATCCCATGCAGCTGGTTCGGCATTTCTTGCAGCCATGCAGGAAGTGTAATTAAATTAAGTTGAATTGACAAAATTTTCACTAGTTATTATATGGCCAACACTGACTAATTGTTTTGCATGATAATAACAACTTAATATTTGGACAGTTCATTAAATTTTTATGATTTTTTTTTTAATTTTTAAAATTTTTTTATTCTAGATTACTTATTGATAGTTGTCCCAAAAATTGAAATATTTGTCTTTTGAAACACGTGTTTTTGCAGAGAGGAAATTAGATACTAATTTTCCATGTGAATCTGAGCAGAGAGTCAAGGTGAAGCAAAATTTACGTAAATGTTAAAACCGAATCAATTTCCTGTACACACATTGTAACTTCCAAGTTCCAAGTCTTACTTTTCATCCTGTTCAAATGTCCAATGTCCCACATTCAAAGCTTTTTTCTATATTTTCTTTGTGAGTACCAACTAAATGTCTGGGTAATTTGTGGGCCATTTGGAATAATTGCAAATGCACCAATTTTTCCAGCCAACTTCTTACCAAATGTTCCACATTCAATGCTTTTCTCTAATTTTTATTGTGTCTAGGTGAAAAGATCACTAAGAGGAAACATAAAAGTCTTTTTCTTTTGGAAGAAAAACTTCCAATTTTGACTTGATTTTTTGTACACATAGTTAGAAAAATCCAATCTTAAAGTAAGTAATTTGATTGGTAATTTGAAAAAGTTTTTCTCCAAACTAGTTTGGAGATACACTCTTCAAAATCCTTTTATATCTTTTTATTAGATGTGAATTTGAAAAACTTAACATTAGATTTCATGTTTTTATTATACCTTTTATGCTTGTGAAATTTAAAAAACAAAAAATTAAAGATCAATAGCTATATCATCAATCAAAATTTTTAATTTCAAATTTTTGTGATATAAAATTATGCATAAAAAATGGATTTATTAATCAAATAGTAAATAATATCCAATTTAAACGAAATTTGATATGTGCATGTTAAGAACATAAAGAAAATGCAATACAATCTAACAATTAGATTTTCAAAATTCGCATCCAATAAAGAGATATGTCAGGTTCTAAAAGTTTAGAACAATTGGCAAACCGTGAGCATAAACTTGTCTATGTATAGATCTTAGAGTCTATAAAGTTTATTAGACAATGCTCAAGGTGTTACAAGTCAGAACATAAGAATATATAAGCTGCAGAAAGAACTATTCAAATTCTATGAAATCCAACTGATCGAAAATCAGATCTGACTGATCGAAAATTGCAGACATGAAATTTCTATAGATTTCTATTTCAATTCAAACTCTACTTAAACGTTTTTGGTTTCAAGTGAAACACTTCTAGTCTATAAAGGAAAACCCTAACTACATTTTCAGAGCTTTTGAGAGACTTTGGAGGTGCTCTTGTGAGATCTAAAAAGTATTGTGCCTTCCTCTTTCAAACTTACTACTGAAAATCATTCTCATATCACTAAATCCGGTAGATTTGAAGTTGCTACAACATGATCAACAATTGTTGATGATCTAAACCTTCAAGGGTGGTCTTGGAGTCACAAATTGGAGAGTTTGTGTTGCTAAACCTTTGAGTGGGATCTCAAAGAAACAAGCGTGGGTGCTTGTGTTGGTGTAAATCCAAGAAGAGAAGGAGTTCGTAGATTTGGAGTTTAAACGAGGTCGTGTCAGTAAGTTGCTACATGAGGTAACAATAAATTTAGGATTAAATTTGATTGTAAAAACTTCAATTCTCTCATAGTGGATTTACTTTATCTTGAGGATAGCTAGGTCAAATCCTCCCTAGGTTTTTACCTTGAAACAGTTTGTTTCATCGGTTTTCCTAGGTCATCATATCATGGTGTTATTTATTTTCCGCTACTTGTATAATATGATTTTTATTGTTGGAAAAGTTGAAGGAATTGCAACTTACAATAAAAAACAAAAGGTGCTTAATTTCCTTCCCCGGGTCCTTTTTTCTTTTGGAATTTATGTTCATGTTCTTTGTTTTTTGTTTTTTGTTTTTTGTTTTTTGTTTTTGTTTTTTTTTTGCTTGACTTGAAATATAAAACCACAAAAAAGTATATACAACTTTTCCACAAAATTTTCCAAATGGTAGGTATTCGTGAAGCTAACAACCAACACGTAACAACCAACAAAAAAAAGATTCAAATATATTTGAATCTTTTTTCCACACGAGAGCAGCCAAAGTCTAGAGTTTGGCACCAAACATATTTGAATCTTTTTTTTTTTTAACCCATTATGTAGCAATTAACAAGTTATTAATTTATTAAAAAAAAAACTTATCACAAAAACTAAACATGAAATGTATCTTTAGTTGCTATATAATCAGTTAAAGTAAAATAGTTTAAAATATATTTGGAGCCTTATTCCTCCAAGTTTGAATAATTCATTGTGGGGCCAGAAATTAGGTAGCCTTAGCCCATTCCCAGCCAGGCCCAAGGGCCCACGCCGAGGATGCACAAGGGGTCCGAGGACGAAAGCGCGAGGACCGACCCCCGAGGAACATATCCGAGGATGACCCCGTCCTCGGGCGTCCGAGATCTCGGAAGAACACGAGCACCTCCCCATCAAAGGGGACTCCTTGAATATTCGAGGAGGAGGGGGTCTAGTGCCACGCGTCGGCTAAGGAGCAAGCCTTAGGCGAGCTGTCACCTCTGCATTGAATGCGCTCATCTAACCCCTCTGGCCGCATTAATGGGGATGTAACCCCTTGACAGGGTAACATTGATCATTGTGAGCCATTCGAGTATGGATAGGGCCTCTGATGGGACGGACGGTCAGAGGAGAGGCCAATGGATGATCAACAGAAGGAAGGAGGGGATAGGAGGAAGAGAACTATATAAGAAAGGCGAGCAAAGCAATTAGGGGGGGGGATTTTTTTGGGATCATTCAAGAGAATGACATAGAAGGACTTAGGGGTCATGTTAGTTTCGGGGGGGGGGGGGGGGGGGAACCTCCTCGGACGAGGGCCGAGGAGCTATCCTTAGTTGTAAGTTGGGCTCACTCCCCTTCAATGGGAAATGGTAGTTTATGCTCCGTTGTTAGTCTGTGAGCGCCTAACCCTTCGACCCACTCTTTAAAAATGTATTGTTGGGGAACCTTCCTAAACCGAGTCCCTACAATTGGCGCCGTCTGTGGGGAGGATTAGTGCACTGGCAGGCACAACGGGTGATCATTCCTAAGTAGTCATTTTACAGAAGGTTGGTGGCGATGCATCAAGCAAAAAAAAAAAAAAAAAAAAAAACAACAAACAAACATTGCAGAAAAGTAGAAGATCCAAAATTGAAGATTCAACAGAAAAGAAAAGGAACTTCATATTATTTTATTAAACAGAAAAATACAAGATACAAACAGAGGCTCAGGCAAGCGTGTTTTAAAACTAATTTTACAAGCTAATTCTACAAACAGAGGCCCAGGTGGACCTGTTCTAAAACTAGCTAGAGGGAATGGGGCTGAGGCTAGTATGCTCCAAGGCCACCAACAACTTCTTGTCTGGTGCGGCGAAGCTGGAACAAAGAGAGGAGCCGATGCAGGGGCACCGGGACGCCCTCCCTTATGATGTTCCCTTGATTCTCTCCAATCCTCACGAGCGTTGGCCTTCGGAGACGGCGACACTTGGGCACCAGCCATGACGTGATCTTGTGCGTCTCCTCCGGCGGGGGTGCGCCCCGGGGACGAACGTTAGGTACTTCAGGGACATCCCTCTTGGCCACCACGCAGGGCACAATCAGGGTTACGCCTAGACTCTGCCGCGCCAGAAGCCTAGTGGGGGCTGCGGTCACAACGGCTCTTGGCCCGTGTGTCCTCACACCCGCCCAGGGCCGCCCCATCTCTTCCAACTCTGGTCACAATCCTGGCAGGGTTATTGAAGGGGCTCGGGGAGCTGAAGGGACATGTTACTAGTTGTGTTGGGAAGTTCATGGAGTATGGAGAAGCGTTCCCCCCAGAAAGCCTTATATAGAGGTTGAAGATTGGTGAGAATTAATCCACACAAAATTCGAAAAGAGGATTATCAGCGGTACTAATCACGAGGATACCAAACCCCAAGAAGACCGTAGACCGCTAGATTTGTATCAATTCATGAGGGTATTAATGAAGGCATGTCTCGCGCATCGAAGCGTCAAGCGCGGAGCGCGAACGGCCAAGGGGCGCCTCGTAAATGAAGAAGATGGGAACTTGAATTGAAGGCTGGGCCAACGCTCCATGTAAGACCAAAGTCCGAACCACCCCTACCCAAAGCACCGTAGAGTTAATAGTCCGACCCGAGGAGTAACCGTCTCCAGTAAAGCAGTCCGGGGACGAACCCCTTCATACAGAAGAATGGAAGTGTTAGACAGAACCAAGGTATTGCATGGTCCTCGGACTCAAGCCTATGGGGAAACTAACCACTCAGCTATACCTGGGTACTAGACAGAACCAAGGTATTGCATGGTCCTCGGACTCAAACCTATGGGGAAACTAGATACTTACAGAAGAATGGAAGTGTTAGACAGAACCAAGGCATTGCATGGTCCTCGGACTCAGGCCTATGGGAAAACTAACCACTCAGCTATACCTGGGTACTAGACAGAACCAAGGTATTGCATGGTCCTCGGACTCAAACCTATGGGGAAACTAGATACTTACAGAAGAATGGAAGTGTTAGACAGAACCAAGGCATTGCATGGTCCTCGGACTCAAGCCTATGGGAAAACTAACCACTCAGCTATACCTGGGTACTAGATAGAACCAAGGTATTGCATGGTCCTCGGACTCAAACCTATGGGGAAACTAGATACTTACAGAAGAATGGAAGTGTTAGACAGAACCAAGGCATTGCATGGTCCTCGGACTCAAGCCTATGGGGAAACTAACCACTCAGCTATACCTGGGTACTAGACAGAACCAAGGTATTGCATGGTCCTCGGACTCAAACCTATAGGAAAACTAACCACTCAGCTATACCTGGGTACTAAACAGAACCAAGGTATTGCATGGTCCTCGGACTCAAACCTATGGGGAAAGTAGATACTTACAGAAGAATGGAAGTGTTAGACAGAACCAAGGCATTGCATGGTTCTCGGACTCAAGCCTATGGGAAAACTAACCACTCAGCTATACCTGGGTACTAGACAGAACCAAGGTATTGCATGGTCCTCGGACTCAAGCCTATGGGGAAACTAGATACTTACAGAAGAATGGAAGTGTTAGACAGAATCAAGGCGTTGCATGGTCCTCAGACTCAAGCCTATGGGGAAACTAACTACTTCAAAATATCCCAAGTGCTAGACAGAACCAAGGCATTGCATGGTCCTCGGACTCAAGCCTATGGGGAAACTAACTACTTCAAAATATCCTAAGTTAGGAAAGGATCAAAACCCTAACTAACCCTTGGGACATAAGGGGACTGCCCACGCATACGTTCTTTCCCCTTATCATTGTTACTGACGCAATTGGCCGACATATAATTCAAGCTAAAATCGTGCAAGTAAAAAGAAAAGAGAGGAAGCAGGCAGCGTGTAAACCAACAAGCAATTAAAATAAATAGAAAGGGAAATTAAACTCCCATTACAACAAGATGTCCATAGAGGTCGCGTGGCAAGAGCCACCTTACATAAAAATAAAATAGAGAAGAATAACAAAATAAAATAAAATGACATAAAAAGCATGGACAAAGGTCAGGCAAGCGGGAAAAGTAGGTTGAACCGAGACGCCAGAGAATCTACTCCTTCTGCTCAGGCTGGACAGGGGCAACCTCTGAGTCCTCCGAGCCCTGGCCTAAGGGGACGGCCTGCAGGGGTATGGCGAGAACAGCTGCCTCCTCGGTGGTGGGGATTTGAGCATTGGATGGGGCCTCCGCTACCTCTTGGGGCACCTCCTTACTCGGATTTTCCCTTAGTTCAGCAGCCCCCCACCTCCTCAACAATCTCCCCAACCTTAGCGCCATCCGGGGCGGCCTCGCGGATGGCAGGGGGGTAATACACGCTCTCCGCCTTCCACAGGTTAGATGTGGCCTCCACCCCAACTTGTTTGAGGGCCTCAGCCCAGACCTGGGAGCAGTATTGCCTACATACCCCCGAAACTTGAGCTTTATAGAGAGCCTCTACCTTAGCCACCCCATTGGCGTAGGCTGCAGTCTCGGCCTCCTCCTTGGCAGTCAGGGCCATCTCCTTGCCAAAATCTGCCTCGACCTTAGCCCGCCGAGCCTCCTCCCTGGCCCACTCTGCCTCTCTCTAGGCCCCCTCGGCCGTGGCCACCTTAGCTTGAAGATTGGCGATCAGCTCCCTCGCGATCCCCAGTTGCTCCTCCTCCTTGCCCAGGCGCCTCGTCTGCTCCTTGGCCTGGTTCTAGGCACCCTCAAGGCCAGACACTGCACTGTCCCGAGCCCTAGTCATCGCCTTCAAGTCCTCTCGGGCCTTGGCAAGGTCAGCCTCGAAGTTCTTCAGGGTCTAAGTAGCCTGAAACCGCCTATTGCGCTCCTGGTCGAGGGCCTTCCCCTGGTCGTTGGCCACCCCCTCCAACCTATAGACGGCCTGGACAGCCTGCGTGGGTAGCCAATGCACTATGAGCCCAACTCAAAAGAAAAAGGGGAAAAGGAGAGGAAAGGAAAGGGAGTAGAAGTTCTAGTCCTTACCATCCCTAGGTACCGCTTAAGGTTGAGGAAGACCTGCTTACTCCTCATAGAGTCTAGCTCGGCCATGTCTGTTGGGAGCAGCAAGCACCTCTCCAGCGTGTCGACCACGTGCGCGCCTTCGCCCTCGTTGAAGTCCCTGAGGGAGGTATCATCCTTCAGGGGCTCCCCATGGAGCATCGGAGCTGAGAGCCAAGCCTGAGCCTCGGACGTGGTGTCGACGACCTGCCTGTCCTGGCTCTTGCCGCCTATCTTAAGTTGCTTGGACGGCCGCAGAGTGTTGTCCTCCTCCTGCGAGGACACTGTCTTATCCTCCATAGGCCTTTTGCCTTTATCCTTCTTCTTCTTGGGGTTGGCAGGCACGGACCCAGAAGGCAGGCTCATCTGGGAAGGAGGAGGAGGAGGAGGAGGAAGCTTCTGCTGAGCGGAAGTCAACCTAGTCTTCGGAGGAGGAGGGGGAAGCTTCTGCTGGGACTTCCCCGGTTGGCCTTCGATCAGATCCAACAAGCTGGTGGTGGGCTTCCTCTTGTAACCCATCATTGGCTAAGCAGGGGCTTCTGAAGCAAGGAGGTCTGCTTCGGTCAAACAAGGGTCGCCCAAGTCCCCGAGAGGGTCCTCGGACTGATTAAGCTGTGCGAAAACGTCGAATGCGTCCTCCTCTCTCTCTGGATCCTCCTCGGCAGCCTTGGCAAATGCTTGGGAAGAAGAAGGAATGGCTACAGTAACAACTTCTGGTTCTGAGGGCCCCTCGGGGAACTGAAATCCGTCCTCGGTCATAGTAATTCTCTGAAGCCGAGGATCGTTGGTTCGAATCACGTGCTTTGGAACCGGGAATGATTTCTAGACAGGTTTATACCCCGAGATTTTGTGGGCGGCCCTAACTTGATTGTCGTCCTCGTTTACATAAACTGACGCCCTCAGCACCTTCTGCAAATCCTTCCGGTTGACCAGGTGGAAGTGGCGCTCAAAAGCGTGCGGGTCTGCAAACGGAAAGCACCACCGCGTTAGTAAAAGAAAAAGGAGAAGAAAAAAGACAAGAGAACTTGAAACCCCTCCTACTCCCACTGCCCCACCTGGTATTCCCTCCGTTGTTGGGCAGTGAAGGCCATCGTGCCACTCCCCTGACACGATGAGGAAGTCCTCGTTTAGCCCCTTGCTAGACTCAGGGAGGCACTGGATGAGCCGTACCCTGTCGTCCCTCGTCTTCAGGTAATAAGACTTGTCCTTAAGGAGCTGAAGGTTGTAGCACCAGTTCACGTCATGGTGGGTCAACCTTAGCCCCATCTTCTCGTTCAGGGCGTCCACATAGCCCAAAATCCTAAAGACGTTTATCCCACACTGGGTAGGGGCCAACCGGAAGTGCGTGAGGTAGTCCCTCATCACCGGCCCCATGGGGATCGTCATCCCCCCTTCGAGGAAGGCGACAATGGGAATTACCACCTCGCCCTCCCGTCTGTGTAAGCACCAATCCCCGTCCTCACAATATCTCAGACCTACATTGCCGGGAATTCTGTAGTCGGCGATGAATTTCTCCATCGCCTCCTCAGTATAGACGTATTTCTTAAACCTACCCATCCCAGTTGACGCCTAAAAGAACTAAGAAAGAACAGGCGAAGGAGAAGAAGGGGTAAAGAGGGAGAGAGCTCAGAGAGGGATAGAGGGACTTACTGGGAAGAGGAGGAGCTCCTCGGACAGGCTTTTTGTGCTGGAGATGTAAGTGCGAGTGTGGCTGAACTCAGGAAGGACGAGCAAGAATTCTTGATTGCAAATAAGGAACAGGAAGAAGCGGTTCGTATGGGTATTTATACCTCAAATCGAAGAGCCATGCGGGTTTTCCCGCCCATAAATACGAGACAAACCTCCACCATTGGATTGGTAACGCCTCGTTAGATGTGGGGAGCACAGAGCCGCCTGAATTTAATGATGGGCACGTTGCGCACTCCGAAACGTCAGCAATGTGCCTTGGGTAGATGAATAGACCCCAGTGCTGACAGGGGGCATAAGGCTCGACTGGGCACGGAGCAGGCCCGAGGATGTCAAAATCCTTCTCCCTGCCCGAGGATGCGTGCAGGAAGATTTTGAGGGGCTATTATGGGGCCAGAAATCAGGTAGCCTTGGCCCACTCCCAGCCAGGCCCAAGGGCCCATGCCGAGGATGCACAAGGGGTCCGAGGACGAAAGCGCGAGGACCGACCCCCGAGGAACATATCCGAGGATGACCCCGTCCTCGGGCGTCCGAGACCTCGGAAGAACACGAGCACCTCCCCATCAAAGGGGACTCCTTGAATATCCGAGGAGGGGGGGGTCCAGTGCCACGCGTCGGCGAAGGAGCAAGCCTTAGGCGAGCTGTCACCTCTGCATTGAATGCGCTCATCTAACCCCTCTGGCCGCATTAATGGGGATGTAACCCCTTGACAGGGTAACATTGATCATTGTGAGCCACTCGAGTACGGATAGGGCCTCTAATGGGACGGACGGTCAGAGGGGAGGCCAATGGATGATCAACAGAAGGAAGGAGGGGATAGGAGGAAGAGAACTATATAAGAAAGGCGAGCAAAGCAATTAGGGGGGGGATTTTTTTTGGATCATTCAAGAGAATGACATAGAAGGACTTAGAGGTCATGTTAGTTTCAGGGGGGGGGGGGGGGGGAACCTCCTCGGACGAGGGCCGAGGAGCTATCCTTAGTTGTAAGTTGGGCTCACTCCCCTTCAATGGAAAAAGGTGGTTTATGCTCCGTTGTTAGTCTGTGAGCGCCTAACCCTTCGACCCACTCTCTAAAAATGTATTGTTGGGGAACGTTCCTAAACCGAGTCTCTACATTCATGTTTTTGAAAATTTCATTAGTTTAATTGAAGGATTTTTTAATTACTTCAGTATAAAATTTGATAATTTGGAATGAAAATGAAACTTTTTATTTTAAGAATTTTACTATGTAAATGGTAAAAATAAATTTTATTTTATGAAATATAATTTCGATTAAAAATACTAAGCTCTTTTTTTGTTGGGTATATGTATATATATAACTTATTCAAATAAAAAAAAGTGTATATAATAAAAAAGCATGCGTGTGTGTATATATGTGTGTGTAAGATTGTCTTGATAAATATATTAACGAGGGAACTTGGTCCTCAAACAAAAATTCTTAGCTCTACCCCTTTCAAAGTCAATGATAATGTGGAAACCCTTCACTTCCCATTAACGACAACACTTGACTTGATTGGTATTTAAAGAAAGAGAATGATGAAAATTGATAAACAGAGATACTGAATCATATCATCTATTTTCCCTAGCTTCCAAAAAACCATGGCAATCACTAGCTTCAAAAAAGTATTTTCTCCCGTTTCTCTATTCGTGTTGGCCCTGTTACATTTTTCCTTTATTTCTGATTCTATTTATGTGGATAAAGAAACCGAGAAAAATGCTCTTCTCATTTGGAAAGCCAGTCTTCAAAATAAAAACCAGTCACTCCTGTCTTCATGGACTCTCCTTCCTAATAATAATGCAACCAATTCTTCCAACAATCAAAATGCAAGCTCAAATCCATGCAGTTGGTTTGGTGTTTCTTGCAACCATGCAGGAAGTGTTATTAGATTAAACCTGACTAACTCAGGCTTGAAAGGTACTCTCCATGAATTTTCATTCTTGTCACTCCCTAACCTTTCATTTGTTGACCTCAGCATGAATGAACTCTTTAATACAGTTCCTATTGATATTAGTTACCTGTCTAAACTCATATATCTTGATCTATCATTTAATAACTTATCGGGGAAAATCCCACCCCAGATTGGCCTATTGATCAACCTTAAGGTCTTGCACCTCGCTAAAAATCAGTTAAGTGGCTCAATTCCTCCAGAAATAGGTCATTTAAAGTCTCTTAATGACCTTTCTTTGTATGCCAACAATTTCTGTGGATGCATTCCGGCTTCATTAGGTAATTTGAGCCATTTGACTGACTTTTATCTCAATAGTAATTTCTTTTCGTGTTCCATTCCTATATCTTTAGGTAATTTAAGCAACTTGGCTTATTTGTACCTCTATGATAATCAACTTTCTGGTTCCATTCCTCCACAAATTGGAAACCTTACCAATCTAGTTGAACTTGACATAAGTAACAACAGTTTCAAAGGTCCCATCCCTTATAGTATTGCAAAATTTGAAAAGCTAACATTGTTGCAAATGAACCAAAATCAGCTCTCTGGCTCCATTCCCCTAGAAATTGGAAATCTAAAGTCTCTCATATTCTTAAGCCTTGAAACAAATCATCTTTCTGGCTTAATTCCCACATCTTTAGGTTCTCTTAGAAACTTGATTTTTTTACACCTATACAACAATCAACTTTCTGGTACCATTCCTGAAGAATTAGGAAACTTGACATCCATAATTGATCTTGAATTGAGTAGAAATCAGTTGAGTGGTACTATTCCAATTTCCTTTGGTAGGTTGAGTGGCTTAAAAGCTTTATACCTCCGTGATAACCAACTTTCTGGTCCCATTCCACAAGGGTTGACAGCTCTATTGCTGGATGCCAACCACTTCACTAGCTTTTTGCCTCAAAACTTATGCCATAGTGGGTCTCTCCAATTACTAAGGGCAGACAACAACCATCTCACAGGTCCAATACCAAAAACCTTGAGAAATTGCACAAACTTAATTAGAGTCCACCTTGAAAGAAACCAACTCTTTGAGAATATATTTGAACATTTTGGTGTCTACAGAAACTTGCAGTACATGGACCTAAGTTACAATCGATTTTATGGTGAAATCTCACCCAACTGGGGCAAGTGCACGCAACTAACCAGTCTAAAGATTGCTGGGAACAATATTTCTGGTGGCATACCACTTGAAATTGGAGACTTAGTTCAACTCCAATTACTTGATCTTTCTTCTAATCGCTTGGTAGGGGAGGTTCCAAAGGAATTTGGAAAGTTGACTTCCATGTTGAAGCTCTGCTTGAATGGCAATAAACTTTATGGTGGTTTACCCTTGGAGCTTGGGTCATTAATAAATCTCGAGTATCTAGTGTTAGGACATATATGTTTTAACTTGTTTAAGAACATATATCACTTAGTTATGTAAATTGGCTAATCCTTTGACAAAACGCACTCTGCTTGTAATTGGGTAGTTCTAGGTGTTTTTAATACTTCAAGAAACCATGTTTCAAGGTCAAGTGTTGAAGTCATCAAGTCTGTCCAAGAAAAAGCAAGCTGAAGTGCAAAGTTTTTAAAACTCGACACCTCTCGATAGCTACCTCGACACCTGCTATCTGTCGAGATTTAAAAAGTCAGAATTCCAATTTGATTTTCTTGGGATCCGTGAATATGTTTTTGGGCCTTCTTTTCTTCTAACCCTAAACATATAAAAGGTTTATTTTAAGAGGCATTTTGGGTGACACAAGTTGCATTATCATTGAGCAATCTCTGTTTAAGCAAATTGTGATCAACAGACGAAGTTCTTGACCTAGTTCATCTTCCATCAAGAAGTTGCTGTGTATTTGCACCATAGGATTTTGTAACCAAGCATCTTCCTGCTATTCATCATGTGGATGAACTGAAGAACTTTGCAGCCAACCATTCTTCCTCAGTTGGTGTTCTAAAGTCGCGTACTTGGATCTGCGCATTGGTTAGTCACGTACTTGGGAGCTGTGCATCAAAGGTGGAGACTGTCACTACAGATCAAGTCCAATTGGGTATTGGGGTAAGGGTTCAACTGTAGGTTGGTAAGGTACTTGGCATTCCTTTACTTGTAACCGCTTGATTTGATAATAGTGGAGTTTCGGGAGTGGTGACCTGAAAATCACCCGGTGGGGTTTTTGCCGTTAGGGTTTTCCCCATTCGTAAACAAATCACCGTGTTATTTATTTTCCGCTGCATATCTAGTTGATTGGTGATTTGTTTGTGCTTCCATAAAATTGCATGATTAATTGATTAATTAATTACTTGGCTAAATTAATTAATTAGGGTTAATCACAAGGGGTCATTCAGATTGTGACCTAACATCTAGATCTATCCGCTAATAGGTTTGGCAAATATAGGGAACTTTTTGAAACTACATTACTTGAATATGAGCAACAACGAGTTCATCCTCAACATTCCAGTTCAAATGTGTGAATTAACTCATTTGTCCCAGCTAGATTTGAGCCTTAACTCACTTGAAGGAGAGATACCTTCACAAATCAACAATATGCAAAGCTTGGAGCTGTTCAATTTATCTCACAACAATTTCTCAGGTTTTATTCCAGCTGCTTTCGAACAGATGCGTGGCTTGTCATTTGTCGACATATCCTACAATGAGTTGGAGGGTCCTCTTCCGAATAGTCGAGCATTTCAAGATGCTCACATTGAAGCACTACAAGGTAATAAAGGAATATGTGGAAATGTTATGGGATTGCAACCCTGTAAAGTAGAACACATTTCAAAGAAGGGACTTAAATTCATTTTCCCTCTCTTGGGAACACTTTCACTTGTATTGGTATTCTTGGGAATTTACTTCAGTTTAAAAGGAAAAAGGCGAAATCCACAGACAAATCCAACAAAAGACATGGACAATGAAGAAGTGTTAACACTATCAACTTTTGATGGAAGAAAACTATACCAAGAAATCATTGACGCAACCCAAGGTTTTGATGCTAATTTTTGCATTGGGGAGGGAGGATATGGAACGGTCTATAAAGCCAAGCTAATATCAGGAGACATAGTCGCAGTGAAGAAACTCACATCTTTGACTTCACCACAAAAAGAGTTCTTAAATGAGATCAACACATTATTAGAAATCCGACATCGAAATATTGTAAAATTGCATGGCTTTTGTTCACATTCACAATTCTCATTTTTGATTTACGAGTACCTTGAAAAGGGTAGCTTGGCCTCAATTTTGAGCAATGATGGGGGAGCTAAAGAATTGGATTGGAATAAGAGGGTGAATATCATCAAGGGTGTGGCTCATGCGTTGTCTTACATGCACCATGATTGCTCTCCGCCAATTGTTCATAGGGACATATCAAGCAAAAATGTTTTGCTGGATTTAGAGTACGAGGCTCATGTTTCAGACTTTGGCACTGCTAAGATTCTTAACCAAGACTCATCCAATTGGTCTTCACTTGCCGGCACATATGGATATGTTGCACCAGGTAATGTACTTATTTGTTCAATCAATATAGAACATATAGATCTTATGAATACATTGGCATAATATTCTTCTTTTTTTAGAGCTTACTTATACGATGAAGATTACTGAGAAATGCGACATGTTTAGCTTTGGAGTTTTGGCTATTGAAGTGATCAAAGGTAGGCATCCTGGTGAAATCATCTCCATTCTAACTAATTCATCCATGGGGGAGAATTTTTTGTTGAATGATTTGTTGGACATACGCCTTCTGCCTCCCACTCTTGAGGTTGAGAATCAATTGATACTCATCATAAAGTTGGCAATTGCATGCTTGCATGCTAATCCAAAATCTAGACCAACTATGCACATGGTCTCTCAGGCTTTATCAAGCTGAAATGCACTTTCTTGGAGCCATCACAGTCTGACAAGGACAAGCAAGGATATGCAATAAGACACTATATTTTATCAAATTCATGCTGTTGAAGGAAGTTGTTTGTTTAAGATTATGTAATGCCTAGAGTACTACTAGATTTTTAATTTCAAGTATTAATAATGTGCATTTGGTAACACAAATTTCAAGGCACTATGATTGTACACGTTTGATTGCCTATGGTTAGGGTTTTAGGCTTTGGTTGTAACAAAGTTAACTAATTCTTAACCAAGTAATTAATTATATTAATTATGCTTTTGATCTGAATTACATAACAACACATAAACATGGATCACATAAATACACCAAAATAATGATCCAAGAAAACCAATGAAATAAGCAGTTTCACTGTAAAAACTTGGGATTTAATCTTCAATTTCCATGGCAATAAATCCACTAGAATAGAATTAAAGTTTGCAGAAAAAGATTTAAACCCAAATCTAATGCTACTTTTTGTAGTATATATTGATGTGACCACACTAAGCTTTGAGACCATGAACTCTTCTATTCTAAACTTGTTGCACATGAATGACCCCTCGCAACTTCAAGAACACCTCTCAAAGATTTTTACCAGTAACTTGGATGTAAACTAGATGCATAAACTTCACTTTGATCACTGGATATTTTGTATAAACATAGGTCTCTGGTTAATGCTTCAAGAAAGCTTGGAAAATTGCAGATTTGTGTACAATACATTACTTTCTCATAGTCATAGAAAATATGCTCTAGGGCTTGCTTATATAGTGTACTTGAGATGCAAGTAGCCCTAGATCAAATGGCTAAAGAAAAATTTTGAGAATCCAATCAACATGATTCTCGATTAGTTAAGCTATGTAGTTTAACCAATCAACTTAAGTAACTCTCAACAAGTCAAGCTTGTATTACCCCGATTTTTATGATTATCATATCATCATTATTATTATAATAGGGTTGTTGTGCTATACTCGCACAGTAAGATAGGAGTAGACAATTTTGTGATGCTACAAAATTTGTGAGAAAATTAAAGTTCTATTGCATACTGTAAGGTTGAATTTATTCAACCATGTGTTGGCTTTATTCCGTGCCAAATTTTCTTGTATTTCAGCAATTAAATACCCTGTATTTAGGTTTGAATCATGTAAGGGTTGTATGTAAGAGAGTGTGAAGAATTCAAGTGTGCATGCATTCAAGAGGATTCTTGCAAGTGACTCGCAACTGTCGACTCGCCAAAATGCCACACGTGTGAAGCATGCAGGAAGCTGAAGGGTCACGATAGCTGGAGCACTACATGACAAAAAGGAAAGTCTAGACCAGTCAGTTATTTCGCGACTCAAACTCGCGACTCATCATAGTTGTGAGTAAGTTGCCAGAACACCCTGTTTTGCAGAAAAATGACTTTTTCACATTCCTCATGTACCCTACTATAAATACCTTTATACCTACGAAATGGAGAGAGTTTCCAGAGAGAATTTTAAGAGAGAAACCCTAGAGAATAACAAGATTGACTCATCCATAATCTTATACCTTTGGTTCTCAAATTCCTCTACTCTCACCCTCTCCATTGACATACCCTTGAGAGGTTTATTAGTCAAATCCTTATCTTACCATACCCATATCAGTAAGGAGGTCATTTGGTGCTTGGGAAGCAGTTCAGAGAGGACCAATTCATTTGGTTGATGCAATAGGCTTACTGCGAGATCCGAAAAGCTAAAGAAGACACGGTTAGGCTTAACCTTGTTGGAGTAAGAAGCTTGGAGGGTTTAGGTGCATTGAATAGATTAGGCTTGGAGGGTCTATTGCTATTCGTGTATACCAACTTTATTATTTAGTGGATCATTTTACCGCTTGGAGGGCAGTAGAGAGGCTTTTCGCCGAGTTCTTTGGTTTTCTCTTTGATAACACGTGCTAGTGTTATCTTTGTGTTTGCATCTCTCTAACCCTTACTCTTACCTTTTAATTGCTGCTGCATTGTGATTAATTATGATTTAGAGTAGTTTATTTATTTAGGTATTGCTTGCACTTATCTTTTCGTGCATCTATGTTTGAGTATAAGCTTGTGTTGATATTTTTGAAATTGGGGGTCTAAACATTCACGAGTGTTTTATACACCAAGTGAACTTTCAATTGGTATCAGAGCGAGTACACTTTGTCGGATTTCTACATCTTAAGTGTGATCCTTGACCTTACAATGAATAGGTCTCAATCCCTAAATGCACCTCCCTTATTTGATGGGAGTAATTACGCCTATTGGAAAGTGCGTATACGTGCATTCTTGTGCTCTATTGATGAGAGCATATGGGATGCGGTTGAGAATGGATGAACTAGGCCAGAGGCTGCCAAATCTACTAGGGATAAGGTAGCCCTTACAGTGGTCAATGCTAATAGTAAAGTTTTAAATGCTATTTTATGTGGTGTCTCACCCGATGAATTCCACAGGATTTCACATGTTACAATCGCCAACGAGGCATAGGAAATTTTAGAGACCACATATGAAGGCACCAAGAAGGTGAAAGATACCAAGTTACAAATGCTCACCCCTTGCTTCGAAGAACTAAAGATGAGCGAAGATGAGTCGTTCGACTCCTTTTATGGGAGTTGAATGAAGTGGCAATTGGAAAGTTTAACTTGGGTGAAAAGACGGAGGACTCCAAGGTTGTGAAGAAGATTTTACAAACATTGCTGGAGAGCTTCCGTGCCAAAGGGTAAAGTCTTTGAAGGCAAAGGGTAAAGTCTTTGCTACTACCCTAAGTGACTTGGACATCTCCAATTCGGATTCAGAAGAAAGTTGTGATGGAAAAGGAAACTACTCCACATTTATGGCTATTGCACTGTGGACTCTTCCGAAGATTTGAGCACTCTAGTGGAAGAGCTCGGTGAACACACCGAAGTGGAGTCTATAGGGGTGGGAGAGGAATCCGATGATGAAGATGAAGAATGTATCTATGAAGGAGCAAAGGGATTGCAAGAATCCTATAATTCTTTTCTTAAGAAGACTAGAGAGTATGCTAGAGTGGCTAAGGTAGCCATTAGAAAAATGAAGAAAGCTAAACAAGATTACAAGAGCATACTTATAAGGTATAAAGAGACAAAATACGAAGTTGAGGTGATGAATGAAGAACTAATGAATGCCTATTCTAGGATCAAGTTTCTTGAGCTTGAGTGTAATGACCTTGCCCCAACTATGTAGATATTGTCCGCTTTGGGACCCATACCCCTCATGGTTTTGTTCTTCTCTAGGTTGTGCTGGGGAAAAGGCCTCTACACATTGAAGGGAGGTCATTCCTTATAAATACATTCCCATGTGCTTCCCTAGGTGATGTGGGATTCCATGGAATGCAAGACCCCCTTTTTTGGGTCACTACAATCCACCCCCCTTATGGGCACCGCGTCCTGGCGTGTGGGGCCCGCACTTCTAGTTAGGGCATGGCTCTAATACTATCTGTAATGACCCTGCCCCAACTATATAAATATTGTTTGCTTTGGAACCCATACCCCTCACAGTTTTGTTCTTCCCTAGGTTGTGCTGGGGAAAAAGGCCTCTACACATTGAAGGGAGATCATTCCTTATAAACACATTCCCATGTGCTTCCCTAGATGATGTGGGATTCCATGGAATGTAAGAAAGTGGAGTGGGTTGCTTCAAAGAAACTTGATGAGGTGCTTGCTTATCAAAAGCCCTTTTCTGATAGAAGTGGTTTGGGATACACCGGTGAAAGTAGCTTAAGCGCCAATGTGTCTAAGGAGATGAAGTTTGTTAAAGCCAAGGAACCAATGGCATCAACTCCAATTGTTGAGAATGTGAAGGTTGAGAAGAAGCCAAATGTGATTGCTAAAAAGGTTTTGACAAAACCTCTAAATCCATTTGTGGCCAAACCTAAGGCAAAAGGGAAGTCTCTTCCGAAGTCACAAAGAGGTCCTCAAACTTAATATTTTTATCACCATTGTGGAGTCCGAAGACATACTAGGCCAAATTGCCACAACCTTCACACATTGAAGAATACATGCTCTCAAAGGCCAAAAGGACAAGGAAAGGGGAATTGGAATGCCAAGCAATCAAAAGGGCAAGAAGTTGATCCTGGTATTGGTGATGTGATGATGATGATAAACACCATCACTTCTTGTTTGGAAAACTTAACCCTAAGGTTTGAGAATTGTAACTCAAGTACCTAATCCTCTAAGGATATCACCCTAAATGCACGTGTCGTGTGGGTGAAGAAGGGTACTCATGCATAAGCATTAGAACATGTCCATGCATGAATTCTTTCGATATATTGTGACATTGTTTGGTTGTTTGCTTATGTTTTTCATTCTAGCATGTTTTTATTGTTCTTGTTTGTTTTTAAAAGCTTTGAATGTTTTCTTTTTGATCAATCTTTACTTATTTTGTGTCAAAAATCCAAAAATACATAAAAAGTGGGAAATCCAAAAAGTTTGATCAGCATTATTGTGTTTTGTCACATGCAAGTTTAGCCTTGTACCTTCGTACAAATGGCTTTGTGCATTTACTAGATTAGCCTGTTCTTTATGCACTCATATCATTGTGGGAAAAATCTTGACATCTATGTGATTGTTGTAAATAGATCTTCAAACTTATCATGAATGATTAGCTAATAGTTTTGTTGATCTTGAGACATGCATAAACTTGTGCCTATATATCTTCACTTTTTTATGTTTTTTGCTTATAGCTCAACAATTGTCAAATCTCAAAAAGAGATACTGCAAAACCTGTCGCACATACTAGTATTTGACTAGGAAAAAGGGAAAGCGACTTGTAATGAAAATGTATGGTGCCCAAAAAGCCAAAGGCTTACTCTCAAAATTAAAATATAAAAAATTTCAAGCATCGATCTCAAGATGAGATGTATTAATTTTAAATGGTCAAATGTTATGAATTGTATGAAGCCAAAAGAAATGCTTCAATGTTAAATAATCAAGTTTTGTGGGAGGTCATATATGCATATTTCTATAATTGAGATTGGTCACTTTACTTAGTGCTAATTGTGTATGTCTTAGTTGAATTGATCATTGAAGCTTCATATTAGACTAAGGACTATCTCACATTTGATACCCACACACATCACAGATGTCTTCGTTCAATGAATGCCTTATTCATTTGTGTGATTGTACTTGACTAAATGTGTTGTATATACTCAATCAAATGTTGATCAAACACAAAAAGATTTTTGAGTATTTTTAGTTGTTTTTGGAAAGTGTTTTGTTTTGAAAAATTTCAGAAAATCCAAAAATTTTACAACTTTGTTTTTAGTGACTCACTCACGGGTCATGCCAGTCACGAGGCTTCAGTCGCGAGGCTTACTTAGAAGGTTTTGCGACTCCCTGGCAAGTGAGAACCCCAGTCGCGAAAAACACTAAGAAAAATTTTCAAAATTTATGGGTTTTAGTCATTTTCGCGACTTGATCGCGAATGGAAGCTCCAGTTGCGAGTTTACGCAGAAGCTTTCGTGACTCACTGGTGGGTGGATGTCCCAGTTGTAAAAAATACTTAGAAAAAATTTTCAAAATTTTGTCCAAGGGATTTTGGTGACTTGCTCGTGGGTCATTTGAGTAGCGAAAATCGCGTGTTTTGCACAAACAGGGTTAAATCTTAGACAGTTTTCAAAAACTTTTTAGTTTTCCCTCACATCACGTGCACACACTTTGTCTTCTCTGCCTTTCCCTCTCCCAAAACCTCCTTTTCACTCACAAAACCTTCAATTTCTTCTTCAATACTTCATCAATCTTCAAGAAAAGGTATGAGTTTTCTTTTATTTTCATTGTATTTCAGGTTTCTAGCCCTAGTTTTCTTGGATTTTGTGTTTATGAATGGAAATATGATTGTTGAATATGGATTTTTTGATGTTTTGATTAGTATGATAATGGGTTTTGTTAGTTTCGTTGGTATAATGCTTATTCTACACATTTTACATGTTTGTTCTTTATTTTTATGCATTGTACTATGATTTGTATTGTGTTGTGCATACCGTGTTCATGAAAAATTGTCTCTACGATGTTTTTGTGTGTTTCTTTGGACTCCATTCAGTACAAAGATTGTGGGGATAATCATGTTTCTTTGTTTATGAAATATCAAATGATTAGTGTTTTCACACTTTGCCCTAGATGCACACTTTTGCCTATGATTCATACACACACACACACACACACACACACACACACACACACACACACACACACACACACACACACACATAAATTGAAATGTTAAGTATTTAATGCCATGATTCTATCATGTTTTGATGATTTATATCTTCATATGTCGTTTGCTTTTGAATTACTCTTTAAATTTCAGTTTTAGGGTTTTTAATTCTAAGTTTATTGTTTTGGTACTAACTTGTTACTAATCAAGTTTATTACCGGTTTTTGTGCTCTATTTTGTGGTATTTGCTGCTCTGTTTTGCATATGACAAGAGGAAAAATTATGCTTAATGTGGTGACAAGAGGAAATGCATGGATGATAACCAGTTTCGCTCCACTCAACATTTTGAGCGATACAACCAACACTTTAAGAAGGCTCCAATCATTTAGGAGCGATTTGCAGATCTTGTCGACCTAAAGGACTACTTCATCCCAATCTGTTTTGAAGAAAGAGGTTTGGAAAAGCTTCTTGGTGATCTCCCCGGGGTTTATGAACCACTGATTAGGGAATTATATGCCAATGCCATACTTAGAAATGATTACATCAATTGTTAGGTTGAAGGCAATGAATTCACTCTTGAAGTGGGGGATATTGATGGTGTTCTTGGACATAGAGACTTAGATCATGAAGACTTGACTCCCTTCAAGGATAGGATGCTCTCTATAGAGATTGTTCAATCCTGTATTGGTGGTGCTAGGGAAGGGAAATGCCTTAACACAACCACATTCCCTCTGGATTTGAGATGCCTTACCTACATCATGTTGTTCAACCTCTATCTGGTAAGGAAGATGACCACCATCAACAATGCTAGAGCCATCTTCCTCATGCAGCTTCGTGAGAAAACCTACATCAACATCGGTGCTCATGCATTCTCCATTATTGTTGAAGCAATAAGGACAACCTTAAGGCCAAAGCTTGTTCTCCCTAGTCTAATCATGAGGATCCTCCATGAAAAAGGTGTGGAGACTCCACAGGACATAAGCCTTATGAGTGTGCCACCTTCCATCAATGTTCAAACAATTCTAAGGAGCAAAGTTCGTCTTCCAGGTGATGAGGAAGCAGATGATCCTGAACAAGCACCTCCTGCAGACACCGAGATTGAAGCACAAGGACAACCACCTTCTTTAAGAAAATGTGGTGGTAGAGGAAGGAATGGAGCTTCATTATCTTCATCAGTGCCTCCAAATGCTTTTTAGATCATTCTTGAGAGGATTGATGGCTTAAGGGATGTCCAAACTGAGCACTCCAACAGGCTTACAACCATTCAGGACCAAATTAACTTGTTTACAGCCAAGTTTGATAGCTTCACGAACCAGCCTTAGCCCTTTGGCCATTTCGGTCAAAAATGGGGAATAATATGGAGGAGTAGCTCTTGAGGGGGAGCATATCTTAAAGGGGAGAACAGTTTAAAGTTTAAAGTTTTTATAGCTATCTTATGGTTTTTCTTTATAGTTTTTATGGGTTTTCATAGCACTTATTCTAGTACTCTATGGTTTTTAGCACTTTGGTTTTTTAAGTACTCTATGACTCTAATATCTTGGTTTTAAAATACTTGGATATTGTGTGTTATGTGTGCTTGAATGTTTTAGCTATTTAAACTATGTTTTATTCTGTACCTTTGCTTTGTAGCTATTTAGTACTTTTAGATTATGTTTGCATTATCATTATTACTTTTGTGCCCTTGTTGGATCATGTATCCTTGATGCAATAACTTTGGTGTTTTTGCATCGGTTGAGTGTTGAACATGCAAATGATACTTTGCATTGAGCTTATTAACTTGCATGTCTGGATGTTCATTCATTGTGTGAATGATCATTATAGTCACTCTATATAGTGATTGTTTTTGTTTGGTCAAGCCATGCTTTATTGTCATATACATACTTGCTTGACCGCATTGTGCTTGCTCCATATGCATTTCAAGAATTCTGCCTACAATGAACTTCTTGTGTTATTATTTTCAGGAAAACTTGTTTGTATGGTTCAAGAGCTTCACAGAATCTAGAGTTAGGTGTGAGTGAGTTTTGGCAACTATTCCCAACTCACATTTTAAATCTAGAGTCTATTTTAGGGTTTTGTCACGGAATAGCCAAATGTTATTGTAAGGTTGAATTTATTCAACGATGTGTTGGCATTATTCCGTGACAAATTTGCTTGTATCTCAGCAATTAGATACCTTGTATTTAGATACCCTATAAGGGATGTGTGTAAGAGACTGTGAAGAATTCAAGTGTGTGTGCATTCAAGAGGATTCTCGCGATTGGATCTTGTGAGTGACTCGTGATTATTGACTCGCAAAAATGCCACACTTGTGAAGCATGTAGGAAGCTGATGGTTCACGACAGTTAGAGCACTACAAGACAAAAAGGACAGTTTGGACCAATTAGTGTTTTCGCGACTCAAACTTGCGACTCATCCCAGTCGCGAGTGAGTCATGGGTCATGACTGTTGGAGCACTACAGGACAAAAAAGACAGTTTGGACCAATCAATGTTTTCACGACTCAAACTCGTGACCCTTCCCAGTCGTGAATGAGTCGCTAGAACACCCTGTTTTGTAGAAAAATGACTTTTCACATTCCTCAAGTACCCTACTATAAATACCTTTATACCCACGAAATATAGAGAGCTTATAGAGAGAATTTTGAGAGAGAAACCCTAGAGAACAACAAGATTGTCTCATCCAGAATCTTATACCTTTGATTCTCAAATTCCTTTATTCTTACTCTCTCCATTGACATACCCTTGAGAGGTTTATTAGCCAAATCCTTATTTCACCACACCCATATCAGTGAAGAGGTCATTTGGTACTAGGGATGCAGTTCAAAGAGGACCAATTCATTTGGTTGATGCAATAGGCTTATTACGGGATCTGGAAAGTTAAAGAAGACATGGTTAGGCTTAACCTTGTTGGAGCAAGAAGCTTGGAGGGCTTAGGTGAATTGGGTAGATTAGGCTTGGAGGGTTTATTGCTATTCGTGTATCCCAACTTTATTCTTTAGTGGATCAATTTACCTCTTGGAAGGCAGCGGAGAGGTTTTTCTTCAAGTTCTTTGGTTTCCTCTTAACACGTGCCGGTGTTATCTTTGTGTTTGCATATCTCTAACCCTTACTCTTGCCTTTTAATTGCTGTTGTGTTGTGATTAATTATGGTTTAGAGTAGTTTATTTATTTAAGTATTGCTTGTACTTATCTTTCTGCATATCTATTGTTTGAGTATAATCTTGTGTTGGTATTTTTGAAATTGGGGGTCTAAATATTCACAAGTATTTTATACACCAAGTGAACTTTCACATACAATTTTGTACGGATTTTTAAAATAAAAGGGAAGATGTAACGTGGAGGGCTACTTCAAAATAATTTAAAATTTTATATTTATCTATCTTTAAAAAAAAATTTGGGAACACCCTGTGTAGGGTCAGTTTTTGTTGCCCAAGCCCAAAGGATATGGGTTAAAGGCCCAACGAACCCAGAACAATGAATTTGTAGAGAGTGGGCAAAAGAGCTGGGCTGGTTATGAAGCACTAAACAGTTGGCTAGGTTACGTGCAGTGATGATAACATGAACTAAAGCCCAGATAACTCCATGAATGAATGTCCGAAGAGGTGTTTATTAAGTGAACGGTGCTTACAACATTCAGAGCTACAGTAGAGCTTTTCTCTCTCTTTCTCTCTCTTTTTTCCCGGTCCCCCATTACCAGTGACCCTTCTTCTTTATATAGCATCCCGTCCTATCATCTCCATCGTCCACCTGTTCTTCATCCGCGCATCTACTCAAGTGCATGTCACGTCATGTGTCTACTTTAGTTCTTTGTGAGTGGCGGTAGCTGAGGTTGCACTGTTCAGGGGTCTTCTCCACATAAATGCGGCCAGAAAAGCTGTTGCTAAGCATTAAATGCGGTGGTAGCAGCTTTTCCTTTAGATATTTTTTAGTTCTAATCATCCCCGGATCCACTCAGGACCTATCATTACCGTTGGGGTTGTTAGGCAGATTAGTTGGACCCTTCACACGTTCGTTTGATCAAGGCTCATCGTAGCCAAGGAGCAAGACGTCTTTGGACCGATGGTGACCTCTTCGATCGACACTCCCCCACTGCTTCTGGGCTTCCTGCTTTAGATGGGCCGCCCCAACCACCTATTGATCCTCAGAAATACAGTAGTCCTTAACAGGGGGTTCCGGGCCCATTAAGTGGCTTTGGGCTTTTTTCCCCCACACCCTGAATTTTTTTTATGCCAATAAAATTAAATTTTAATTTTGATCCATAATTTGAGTAACTTAACAATATATTAGGGTTTTTCAAGCAAAAAGAACCACATGCTTTTATATTCTTTTAAGCCTATATTACAGCTTTACTTTTAGTTTTTGTTTTACCTGACACACTATTATTGTACGACTACTTTTCCTTGAAAACATTATAATATATATTATACAACTAATTGGTGAAAGCCACATAAATTTAGCTTTTTTCATTGTAAAAATAATTTTCTTTTTTCTTTTTCCAATAATTTTGATTAGCAAAAAAAATAATAAATTTTAGTTAATTAAGTGAATAAACTTAAAAAGTTACTTAATTTTTATTTAACATTAATTAATTCATTATATATATATATATAAAATAAACTTTTTATTTTTATGATTATAATTAAACATGTGATTGTCTAGGAAATTTGATAAACTTTACACGAAAAGTGTCACAAAATATTATGTTTTAATATTTTGCTATGATATGATTAGTAATAAACTTATTATATTTATTTATATAATTTAAAATTTTATTAATTATATTATTTATTATGTCACCTGTTCGACCATTGGTCGGATCTCGGTCTAACCAAAAAGCCAGTAACTAGTCCATTTTCTAATTCTTTCACTGTACTGATTTATAAAACCATGAAAAAAACCAAAAAAAAAAAAACTTGAACGAAAATTTGGAAAATAAAAATTATAATAAAACCATTGACAAGGCCCAAACCAAATGCCAATAGAAAAGCCCATTACAAGATCAATCAAACTTATCTCAAACTAAGACTATCACTACTCCAACACCAACACTGATGGGACTGACGAACTCAATTTCCCTGGATGATCTCATCAAACATACTCGTCCACCTCGGTGCGACACGGACGAACACATAAGAACCATTAATAAGAACATTCAATGCTTTGGGCAATTACTAAACAGTTGGCAGACTGTTGGAGCCTCATCAAAACTCATATTCATGAGCCTTGAGGCATTACAAAAAGGGCACTAAAGCCACAATTAAGGCCCCCAACGACTAGGAACCACCAAACTGTATATATACACTTCGATCAGCTACAAACCAGGTACATAGACACACCAAAAATCACTTGTAGTTACTCTGATATTTTGTATTATTCTTTAAAGGCTTCTTTATACTGACTTTGGCATCGAAGACGTTGTGGCAGGCACCACACCGGTGACCATTTTGAGGGAGCCATCTCACCATATTTGCAGGGACACAATCAAGGACTTAGCTCCATCTAGACACACTTACAAAGACTGACGATTTACACTTCATCAGTTTGGCGCTGTTTGTGGGGACGACATTTTCGTACTTAGGTTCGAAAGCGTAGTTTCCAATTTACTTCTACATTCAGATGGAGTCCAACTAGGATTTTGCAGCATTGGCTCTGCAGGTCCAGGCTCTTATGGCTAGCGTCGAAGTGCTCACCAGACAGAATCAGGAAATGAGGCTACGGCTTCAACAGGAGGAGAACCAGTCTAAAGCTAATCTAGAGGATGATGGAGATAGCCATAGAAGGAGCGATCGTCAAGGGCCAATTACTCTAGATGAACAAAACTCAGATCTTTTCTGAGAGATGAGAAAGGAGATGGACAAACCTAACAACAAGGCGCAGTTGACGACCTTTAAAGCAGGATTGAAGTCCAGAGAGTTCGTGGTTTCACTCGCGAAGAATCCTCCTAAGACGATAGTAGAGATGCTACTGAAGACACAAAAGTACATGAACGCTGAAGATGCTTTAGCCGCCATAAAGGACGTAGAAAGGCCAGGAGATAAGGGAAGGAAGGAGGATGACCGTAAAGTACAAAAAAGGGAGTGTCCAGATCATCAGACTAGTGACGGGACTAAAAGGAAAGACAAAAAAACTCGGACAGTAAAATTCACTCCTTTAGTTATGCCTGTTGACAAAATTCTAGTCCAGATTAAGGATGAGCACTACCTTAAATGGCCAAGGCCATTACATTCATCGCCCAATGTGCATGACAAAAAGAAGTACTACTAGTTCCACAAGGATCACGGTTGCTACACAGAGGATTGCAAGGACCTAAAGGAGTAAATAGAGGAGCTTATACGGAAAGTAAAACTGCAAAAGTATGTAAAAAATGGGGAATCTAGTAGGTTCATAGGCGACAACAAAAACCAACGTGAATCTTCACCTAGGGACGAGGATCACACGTCCCAGCACCACCAAATGTGATCAGGGAGATAAAGACGATCACAGGTGGGTCATTCAGATCCCTTAGGAAAGCATACCAGAGGCAGGTAAACAGTGTCCACAGAACGCCCCCACTTAAGCAGAGACGAACAGACTAAGACATGTTTTTCTCGGAAGAGGATGCTAAAGGAGTGAAGCAGCCTCATGACGACCCCCTAGTCATAATGCTCATGATAGAAGGATTTAATACCAGAAGAATCCTCATGGACAATGGCAGCTTTGCAGACTTCATCTACCTCTCCGCTTTTCAGCAGCTAAAGCTAGATCCAAGAAGGCTTTGCCCATTCGACTCCCCCCTTGTTAGCTTCAGTGGAGACAAGGTGTATCCCAAGGGCATAGTGACACTAACGATTACAGTGGGGACTTACCTGAGACAGCTGACTCGTCAATTGGACTTCTTAGTGGTAGACTGTCCTTCATCTTACAATGTGATCATCGGGAGTGTTAGGACATATATGTTTTAACTTGTTTAAGAACATATGTCACTTAGTTATGTAAATTGGCTAATCCTTTGACAAAACGCACTCTGCTTGTAATTGGGTAGTTCTAGGTGTTTTTAATACTTCAAGAAACAATGTTTCAAGGTCAAGTGTTGAAGTCATCAAGTCTGTCCAAGAGAAAGCAAGCTGAAGTGCAAAGTTTTTAAAGCTCGACACCTCTCGACAGCTACCTCGACACCTGCTATCTGTCGAGATTTAAAAAGTCAGAATTCCAATCTGATTTTCTTGGGATCCGTGAATATGTTTTTGGGCTTTCTTTTCTTCTAACCCTAAACATATAAAAGGATTATTTTAAGAGCCGTTTTGGGTGGCACAAGTTGCATTATCATTGAGCAATCTCTGTTTAAGCAAATTGTGATCAACAGACGAAGTTCTTGACCTAGTTCATCTTCCATCAAGAAGTTGCTGTGTATTTGCACCATAGGGTTTTGTAACCAAGCATCTTCCTGCTATTCATCAAGTGGATGAACTGAAGAACTTTGCAGCCAACCATTCTTCCTCAGTTGGTGTTCTGAAGTCGCGTACTTGGATCCACGCATTGGTTAGTCACGTACTTGGGAGCCGTGCATCAAAGGTGGAGACTGTCACTACAGATCAAGTCCAATTGGGTATTGGGGTAAGGGTTCAACTGTAGGTTGGTAAGGTACTTGGGATTCCTTTACTTGTAACCGCTTGATTTGATAATAGTGGAGTTTCGGGAGTGGTGACCTGAAAATCACCCGGTGGGGTTTTTGCCATTAGGGTTTTCTCCATTCGTAAACAAATCACCGTGTTATTTATTTTTCGCTGCATATTTAGTTGATTGGTGATTTGTTTGTGCTTCCATAAAATTGCATGATTAATTGATTAATTAATTACTTGGCTAAATTAATTAATTAGGGTTAATCACAAGGGGTCATTCAGATTGTGACCTAACAAGTGGTATCAGAGCAGGCACACTCTGATTAGGATTTAATCTTTGCTGTGTTGATCCATTGACCCCTGTTTGTCATGGATAGAGGACAATCTTTAATTATTCCTCCTTTATTTGATGGCACTAACTATGTATACTGGAAAGTACGCATGAGAGCTTTCTTGCAGTCTTTAGATGAAAAAGTGTGGCAAGCTATAGAGATTGGCTGGACTAAGCCAAAAGAAGAACCGGCCGATTGGGATGATGCTAAGATCAAGGCGGCTAACTTCAACAGCAGAGCGCTGAATGCCCTTTTTAGCGCAGTCACCAATGAG
Organism: Quercus ilex subsp. ballota; assembly: GCA_032727855.1. Taxonomy (NCBI): domain Eukaryota; kingdom Viridiplantae; phylum Streptophyta; class Magnoliopsida; order Fagales; family Fagaceae; genus Quercus; species Quercus ilex. Next base: position 32,323,536 of record CM064916.1, on the reverse strand, counting down.
GAGTTCAAGAAAATATCCTCAACTGAAACTGCTAAGGAGGCTTGGACTATCCTCCAGGCAACCTATGAAGGAACAAAGGCTGTCAAAGATTCAAAACTTCAAAGGCTCACTACAAGCTTTGAAGAAATTAAGATGGAGGAGGATGAGTCTTTTGATGAGTTCTATGCCAAGCTCAAGGACATAGTGAACTCAGCCTTCAATCTTGGGGAAACCATCCCTGAACCCAAGATTGTAAGGAAGGTGCTCAGATCTCTACCTGAGAGATTTCATGCCAAGATTACGGCAATTGAGGAATCAAAGGATATAGACAAGATTCCTTTGACTGAGCTGGTTGGAAACTTGCAGACCTATGAGATAGGGTTATCTAGGATTGGCAAGTCTAATAAAGGCAAAAGCATGGCCTTGAAGGCGAAGAGCAGTGATACAGATGAGTCTTCTGATGATGAAGATTCCAAGATGAAGTCCTACATTACTCGGCAGTTCAAAAAGTTTATGAAGAATGCCAATGGAAGGAGCTTCGACAAGGACCGCAGGCAGTTCAGTTCTTCTCAGTTTAAAAGCCAAGACAAAGGGAAGAAGGATGCTAAGGAGGGCGGTCAGTATACTGTTCCCGCAGGACCAAAGTGCTTTGGGTGTCATGGGTTCGGACACATGAAACATGAGTGTCCTACATATCTGAAGAGCATTGGGAAAAGCAAGGCCCTTGCTGTAACCCTAAGTGACACTGAGCCTGAAGATGATTCCGACAATGAGGATGACAGAATCTTAAATGCCTTCACCGCCACAGTCAATCCTACTGAAGGGATTGTTGAAGAAGTGGATGAAGAAGAAGAACTGGTGGAATCAAAATTTGAGAAGATGGATGATCAAGATGATATCCATTCAGCCTATGAGAAGCTTTACAAGCTCTCTGAAAAGCATGAGAAATTATATAGGCTGGCCACCAAGAAGCTCAGTGACGTGGAACTCGATCGTGAAGAGCTGTCCACAAAGTTTGATGAGGCGAATCAAACTATTGGAGCACTGAGATTTGAGAACAACTTTTTGGCTGAGAAGACCAAGAAGCTTGAAGCGGAGCTGTTTCAAGTCAGAGCTCAACTGGAGAGGACCTCAAGTGCAAAGCTTGATGAGATGCTTAGCAATCAAAAACCTGCTTCGGATCGAACTGGTTTGGGGTATGGTATTTCTTTCTCTAATACTGCTTCTACTAGCAATACTGTTTTTGTTCCTCCTGCTAATAACATTGAAATTGAGAACATTGATGTTAAAACTAAATTAGCTAGTGAGAACTTAGACAAGGGAAAATCTATCTTAGGAGCACCCCCTAAGCTAGACAAGAAAGATGCTAAAAACCCTAGGGCTAAGAAGGCTAACTCTCAAAAGCCTAAACAAAAGAAGCAGCATCTCTGTCATTATTGTGGAGCTGCTGGTCACACTCGACCAAATTGCTATAAGTGGTTAGCCACTCAACAGAGCAATGGCATGATAGCATCTGGAAGCCAAAATCAGCTTCAATCCTCTCTTGCTCCTCTTGGAGATCTTCTAAAAGCCCTTATGTTCCTTTTGAACTTGAACGGTTTAAATTCTTCCCCCTCACCACCTGTTCAAGGATTCTATCAAAGGAAAGGTTCTTCCAAGGTGTGGAAGAAAAAGGACTCCAAGTGATTTCATCACTTTCTTCTCCCTTCTTGTTTTTCTTGTTGGTTGCATTGCTTGTGTGTTTTTCTTTTCTACTGAGTCAGTCTAGTTTTTGTTTTGCTTTGATAACATGTTTTTGTTTGTTTATTTTCAGTTTTGCTTATTTTGTTTCTGATATAAAAATAAAAAAAAAAATTGAAAAATTGAAAAATACAAAAACAGTGTGTGTTTTGTGTACTTTGGTACTTGTGTACCTTGGATGGCCAATGAAACAAAATTTTCTAAACTTTGTATCTCTTGTAGCTTAGATGAGCATCTCTATGCACAACTAAGCAAGTGAGCTTTGTGGCTTTTGTTTGTGATGAGTAAGATTAGGTTATCTCTTAAAACTTAACACTCATATCACTCTTTTTGACGGGTAGAACTAGAAAATCCTAAGAGAAAGGCATAAATAACCATCTCACCACTGTTGCCCGCCAATCATTGTATGACACCTGTATGCTTCGGCATAGCAAAAGTGCAGTGTCAAAGACATCCGTATGCTTCGGCATAGCAAAAGTGCAATGTCAATGCTTAACATCTTGGGTATTTCTTTTCTCTCTTTTATATACCCATGTATGATATGCTAAAATAAAAGAAAATATGCAAAGAAAATAAAAAGCAAAAAGATTAAAAATGCTTAAATATGGTTGCAAGCGTGTATTCTAGGAGATGTGGGAGTTATAGGATGTACCTCGAAGGTGATAGTCCCCATCAAACAGTTATGATTGTGTGTGAGTTAAAAGTTATTTTCTCATATCTCAGATCGTCATAACATCTATACACATATGCAATCTTGCAATGTTTTTCACACACAACACGCAATATTCTTTGCTACTTTTGATACATGTGCAGGTACAATGTGATTTGGCCATCACAAAGGTTTTACATGTGCTAATGTATGCTCACTAAACTGTCATAACTTGTTTTTGAAATATAAAATTGGTTAGACTTGTTTAGTGTGTGTGTGTGTTTTGCATGATCCTTGTGCTTATTTTCTTGTTGAGAGATGTTTTTGAGAGGTTTAAATGTTGAGTGGATCTTTGGTAGAGATGTGTGTTGGATTGCATTCATGTCTGTGTTTTTCCCTTCTCGAAAAACTGCCTTTTTCTGCTGGCTCGACACCTTCCTCGACACCTCCTCGATACCTGGTCATCTGTCGAGCTTCTCAAGTTGTTTCTTATCGCAATCTCGACACCTCCTCGACACCTGTTGGATCGATCGAGATTCACTTATGCTGTTTGTGTCTTCTTTCTCGACACCTGTCTCGATACCTTGTGGATCGATCGAGATTTCTTCTGTCTCCTCGATACCTTCTCGACACCTTTGCGATCGATCGAGCTTCTCGTATCTGAATCTCTCCTTGCATCTCGATACCTCTCGATACCTTTATCTGTCGAAGGCTAATTCCTCGATACCTTCCTCGATACCTCTCGACACCTCAGCTGTCGAGATTTACTGAGGTGCCTATTTAAGGATCTGTCGCGATTTTCTTCATTTCTCACTCGATCTCTCTCGTTTTCTCCGTGTCTGTTCATCTCCCTTTCACTCTCCTTTCACTCAAATCCTCTAACCCTCTTGGATCTTGCTCATTCCTTGCCTCAATCACTTGGTAAGATCTCTTGTCTCTTCCTTTTTCATGCATTTCATGTTTTGAAAACCTAGTTTTTGGGATTTTTCATAAAAATTTGGGGTTTTTCAAAATTGTTGAGTTTTTATTGAAATTTTGGGTTGGGTTTGTACTTAGATGATTTCAAAATGTCATACATTGCATTTCATTTGCATTATAATGATATTTACATGCATTTAGATGTGTGCTTTATGTTTGTTTGCTGCTAGGATTGGATTGGGCTGAGCCCATGAAGTTTTTTTTTCTTTTGCATGTCACATGCTCATGCATTCCCATGTATACGTACTTGTTGTTCAACATATTTGATATATTTGAACTGTGTTGGGACTTTTCTGATTGTCTCCCTCTCTATCTCTTTCTCATTCTTTTACGTTAGTAGTGTCTATGGCACCCAAATGTAAATCCACTCCTGCTCGGAACCCTCTGCGTTCTGGAGCTTCTACTTCTTCAGATACTACTCCCTTTAATATTCGGTTCCGTGATGGAGATGCTCATAAGGCATTTTCGGAGAACTTTTCCAAACGAGGTGTTCATTCGGAACGCCAAGTTATTCTGGCGGACTTCGCCGACACTGACCTTCCCTCTGTCATTCACAGTAGGGGATGGGGGTCACTGTGTGACATCCCGGTCACTTGCCCTCTCGTGTTGATACAGGAGTTCTACTCCAACATGCACGGGATTGATCTTTCAGTACCTCATTTTGTCACTCGCGTTCGAGGTATGCGCATTCCTGTCACACCGCAACTTGTTGCGGATGTGCTTAGGGTACCTAGGATAGAGTTTCCAGATTACCCCTCTTGTGAGCGTCTGAGGACTGTGTCCAAAGATGAGCTCATTTCTGCTTTTTGTGAGCGCCCTGCTGATTGGGGTGAGCATCAGTTCACATCATGTAGGCCTTTTGCTAAAGGTCCTAGATTCATTAACATGGTGATGACTTTTGTTCTCCATCCTCTTTCTCACTATAACTCTATCACAGAGCCTCGTGCTCGATTTTTGCTTTCTCTACTTGAGCATCTTACCATAGACTTCCCTTCTCACTTCATCCGGTCTATCATAGAGGTTTATCTTGATTCGGCGTCCCGTGATAAGCTCATCTTTCCTTCTGCTATCACGCGGATTCTACGCCATTTTTCCGTTCCCTTTCCTGTGTCCGACCACTTCACACACATATCTGCCATAGATGCCGCTACCATAAAACATAGTGAGGCGCAGTTCAGGTCGAGACAGCCAGGTGCCACTCCTCCCTCCCGTTTAGCGCCATCCAGATCAACTCCATCTACATCTGCTCCTTCTTCCTCTTCGAGCGATGTATCCCTTGGTGATATCATGGCGCAGCTACAGCGCATGGACACTCGTCTTGATACACTCTCTGCTGAGTTGTATCAGGTGAATGTTCGTGTGGGTCGTATTGCACGACGGCAGGCGATCATGGGTGGATTTGCTCCAGAGGCTACTCCTTCACCATCTACTCCAGCAGCGTCAGATTCTGAGGATGATGAGGATGATGATGATGATGATGATGATGATGGGGATGCTAGCTCTGCCGATGAGATGTCTACATGACACTCTACCCTTTGTCACTCGTGACAAAAAGGGGGAGTAGTTTTGGGCTATGAGAGTAGTCATCTTAGGGGGAGAGTTAGTATAGGACATTTTTGATAGGGGGAGTGTTGTCATTTTTTTTGAGGGATGTAGTGAGGCTATATGTATTTTTTTCTTATCTCTTAGATACATTGGTCTTGTATATGAGGTCCTTTGACCAGTTTTACATACATTGTACTTATCTTATCTCTTATATATGTTGATGTATGTTTCTTTCACCTCTCTCTTCATGTGTTGTTTCTTTTCTATCTTTATACACATGTTCTTTATACTTGTATGCAATCTATTTATTTCTGTTTCACACAAGATGCCTTGATGAGTTTTGTTTAAAGTGTTTCAGAAATATAGTTTGTCAAAGTCTACTTATCATAAGCTCTCTTCTTGCAAAGTTTTTCAAGAGTTTGTGTTAGGATAGATTTTATTGTAATCAACAAGTGAATATGAGTTGAGTGATTTATGACTTCTCTCATATGCTCATTTGTTTGTTGTGGTTTTGTCACGGATTGCCAAAGGGGGAGATTGTTAGGACATATATGTTTTAACTTGTTTAAGAACATATGTCACTTAGTTATGTAAATTGGCTAATCCTTTGACAAAACGCACTCTGCTTGTAATTGGGTAGTTCTAGGTGTTTTTAATACTTCAAGAAACAATGTTTCAAGGTCAAGTGTTGAAGTCATCAAGTCTGTCCAAGAGAAAGCAAGCTGAAGTGCAAAGTTTTTAAAGCTCGACACCTCTCGACAGCTACCTCGACACCTGCTATCTGTCGAGATTTAAAAAGTCAGAATTCCAATTTGATTTTCTTGGGATCCGTGAATATGTTTTTGGGCTTTTTTTTCTTCTAACCCTAAACATATAAAAGGATTATTTTAAGAGCCGTTTTGGGTGGCACAAGTTGCATTATCATTGAGCAATCTCTGTTTAAGCAAATTGTGATCAACAGACGAAGTTCTTGACCTAGTTCATCTTTCATCAAGAAGTTGCTGTGTATTTGCACCATAGGGTTTTGTAACCAAGCATCTTCCTGCTATTCATCAAGTGGATGAACTGAAGAACTTTGCAGCCAACCATTCTTCCTCAGTTGGTGTTCTGAAGTCGCGTACTTGGATCCGTGCATTGGTTAGTCACGTACTTGGGAGCCGTGCATCAAAGGTGGAGACTGTCACTACAGATCAAATCCAATTGGGTTTTGGGGTAAGGGTTCAACTGTAGGTTGGTAAGGTACTTGAGATTCCTTTACTTGTAACCGCTTGATTTGATAATAGTGGAGTTTCGGGAGTGGTGACCTGAAAATCACCCAGTGGGGTTTTTGCCATTAGGGTTTTCCCCATTCGTAAACAAATCACCGTGTTATTTATTTTCCGCTGCATATTTAGTTGATTGGTGATTTGTTTGTGCTTCCATAAAATTGCATGATTAATTGATTAATTAATTACTTGGCTAAATTAATTAATTAGGTTTAATCACAAGGGGTCATTCAGATTGTGACCTAACAGGGAGACCTACGCTCAACTGTTGGAAAGCAGCCATGTCTACCTACTACTTTAAGGTAAAGTTTCCAATAGAGAACGATGTGGGTGAGGTAAAAGAAGATTAAGTACTAGCCAGGGAATGCTACTAGGCCATGCTAGCTGCCAAAGAAAACCATACTTGGATGATCGAGGAGAAGGAAGAAGAAAAAGTGGAAGCCCTGGAGACAGTGGAGCTAATTAAAGGAGAAACAGCAAGGACAAACTGAATAAGGACGACATTGAGTCCCAAGATGAGGACGAGACTCATCTAGTTTCTTAAAGAGAACCTAGACATCTTCACATAGAGTCACGAGGACATACCAGGTATATCCATGAAGGTCATTCAACACAGGCTAAACGTGGTCCACGAAAAGAAGCCAGTCCAGCAGAGACGAAGTGTCTTCACTCCAGAACGGAATCAAGCAATCACGGATGAAGTTAGCAAGCTGTTGTCAGCAGGTTTTATTCGAGAAGTTTACTACCCAGATTGGCTCGCCAATGTCGTCCTAGTGAAGAAAGAAAATGGGAAATGGAGAATGTGCGTGGACTTCACGAACCTAAACAAAGCTTACCCAAAAGACAGCTTCCCTCTGCCAAGGATAGGCCAGCTAGTGGATTCTATAGTAGGGCATAAGCTACTAACGTTCATTGATGCATTCTCGGGCTACAATTAGACAAAAATGGCAGAAGAAGACCAGGAGAAAACTGCCTTCATCACAAGCCAAGGACTCTATTGCTATAAGGTAATGCCCTTCGGGCTGAAAAATGCAAGAGCAACCTACCAGAGGTTAGTAAATTAAATGTTTAACAAGCAAATCGGGAGAAATATGGAGGTACATGTGGATGACATGCGCGTCAAGAGTAAAGAAGAGCTTGCTTATCTAGACGACCTTAAGGAAACATTTGCCACACTCAGACAGTACTAGATGAAATTAAACCCTAGCAAGTGTGCCTTTAGAGTAGCCTCGTGGAAGTTCTTGGGGTTCATGGTGTCCCAAAGGGGGATAGAGGCAAACCCAGAGAAAGTGCGAGCCATACTCGACATTAGGGCTGTCCAGAACAACCCGCCACCCGCCCAACCCGCCCCACCTGCCGGGACCCGACTCGGAACCACCCGATCCGACTACTCTGGTGGTCGGACTCAGGTCCTGACTTTAAAAACCCACCGCCGACGGGTTGAGTGGCGATTTTCTTCTCCAAAACCCGAGCCACCTAACCTGACTGATGTTATCTACAAACCAGCCCAACTCCGGCGAGATTAAGCTCAGATTCGAGGAGATCTGGCGAGATCTCGACCGTATTAGGTAAGATCGAGCTTAGATTTGAGAAGATCCGGCGATATGAAGCTTAGATTCAAGGAGATTTGGCAAGATCAAGCTTAGATTCACGGAGATCCGGTGAGTTTTCCAGGATTCGACGAGTTTTTCCAGACGCCGGCGAATTTTTCTAGATTCCAGTGAGCTTTTCCAGATTCCGGCGACTCTTTTTTTTTTTTTTTTTTTTTTTTTTTTTTTTTTTTTTTTTTTTTTTTTTCCAGATTTCATTGATTTCTTTATTCTGGCAACCCGACTGGCCTGACCGACGCTCATCTCACGAGAAACCGACCCGACCGATTTTTCGGCAGGTCGAGTCCGGGTTTCTCCGTCCCCCACCCGACGCCGGCGGGTCGAGTCTAGGTTGGGTCCAAACCCGACCCAGCCCGACCCGTGGACAGCCCTACTCGACATGATGTCGCCAAAGACCGTAAAAAAAGTCCAGAAGTTCACAGGAAGGATAGCGGCATTCAACAAGTTCGTCTCTAAAGCGATGGACAAATGCTTACCCTTCTTCAAGACATTGAAGCAAGCCTTTGCCTAGACTGACGAATATGAGTCGGCATTTCAAGAACTCAAGCGTTACCTGAGCAATCCACCCCTTCTAAGTCCATCCAAGGAAGGGAAAAACCTGTATCTATATCTGGCAGTATCACCCACAACCGTGAGCATAGCCTTAATTCGAGAAGAAGACAAGAAACAGCTCCCAGTCTACTACGTCAGTCAAGCTTTCCAAGGGGTAGAAGCCAAGTACCCAAGGATTAAGAAGATTACGTTTGCATTAATAGCAGTAGGGAGAATGGTCTAATGGGCAATCGAGCTTAGCCAGTTTAACATCGAGTATCACCCTAGGACAGCCATTAAGGCGCAGGCTTTGGCAAACTTCATCACCAAATTCACTCTTCCAGATGAGGATAGCCCCACCGACGAGACAGAATGGTGAATGATACAGACTGATGGTTTGTTAGCCTAGAGGAGGGGAGGAGTAGGGGTCGTCATCACCACCCCAGATGGAGAAATGCTTAAATATGGAGTTCAGCTAAAATTCCCGGCCACCAATAATGAAGCCAAGTATGAAGGAATATTGACAGAGCTAAGGGTCAGAAAAGCACCAAGAGCTAAAAATTTGCTCCTCTAGAGCAATTCTAAGCTGATAATAGGACAGATTAAGGAGGGGTACAAAACAAAGGAGGAAAGAATGCAAAAATACCTCAGGTTGACGAAGCATTTGACACAGGAGTTTGATAGGGTGGAATTCGTGCAGATCCCTAGGAGGCAGAACATGATAGCCAACGAAATCGCGAAGCTAGCATCGTCAGAAGAAGGATAAACAAGCATAGGCTCAGAGATGGAAGTCTAGAAAAACCCTAGCATCAAAGAAATCACTACATTTGCAATCCAGAGCATAGGTAGCTGAATGACCCCGATCATGTCATTCCTCCAAGATGGACACCTCCTACAAGATGTTGAGGAGGCCAGGAAGGTCAAGAAGAGAGCAGTCATATTCATGATCTTGAATGACACCCTATACAAGAGAGGCTTTTCCATGCCCTACCTAAAGTGCGTAGATGAAGAGGAAGTCAAGTATATTCTGGAAGAGACTCATTAAGGGGTTTGCAGAGACCATGCAGGCCCCAGATCCTTGGTAAGTAAATTTGTCAGAACAGTTTACTTCTGGCCTACTATGCAGGTAGGCGCGAGGGAGCTCGTCAAGAAGTGCGACAAGTGCCAAAGGTTTGAAAATGTCTAACGCCTTCCAACCGAGAAACTGACGACGATAGCTTCCCCATGGCCATTTGCACAATGGGGAATCGACATCATTGGTCCGTTACCCCAAGGTAAAGGACAGGTAAAGTTCCTACTAGTCGCTATTAATTACTTTACAAAATGGGTTGAAGCGGAGGCATTAGCAGCTATTATTGAAGCAAGAATCTAGAGCTTCGTATGGAAGAATATAATTTGCAGGTTCGGAATTCCACGGACGATCATATCAAATAATGGGCAGCAGTTTGACAATCAAGGCTTTAGGGACTTTTGTTCAAGTCTGGGGATCAAGAACCAGTTCTCATCACCAAGACATCCATAGGCAAACAAACAGACAGAGGTGACTAATCGAACACTACTCAAGATTATCAAAACCAAGTTGGACGACGCTAAGGGGGCATGGCTAGAAGAATTGCCCAATGTCTTGTGGGCTTACAGGACCACGGCAAGGACTCCAACAGGAGAAACCTCCTTCAGACTCACTTACGGCACTAAGGCAGTAATCCCGGTCGAAGTGGGAATGAGCAGTACCAGACTAGAGATGTTCCACGAGGACAGCAATGATGACCAATTAAGAGTCAACTTGGATTACCTGGAAGAAGTCGGAGATGGAGCCTCTAACAAGATGACGAAGTACCAGCAGAAGATGGCTGATTACTACAACAAAAGAGTGAAGCTCAGGCAACTAGACATAGGAGACCTTCTCCTACGCAAAGTCACCCCGACAACCAAGGACCCTGCCCAAGGGAACTCGGCCCAACCTGGGAAGGACCCTATCGGATCGTTTATTACTTCAGACAAGGCAGTTACCACCTGGAGACCTTAGATGGACAGAGGCTTTCACGGCCATGGAACATTGAGCACTTGAAGAAGTACCACCAATAGATGTAACAGATGATTGTATTCATTCTTGAAAGCAATAAAAGAACTATTCAGCCAATGTCTTAATGCAAGCGAACCCAAAAATAAAATTAGCTAAGTAACAAGATTCCACCTAGATGGATGTAAGTTATTGACAAAGCCAAAAATGACAAGATCCCTTAACTGGGTGTAAGTCAAACATAAAATTGGCCAAGTAACAAGATTCTGCCTAGACGGATGTAAGTTACTAACGAAGCCAAAAATGACAAGATCCCCTTAACTAGGTGTAAGTCAAACATAAAATTGGCTAAGTAACAAGATTCCGCATAGATGGATGTAAGTTACTAACAAAGCCAAAAATGACAAGATCCCTTAACTGGGTGTAAGTCAAACATAAAATTGGCTAATCAAATTTCGCCTAGACAGATGTAAGTTACCAACGAGACAATGTTTTTTCAATAATCGCAAGTCTCAACAACAATTTTAACCAAGTACCAACAATGCCAGCTATTGACGAAGAAAAAGCAAAGCAGATAGAGACAAAAATATAAACAAGTAAGTGCATAATTACAAACATAAGTAAAGGCCCAAAGACAATGGGCAACCAACACTGTGTTATCATTATAAGCCCATAAACATTGGGTAAAGTTGTTCTCAAATTAGAATATTGTTCTCAAAACATAATTAAAGAGCCCAAAACATACCGGGCACCTAGAAAAAAAAAAGAGATAAAGATTACAAAGGAAAAATGATAGGTTCAGGCATTGTTGGCATCGTCACCACCAGTAGGAGCACTATCAGGAGCATTTCCCTCAGGAGTTGAGGACTGGGAGACTTCGTCAGCAACCATCTCTCTATCCACCTCTTCTAGATCCAAATCCTGTAGATCTACTCCAGTGGGGTGCTTGATGAATTACCTTCTCAGAAGCTCAAAACCTTTAAAATACCAACTAAAGAGCACTGTGTTGCACTCTTCAATTTGCTGGAAAGCCTCAATAGCCTTAGTAGCAATAATTTTATGTTTCTTCTTGGCGGCCAAAAATTGTTCTCTTTTTCCAGAGTTAGCTGTCGCTCAGCTCTGAGGTCGTCGTTCAAGGTCTTGACTTTTTCCTTAAGGGTATTGGCCTCGTCCATGGCGACAATTAAGTCTTTCTTCAACTTAGAGTTCTCCGCCTCCAAAGCTTCCATCCTGGACTTCACAGACGCGACCTTGGCTTCCTGAGTGAGGTACTTTGCTGTGATGTGAAGACTCTCCCCCAACACTTGAAAAGAAAATTGGAGCCTTAAAAAAAAAAAAAGGAATGAAATTGCATAAGTACGTTACCTAAACTAGTTTGTGCAGCCACCACCTTGTTGGAAGGCACGCCTGAGAAAATCTTCAGGTCCTCGGCAGTGATGACCTCAGTGCCCTTTCCACAGCAAGTTCAGCATCGTCCTAGATATTGGACGCATGGGAATCAGCCTTCTCCTTCCTTCTGTCCATCAAGCGCGGCCTTTCGGAGATAGGAGTAGTGATCTCCTCGACAAAAGTGGCTAGAGAAGCTGTCCTCATCACCTCAATATCGGGGATAGTTGGAGCAACGAGGGCAGCTAGAGTAATAGGGGGCCCTTCCTTGTAATACGCACTGCCCTCTTCCCGAGATTGGATAATGGCTCGTTCTTCTTCAATTTCATTTTCACATACATGTCTTGATTAAACTTAGTTGTCATTCCTGCAAGAGGAAAACACTTATTAAAAAAAAAAAAAAAAAAGAGAGAGAGAGGCAAAAGAATCAACATGGACGAGCTTAACACTTACTCTTTTTTTCCTCAATCTCAATATTTTGCAGGACGAAGGAAGATGGTTCTGGACCAAGGCAATAAAAAGCAAGAGTTCACGGGTCCACTAGGTCGTTGAACTTCTCGATTGTACTCGCGTACTCAATGGCCTTCTCCACGCGTTTCTTGTACCTGCTTTTAAGCTTGGGCCATCTCTTACCTGCACATAACAATGAACAAAGGAGTTAGTGACGATAAAATAAACACGATGAAAATTAAGAGACAGAAGAAATAATGACGCACCTAAGTTTGGGATACTCCACTGACAGGCAACCTTGGGAGATCACCCCAAACCTCGTTAGAGGGAGTCTCCTAGTCATCCCCAGACACAAAAAAGAACCGGGACTTCCAGTATCTGAAGAACAAAGGCATGTCCCAGACGATCCTAGTCCTCCTCTCCTAGAGCACCAGCTTATAATACCCGTGTTTCTTAGATTCTTTCAAACGGTATAAGTAGATGAGCTTGTCCACTTTAATCATGTCTCCGTCTGTAGCAGCCAGCCATATCCCTATACTGTTGACCACTATCCTCCACGAATTGGGCATAAGTTGCCTGGAAGCAATACCAAAACAGCCCAAAAACTCCATAACAAATGGGGAACCTAAGTCCACACAGGAAGGCAGCCTCGTAGAAGCATACCTCCCTAAGGAAGAAGTGGCAAGCTTGTTTCTCCTCATGGGGTAGACGAACCCTATGATGGAAAAATGCATGTGCGTAGTGGGAAATTAACGGATCTACATCATTCGTAATTGATAACATGCACAATGTAAATTTCAGAATACAAGAATAAGAGAGTGTACCTTGGTGTGGTGAATTTCAAAACAAAGATTGTAAGCACTTGAGAATACTTTTAATCTTCACTTCAATTCCACTAACACCCAAGATGTATGGTCTCTCAATCAATTATATGAAATGTTCAAGAAAGAATTCAAGAGTGTCCAACACTCACACACACCATTTCATGTAAGTTGTTAGTTGTTAAAATTTTGTATGTTTCTCTCCTTATAAATAATTATCTAATTGGGCTCTAGTATGTGGCTTGGAGTGAGACCAAAAGGGACCAATAAGAAACTAACTCCAATGGGCCTTGGGCTTTTCTGTCAACTCTTGACAAATCTAAAGTTACCATTAACTATATTTAATACCACTATATAAATATAGTTGCACTCTAAGCCTTATTAATAAATTATATCCCAAGACTTTATTGTACATGCAACCCCTTCATAAAATATTCGTAGTAATACAAAGTCATAAATGTAAACTATTTAATCCTTTTAAGTTATTCATCATATATTTATGAAATCCAATTCCATAAATATATACTTTAGTGATTTCTTACTAAAGTGGTTAGGCCTAACTCTCTGAATAACAAACCCATTAAACTTATCTCAAGGGAATATTTTGTATCTCCGTTAAGAGACTATGAATTCCATCTTAAGAATATGTGTTCCATCAACACTAAATGTGACTGCCCAACATACTGAGATTTTGACCGTTACTTTAGATCCCACTCCTGATATATCAAAGCAACCTAAACCTTATGATCAAGTCCACTATTCTCTCAGGATTAAGAGTTCATGCAAATATAAGTCGTGAGATTTATTATTCATTTGACAGTCTTTAGGAGAATAATAAATCTCACAGCGGTCCAATTCAATATGTCTTAACTCTTAAAACATATCAACACATCAACTAGAAGTCTCCACTTCCATGATCAAGACAAATCATTTTAGTTGATATGTTATAGTCTTCGCAGATGAAATGCCCAATTTCATCACCGACTACGAATTGTAATTATAAGTTTACAAAGAACTTGTGACTTATATCTTTTGTGATTAAATCACATAAATCACATACTATGTATCTTATAGACTATATGATAATGTCCAAATATTCATGGTACCATTATTTTAGATAATAATAAAACAAATTTATTAATCATAATATTAAGTCATACATAATGTCACACTTAATATCATACATAACATCATACAATAGGATTTAAGGGTACTAATCCTAACACCCTAACCCTATCTAGGAACTGGAATCTATCCTTAAACCTAGAAAGTGTATCGCCGTCTAAACCACACACCTCTTCAAGGGCATAAAAAGCCCTAACCTCTCAAGCGGTAGAGACAGCGGTATTCCCCTTCACCGAGCCATCGTTAGAAGACAACTCAGTCTCGAGCTCACTAGATCTAACCTTAGACATTCTTTCCCTTTCACCCACCAAACCTTCAAACCAATTGATCGATTGACTAAGCATAGGAAATAACTTACCCAATGCAACACCTAAACCACTATCCTTAAAAACAAAATTCCTAACCAAGGGGAGAAAAGCACGGGAAGCACCTAAGGAGGCCCCCAAACTAGTAAGCAAAAAGGAAATCGAGGGGCACGCTACCTTAACCTCAGAGCTACTAACCATGAAAACTAAAAAGAAAACAGAGGGAAAGAGATGAATACTAAAAACCCCCCAAAAACAAGCACAAAAAGGAGAGAAAATCAGAAATTTATCATAGTTTATATCTACACTGAAAAGAAAAAAGAAGCGGAAAGAAGGAAGAAAGGCATACCTCAAAAGGAAGCATAGGAAACTCAACCACAGAATGCACCAGCTCAAAGAAAATCGCAGAAAAAAGTCAGAGAAGGAGAAGCTTAGAACAATGATTGGAAGTTGGAGAAAGTGAAGGGAAAGTGAAAAGAAGGGAAGTTTAAAAACCAAGGCACAAAAAACTGAAATTCAGCGGGAAACCCCAAGAGTCACATAAATTGGAGTATTAACTCCACTGATTAGAACACGCCATGTGGCCACGATATGTGTAGCGCCGCCACTATGCATTAAATATGGAGTGAAATCCCAAGAACCATGTTTGGTCAGGAAACCTTTCATCTTTTGGTGATTGTTATGACACGTCACGATGACCACAGAACCCAGGGGGCAGCTGATGGGACTGACGAACTCAATTTCCCTGGACGATCTCATCAAACATACTCGTCCACCTCGGTGCGACACGGATGAACATAGAAGAACCATTAATAAGAACATTCAATGCCTTGGGCAATTACTAAACAGTTGGTAGACTGTTGGAGCCTCATCAAAACTCATATTCATGAGCCTTGAGGCGTTACAAAAAGGGCACTAAAGCCACAATTAAGGCCCCCAACAGCTAGGAACCACTAAGCTGTATATATACACTTCGATCAGCTACAAACTAGGTACATAGACACGCCAAAAATCACTTATAGTTACTCTGATATTTTGTATATTCTCTAAAGGCTTGCTTATACTGACTTTGGTATCGGAGACGTTGTGGCAGGCACCACACCGGTGACCACTTTGAAGGAGCCATCTCACCATATTTATAGGGACACAGTCAAGGACTCGGCTCCATCTGGACGCACTTTAAAGAGTGACAATTTACACTTCATCAGTTTGGTGCCATCTGTGGGGACGACATTTTCGTACTTAGGTTCAAAAGTGTAGTTTCCAATTAACTTCTACATTCAGATGGAGTCCAACCAAGATTCTGCAGCATTGGCTTTGTAGTTCCAGGCTCTTGCAGATAGCGTCGAAGAGCTCACTAGACAGAATCAGGAAATGAGGCTACAACTTCAACAGGAGAAGAACCGATCTAATGCCAATCCAGAGGATGAGGGAGATAGCCATAGAAGGAGCGATCATCAAGGTCCAACTACTCTAGATGAACAAAACTTAGATCTTCTCTGGGAGATGAGAAAGGAGTTGGACGAAGCTGACGACAAGGTGCAGTTGATGACCTTTAAAGCAGGATTGAAGTCCAGAGAGTTTGTGGTTTCACTTGCGAAGAATCCTCATGTGGAGAAGCATAAAGTTCTACCAAGTGGCACATTGTATGACATCCTTTTCATTAGGCTTCCATTTCATCTAAATTTAGCATTTATGTCAAACTATTAAGTAATGATAGATACATTATTTCAATGTATAAATAAAATTCAAAGAATTTGTATACATTTATAACTTTACATGCTTTGGATAGATACAGATGGATCTAAAAAATTATGGAAAATGTAGGAAGTAAGAAAACTTTTCAATTATCTGCATTAGATTAACTTCAATGAAGAATTGCAAGAGTCGGATTCAATGAATTGAGAAATATGATTATTTGTCTCCACATTTGTCCAATATAAATCCTCATTTCCTTTGGACTTAAAAAATAAACTTCCATAATTTTTCTCATAATATCTTCTTCTTCTTTTTTCTGAGATTTATGTTAGTTTTCAAAATATTGTGTTCATCTTAAATATTTTGTTTAGATTTAATGTATAAGTTTTTATTTATGTAGCATTGTCATGTGTTTAGGCTTATTTGTTCATATTATATGCCAATTTAGATTTTTGGTTTTTCGTATGATGCATATGCTTGGTAAGGATTTGTAGTTGTTTTGGCAGATTTTAGTTCAATTAAATTTTGGAGGTTAAATTGTGATATTATTGCATCACTATGACATTATTTTTTCTATTGCTGTATCATGAAATTCTAGTAGTTTTTATAGCTAATCTATATATATAATAATAGGTAAAGCAGAGAGAAAATCCAATTAGATTTCAATTGGATTCTCAATTTTGCGCCACTTGTCCTAACCAAAACTCAAAAAAAAATTTAATTAGATTATAAATTTGACTCCAATTTTGTGTCATGTATCTTATCTAAATTTTTAAATTTTTGTGCCCAAATAAATGATGCATTAACATTTTACACGGAAGCCAAGAAAACCACAATGATAATGCTCATTAGCCTAAGCAAAAACATCTCACCTGCACACTTTTATGGAGATTATAAATTGGACTCCAATTTTGTGTTATGTATCTTATCTAAATTTTCTAATTTTTGTGTCCAAATAAATGATGCATTAACATTTAACACGGAAGTCAAGAAAACCACAATGATAACACTCATTGGCCTAAGTAAGAACATCTCACCTGCACACTTTTATGGGTGATCTCAATAGAGTCTGGAGCTCTTGTAATCCCACAACTAGAACCAAGGAGTCCAACGAGAAAGACTATAAAAGTAAAACATCATCTCCTCCTAATTCCATATCGTCATCACATGTCTCCTCCTTTCTCAACCTCCACCAACTAGATTCACACACTACCCTCTCCTCCTTACGGATTTCTCATAGCAAGGCTGGGTTCAAACACAATATTGAATCCCACTCTTCTTTGCTTCACACTCTCATACATTAGCGCTTCATTGGCGCCTCCAAGAAGATTCCAAGCTTAATGATTAGTTCTTATTTTTTAATAGTTTTTAGTGTGTCTGGATTAAGATTTTGTTAATTTGTTAAGAGTGAACAAAAATATAATCATATATATTATATTAAGTTGAAGTTCAATTTTAGAATTCAAATCGAATCAAATTAATTTCTAATTGTAGTTTAATTTTGTGCTATGTGTCCAATTTGATTTTTAAATGTTGGTGTTAAGTTACCTCCATTCATAATGCTCAATGTGGAAACTGAATCTACCAAGATAAACATCTTATCATCACAATTTTGCAAGATTATTGTTTTAATCATTTTCAGGTGTGGATTTTGAGATTAAGTTGCTCACAATTGGTGGGAGAAGATTGAAGCTTATAATTTGGGACAAAGGCAACTGCTGAAATTATTTTGAATTATAGTTTCATTTTAATCTTTGATTAATGATGCTTTTGGAAGTGATAGTTTATGCTAACATGTAATCTTTCTCTTCTTTCAAGTTAGTCATTGCTTTTGGTGCATAAATAGATTGTAGAGCTATTAACAATTGATGAAAGATATGTATACATGATTTTTAGTTAGGTGAACTTTTGGATTTTAATAGAAACATTTAACCTTTTGATGTTGAAAAAACAAGAAGGTAAAATGTTCTGTAAATTTTAATTTTGTGAAACTGATCAATGGCAATTTGAAGTGTTAAAAGAGACAAAAATTTTGACTTCAGCTTGAAATGTACTCAAAATAAACTCAAGGCCAGCGTATTAGACATGTCTATAGGGGAAAAGTGTTATCTGATGGCATCTCCACTAAAAACTGTGAATTGCAACACACTTTTGATTCAAATACGCTATTCATGTCCAATTTTATTAGAAATTTTTGAAGAAAGTTTCATTTAATGTCCCTTTATATATTTTAAATAATAAAATGCAATATTCTCTTTTTTTATTCATTGTTTTATCTAATGCTATCCTATGTATGATAAACCACAAAAAAAAAAAATAATACCAATAGCATTACGTAAATAATAAAATGCAATATATATTTTTCATTGTTTGATTTAATTCTATGATCTATGTGATAAACCCAAAAAAAAAACAAAAACAAAAAAAATTGGTCAATAGCATCATTACAATTAACTAGTCCCGTGCGGTAGCACGGGGTTACATACTAGTTGATATATAAAGCATAAATCATACAAGAAAGACACCTAGGAATTAACAAGTTTGTGGGTGACAATGTGAAACTGTGATCTGGTGACATTTTTTAGTTGTATGAATTAGAGGAATTTTTTTCCCTAATGTATTTAGTTTGAATTTAATTTTAGTAGAAAACTTCATAGATTTTTAACATAGTATTCATGAAATCAATGGGTCATAAATAATTTCTTATAAAATTCATCAAAATGCACTGCAAATCACGCGGGATATTGGCTAGTTCTTCTAATAATCAACATCAGCTCAATCCCAGGTAGTTGGTTCGGCATTTCTTGCAGCCATGCAGAAAGTGTGATTAAATAAACCTGACTAACTCAAGCTTAAAAGGTATGCTGTATGAATTTTCATTCTCATCTCTCCCTAACCTTGCATATATTGATTAGCCTGAATGAACTCTATGTTATAGTCCCTATTGAAATAACTTACCTGTCCAAGCTAATATATCTTTCTCTGTCATCTAATAAGTTATCCAGAGAAATCCCACCCCTGATTGGCTAGCTGAGAAGTCTTGAGGTCCTACGTCTGGGTGAAAATCAGTTAAATGGCTTAATTCCTCAACAATTCGGTCAATTAGAGTCTCTTAATAACCTTTTTTTTTTTTTTTTTTTGTATGCCAACAATCTCAATGGTTCCAATTTCTATAGGTAATTTAAGCAATTTGGCTTACCTATACCTCTATGATAATAAACTTTCTGCTTTCATTCCTCTAGAAATCGGAAAGCTCCCCAATTTAGTTGAACTTGACATAAACAACAACATTCTAACAGGTCCAATCCCTTCTAGTATTGGAAACTTAGAAACGTTGACATTGTTGCATATATATATATATATATATAACAATCAACTCTCTGGCTTGATTCCCATAACATTAGGTACATTTGCCAACCAAACTTTCTTACACCTATACAACAATAACCTTTCTGGCACCATCCCTAAAGAATTAGGAAACTTGAAGTCCATAACGAGACTTCAACTAGGCGAAAATAGGTTAAGTGGTAATAATAATATACCAATTTCCTTGGGTAATTTGAGGGACTTAGAAATTTTATTCCTCGTTGATAACTAACATTCTGGTCCCATTTCTCAAGAGATAGGAAATCTCATGAAGTTGGTTGTGCTGCAATTAGATGCAAACCATTTAACTAGTCTTTTAGCTCAAAACTTATGCCAAAGTAGCTATCTTCAAAATTTTACTGCAAATAGTAATCATCTCATAGGTCCTATACCAAAAACTGTAAGAAACTGCATGAGTTTATTTAGAATCCACCTTAGGAGAAACCAACTTTGGGGAAATATATCTGAAGATTTTGGTATCTATAAAAACTTGTGGTACATTGATCTAAGAAACAATTAAATTTTATGGTGAAGTCTCTCACGATTGGAGTAAGTGCCTATAACTTAGTACTCTACGGATTGCTAGGAGCAATATTAGTGGTGGCATATCCACTGAAATTGGAAACTCCATTCAAGTCCATGAACTTGATCCTTCTTTTAGTCAGTTAGTTGGGAAGCTGCCAAAGAAATTTGGGAAGTTGACTTCTTTGTTGGCACTGATGTTAAATGGAAATCAAATTTCTGGTGATATACCTCTAGACCTGGGATCATTAACAAATATTGAGCATATGGATCTATCTAAGAATAGATTTGACAAGTCGATCCCCAAAAATATAAGGAACCTTTTGAAACTAAACTATTTGAATATGAGCAACAAGAAGTTTGGCAATAACAATATTCCAATTAAAATGCGCATTTTAGCTCATTTTTCCCAACTAGATTTGAGTCATAAGTGGCTTGAGGAAAAGATACTTTCACAAATTGGCAATCTTCACAGCTTGGACATGTTGAAAATCTCCGACAATAACCTTTCCGGTTTCCTTCCATTTGCTCCTGAAGAAATTCATGGCTTGTCATATGTAGACATATCCTATAATAATTTGGAGGGTCCTCTTCCCAATAGCAAAGCATTTAAACATGCTCGCATAGAAGCACTACAAGGTAATAAAGGGCTGGGTGGAAATGTTACAGGATTGCAACCCTGTTTGGTAGGAAGACCTATTTCGAAAGAGGGACATAAAATCACTTTCTTAATCATTCTCACTTTTTCGGGAACACGTTCACTTGTATCAATGTTTCTTGTAATTTTCTTCATTTTCCAAAGAAAAAGGAAGCACCCCGTACAGATCAAACACATAACATGCATGAAGAAAAAGTGTTTTTGATAACAATTTTTGATGGAAGAGCAATGTAGAAGGAAATCATTGAAGCAACCTGGTGCTTTGATGCTTTGTTTTGCATTGGGATGGGAGGACAACAAATTGCCTATGTTAGGGACATATTTTATGTAATTGACTAATCTTTTGACAAAATGCACTTTATTTGTAATTGGATAGATCTAGGATGGGTTTAGTACTTCAAGAAACAAGTGTTCAAGTTAAGTATTAAAGCCATGCAAATTCGTCCAAGAAATAAGTGAAAAAGTGCTGTTCATTTTCTCACAACCCTAGACATATATAAGGATTATTTTAAAGGCCGTCACACATGCATTGTGTGACCGAATGCAAAAAGTGGCCTAGGTCATTATTCTCTCTATAGAAGCTACTGCATCTTTACGCCAAGGGTTTTGTGGCCAAGGAGCTTCCTGATCTTCATTGTTGATGAACTGAAAAACTTTGTAGCCAACCATCTTCTTCAAGTTGGTGGGTTAGTCACGTACTGGGATTCATGCATCATTGGTTAGTCACATACTGGTATTCGTGCATTGAATGGAAAGATTGCCGCTACAATACAAATCCAATTGAGTATTGGGGTAAGGGTTCAACTGTAGGTTGATATTTCGAGATAGGCTTTGGTAAGATTCCTTATAATTGTAACCGCTTATAATTGATAATAGTAAATTCTTGGGAGTGGTGGCCTTAAAATTACCCGGTGGGGTTTTGCTTTGGTGGTTTTCCCTATTCGTAAATAAATCACCTGTGTCAAATTTAATTTTTGCTGCATTTAGTTATTTGGTGATTTGTTTTTGCTACCATGCTATTGCATTCGATTTGACTAATTAATTAACTTGGGTAATTAATTAATTTGCAAGGGGTCAATTCATTTTTGCCCTATCAAGTGGTATTAGAGCAGGCACACTTTGATTAAGTTTAATCATTGATGTGTGATCCATTGACCCCTATTTGTCATGGATAGAGGAAAATCCTTTATTATACCTCCTTTTTTTTTATGGCACTAACTATGCATATTGGAAAGTACGTATGAGAGCTTTCTTGCAGTCTTTAGATGAGAAGGTCTGGCAAGCTGTGGAAATTGGCTGGGTGAAGCCAAAGGAAGCGCCAATTGATTGAGATGAGGCCATGATCAAAGCGGGAAACTTCAACAGCAGAGCATTGAATGTCCTATTCAATGCAGTGACTAATGAAAAGTTCAAGAAGATATCCTCAACTGAAATTACTAAGGAAGCGTGGACCATTCTTCAGACTACCTATAAAGGAACTAAAGCTGTCAAGGATTTTAAGCTCCAAAGGCTCACTACGAGCCTTGAAGAAATTAAGATGGAGAAGGATGAGTCATTTAATGAATTCTATGCCATGCTGAAGGACATAGTCAACTCAACCTTCAATCTTGGAGAATAGATTCCCGAACCCAATTTTGTGAGAAAGGTGCTTAGATCTCTACTTGAGAGATTTCATGCTAAGATCACTGCTATTGAAGAATTAAAGGACATTGACACCATTCCTTTGACAGTGCAGATTGGTAACTTGCAAACCTATGAATTGGGTTTGACTAGACTTGGGAAAGGAAGCAAAAGTAAGAGCATGGCATTAAAGGCCAAAAATAATGAGACTAATGAGTCTTCAGATGATGAAGATTCCAAGACAAAGTCATACATCACTAGGCAATTCAAGAAGTTCGTGAAGAATGCCAATGTGAAAGTTTTTGATAAGGACCATAAGCAATCCCGTTCTTCACAATTCAAAAGTCAAGATAGAGGGAAGAAGGATGCTAAGGATGGCGGTCAATATACTATTCCCTCCGGACCAAAGTGCTTTGGATGTCACGATTTTGGACACATGAAACAAGAATGTCCAACATATCTCAAGTCAATTGGGAAAAGCAAGGCTCTTGCTGCTAGCTTAAGTGATACCGAGCCTGAGACTAAGTCAGATGACAGTGATCACGAGGGAATCTTGAGTGCTTTCACTGCCATAGTGAATCCTACTCAGGGGATCATAGAAGTAATGGATGAAGAAAAGGTCTTGATGGAATCCAAATTTGAGAAAATGGATGATTAAGATGACATCCATACAGCCTTTGCTAAGTTGTACAAGGTCTCCGAGAAGCATGAGAAACTGTATAGGCTAGCCACCAAGAAGCTGAGTGATGTGGAACTAGATCGAGAGGAGCTCTCTACCAAGGTTGATGAAGCCAATTAAACCTTTGGAGCATTACGATTTGAGAACAATTTTTTGACTGAAAGGACCAAGAAAGTTAAAGCAAAACTATTTCAAGTCAGAGCTCAATTGGAGAGGACTTCTAATGCAAAGCTCGATGAGATGCTAAGCCTTCAAAAAGTTGCTTCTAACAAAACCGGTTTGTTCTCACCTGCTGATAATGTTAATTCTGAGAACAATGAATCTAAAACTGAAATAGCTAGTGAGAACATAAATAAAGGCAAATCTATTCGAGGAGCACCCCTTAAGGCTGAAAAGAAAGAGACTAGAAACCCTAGGACTAAGAAGGAAAACAACAAAAAGTATCAACAAAAGAAGCCGCATTTCTGTCATCATTGTAGAGCTTCAGGGCATACATGTCCAAATTGCTATAAGTGGTTAGCTACTCAACAAAGCAATAGTATGCTCTCGTTTGGAAACCAGAATTAGTTTCCACCCACTCTTGCTCCTGTGGGAGATCTTCTTAGAGCCATTATGCTCCTTTCAAACCTTAATGGATTCAATTCTTCCCCCTCTCCTCAAGATCAAAGGTTCACGCAAAGGAAAGTTCCTTCCTTAAAACCTAAAGTGTGGAAGGAAAAAGGCTCCAAGTGATAATTCACTTTATCTCTCCCCTTGCTTGCATATCTTGCTTGTTTGTTTTGCTTTCTTGTTTTTGAGTCAATCTAGTTTTATGCTTTGTGTGTTTCTTTATGTTTTTTTTTTTGGTTGTTTTCAGTTTTTGCTTTATTTTGTTTTTCATAATATATATATATATATATATATGAAAAATTGAAAAATACAAAAACAGTGTGTGTTTGTGTATATTGGTACTTGTGTAACCTGGATGGCCATTGAAACAAAATTTTCTAAACTTTGTATCTCTTTTACCTTAAATGAGCATCTCAATGTATAACTAATCAAGTGAGCTTTGTGGCTCGTGTTTGTGATGAGTACGATTAAGATTGTCTCTTATATCTCATACTCATATCAGTCTTTTTGACGGGAAGGACTAAAAAATCCTAAAAGAAAGGCATAAATAACCATCTCACCACTAAAGCCTGCCAATCATGAATAACATTTGTGTGCTTAGGCACAGCAAAATTGGGTGTTTTAGCTTACATAAATGGGTATTTCTTCTCTCCCTTATATGCCCATGCATACTATGCTTAAAAAGAGAAAAAAAAAATATGCAAAGAAAAATAAAAGCAAAAAGAATAAAAATGCTTCTAAAATGGTTGCAAGCGTGTTTCTAGGAGATGTGGGAGTTATAGAATGTACCTCGA
This sequence comes from Quercus ilex subsp. ballota, assembly GCA_032727855.1. Classification (NCBI taxonomy): domain Eukaryota; kingdom Viridiplantae; phylum Streptophyta; class Magnoliopsida; order Fagales; family Fagaceae; genus Quercus; species Quercus ilex. Next base: position 32,299,186 of record CM064916.1, on the reverse strand, counting down.
AGGTGATAGTTCCCATCAAGCAGTTATGATTGTGTGTGAGTGTATTTGATTTTCTATAGTTTCAAATCTTCATAATATAAGACACTTATGCACTCTTGTTATGTTTTCACATACACGCATACTCTTCGCTACTTTTGATACGTGTGTAGGTACAATGTGATTTGGCCATCACAGGAGATACATGTGTTAATATATGCTCACTAAATTGTCTTAACTTGTTTTTGAAATATAAAATTGGTTAGACTTGTTTAGTGTGTGTGTGTGTGTGTGTGTGTGTTTTGGATCTATCTATGCTTTGCATATATGTTGAGAGATGTTTTGAGAGCTTAACATGTTGATTGGATTTTTGGCTGAGTAGCTTGCTTGTTGCATTCATCTTTATATGTTTTCCCTTCTTTAAAACTCCATTTCTTCAAGCTCGACAGCTTCTCAACAGATCCTCAACAGATTCTTTTTCTATCCAGCCTTCTTTCTCTTTTCTCGATAAATCTCGACAGATTCTTGATCCATCGAGATTTCTAGGTTTCTTCTCTATAGAATCTCGACAGCTTCTTTAATCCATCGAGCCAAGTTTCTTTGCTCTCTGTCAGCTCGATAGATTCTCGACAGATTGTTCGATCCATCGAGGTGAGTTTTGCTGTCGACAGATCCTTGATAACACCTCTACAGATTCATTTCCTTTGAGATTTTGTGCTTGACAGATCCTCGATAGAATCTTCGATCCATCAAGCTGTGTTTTCTATTTTGAAAGACAAGGGCGATTCAGAATTCACTTTTCTCACTTCTCTCTCGATAGATCTTTTTCTTTTTTGACCCAAACACTCTCCTCTCATTCAAATCTCTCGACCAGCTCAAGTTTCAGCCTAAATCAAGGCTAAATCTCTTGGTAAGTGTTCTTAAACCCTCATTTTTCATGCATTCATGCATTTTTAGACCTAGGTTTTAGGTTTTCAAAAATTTTTGGGGTTTTTACCCATGATGCTTTTAAATTCTCATGTCACATGTTCATGCATTTTTCATGCATACGTTCTTTTCATCTTTCTTATTCTGAACTTGTGTTGTGTTCTCTCTCTCTCTCTCTCTCTCTCTCTCTCGGATAGACTGCACTATGACACCTAAATAATGCAAATCCACTCCAGCTTGGAATCATCTTCAAGGTTCTGGGTCTTATTTTTTTGATCCTCCCGTCCCCCTCTACATTCAGTTCCGTGATGAAAAGGCTAGGAAGGACTTCTCTGAGAACTTCTAGAAACGTGGCGTTCATCTGGAATGCCAGGTTATCCTGTCGAATTTTGCCGACACTCCTCTCATCGCTGTTATTTGGACTCGAGGTTAGGAATCTTTTCTTGAGAGACCAATGAGGTGTCCCGTCATGTTTATATAGGAGTTTTACTCCAATATACATGACATTGATACCTCTGTGCCTCAGTTTGTTACTTAGAGGTACACATATTGTAGTTACTTCGGATCTTATATCTGAGGTACTACATATTACCAGGGTAGCGCATCTTGACTACCCAGGCTGTGATCATCTACGAACTATGTCTAGAGACGAGCTTCTATCTCATTTTTGTGAGACTCCTTCCACATGGGGCGGTAAGCTAAACACCCCATGCTTGGGCTTTACCAAAGGCTTGAGGTTCCTTAACATGGTGATGATATTCACTCTTACTCCTTTGTCTCACTATAAAACTCTATCACTAGGCCTTGTGCTTGTTTTCTTTTGTCTCTTTTAGATGACCTATCTATTGACTTTCCCTCTCACTTCATCGCACCTATTCTAGATGTGTATTTGGATACCGTGACTTGTGATAAGCTCATCTTTCCTTCGGCTATCACACGGATCCTTCAGCACTTTCACATCCCCATTCCTCTCTCTCTCTTCTCTTCACTACCATGGGTGCCATCAGTGCCGGTTCTATTTAGCGAAGTGAGGCCTAGCTTCAACTGAAGTGGCCACGAGTGGAGACTACAAATCCTACAACTTCTGCTGTTCCGCCTTCTTCTTCCTCGGCTCCTTCTACCTCTGCAGCTGGTGGTGTGACCCTCAAAGCCATCATGGTGCAGCTTTAGCGAATGGAGGCTAACTTTGGTGGTCGTTTTGACTATCTCACGGATGAGATGTATCAGATGAACACCCTAGTCAGTCGCATTGCCCATAGACAAGCTCGCATCGGTGGTTTTGCTCCTTCCCCCTCTCATTCTCCAGAGGCCTTGGCTGATAAGGGTGATGATGCTGATGATGATAAGGATGATACTAGCTCTTCTGGTGATGACGACCTCTCAGTGACTTGCCCTTTGTCATTCATGACAAAAAAGGGGAGTAGTTTTGGTTTCGAGAGTAGTCTTGTATTTAGTGGGAGAGTTAGTATAGGACATTTTTGATAGGGGGAGTGTATATAGATTTTGATGGATCTAGTGAGGTTTATATGTACTTTGCTTTTCTTCTTTTTATATTTGCCTCTCGTACACCGATCTTGTGACCATTTATTTACATACATTGTACTTTATTCTTATATATATGTTAGGACATATATATTTTAACTTGATTAAGAAAATATGTCATTTATTTATGTAGATTGGCTAATCCTTTGACAAAACGCACTCTACTTGTAATTGGGTAGTTCTAGGTGTTTTTAATACTTCAAGAAACAATGTTTCAAGGTCAAGTGTGGAAGTCATTAAGTCTATCCAAGAGAAAGCAAGCTGAAGTGCAAAGTTTTTAAAGCTCGACACCTCTCGATAGCTACCTCGACACCTGGCTATCTGTCGAGATCTTCAGCTGATTCTTATCGCAATCTCGATAGCTTCTCGATAGCTGGTCGATTGATCGAGAAAGTTTCTGTCCTCTCGACACCTTCTCGACACCTCCTCGATAGCTGCTATCTGTTGAGATTCATTAAACCTCGACACCTCCTCGACACCTCTCAATCGATTGAGGTTATGGGAAATCAGAATTTTCAGCTTTTTGATTTTTGGGCCAGGCTTTTGTATTTGTGTAGGGTTTCTTTTCTCACAACCCTAGACCTATATAAGGCTTATTTTAGAGGCCGTCACATAAGAGAATACAAGGAGGACATATGAAAAAGGTGATCGATGCCTTATTCTCTCTAAAAGAAGTTACTGCGTCTTTGCGCCTTTGGGTTTTGTAACCAAGTGCTTCTTGATCTTCATTGTTGATGAAGTGAAGAACTTTGCAGCCAACATTCTTCTTCCTTAAGTTGGTGAGTGAGTCACGTACTAGGATTCGTGCAAAGGAGTTAGTCACATACTGAGATACGTGCAACAAAAAGGGTGGCGTTCATATATTGAAGAGTTCAGAGGTTCTGAAGCGGTAGAAGGTTTCTGCTGTGAGTTCATCTACGGGGATTGTAGAGTCATGGGACAAAAGTTTTGTACTAGATCTGAAACTTCTCTTTTCTATAGTGGATTGCTTTTCGGGAAGGTTTCCCCCCAGGTTTTTTACTGTGAAACTAGTTGGTTTCATTGGTTTTCCTGGGTCATCATATCTTGTCTTATTTACTTTTTCGCTGCATTCATTATTGACATGATATTGATGTTTGTTTGTTTTAACAAGGTTTGTTCATAATAAATCTAATTAACAACTTGGGTTTAAAACTTGTTAATTCTATCAACCGAGGTCTAAATTTTCCAACAAGTGGTATCAAAGCGGGTTCACTCTGATTGGATTAATTTCCTGAGTGTGATCCATTGACCCCTGTTGTCATGGATAGAGGACAATCTTTATTTATACCTCCTTTATTTGATGGAACTAATTATGCGTACTAGAAAGTTCGTATGAAAGTTTTTTTGCAGGCTCTAGGTGAACAGGTATGGCAAGCTGTTGAAGTTGGCTGGATTAAGCCGAAGGAAGCACCTGTGGATTGGGATGATGCAACAATTGTAGCTGCAAATTTCAATAGTAGGGCCTTGAATGCTTTGTTTTGTGGGGTGACTAATGAAGAATTCAAGAAAATTTCATCCACTGAAGTTGCCAAGGAAGCATGGACTATTCTTGAGACCACCTATGAAGGTACCAAGGCAGTAAAGATTGTGAAACTTCAACAACTCACTAGTAGTTGTGAAGAAATAAGAATGGAAGAGGATGAGACCTTTGATGAGTTCTATGCCAAACTCAAGGATATTGTGAATTCTGCCTTCAACCTTGGAGAATGTATTGCAGAATCCAAAATTGTGAGGAAAATCCTTAGGTCCTTACCTGAAAGATTCCATGCCAAGATCACTACCATTGAAGAAGTCAAGGACATTGATCAAATTCTTTTGACTGAGCTTGTAGGGAACCTTCAAACCTATGAGATGGGATTAGGCTCAATGGGAAAAGGTGGAAAGAGCAAAAACTTGGCTCTTAAAGGTATAGAGGAAGAGATTGAGGACTCTGAAAGTGAAGATGAAGATGAAGATGATGATGAGGATGAAGATCTATCCTTCATAACTGATGAGATTATCAGACTTCTTCAATTTAGGAAAAAGGATAAAGGCAAACCTCCTAGGAAATCTAAATCCTCAAGAAAGGGCAAGAATGAGAAATCCCTCATCCAATGCCATGAGTGCAAAGGTTTTGGTCATATGAGGATAGAGTGTCCAAACTACCTCATGAAGGGAAAGACCAAGGAGTCAAAAGATAAAGGGTTGGTTGCTACCTGGAGTGATACTGAGGATGACTCTTCTGATGAGTTTGTGGATGAATGTCGTCAAGTTATGGCCTTTGCTGCCTCAACCGACAAGGTGATTGTGGAAAGTGCTAGTGACAGTGAGGATTCTTCTGATGATGAAGTATTGAGTGCTCAAAAGCTTAGTTCTGATAAGACTGGCTTAGGATATGCTGTTTCCTCCAGCCCTTCCTCTTCCACGGCTTCTGGATCAAGGATTGTCTTTGTGCCACAATCTGAGAAAGGTAATAAAGGTATGAAATCCAAAACTATTCTGGTTAATTCTAAATCCTTTGTTAGACCTCATGTTTGTCACCATTGTGGTGTTGCTGGACACATTCGTCCTAATTGCTTTAAGTTGTATCCTTATAAGCAATTGTCCAAACGGTCACAGGTTTCCTCTCAAGGACCTACACATTTGTTTGGAGAGTTATTAAAAGTCTTGAGCTTTTTAACTCAATTTCAGGAGAATTCTAATTCTTCAATGTCCTTTAGTAGACATACTAGGACACGTGCCTTTTCATCTTCACGGCCAAAGACTCGTGCTGTGTGGGTGAGAAAGGAGCCTAAGACTTAATTGTCTTTTCTGTTTGTTCTCTGCTTTGATTCTTTCTATCTAAAGTAGGACTTTTTGCTTGATTTCTTATCTGCTTTTGGAATCATGGTTTCATGCAACTACATCTTTCTATCATGCCTTCATGCATATGCATTTTTCCTTCATGCATTCATGTTGTTTATCTGTTTTTGTTTGGTTGTTTAGTTTTTATTTTGTTTTGTTTTCAAAATAAAAATTGAAAAAAAAAAACAGAAAAAAAAAACAGTGTGTGTTTTGTGTACTTTGGTATTTGTGTACCTTGGATGGCCAATGAAACAAAGTTTTCTAAACTTTGTATCTTTTGTAGCTTAGATGAGCATCTCTATGCACAACTAAGCAAGTGAGCTTTGTGGCTTTTGTTTGTGATGAGTAAGATTAGGTTATCTCTTAAAACTTAACACTCATATCACTCTTTTTGACGGGTAGGACTAGAAAATCCTAAGAGAAAGGCATAAATAACCATCTCACCACTGTTGCTCGCCAATCATAATATGACACCTGTATGCTTTGGCATAGCAAAAGTGCAGTGTCAAAGACATTCGTATGCTTCGGCATAGCAAAAGTGCGATGTCAAATGCTTAACATCTTGGGTATTTCTTTTCTCTCTTTTATATACCCATGTATGATATGCTAAAATAAAAGATAATATGCAAAGAAAATAAAAAGCAAAAAGATTAAAAATGCTTTAAATATGGTTGCAAGCGTGTATTCTAGGAGATGTGGGAGTTATAGGATGTACCTCGAAGGTGATAGTCCCCATCAAACAGTTATGATTGTGTGTGAGTTAAAAGTTATTTTCTCATATCTCAGATCGTCATAACATGTATACACATATGCAATCTTGCGATGTTTTTCACACACAACACGCAATATTCTTTGCTACTTTTGATACATATGCAGGTACAATGTGATTTGGTCATCACAAAGGTTTTACATGTGCTAATGTATGCTCACTAAACTGTCTTGACTTGTTTTTGAAATATAAAATTGGTTAGACTTGTTTTGTGTGTGTATGTGTTTTGGGATTTATGTGCTTAACATTTTTCTTGTTTTTCACATGTTTTGCATCCTTCTATTATCTTGTCATCCATAGCATCTTGTTTCATTACATTCATGCATTTATATGGATTTCTTTGTAACCCCTTGATCATCCTTGATCATCTTTATGTTTCTCGGGTTAAGTTTTCTAGCTTCTTGTACCCTTTGTCAATCATGACAAAAAGGGGGAGAGAAATTGTGACTTTGTGGTTTCTTTTTTAAGATTCTACAAGTTAGGGGGAGAAATACATTCCTTTGTAAGAGGGAGACGTGTTTCATCTTGTTAGGGGGAGTGCTTACTTCCTTGCTCTTGTACCTTGGGTCTTGTGACCATGTTTACATACATTGTGTTTATCTTCTTTATATGTTGATGTATGTTTCTTTCACCTCTCTCTTCATGTGTTGTTTCTTTTCTATCTTTATACACATATTCTTTATACTTGTATGCAATCTATTTATTTCTGTTTCACACAAGATGCCTTGATGAGTTTTGTTTAAAGTGTTTCAGAAATACAGGTTGTCAAAGTTTACTTGCCATAAACTCTCTTCTTGCAAAGTTTTTCAAGAGTTTGTGTTAGGATAGATTTTATTGTATTCAATAAGTGAATATGAGTTGAGTGTCTTATGACTTCTCTCATATGCACATTTGTTTGTTGTGGTTTTGTCACGGATTGCCAAAGGGGGAGATTGTTAGGACATATATGTTTTAACTTGATTAAGAACATATGTCATTTATTTATGTAGATTGGCTAATCCTTTGACAAAACGCACTCTACTTGTAATTTGGTAGTTCTAGGTGTTTTTAATACTTCAAGAAACAATGTTTCAAGGTCAAGTGTTGAAGTCATCAAGTCTGTCCAAGAGAAAGCAAGCTGAAGTGCAAAGTTTTTAAAGCTCGACACCTCTCGATAGCTACCTCGACACTTGGCTATCTGTCGAGATCTTCAGCTGATTCTTATCGCAATCTCGATAGCTTCTCGATCGATCGAGAAAGTTTCTGTCCTCTCGACACCTTATCGACACCTCCTCGATAGCTGCTATCTGTAGAGATTCATTAAACCTCGACACCTCCTCGACACCTCTCGATCGATCGAGGTTATGGGAAATCAGAATTTTCAGCTTTTTGATTTTTGGGCCAGGCTTTTGTATTTGTGTGGGGTTTCTTTTCTCACAACCCTAGACCTATATAAGACTTATTTTAGAGGCCGTCACATAAGAGAATACAAGGAGGACATATGAAAAAGGTGATCGATGCCTTATTCTCTCTAAAAGAAGTTACTGCGTTTTTGCGCCTTTGGGTTTTGTAACCAAGTGCTTCTTGATCTTTATTGTTGATGAAGTGAAGAACTTTGCAGCCAACATTCTTCTTCCTTAAGTTGGTGAGTGAGTCACGTGCTAGGATTCGTGCAAAGGAGTTAGTCACGTACTGAGATACGTGCAACAAAAAGGGTGGCGTTCATATATTGAAGAGTTCAGAGGTTCTGAAGTGGTAGAAGGTTTCTGCTGTGAGTTCATCTACGGGGATTGTAGAGTCTAGGGACAAAAGTTTTGTACTAGATCTGAAACTTCTCTTTTCTATAGTGGATTGCTTTTCGGGAAGGTTTCCCCCCAGGTTTTTTACTGTGAAACTGGTTGGTTTCATTGGTTTTCCTGGGTTATCATATCTTGTCTTATTTACTTTTTCCGTTGCATTCATTATTGACATGATATTGATGTTTGTTTTTTTTAACAAGGTTTGTTCATAATAAATCTAATTAACAACTTGGGTTTAAAACTTGTTAATTCTATCAACCGGGGTCTAAATTTTCCAACAATATATTTGATGATGATGTATGTGTTTCTTCACCTACCTCTACATGTGTTGTTTCTTTTCTTTCTTTATACACAAGTTTCTTTATATATGAAATCTTTATTTTTGTTTCACTCATGATGCCTTGATGAGTCTTGTATAAGTGTTTCAGGAAGACAGGTTGTGAAAGTCTACCGTGCCATGAACTCTCTTCTTGCAAAGTTTTTCAAGAGTTTATGTTAGGGTTAGATTTATGTTGTATTTCAACAAGTGGTTATAAGTTTAGTGATTTAAGATTTCTTTCATGATACATTTGTTTGTTGTGGTTTTGTCACAGATTGTCAAATGGGGAGATTGTTAGGGACATATTTTTTGTAATTGGCTAATCTTTTAACAAAGCACACTTTACTTGTAATTGGGTAGATCTAGGATGGATTTAGTACTTCAAAAAACAAGTGTTCAAGTTAAGTATTGAAGTCAAGCAAATCTGACCAAGAAACAAGTGAAGAAGTGCTGCTCATTAAAGCTCGACAGAAGTCTCGACAAAATCCTTTCTATCGAGATTTAATGTTGAAGCTCGACAGATTCTCGACACAAGCTGTATTTGTCAAGAATTACGAAATCAAACTTTTCAAATTTGATTACATGCATATTCTTAGGTATTTGTATAGTGTTTCTTTTCTCACAACTCTAGACATATATAAGGATTATTTTAAAGGTTGTCACTCATGTATTGTGTAACTGAACGCAAAAAGTGGCCTAGTTCATTATTCTCTCTATAGAAGCTACTGTGTCTTTACACCAAGGGTTTTGTGACCAATGAGCTTCCTAATCTTCATTGTTGATGAACTGAAGAACTTTGCAGCCAACAATTTTCTTCAAGTTGGTGGGTTAGTCACATACTGGGATTCGTGCATTGAACGGAAAGATTGCTGCTACAATACAAGTTCAATTAGGTATTGGGTAAGGGTTCAATTGTAGGCTGGTATTTTGGGATAGGCCAAAGGGTTTGGTAAGATTCCTTATACTTGTAACTGCTTGTGATTGATAATAGTGAATTCTTAGGAGTGGTGATCTTAAAATCACCCGATGGAGTTTTGCCTCGGTGGTTTTCCCCATTCGTAAACAAATCACCTATATCAAATTTAATTTCTGCTATATTTAGTTATTTGGTGATTTGTTTGCGCTACCACGCTATTGCATGTAATTTGACTAATTAATTAACTTGGGTAATTAATTAATTTGTAAGGGGTCAATTCATTTTTACCCTATCAGTCTATAAAGTAAATCTAACATCAGGAAACAAAGTTGTAGTGAAGAGACTTGGATCCTTGCATGATGGTGGGATTGCACAGCAAAAAGAGTTCTTAAATGAAATAAGGGTATTAACAGAAATCCGGCATCAAAATGTTGTAAAATTGCATGGCTTTTGTTCACATGCACAATTCTCAATTCTGATATACAAGTACCTTGAAAGGGGTAGCTTGGCCACAATTTTGAGCAATGATGGAGGAGCTTAATAATTGGATTGGAATAAGTGGGTGAAAATCATCAAAGTTGTAGCTCATGCTCTGTCTTACATGCACCAGAACCACCAATTGTTCATAGGGACATATCAAGTAAAATTGTTTTGCTCGATTTAGAATATGAGGCTCATGTTTCAGACTTTGGCACATCTAAGATTCCTAATTAAGACTCATCCAATTGGACTTCACTTGCCGGCACATATGGGTATGTTGCACCAGGTAATGTACTTATTTATTCAATCAATATAGACCATAGATCTTATATATACATTGCCATAATATTCTACTTTTTTGTAGAGCTTGCTTATACTATGAAGATAACTAAGAAATGCGACATGTTTAGCTTTGGAGTTTTGGCTATTGAAGTGATCAAAGGAAGGCATCCTGGTGAAATCATCGCCATCATATCTACTTCATCGGCAGGGGAAAAATTATTGTTGAAAGTGTTAGGTTCTTGTAAGGTTGAATTTATTCAATTATGTGTTGGCTTTACTCCGTGCCAAATTTGCTTGTATTTTAGCAATTAGATACCCTGTATTTAGGTGGCATTTATGTAAAGGCAGCGTGTGAGAGAGTGTGAAGAAAACCCAAGATGTGTGCACTCAAGAAGAGCCTCGCGACTAGATCTCACAACTGGCAAGTCGCCAAAGGTGGCACATGTGTGAAGCATGCGGGGAGCTAAAGGGTCATGACAGCTGGAGCACTACAGGACAAAACTTTTGGTTTGGCCAAGCAATTAGCTCGCGACTCAAACTCGCAACTCGTTCCAGTCATGAGGTTGAGTTGCCAGAATGCCCTGTTTGGTTGAAACATGACTTTTCGCATTCCTCATACACTCTACTATAAATACCTTATACCCACGAAATGTAGAGAGCTTCTAGAGAGAATTTTGAGAAAGAAACCCTAGAGAAAAAAAAGATTAACTCATCCACAATCTTCATCCTTTGATTCTTCAAATTCCTCTACTCTCACCCTCTCCATTGACATATCCTTAAGAGATACATTTAGCCAAATCCTTATCTCACCATACCCATATCAGTGAGGAGGTATTTTGGTGCTTGGGAAGCAGTTCAGAAGGGACCAATTCATTTTGGTTGATGCAATGGGCTATTGCTTAATCCGGTAAGCTAGAGAAGACAAGGTTTGACATAACCCTGTTGGAGCAAGAAGCATGGAGGGCTTAGGTGCACTAGGTAGATTAGGCTTGGAGGGTCTTCTACTATTCATGTATCCCAACTTCATTCTCTAATGGATTATTGACCGCTTAGAGGGTGGCGGAGAGGTTTTACATTGAGTACTTCGGTTTCCTCTTCGATAACACATCGCCGTGTTATCTTTGTGTTTGCATCTTTCTTCCCTTTCTCTTTACCTTTTAATTACTGCTGTGTTGGTTATTAATTATGGTTTAAAGTGTGTTACCAATTTGGATATAGCTTTTATTTCATTTTCCGCACATATATTGTTTGATTATAAGCTTGTGTTGGTAATTTTATATTTGGGAGTCTAAATGTTCATTAGTGTTTTACACACTGTTTGGACTTTTAGTTCTAAATATTTTGGATTAAATGTTTAGATTCTCATTTTGTGTATGTTGAAAAATCGAGAACAAAAACATGTCTAGATTAGCTGTTAGACATTGCTCAAGATTGCACAAATCAAGATTCAAGAACACTTAAGCTGTAGAAAGGAGAGTTCAAGTTCTGTGAAGCTCAAACGATCAAAAATTAGATTCGACTGATTGAAAATCGCAGAAAATTTAATTCTGCATATTTTAAATCAGGCCTAAACCCGCGAAAACGTTTAGGGTTTCAGTCCAACACTATTGGGTATAAAAGGAAAACCCTAATTATGTTTTAGAAGCTCTTGGAAGACTTGTGAGTAAATCCTATGAGATTTGAGAGGTTTCTGTACCTTCTAACTCTACAAGCGTCTACCGGAACGAGATCTACAATCAAGAACTGGTGGAAACAAGTTGTTGCATAAAGATCTACTATTAATGGTGATCTAAAACCTTTGAGTGGGATCTCAAAGTCACAAACGGGGAGTTTGTGTTCTGCAAATCCAAGATAGAAGAGTCCGTGGAGTCAGAATTACATGTGGTCATGTTAGTAAGTTCTACATAAGGTAGCTTTAGATTTAGGGTTTAAATCCATTGTAATCTTCTATTCTATCATAATAAATTTGTTTACCTTGAAGATAGTTAGGTTAAATCATCCATAGGTTTTTACCTTGAAACGATTGGTTTCATTGTTTTTCTTGAGTCATCATATTACTGTCTTCTTTACTTTTCCAAACTAAATAATATGTTTGCATGTGTTTAACCTAGATCTAATAATTAACCTAAGTAAATACTTGATTAATTCATTAGGTTAAACTAATCTGGTTTGTAGGGGCCTAAACATAAACAAACAGAAAGATTTGTTAGACCAACGCATTCCACCTCCCATGCTTCAGTCTGAGAATCAGATGATACTCATCATAAAGCTGGCAATTGAATGCTTACGAGCTAATCCAGAATCTAGACCAACTACGCTCATGGTCTCTCAAGTATTATCAAGCCGCAGTGCACTTTCCTAGAGCCATCCACAATCAATAAACTATATTGGAGACTATATTTTGTCAAATATATGCTGCTGAAGGAAATCGTTTGTTTAAAGATTATGTAATGCCTAGAGTACTATTAGATGTTTAATTGAAATAATCAATAAATTGCTGCTGGTTACTGCTAACACAGATTTCAGGGAAAGTTACATGTTTGATGGGCTAATTTATTAAAATCTCTAAAATAAAATAGAGATTAGGGACGTTTTATAGTGATCTTTGCTTTATATTCCAACTGAGGCGACATAAAAAGTAATGGGAAAATTCGGAACGCAAAGAAATTCTATAGTTGACCTGTATAGCAAGATGTTATAGTGCTAGAGTCCGTGCGACCAAATGAGTCTATTGCCCATTCAAAGGACTGGTTACGAAAAAGGTCCATTCAAAGTAAACTGGTGGCTTCGGCATTTATCAAATAGTTCATACCCAACAACTGCATATCAGATGCTCTAACTAGCATTTTGTCGAACAGTACTTGTTAAGTTGGATTAAACAAACACACAAGCTTTCTCAACAATCAAACAGAAAATTTACAAAAGAGAAACATATATAAACTCGAGATCCAAGTAAATAGAAGCATGTGAATGACAAAGATCAACAATTTAATTACCCAGAAAAGAAACAGAAAATTTCATAAAATGATCGGGGAGAGAGAGAGAGAGAGAGCGCGCTACCTACTTCCTCCTTTGTTTTGGATAGATTTATTTAGTCTCTTTTCTATATCTCTCTCTCGACTTAACGATATTTCTGGTGGAATGCTCGGTTAAATCTCCCAAAAACTATTCGTTTCTTTTTTTCTTTTTTTTCTTTTTTTTTTTTTTTCGTTTCTAAATTTTTAAGGAACACAATTTTCACGAATTTTTGTTTGGCACCCGTTTTAAAATAGGACCTGTTTTGAAAATAAAAAAACGTGTACGGGTCCCAGACGTTTTCTATTTAGTATGTTTTATATAAATAATTAGTTTTTGTTATCACATAATTGGTTTAACGGGTACTTAATTCAAAATTATGTTGCATAATCAACTTTAGTGGGGTCTCTTATCAAAAAAAAAAAATTAGTGGGACCTAAACTAGATTTCTCACATCCTTTAGGCGAGGGAGAAGCGAAGTATTTTGAGTGGGATTCTCTTGCTTGAGATGGCTATATATGCGAGCAAAGTAAAATCTGTGATTGGAATAATTCTGAGCTTCTCCTATGACAGATTTTTTTGGACCAAGAATTTCAACCCTATTATAAATTATATTGTTGCGATGCAAATGATATAGGAATATATATGGATACAAATGACATAGGAAGAAAACAGTTCTGTAGTTTTGTTGGATTTTTTTGGCTTTTAATTTGAATTTGCTAACAATTTTGTTAACAGGTTTTGTAAACAATTTTGCAAAGTATCATCTCGAGTTTTTGAGACTCAAGTTTATTGAAAGAACTTGAACGTCTAAGAGTTGAGAGTTCCAAGCTAATGTGAATAAATAATCCATGTGGAGAAGAAGGAAAAACAGACCTAGCAAGGAGAAAAAATATATATATCTAAAGAAGAAAAAGAAGAAAAAGATTTGGAGAAGTGTACAACAACCAAGCAAAACTCACAACCCCATTATGCACAAACCCCTATATCCAACAGCTTTCACGTGGATTTTTTCTTCAATGTCAGATTGTCACCACTTGGAACTAAAGTTTCTTTATTGAACTTGAGTTTTAGAGTCTCAAGATGCCAGTTTACAAAATAGATTTACAAACTTGACAGCTAACTAAATTATTTTAGAGCATTTTTACTACAAAAAACGAGGGCTATGAAAAATGCAGTTATAGGCTACAGCTGCGTTTTCTATAGCCGCATTTCCAAACATGGCCTATCCTACGCGACAATAGCCCCCTGCGGGACCTATAGCTGGGTGTTTATAAACACAGCTACAGATCACCCTATAGCTATGTTTTATTCCCCCTATAGCTGCGTTTTTACAAAACCCATAAGCTGAGACCTATAGCTGCGTTTTCTAAAAAATGCAGCTATAGACCCACTTTGGGCTGCATTTAAAACATGGCTATAGGTACAGTTTTGGCTGCGTTTAAAAAACGCGGCTAAAGCCTCCTACAGCTGCGTTTTTGAAATGCGGCTATAGGTTTTTCTTTTAAACAAAAAAAAAATTTCTGGGTTTCTTTTTTTTTCCCCAAAAAATTCAAAATTGAACACAAACCCAAAAAATTCAAAATCAAATACAAACCTAGAAAATTCAAAATCAAACACAACATACTCACAATACAAACACACCCAAAAAATTCAAAATCAAATACAACATATTGACAATACAAACACAACGTGCTCCAAAATATAAGAACACAAACCCATGAATCTCCTCTCATTCAACAAAACCAACCCAAATCTAACACTAAATCCTTCAAGGAACACAAAAGCACAAGCTTAGAAACAAAAAGGAACAAGCTCAAGAACATAAACTCATTTAAACATAAGCACAATATTAGCAACACAATAGCATAAATTCAAGCACAGATCCAAAAAATTCAAAATCAAAACTCAAATCAAAATCAAGACATAGACACAAATATTGCTAGAATATTCACTTCATTCAAAATTTTCAACATCTCCTCCATTTTCTTACTAACTAAACATAAAATAAAATTTAAAAAAAAAAAAAAAAACTAGATCTATAGACATATCAATGTGCTTGAGATGAAAAAAAAAAAAAAAGAAGTAGCTGCAAAGAAACAAAGAAAAAAAAAGTTGTGCTGGAGTGAAGAAGGAAGAAAAAAAGAAAACGAAAAAAAGAAAGAACTTGGCATGACTTGCAAAAGAAAGGAGCAAAAAAAGAAGAAAAAAAAAAAAAAAAGAAAGAAAAAAAGAGGCAGCAGCTCCAAAGAAACAAAGAAAAAAAAAAGAGTTATGCTGGAGTAAAAAAAAAAAAATAGACAAACCTGAAGAGCTATGCCGGAGTGAGTGTAGAATGAAGAAAGAAAAAAGAAGGAAAGAGAAAAGAAAGAAAAGATGAAAGTGGGGGTAGGTGGGAAAGGGGGGTACGTGGGAAGCTGAAGAAATTTTTTTTTTTTTTTTTTTTTTCTTCTGGGTGTTACATATAGCTGTGTCTTTTAAAAACGCAGCTATAGGTCACCCTTTTAAAAAAATTTATATGGCTGAACCTATAGCTGCATTTTTTTTTAAAATGTGGCTATAGCTACCATGTAGCTGTGTTTTAAAATGCAGCTATAGGTCACCCTTAAAAAAAAATTTATTCAATTGGACCTATAACCGCGTTTTTTGTAAATGTGGCTAAAAAAACGCGGCTAGAGTCCGCGTTTCTATAGTTTGTAGTGATACTTTTGGTTAAATAATGTGTTTGAGTTTGGTGAGAGAGTGTAACTAAGTGTGCAAATGTTTAATAGTTAGTTTATTTCTCAAAAAAAAAAAAAAAAAAACTGAATTGTTTCGAAAATCATGTTAAATGTGAAAATAAAAATCCAAGTTTTGTGGCTTAATGCTCTTGGGTTTTCTTGCCCACTAACATGAAAGAAACAAGGAAGGCGAAATGATATTTCAAGCATGAATGACTTTGGAAATTCAAGAAGAAATGCACCCAAACTTTTTTTTTCTTTTTTATTTTTTATTGAAGAACTTTATTACCGTCGAGCGTGAGATTTCCCCATCTTCTCTCACAATATCCAACATTACATTACATGCTTTCCATGTTGATATACCACAATACAAGCGGCAAACACTTTACCCACCTGAGGTTAGCTCAATTAGGATTCCATAACTCACGTATATTAAAAATGGGGCTCAATATGTAATTTTACTCCCATTTTATGTCTCTATCCTCCCAAAACATTAAAAAAAAAAAAAAAAAAAAAAAAAAAAAAAAAAAAAAAAAAACATTAAAGAGCAAGGGAAAACAAGATCAAAAAGTGAGGAATTTGCAAACATTAAGAACAAACATTAATCCCATTTTTAAAATTTCCCTAACGCTTTCTTTCTTTGATTGCCTATTTGTAGAAACGGACAAGAAAGGCATGATTAATAATTACAACTTCAACCAAGACGACTTCTTCTCTTCGGTTTTTTTTTTTTTTTTTTTTTTTTGTGACTATCCAATTTGTGGCTATCCAAGGAAGATGATAACCCACTTACCATCAACATTATTTTTTATAAGGATAATTACCATAAAAAAAGAAAAAAGAAAAAAGAAAAAAGGAGGCCTGCTTCCCCTCTAAAATGTAGTATAACTACCAAAAACATAAACCAAACTGTACAACATGATTGAGGGAAGAACACAACAAAATCATATAAACAAATATATTTTACATAGTGAGGATCCATTTAGGATCCGCTTATTTGCTAAAACTGAAAACTTTTTGCTGAAAGTACTGTAGATAAAGGTAAAAGTTAGCTGAAATAGTATAGTAGGACTCATGAATAATACCAAAAAGTGCAATAGGACCCATAAATAGTAGTAGAAATAAGCTAGATAGTAAAATAATTAAGTTGGCAAAAATAATCTTTACCAAACAGACACTGAGTCCAACACTTGCCTAGAGGAATTCCAATATATAACTCGCCTTTAATTTGAAGGGGATGAATGAATGCTTCTTCAAGAGTCTTCTGAAATTTTTTCCTAGATGGTGTTGTGGTATCCAAACAGAAAATTAGAACATTAGAGAAGGTAAGGTTTAAAACATCAAAAAAGTTTGCAAGAATAGAAAAAACCACAAGATTAATAACACACTTTGAGGTCTCCCATGGACCTATCAATACAGATCAAGTTGACAATCTAAACACAGAAGGCATGCTAGAAATCGATATCTGAAAGATGCACCAACCCCTATGGCGTTGCTAATAGAATGAAGGGATCACTAGTCTGCGTTTCTACAAATAGGTAATCAAAGAAAGAAAGGGGTAGGGAGAGAGACATAAAATGGGAGCAAAATTACATATTTAACCTTATTTTTAACAGAAGTGAGTTACAAAATCATAACTGAGCTAACCTCAGGTGGGTAAAGTGTCATATTTCAAACTACAGATAGGCAACTTAAATTCAGCTAAACAATAGATGGTTAAGTTGTAATTAGCCCTTAATCCTTCTGGAAAATGGAAAATGCTTTTCCAAGTGAAGAACACATGGAAAATGCCTTTCCAAGTGAAGTACACAAAATCAATGAACATTGTTTAGAATCCTTGTTTCTCTTTGCCATTAACTATGACTGATTAAGGGAGACACGTCCAAATGTTTGATCTATTAAATAATTTTTATTTCTTTATCTCTTATTTTCAGACCTAAAATTTAGTTATTTAATTCTACCTATTTTATTTGGGATAATTTGGTATGATGATGCCTTGGAAAATCTAAGGGTATTTTTGCCATTTTCAATTAAAGAAGCATTTGAAAATTGAAATTGTTCCTACAAATAAGTTTGGTTTACCTTTAGTAGCTTTTTAAGTGAATACTTTTTTTTTAATGAGAAACTATTACGTTACCCATTAACTATTCATCTGATGAAGATTAAAATACACTACTACATCATTTTCTCTCAAAGAGAAAATATATACACATATTATTCCAACATTCCATGCAAATTCAACATCGTCTTCCATTACCTTTGCTTTGGCCTCCAAAGGGCCCAAAGGATACCAAAGCTTTTTGCTTAGAGCTGCCACAACTCAGGCCTTCATGATCACATATCACCACGCCCACCCGCAAAGCATGTTACTGTGCAAAGACCGCCCCATATTGATAAAGAGAGAAAGGAAGCATCCGTGCAGCTTGGATGTGTGTTTGGAAGATTGAAAATTTTTACAACCTTAAAATGTTGCAAATAAAGTAAAGCGTAATAACAATTTTTAAAGTTAATATATAATTAATATATAAGCATCTAAAATGATAGCAAGTACATATTAAGAAGAATCAAGAGGTATTTTGTTATTGAATAAAAATAAAAAATAAAAACTTCTTGACCTTACCGGTGATCATAGGCGGAGTGAGGGGGAGGGGGGCAATCTCCTCCCCCCCCCCCCCCCCCCCCCCCCGGCCGCCGCCGCCGCCTGGGGATTTTTCAAAAATGCCCCTTCCTCCTCTATTAAATGTTAAAATTTTAAAATATTGAGTAAGTTTTAGGTGATGGCTCCCTTTCATTTAAAAAAAAAAAAAGTATAAATGCTCCTTAATTCATTGTTGTCTCATTTATTTTCCTTTAAAATACTGACTTTTTTGTCATATTTAAGTCATTAATTTTAGGAGCATTTAAAGTATAAGTTAATACAAATATATAAGTAAATATTTTTAGCAAAATATTTTTGTTGTTTTTCAAAAATAAAGTCATATGTATTTATATAAAGAGTCAAAGCTATAAGAATACAATGATACATTTGGCTTGGCCCCACTTGAAAAAAATTTCCAACTCCGCCACTACCGACGATTCTAGCATTTTTAGTTTGGGAAAAGAAAACAACATCAAAACAAAGTCTGTGACCTTGTTGGGCTTGCTTCGAAGCAAATTCAAAACAAAAATAATAAGGCTATAAATAAACCAGATTGTCTATGAACAATTCAAGCTCGGTTTGAGAAAATTATTGTTATTTTTGTTTATTGATATCAAATTAATATTATAGTTTATTGATAATATAAACAATCCATTCATAGCAAAAAATTTATAGATTTGTGAAATGGTAAAAAAGCTAATCAAGTAGCTCGTAAACAAGTTTGAATTTTGGACGACAAATGAACCAAACCTAGATATGTAATTTCATTTGGTGATGAGCTTGAGCTTGGCTTGTATTCAAAATAATATTTAAAAAAAAAAATTGAACTTTTAATACATGGCTCGGCTCATGTCTTTTATAACCTTACCCAAAAAAAATCATACCTCTTAATTAAGTATAAATTAATAGTGATATTATAACAAAAGGATGGGTTATGAATATGAAGAACATATAATTCAATAAAAAAATTAGTGTGTGTTATATCATTACTTAAAACTAGCATGTAACTCATGCAAGCACATGGATACATTTAAAATTAAATATGATTTTTATTATAAAATTATAAATAATTAGTAAAATTATTTTTAAAAAAAAATAGCATGTAACACATACATACATATGAATACTGTTAGGTTCTAAAGATTTAGGATTTTATGTATTTAGAACTCTAATGTGTAATGTTGGCAAACCATGATCAAAACAATATGTTTAGTCTTGTTTAGGCTTGCTCAAAGTATGTTTATTTGTAAAACTGGAATCGAGTGATTGCAGATTTATTGGACTAAATCTGTAAGGCTCGATCGATCGAAAATTAGACTCAATCGATCGAACCACGTACAGATTTATTTTTCTGCAGAGTTCCAGTTCAGCCCAAACTCTATTTAAACGTCTTGGGGATCAAGTAAAACACTCCTATATATAAGGAAAACCCTAGAACGTTTTTGGGACTTTTAGAGAGAGAGATTAGAGTACCTCTTGTGCCTCCTTTTATTTTTAGGGTTTTGTACCCAAACCTCTCTAAGTCTTTGTTGCTCATATTGCTGTTTATGTGAATCTCTTGTGAGATCATTGAGGAGCTTTCCTTCACATAAACTTAGGGTTTTCAAGGTAGAGATTATCTACATCTTGATGATCAACAAGGTTGCTGCCATTGAAGCTTAAAGAATATCAAGCGTGGGTGCTTGTAGCTGATTGAAGAATTCAAGAAAGAAGGAGTCCGTGGATTCGGAGCTTGCACGTGGTCGTGTCAGTAAGTTCTACTAGTGGGTAGCATTAGGAAGTCAAACGGGGAGCTTGTAGTCCTTCTGTACGAACTTCAATTCTTTCGCATAGTGGATTCAGGTTTACCTTGAGGATAGCTAGGTCAAATCCTCCTCAGGTTTTTACCGTGTGGTTTCCTGGGTGATCATATCATTGTGTCTTTTATTATTCCGCTGCTTTATTATTTTGATATGATTATTTGATTGCTTTAACCTAGAATTGCATAATTTGACTAAGTAACAACTTGGTTAATTAATCTAGGCTAATCAATCTGGTTGTTTTAAGGGGTCTAAAACCGTTCAAGTGGTATCAGAGTAGGTAGCTCTTCTGTTTTAGATCTTTTGATCTAAGAGCTGATCCTTGACCCCTGTTGTCATGGATAATTTGAATTGTCTTTCTGATCATGTTTCTGCTCATGCTTCTGCTGATTTTATTGATGCCTGTGATGATTTGAATAAAAAGGACAATATTGTTTCTGTTGATTTTTTTGATGCTTTTGAAACTCTTCGTAAGGAATTATCTAAATCTTTGAAAATTGCTAAGAAATTTAAAGAAGAGTTAAAATTGGCTAATCTTGAAAAAGAGGAATTGATTGTTAGATTAGATGAGTCTAATAAAAAGAATGAATTTTTGAGAAATCAAATTTCCTCTCAAGAAGAGAAGATGAAAAGCTTGGAACAAGAGTTAGTTGAGTCTCAAACTAAACTTGAAAATTTGACTAGTGTCAAGCCTGTTGTTGATAACAGAAGTGTTTCTGTTTCTCTTAAGCCTAAAACTGAAAAAGTTTATATCCCTCCTTTCAAGAGGAATAATAAAGAGAAGGCTTACTTTGCTAGGTTAAACAAAGGTAAAAGTTCTGATGTAGACACTGAAGTTTCTACACCTAAGTCTAAACCTACTGTTAGAGAGCATAATAAATCTGTTTTTGTGCCTACCTATCACTTTTGTGGTGTTGTTGGTCATATTAGACCAAACTGTTCTTTGTTGAGGCAAAAACCAAAATCTGAGACTAGATTTGCTGTTAGGAATACTGATGTTCCTAAATTTGTTCCTGTTTGTCACTTTTGTGGTGTTCGTGGTCACATTCGTCCTAATTGTCATAAATTGAAATTTAAACATTCTGTTTGTCAATCTAGGATATGTGATGATATTTCTCCTGCCATAAGTCCATATAAATTGTTTTATATTCTTTTAAAAAATTTGAGCTTGTTGGCTTGTGAAAGGAATTTGCAGGATTTTAGTCTTTCCCAGAAGATTGGTGTAATCCCTCAAATACACTCTGCTTCTCATGGATTTTCACCTACAAAGCCGAATACTCGTGCTAAATGGGTGAGAAAAGATTCTCCAAGGTGAGTGTTGCTAACTTGTCCTTGATTTAATTGTTTCAATTAATTGTGGACATGTTTTGTTTTTGTTTTTGGTTGTTTTGTATTTTAGGTTGTTTTTTTTTGTTAAAAAAAAATCCAAAAACATTGAAAATTTTCAAAAAGACAAAAATATTTTATTTTGAGTCTTGTTTTATTTGTTTTGAGGATTACATGAGTTATGATATCTCTCTCTTGATTTAGAACATGCTTGACATTGTGGAGAAACTTGAATAGTTTGTGCTAAGTTATTTCTGATTTTGTGTGAGTATGTACTAGTTTGTACATGTACTCATGGGTTAATTAAGAAATTGATATTTCTTGTTTGTGTACCCTCTATAGCTTAGTTAAGCATTGTCATGCATTGCATTTGCATTGTTCATTTAGCATAATATGTGCTTTTTGTGTTTGGTCATTGTTGGGAAATATAGACCCCAGTTGATAAAATTAACAAGTTTTAAACCCAAGTTGTTAATTAGATTAATTATGAATAAACCTTGTTAATAACAAACAAACATCAATATCATGTCAAAATCATGCAGCGGAAAAATAAAATAAGACAAGATATGATGACCCAGGAAAACCAATGAAACCAACCAGTTTCACAGTAAAAAACTTGGGGGGAAACCTTCCCGAAAAGCAATCCACTATAGAAAAGAGAAGTTTCAGATCTAGTACAAAACCTTTGTCCCTAGACTCTACAATCCCCGTAGATGAACTCACAGCAGAAAACTTCTACCACTTCAGAACCTCTGAACTCTTCAATATATGAACGCCACCCTTTTTATTGCACGGATCCCAATA
Organism: Quercus ilex subsp. ballota; assembly: GCA_032727855.1. NCBI lineage: Eukaryota > Viridiplantae > Streptophyta > Magnoliopsida > Fagales > Fagaceae > Quercus > Quercus ilex. The sequence continues at coordinate 32,277,051 of CM064916.1, read as the reverse complement.
CGTGACTAACTCCTTTGCACGAATCCTAGTACGTGACTCACTCACCAACTTAAGGAAGAAGAATATTGGCTGCAAAGTTCTTCACTTCATCAACAATGAAGATCAAGAAGCACTTGGTTACAAAACCTTAAGGCGCAAAAACGCAGTAGCTTCTTTCAGAGAGAATAAGGCATCAATCACCTTTTTGCATATGTTCTCCTTGTATTCTCTTATGTGACGGCCTTTAAAATAAGCCTTATATAAGTCTAGGGTTGTGAGAAAAGAAATCCTACTCAAATACATAAGTCTGGCCCAAAAATCAAAAAGCTGAAAATTTTGATTTCCCGTAACCTCGATCGATTGAGAGGTGTCGAGGAGGTGTCGAGATTTAATGAATCTTGACAGATAGCAGCTATCGAGGAGGTGTCGAGAAGGTGTCGAGGAGACAGAAACTTTCTCGATCGATCGAGAAGCTATCGAGATTGCGATAAGCATCAGCTGAAGAGCTCGACAGATAGCCAGGTGTTGAGGTAGCTATCGAGAAGGTGTCGAGCTTTAAAAACTTTGCACTTCAGCTTGCTTTTTCTTGGACAGACTTGATGACTTCAACACTTGACCTTGAAACATTGTTTCTTGAAGTATTAAAAACACCTAGAACTACCCAATTACAAGCAGAGTGCGTTTTGTCAAAAGATTAGCCAATTTACATAACTAAGTGACATATGTTCTTAATCAAGTTAAAACATATATGTCCTAACAATCTCCCCCTTTGGCAATTCGTGACAAAACCACAACAAACAAATGAGCATATGAGAGAAGTCATAAAACACTCAACTCATATTCACTTGTTGAATACAATAAAATCTATCATAACACAAACTCTTGAAAAACTTTGCAAGAAGAGAGTTTATGACAAGTAGACTTTGACAACCTGTATTTCTAAAACACTTTTAAACATAACTCATCAAGGCATCTTGTGTGAAACAGAAATAATAAATTGCATACAAGTATAAGAAACATGTGTATGAAGAAAGAAAAGAAACAACACATGTAAGGTAGGTGAAAGAAACATACATCAGCATATAAAGAAGATAAACACAATGTATGTAAACATGGTCATAAGACCCAAGGTACAAGAGCAAGGAAGTAAGCACTCCCCCTAACAAGATGAAACACATCTCCCCCTTACAAAGGAATGTATTTCTCCCCCTAACTTGTAGAATCTTAAAAAAGAAACCACAAAGTCACAATTTCTCTCCCCCTTTTTGTCATGATTGACAAAGGGTACAAGAAGCTAGAAAGCTTAACCCAAGAAACATAAAGATGATCAAGGATGATCAATGGGGTACAAAGAAATCCATATAAATGCAAGAATGTAATGAAACAAGATGCTATGGATGACAAGATAATAGAAGGATGCAAAACATGTGAAAAACAAGAAAAATGTTAAGCACATAAATCCCAAAACACACACACACACACACTAAACAAGTCTAACCAATTTTATATTTCAAAAACAAGTCAAGACAGTTTAGTAAGCATACATTAGCACATGTAAACACTTATGATGGCCAAATCACATTGTACCTGCACATGTATCTAGAGTAGCAAAGAATATTGCGTGTTGTGTGTGAAAAACATCGCAAGATTGCATATGTGTATACATGTTATGACGATCTGAGATATGAGAAAATAACTTTTAACTCACACACAATCATAACTGTTTGATGGGGACTATCACCTTCGAGGTACATCCTATAACTCCCACATCTCCTAGAATACACGCTTGCAACCATATTTAAGCATTTTTAATCTTTTTGCTTTTTATTTTCTTTGCATGTTTTCTTTTATTTTAGCATATCATACATGGGTATATAAAAGAGAGAAAAGAAATACCCAAGATGTTAAGCATTTGACATCGCACTTTTGCTATGCCGAAGCATACGAATGTCTTTGACACTGCACTTTTGCTATGCCGAAGCATACAGGTGTCATCTTATGATTGGCGGGCAACAGTGGTGAGATGGTTATTTATGCCTTTCTCTTAGAATTTTCTAGTCCTACCCGTCAAAAAGAGTGATATGAGTGTTAAGTTTTAAGAGATAACCTAATCTTACTCATCACAAACAAGAGCCACAAAGCTCACTTGCTTAGTTGTGCATAGAGATGCTCATCTAAGCTACAAGATATACAAAGTTTAGAAATTTTGTTTCAATGGCCATTCAAGGTACACAAGTACCAAAGTACACAAACACACACTGTTTTTGTATTTTTTTTATTTTTCCTTTTTATTTTTATTTTGAAAACAAAACCAAATAAAAACTAAACAACCAAACAAAAAGAGATAAACAACATGTATGCATGAAAGAAAGATGCATATGCATGAAAACATGATAGAAATATGCAGATGCATGAAAGCATGATTCCAAAAGCAGATAAGAAATCAAGCAAAATGTCCTACTTTAGATAGAAAGAATCAAAGCAGAGGACAAACAGAAAAGACAATTAAGTCTTAGGCTCCTTTCTCACCCACACAGCACGAGTCTTTGGCCGTGAAGATGAAAAGGCACGTGTCCTAGTATGTCTACTAAAGGACATTGAAGAATTAGAATTCTCCTAAAATTGAGTTAAAAAGCTCAAGACTTTTAATAACTCTCCAAACAAATGTGTAGGTCCTTGAGAGGAAACCTGTGACCGTTTGGACAATTGCTTATAAGGATACAACTTAAAGCAATTAGGACGAATGTGTCCAGCAACACCACAATGGTGACAAACATGAAGTCTAACAAAGGATTTAGAATTAACCAAAATAGTTTTGGATTTCATACCTTTATTACCTTTCTCAGATTGTGGCACAAAGACAGTCCTTGATCCAGAAGCCGTGGAAGAGGAAGGGCTGGAGGAAACAGCATATCCTAAGCCAGTCTTATCAGAACTAAGCTTTTGAGCACTCAATACTTCATCATTAGAAGAATCCTCACTGTCACTAGCACTCTCCATAATCACCTTGTCGGTTGAGGCAGCAAAGGCCATAACTTGACGACATTCATCCACAAACTCATTAGAAGAGTCATCCTCAGTATCACTCCAGGTAGCAACCAACCCTTTCTCTTTTGGCTTCTCGGTCTTTTCCTTCATGAGGTAGTTTGGACACTCTATCCTCATATGGCCAAAACCTTTGCACTCATGGCATTGAATAAGGGGTTTTTCATTCTTGCCCTTCCAAGAGGATTTAGGTTTCCTAGGAGGTCTGCCCTTATCCTTTTTCCTAAACTGAAGAAGTTTGATAATCTCATCAGTTATGAAGGTTAGATCCTCATCCTCATCTTCACTTTGATCTTTATCTTCAGAGTCCTTAATGTCTTCCTCTATACCCATAAGAGCCAAGTTTTTGCTCTTTCCACCTTTTCCCATTGAGCCTAATCCCATCTCATAAGTTTGAAGGTTCTCTACAAGCTCAGTCAAAGGAATTTGATCAATGTCCTTGACTTCTTCAATGGCAGTGATCTTGGCATGGAATCTTTCAGGTAAGGACCTAGGGATTTTTCTAACAATTTTGGATTCTGCAATACATTCTCCAAGGTTGAAAGCAGAATTCACAATATCCTTGAGTTTGGCATAGAACTCATCAAAGGTCTCATCCTCCTCCATCCTTATTTCTTCAAAACTACTAGTGAGTTGTTGAAGTTTCACAGTCTTTACTGCCTTGGTACCTTCATAAGTGGTCTCAAGAATGGTCCATGCTGCCTTGGCAACTTCCGTGGATGATATTTTCTTGAATTCCTCATTAGTCACCCCACAGAACAAAGCATTCAATGCCCTACTATTGAAATTTGCAGCTACAATTGTTGCATCATCCCAATCCACAAGTGCTTCCTTCGGCTTAATCCAGCCAACTTCAACAGCTTGCCATACCTGTTCACCTAGAGCCTGCAAAAAAACTTTCATACGAACTTTCCAGTACGCATAATTAGTTCCATCAAATAAAGGAGGTATCAATAAAGATTGTCCTCTATCCATGACAACAGAGGTCAATATATGGATCACACTCAGGAAATTAATCCAATCAGAGTGAACCCGCTCTGATACCACTTGTTGGAAAATATAGACCCCAGTTGATAGAATTAACAAGTTTTAAACCCAAGTTGTTAATTAGATTAATTATGAATAAACCTTGTTAATAACAAACAAACATCAATATCATGTCAAAATCATGCAGCGGAAAAAATAAATAAGACAAGATATGATGACCCAGGAAAACCAATGAAACCAGCCAGTTTCACAGTAAAAAACCTGGGGGGAAACCTTCCCGAAAAGCAATCCACTATAGAAAAGAGAAGTTTCAGATCTAGTACAAAACCTTTGTCCCTAGACTCTACAATCCCCGTAGATGAACTCACAGCAGAAACCTTCTACCGCTTCAGAACCTCTGAACTCTTCAATATATGAACGCCACCCTTTTTATTGCACGGATCCCAGTACGTGACTAACTCCTTTGCACGAATCCTAGTACGTGACTCACTCACCAACTTAAGGAAGAAGAATGTTGGCTGCAAAGTTCTTCACTTCATCAACAATGAAGATCAAGAAGCACTTGGTTACAAAACCCTAAGGCGCAAAGAAGCAGTAGCTTCTTTCAGAGAGAATAAGGCATCGGTCACCTTTTTCATATGTTCTCCTTGTATTCTCTTATGTGATGGCCTCTAAAACAAGCCTTATATAGGTCTAGGGTTGTGAGAAAAGAAACCCTACACAAATACAAAAGCCTGTCCCAAAAATCAAATCTGAAAATTTTGATTTCCCGTAACCTCGATCGATCGAGAGGTGTCGAGGAGGTGTCGAGATTTAATGAATCTTGACAGATAGCAGCTATCGAGGAGGTGTCGAGAAGGTGTCGAGGAGATAGAAACTTTCTCGATCGATCGACCAGCTATCTAGAAGCTATCGTGATTGCGATAAGCATCAGTTGAAGAGCTCGACAGATAGCCAGGTGTCAAGGTAGCTATCGAGAAGGTGTCGAGCTTTAAAAACTTTGCACTTCAGCTTGCTTTTTCTTGGACAGACTTGATGACTTCAACACTTGACCTTGAAACATTGTTTCTTGAAGTATTAAAAACACATAGAACTGCCCAATTACAAGTAGAGTGCGTTTTGTCAAAGGATTAGTCAATTTACATAAATAAGTGACATATGTTCTTAATCAAGTTAAAACATATATGTCCTAACAGTCATAAATTTTCTTTTAGAACCAAAAGGATTTTTGTGTTTTGTATTTTACATCTTGGATTTATAATCAAGGATTGGCCATATTATCTTTACATAACAAGTTTATGTACCTTGTTTAGCTTTAATGAGCTTATTTATTGCACTTGACTAGTTGAAACTTTGTAGTGCATGTTGTGTGGGAAAGATGTTTATGGTTTTTAATCATTTTTTCTTGATCTTGAAGTCACATGTTATTTGACTGACGGACTTGATCCTATTGAGAAAGGCATAAATAACCATCTCACCACTGTTCACTAGCCAATCATGAACACCTTAGTGCATATCATAAGATTCTGTGCTCGAGAAAGTGTAGCACATGCACAAAAAGAACATAAGGTGATGCCTCGGCTTAATTGCTTAATGCTTAAAATTGGTGTGTACTATTAGGCTTGATGCCATCTCACATAATTAAAATTGGCGTGTATTATTAGGCTTGATGCATCTCATATAATAATGAGGCAAAAATACAAGAAATTTACATGATTGCAGACTTTTGTTCTAGGAGATGTGGGAGTTATAGGATGTAACTCTTTAGGTGATAGTCTCTTTTAAATTCTATGTGATGGATTGTGTAGACTTTGTGATTAATTGCTATTCACATATCACCTCACATGTATCTCAAGCTTTTGCTAGTTGCACACACTACACAAGTTACTCTTTGTTAAACTTGGTACATTTTATTGTGTGTGATTTTGTTGTGGCCATCCAAGATTAAAAGTTCCTTGATTTTAATGCAAAATATGTTTAATCTTTGCGCTTTAAGGACAATTTGATTGAAAATCTTGATTTTGGAATATCTTGATTGAATTCAAGTATTTTTGAAAAACTTTTCGTCTCATACTCATGCATTTTTTATAAAACAATGTGCTTTGAGGAGTTTCTGCATTAAAATGCTCTGTTTTTCAAAAATCTGATTTTTCCAGATTTTCGATTGATCGAACCTGTTTTTCTATCAATCGAAATTGCGATTAAAATTTTTGGTCTGAGTTTGCCTGACTCGATTGATGTTCGATTGATACTCGATCGATCGAAATTGAAAAATTTTCAGTTTCTATGTTTTTGACCAAAATTTTTTTTCATGCATCATTTGTATTTAGGATTCACATGCATTGCATTGTTTCTGTATCCATCTTGCAGTTTTGCAGTCATATCTCTCATTGGTTTCACACATAGCATGCATACACTTTGCTAAATTGGGTACTTAACTTGATTTAAAAATTGATTGATTCATTTTTGAGTTTTGTTTGTTCTAGTATATGCTATTTCTTATATGTAAACTGTAGAAAATATTTTTCTTAAGAGATATGATGGATAATCAATGTGCAAATATTTTCTCTACTCATGTAACTGTTTATAAGTCACATAGTGCCATGTTTGCATTTTATTGAAAGAGAGAATATTTTTTCTTCATGTGTATCCTCACCTTAGTTTTTAACTTTGGTCTTGCTGGTGAGGATGTACCTGATCCTGTTGGTGATGCTGCTGCTACTGCTGATTTTCCCCCACCTCCTTTATTTTTCCCCAAAACTGTTTTTCCTAAAAACTTGTTTTGTTTTTCCTATTTTTGATAGGGGGAGAAAAGTTTTTTTTACCTGTGTTGTTCATAGGGGGAGCTATCTCTATTTTCTATAGAGTTGAATTGCTTTGTGTCCCCTTCTTTCTCTATTTTCTCGTATCCTTTGTTGCGTATGTTGACTGTTTACTCTTTGTATGAGTTGTCTTTGTCAATACGTGACAAAAAGGGGGAGAATTAGTTGATATGTGGGAATCTGTGTCGAAAATACAAGAATGTTATGTTTAGGGGGAGTTAACATTGTTTTTGATGTATCTAACTTAGGGGGAGAGTTAGTTTGCATATTTGTTGATTTACTGTTTTTCTGTCACACATGCGTTTATTCGTTTGTTGAGTGTTTCAGGAAATATACAGGTTGATTCAATTGAGCTGTTGTCTATACTTACAACTGATGGATAGTAGTTAGGTTGAATTTGTTATTATGAGCATTATTCTTGTAAAGGGCTTTTTAATAGTAAACTTTGAGCTTAGTGTTTGTGTTTTGTCACAGATTGCCAATGGGGGAGATTGTTAGGTTCTAAAGATTTAGGATTTTATGTATTTAGAACTCTAATGTGTAATGTTGGCAAACCATGATCAAAACAATATGTTTAGTCTTGTTTAGGCTTGCTTAAAGTATGTTTATTTGTAAAACTGGAATTGAGTGATTGCAGATTTATTGGACTAAATCTGTAAGGCTCGATCGATCGAAAATTAGACTCGATCGATCGAACCACGTACAGATTTATTTTTCTGCAGAGTTCCAGTTCAACCCAAACTCTATTTAAACATCTTGGGGATCAAGTAAAACACTCCTATATATAAGGAAAACCCTAGAACGTTTTTGGGACTTTTAGAGAGAGAGATTAGAGTGCATCTTGTGCCTCCTTTTATTTTTAGGGTTTTGTACCCAAACCTCTCTAAGTCTTTATTGCTCATATTGCTGTTTATGTGAATCTCTTGTGAGATCATTGAGGAGCTTTCCTTCACATAAACTTAGGGTTTTCAAGGTAGAGATTATCTACATCTTGATGATCAACAAGGTTGCTGCCATTGAAGCTTAAAGAATATCAAGCGTGGGTGCTTGTAGCTGATTGAAGAATTCAAGAAAGAAGGAGTCCGTGGATTCGGAACTTGCACATGGTCGTGTCAGTAAGTTCTACTGGTGGGTAGCATTAGGAAGTCAAGTGGGGAGCTTGTAATCCTTTTGTATGAACTTCGATTCTTTCGCATAGTGGATTCAGGTTTACCTTGAGGATAGCTAGGTCAAATCCTCCCTAGGTTTTTACCGTGTGGTTTCCTGGGTGATTATATCATTGTGTCTTTTATTATTCTGCTGCTTTATTATTTTGATATGATTATTTGATTGCTTTAACCTAGAATTGCATAATTTGACTAAGTAACAACTTGGCTAATTAATCTAGGCTAACCAATCTGGTTGTTTTAAGGGGTCTAAAACCGTTTAACAATTAAAATTAAATACAATTTTTATAATAAAAATTTAAATAATTTGTCAAATTATTTTTAAAAAACATAACTAGTCACATATTAAAATTCTTACCTAAATTTAATACTACTTATGATATTTTTTTTTCTAATTTTTAATAAAATAGAACGTTTGGTGATCTTTGTTGTATGGTGATTTTTATTGAGTATATGTGATTGCTTTCTTTTTTTTTTTTTTTAATTTTATAATTCATTAATATTATATTCTTAGTATTTTGCACTCATTAACTCACTTGGCACAAAAATTAAAAAATTTAAGTGGACACATGGCACGAACTTAAGTGGATAATTATGGTGTAGTCTCAACATAAATTTAGACAAATGGCGCAAAATTGGATTCTAATTTAAAATTCTAATTGATTTTTTTTCCGAACTTTACCTATCACGCCCCAAACCCAAAAGGGTCCAAAGCATGAGAAATACATCCCTTGATTTTTCCTTTTTGGACAACCAACTATAGGAGATCTTTATTTTCCTTTCATTTCCACATGATAAGGATATATAATCATAAATCTCCACATTACAAGTCAGAGCTCTATAACACGTTTACGAGCAATAACTAAAAATCATGTGCTTCCACATAATACATGAATATATTACAAAACTCTTGGATTACACAAAGTCACAATCTTATCAAGAATAAAGAATCTTAATATCAAGTCTAGGCCTACCACGCCTAAGGCTAACAAACCTCAAGTGACCAGCCTTCAATAGAATTAATTAATGTCTCGATAAACATAGCAAAGTCGAGTCACCAACCATTTACAGCAAAAGTCTCCAAATTTAACATAGCACTTCAATCATCACCAACGAAGTAAGCTTCATATCCAAGATATAGCTAATTACTCTAAAAAACTATAAAAGGGTGGGATGAGCTAACGCCCAGTAAGTAGCATAATTAATGGGGGTGGGGGAAATGCAAGTTTCATCTACTATAATAATAATAATATGACAAGAATGATTTAATAATGAAATACAAGTTCTTCAAAGTAAATATCTTGAAACCATATGCTATAATATGTGAGCAATAATAATATAATTCCAAAGCCATAAAATCTAACATATGGTAATTTATCTCAAATATACCACACTACCACATAGACTGGTCAGGGGATCCACCCATTCACAACTGGCATGATATTGTCCTCTTTGGTATGCAGACTCTTGGCCCCATGAACAGCAGCCTCACCCATACCTGCAAGGTTTTTCTCTCCCCCCATGGGCAGCAGAGAGAGCGCGTCAAATAGGATCTCTCTTGCATGTGGTCTCTTGGCCCTATGGGCAGCAGCCTCACCCACACACAATCAAGGAATCCTCTTCCCCCTATGGACAGCAGGAAAGAATGCGTCATCCAAAGTGAAAGGGTACTGGCCTAGACTTAATTCCGTTGTCACAAAGACTACGAAAACCAAGTTGGGTGATCACTGGGAAATCACACATGGCATGGTATTAAAACCACATAAACTCACAGGTTACATTACTTTGAAACACATAGTTCATATCTAGGTAGTTTCAAAAAAACCTTAAATAATCTAACTTTTACAAAGTTTGTAAGGTTTTCAACTTCATTCTTGTCAAAAATATTTTCTATCAATTTCCCTGGTACTAAGACAAGATAAGCATCTTAAATTTTCTAATACACCATAAAATCCAAGATTTTCTTATCAAGATTAAATAAAAGATGCTCATTTTTCCATATCAACAATTCATACATTTCCCCAAATGTAATACCAAATATGATGCATTTTCATATATAATCACACACACACACACACACACACACACATATTAAGGTTACGACACAGTAGTTTTTAGAAAAATATAGTTTCCATAGGTAATTTCCAAAAACGTGTCTAACCCAAAAACAAAATTTATGTTATTTTTCAAAAATCCCATTAAAAAGCTACTTACCTCCCAACCGTAAAATCCTAATTCTCCAAGCTTCAAGGAGATTAGCTAGAACCTAAACAATATCAAGTAAACCTATCACAATAAGTATAGAGCTTGAAATTGTATCTAGCCACAATTTAGGAACTGCCAAATAATCACTTAATTAGGCAAGCCTAGTATTTAACCTCATCAATAATAATATATTCCACTTCCATAGTTTCTCAACAAATTGATTCACAAGACATAAACGCCAATTTATAGAGTTAACCCATTTAATATCATCTCCAACATTATGACTAACTTCCATAAAATTTACACTACATCATTAAGAGACCCATGAAAGCAAAATCAAAATATCCTCCAAGACAACAAATTTAGAACTTCAACTAACTCCAAATAAACCCAATGGCAATGGAAAAATTAAATTTACCAATCATCACATGCTATAATTTAAAACTCTTAAATTTTTCCACCATGCATAAACCTTAAGTAGCAATCAATAGCACAAAATATATACCCACTCATCAAATAATTCCACCAATACAAAACCCATACATAAAAACACATAAATATCACTTCCAATGCTCATAAATCACATGGGTATCATTATTAAAACTTAGATAAAAATAACCTCAAGCAAAAGTGCAAAACCCACCAAAAAGATGAGAAATTTTTACCTCAAAAAAAGGATGTGAAGGTGTTTATGGGTTTCCAAAAATTTTCCGGTGATCTTGCCGGAAAAATGATGGTGGAGATGTTGATTTGGAGGTGCCGGAGAGAGAGTTTGAAGGAGTGAAAAGGAGTTTTGCCGAAAATGAAAAAGAAGAAAAAGAAAGAAAAGAGAAGTGAGGGAGTGAGCTGGCCAAAGAAGAGATAAGATGAGAGAAAAGGGGTGGTGGGTAGTGGGGTTAGGTGGGGGGCACGTGGGAGCTTAAAACAATCTGACCTCACATTTTTTTTTTTTTTTTTTAAGCTGACGGGACGTTACAATCCTATTAATATATACTAGCTTGTAACCCTATGCATATGAATGGATACACTCAAAGATATACAATAAGATGCATAATATAATTTTTATAAATATAATTTAAATACTTTTTATGGTCATTTTTATATTTTATTAACTCTTTAAAAAAATTTGTAAGAATATTATTAGGTATAAAATGTAAATTGTCCATTTTTTATTATTATTGTGAAACACTTTTTTTTTTTTTTTACAATTCATTTATTCTAAACTCTTTGATTTTTGTACTTAATAACTCACTTGGAAGAATATTTATGATGTGGTCCCACATTTGATTCTAAAATTAAAAAATAAAACTCTTTAAAAATAAATAATTTAAGACACATGACGCAAAATTGGAACTCTAATTTGAAATTCTAATTTGAGTTTCTCTTAACTTCACATATTATTATATATATAGATATATAGACTAGTGTGTAGCCCGTGCATATATATAGGAACAATTAAAAATAATCACAATTATACTATTCAAATTATACTTTTTTTTTAAGAAGAGATTCAAATTATACATGATATTAACTTACACTTTTTTTAAAAAAAAACCATAATTTCTAAAATACGTAATAGTTTTCATTTTATATGTGTGTGTGTGTGCACGCGCGCGCATGTGGTTTAGAATTTAATTGGTTTTAGACTCTTCAATTTTTGCATCTAATAATTCACTTGCCATAAAAATTAAAAACATAGACAGACACATGGTAGAAAATTAGACTCTAGTTGAAATCCAAGTAAGAATATGTTGGGTTAAGATAGCTCAACAAATCACCAAAAATACTAAGTGCAGTGGAAAATAAATTAGACACGGTGATTTGTTGACAAATGAGGAAAAACTCACAAGGCAAAAGCCCCACAGGGTGATTTTAAGGTTATCACTCCCAAGAATTCACTAATCAACAATCAACCAGTTACAAGTATAAGAAATTTTATCAACTACCCTAACATATCCCGAAATACCAACTTACAGATAAACCCTTGCTCCAATATCCAATTGGACTTGATCTTATAGTAGTCTTCTTTCCTTTGATGCACAAACCTCTAATTTGTGACTAACCCTTTGCACGGATCCCAGTACGTAACTGACTTTAGCAACTTAAACAGATGTTGTTGACTGCAAAGTTCTTCACTTCATTAACAATGAAGATCAAGAAGCACTTAATTACAAAACCCTATGGCATACAAACGCAGTAGCTTCACACAGAGAAAATAAGTCTCTTGGTCTTTGTAACTGTATGTGACAGCCTTTAAAATAAGCCTTATATATGTCTAGAGTTATGAAAAAGAAACCCTAAAGAAATACACAAAACTGGGCCGAATTTCAAATCTGGGAATTCTGAAATCATAATTCTCTGTTAGGACATATGTGATTCACTTATTAGGAACATATGTCAATATTTATATAGTTGGTTAATTCTTTGACAAAACGCATTTTACTTGTAATTGGGTAAATCTAGAATGTGTTTAATACTTCAAGAAACATACTGTTCAAGTCTAGTATTAAAGCTATGAAGATTGGACCAAGAAACAAGTGAAGAAAAGCTATTCACTAAAGCTGGACAGATAACTCGACACCTACGGACAGATAGCTTGACAGCTGCTCGACACCTCTCGACAACTAGGCTATCTATCGAGCTGATTGTTATCGCAATCTTAACACCTCTCGATAGCTAGGTGGATCGATTGAGAAAGCTTCTGTCTCCTTGATACCTTCTCGACACCTACTCGATAGCTGTATCTGTCGAAGTTTAAAGCTCAACACCTACTCGACACCTGCTATCTATCGAGGTTACGAAAATCAGAATTTTCAGATCTAATTTTTGGGCCAGGCCTATGTATTTGTGTAGGGTTTCTTTTCTTACAATTCTAAACCTATATAAAACTTATTTTAGAGGCCGTCATATAAGAGAATACAAGGAGAACATATGCAAAAGGTGATCGATGCTTTATTCTCTCTAAAAGAAGCTACTGCATCTTTATGTCTTAGGGTTTTGTAACCAAGTACTTCTTGATCTTCATTGTTGATGAAGTGAAGAACTTTGTAGCCAACAATCTTCTCTAGTTGGTGATTGAAGTCGCGTACTAGGATTCGCGCAATTGGTTAGTCACGTACTGGGATTCGTGCATTATCAAATGGTGGCGTTCATATATTGAAGAGTTCAGAGATTCTGAAGTGGTAGAAGGTTTTTGCTGTGAGTTCATTTACGGGGATTGTAGAGTTTAGGGACAAAAGTTTTGCACTAGATCTGAAACTTCTCTTTATGTGGATTGCTTTTCGGGAAGGTTTCCCCTCAAGTTTTTTACTATGAAACTAGTTTGTTTCATTGGTTTTCCTTGGTCATCATATCTTGTTTTATTTATTTTTTCACTGCATTATTTTGATATGATATTGATGTTTGTTTGTTTTAATAAGTTTTATTCATAATAAATCTAATTAACAATTTAGGTTTAAAACTTGTTAATTCTATTAACCGGGGTCTAAATTTTTCAACAAGTGGTATCAGAGCGAGTACACTCTAATTGGATTATTTTCTTGAGTGTGATCCTTGACCCTTGTTGTCATGGATCGTGGACAATCTCTTTTGATTCCTCTTTTATTTGACGGAACTAATTATGCATACTGAAAAATTCGTATGAAAGTGTTTTTTGCAGGCTCTAGGTGAATAGGTATGGCAAGCCATTGAAGTTGGCTGGATTAAGCCAAAGTAATCGCCAGTGGATTGGGATGATGCAACAATCATAGCGGCAAATTTCAACAGTAGGGCCTTGAATGCTTTGTTTTGTGAGCTGACCAATAAGGAATTCAAAAAAATATTATCCACAGAAGTTGCCAAGGAAGCATGAACCATTCTTGAGACCATCTATGAAGGTACCAAGGCAGTAAACACTGTGAAGTTTCAAATACTCACTAGTAGTTTTGAAGAAATAAGGATGGAAAAGGATGAGGCATTTGATGAGTTCTATGCTAAACTCAAGGATATTGTAAATTCTACCTCCAACCTGGGAGAATGTATTGCAGAATCCAAAATTGTTAGAAAAATCCTTAGGTCCTTACCTGAAAGATTCCATACCAAGATCACTGCCATTGAAAAAGCAAAGGACATTGATCAAATTTCTTTGACTGAGCTTGTAGGGAATCTTCAAACCTATGAGATGGGATTAGGCTCAATAGGAAAAGGTGGAAAGAGTAAAAACTTGGCTCTTAAGGATATAGAGGAAGAGATTTAGGACTCTGAAGATGAAGATGAAAGTGAAGATGAGGATAAGGATCTAACCTTCATAACTGATGAGATTATCAAGTTTCTTCAGTTTAGGAAAAATGATAAGGGCAAACCTCCTAGGAAATTTAAATCCCCTAGGAAGGGTAAGAATGAGAAACCCCTTATTCAATACCAAAAGTGCAAAGGTTTTGGTCATATGAAGGTAGAGTGTCCAAACTACCTCATGAAGGAAAAGACCAATGAGTCAAAAGATAAAGGGTTGGTTGCTACCTAAAGTGACACTAAGGATTACTCTTCTGATGGGTATGTGGATGAATGTCGTCACATTATGGCTTTTGCTACTACAACCGATAAAGTGATTGTGGAGAGTGCTAGTAACAGTGAGGATTCTTCTGATGATGAAGTACCCAAGAAAATGACCCTTCAGGAAGTTTATGATAAGCTATGCACTAAATTTATAAAATCTAAAAAGACTTCTCATCTTTGTAGAAAAGAGCTTAATGAGGTAAAAACTGAAAAAGCTGATCTGTTAGTCAAACTAAATAAGACTACAAGGCTAATTGAGACTCTTGTTATGGAGAACATCTTATTAGAAGAGAAAGTCAAGAATCTTGATGTTGAACTTAGTCAAGCTAGAACTCAAATAGAGAGGATGTCTAGTTCAAAGCTTGATGAGGTATTGAGTGCTCAAAAGCCTAGTTTTGATAAGACTGGCTTAGGATTTGCTATTTCTTCCAGCCCTTCCTCTTCCACGACTTCTGGATCAAGGACTGTCTTTGTGCCCCAATCTGACAAAGGTGATAAAGGTACGAAATTCAATACTAATTTTTCTAATTCTAAATCCTTTGTTAGACCTTATGTCTGTCACTATTGTGGTGTTTTTGGACACGTTCGTCCTAATTACTTTAAGTTGTATCCTCAAAAGCAATTGTCCAAACGATCACATGTTTCCTTTCAAGGACCTACACCATTGTTTGGAGAGTTATTAAAAGTCTTGAGCTTTTTAACTCAATTTTAGGAGAATTTTAATTCTTCTATGTCCTTTAGTAGACATACTAGGACATGTGTTTTTTTCATCTTCACGGCTAAAGACTCGTACTGTGTGGGTGAGAAAGGAGCCTAAGACTTAATTGTCTTTTCTGTTTATCCTCTGCTTTAATTCTTTCTATCTAAAGTAGGATTCTTTTTGCTTGATTTCTTATCTGTTTTTGGAATCATGTTTTCATGCATCTACACCTTTCTATCATACCTTCATGCATATGCATCTTTCTTTCTGCTTTTATGTTATTTGTTTGTTTTTGTTTAGTTGTTTAATTTTTATTTTGTTTTGTTTTCAAAATAAAAAAAATGAAAAAAATACAAAAACAGTGTGTTTGTGTACATTGGTACTTGTGTACCTTGGATGGCCATTGAAATAAAGTTTTCTAAATTTTGTATCTCTTGTAACTTAGATGAGCATCTTTATACTCAACTAAGCAAGTGAGCTTTGTGGCTCTTGTTTGTGATGAGTAATATTAAGTTAGCTCTTGGACTTAATACTCATATCACTCTTTTTGACGGGAATGACTAGAAAATTCTACGAGAAATGCATAAATAACCATCTCACCACTGTTGCCCGCCAATCATGAAAAACATCTGTATGCTTAAGCATAGCAAAAATGTGATGTCAAGAACATTTATGTGCTTCAGCATAGCAAAATTTGAATGTCAATCATCATTGGGTATTTTTTTTTTTTCCTTATATGCCCATGCATGATATACTCAATAAAAGAAAAATATGCAAAGAAAATAAAAAGCAAAAAGATAAAAAATGCTTTAAATATTATTGCAAGTGTGTATTCTAAGAGATGTGAGAATTATAGGATGTATTTCAAAGGTGATAGTCCCCATCAAACAGTTATGATTGTGTGTGAGTTAAAGTGATTTACTCATATCTCAAATCGTCATAACATGTATACACTTATGCAATCTTGCAATGTTTTTCACACACAACACGTAATATTCTTTGCTACTCTTGATACATGTGCATATACAATGTGATTTGGCCATCACAAGGTTTTACATGTGTTAATGTATTCTCACTAAACTGTCTTGACTTATTTTTAAAATATAAAATTGCTTAGACTTGTTTAGTGTGTGTGTGTGTGTGTTTTGGGATCTATGTGCTTAACATTTTTCTTGTTGAGAGAGTTGTCTTTCACATGTTTTGCATCTTTCTATTATCTTGTCATCCATAGCATCTTGTTTCACTACATTCATGCATTTTTATGGATTCTTTGGACCCCCTTGATCATCTTTGATCATCTTTATGTTTCTCGAGTGAAGTTTTCTATTTTCTTGTACCCTTTGTCAATCATGATAAAAAGGAGGAGAAATTGTGGAGAATATGTGGTTTCTTTTTAAGATTCTACATGTTAGGGGGGGAAATACATGCCTTTGTAAATGGGAGATGTGTTTCATGTTGTTAGGGGGAATGTTTACCTCTTTCTTCTTGTACACCGGTCTTGTGACCATTTTTACATACATTGAACTTAGCTTCTTTATATGTTGATGTATGTCTTCTTCACCTACCTTTACATGTGTTGTTTCTTTTCTATCTTTATACACATGTTTCTTATTACTTGTATGCAATCTATTATTTCTGTTTCACACTAAGATGCCTTAATAAGTTTTGTTTAAAGTGTTTCAAAAATATAGATTGTCAAAATTTACTTGCCATAAACTCTCTTCTTGCAAAGTTTTTCAAGAGTTTGTGTTAGGATAGATTTTATTGTATTCAACAAATGAATATGAATTGAGTGATTTATGACTTCTCTCATATATTTATTTGTTTATTGTGATTTTGTCACGGATTGCCAAAGGAGGAGATTGTTAGGACATATGTGATTCACTTGTTAGGAACATATGTTATTATTTATGTAGTTGGCTAATCCTTTGACAAAACGCATTTTACATGTAATTGGGTAGATCTGGAATGTGTTTAATACTTCAAGAAATATGTTGTTCAAGTCTAGTATTAAAGTCATGAATATTGGACCAAGAAATAAGTGAAGAAAAGTTGTTCACTAAAGCTGGACAAATAGCTTGACACTTGTGGACGAATAGCTCGACACCTGCTCCATGGCTAGGCTATCTATCGAGCTTATTGTTATCACAATCTTGACACCTCTCGATAGTTAGGTGTATCGATCGAGAAAGTTTTTGTCTCTTTGACACCTCCTCGATAACTGTATCTGTCGAAGTTTAAAACTCGACACCTGCTCGACACTTGCTATCTATTGAGATTACGAAAATCAGAATTTTCAGATTTAATTTTTGGGCCAGGCTTATGTATTTGTGTAGGGCTTCTTTTCTCACAACCCTAGACCTATATAAGGCTTATTTTAGAGGCCGTCCCATAAGAGAATACAATGAGAACATATGCAAAAGGTGACCGATGTCTTATTCTCTCTGAAAGAAGTTACTGCGTCTTTGCGCCTTAGAGTTTTGTAACCAAGTGCTTCTTGATCTTCATTGTTGATGAAGTGAAGAATTTTGCAGCCAACAACCTTCTCTAGTTGGTGATTGAAGTCGCATATTGGGATCCGCGCAATTGGTTAGTCACGTACTAGAATTCGTGCATCATCAAAGGGTGGCGTTTATATATTGAAGAGTTCAGAGGTTCTGAAGCGGTAGAATGTTTCTGCTATGAGTTCATCTATGGGGATTGTAGAGTCTAGGGACAATGGTTTTGTATTAGATTTAAAACTTCTCTTTACTATAGTGGATTGCTTTTCGGGAAGGTTTCCTCCCAAGTTTTTTTACTATGAAAATAGTTTGTTTCATTGATTTTCCTGGGTCATCATATCTTGTCTTATTTATTTTTCCGTTGCATGATTTTGACATGATATTGATATTTGTTTGTTTTAACAAGTTTTATTCATAATAAATCTAATTAACAACTTGAGTTTAAAACTTGTTAATTCTATCAATCGGGGTCTAAATTTTCCAACATTCTCAATAGATCGAGCTGCTGTCGAGCTATCTATCGAGCTTCACATTAAGTCTCGATAGCAAGCATCTGTCGAGTTACCTGTCGAGACTTAAATGAATAGTTTTTCTTCACTTGTTTCTTGGACCAATCTTCTTGTCTTTAATACTTGACTTGAACAACAAGTTTTTTAAAGTACTAAATTTATTTTAGATCTACCAAATTACAAGTAAAGTGCATTTTATTAAAAGATTAGTCAATTACAATAAATTATGACCCTAACAGAATCTAATTGAATTTAGACTCTTCGATTTTAGCACTAAATAATTCACTCGGCACAAAATTAAAAATTAAATGGAACACGTGGTGCAAAATTGAGAATCTAATTATAATTTAATTGGATTTTCTTTGAGTTTTGGCTATTAATATATACTAGTTTGTAACCCTATACATATACATAAATATACTTAAAAGATATACATTAAGATGTATAGTATATTTTGATAGTCTTTCTTATATTTTTTGTAACTCTTTAAAAAGTCTTGTAAGAATATTAAGTTGTCTATTTTTTTATGTTCATTAATTTTAGACTCTTTGATTTTTGTACACAATAATTCACTTGAATAGATATTTATGATGTGGTATCACATTTGACTCTAAAATTAAGAGATAAAAATCTCTAATAATAAATAATTTATGACATATGGCACAAAATTGGACTTCAATTATAAAATCTAATTAGATTTTCTCTAAATTTTACCTATTAATATATAGAGACAGAGAGAGAAAGAGATATAGATTATGTTAGTATAAATTGATCCTAATCCTACATATTTCACACGAAAGAGATATAGATTATGTTAGTATAAATTGATCCTAATCCTATATATTTCGCACTAGTTAATAGTCTGAAAAGATGCCCTTGCCCTTTAGAAGAAAAAATATGAAGAGACCAGGAAATTGCACTGGTGGGCTGGGATTTAAGAAAAGTGGGAAAGGTAGTCGCAGACACCGGTATTGACTACTTTTTAATTGACGTAAAAAAAAAAAACAAAGGATTGGACGCTGCCTTTTGGAAGTGTGTGTGCCTTCTAGTTGAGGAAAATAAGAGCAATTATTGTCCAATTAAAAATTGAAGAGCCCTATCTGGCAGACCAGAAGCTTTTATCCTCTAGGTTTTTGCTTTATTTTTTTATTTTTTTACTTTTTTTTATTATACTGTTAGCAAATAGGCTTCGAAAGGTGAATGATGTTAAACGGTAAACACTCCATTTTGCAATCTTTATTTAACATTGTCATTACAAAAAGGGTAAAATCATTATTTTGACCATTACATCTCCAAATACTTAATTGTAAACAAATCTAGAAGCACTGACCATCAAAATGTTATATCGTGTGCTTAAATCTAATCAACAAATTAAAAGTTATATCCAAAGCAAAATTTGGGTGGTTAATTTGCATTCTCATGATTGGGGTTGATCACGTGTGATTGTGATTTATTGATTATAATTGCTTCTTTAAAAATTAATTTTGATTAATTATGTATCATAATCTAATTGGATAAAACTAATAATAATCATGAAGATGCATACTGTTTAGCCAAAAAAAAAAAATGAAGATGCATACACCAGATAATTTTAAAGTAACTAATAATCTCACCAGGTAGTGGAGTGAATTTAAATATATAGTTAATTATCTTTAACTTAAGATAATTAACTAGTATTTAAAATCCATAAATGACCCCTTACAATATCTAGCTTTAAAATGGCCAAAAAAAAAAAAAAAAAAAGGTTCAAAGTCGGATTTCTCTCAAAGGATAATCAGAAAAACGTCCAAATCTGTATTAGATTAAATAAGGACTTGGTTCTTATTTCCGATCTAGTACCTTAGTGCTTTGCAATCCATCGTCCCAAGCCAATATGGTCCATGGCTTTGCATGGTAGAAGTTGCTCATTCATATCGAGGAAACTCCTCCTAAAATGTTCGAATTATAATACTTTCAATCTATATTATAAATATTTATATACTAGAAAATTATAACTTCAGCGTAAAGAATCTTTTCAAAAGAAAAAAAAAATGTCTAAAGAAAAATATCATATTTAGAAGTTTATTATTACGTAATTACCATCTTACTATTATTCTTTACACAGAACTTTTTATGAAGGAAAATAAATTATTACACAAAGAAGCGGGAAAATTACCCTTCCAACTTTGGGGTAGTGGTCATTACACCTTTTAAAATTTAATTTTAGCCAATTTACACTATAAACTTCACACATATACCAAATTAAAGTGACTTACATCACTCATGCGACATGCACATGAAAATAAAATCACAACAACCTAGTGTAAAACTTGAACTTTGGAAGATATTTGTAAGAATAAAGCTCGAGTCTTGATTGACTTTAACCTATCTTTCCCAAATTTCACTTAAGCAAATACACATTAAAAGCACCATGTGGAATATACCTCTTAATTATGCACCATGTGGAATCTATATATCTATATATATAATAATAGGTGAAACTGAGAGAAAATCTAATTAGATTTCAATTGGATTCTCAATTTTGCGCCACTTGTTCTAACCAAAACTCAAAAAAAAAAAAAAAAAAATCTAATTAGATTATAAATTTGACTTCAATTTTGTGTCATGCATCTTATCTAAATTTTCTAATTTTTGTGCTCAAGTAAATGATGCATTAACATTTAACACGGAAGCCAAGAAAACCACATGATAATGCTCATTGGCTTAAGCAAGAACATCTTACCTACACACTTTTATGGAGATTATAAACTGGACTCCAATTTTGTGTCATGTATCTTACCTAAATTTTCTAATTTTTGTACCCAAATAAATGATGCATTAACATTTAACACGGAATCCAAGAAAACCACACTGATAATACTCATATGCCTAAGCAAGAATATCTCACCTGCACACTTTTATGGGTGATCTCAATAGAGTCTGGAGCTCTTCTAATCTCACAAATAGAACCAAGAAGTCCAACGAGAAAGACTATAAAAGTAAAACATCATATCCTCCTAATTCCATATCATCATCCCATGTCTCCGCCTCTCTCAACTTCTACCAACTAGATCCACACACTGCCCTCTCCTCCTTACAGATTTCTCAGAGCAAGGCCGGGTTCAAACACAATGTTCAATCCCACTTTTCCTTGCTTCACACTCTCATACAGTAGCGCTTCATTGGCGCTTCCAAGAAAATTCCAAGCTCAATGATCAGTTCTTATTTTTTTTTAATAATTTTTAGTGTGTCTAGATTAAGATTTTGTTAATTTGTTAAAAGTGGACAAAAATATAATCATATATATTATATTAAGTTGAAGTTCAATTTTAGAATTTAAATCAAATCAAATTAATTTCTAATTGTAGTTTAATTTTGTGCTATGTGTCCAATTTGATTTTTAAATGTTGGTGTTAAGCTACCTCCATTTATAATGCTCAATGTGGAAACTGAATCTACCAAGATAAACATCTTATCATCACAATCGTTAATATTTTCGTGCAGAAGCATGGACTACATGCTAGTATATATTAATAACCAAAGCTCAAAGAAAATCCAAATAGATTTTAATTGGATTCACAATTTTGCGCCACGTGTCCTAATTAATTTTTAATTTTGTGCCACATAAATTATTGAGTGTAAAAATCAAAAAGTCCAAATTCAATTATATTCAAATTTGGATTTCAATTAGAGTCTAATTTTTCGCCACGCGTCCATCTAAGTTTTTAATTTTTATGGCAAGTGAATTATTAGGTACAAAAACCAAAGAGTTTAAAACCAATTAAATTATAAATCATATATATTTATATATATATATATATATAATGAGAAACCATTACATATTTTACATATTTTAGAAATGTATGGTTTAAAAAAAATGTAAGATAATACCATGTATAATTTGAACTATTTAATTATAATTATTTTTAATAGTACCATGCATAGACACAATGCTACACGCTTGTATATAATTGAAGCCTAAGCTGAGAGAAAATTCAATTAAATTCTAAATTTGATTTCAATCATTGTATAATTTTGCGTCATGTGTATATATAATAAAAAATAAAAATAAATAAATAAAACTAAGATAAAAAAATGAGAGAGAGAGAGAAAATCATCTATGACTTAAAAAAGGTGTAACATTTACACCAAGTATAATTGGAACCCATATATATATGTGTGTGTAATTGTAATTGTTTTTAATTGTATCACGCATATACACAAGTTATACACTAGCATATATAAAGCTACACAAAAGAAACTAAAACGCATGTGAAAAAAAAAAATGATAACAATTAATAAGGCATTTGAAGCAGTTAATAATTAAGGCATGTGAGGTGAGTTCCAGTTAACTCAACCGGTAAAGTTTCTGATAGTTAAATAAGAGATCTTATTTGGTGTCCTACAGTAAGTAACAATATTAAAATTGGGTACTATGCTTGTATTGTTATACTTTACTGAGTTTACTCCGAGCCCAGAAATCTTTTTTGAGTCAAGTATTTTTCTTTGGGTGCGAATCAGGTTATCAAGATTGGATCCAATTTTGACAAGTCTAAATGTACTCTCCAAACCTTATACCTTTTGAAAATATAACTTCTAAAAATATATACCATCCATAAAAATTAATTGAAGCAAATGCACGCCACGTCGATAATAGATTTTCTAAATTAAGGATTTTTTTTTTCTCTATTGGGTTTAATTTGGGACACAATCCAAATAGAAAGGTGATGCTCCGTTAGACCAAATACTTGTATAATTTTTTTAGTAAAAAAAAAAAGGATAAAATTTAGCTATAAAATTGGTTGTAGCCTAAGGCTACATATTTACTCAATATCATTTTATTAGAAGCAAATTTTGAGAAATCCACCATTGGATTACTTCTTCTTCTTATATCCTTCATGCTCGCAAAATTTCTAAAAAATTAAAAATTAATAGCTATGTCATCAATAAATTGTTTAAATTTGCAAGTTTTTGTAGTTTAAAATTATGCATAATATATAAACTTATAAATCATATAGTAAATAATATCTGATTGACACAAAATTTGGCATGTGTAATAAGAGCATGTAGAACATGCAATTCAATTATTAGATTTACCAAATATATAGTAACATTCATTTTATTGAGTAAAGTTGTAACCTTAGGCTACAACAAGTTTTGTACCTAAACTTTGTCCAAAAATATTTTGCTAAGTCTAGACATCATTATTCTATTAGACATGTAAGTGAGGAAAGTAATAAAAGTTAATGAAGAGACTAATATTGCACATTTTATAAAATTCACCAAACAATAATGCTCATTTAAAATTTAAAGGATTGAAAGTGTTTGGTAAGTAAATTTTAGAAAACAATAATTTCCACCTTTTTAAAACCATATTTTTCATTAACTTTTTTACCCTTTTTTTTTAATGAACTAAATTTTTGACCAGCTTAAAATAAATTAGTGACAGTAATTTCTGTGCAATTACATTTTAAGCGTAAACAGTGAAAACTTAACAATCAAATTCAATGATCCAAATTAATCAAATTCCTTTTCTATCGTAAAAATTGATTGCCGAAGATTAGACACATCCAAATCTTAGACCTTTTCACCCCACCCCCACCCCTTTTTTTTTTTATTGATTGGCAGTTTAGAATATGTCTTACCAAGTTTTTGACCAGTTTTTTTTTTTGTATGAGTTAACTTTTGACCAACTTTTTTTCTATTTTTTTATTATGGGAAAGCTCACAATATTTTATTTAGAATTGGAATTGGATAGTACATCATACATGCACGCATGCTCAATACACCCTGGGCATTCCTCAAGCCATACTACAATGTCTTCCACGTTAACTGCATGTTGAGCCAATATGTAGGCAGGGGCATTCCCTTGTCTTTTGGTATGGGAAAAAGCAAAAGTCCGAAAATCTTGAACACGTTTAAGGATTCCTGTGACTACATTCTGGACTAATGGAGCTGCTTCAATCAGACTATGGATAACATTGCATATCACTAGCGAGTCACCCTCAAAGGTCACATCCCTGACCCCAACCTCCATTGCGAAAGTGACCCCTATCTCCATAGCCTTAGCCTCGGTTTCTAGTGGCCCCAGCAGAGTATATAGTTTCCTACATAGTGCTGGGACATTCTGGCCTTTTGCCCCTCTTGGGCAAAATAATTGGCCTTATGCCCCTGTTTTGAAACTATATAGGGGCGTGCCCCTGTTTCAATACTCGATCTTACTATAGGCGAGTTACTTAAAATACTCGATTATTCCAGAGCCGAGTTATGTGCAGTTTCCTGCCACCCTGGTCGTCCAGCGTGGATTTTTGGGTAATAAAATATTCCTCCATAACTGTTTAGAACTCGGCATTTTCCAAATCGAGTTACTGACGGGATTTCAAATCAATTGTTAGTGTTACTCGACTTCACAGCAAGCGAGTTGTATCTGGTACGTTCTGACCCGATATCAAATCACCTATTTTGCATGTGAACCTAACTCGATTAGTTGGAAATCGAGTTATTAATGTTACTCGACTCTGGTATTGTTGAGTTTTTTCCATAAATCAGCTTTTCATCCACTTCTCCTCATCATTTTCAAATTAGCTCCTCCTCATTTTCAAAATTTTCTGTAAGAAGTTCATATTATCTCTTTATCATCTCAAGTGAGAAACTCATTTTCTTCTTTGAAATACATAGAGAATTTTATGGAGTAAGTAAAATTAGTTGTAGATAATAGATATTAGGTTCTATTACTTGTGCTTTGGTATGTTCTTGAATGAGTTATGTGAGTAGATTAGGGTTATATTAATTGTTTGGTATTGTTTGGTGCTACAAGAAATGTACAATAATCTATAGAAACAGTGATGAGTGTTATGTGTGTACATTGGGTTATATTGGGTCATTATCTGGTGTAAATTTCATTGACAAAAAATGAAATTCTTTATATTTGCTTAAACTAATGAATAGCTAATCTTTAGATTTGCAAAAGTTGAATGTACATACTCATCATTGGTCGAAACATTAACAACAACGTCTAATATTTATGGTCAAATTTGAGTGTTAGTATTTTATTTTTAGCATGTAATAATACACAAATTTATGAATGTTTTTGTCGTGTACCATCTTATGCAACATTACATTATTTACCAACAGTTGATACACACTGTTAACTTGATCATTTGATGTTATTGTATTCAGCGTCAATGTCTGGTTCTGGAAACCCACAACTCTATAGGCCTCACGATGTGTTCACTGCTATGGGTCGTTGCTGGGTATTGGAAGATGAGTTCAGCTATCCAATCAACCCGAATTTGCGAAATAGTGCTTACGTTCACAATACCATGAGACAGGAGTGGACTTGGTTATTTCGTGAACAACAAATGTTTTATGATGAGTTGGTTGGTTTTAAGTTGCCAATGCCTCAGCGACTCGCATCGCAAATGCCCAGAGACACGATCGACGAACTTCGTAAAGCATTGAACCGCATAAGAGAAGAAAATAATCGAATGAAGATACGTCTTAATCGATATCGGACCCAAGTTGAGATTCGAGAGACAGTGGAGGGAGGGTGGTACGAGCACGCACAATTCATGCAATCACTTCTTGCTGATCCCATTTATCAATCAGACGTGGAGATGTCAGATGAAGAGTAATTGTGTTGTCGTATAATTAGACTTTGTTGGAGAACTATTTTGCTTTAACTATGTTTTAAATGTTTGTGTGTCACTGTTGTTGCATTTGTACTATGTAAACCTTATTATTAATTGTAAGGAGTACGCACGTTATTCGTAATATAGATTATTCCCACACAACGCATAAAAGTTAAATATTCCCACACATAATGTTTTTCAATAAGCACCAATAATATAACACAAAAAACTTAAAATAACTTACACGAGGTCACCAATATGCAGGCATTGCATATTAAACACTAACGCTACTAACATTATTAACTTAACCCTAGACATAACACACATACCACATAGGCATTCACTCTGACAGGTAGTCCTCGTAGTTGAGGACATTGTTACGTTCCGCCGGAGTGAGTTGCCTGTTCGTTGCAGCGGCCAGCTCTTCTGCTAGTTGTAGCATGTGATACATTGACCTACGCAGTATCATCAAATTGTTCTCTTTTTTTATTTTTGTCACTGCACGCTCATATTGGTGCATGTTTTGCCGTGGCAATGTGACCGAGATACGGTCGACAAGAGGCGCTCCGAGTCGCACGAGATCATCGTGCAGAGCGTTGGACTCGTTCACGCGAAAGTCCCACTCCTGCCGCAATCCGGCATAGTATTCCCTCTCATCGGAATCTCTCTCCCTCCTATAGTTATCTGGAAAATGAGGTAGCATCCAATTACGCATTGACATTGGAAAATGTGACTTCTGATTGATATGTGTAGATGTTTTGCAAGGGTAGATGTAAATGGGACTTTATATAGGAGCTTTGCAAGGGCAAGTATTCATGTGGATGTGACTATATGTAAGGGTAAGTATTCACGTGAATAAAGATGATATGACTCGACAGTGTATTGTTCAATGAGGTGTTGAGGAGCACATGCAGATCTGCGAACTGCAGAACTGAGAAGTCGACAGTAGCATCTGTTGGTGCATGTGGTTCACTGAGGCAGTTGTTTGATATGGCTATAGCTTGTGCTACAGCAGCGGGCTGGTGATGTGTACTGCAAAGGAGGTTGTGTATTTATTCACATGAAGACTATTTAGCATTCCTATGCTTCATCTGACATGACTTGACGAGACAATGCCAACCTGTGTTAAATGTATCATAAACTTTTTCAGGGATCCTTGAAAATGGTGCATTGCAAAAGGATGCATATCTGTGTATTGATGTGTGTGTAGGTGATATGACTAGACAAGGTTCACGCAAAGACTATTTAGCATTCCTGTGCTTCATCTAACATGATTTGACGAGACAGTGCCGACCTGTGTTAAATGTATCATAAACTTTTTCAGGGATCCTTGAAAATGGTGCATTGCAAAAGGATGCATATCTGTGTATTGATGTGTGTGTAGGTGATATGACTAGACAAGGTTCACACAAAGACTATTTAGCATTCCTGTGCTTCATCTAACATGATTTGACGAGACAGTGCTGAGCTGTGTTAAATGTATCATAAACTTTTTCAGGGATCCTTGAAAACGGTGCATTGCAAAAGGATGTATATCTGTGTATTGATGTGTGTGTATTGATGTGCGTGTAGGTGATATGACTAGACAGGGTTCACGCGATGACTATTCAGCATTCCTGTGCTTCATCTGACATGATTTGATGAGACAGTGCTGAGCTGTGTTAAACGTATCAGAAAATTTTCAGGGATGCTCTGCATCCTTGAAAACGGTGCATTACAAAAGGATGCATATCTGTGTATTGATGTGTGTGTGGATGATATCACTGGACAGGGTTCAACAGTGCGCAGCACTTGAGCAGCACATGCCAGTCACTGCAAACATCAGTGTAGCAATGGGGGACAGGTCACCCCCAAAATTGACGCATACACTTTTCAAGGATGCTCTATGTTTTCACGTCAATGTGGATGGGTACTTCTAGTCAGGGTTTAACAGTGCTGAGCTATCCACCGTAGCTACACTCACTGCTCCCTATAGTGGTATTTGGCAAGTGGGATTGAAGAAAGCTGATAAGAACATTTGGTTTTGTAATGGATGGTAGGATTTCGTTGAATACCATTCTATCTGTTATGGTTATTTTTTAGTCTTCAGATATCCACTGAGATTCAATATCCACCCAGCAAGAACTGTAAATTGGAAGATCATAAGGTAGAAATAATAGACTTAGATGAAGATGAAACAAACATATCCCTCAGATGATTTGCCCATAAAACATGAAGTCGGAGAAAAGTTTGTATTCTTTAAAAATTATATTGTACATAAAGACGAAGAGAGAATGAGTGGTTAGTTTGGTTTGGATGAGTCTGTATGTAATGTATTTGTATAAAGTAGTAGCAGGGAAAAAATAAGCAAGTGATTTAATACACACTTAGCCAAGTAACTTGCAATAAATCTAAGTTGGGTGATGAGTGTTATGTGGGTAACATTTCAAATTACACAGACAAAATATTGGAAACATTAGCATATCTAAGGTTTTTCCTACAGTACAAAGCAGAGGACATTGTCCAACCAAAGCAAAAGAATCATACGTAGCAACAAAGAATAGCAGGGAAAAAATGAGCAAGTGATTTCATATACACTTAGGCAATTCATTGAACACATTGCAACATACTAACATAGCAAATTAAAACATTAGCAGTTTCATGTCATGCATGGTGGAAGGGAGTATTATTTTGAACAAATGTGAGAGTCTACACCTTGATGGTGATGGTCCCAGTTGGTCTGTGTGGGTTCGATGAGTTTGTATGTATTGAATCTATGCGTAAATATTCATATAAAATTTTCATATAACCTTAGCCAAAACTAATGGACAGTTATTCTTTAGATTTTCAAAAGTTTAACGTACATAATCATCTGTTGTCAAACATTAACAACAACGTCTAATGTTTGTAGGTAGAAATTTTTGGAAATCATCATTGCTTGAATCTGAGAAGTCTGAAATATCTCTATCATCATCTAACGCAGTAATTTCATTAATAGACTTCATGGCTCGCTCTTGCGCCTTTCCCTTTAGATGCTTCCTAGCTTTTTGGATTGCGTGAAAATGATCTAGTCGCCTTTGCATTTGATTGTTCTCTTGTTGAAGACGAGCAAGTATGTTGGCAGGTTCATCTCTAGGTAACTCGGCTGAGCGTGCCTTAGGAACTCGTAACCCATGCCATCGACAATACACCTCCAACTCACACCTCTTCTCGTATAGGGTTGACCATGGTGGTTCTGATACGGTAAACTCTATTGCAGTGCTATCTGTACTTAGTTTTGTAGGTTTGCCGACCATGATGTGTCCGACGCTTCCAAGACTCTCGTACGTGTATATTGGCATATTAACGAAATCTCTTTTCTTTCCAACCTATTTTCCTCCATAGTGGTCTATGTATGTCTGTAGTTGTTGATCTGCTAGAACTTGTGAAGATCCACATGTTGAAGTAGATCCAAACTTGTTTCGCATTTTACGATTTGATGTTGAGGCATTGCGACTCATAGCTTACTCAATCTATGAAGTTAGTGGATAGAAAGAAGATAGTTATTGTGGTGCATTTATAACCTCATTTCGTGGTCCAAGCATTACTATTTCAGTTATTAGGGCTTTTCATGTCAATACAGACTGAAAAAACACTATATGAACAAGATTTTAACTATTCCCATTGTCTTGTGTTTAGATTACTGTGGGGACCACACTAATTTAAATATGAAATATAATAAATTTTCCTCCATCCGTGTTTTTAGGTTCGCCTCCCCTTTCTACAACAATCAAAACCCACAATCGTTCCTCTCCTACACAATTTTCAGTAACATGTTCCCAATTACCGCACCGATTTAGGCACCTTAACATACAGATCCCATCTTCAGTTTCGTGTATAACCATTTCACCATCAAATTCTTGTATAATCATTTCGAAATTCGTAAACGCATTAATATTATGTATTGTTATTTAATATGATACTATGAACCTAGTACAAATCATTTTATTATAAATAGTAACTGAAATGTTATAACACTATTTAAAGTAAAAAATATATATATATATCATACTGACATTTTGGTTGAAATATTTTCGAAAGTAGGCAAAGATTCGGCAACACTCTTGGGGAACATTAAGTTAAGGTATAAAAAACTATTTTCTCAATTTGTATCTACTTATTTATTTCCCTCTATATAAATTATTTAGTCTATTAATTTATTTTTTTTCGTTTTTCTTAATTAGTTGTAAACGCCTCAACAATTTAACAAAAAGCAAACTAATTCTCCAACAAATTCAACTGACCCCATTTTTCAATCACCTAGCTCTACTACACGACAAAGAAAAAACCTAAATTTTTTAGTACTATGAAGCAGGAAATCCCAATGCGCTACTGATAGTGGGAAGCTGGAAATAGTTTCTGAATGAAGAAGTTGTTGAAGGAAAAAATATAATTGAAAAACGAGTCCATGTGATAATTTTATTGCAGCTTATATACATGGAATCATGCTACTTTGCCAGTCAAATCGTGGAGGCATTGATAACCTTTTGGAAGCATTGGCTTTGAAATTGATAACCTTTTTAAACGATGAGCATGGGAAGCAGTGGTTTCGAAATTGACGAAATATGCTTCGACACGTAGCTGCATAAATAGCCCTGTATCAAATTCCAAACTTTCAAGCATGCCACAAAATTGTAATGGGACATTGGAACCGATATCAACCTTATCCTTACAGTTATGCAAAATTTGTGGTTACGTGCAAAAGATGCTCAATCGACCTTGAAATGTTTAAGTTGGTGAACAGGCTTCTTTAACTCTATTTTATTTTATTTCTTTTCCCTCATTGTAGCATCACTTAAATAATAAGATGCAATCTTCTGTTTTTTTATTAATTGTTTGTTAAGCTTTGCAAAAGTTTTACAATTATGATTTCCTTAATGGTTTGCGAAAAGGAACGATTGTCAACTGTAGAAAATTGAAAGTGTAATGATTTGTTATCCTTGTGATTATCAAAAATTTGTACTT
Organism: Quercus ilex subsp. ballota; assembly: GCA_032727855.1. Classification (NCBI taxonomy): domain Eukaryota; kingdom Viridiplantae; phylum Streptophyta; class Magnoliopsida; order Fagales; family Fagaceae; genus Quercus; species Quercus ilex. The sequence goes on along the minus strand of CM064916.1, from coordinate 32,246,011 downwards.
ACATCTCATTGAATATAAAAGCCATACTAAAATCCTTTTTAAGATTTCAGCTAAACTCTCATTTCATCCCATAAAATTTGAATCATCTGCATTTTCTAATAAAGTTTGGTAAATGATAAATTAGAACCATCATTTCTAACTAAAAATCTCTGCATTTATACATCTAATCTAGCAAACAATAGTACTAAACAATTAAGCAAAATGTTTCTTGTCCAAAGCATATTTCATGTCACTGTGATGACAATACATCTGACTCATGTGGAAGCACACATCTATATATTAGTAAAAGCTGAAACGTAGCGTTTAATGCTGTTGCTGTCACGTTGCGCCACATCAGCTGGGACATCATTTTCTTTATAAAAAAAATAATGTTTTCTTCAATTTTAAAATGGTTTTTACAAATTTCAGCCCTATAAGTCCTAGCCCTATAAATGCAACTCACTGCTTTTTTATTTACTTCCGCTATCACCCTATAATAAATTTGTATAATTAATTTAGTCCACATCTTATTTTTTTAGTTCCACTACGAAGCCCAACCGAAAGCCTTTTCAATTCAGCTTAAAGGAAAAAGAAATTAAAAATACGAAACGTGCAAGCCAGTTTGGAGGAAAGGGAAAAAAAAAATTCAAGGAGGCGTTCAAGGTTTTGCGCGACCAAAACGAAAGGTGAGCAGAGAGAGAGCTCGCAGATTGTAACGTAGAGGGAACTTAAAGGGAGGGGAAAAAAAAACGTTGAAGCCTTCAGGTGAGAAAACAGGGAATTTTCATTTAGCTTAAAGGAAAAAGAAATTAAAAATAAGAAATGCGCAAGCCGGTTTGGAAGAAAGAAAAAAAAAAAAAAAGGGAGGCGTTCAGGGGTTTGCATGACCAAATATAATCTAATTTTAACTATAAACTAGCCTTCAAGCATGCGCGTGCTTAAAAAGGCTAGTATCTGTTTAATCTACTTTTATGATCTCTTTTTCTTTTTTTGGTATAGCCATTTCAGAACTAATCAATAATGCAATGATGAGATAGGTCCCTTTCTGTTATCATTTCAATGACTGTAGGTTTTCTTCAAATATGCATATGTTATCAGTTAGGTTACCTTATCCACATTCCAGTTGAAGGGGAAAAAACAAAGAAAATGATCATGCAATATAAAATTAAAACCATGTTTGTGGACCTTGAGAGTAAATATAATAATATACAAATACTAGTAACTCACATTAAATTACTTGCATATAATCTACGCGATCGGTACAAAAACAACTCTCCCCCCTGCACTACAATCCCTACTTCCCCTGTCTGTTATGCATTGCCAAAGGCAAACATTGAGGGTCAGAGGGTGGAGGAGGTGGAAAAGCACTCCTATACTCTGAAAACTCCGCTCTCAAAGCAGCAACCTCAGCAATAAGCCCATCTAAAAGCTGTCCATGAGCTGCTTGAGTTGTCATAAAGGTCTCCATCATAGCACGAAGAGAGTGAGGAGGAGGAATGGTGGGCTCCGCAGCTGCACTGTCAACATGTACCTCATCGTCACCATCGTCAGCAACAGCAACTGTAGGATCAATAGGAGTCTCCTCAGCACGAACATCTCCAGTAGTGGACTGTACTCGTGGTCTTTTTGATGAACCAACACTCGGTCCAACATTCTTCTTTTGTGCACTCCGCTGTTTGAGAAATGTGGCTCCTATAGGGGCTGTGATGTGGATCAACTCTAGGGAAGGAAAGTTTTGTAAATGTAAATACTTTAGAACCCTATAGACAAAAACTGGAAAGAACAGACCATGCTTCTTACACTTGCTCCTATGTGCCTCAGTCATCGTTTGAATGAAAAGGGATGGAAAACAAATAGAGGCATCAGTTATAAGGGCGTACAAAAAGTAACATCTCTCTATAGGAATAGTATGGACATGGGAAATGGGGAAGATGTTGTGACAAGCTATCCTAAACAAGATATAATGAAGCTCGGTTAACTCACTCGAGTTAATTCTTCGGTTAGATCCCCATGTCACTGATCTTCCGCAAAGAAGAGTCATGACATCAGATATATTAGGCCGCTCCGAGTATGGATAGGTAGGTCTACGAATAATAGGTACATTAAGAGCCTCGGAAACATCGGCCTTAGTTATGATGAAACTTTGACCTCGAATCCAAGTACTCAGATACCCATCAGAGGAGTGGATATTGAGATTGGAATAGAACTCTCGAATCAGGGCAGCTGGAGGGGGTTCTAAAACTTTACATAGAGACAACCAATTCCTACACTGTAGATTCCTATGGACAGAAAGAGGTAATTCATCTAGATTGATTTGTCGTTCTGCCCAAATATTCCAATGCCGAATTACATTTTCAAACCTTTGCCCACTTGAAACTGTTTCAAATCTTATTTGATCAAACGCAGTTGCAGGCTTAGATGAGGAGGCAGACACTCTTTTGGCTTTGGTTTTAATGGTTTTAGACTTCTTAGGAGCCATAACTAGGATCTATAGAGACGGAAGGAAAGCACAACAGAAAACCAATATTCAAAATTGCGTTAGAGACACATAAAACAACAAAATACATTTGCATGAGTATATAATATACATGATGCATGGATACAATTGGGGCATGAATGAATGCATTGTAATGATCAATTTTTGATTAACCCATGTAGTCAACTTATTTGAAAAACATGCGACACCCACACTATACATTGTGCAGTGGGTTAATTTCAAGCAATTATACCCAATTAAACAAAACATGCTAACCCACCAGTAACTACCAATCCATCAAATTGGCAATGTTTATCAAATTTTCCCAATTATACCGTATTCAACAAAACCCCAATCTAAGCTGCTATCAAAAGATGCATATAGAACCAAAATGCATACCCAGATGTGAAATAACCCAATATAAATGATACAGAATCTGTCACCAACATGCGTAAACAACAACTCATAAACCAGTTCAGATCAAACACTAGTCCTATTCATCAGAATCCCCAAATTCCCAATATGAATACATGAACCCAAATTTCATGGCATATTTCACAAATCATGAGTTCTTTGCAACATTAATTGGTACAAAACGTGTGTACAACATCCATACCAAAAAACCCATTTCATGCCAACATCAAATCACCCACACCCATGAAAATCCCCAAATTCCATATGAACACATGAACCCAAAATTCATGTGTTCCTTTACAAAGCAGTTATATTTATGTAAACAAATGGTACAAATCGTATGAAAGTTACTCCTATGTAAAAACCCATGAACCATTTCAGACCACAACACCCAAAATCATGTAAATCCCCAGACTTGCATAGTTCGAAATTTCACAATAAGAGGGACAATAATGCAGGAATTTCCTTTAATTTCTATGGAAAGCAAGGGTAAAAGAGTCTTACTACAGGTGAGGATCGATGTTTGGAGCCCGCGAAGTCGTTTTCCAGGCTGACGAATCGAGAGCAATCGAAGTGCTGCTTCTAAAAACAACTGAGGAGTCGAGTGCAGAAATCCAACACCAGAAATAATACTGAGGAAAATATATCCACATAACTCGATACTACAGTAAGCGAGTATCCAGTTTTATAAAACTTTGACCGATCCAACAGCAATCGCTTACCAATCTAAGTTTAAGGAGAAGTTTGGCGGGAGCTGATGTTTTTATAATACTCGCTAACTTCAAAATTGATTTCTATTTATAATACTCGCTAACTACAAAATCGAGTTCTATTAAACTTGGCTGATCCAACACCAATCGCTTACCAATCTATTTTTGCAGAGAAGTTTGGCTGGATCTGATGTTTTTTTAGATGGGTCGAAGGCCATTCGACTGATCCGAAAAATTTGTCATAAATACTCGGCTACAGGAATGTCGAGTATTGAATAACTCGCTTCTTGTAAAACCGAGTACTAAGTTTAATTTCACCATCACTATTAACTTCTCTTTAACACCTCAAGTAAAAATATCCACTTTTTATTTTATTTTATTTAAGTTTCATGTTATATCATCAATATGCAGAGCATTCCTAAAATGACTATTACTTATTTGATTTCGTAAGGAATTCAATGGAACTCAATGGATGGGTGGTGCCTCTCGATCATTAAAAATTACATTTCCCTAACTGAATGGCAAAATACCATTTTCTTTAATTATTTAGGTTGGTTGTCATTTTAAAATTCTTTTCAACTTTTATGTTGCATTATATGCATGAAATTTTATGTTTTATAATTTATATGTGTGTGAAGCTCCCCCTCTTAGAGACTTGAACTCTGACTCTTATCCTCTACACCCCACAAACACTTATACTTTAAAGTTGTTGAAAGCTATTTGGTAATCAATTGCTAAAAAGGATTTTATACATGAGCAAGAAAACGCTAAAACAAAATGTAAAAATATTAGCACTGGTGACATATAGTTTGAACTTTTTTTTGGTAGAAAGGCGATGTATAACAACTTATGTGGCTACTGCCACAACATACAAATACGGTTCTAGGAAAAGTAAACACTTTACTTTGGATGTTGTACTTGTGTTATATGTACCCATGCTTTGATGTATTGTTGTAGCATACTCGTACTCATACCTTTCTAAGTTAGTTCTTCACTTCTCTAAATCGAGTTTTACTATTGAAGTTGTGAATCATATTAATAACATTCTTAAAGTGATTTAAGTGGAGGAAATTTTATCTTCTGCTGTGTAAGATGGTTTTTTTCCTAACCTCGCCAAAAAATAATAATCCATGTAAAATGAAGAGCCAAGAGGACAGGGATAGACAAACACAATATATAATATATGACTACCAAGAGTATACATCGATGTCGGTAAGTCAAAACCAAGTTTTTAACTTCTTCTTTTTTTTCCTTCTTCTAAAAAAAAGCTAGGTTTTTTTGAAGATTACCGAAAACAGAGTTGGTGGGGGCTTATTTTTAATAATTTGTCATTTGAAACATTTTAGTATGGAGATAGTGAAATAACTTGTTTTGAAACATTTGGAAGGGTTAATCCTAGATGCTGAACCATAATCTTCTTTGTCATACACTATCATATATATATATATATATATGGCCGCAAGGATGAAAATTATAAAACATTTGTATTATTCAGACTTTGTTTAGTTTATGAGATCCGTATATATTGTGGTCATGACATTGTCAAAAATATAAGTTTGAAATGTAACTAACCTAGTAACAAGCTGTTTGATTAGAATAAAAACAACCTATTTACTTAAACAATAAACTTAACTCAACTTAACTCGAATAACCTGTTATCATCTTGCAGACATTATATTCATAATTGAACCATAAATCAAGTCATAACAATTCATCCTCGTCAACAAAAGCAAATACTTATTTCATTCAACCATAAAGATTCAACTTACTAGTCCAAAAGGTTCCACCCTCCATACTATCAAATTTAATAATATGGCAAAGTTCCATAATTCATACCCCGATGATTATTGCATGGACAAACAGTTCGACTGATCCAAAAACTAAAAAGAAATTACATATTGGGGCAATAAAAAACCAATGTGATTACATGGCATATCAAAATACGGCTGATTATGCGCCAGGATCATCCCAATTTTGACGGTTCCATTGAAGATCCGGCGCCTTCCTTGTGCTCATCGTTATTGATATTCATGCTCATTTTATCTCCACTGACCTCTTCCACTTGTGATTGTGCTACATCAAATAAATTGGTTCTCACCTCATTACAAACTTATTTATGCTGCAGTTATAATGTTAAACAAGTCATTTGCATAGTATTAAGAACAAAATTTACTATCAACAACTGGTAGTGTCTACTATCTACCAAGGCTGCCAACAAAATCTATGAACTATTACTTTTTGAATATGCATGAATATAACTTGTGTTAGCATTGGTCAACCATACCATGATGCATCATTCAACTCAATTTATTCCATTTGCAATCTCAAGAGTATTGTGCATATTCTATATGTTCTATTTTGATAACTCAAATCCTTTGTCAATAGAGTAGCTTTTCTGCCATTTAAAGTTTTATTACACCTTGTCTATTTAAAGGATTGAAATCTTGACATTTTATGGGAAATCCAGAACCTTTTTCACATATATGTTATTTTCTTTTTTAAAAATAATCATAAAACTTATAACTCATTCAATCAACATATCAACATATAAATCAAAAATACATTACCTATATCTGCCCCTGCAGAAACAGGAATGCTCAATGGCACATCAAATTTCCTTGGACAAGCCCAGTCCAAATGGCGCTTCATATTTTCAGTGACATCTGCTCCGGCAGCAATAAATCCCCATCCACACTTCTTGCATTTGCATTTCCAAAGAGTTGAACTCCCCCTCCTTTCGTAGACTTTGAGCTCAGTCTTAGCCTTCTTTGCTGGAGGCAGTTCAGCCACTTCATCAGGTTGGGCATCTAATTCAATGTCTTTTCCTTCACGCTTAATGTCAGTAGGAATCGTCTTATCACTTTCCATCTACACCGATTTAAAGAAAAATTACTGATAAGGAATTTTGTACTTCTACGAACAGTTAAAAAATGAGAAATGAATTTAAAAACACAAGAAAACAAACAAACAAATCTACTATTATGATGATATTTATTCAATAAGGAATTATGTTTCTTAATACTTTATTTATTCAATTATGATGATATTTATGAATTCTATTTCTAATGTTATATGTGAACTGATATTATGTTCATACGCTACACAATTTAATAAAACTTATATGTGAATCAACAAATTATATTACTAATATAATCAAAGTTATATTATCTTGATCATTAGCGTGCCACTTCAAAATTAAAACTGTAATCGAATTGTGCATGTATAATGAAGTAATCATCTTAATAATTAATAAGTCCCATGGCAGTGACACAACATACCCCAACTAATTTCAAATAATTCCTGTTAATTTTGGTTTTCTTCGAATTATTTGTAATAGATTTTTAGTTGAGGCCAAATTATAAAATTCTTTATGAAACTGAGGTATAAATCATTTGTTATTTTAGTAACCGTGTGTGTGTAGGTGATATGATAAATTAAATATGTCATTTAAAAGTGCCAAAAATTACATCTAATAAAACCTCCATCTTCCCATTTCAAAAACAAAAACAAAAAAAAAAACAAAAAACAAAAAAACATTTGGTCCTTAAAAAAAAAAAACAAATACGCAATCAACGTCGTAGTAATTAACAACATAAACGAACGAATGTACAACTACGAAATTTTAAGATGACAAATACAAAAAAAACTTGAAAATGAATCGTAGAGCAAGACCCAATGAATTTAAAATCAACATAAAATGACTAACACAGTAAACGAATTCTACAATTGGTAATAAAAATTTCATACCTTGATAGTGGATTCGGAGGTTGAAAGCTGAAGACAAAGAACAGCAGGCAGCCACTGTATTTAGTAGAAGCTAAATTAGAAGGGACGGCTAGGGATTTGAGGGGAAGAGGGAGTCGAATGTTCACAGACATTACTATATCTCACACTTTATAGTGTACAATAAATATTTAGTGGAGTGGATGAAAGACGGCAGTTGGAGTTTTGAGGAGAAGAAGAAGAGTCACAGACAGCGTAGACGACGACGACGAAGAGACACAACAGATTCACTGCACTAGCGAGGCCAGAGGAGTGGTAATGAACTTCCAAATACTCGATTACAAGGGTGTCGAGTTATATTAACAATACTCGCTATCTGCAAAGCCGAGTAGTAGATATTTGACAGTCCAACACCAATCGGATATTTGACGATTACAGTCAAGTTAGGCTGGATTGCTGCATATTACTCGATTACTTTATAATCGGGTACTATACTCGCCACATCTAAGACCGAGTTTATGGACTAAGGAATTTTTTGACCGATCGAGGACCAATCGCACAGCAATCAGGTTGTACAGAGATTTTGGCTAGACTCAGGGATTTCTTGACTGATCGAAGACCAATCGAATATCAATCGGTTTGTACAGAGAAATTTGCTGGGGTCAGGGATTGTTCGATGGGTCGAAATCCAGTTGGACTGATCTGAATTTTGTTTATAATACTCGAATACTTAGGTATCGAGTTTTATACACGTTACTCGATATTTGTAACACCGAGTTATGTAGAAAACCCTAACTACTCTCAATACACGCTCTCTATGCATGGTTCTTTTGTTGTCACCTACAGCTCAGTTCTATCAATTGGAAAACCCCAGCTCTGCATTGCAATTAACTTGTTGCTTTTCCCATTAAAAAAAAAAAATTTATTTAACTTGTTGCTTTTGAGACGCTGAAAATCATAATAAACATATTACTTTACTGCTTCTATTATTACATGTTACATGTAATTGAATTGTTTGCTTGATAAGGAGCTTAGTGAAATCTACTCTAGTACATAACATTGATGCCATTAACAAAGTGCATGACCACATAAGTACATAACAAAAGTACAGAACATAGTATCAGCTTCCAGGCAAAAAATGACCAATCTAACACTGTCTTCTCGTCATGAGACCGAGTTACTCGTGTCCTTTCAGGGCTTCCTAAGGCGGTAGGGATCATCCCGGCTGCACAACGTACATCTGTTATCACCCATCCACCTCCATGTTACATGTACCTGCTGTAAACAGTTCAAATGTGTTATGTACATTGGACCTATATAAGTTATTAACAAGCAACATAGCCACAACAATGCATATATTCATGACTTAGGATGAATAATGTGACAAAACTATTGAACAACCTCATTTCAGGACTCTCCAATGAGCATCTTATTTAAGTACCGATTGGACTCATTTGCCTATCCATGCATGCATGAACACCAACGTTTGTTTCATAACTACTCCAAATACTTACTATGGCAATAGAGAACAATTTACTACTACTCAGTTGTTAATAGTCACGTAACGATTTATATGACACCAGTTGTTAAGAAATGGAAGCTTTACCTATGCTATAACTCCACCACTTGTTGACTCCGCATTTCGAGTAGGACATGTTCTACGGTTGTGCCCCTCTTGGCGACACAACCCACATCTTGATTTTGGTCCATTCTCGATCCATAAGGAGCTCGACAACTCCCTATCATTATCATCCTCATCCATCTCATTGCGGATACGTGTGGACTTTGGCCGACCTTTCTTCCGGATCAATCGTGGGTTGGGCATCACTAGTCTAGTTTCTTCTGGAGCCGGCCATGCTAATCTGTCTTTCAACGGCTTGAATACCGGTTCGTAGCTGTGGTACCTATGAGTCACGCTATAGCAAGGATCAATAAACTGCTGTGCATCGTGGTTATACTTAGCACAAATTGCTATTACGTGTGAACACGGGATCTTGAGCGCTTCCCATTTTCCGCACGTGCATGTCATACTCCGAAGATCAACCTTATGCGTGTGTTGTCCGCCCCCACCAGTCAGAGGATTACCCGGTGTGTCAACTTGATATATCCGCGCTTGTGCGGACATCCTTGTCACCATATGGTCCTTTGCCTTCGCTTGATTGTGTTCAAACCTGTCCATGGCATACTTGCACCATTCTTGACCCGCTTCCAACTGTTCTAGAGTGAGATTATGACGAGCGTCAAAATACGAGTTCACTTTGAAAAAGGTAAACCTGACCATTGCCGTTATTGGCAAGCTGCGTGCACCTTTCAGTACTCCATTAAAGCACTCCGATAGGTTGGTTGTCATTGCTCTGTATTGACGCCCTTCGTCGTGTGCAAGTGTCCACTTTTGTTTGTTTTCAGATTCAAGGTACCTGTGTGCAGCCGGCTTAACATTGCGAATTAATTCCAGTGTAGCTTCAAACTTTTTGACTTGATTGCTACTTGCTGCCTTCCATACCAAGTTCTTCAACTCCGGACTTTTCCATTTTGTGTTCACATTACTGACTACATGGCGGAGGCAGTACCAGTGATGGACCTTGGGCGGCCGCAACCAAGTCATACTTGTGTCATCAAAGCAGGCTTTTATCCCCGAATGTCGGTCAGAGATGATGCAAAGATTGACCCGGTCCGTAATAGTGGCCAACCATGCCAAGAACCATCCCCACGTCTCCTTGCTCTCACTCTCAACAACGGCAAACGCGAGCGGATAAGCCTCGTTGTTAGCATCTGTTGCCATTGCTATCAACAACTTCCCCTTGTACTTGCCATAGAGGTGCGTTGCATCGATGCTTATCACCGGCCTGCAATGCTTGAACCCTTCAATACAAGGACCAAAAGCCCAAAAGGCACAGTTAAACGTGCAAGTGCCTAGCACGTTACGGTTGTCGCACTTCAACTGTGTCACTGTGGTTGGATCTGCATCTTTTAACGCGGCCAAAAACCGAGGTAAGTCTGCATATGACTCATCGAAATCCCCGTAGATGGCCGCAACCGCCTTCTGTTTTGCGTCCCAAACCTTATAATGAAATGCCCAATGCTCGTGCTTTGCATGCAAAAGACTACGCAAGGTTGCTATTGTTCTTGAAATGTCTTCCCGCACGTATGACTCAAGTGTGATGGCAATGAACTTCGACTCCATCATCCTTCCATCATGATCCACCTGCAGTGACGAGCAAGTGTGGGGACCCTTACATGTTGTGATCTCCCATAACTTGTGCCTTTTGCTGTTGATAGCTCGAACTGACCACAGACATGCATCGTGTACACATGCTACAACCAGTCTCTCAGGGTCTGACTTCATGTACTTAAATTTCTTATTAACGCCCACAGAGAACATGGTTAACGCATGCTGAACCGCAGCTTTATTCAAGAATAGCATCCCCTTGCTTGGTTCGTCCCCCGGTCGCCAACTCATGGCACCTGTATCCAACGAAGGTGATGGGTCATGAATGGTATCCCATGTGTTTGACGTGAACCAATCGGGGTTGGGGTTCAGATTGGGGCAAGCATCCACGTTGTTTTCAACTTGTAGTTCATTTAAAAATTCCAGATTGTCCTCCGGTCCATCATTATCAATGAACTCCTCATACACATCTTTAGTGTCATCCATTTCAATTTCCTCGTTGAAGTACATTTGGGTGTCTTCATTTTCTTGTGTATACCCTCGACCCTCAGGAGTATGGATAGACCCTAACACTTCGGCAGATTCAATATTGTCCATAGCAACCGCATTGCGTGGTCCAATGTTGTACGGCAAACACGGCTCGGCTGTAACTGAAGGGTACATCTCGGTTACAGGAACTAATTCTTGCTCCCCAGCTCTACTGGCATACTGTGAACCCCCGTCGACATTACACCCAACAATGTCAACAATTACATACAAGTCAGAACCTATGAATTGTGGTGCCCGCTGTATCACTCCCCACATGATGTCCACATCATCGTCGCATTGTAACGGAATTGAATTGTACAAAACTTGGGTACCCACCAGTTGCTGAGGAGCTCGAAATACAATGGAGATGTCATGGGAATCCTTGTCTAACCCCAGAGCTGACATTATCTTCCGTTTCAATTTTCTCATGTGTATCCCACGTTTCACTTGAATAAGTGTCTGCTTTTGGTTCGGACCTCGGTATGATAGCCCATGCAAATCATTAATATATGCCTCCCCGTCGTAGTAAATGTAGAAGTAATAAGGACTCATAACGGACCTGAACCACAAATAGTAATAGTTGTATCATGCTGTGTAATATTGTGAAACTATACGCTAGCTATATATGCCCTATGTTTAGGTGTTCATGCAGGTAAACAAACCTAATTCCCATGATGTGCTAAAAAACTCATCTTGTTTATCATAAATTTTAGGTGAGCCAAAAAGGATTGATGCTAAAAACACTCTATGGAAAAATTGTATGATCTAGTCCACCAAACACGTAAATTCGAAAATGAAAATGTTCACACAATTTGTTTGGGTTTCATGTAGGATATTGTTAATCAAATACGAATTATGAAGCATTGCAAATAAGGGGCATATTTCGTAGCATGCAACATGTAGTGCATTATTATGTTCAGATACCCCCTATTCTTCCAACAACATTCACAAATTTGTGTTATCATAAATGGACTCATGCATTAATATGTTCAGATACCCATGCATTATTATGTTCTGATGGTCCCAGTTCTTCCCACAACATTATTATTCAAAATTTGTGTTATTATAAATAAATGGACTCATGCATTATTATGTTCAGATACCCCCTCCCACAACAATCACAGAATGTGTGTTACCTAAAATTCTAAACCTGATTCACTATTATGTTCAAATGCCCCAATTGAAGTCCCATTACATTCACTGACTTTGTGTTGTTATAAATTGTTATGAGTTGTTACCTATCAGGTGAAATGTTGACGGAACGGAGAAGACAATGACACAACAGAGAAATTACTGCACTTTACCCAGCTACTCAGTTGAAGTTGAAACTGGCAGTAGTAGAAGTTGACACAATAGTAGATGCCACAGACCGGTCCATGTTCAGAAGCTAACCACACGACGAAGTAAATGGCAAATGGTCAGTGGTCCCATAAGGTGGGGGAGGAAATGAGAAAATCTAACACAGTACTCAAAAATATGTAAATCGAGTTTATATAACTCGGTTAGACAGAGGCCAAGTACCATTAAGGCGTGGTACGATTGTCTGAATAACTCCCTTACCTGAATATCGAGTATATTATACTCGCTTATATTCCTATCGAGTATAATTTATTTCACCTGTATTCAGTTGGGCAGCAGTTATTTGTACTCGTCGTTGTGTTAATCAAGTTTTATGTCCTTTACTCGATTACGTCATTGTCGAGTATTGTACGCTTCATTTAAAAACACAGCTTCCTCTCATTCTAGTTGGGGCGTATGAGGAAATCAGTCAGAGATGGAGAAGAGAAGCCTCCTTTGCTTCTAAAGGTAACATGCCAACACATTTTACAGTTTTGATGGTACAATTATTTACCACTGTACAATTATATATTATGCAACTGTTTGTCAGATCTTGGAATAAGCAACGTGCATATTAGTTGCTGTAGTCTACCAGCACCTGTTGGTAGAGCGACATGGTACATGTTTTATCTAATAGCTCAGATTCAAAACTTGGTAAGTTCTAACTCCAGCACAGCTCATGCGGTTTTAATATACAATGCTATTGTGTGTCCTCTTTTAGGGTGGCAAATACTATGTTGTTTTCGTTGGTCGTGCTCCCGGCATATACGACAATTGGGCAGAAGCAAGTAGACAAGTTCATAAATTCGCAAATGCCGAACACAGGTCATACAAAGATCGACGGGAAGCAGAATCTGCATACATGGAGTTCATGCAACGTAATGGTAGAAACGTGCAGTATGGTGCTTCCCCATCATGGACATTTCCTACCATGTCGACGTCAAGCCCAAGGGGAACGTCGCAAAGCGAAGGAACTAGCTATTGTGATGGAGACGTTAGGAACAGATTGTTGAGGTATCAGTTAGACGTTGCCATTGAGGAGCGTGACCATGCAAGGAGGATTGCAACCTTGAGTACTAATATGCTGAGTGAAGTGGTATCCCATGTAATGGGAGATGATGAAGTTCATGATTCGACACAACAAGGAAGCGCAAAATGAAGGCGAAACTGTAGCTCATGGTTGTGGTAGTTATGAATCTAGTATTATTACCATGTGTGTTTGTGAGTTATATTGCCTCAAGTTTGCAGTACAATACATTGGCTGTAGAAGTTGTTGAATAGCCTATTGGTTTCTCTAAGCACAAAGTTTATTTTGGAATCCGTATTGACTTGTAATTGCTTGTACTCGTTGTTAACATTGGCTAGATTGTTTTGGTAATTGTGCTTGGCCGTGGATAGCCTATAAGTACTTTGTTTATATCTTTGTGCCTAGAGAAAATAAAATACACTTGTTCTGAAGAAGTTGCGAAAATAATAGGCAATTTGACAAGTCATAACGCTTACGTAATATACCTCCTGCCTATTATGATTTTGCAGCATGAAATGAAGCCATCTTCGAACAGAAAATCAAGAAATGAACACCACCTAGCAACGAAACAAAAAAGGCATTTGCCAAACTCTTTCATTACCTAATATGCTCTCATGTTGCACATAACCTAGTAACATATAGAAATGTACGTTTGCATTGCATTTAATGATATTTGTCATTTTACATTTATCATAGTGCCTTAGTAGAAGCTGTTCAAACATCTGTGTATAGAACCTAATGTATGCACATAATACTCATTCAACCGCTAGCTGTCACGTGTATGTGCAATATATTGTCTTCTAGTGACACTAATTGACTAATGAAACCAACACACACCAGGAAATGCTGTATATCTCTTCAAGGGAGATTGGTACATGTATTCAACTCAAAAATATTCCACTTTTTTAAATTGCAAACATTCTAATTTCTGGTATATTAGTAAGCTGTAACAGTAGAATTGCAATGAAGGAGAAACAAAATCCTTGACCATAACAAATCAAAATAAACAAAGATCATTTCCAGGGAACACAATGAAGCAAACTATCAAACTCACAACAAAGAGTAATAGAGTACATTACAAGGGGAATGAGATTAAGTTCCCATTCCAGGAATTCCATAATTCACTTTCTCAACAAAACGACTACTTCTTTGCCGTTGCAGGGGCCTTAACTGCCTTAGCATTTGCAGCCGGTTTTTCCCCACCCTTTTTCCTGGCTTCTAGAGCAACTACGACTTCTATCTCACTATCTTCATCCTCATCATGAAGGTTCTGGATAAACCTAACCTTGCTTTCCAACTTTTTCAAACTCCATTTCACGTTTGTTCAGTAGAAATTTCTGCACAAAATACAAAAATTGCAATTAATAATTGTTTCCCTAAGATATGGCCGAAATGATTGACTATCAGCTCTACTCTTTTGCTATTAGCATAAGTGAGCTCACCTCTGTTTTCTCGTAACATTCAAGTCTTAAATGAAAAAAATCTTCAAGAACTGCAGGAAGACATCAAAGTCTACTGTTACGCCATCACAATTCATATAAAAGTCCTGCAGCCAGCATTAATTTTCATGAGAAACTGGGTACAACCACAAACATTGTGGTGGATAACATAATTCTCAAGGACTTGAGCAACTTTACCTCAATGGAGGGAACTTTGCATTCTTTATTACTAGAAGAAATAGATTCCAGGAATTCCTTGTAATATTGTGTCCATCTACGGATTGGTAGCTTTGTTATCCTTAGTGTCATGTCATGGACTAGCTCTATAGTTCCACAAATAGTGTAGCTATTCGCTCCTTCCTTTGCAGCAATGTTCTCAACAGTTCCTTTAAACCATTTATACCATGGATCCATAGGCTCCATTGCATCACCTTGGTGAAGAACCTAACATTTGCTATTATGTCTCTTGGGTTGTAAGTAGGAATGTAAGAGCTCGAACCAGTCCCAATTCATTGACTACCATTGACAAGAACTGTTGGTATAATTGGCATGTACCTAAAATAACTAAAAAATTAAAGTATAAGCCTTATTTATATATAGGAGTTCTTCCTACAAAATAGATAGAAGAATAGGGAAAAAGATACCAAGTTGGTTCAATTGATTGCCCGTCTTCATTCAAGTAGTCAAGAAGGTCATCATCATCCTTATGGAACAGAAACCGCGTGATTGGAGAAAGCCACATATGGACATACCTAGCAATTGCATGATCTTTTCCTCCCTGAAATCAAACAAATCAGTTGTGAATTCAAAATGTGATAATAAGATTAGAACTAAAAATGCATACTGAACTAGATGCAATATTTAAAGAGTGACACGAGGCATGTTCATCTCACAACCTTTCTAGTGCCAAATTGGCCATTTGGTTGAAGCAGGTTAATGTTGTTGGAGCCCACATAGTCTTGTGCCATTCCGATGATGGTACTCGCAAGACTCTGCTCACCGTGATGATAAGGTGAATGCTCAGAAACAACCAGAAAACTACGCAACTGTTGCTCTTGTGACAAAGTTCCTCTTGAAACAGCAGAAAATAATTTTCCTTTGGCCAGGCTTCAGGCCATCAACCATGGAGGGAACAGACCTTTGAAGATCTGCCATTGAAAACAATATAAGCTCCTTGTTGACAAAGTCACTGTATTTTATGAGCTTGCCCGTCTGATCAAGGTGAGTACCAGCCTACACATTCAGAAGATGTTATAGTAGACATATAGTTCACTTTATCTAAAAACACAAGAAGAAAGCATGGCAAAACCTTGACCTCAAACTGCCTAAGCCAGCTCATCCTCTCTTCTATCTTCTTCTTACTAAGTGCCAGCTCAATGGCCTCCCCATCCTGTTCATCTTCCCAAATAAAATATTTCCTGTGTTTCTCAAGATTGCAAAAAGTACTCTCTTCCTTCCTTTGCTGTGCTTGTTCCCAACCCCTAAAAAGACAAACAAATCAATATGCAAAAGACAGGAAACAGCTAATAAAATTAAAGGTTCTGTAATTGGTTCACATGTAACAAGTTTAACAATGCTAATATTTTAACTAGTTAACTGAAAATACCAACCTTCACAATAGGAGTGATAAACTCAATTAAGGAAGATGAAGCTTTTAACATGATCATATATACGAATGAATAAAATTGTTCAACAGCCCTTTAATGTGGGAACCATCATGATCCTGTACAAAAAATTAGAGTTAAAATTTTATATTTGTTGAAGGCTATCAGTGTGCCTTGTAGAGAGAATTGTAAGCATAAAACAAGAACAAAACAATTAGAGAAACTTAAGGCGCACCTGATCAGTCATACTGTGTATAAAATGACCATCTCTCAAAGAGTTTACATTGTTGTATTTTTTATGCTGCTGAAGTCCAAGAATCTGCTTTATGTACCCAATTTCCTTATAGAAAGTGAGCTGTTTAGCAGTGGCCTCTCAGTTGAACTTTTACCATGCTTATGCTTGTTGCTATAGTTATCATTGGTTGTTTCTTTTTAATGCACCCTTCTCCACTTTTAGAAAATGTTCACAAGACCAACTTCTCAAGTGAGAGACACTTTTAGAAGGGCATCAATAAAAAAGACCAACTTCACAAGACCAACTTCACAAGACCAACCCCTAATCCACATCTACTCTATAGTGTCATTCAATCTTCCAAAAATAAAAAATAAATAAACGTCTTGAAAATTGTTGTTCCCATAAACATGTTAGAAATTAATCCTAGAGAGTAATTTATAGGCTTAGTGGATTATGTGAGTCACCACAAAAAGGAAAAAAAAAAAGGGTCAAATCAATATGAAATAATGGGTCTAAAAAAAGGACATTAACATGGTTAATTGTAATTCTGAATTAAAACTAAATCAATGAGTAATTGTCAAATTTTTTACTTTAACCCGATCCAAATGAGACCTCTTCTTCCAAGTTATTAAGTGTGGGGTTTTATTGATGAGGTGCAGATGTTCAAATACAATGCAAGTTCAAACTGAACTCACCCAAAACCACAGAACAGATCACATTCTCAGTCAACAGAACAAGAAATAAGCATGGAGTATGTAACCTGGGTCTTTCAACTAGTCTAGTTCAACAGCTAATGGTGCAAAGTAAGCTTAATAAGGAGCTCCTCTGCAGCCTAGAATGTGCCAATGTTAAAGACAACGTCAAATGTGATTACAGTGAAGTCTAAGCAAGACAATCCCTATATATAAAACTTGAATGCAGTTTTAAAGACAACGTCAAATGTGATTACAGTGAAGTCTAAGCAAGACAATCCCTGTATATACAACTTGAATGCACTAAGTTATAGGCCATCGAAGAAGACTGCTAGTCTAAATGGAAATCAGTAGGAATTGTCAAGATCTTTGAATGCCTGAAAGTGCTTTCTTCCTTACTTCCCACCATATGGATTCCCTCTCCCTCAATTTCCATTCCCTCCATTGCAATTAACCCTCCATTACCCTTTCCTCCTCTACCACCATTTTCATCGCTACCCTTTCCTCCACTACCACCTTTTCCATCGTTGCCCTTCCCATTCCCAAGACTCCTTCCGTTTCCTCCAACTCCCTCTCGTTTTTTTCCCACCTCCTCCACCTGCATTTAACATAAGAGACCCAAGAACTTCGATACCTTAGTTTTTAGTCACTTTCTCCTCCTCCACCACCAACATCTAATCTAATATTGGAGACCCAAAAACTTGGATACCATATATCCCTCCATCCCCTCCATCCCCTTCTAACGACCCTCAAAATCAAAATCCATAGCAATTGCTTTATTTTATTTGTTATTCAATTGTTCCAAACATATGATTAGTGCTACTCGGTTACAAAACCTTCTATGTTAATGTTGGAAGACAGATGCATATAGAAACTACGATAAAATTTGCCTAACTACATTGCAGCTATAGAAAAGGATTTCCAAAATATTTCAAAATTTTTGTATGATTCTACAAAACAAGAAGAAGAAGTAACCACATATATGTACAAATTTTGTATTAAATTTGGGATTCCCTCACCCTAGCAAAAATAAAAACAGGAAGAATTTATGAAGAGAATGTCAAAGAGACATAAAGATCACCTAATTTATGAGTGCAAGTGTTGTCCCAAAAGTTTAAGTTGATAAATTAGCAAAACCCATCTCATCTCACTAATTAATATTTAAATTGAAGAGCATCATTGAGTAGTATTATTTAATGGCTTCTTATATCAGGTAGAGGGGTGTTGCTTGTATGATATCAGCAATAAATTGGGCTACACAACTCAAAGAATAGAGAAAATTATAGTTCCACAATGAGTAGATAAAATTTGTAAAGCAAGACCCTAACCCTTTGTCCAAAAATTATAAAATCTAGTTCCAATGACACAACATCAATTCTTAACCCACCACAACACCTAGTACAAATCCTGCCACCCCCCCCCCCCCCATAAATAGACCTCATCCTATTATGAATTGGTCCTTAAAACCCTTGTGAACACCTACTGAAAACCATCTTCAACATATCAAAACAAGTTTGAATTGGTGGTCGTTGTTGTTAATTCCTAACAAAGTAAGAAAGAAACATAAGCCAAACCAATTGTGGCTGGAATTTTACCCCCATATGGTCCACATCATGCCGAGCTTCAGTGATCTTTTCGTTTCCTCACAGCTACCTTGGCAGGTCTCGTCTTACCTGAAATTGAAAACAGAGGACATTACTTGAATGCACACATTCCCTAACAGCCAAAATAGAGTTTAAACATAGGGATAGACCATGTTTTGTACTGTGTACATGTATGTGTCTTATTATTAATATTTTTAACCGAGTTTAATTATTTTTTTGGAATAAAAGTGCTTTTTACAGAGTAAAATTTCTGACTAAATAACCATATACACAACCGTAGTCATTCACAATTAATTCACAGTTATTGGCAATATTATATGAAACTACAACAAGTGGCATATCTATTTGAACTATTAGCTCGACGTTAATGCAACATTTGGTGGGATGGAAGTCTACATGAACACAATATCTAACTGCGCTATACGTACATGTACATTGGGTCATCTTCCCTTTGACATTAAATGCATTCACTGGTTGTGCTTCTCATCTTATTGTTTGATTAAATAACTTTGGAAGAAGGTAGCAGGGGAATGCATGGTATTTACCATGACCGGTCCCGCAACCAGGGGGTGTATGTCAGTGCGGAGTGATCTTCGCAACCCATGGACCGGCTCAATATTTTCACTCCGTATTTGTTCAATCTGTGCAGCCGGTTCGTCGGGGTTAGGAAGTGAAGGTTCCTGGGTGGGCTCAGCCTGAACTACAGGTGGGGTCAGTCGACCAGGTGTGGGTACAAATATACAACCACCTGCATGGGCAGAGCCGCTGAACAATGGGGGAGACAGCGGAGTGGGTAGTGGGGATTGAGGGTGAGCCTGAGCATGGGATGCGTGTTCTGCACTATCATCATGGCCAGAGGGGTGGGATGCCTGGACAGTGGCGTCAGACGAGCATCGCGATGACCCAGCGCCATCCATGTACGTGTCCCAATCGGCCTCCAATGGCTCATCATCTGTACAAAGACAATTGTATTTATTAAGATGACAACGGAAGAATTGAGTCACTGAATAAACGAGATAAGTGAGTAACGTTTCAGTATTGGTAATAGAGTGGAGTTTGAGCCATTGAAATTTGTGAAATCAGAAGAATGGGATATCGTGTGTGGCTGTGATGAAAATATACTTCGCTACTATAATACATCCTCTAAATAAATTAAAACTGGAAGTTACTAGAATTGGAAGTCAATCAATAAGCTAAGGAGGTGTTAGAGTTGGAAGTTACCCAAGTCATCCTCATCATCAGGACCAGGTCCACGACCTCCACTACGACCACGCCCAACAGACCCACCACCTCGCCCGCCATGGCTTGTGCCCTGTGTGGTCGCCTCACTCGCCATGGCACGCGCATTATCCAATGCCACTCGGTTCAACTCCCCAACAAGATCCAGCATCTTCGTCAGCTGGTTGTAAATATTAGAACCTGGTTGGCATTGCAATAGCATTTCCACATTCGATTCAACCTACGGAATAAAGGAGTCGCATTAAAACTTTTATGGCGCCTTTAAACATTGAGAAAGTATAAAGATTTCAGGTCAAATCGTATGATATTTGAGTATATATCTTGGCAGGTAATTCAGGTCTGATTTGGAAAAAGATTATGCATGATGAGCTTATTCATATATATATGAACATTGAAATGGCATAACTGGTGGCAACAAATGCATATCTAGTGGCAAGAAATGAAATGTAAAAACCCAATGAATGTCGAAATATTGAATCAATGGCGCCACAAAACTTAATATTCATAATGCTCTTTGCAACACACGTATAATATCAATCCATAAAAGAAGCATTGAATGGTTGCCTTACCAGGATTTCCCAGTACGCCGACTCTCGCGTAATATACCGTCTGGTCGACCTACGGTACTCGGCCTTGTATGCAGCAAGGTACTTCGTGTCCCCATCCAAAGTGGGTGCGTTGGCAACACGTTCCCCTCTATGGGCCCATCGGTCAATGTAGATAGCATGTTCTCGCACCCAATCCCTCTCTAATTTACCTTGGAGGGAGATTTTGTGGAGTTCAACTGACGTATCCACCAAAGCCGGTGGCGCTTGCTTCATCCCAAATTGACGAAAGACACGTTCGGGATGATGATCCTCTACTATCCAAAAATAGATCAACGGCACTGTGGCCCTCCACACATGTCGGCCAGCAATGCAATATGGGGGCAGTGAGTCTAGGACATCCCTATACGGCTCCCAAACAACCTGAATAAATGTTCAACAAAAAACAAATTAAATACGTACTTATTTGTGGCAATCCTCAATTTAAGCAAAAATGTAAAAGACCATTGAAGAATCACTTCACTAAAAATCCTAAGTCATTATTGACCCTCTTATTGGATTTTACATGGTAAGATGCACCCGAATACTACTGGTTGCACTAGCTGAAACTGAGGGAGAAATTTGAAAGGTTCACAGCTAAATATGTGTGGAATAAAAACCACAAACATCAATTCAAAAGAAGGCCAATCAAGGTACTTTATATTGACTGCCCACAGTTGTGAAATGATTGTAACTAATTCCTTGTATATATATGGTCTACTTGACCAACGTTACATTATTAACTATACACATGCAGTAGTTGACAACCCACCAGGTGAAACAAGAAAACTAGGGAGAATTGTTGGGGACATATTTTTATGTAATTGGCATATCCTTTGACAAAACGCACTTTACATGTATTTGGGTAAATCTAAGTAGGTTCAAGATGATCATCACAAATGATTAAAATTGAAGACATGAAGATTACTCAAGAACTGCTCAAGAAAAGTGCAATCTGCAGGTCTCGATACCTCCTCGACAGAAGCTCGATCTGTCGAGATTCATTAAAGCTCGATAGATGTCTCGATCGATCGAGCTTACAGATTTTCAGATTATAGCCAGCAATGTTTTATTCTAAAAGGCTATTTGTTTATGGGTTTGTATAATCCTTATTGGACTAGGAAAGCCCAAGGTTTGTGTAAACCTATTTGGAATAGGAGAGCCCATTAAGCTCCTATTTAAAGGAGGTGGGAAAAAGAAAAACAAAACCCTAGAGAGCTTCATAAGGTTTTCTTTTTGAAACCCTAGCCTCCTCCTACAGAAGAAAGAGTTCTTGCTGCGTTTCTTGTACGCCTTTGGGTTTTGCGACCAAGCAAAGTCTCTTGCACCAACATTGAAGATCTTATTGGTGTTTCTATGTGAAGCTGCTGCAAATCAACTACAACAATCAAAGGGTTGCTGTGGAGTTAGTCACGTACTGGAATTCGTGCAAAGGAGTAAACCGCGTACTGGGATCCGCGCATCAAATTGGTTAGTCACGTACTTGGGAGCCGTGCATCAAAAAGGGGAACTGTCACTACAGATCAAGTCCAATTGGGTATTGGGGTAAGGGTTCAACCGTAGGTTGGTAAGGTACTTGGGATTCCTTTACTTGTAACCGCTTGATTTGATAATAGTGGAGTTTCGGGAGTGGTGACCTGAAAATCACCCGGTGGGGTTTTTGCCATTAGGGTTTTCCCCATTCGTAAACAAATCACCGTGTTATTTATTTTCCGCTGCATATCTAGTTGATTGGTGATTTGTTTGTGCTTCCATTAAATTGCATGATTAATTGATTAATTAATTACTTGGCTAAATTAATTAATTAGGGTTAATCACAAGGGGTCATTCAGATTGTGACCTAACAAGTGGTATCAGAGCAGGCACACTCTGATTAGATTTTAATCTTTGCTGTGTTGATCCATTGACCCCTGTTGTCATGGAAACTCTTGATTGTTTTGATTTGCATGATCCTATGTTGAATGATGATGATGATATTCAAGATGCCTATTGCAAGCTTTATAATTTTTGTATGAAATCTCTTGAATATTCTACAAAATTAAAAGCTAAATTTAAAAAGGTCAAGCTTGAAAAAGATGATTTGATTGCAAAATTGGATGAAGCCAATAATTTGAATGAGAATTTTAAAAATCAAATTTCATCTCAGGTGGACAAAATTAAGAGTTTGGAAGAGCAACTAGTTGAATTTAAAACTGAAGTTGAAAAATTAACTAGTGCCAAACTTGTTGTTGAGCCTAACTCAAAAGAAAAAGATTTTTATGTTCCCCCATTTAAAAAGAATAATGAAGAGTTGAAGGCCAATATTGCTAGGATAGACAATGGTAAAAATTCTGATGTTAACGGTGAAGTTTCTAAACCTATGTCTAAAACTCCTCCTAGGTTGAATAAAAATTCTGAATTTGTCCCCACTTGTCATCATTGTCATATTGTTGGTCATATTAGGCCAAATTGTCCTAAGTTGTCAACCTCTAAGGTTAGACCTCCTTCTAGGAAGCCGAGTAGCTCTAAAACTACTCATGTTTGTCACCATTGTGGTGATTCTGGTCACACTCGCCCTAATTGTTTCAAGTTGTTTCCTCATAAGCGAGTGTCCAATAGGTCTCACCCTTTGTCTAAAGGCTCTGTACCTATTCTTGGTGAGTTATTAAAAGCTTTGAGCTTTTTGACTCAATTTCAGGGGAATTCTTATTCCTCTATGTCCTTTAGTAATCATACTAGGACACGTGCCTTTTCATCTTCACAGCCAAAGACTCGTGCTATGTGGGTGATAAAGGATCCTAAGACTTAATTGTTTTTTCTGTTTGTCCTCTGCTTTAATTCTTTCTATCTAAAGCTGGACTTTCTTTTGCTTGATTTCTTATCTGCTTTTGGAATCATGTTTTCATGCATCTACACTCTTAAATCATGCCTTCATGCATATGCATCTTTCTTTCATGCTTTGCTTAACATGTTTTTGTTTGTTTATTTTCAATTTTGCTTATTTTTGTTTTTGATAAAAATAAAAAATAAAAATAAAAATTGAAAAATACAAAAACAGTGTGTGTTTTGTGTACTTTGGTACTTGTGTACCTTGGATGGCCAATGAAACAAAATTTTCTAAACTTTGTATCTCTTGTAGCTTAGATGAGCATCTCTATGCACAACTAAGCAAGTGAGCTTTGTGGCTTTTGTTTGTGATGAGTAAGATTAGGTTATCTCTTAAAACTTAACACTCATATCACTCTTTTTGACGGGTAGGACTAGAAAATCCTAAGAGAAAGGCATAAATAACCATCTCACCACTGTTGCCCGCCAATCATTGTATGACACCTGTATGCTTCGGCATAGCAAAAGTGCAGTATCATAGACACCTGTATGCTTCGGCATAGCAAAAGTGCAGTGTCAAAGACATCCGTATGCTTCGGCATAGCAAAAATGCAACGTCAATGCTTAACATCTTGGGTATTTCTTTTCTCTCTTTTATATACCCATGTATGATATGCTAAAATAAAAGAAAATATGCAAAGAAAATAAAAAGCAAAAAGATTAAAAAAATGCTTAAAATGGTTGCAAGCGTGTATTCTAGGAGATGTGGGAGTAATAGGATGTACCTCGAAGGTGATAGTCCCCATCAAACAGTTATGATTGTGTGTGAGTTAAAAGTTTTTTTCTCATATCTCAGATCGTCATAACATCTATACACATATGCAATCTTGCGATGTTTTTCACACACAACACGCAATATTCTTTGCTACTTTTGATACATGTGCAGGTACAATGTGATTTGGCCATCACAAAGGTTTTACATGTGCTAATGTATGCTCACTAAATTGTCATAACTTGTTTTTGAAATATAAAATTGGTTAGACTTGTTTAGTGTGTGTGTGTGTTTTGCATGATCCTTGTGCTTATTTTCTTGTTGAGAGATGTTTTTGAGAGGTTTATATGTTGAGTGGATCTTGGTAGAGATGTGTGTTGGATTGCATTATGTCTGTGTTTTTCCCTTCTTGAAAAACTGCCTTCTTCAGCAGGCTCGACACCTCCCTCGACACCTCCTCGATACCTGGTCATCTGTCGAGCTTCTCAAGCCTTTTCTTATCGCAATCTCGACACTTCTTCGACACCTGGTGGATCGATCGAGAAAGCTTCTGTCCCCTCGATAGCTTCTCGACAGCTGGTGGATCGATCGAGCTTCTCTTTAGCCTTTTGTTGATTTGTCCCTCGACAGATCCTCGACAGCTGCATCTGTCGATGTCTTTTATGCTCGACACCTGTCTCGCCACCTCTCGATCAATCGAGATTCCCTTGCATGCATTTCATTTTTTTTGTTTTGCATTTTTTTTTGTCCATAGCATCTTGTTATTCTTTTTCTTGTAGGTCTATGGTTCCTTGTTCTCCTCATTTCCCTCTTTGTCAGTTTTCTGTCTGTCTCCTGTCATGTCTTTTGGCTTTTTATGCCCTTTGAAAATCGTGTCAAAAAGGGGGAGAAATTTGAGAATTGAATGTCATTCCTGAGGGGGAGTAATAGACTTAGGGGGAGAACTTCATGTTAAAGGGAAGAATGTTTTTGTTGTAACTAACTTAGGGGGAGAGTTAGTTTAATACACATTAATCTTGACATTATTCTTGTGTTGTGTATCTTTTGGTTTTGTAACCATTTACATACATCATGTGTTGTTTCTATATTTGATGATGATGTATGTGTTTCACTCTTTATCTCACATGTGTCGTTTCTTTTCTCTCTTTGTACACATGTTTCTTGTTTATTTAACTTGTCATTATTTTCCACATGGTACCTTGATGTGTTTTGTTTAGTGCCTTTCAGGAAAGACAAGTTAAAGCCAAGTCAAGATTCCGAACCTTCTTCTTGCAGCAACTTCCAAGGTTCAGATCTTTTAGACTAGGCTTATTTATTCTGTAATCTTGAGTAGAATGTATTCTAGGACATTCAATGTACTCTTGTGGTTTTGTCACGGATTGCCAAAGGGGGAGATTGTTGGGGACATATTTTTATGTAATTGGCATATCCTTTGACAAAACGCACTTTACTTGTATTTGGGTAAATCTAAGTAGGTTCAAGATGATCATCACAAATGGTTAAAATTGAAGACATGAAGATTACTCAAGAACTGCTCAAGAAAAGTGCAATCTGCAGGTCTCGATACCTCCTCGACAGAAGCTCGATCTGTCGAGATTCATTAAAGCTCGATAGATGTCTCGATCGATCGAGCTTACGGATTTTCAGATTATAGCCAGCAATGTTTTATTCTAAAAGGCTATTTGTTTATGGGTTTGTATAATCCTTATTGGACTAGGAAAGCCCAAGGTTTGTGTAAACCTATTTGGAATAGGAGAGCCCATTAAGCTCCTATTTAAAGGAGGTGGGAAAAAGAAAAACAAAACCCTAGAGAGCTTCATAAGGTTTTCTTTTTGAAACCTTAGCCTCCTCCTATAGAAGAAAGAGTTCTTGCTGCGTTTCTTGTACGCCTTTGGGTTTTATGACCAAGCAAAGTCTCTTGCACCAACATTGAAGATCTTATTGGTGTTTCTATGTGAAGCTGCTGCAAATCAACTACAACAATCAAAGGGTTGCTGTGGAGTTAGTCACGTACTGGGATTCGTGCAAAGGAGTAAGCCGCGTACTGGGATCCGCGCATCAAATTGGTTAGTCACGTACTTGGGAGCCGTGCATCAAAAAGGGGAACTGTCACTACAGATCAAGTCCAATTGGGTATTGGGGTAAGGGTTCAACTGTAGGTTGGTAAGGTACTTGGGATTCCTTTACTTGTAACCGCTTGATTTGATAATAGTGGAGTTTCGGGAGTGGTGACCTGAAAATCACCCGGTGGGGTTTTTGCCGTTAGGGTTTTCCCCATTCGTAAACAAATCACCGTGTTATTTATTTTCCGCTGCATATCTAGTTGATTGGTGATTTGTTTGTGCTTCCATTAAATTGCATGATTAATTGATTAATTAATTACTTGGCTAAATTAATTAATTAGGGTTAATCACAAGGGGTCATTCAAATTGTGACCTAACAAGAATTATATTGTCGTGACATGAAGCGGTAGAATACCTGGTGTGCCCGTATGCTCGAAAATGATGCACGATACGCAGCTAGCACATGTGTGGCATGCTCTGTCATGCTCTTCGGCCCCTTCCATCTAGTAAACATACGATTGTGTTAAATTGATGTTTGTGAATATCAAACAACCATGCTGCCATAAGAGTAAAATGCTTACCAAAAATGAAGCCAGTAATTAGCTTTTACTTTTTCGTTGGAAAATACTTATTACAAATAAGTAAGGAAATATGGTTTTTTTTTTTTCCTCCATACAACAGTCATGCAGCACAAAAATGATTATCAATTTCAGTTTGCATTTTAAATTTTTAACAGCTTACTCTTGGATAGCCAGCAGTAGCAGAAAGGACAGGAGAAATCTATTTATCAAGCAACAAATTAATAGATGGATTAAGAAATCCACAACAAGCAAATCAAAGACACTCTCCTAAGATTCTACCAACAACATTCTTCCCTTTGTTTTTTTTGTTAGTCAGAACCAAAAAACCATTTTTCTCAATCAAAGAATTGATTTGCATTTCATTCACTATTGTATTTCTCCCTAACAAAGCCTTCTTCTCTCTCTTGGAGATCTGTTCTTACTAATCAAAAGTCCCTCAGGTTCTCTCTAAGACTCTGTCTATAGATGTGTGTGTGTGTAAATGAAATGAAAGTTTTGATATTTTTGGGTTTTCGGTGTATATGTGTATGAAAGAATTTCTGGATTATGGTTGTTGTGGCACTGTTTATTCAATTTAGTTCGGTAAAAGGAGTGGTGGGTTGGTTAATTTTTGTGGGTTTTGCATGAAATGTATGAAGGGTTTAGTTTGCTTTTTGTTTGACTTTGTTTGCATTTGTGAGTAGTTGATGTAAAATCTTGGCAAATAGAGCATGGGAAAGTGCGTGTGATATTGCATTTAGGAGTGATAACAGTGGCAATGAGTTTGCTGTGGATGAAATTAGAGACGTTGTGATGCAAAAGACTTGAACTTTGGAGCTATATGAGGATTACCAAAAGTGGGTTGATGAGGTTTATGTATTTTATGGCTATTTGTGCTAAGTAGTAATAGGTGTTTGTTACTTCTAAAAATAAAAATAAAAAGGTAATAGGTGTTTGTTTTCTATGATGCTTAGTCGTGCAAATGGAGTTATTGGACCGCACATTTTAATGGGTTTTTCTTGAAATGGTGAAATAGGTTGGTTTAGGATTTTTCTTACTTAAATGCAACTGCATTTGTATGCTTGTATGTTGAACTAGAACTACATTATCCCCCTATACCCTATAATAATGCAAAATATCAAGATGATCGGAGAATAATAAGTACGACATCTGAAAAAATGTTTAAAATTGAATTTTTTTCACATTAATAGAAGTACTAAAATCGGACGTGTCAATTAAGGGAGTAATGGAGTGTATGACTTTAGATTGGGTAGAATGGAGGAAAAGAATACATATGGTCGACCCTAACTAATCTATCAAGGATCCATAATAGACCCTAAAATTTTGAAACTAAGGATTTGTTTGTTGTTGTTCTTGTAAATATAGCATGTGAGTCTATAGATCAAAAAGTAAACAACATCCGATTGATATGAAAATTGGTGTGCATGTGACGAAGGACGTAAGCTTGATTGGGCTTTGATACCAATTTTAAGGTAGGATCTTTAAGTGGTTTGCACTAAATTAAATTTATTGATGAGATCTTGAAGGGTTCTTGAATAAGAATTGATGTTTAAGGGTTTAGGTAAAGAAAATATTGAATCTTTTTATGTGTTGATGGCTGTTAGGAGTCAAAACAGGGAAGAGAACAAGAAATTATGTAGATAAAAGTAAAACACTAGGCAATCATACAACGGTTTTCCTAAGCAATCACACTTAGAAGAAGACAATCACACCCGCAAAGCTTAAAATAATCTTCTGGAATATTAATAATATCCATCTCACTATCAATTTTATTGACAACAATAGCCTTTTATATAGGCTATTGTTAAATCCTTTCCTAGAAGGACGAGTACACTCTAAATAACCTATTCCTAGAAAGACTTATTAACATGTAAACCAAGTAGGAAAAGGACTTAGACCGTAAAGTAAGACTCATGGGCCTCTAGATCAATAAGGTATTTTTGAACACGTCTCTTGTTTATGGGATTTGATATGGATGACATGGTATTATTTGATACAACATACAGTTTCCTCTAGAACAACCCATTCCAGAAAATCTAAAAATTTCGAAATTGCCCATATTCTAGTAAAACTACTAAGAACCAACAACTTTATAACCTAAAAAAAAAAAAAAAAAAATTAAACCTTGGTACCAAGACTTGATAATAACTAAAGTAACCAATGATAAGTGTGAAGAAAGTCCCACATCAAAACTAGACCACAAATCTTGAATCTTTTGGTATTTAATCTTGTTTTTCCTTAAACTCTTTCTTGTCCACATCAATGTGTTAAGAACATAGAGAACGTGTAACACAACTATGGGATTTCCAAAAGATGACTAAAAAACAAAATTTTTAGATGGTGTAAATGTAAGGAAGAATTATGCTAGGTGTAACGTGATTTGACCCTATCTATGTACATATACGCTCGTGCATACAGATGCTCATGTACAGATCCAATCAAGAAGCCCATTTTTTGAATGTTCATTATTCAATGTCTATTGTTTTTGTGGGTTAACATGCTTTGTTGCTATAATAGGTTTGAAAGGTCATACATAGTTCTTGGGCTGATTTTGGTGTTTGAAGCAGAGCTCCCTGCAAGTAGTAATTGGTTTTTGAGGTCTAATTATCAAGGTTCTTGGTGTTGTGGTGTTGATTGTGATAATTAATGTGTATTGATATCGCAAATGCAGAGTGCTGTAACTTTCACTGTTATTAGTTATTAAATTCCTTATGGTTTGAGATCTATGAGATGATTGTATTTACTGGTGATGGGAGCTTATGAGTTTTGAAGTTTTAAGTCTTCTTTTTCTTTAGTCATTTCATTGATTGAATTAAATCTTCAAGGAGCCATGTATTCACTGGTCTTTGATAGGTAAACTTTTGTTCATTATTATTGCTCAGTAATAAGAATATAATTCACATGAGTATATGATGGAGTGGCCATACTACAAATGAAGGCCCATCATAAACAACTTTTAACCTGTCAACCTTATTGGCATTAGCCTTGTTCATGATCTGAACATGAATGAGTCCTTAGTGGGAACCATTGCAAATTAAGGGAAAAAAGCATATTGTATATCTATTTGGTTACTTGGTTATGGTCAGAATGTAAATGGGTGATCAGAGCATAAATAGGTGATTTGGAAGATTTTAATACGACCTTTAAAGCACTACGATAGGTATGGGTGATTCTTTTTGTATCTACTGATTATGTGCCAATTTTTATACGAGAGAGAGAGGGCAAATAAATAGATAACAATATTTTCTCTTCAACTTCCTGATCTTAGTACTAGTATTAAATTTGTATATAAAAGAAAGTACTAGTATTATATTAAAAATTATAATATATGTTTCACAAAATGGATTTATTATTAAAGTCAACTATAGAGACATGCACGGTGAATGACAAATGCCATGACAATTGAATCAAACTAATCAGATAACATACCGACAGGCGAGGGGACCTGCATCCATCCGCGGTTGTGGTGGCCTCGTAACAGGGCATATCAATGGGAACCTTGAATACACCCATAGCTGCACCAATATCAGCGCACCTCCAATCTACTTCGCCTTTGTCTCCAATGCCTTGCATAGGTGCCTGTACAACTAGGCTAATGCTCCACTACCCCAATTGTACCTCTTCGCGTTGCTGATTGGGTTCAGTAACAGTAGAGGCCTCACTGACACCCAATCTGCTGACTTGTCCATAAATAGAATGGACCCCAACAACACGAGTATGTGATAGCATGCGTGTTGCTGCACTACCTCGTCAGTAGCATCCACAGCAAGGGGATCTCTAAACTGTCTCTTCTGCCAGCTTACTCTTAACCTCGCCCCAGCAAGGATAGACTTGTTTTCATGGGGACGCGGTACTGGGTTTGGAGGAAGGCGACCCAGTAAATCATGACACAATGCAGGCCAATTCCCCTTAGCACTCCCAGTGACGGGCAACCCATCAACAGGTACCCCTAGCATCACCTCAATGTCTTGTAAGGTGATACCCATCTCTCCATGCGGTAAGTGGAAGGTATGCGTCTCCGGACACCAACGCTCGACCAGTGCTGTGATCAATGCGTGATCAACCTCCATGTTTGGAACCTTCGATAACCCTTCAAAACCTGCCTCAGCTATGTACTGTTGAATCTGTGGGCTTAGCCCATGGGGTAACTCCCAAGATCGGCGTCTACACTTTAGCACGCCTGGCACTACCTGCACACGAAAGAGCGTTGTCTTAGGATAGTGCACATGAAATAACTATAAGAACTATAAATATTGACAATAATATGCAAGAAACAGTATGCTAACTGGTTAGTTATGATCAATAGCATATCGGATCAATAATATGCAAGAAATAGTATGCTAACTGTTTAACTGGTTATTCACTCTACCTCAATAGCATATCGGATCAATTCAAGATCAATGACATTGTTTAAAATTAGCAATAAATGAGTATTATGTTTTGAAATGAATAAACACAGTGCTTCAATATGTCAAATGGAGTATAATAAGAATTAGAATTCAAAAGTCGGTTGTCTTATGTGTAGCCATGTAGGGTTTGTGTGCGCACCTTTGGGAAAATAAAGGCAGTAGATTTTAATTGATTACTATAACTTTAAAATGAGATCTACTGACTTTGAATATACCTTCTCATTAGCCACTACTAATGTTTAATATTTTTTGTAGTATTAGTAGTTTCAATTTATCCGGAAATAAGACTAGATGCTGTTGATGAAAGAGTGTTTTTAAATCCACGCTTATTTCTGCTTCATACCATTTTCTCTTTTGATTAAATAAAATTCTGCCTAAACCAAAACATAAATGATACCAGTTCAAACATCTATTTACAAATAATCAAAGAACCCTACAAAAAGAAAATGAAACGATTTCGACACGTCCGAACTTCTATACAAGTACGTACCTGACCGACAGGTGTCTCCCACAGTGCCGTGGACCGATGCCCTGGCTGCTGCGTCAACTGTGTACCAACTGCGGGTCCAGGTTCCACGCTTTGCAGTTGCTACATATCTGAAATACAATGGAGTCGATAAGGTTTCACAAACATATTCCATATAACAAAAGAAATTGAGATTCTAGTACTAGCAAAAAAGCATAACAGAACTAGGAACAAATCCTTCTTAAATATATTATGAAATTCATGAGTCCAAGTGATAGAGTAGGATTACAATAATTCTATGAAAACTAAAAAAATTAAGCACACGATAATCACATCACCAATGGATAAACACATTACACAAAGAGCTGTGATTTAAATCCAATGTAGAGTTTTACAATATGGATAAATTAGGTCAGTTCCAGCAAATTTCCATATTCTCTTTAACAAAAATCAGAAAAAGAGAAAAGTAAACATCAATTACAATGACAAACACGTTTTGGATACACGTTTTGGATACATAATACAAAATTTCCGTTCACAAGTCAGTATAATTCATCAAAACCTGACTGAAATGACAGCACATATACAGGGCATTTATGAGTTCAAATTAGTTCAGTGACTGTGGATGTCCATTATGTGCATTTTATGGTCTGTGTATAATTTGTGAATAATTTGTGGATAATTTCTGGAAGCGTGACATGCACTTTCAAACTATGTAAATTAAAAAGCAATTTTCCCTAATAATGAACACCATTGTCATTCCAAATGAACACCCGTGCCCAAAACCCAGTTCAAAACCAAACCCAGCAAAGCTAAAACAGCAACAATAATAATGAATAGAGATAACTCTAACAGAGAAAAACTTAATAAGCCATACCCACACTCAAATCAGAGTACATGCACAAGCTACCCATAACTCAGATTAAATGCAAAGGGAAAAAAAATTGAACTCAGCATTTACAAATTACCTTAATAACTTTCTAATCCTTTAACTCTGAAGATGGATTGGGTTCAGCTTCGGCGATGGTGAGAGTTATGGCGATGGTGAGGGTATGGATGTGGGTTTCGGTTTAGGTTCGGAAAGGGAGAACGGTTTGGTTTGGGTATAGGTAGAAATAATAGAACTTCAAGATGAAGATGCGTTGAACTGAGGGTGGCTACTGATCGGACTGAGGAAGGAGGAAGACAGACTGTTTGGGAGACGGACTGAGTAAGGAGGAAGACAAACTGTTTGGGAGACATTAGATTCAAAGTTAGGTAATATTCTGCGTATAACTCGGTTTCCTCATCAGCGAGTTATAAACAGTGAGGCGGGAATATTTTATTGCCCAAAATCCACGGTGGACGACCAGAACGTACAAGATACAACTCGATTACTGTGAAGTCGAGTAACACTAACAATTGATTTGAAATCCCGTCAGTAACTCGATTTGCAAAATGCCGAGTTCTAAACAGTTACGGAGGAATATTTTATTGCCCAAAAATCCATGCTGGACGACCAGGGTGGCAGGAAACTGCACATAACTCGGCTCTGGAATAATCGAGTATTTTAAGTAACTCGCCTATAGTAAGATCGAGTATTGAAACAGGGGCACGCCCCTATATAGTTTCAAAACAGGGGCATAAGGCCAATTATTTTGCCCAAGAAGGGCAAAAGGCCAGAATGTCCCATAGTGCTGCTATCACCTGTTTAACACCATCCCGTACTACCACTCCCACGCCAGCCTGCTTCCTTTTAGGAAACACAACCCCGTCAACATTCACCTTATAGAATCCTGCCTGTGGAGGGACCCACTTTACGACATGGTTCCTTTCTGTAGTAGCCGTTGGTCTTTCATTCGCCATCTGGAAATTCTCAAGCAAACTAAGAGAGCTTCTTGTCATAGTCTGTCCAATCAGAAGCCTACCCCCATGTTGAACTTCATTCTTATCTTTACATATCCCCTAGCAAATCATGACAGTCCTCTCCAAAATTCCTGGCCGCGACTCCTCCCACTTTTGACCAACTTGAAACAACACAAGTGATGATATTTTCAGGTCATGTTTATTACACATACCTTATTACATACAAGTTTACACTGAAATCATGATTTTAAATTAAGATTAAGTAATAATTACAATGCATTTTATGGCTAGGGGTGGAGGGACACATAGTGGCCTCCAAAATTTTTGAATTAGTTTCTCAAATGTACACCCAAACAAAACACACACTTTTACCAAAACGAAATAAATCTCTAGCCTCCAGGTGCCTTTCTTTTTATTTTTTGTGAAATGCAATGTGTGTAGCTCGAATTGGTGTGTTTTTCTTTTTCATTCTTGGTCTTTCAAATTTTATTTATTTATTTATTCTCATCATTATCACCACAATCATCATTTTTTCACACAATTTGATCTTTTTCTCATATCACCAATTTTTTTTCTTCGTAGTTATACTTTATTTTCTCACATTATCATCATAGTTATAATTATATTTCAATAATAAAATATTGTTATTAGTTATGAGTTATAACTAACCTTCAAATACAATACTGCCCCCCCCCCCCTGAGTGAAAAATCCTAGCTGCGCCTCTGTTTATGGCTAAGTCTAAACATGTGTGAAATAGGATGTATGTATGCTTCATTTGTTTTGGAGTAAAATAATTTTTAGAAAATGATTTTCCAATTTATTTTTCATGTAAAATGTGGTAAAACTTGTAAAATATTTTCTGTTGATGTAAAATCTTTTATAAAAAG
Source organism: Quercus ilex subsp. ballota (assembly GCA_032727855.1). Classification (NCBI taxonomy): domain Eukaryota; kingdom Viridiplantae; phylum Streptophyta; class Magnoliopsida; order Fagales; family Fagaceae; genus Quercus; species Quercus ilex. The sequence goes on along the minus strand of CM064916.1, from coordinate 32,211,421 downwards.
CTGTAAAATGTTTTACCTTTAAAAAATTGGTAAAATATTTTACAAAAACACATAGCGACTTCCTTCACCCCATTTGTGGGTAGGTCACCAGCTCGATGGGTTGAGCAGCTGGTGCTAGCAGTCTAGTGGCTAAAGCCGCCACTTTAGCAACTAGTGCCGAGTTTGATCACCAAAGATACCATTCGACCACCAATGCTGGCAGTTTGGTCATGGAGACACCTATTTCACACATGGGAGAGGTGGCTACCACCCCGAGAATGGCTCCTATTAGTATGGTTAGTATGCACACTCCCTTCTCGGTCCCTTCTCTACTCAAGATCAAGGAAGTAATCTTAGACCTGAGACCCCATAGACTCTGCTTGGTTTGAACCTGAACCTACCATTGTTGAGAGTCAGACTTAATACCACAACAGTAATTCCCACAGACGTCGCCAATTGTAAGGACCAGATTTGAGTCCCTAGCCCAAAAGATGAATGGACTTAGACTCAGAAAGCAAAACAATGAATTTGTAGATAGTGGATTGGAAAAATTGGGCCTTAATGAATCAAACAAGCATTAAAGTAGATTTAGATGACAAGAGAATGAAAATAGATAGGTTTATACTGAATAAAATCGTCCTCGGCAAAGTCTGAGGAAATTTATTCTTATTACTTTCAGGTTTGATTACAATCTTAGTTCTTGATGCTACAGTATTTCTCTCTTATTTTCTCGATCCCTTTCTCCCATTGTCTCTTCCTTCTTTTATGCTCTCTTCCCCTTTCATCTTTCTCCTCCATGTGCATGCCAAATGGTTGGTGTTAATACTTGTCCTATTAGCCGTTTCCTAAAGCCTTCATATAGTAGCTGTAAAGCTGAAAATCACTGTTTAGGTATCACCTCCATATTAATGCAGCTAGGAAGTTAGCTATAGAGCATTTAATGCGATGACAGCAGCTTTCTCCTAAGATATTTTAGGACTTCCTCATGCCTGATGTCTCTGCAATACTTATCTGTACCAATAGAACTCCCTTGAATGTTCCCCTGGACGACAAACCCCCTTTTCGGACCTCGGCTTTGGCAAGCCGAGGAGGCATTTATCCTCGACCCACCTTCTTAAGCCATTATGACCACAACTAACTTCTTTATTTACTAACACAATCTCTTCTAACAAAGATTTATCCTCCTCAGACAACCTCTCATCTTCAGCTTGGGCCACGGGCCCAATATATAAATAGATAATGAACTGCTTGGCCCAATATCTCTACAATATATATATATATATATATATAAATTGATGATTATTATTATTTTATAAATTAATAGTTACAACAATAGATAAACATGACACATACTAATCTAAATGCTAATCAACTAAACTGTTTGTGTTTAGCAGTTAGTTTATTTCTATAAAAAAAAATGCTAATCAAATAAGTTGGACACAATGAGACACGAAGGAGCTTGTTTTCATTGGCTTATGGAATTCACCACCAAGACCAACTCGCTATAGTTTGTAATGCCAACTTTGCATGAGAGAGAGAGAGAGAGAGAGAGAGAGAGAGAGAGAGAGCGAGAGGCAGTATTGTTAAATGGGACATTTCATTGGAATCGAATATGCCGAACAATTCAATGACAAGTCTACAACCCCTCCCACTAACATTTAGGAAAGGTTAACGCTTACTGCTACAAGTCTACAACCACCAATATGTAAGTCAAGGCCGTTAAGGCACTAAAGCCATGAGTATTGTTATGAAAACAAAACAAATTCACAACATTCTCAATATTAGCATACCAAAAAATTTTAATTGAAGATGGTGATGGGCCAATGTGTGAGTTGGCATATTGATTTAAGAATGTTGTGACATTTTGTTACATCCCCAATGTTGCTCAAGCTAGAATCCTTTTTTAACATTAGCAAGCCATGCAATCTTGTTCACAATCCTATCAATTTTCTCAAGCTTTATGTGGTTTTATTTGATCCACAAAGTGCAAGAAATTTCAGAGCTCCTTCGCCTAACAAAATTTAAGTAGTGGCATTAGCATTGGACTAGTGATGTAGGAGGCAATGAGAAGACATATTTATTATATTTTATTTAATTTTAAGTATCAAGGGCAATTTTGTAATTTCATAATACTCTGGAATGGGTTATGCCAACAGTCCATTAGATCTTCTTTTGGGTTTTATTTAAGTTTGGTTATTTATTTGGACTTAATAGTAAAACTATAAAATCTTAAGGAGTCCAAGTCCAAGTCCAAGTCTTATTAGGGTTTTAAGAAATCCTAGTTCAACTAGGATTATATATTAGTTTTCTATTTGAAGAGTTATAGTACTTTCTATTGAAGGGATTAATATTGAATGTTTTCAAAATTTAAGAGTTATGAAGCTTTATTTTATGGTTTGTGTGATGCAACCTTCTCCAAGGTGTGATGCCAAAGAACCCTATGTGTGATGCTTAGGAAGTCTAGGTGTGATTCTTAGAATTTATTAATTCTCTTTAATTTTACTATTCACGATTACTGTGCACATTACTGTTCAAGCAACCCAAGTCTTGAATTTCACATTTGATTTCATTCCTAAAACCCTATTAATCCTTGTCCTTTTGTAAACCCTATAATTCCCGTTATTTTCTAGCCTATTTTCCATCAAAACCTAACTCAACCAAACCCAAGCTATACCAGATTTGTCCCTGGTGTTCTAAATCTAATTACCTCGTTTCCCTTGTATTGGGAAATGGTTACTGGTTATGCCTTAAAACAACTAGGGATTGCACGGTCTTACCTTGATATGAAAAGTTATGTAGTAGTAGGGAGTAAAGTTGTCCAAATCGGGATTTTACATAGAATCGTGGGAGGTAAGTGAAATCGAGGATTGTAAGATCCTACATTATTTGAGAAAAAAAAACACACACACACAAACACACATACATTGGTATGTTAAATAATCACATAAATTATACATTCATAAAATAAAAAAACTAAAAATTTGCATCCATTTGATGTAATTACCACACATCACTACATCCATTTGTAAGCATCATTTAAAAGGGCCAAAAACCTCAAAACTTGAGACTATTGGTATGTATTTTTCATTTGAGTCCAATTGATACTTAGAATAGCAAAATTTGGTCTATTGAGATATTATTTTTCATTTGGGTCCAATTAAACCTTTTGTCAAGTTAAAGAAGATTACAAAAAACTAGGATTGTTTGACATCGTTAGAATCGTACAATCCTACCGATCCTGAATGATCGCAAAGATCCTTAAAAAATCGGACCGTGGATCGTAAGATCCTATTTATTTGAGGGGGAAAAAAACACATATTGGTATATTAAATAATCACATAAATTATACATTCATTTATTAAAAAAAAATTACATCCATTTGATATAATTACCATATATCACTATATCCATTTGTAAGCATCATTTAAAAAGGCCAAAAACTTCAAAATGTGACACTCTATTGGTATGTATTTTTCATTTGGGTCCAACTGATACATAGAATAGCAAAACTTGGTCTATTAAGTTGTTATTTTTCATTTTGGGTCCAACTAAGCCTTTTGTCAAGCTAAAAGAGATTACAAGAAATCAAGATCGTTTGGGATTATCAGAATCGTATGATTCTACCAATTTTGAACGATCACAAAGATCCTTAAAAGATCCGGATTGTTTTAAATAGACGGGATCGTAAAATTGTAAGATCCAAATCGGGATTTTGACAATCATGGTAGGGAGGACAGTCATCATATATCATATAATTACACCTATGTTCCCATGGCTTTGTAATTAGAAGAAGCAACTTCAGGTGGTTTTTTGAAAGGGATCAGGCAAGGGTATCTATGCTTCTCTGTAATGAGCCCAAATTTGTACTATAGTTTTATAGGTTAATTCTTGTTATCATATAGTAATCCTTGTAACGAATCAAGTCAATTGCAAAGGCTAGTCAGAGGAAAGATTGCAAGAAGTGGAGCCAAATTAACTTATATTGTAAGAAAGGCCAAGAAGTGTTGCCAAATAGTTACAAAGTTCTAGTTTGTAAAACTTGGTTTCTTTTGTTATGGTGATGCATTGCATGAACACGCTAGTACAAAAAAATGGTTTATCACTCTGGTCCGTGATCCCAAATATGCATTGCGTGATACAAATACCATATCAGCATCTTAGCACTTGCAAGTCATCAAGCTTCCAAGCTGAAACAGGGGATCAAATAAGTAACAAACAAATTTTGCAAGCACAGTTGTACTCATGTTCTATTCCAACTAAAATTTAAAAAGAATCAACTACAAGTATACATGTGTATTCTTTACAATGGATTTACTTGATTCCGAATTCAGGAACCATAATATATAAACAAACAAACAAATCAAGGTGATTATACCAGTTTCCAGTTCCTTCTATTCTGAACTCTTAATCCCTTCTTCCTTATGGTCAGAGAGCCGGCCATTCTCTAATGCATTAGGCTGATACCCAGTTGGGCTAGAAAGCTGACCCGAGCCGCTACTGCTTGCAGATCTCTCAGTATCATTAATCTCTGCCACAAGAGGAATTGGCCTTGCAGGGATTGAAGGAAATGACAAATCAGTCTCCAACATTTTCACAACCTGATCCATTGTAGGCCTAGCATACAACTGCGGATGAGAACACAACACGGAAACCAAAACATACTTCTCTAACACCTCCGGCACACCAAATTCTGGCATCCCATTATCAATAACATCCAAAGTCCTCCCATTTCTCACCGAGGACCACGCCCAATCGGTAACAAGTATTGGTTGGCCATCACTATTTGTCGAGAGGGCCTTCCTTCCACTCAAAATCTCAAGCAACACAACACCAAAACTATACACATCACTCCTCTCAGTCAATTGTCCATACAAAGCATACTCAGGAGCAACATAACCCATTGTCCCAGCAACCCTTGTGCTCAAATGTGTCATACCCTCTGGTGTAAACTTTGCAAGACCAAAATCAGCCACCTTAGCCTCAAACATCTCATCCAAAAGGATATTGCTTGCTTTAATATCCCTGTGTATAATCCCAGGTTGAGCACCATAATGCAAATAAGCCAAACCCCTTGCAGTCCCTAATGCAATCTTTTGCCTAATAGGCCAACTAAGCTTCCTATCATCCAAACCCCCAAACAAATGGTCATAAAGACTCCCATTCTTCATCAAATCACACACAATTATCCTCTGGTGACCCTCAAACGGTGTCGTTGCAGTACAATACCCTCTCAAAGCAACAAGATTTACATGCCTAACACTAGCTATAACCTCAACTTCATGTGTGAAATTCGCATCCCCTGAAGCCGAGCAATTCTTAAACCTTTTCAAAGCAACCTCTGACCCATCTGGCAAAACACCTTTGTACACATTCCCATACCCTCCTCTCCCTATAATACTATCTCTGGCGAAATTCTTGGTCGCCTTTCTGACGTCATCGAATGTGAACCTCACCAAAGTGGTACTTTCACTAATAGAATCCAACCCAAATTCAAGACTCGTTTCAACTCTCTCAACATAACTCTGTCTTCTCTTCCTTTTCCTCAAATATAACCAACCCCCGCCAAGAATCACACAAAACCCAACTCCAAAAACAAGTAAAACCTCCAAAATCACCGTATTTTTTTTACTCCCAGACTTTGAAGGCACTGAGAGATCCAACGCAAACAAGCACTTAGCAGTACGTTCATCACTGGGACCCCAAATATTAGCAAAAGCCGCTGCATAAATCTTCGGGTACGCAGTACAATCAGACACGTTTCCAACCGAAAGACCGGTAAGATACGAGGCTTGTAAAGTGGATAAGGTAGCTGTACACGAAGCACAAGGCGAGTTGTTCTCTAAACCTACAATACAGCTCGAAACAACATCGTCTAAGGTTTGTTTTGGGACCAAATTTTCGAATTCAGCTTTGGTGGTGATGTTCATGCAACCCTGTGAGATCCACTCGGTTTTAAAGCCACAGGATTTTCTAATTTCTCTGATATTGAAGTCTGGGAGGAACGAGTTGATGAGGGAGTGGTACGCGGCCCAGCATGACTCGGACGAGTTGGGTGGTGGGAGGAACGAGTTGGTGCGTTGGAGGTAGTTAGAGAGGACGAGTTGGAGGCCATTGCGGATGTAGTTGCACTCGGTGGTTGTGTCACTGTTGGGTGCTGGGCGAGTTGCGCTCTGAGTTAACTGGGACAGAACGTTGAAATCTAGGGGGCATGAAACGGTGGTGTTTTGGGAAAAGGTTAGAGAGGGTAGGAGTGAGAATAGGAAGAGGGTAACGAGGAAGACCATTTGAGAGAGTTTTTAGGGGAGAGAGAGAGAGAGAGATGAGCGTGGAGAGTTTGAGTTGGGAGCAGTGTATTTTTTTTTGTAGATAAACGATAGAGGGAGTTGTGGTGTTTTGACTATATGGGAAAAAGGAGATAGATTTGATTTGGTTTGGTTAGTTTTTTTTTTTTTTTTGGTTGGTCTAATAAGGCCAGCCCTTTTGACGAGAGAGGAGATACATGTTTATGAAAGATGATGGAATTTCTCCCTTTTGACAGGTTTTTGAGATGTGAATAAGGACAAGCACAGAGAGACAGAGGGAGAGAAGCAGACAGGTAGTACCTTAGTAGTTTCCTGAAACTAGTCCCATAGTTATCACTTATCTATTTAAACTATTGAGCAAAAATTCAATTATTTTTGTTAGTCAAACTTTTAAAATCATCTCATTATTCCTTAGGTGTATGTGGTTCCCATTTGGTATAACGAGAAAATATATCGTATCGAATGTCTGCTTTTTCCCTCTTATTTGGAGGTGGACCACATATGAGAGGGAGGAAACATATATCCGATGCATGGTATACCTCCTTTTGTATGATAGGTAGGAATCCCTTAAAAGTTTTAAGTCAATGCGGTTTAGTTCTTAAGCTGCATCTCAAACGAACCTCGTTAAGGGTCCATTTGGGATCTGTTTATTTTACTGAAATTGAAAACTTTTTACTGAAAGTATTGTAGATAAAAGTAAAAGTTAGCTGAAATAGTATAATGGGACCCATGAATAGTATCAAAAAGTGCAATAGGACCAATGAATAGTAACATAAATAAACTGAATAGTAAAATAAATTAGCAAAAATAATTTTTGTCAAACAGTGTGTAAGTGGAGAATAACAAAAATCACCATTCACCACAAAAAACCATGATCACAATTGTCCGGTCTTTCATGTGTGGTGGTCGGATTCAATCAAAACTGACAATGATGGACGACAAAGGGTAACGAGAGACCTCCACCTAATTTGAAATCCCTTTAAGATCTTCATCAATTGGTTCAGTAGCGTCATATTTCATTACGAGAAAATCGACACTCAAATTGAAAGGATCAGTTTTTGGAGACTTCAATCCACCGCCAACCACATTATATCATCAAAACTACTCAAATCTCAATAGGTCAATTTGAGCAGAGCACATGGTTTTTCAAATGAGTCTTTTAACAATCCTAGCTAGACCTCATTTTAGAACCATTAAGCCAACTAAGGACGGAATTAAGGGTTAGGGATGGGAAATTGTCATCCACCCAAAATTCATATACCCCTTTGATTGATAATAAATCTCTCTCTCTCTCTCTCTCTCTCTCTCTCTCTCTCCCCTTAATTTTCTTTTCTTTTTCTTTTTAATGGATTTTCTTTACATAATTCTTTTATGATTTATATCATAATTAATATGTTATTATTACACTTCATTAAATAAAATAAATATTTCTTTTTATTTTATCTTTTTTTTTAGAATGATTCTTTTTATTTTATCAATGTCTTTTAATGACTAAAAATCTATAAAAGGCAGTCAAATGTAAATAATTTAAATAAAATATATATATATAGAAAGCAAGAGTTTTAATTAAGAGAAAAAATAACTTATTATAACATTTCGAAAGTGATAAAATATATATATTTAAAATTAATAAAAGGAGCACAAATTCTTAGTGTACGTTTGGTATTGGCTTAAAAAGCCAACTTTTTTTATTATTTAACTTATTTTTGCTACTATTCATAGGCCCCTTTACACTTTTTGGTACTATTCATAAATCTTACTATATTATTTCAGTTATTTTTTAGCTTTATTTGCAGTAATTTTAGCAAAAAGTTTTAAATTTTAGCTAAATAAGTTGTTCCTAAATAGACACTAATGTAATAATTTATTATTTTCACATAAATGTGTGTATAAGAATATATAAGAATGAGTACATCTCCTCAAAAAAAAAAAAAAAAATCAGTACAAAACAAACTCAAAAGTTTAATATTTTTTCAAGAATTATTTTATAAGTCTATATTAACCAAATATAAGTGTAGGGTCACGTTTTACAGCCCAAGCCCAAGATGTATGGGATATTGGCCCAATGAGTCCAGTACAATAAATTTGTAGAGAGTGGGTCAAAGAACTAAGTTCTATATGAATTTAACAACGGCTAGTATCGATTTTAAAGATGATCAAGCAAGAACAAGGCATATAAGACTAAATAGATTCACTGTCCGAGGAGACAAATCTTGGTATAAATCAATAGAACTGATTACAAATGCAACTTTGATTGCTACCGTCTTCTTTTTCTATTTTTTCCATCTCCCCTTCATGGAGGCTTTCTTCTATTATATCTCTCTCCTTGGCCTATCTTGATCCTGCACTTGTTAATCATTGAAGTCCTCATTTAAGTGTCTATCCCATCAGACACATTTTTTGACTTTCTGTGAGTGGTGGTAGCCAAGGCAGCACTGTTCAAGAGTCTTCTCCACATAAATGTGATCAGAAAAGTAACTGCAGTATATTTAATGCAGTGGTAGCAGCTTTCCATTAAATATTTCTGAAATCCCAGTCTTCTGGTACACTTAAGATACATGTCCTTATTACTGAAGTATCCTGGAAGAGTATCTTGAAAGTTTATCTTGATCAAATAGGATATACATCTAACCGACGTTTAGCTTATTCGAGAAGATATTCCTCCTCAGACCACTTTTTCATTTACATTTTGTTCATTAAATCCTAAGCCTGAATCACTCATTAACATTAGTTGCTCCTTGGATTAATATACTCTCGGCTAAGCCCAAGGCCCAACATATGTTTTGGGCCTCCAACCCCACAATAAGAATTCACATAAGGTTTGTCTAATTATTAAAATTAAAAAATCAATATTATGTGAATCATAAGTGGACACCAAAAAAAAATAAAAAAATAAAAAATACAGCTTTCGGTCCACCAAAAGTCGTGATTTAGAGTTCATATGTATATTTTCTTCCCGACGGCAGTGTTAACAAAGTTATTTCTAACAAGCATCTAGACATATGTTGTGATGACTTGGTGACATCATTTCATGCTCAAGTCTAAATTGTTTAGATCTCTTGGTTGTCATCCTCTCATTTGTCAATATCAAACTATTTTTTGTAAAATATAAATTACAGTAAATAGTCAATTTGAATATATCTCCAATTCATTGTATCAAACTATGAAGGCTGTTTTCTTCAGAATTACATCAAGAAAGTGAGAAACTCAAGTCAACTAGTAAATTGAAAAAATAAAATTTCTAAGTTTCCAATTGTGAATTGCTTTATCCCTTCATGATGCTAGGATATCTTGGTTAAATAAAAGAAAATACCCCATGTGCTTAAAACGTGAGAAAACGATAATTGAATTGTCAATTCATGATTTAAATAAATTAACCTATGGTTGCTAGATAATTTTGATTAATAAACTTTAATTCTGTCGGCTAACTTATATGGGTCAAAATTCAAGATTTCTGAAAGACTTTCCCAACGAAGTAAAAGAAGAAAGCTTTCATTCATTTCCAACTTTTGTCTTGTCACGATATGGAAACTCTGATTCCAATCCATGATACTATATTGATTGATTAATAATTAAACCCACCCCCACTATGTGTTATGGTCATAAGTCAGAACAACCTCAACTATGATGTAGATTTCAATATACAAAATAAAACTATGCAGATCGATCCCCATGTTCATGATTATAAACATCATATATTTATGTGAACTTTGCTCAAGAAACCATGAAAGAAGAGGAGCAAGACTTTTTTTTTTTTTTTTTTTTTTTTTGAGAATCAAGAAGAGCAAGACTTAGGTATAGTAGTTAGGTGCTATTCCTTAAATTCTCATTTTAAGGTTCTGCCATGTGAATTTTTTCTAATGAGAACTTAGTGTATTTTTAAGTTAAGTAGTCACATGATTAAGTTTTAAGAGGCAAACCTAAAAAACAGTTTTCGCCTAAGTTTTTTCAAAAGAAGAGAGTAGATGGTGGAGAAGGAGACAAGATTGGAAAGTGATGGCCTGATGGGTGTTTGTTTCTTTGGAATAGTTTCTAGAAGAGGTGTGAGAATGAAAAGAGGGTAGGTTTTGAGAGTGGGCTTTTTGGTAGTTGACTAAAATCTATGGAGTCTGAAGCTTGATTGCTTTGAGCCCAGCCAGCAACTTTGACATTTGACTACTGAGTGAAGGCGGGCACACCGCACACCACACACCAATCAAGGAGGTTCCTTCTAGGAAATCTATCCCTTTCCCCCCTTTTTGGCAACTCAACTAGTATTGAATAATGCTTGAAAAATCAACCCTCTCAACCCCCCCAGAGCCTCCTATGTAGCCTCCCAATATAGGAGCCTCTAGAAGGGGTAACAAGTATTTAGCATCACAGTGATATATTAAATCTCCCTCGCGAGAGAGATTTGATATACCGACTTTCTTCTAAGAGAAATTTTATATATCATTATGACACAAGTCACACAATATTTGTGACATAAATTTGCGAGAGAGAATTGATGTGTTCAGTGATATATTAAATATACCCACTTTCTTGGAGTCATTTGAGTAAATATTACTTTTTTTTTTAACTAATTTGCGTTATAGTTACTATTAGAAGTTATTTAGGAGATCCTATCAAAAAAAAAAAAAAAAAGTTATTTAGGAGAGTGAGGAGAGAGATTGAATTTCGGCAACATTGTTGCCGAAATTCAAGAAAAAGTAGGAGAGAGAATGAGAATATTGGAGGAGAGAGAAAAATTTGAATCACGGCAATGGTATTGCCGTAATTCCTTTGCCCAATTTGTCCAGGTTTGTGCGTGTGAGGAGTGCAATGTGTAAGTGCCCCAAAAAAAAAAAAAATCCCACAATTTTGGCAATACCATTGCCGAAATTGTGGGGAAATTTTTTTTTTTATTATTTTTATTTGTGGCAATGGTATTTCGGCAATACCATTGCCACAATTGTGGGGAAATTTTTTTTTTTTTTTTTTTTTGTGGCAATGGTATTTCGGCAATAGCATTGCCACAATTGTGGGAATTTTTTTTTTTTTATTTATTTATGCAATTGTGGGGAAATTATTTTTTTTTTTCAATTGTGGCAATACCATTACTGAAATTGTGGAGAAAAAACAATTTCGGCAATACCATTGCCACAATTGTGAGAAATTTTTTTTTTTTTTCAATTGTGACAATACCATTACCGAAATTGTGGGGACCACAATTTCGGCAATACCATTGCCACAATTGTGGGAATTTTTTTTTTTTTTTTTTTCAATTGTGGCAATGGTATTTTGGCAATACCACTGCCACAATTGGGAAATTTTTTTTTTTTTTTCAATTATGGCAATACCATTGCCAATGCCACAATTGTGGGAATTTTTTTTTTTTCAATTGTGGCAATGGTATTTCGGCAATACCATTGCCACAATTGGGAAATTTTTTTTTTTTTTTTTCATTTGTGGCAATAGTATTTCGGCAATATCATTGCCACAATTGGGAAATTCACAATTTCGGCAATTCCATTGCCATAATTGGGAATTTTTTTTTTTCAATTGTGGCAATGGCATTGCCAAAATTGATTTTTTCCCACAATTTCGGCAATACCATTGCCACAATTGGGAAATTTTTTTTTTTTTTTTTTGTCCTCCAATTTTCGACAATGGCACTACCACAATTGCCATAAGGAGCAACTTGATTCTTATTCTAAAATAGAGGACAACGTTATTTTTTTGACCGATGTAGTGTGTATGTTATGTTCTTTTCTAATTGCTACATCGGTCAAAAAAATAATGTTGTCCTCTATTTTAGAATAAGAATCAAGTTGCTCCTTATGGCAACTATGACAGTGCCATTGTCGAAAATTGGAGGAAAAAAAAAAACCTTTTTTTTCCTAATTGTGGCAATGGTATTGCCAAAATACCATTGCCACAATAAAAAAAAAATAAAAAATAAAAAAATCCCCACAATTGTGGCAATGGTATTGCCGAAATACCGAAACACCATTGCCACAAATTAAAAAAAAAAAAAAAAAAAAAAATTCCCCACAATTATGGCAATGGTATTGCCGAAATACCATTGCCACAAATAAAATAAAATAAAAAAAATTCCCCACAATTGTGGCAATGGTATTGCCGAAATACCATTGCCACAAATAAAAAAATAAAAAAAAATTTCCCCACAATTTCGGCAATGGTATTGCCGAAATTGTGGGATTTTTTTTTTTTGGGCACTCACACATTACACTCCTCACACGCACAAACCCGGGCAGATTGGGCAGAGGAATTACGGCAATACCATTGCCGTAATTCGAGTTTTTCTCTGTCCTCCAATTTTCTCATTCTCTCTCCTACTTTTTCTTGAATTTCAGCAACACCGTTGCCGAAATTCAATCTCTCTCCTCACTCTCCTAAATAACTTCTAACAGTAACTATAACACAAATTAATTTTAAAAAAAGCAATATTTACCCAAATGACTTCACTTTCTTGTGAGAGAAATTTAATATATCATTATGAGCTAGGTTTTGGGATTGGTGGGAACAATGAGCCAATCGTACAGGGAGTTTCAAAAAGGTATTTGCTAGTAGCAGTAGTACCGGAAAGGTTTTATTTATTTATTTATTTATTTATTTATTTTTACTCTTCGAAGATGTGTTATTTTGTGTGTGTGTGTATATATATATATATTATTCTGTTGCTCCACGTTCCAGGCTATTTCAAGCACAAACAGCACTAACATGAAAGCTCTTATTAGACAAGTAGTCATTACTATTATCTTTTCCTTTTTAATTTCCCAATTTCTTGAATTTACATAAATGACACCAATTATTTTAACCTGATCGTTTCAGTTGTTCCTAGCAGTGATTGATTAACTACTTTATTAATTTATCAATTTTTTTAGAATATAATAATTGATTAAAATCAATCTAGGTCTAAATTTACTAGAATTTTTTTTTTCTTTTAATAGTACGTTCCTTTTAATTGATTAACACAATACCATCACATGTTAAATCTGATGTTAAATAAACACACAGTGCACCGGAAGCTAATTCCAAAAACAATAAGAGAAGCTAGAAGCCTAGTGCCTAGTGCGGTAGTGCCTAGTGCTTAGAGCCTAGAGAGGGAGGGAGGGAGGGAGGGAGGGAGGGAGGGGGGGGAAGGGTCTGAGCATATGAGACGACGAGCAGAGAATGTCTGAGCACATCTTTGCAGAGATATAATCTCGGATTGAAAACGTAAAAAGTAAAAAGTACTGGGCCTACTGCCACACCCATTCCATTGGTCATTAGGTTTTTTTTTTTTTTTTTTTTTTTTTTGCTAGGTAATTGCGGGGGATTGAACCCCCGAGTTACAGGTGCCAATAGAACCGAATACCAACACGCCAAGATGGGCGGTGGTCATTGTTCATTAGGTTTTACTTTATAACGATGGAGTTTATGAATTCTATTGTTAGATCTCAATCACATCAATTACATACAGAGACATGTGTGTACATACATACATATAAATCACAACTTTACTAATCAATTTAAAACACACATAAAGCCATCAAAATCTCAAACTGAAAACTACATTCAATTACTAAACTATTTTGCCAATGTATCATATATGACCAAAAAAAAAAATAATAATAATGAATTAGAAAATGAAAAATTTATGTTCGGGTAAAGGTGGCTATGGATCTCCAAAATGAAATGTGGCCTAAAACTCTATCAATTCCAGAGATTGAATTGGGGAGAGAGAGAGAGAGAGAAAGAGTACCAATTCTCTATAGCACTAGTAGTGACTGTGCATAATGAATCACTCAGTAAAAATAGAGTAAAAAGAGGGAAATAAGATAAGAGAATAGGGGAATGTTCATATAAAGAGACAAAAATATTGTTAAATCCCAAGTGATTCGTTTTAGCAACAAAATACAATGAAAACCCAGATGACCCAAAACCAATGAGTCCTAGCTCCAACAAAAAGCCATTTGTTTCTTTTATGTTACTCCCAAGTTCTAAAAAAAAATTACTTACATTTCACTATTTCCTCATTTCAATCATTTATCACTTCATTCCTTTATAAACTCCTAAATGAAGTATAAGGTATAGTATACTTTAATTTTTCTCATTTGATGTCTTTGCAACTGTTCTTGGTATTTTAAGTTGTACAAGCATTTCAAGTCTAGTTATGTCAAACTGTAAATAAAAACTATAGTGGATTTCCTTGTTTGCACAGTCCTTTTGACGTTTCCATTTTGCAAGTTGAAGTGCACATGGATTACTCGCATATGTTGGCTAAGTTGTGTATGCCTTCCCTTCTTTATTCTGTTTGCATTGGTTGAATGTGCTACTTGTCTTCATTCCCTTGTGGGCTTTTAGCACATATTTGAATTGGAAACATGGAAAATTAAGTCTCTTTAGGGATGAAAGTTCTATTGTTTATTATTTGATAGGGTCAATGGTTTTAATTTATTTCTTGAATTCATATACATGGCATGTAAATTTGTGACATGGTTGGGTTGTGCCATTATCCCATACCTGGATTTAGGGATGTTGAACCGAGTTTGGGTTGGGCATACTTCACCCAAAACATTAATCAAGAATACTTGGATCCTAATACCCACTAAGCATTTGTACTTAATTACTATTTGAATTTTTACCCATAGATACCCGGACCAGAACCAAGCCCAATCTTTTTTTTCATAAAGGTTTTTTCTTATAAAATTAAAATTATAAAAGTTAACAATGTGATTTTATAGGTATTGCATTCATATTGGGCATGAGAGAATTGGAAATTAACTTGGGTTTGAGTTTTGTGAGTGTAAGAGATAAGTTTGGAAATTAGAGTTAGTGTGCAAAAGGAGTGGGATGGACTCAGTTTTGGGTTGGGCTTAGAGCAAACTTGGGTTGGACATAACAAAATCCTCACCAAATTGGGTTGGGTCAACTGACCCACATATATATATATATATATATATATATATATATCACTTAAAACAGGTTCACTTACTCAGCTTCTAGACAAAACTATCCAATCTGTGGAGATATCAGATTGTACGTGGGTGTGATTTTGTGGTCGTTTGTGATGTAGTGTATAGGCAAAAATATATGCACAAAAAGTATAAAGTGCATGTTGCTATATATGTAAAAAACTCTATTTTTTTACTTCTTGTCCGATGAGCACCGAAGGGCAATAGGGCATGGTTTTATAGACCTTCTCAACGCATACCAGTTTGGGCGCCTGCCTTGCCCTTTGACAACTGTGATCAGTGTTTGTCCTCAAATAGATCATGATAGTTGTAAGACCCTTGACATATATACATAGTAGACGCCAGAAAATGAGCAATTGATTCTATTACAAAATTTAATGGCTCAAATATTCAATATAAAATAAAAGACTAAAAAATTTCATTTGTAAAATCAAAATTAATAAGATTGATGATAAATTGTACTTATACTTCTAAATAAAGAATGAATTATACGATAGAGTGTTTATTCTCTCCATGCAATTAGTGTTTTTTGAAAGCAAACAAGCATTAAGATTTCCACTTCGGAAGCATCCTCCTAGCTTCGCAAATTTGTGGAAGATTTCACTTCCTTGTACAAGTTCCATATCTTTGAACCTTATAAGTACGTTATCATCATACGATTGGCCCATCTTCTCGAATGCTTCATATGCCATTAGAGGATCATATCCAGCGGTTGCCATTAATATTAATCCAATACGATTTGCTTCTCTTTCGTTCCTATGATTGAAATAAAATGTAACATTATTATAATTTGACATGAAAAACATGAAACTAAACCTTTATAATTAAAAAAAGAAAAACAAAACTACTATATGTTTGAGATTTTTTAAGCATTGTTTTGTGTAAAGATTGAGGTTATAGGCATATAACAATAAAATATATATTTGAAATTGACTGTTTATCGCATTCTAGCCTGAACTTTAAAGTATAAGTTTGGTTTGCCATATATTAAAGATTTGAAACAACTCTATTTGCACTTCATCTTAAAGTCCATTTGAGTAGCCTACATATAGGTGACATGATCTAGAATCAGTTTTCTATGATAACTTTCTTTAGTTGTTTATCCTTAGCCAGTTAAAGAGCCCAAAAGTTTCAGCAATATATAGAAGATTTGAATTTTGAGCCGAAAAGATGGCTTTGGCCTATGCTGCTTCAACCTTCAGGTTGCATTTTGGAATTTGTGTAGCCGAACCCTACCTGATTCTGTCACTTCAATCACCAAGCACAACTGTGATACCAGCCTTATTGACTCCAATGCTGCATAACAGTTTGACTTCCAAAATTTCTCAGGCGGCTTGGCCCAATCTCATACTAGGCATGGCTATGATTACATTCGAATAAAAATTCCTTAGGTAGATTACATAAAAAATGGATACATCTATATCTATATAATGTTTAAAAGTTAAAGTGTAGCATTTATTGTTGCTACACTACTATTGAGCTACATCAGCATAGCATTTTAGTTCACTTAGTCTATTTCGGTCCACTAGGTTTATTTGGTCCACCTCAGTCTATTCGGTCCACTTCGGTCCAATTAGGTCCATTTCAGTCCACTTTAGTCTACTTCTGTCAATTTGATCCACTTTAGTCCATTTCAGCCCAATCCCTATGCATTTCACAGGTTAGAGACTAATTACATATATTGTCATCAAGATTTAACCACAATTTTGAAAATTTATTATATTCATCGCATCATATGATTTCTTCGGTCTCGTCTTATTATTCAAATTAGCTATTATATCCTTGTTACATAACAGGTAAGAAATAGATTTATTTGTACTCATTAAATAATATAAAATTTACCAACAATTATATTTTTCAATGAGAAGTGTTACGTCCACAACATTTTTCGCAATACTTTCACAACAAAATTTATTTGGAAAGTTGTTGCTAGTTCTAATTTGAACCCACCACTAAAATTATTTTTTTACTCACCAATATTAACTAATAACAATCTATTACTTAAAATTTATTGTGATAACATTTTTCAATTAATATTTTTTATTCTTTATATTATTTCTCATTTCTCAGCCTTCATTTCATCCATACATTTTTCTTTTCTTTTTTTTCTCCTCCACACGTTGTCCTTATCTCTATCCCCATTCTTTTATTTTCTTTTTCTCCCTCAAGAATGTTCCAGCAAGCAGCACTAGCAGGCATAGCTCTTCTCTCTTTTTTTTCTCCGGCGCTCTCTCTCTCTCTCTCTCTCTCTCTCTCTCTCTCTCTCTCTTACTTGATTCTAGAGGGCATTATGGTAAAAGTGCTATGAGAGCACATTTCTCTTCAGGCTTTTCCTCCCAATTTGGGAGGATGAAATTTGTGGGCTCGGGAGAGAAAATTTTCTCCCGGGTTTTCCTTCCTCCCTATTTTCCTTCTTTTGTCAAACAATGGAAAACACTGTTTTCCACTCTATTTTCCTCCCTATGTTTTCCATCCTCCCTAAATTCACCCCAACCAAACACAGTGTAAATGTACTCTCCAAACCTTATACCTTTGAAAGTATAACTTCTAAAAATATATACTATACATAAAAATTAAGTGAAGCAAATGCACGCCACGTCGATAATAGATTTCCTAAATTAAGGATTTTTCTTCTATTGGGTTTAATTTTGGACACAATCCAAATAGAAAGGTGATGCTTCGTTAGATCAAATACTTGTATAATTTTTTTAGTTAAAAAAAAAATGGATAAAATTAACTATAAAATTAGTTGTAGCCTAAGGCTACATACTTACTCAATATCTTTTTATTGGAAGCGAATTTTGAGAAATCCACCATTGGATTACATCTTCTTTTTATATCCTTCATGCTCGTAAAATTTCTAAAAAATTAAAAATGAATAGCTATGTCATCAATAAATTGTTTAAATTACAAGTTTTTGTAGTTTAAAATTATGCATAATATATAAATTTATTATATATTATAAATCATATAGTAAATAATATCTAATTGACACAAAATTTGGCATGTGTAATAAGAGCATATAGAACATGCAATTTAACAGTTAGATTTACCAAATATATAGTAACATTTATTTTATTGAGTAAAGTTGTAACCTTAGGCTACAACAAGTTTTGTACCTAAACTTTGTCCAAAAATATTTTGCTACATCTAGACATCATTATTTTATTAGACATGTAAGTAAGAAAAGTAATAAAAGTTAATGAAGAGACTAATATTGCACATTTTATAAAATTCACCAAACAATAATGCTCATTTAAAATTTAAAGGACTGAAAGTGTTTGGTAAGTAAATTTTAGAAAACAATAATTTCCACCTTTGTAAAACCATATTTTTCATTAACTTTTTTTTACCTTTTTTTTTTTTTTTTAATGAACTAAATTTTTGACCAGCTTAAAATAAATTAGTGACAGTAATATCTGTGCAATTACATTTTAAGCGTAAACAGTGAAAACTTAACAGTCAAATTCAATGATCCAAATTAATCAAATTCCTTTTCTATCGTAAAAATTGATTGCAAGAGAGGAGACACATCCAAATCTTAGACCTGTTCACCCCACCCCACCCCACCCCACGCCCACCCCCACCCCTTTTTTTTTTATTGATTGGCAGTTTAGAATATGTCTTACCAAGTTTTTGACCAGCTTTTCGTTGTATGAATTAACTTTTGACCAACTTTTTTTATATTTTTTTTATGGGAAAGCTCACAATATTTTATTCATAATTGGAATTGGATAGTACATCATGCATGCGCGCATGCTTAATATACCCTGGGCATTCCTCAAGCCATAATACAAAGTCTTCCACGTTAACTACTTGTTGAGCCAATATGTGGGCAGGGGCATTCTCTTGTCTTTTGGTATGGGAAAAAGCAAAAGTGCGAAAATCTTGAACACGCTTAAGGATTCCTGTGACTTCATTTTGGACCGATGGAGCTGCTTCAGGTAGACTGTGGATAGCATTGCATATCACTAGCGAGTCACCCCCAAAGGTCACGTCCCTGACCCCAACCTCCATCACGAAAGTGACACCTATCTCCATAGCCTTAGCCTCGGTTTCCAGTGGCCCCAGTAGAGTGTACAGTTTCCTACATAGCGCTGCTATCACCTGTCTAGCGCCATCCCGTACTACCACTACCACGCCAGCCTACTTCCTTTTAGGAAACGCGGCCCCGTCAACATTCACCTTATAGCATCTCGCTTGCGGAGGGACCCACTTTACAACGTGGTTCCTTTCTGCAGTAGCCGTTGGTCTTTCATTCGCCATCTAGAAATCCTCAAGCAAACTAAGAGAGCTTCTTGTCATAATTTGTCCACTCCGAAGCCTGGCCCCATGTCGAACTTCATTCCTAGCTTTCCATATCCCCTAGCAAATCATGACAGTCCTCTCCAAAATTCCTGGCCATGAGTCCTCCCACTTTTGACCAACTTGAAACAACACAAGCGATGATATTTTCAGGTCATGTTTATTACACATACCTTATTACATACAAGTTTACACTGAAATCATGATTTTAAATTAAGATTAAGTAACAATTACAATGCATTTTATGGCTAGGGGAGGAGGGACACAAAGTGGCCCTCCAAAATTTTTGAAAACCTCTTATAGTATTATATAAAAAAAAATTTGGGCCCTTATAAAATGTAACGACTGGCCCCTCCAAAATTTTTTACAAGGTCAAGATTACTCTTAACTTGGTTTAAATAATATCAAGTTTAAATCATATCATACTAAAAGAGAAGATAACCAAGCGGTCCACCTACTTGCATTACATACCAAAAAAACTGGAGTTTTCTAAACTATTCGATAGAAGATAGTCCTTGGTTTTAGAGTTCTAATTAGCTATGGATGTTCATCGTCTTCACAATTCATGATCATTTTTTTTACTGTTGTTTTGGTTTGTTTTCGAATGATGAAAACTTACGACTTTCCTTAAAAGAATGTCACAAATTTCAGTCCAATGTATTTTTATGTTTTTTCCCTTTAAAATCTAACAAGGACTGCATTTAGCTATTTAAAATTCCAATATTTAGTTAGTTTCTCAAATGTACACCCAAACAAAACACACACTTTTACCAAAACGAAATAAATCTCTAGCCTTCAGGTGCCTTTCTCTTTATTTTTTCTAAGTATACAAATTGTTTACAATTGTGAAATGCAATGTGTGTAGCTCGAATTGGTATGTTTTTCTTTTTCATTCTTCGTCTTCAAATTTTATTTATTTATTTCTCTCATCATTATCACCACAATCATCATTTTTTAACAAATTTTGATCTTTTTCTCATATCACCAATTTGTTTTCCTTGTAGTTATTCTTTATTTTCTCACATTATCATCATAGTTATTATTATATTTCAATAATGAAATATGGTTATTAGTTATGAGTTATAGACTAACCTATAAATACATTATTGACCCTCCCCCCCCCCCCCCCCCCACCCCGAGAGTGAAAAATCCTAGCTGCGCCTTAGTTTATGGCTAAGTGTAAACATGTGTGAAATAGGATGTATGTATGCTTCATTTGTTTTGGAGTAAAATAATTTTTAGAAAATGATTTTCCAATTTATGTTTCATGTAAAATGTGGTCAAACTTGTAAAATATTTTCCATTGATGTAAAATCTTTTATAAAAAGCTGTAAAATGTTTTACCTTTAAAAAATTGGTAAAATATTTTACAAAAACACATAGCGACTTCCTTCACCCCATTTGTGGGTAGGTCACCGGCTCGATGTGTTGAACAACTAGTGTTGGCAGTCTAGTGGCTAAAGTCGCCACTTTAGCGACCAGTGCCGAGTTTGATCACCAAAGATACCATTCGACCACCAATGCTAGCAATTCAGTCATTGGAGACACCACTCCAATAGTAGTTACCAGAGCCACAATTATAGTTGCCAGTTTTAGTAGTCCAAACACTGGACCTCTGCACTAGTGATTCTGGTAGTTAAGCCACCAATTTTGGTAGTTTGCTTGAAAAAATTTACTAGTTATGCCAAACATATTATTCCATTAGACACGTAAGGAAACATATATATATATATATATATATTGAGAGAGAGTTTCAACTTATGACGTCTATAGAGATTGAACCCCAGATCTTTTATTCAACTATCAGAGACTTTACCAGTTAAATTAATTGGAACCCGCAATTGATATAAGTTAATAGAGAGACTAATAATGCATTTTTTTTTTTTATAATTCACCAATCAATAACGCTCATTTAAAACTTAAATGACTAAAAGTGTTCACTAATAGTATGTTTGGTACATTAAATGTAGATTACATTAGGAATAGTAATCTTTATTACTAGGAATAGAAGACAATTAATTGAATAACTATTACTATCCATAAATTCAGTTGTTACATGTGGAAAGCTAGTAAGAGATGATGTATTAGGAAAATTTATATTTTTGGAAATATATTAATTTTAAAACCTATTATATGCTCTAAGGAATAACTATTACGTTAATTTTAATGAGGAATAACTATTCTTCAATTTAAAGAATAGCTATCTTCATGTGTAATAAATAATATATGTGATAAAGATGCAACCAAATGACCGAATTACTATTACACGTGAATAACTATTTTATTACAGAAGTTATTACAGTATACCAAACATACCCTAAGTAAATTTTAGAAACTAATAATTTTTACCTTTTTCAAACTATCTTCCTCACTAACTTTTTGACCGGTTTTTTTTCCCCCTCAATTTTATTTAAATGAACAATCTTTTTGACTAGCTTAAAACAAATTAGTGATGGTAATATCTGTGTAATTATATTTTAGGTGTGAAGAGTGAAGACTAAAAAACAATCAAATTAAATGATCCAATTAATCAAATCCTTTTTTTTCTCTTTCCCACCATCGTGAAACTAATTGCAGGATACTCATCCAAATCTTAAATGGATAAGGTTTCTCTCCAGATCTTTGAAAATTTAACCGTTGGATGCATGTTCTTTATGTTCTTAACACACATATCAAATTTCTTTCAATTTGGATGTTATCTACTATTTGATCAATAAAATTTTTTATGCATAATTTTTTACCTCAAAATCTTGAAATTTAAACATGTTTGATCTTCTTGAAATTTCATAAGCATGTAGGATATACTAAGATCATGTAATCCAACAGTTAGATTTTCAAAATTCACATTCAATAAAAAGATATAGTGGGAATTTGAAGGATTTATCGTCAAACTAGTTTGAAGAGAAATCTTTTGAGTAAGTCTAGTACCAAAACTATTTCCACAACTTTGCCACAACTTGTCCATGTGGCGACTTATGAGTGGTGGAATTGTAAACCCACATAGACTTACCATTTTTTTCTTACCACTTATAACTTGTCACATAGACAAATTGTAGAAATTGTTGTGGTAGTAGACTTACTCAAAATTTTTCATCTTTAAACCTATTTTTTCATGATTTCAAAAATTGGTGCGGTCAAAGAACCAAAAAAAGGAAATGGTTCTCAATTTTATGATCGGACTGGGGTCAGACTAATGACATCATAATTAAGTAACTAATAATTTTAAATTATAAAAATATATAATAAGTTTGAAATAAAAATATTTAGTTTTGAATAAATAACAATTTAAAAAAAAAAAAAAAACATATGTGAGTTTAATTATCATGTCATATATTTAGAAAATTAAAATAACAAACCCACACCTTAGATATGATATTATACTATTTAGTATGAAATTAGCAAAGCATAATAAATTAATAATTATTTTAAAAAATAAATAATAATAAAATTGTACTATTATTTATTATTTAATTTATAAGAATCATTATTGTACATATATAATATATTACATTTTTTTTTAGAAAGCTATATTATATTACATTAATTATTAATTACTATTGTTCATTTATAAGTAAGGTGTCTTTTTTCTTTCCGTCAAAGTTGAAAGTGGCCCAAAGGTGACTAAAAGCCCAAAACCCAAAAACACATACACACTACAGAAAAAGTGAACAACGACTCTTTTATAATAAAATAATAATAAAAATATCTATTAAAAAAGCCATTAAATACCCAACCACCTACCCCCACAGCCCACTTGTTTCTCTTCTTGTTCTTTTTTCCAGCTACCTCGTCCCAGTAATTCATCCTCCACTTTTTCTAAGCCACCCTAGCTGACTCTTTGATTGCATTGCTTGGTTGTGGCTGCTTAGATGCTCCATTGAATCCCTCTCCTCAACTACTTTATTTTTTGGGGGGCTTTTTCTTCAGATCAATGGCAAACAATGGCCATGGATGATGGCTCGTTGTTCAGATCTTCTGCGTTTTGGTGTTAAAACGAACCGCTCTATAACCGGTTGAACCGTCCCGGTCTGACTTTTAACCCAATGTTTTTTTTTTTATTGGTTGGCTGTTTAGCTTTTAAAATGTGTCACCAACCAACTAATCAAAATCAAATATGTGAGACTGAAAAATAGTCAAATTCAATGATCCAATTAGTCAATTCCCTTTTTTTCTTTCCCATCACAGTGAAAACGGACCAAAATCTTGGACTTATAAATGCTGTGGGGAGAGCTCAGACATTTTAGATAGAATTCTAAATCAGTTTGCAGCTTGTAAAAGAAAGACACCTGGCATTGACTAGCTTCAAAAAAGTGATTTCCCTCGTTGCTCTGTTCGCGTTGGTCATGTTACATTTCTCATTCAATGTTGCTTCTGTTTCCGTTAAAGAAGAGGCAGAGGCAGAGGCAGAGGCAGAAATAGATGCTCTACTCAAATGGAAAGCCAGTCTTCAAAATGAAACACAGTCACAGCCACCCCTGCCTTCATGGACTCTTCTTCCTAATAATGCAACCAATTCTTCCAACAATCAAAACACCAACTCAACCCCATGCAGTTGGTTTGGCGTTTCTTGCAACCATGCAGAAAGTGTTACTAGATTAAACCTGACGAACTCAGGCCTAAAAGGTACACTTCATAAATTTCCATTCTCATATCTCCCCAGTCTTGCTTATGTTGATCTTAGCATGAATGAGCTCTTTGGTACAGTCCCTTTTGAAATTAGTCACCTCTCCAAACTCGTATATATTAACCTGTCCTCTAATAACTTTTCGGGGGAAATCCCACCACAGATTGGCCTACTGACCCATCTTAAGGTGTTGGACCTTAGTGAAAATCAGTTAAACGGCTCAATTCCCATAGAAATAGGTAATTTGAGCAACCTGGCTTACTTGTATCTCAATAATAATCAACTCTCTGCCTCCATTCCACCAGAAATCGGAAACCTTACTAATTTACTTATTCTTGAAATAAGTCACAACAATCTAAAAGGTTCCATCCCTCCTAGTATTGGAAAATTTGAAAAGCTAATATGGTTGCGCATGTATGAAAATCAGCTCTCTGGCACCATCCCCATAGGAATAGGGAATTTGAAGTCTCTTGTATCTTTAGGCCTTTATACAAATTATCTTTCTGGCTCCATACCCAAGTCATTAGGAACTCTGAGCAATATATCTATCTTATATTTATATGAAAATCAACTTTCTGGCACCATTCCAGAAGAATTAGGAAACTTGAAGTCCATTATTGACCTTGATCTCAGCATAAATCAATTAAATGGTACTGTTCCAATTTCCTTGGGCAATTTGAGCAACTTAGAATGGTTATCCCTCCGCGATAATCAATTTTCTGGTCCCATTCCTCAACAGATAGGAAATCTAACGAAGTTGGCTGTGCTACAGCTGGATACAAACAACTTCACTGGTTTTTTGCCTCAAAACTTATGCCAAAGTGGTTCTCTTCAAAAAATTTCCGCAAACAACAATCATCTCATAGGTCCAATTCCAAAAACTTTGAGGAATTGCATGAGCTTAATAAGAATCCGCCTTCAAGACAACCAATTCTTTGGAAATATATCTGACGATTTTGGTGTTTATGGTAACCTTGAGTTCGTAGACCTAAGCTACAATAGATTTTATGGTGAAATCTCAGACAAATGGGGTAGGTGTCCACAACTAACTACCCTACGGATTGCTGGGAACAATATTCGTGGTGGCATACCACCTAATATGGGAAACATCATTCAACTCCAGGAACTTGATCTTTCTTATAATGGGTTAGTTGGGAAGCCTCCAAAGGAATTTGGGAAGTTGACTTCTTTGGTGAAGTTGAAGTTGAATGGAAATCAACTTTCTGGTGATATACCTTTGGAGCTTGGATCATTAACAAATCTTTACTATCTAGATCTGTCCAATAATAGATTTGATAAGTCGATCCCTAGAAATATAGGGAACCTTTTGAAACTAAACTATTTGAATATGAGCAACAACAAGTTTAGCCATGAAATTCCAGTTCAAATGTGTGTTTTGTCCCATTTGTCCGAGCTAGATTTGAGTTATAACTTGCTCGAAGGAGAGATACCTTCACAAATTGGCAATCTTCAAAGCTTGGAGATGTTGAATGTCTCCTACAATAACCTATCTGGTGTTATTCCAATTGCTTTTGAAGAAATGCATGGCTTGTCCTATGTGGACATATCCTATAATAAGTTGCAGGGTTCTCTTCCCAATAGCAAAGCATTTCAAGATGCTTCCATAGAAGCAGTACAGGGTAATAAAGGTTTGTGTGGAAATGTTACAGGATTGCAACCATGTATGGCAAGAAGACAAGTTTCAAAGAAGGGGCACAAAATCATTTTCTTATTCATTTTTCCTCTTTTGGGAACACTTTTACTTGTAATGATGTTTCTTGGAATTTTCTTCATTTATCAAAGAAAATGGAAGCACCCTTGTAAAAATCAAGCAAATAACATGCATGATGAAAAGGTGTTTTCAATAGCAACTTTTGATGGAAGAGCAATGTACGAGGAAATCATTGAAGCAACACATGGTTTTGATGCTATGTTTTGCATTGGAAAGGGTGGACATGGAACCGTCTATAAAGCAAATCAATCGTCAGGAAACATAGTGGCAGTAAAGAAACTCCAATCCTTGGGTGATGGTGAGATTGCACAACAAAAAGAGTTCTTCAATGAGATAAGAGCGTTAACAGAAATTCGGCATCGAAATATTGTTAAATTTCATGGCTTTTGTTCACATTCACAACACTCTTTTTTGATTTATGAGTATCTTGAAAAGGGTAGCCTGGACAAAATTTTGATGAATGATGGAGAAGCTAAAGAATTGGACTGGAATAAGAGGGTGAACATCATCAAAGGTGTGGCTCATGCTTTGTTTTACATGCACCATGATTGCTCGCCGCCAATTGTTCATAGGGACATATCAAGCAAAAATATTTTGCTTGACTCTCAATACGAGGCTCATGTTTCAGACTTTGGCATAGCTAAGCTTCTTAATTCAGACTCATCCAGTTGGACTTCACTTGCCGGTACATACGGATATATTGCACCAGGTAATATACTCTAGTTTAAAATTAATGTAGAACATAGAGTATATGAACACATTTGCATGATATTATGTTTGTTTGCAGAGCTTGCTTATACAATGAAGATAACTGAGAAATGCGATGTTTATAGCTTTGGAGTTTTGGCTATTGAAGTGATCAAAGGAGGACATCCAGGTGAAATGATCCCCATTCTATCTGCTTCAATTGTGGAAAAGAATTTATTGTTGAAAGATTTGTTAGACATGCGCCTTCCACCTCCCACCGTTCAGGTTGAGAGTCAACTACTGGTCATCACAAAGCTTGCAATTGCATGTTTGCATGCTAACCCAGCCTGTAGACCAACCATGCACATGGTTTCTCAACATTAATCACTAAATGCACTTTCCTAGGGGCCACACCAGGACCAGCAAGGATATAGTGATTTGTTTGGATTGCGATATAAACTATCAGATTTATGCTGCTGAAGGCAATTGTTTGTTTAAGATTATGTAATGGCTAGAGTACTACTAGATCATTAATTGCAGGTCCTGATAAATTACCGCTGGTAAGTGTAACTCAGATTTCAGGGCACAGTACATGATACATGTTTGGATGGCTATTTTGAATTCGGTATGCATTATAAAGATTTCGAATGTAATATAAAGAGTAAGGCCTTAATATAGTGATAGATTTAGTCATTTTTTATATTTCAACTGATTTAGTTAAGGCGTATTAAAAAAGAAAATGTAATGGGGAAGATTTTAGTTTTAAAATGCTCTGTATATCCCTGTTGTGAAAATCGCATATAGATGCAAGATCCTTCCTGGCCAATGATGGTGACATTTCTTGTCTGCAAGGTTTCATCAAGGAATGCAAGCAAACCAATATCTCTTGTAACCCCTTCAAAAAAACAAAGAGCTAGCTTCTAACCTTTTAATAACAAAATTAGATCGATATTAAGAAGAAGGCATCTGCTTCTTGAGGCTGCAACTCTGAAGCGGTCTATCACTTTATCATGGTAATGCAGGAAATAGTTTTTTTTTTAAATATTTGATTTGAGTGAACTCTAACCCCCTTAATTAACTCTTCAAGTTAGCTTCTGTTTTTCCACACTCAAAAGTTATAACTTTGACACGGTCTATCAATTTTTTTCCGCTACTTATAGTCGACCACATCAAAGTTATGGTAAAAGTTGTCCATGAACTTTCTCTTTTAACCTTTACAAATATTATATTGATGAGTTAAAATATCCTACAATAAGAAAGATAAGAATTTTTTTCTTTTTTCTTTTTCTTTATGATGATCATAGTTTTTAGTAAGCTATTTAATTTTATTTAATTATTAATACATTTACCCTTTTTCTAAACTTTCAAGTAACTTTATCAAATAATATTACATTGTACCAATTGATTTTCAAGGCCTCTACAACTGTCAATAACTAATCTATACTACTATTTAAGAGATTTCTCCTTTTTGAATTCCTCATTTTTTTAGTTCAAAAATGCAACTCTAACTTCCACTAAAACATTGCCTAAAAAATATGACCACTCTCTTATTAATTTTCAAATTGCTTTATCCACTTAGAGCATCAGCAGTAGGGCTTGTATATGCCAAATGTTAGGAACATTTGGCATTTAAGCCCCAAAACTGCTCAACAATGGAAGGCCATATCGCATATGCCAAAAAAATTTTGAGATTTAGCTACAGTACCATCTCAAATGTAAGATGATACTGTAGTTGAATGGTATAAAAAAAATAATTTTTTAATGCTTCCCTCTCATTAAAATAATTTAACCCGGCAATTTCTCTCTCCTCTCTCATTTTTTCTCTTTCTTTTATCTCTCTTCCTTCTCTCTCTTTCTTTCTACTCTCTCTTCTTCTTGCTCTCTGATTCTTCTCAATATCTTCACTCTCTCTTGCAACTCTCTAGATCGGCGTTGGGTTTCTAAATCGGTGGTGGGGTTCTAGATTGGTGGTGGGTCTCTAGATCGGCAGTGGGTTTTTAGATCGGTGATGGGTCTCTGTGTTTTTCCTTCTCCAGCAACTCTCTCTCTCTCTTTCATTTTTCCTTCTCCGCATGGGTCAACAAAATCAACTTCCTTCAAGCTTCCCAACAGCGAATCCGCTTCCTTTGAGCTTCGGCGATGGTGGGTCTAGTTTTTGACCATGGGTTGCTGTTTTTTTTTTTTTTTTTTTTTTTTTGGTGTTGATGGGCAGATAGGGTGGTGGTGGTGGTGTTGATGGTCGAAGGGCAATAGGTGCAACGGCATTGTTCTAGTCTTTTCTCTGGGTTTTTTTTTTTTTTTTTTGGTGTTGATGGACGGATATGGTGGTGGTGGTGGTGTTGATGGTCGGAGGGAAGTAGGTGCAGCAGCGTGGTTCTGAACTTTTCTCTGGGTTTTTTTTTTTTTTTTTGGGGTTGGTGTTGACAGTAGATTATGGGTTGCTGCTGGTGGTAGTGGTGTGTAGCAGTGGTGGTGATTGTGGTTCTTGAACAGAAGGAAAGAGAGAGAAAGAATAAATAATGTGTTGTATTTTATAATGGTAATTGTGTGATATATTATTTTATTGCGTAGAAATATTATTTTAATGAGTAGGATTGGGAAATAGAAGTTGAGATGTTAGAAAATTATAAAATTGTATTGTATAATTGATAAAGTGATTTTTTGAGATGGTAAAATAAGATGAGATTAGGATTTCGGTTGTGGATGCTCTTATAAATAAGATTCTCAAAATAAAAATTATATATATAAAATAAAAACACAAGATTTTTTTTTTTTTCTAAAAAAACAAAGACTCATCGCACGCATGAAGCGCGTGTGATGAGGCTAGTTAAAATTAGTAGGTTGAAATAAAATTGAGTTAATCCCTTTGTATGTAATCGTGTGATATGGTATTTAATATTAGATAGGTTTCTTTTTTTGAGAAAAAATAGAAGAGATAATTAATTAATTAATTAATTAATTAATTAAAACTTATTTAATTATTAAATAATACTCCTATTTAAGGGATTTCTCCTGTTTGAATTCCTCATTTTTTTAGTTCAAAAATGCCCCTACACCCCTATTTTTAAGTAGAGACAAATACAATATTTTCGTACTCAGCCACTCCTTTCAAATATAGGTTTTTGATTGTTAAATGAGGTGGAGCCATAGGAGCCCTCCATTTATGGACACCATGTTCACACCTCGATCCATAGGTAAGGCCCATGTTGCCTTCTCGGCTAGGGTTTTTGGTAGAGCGTGCCACAACTAATCAAATGCAAATTTTTAGTCAATTCAATTGCATGAGAAAAGCTAATTTATTGTAAAAGTGTTGTGAACATAGAATTTATCTAATAAAATGTGACTATTGTAAGTTCCTCACCTAAAAAATAATAATAATAATAATAAAGAACGAAAAAATATTAAAATCTGGGACGTTGGGCTAACTTCAACTTCAAAATAAAAAATAAATAAATAACAAAGTAAAGTGATAGTATAAATTCCTTGTTTCTCTTTTCAAACCACTCTATCTTCCCAAAATTAGAGCATTTGACTTCAAAACTCTGATCTATAGGATACGCTTTTAACTAGGTAAACTTCATCATCTAAATATTTAACTTTTTTAGACACTCAAAATAAATATAATATAAAATTTACCCAGACCAATCTTGGAATTTCTTTTAAAAAATTGCAATTTGAAGTATAAAAACAATTGTGCAATAAAAATTGAAATTCCAAACTATTCAAGAGGTTGATTCTTATATGTCCACCCATAAGTCAACCACTCTTTAATAGTCTGTCAAGCTGTTCTTATCCTATAGATCCAAGTATAAGGCAACTACCCTTTAATTGTTTGTCCATTCCTATACAAACTAGATCAGTATTATAATCAAATAATTCTAATAATGTTTTGGAAATCTTATAGTTCATATAATTTTTTTTCCCTCTAAATATTTTAGAAGGGCTGTTGCAGAAATGGGTTTGAGTGGACCAGCTCCCCTAAGGGAAAGCATAGGAGGAGGAGAACAAGTGGTGGCGCACTGGAGGGGCAGCTGAGACTATGCTCGAGTTCTACACATATGATGCCAAATGTAGTTCTTGTGATGAGCATGAGCACCAGCTTCATAGGTCATAGCCTTTGTTGACATACTTCATGTCAGGGGTAAACTCTACTTCGTGCATAGAGAGGCTAAGAACTTAGAAGGGTACTATAAAACAGGATACTAAGTCCAATAGTGTTAAATTTGGGGTTAAATGAATAAGAGGCTTGTTAATTGACGAAAGGTAGACTTCAATTTGTAAACCCTTCTAATGACTGAAACAACTGTAGTTTGTCTGTTTCTCTTAGTTAGAAAAATAGGTTGCAGAAGGTGGTTAGTGGTTACATTTCTCTGAACTTGTTTCAACACTCAAGCATTTAATTTTTTAGATCTCCTAAAGAATGAGATATAGTCATTGGAAAACATTGCTGGTATATGGTTGGCAATCGTATGATTAGCATTGGAAAACTTCTGTGAGATATTGTGGGGGGACAGACACACAAATAAGGGTCTCTACCTACCTAACCCATGCAATATACATGATATCTCTTCAACATCATAAAGGGAAAAGAACAGGAAAAGAAAAAAGCACCATACGGAAAACGTGTAGCCACTGAATCCATTTTTTCAATGCTCAAGTGCATATGGTTCCAAATTTTCCAGAGAACTCCCAGGCCATGACTTGAAATACAAGCTTCCTCATTTTTATGCTCCATTGGCAATTGTATCGTATATTTTGCTTGGAATTTCTCCCTAGTTATCGAGATATAATAAAAAAGATTTTGGAGACTTTTCACGTTGGATCTTTCCTTTTTCTTGACTGGGAAAATGACAAGTCTTTCCACATCAAAACAGTCAAAAAGTAAGTCATCCATTATGTCAGATCCCTGTATCTCTTTGCATTTAACAATGGAAATTGACCTCAGAGACTTACCAAATCTTAGATCCTGTAAATAGTAGTGTAAGAAATTCCTGGGGGAGCTTTGATATACAATGGTATGGATATGTATGCAATTTGTCAAACAAAGACCATGGCATTGTCTACCTTGAATAAGTTACTTTCCCCTGTTTCTCTAGTCGTATTGGCCATGTTACATTCCTCATTTGTTGCTGATTCTGCTTCTGTAAATAAAGAGGCAGAGACAGATGCTTTACTCAATTGGAAAGCCAGTCTTGAAAATGAAACCCAGCCACTCCTGTCTTCATGGACTCTCCCTCCTAATAATGCAACCAATTCTTTTAATGATCAAAACACCAGCTCAATCCCATGCAGCTGGTTCGGCATTTCTTGCAGCCATGCAGGAAGTGTAATTAAATTAAACCTGACTAACACAGGCTTAAAAGGAATTTTCATTCTCATCTCTCCCTAACCTTGCATGTGTTGATCTTAGCATGAATGAACTCTATGGTACAGTCCCTATTGAATTACTTACATATCCAAGCTAATATATCTTGCTCTGTCCTCAATTCCTCAACAAGTAGGTCAATTAGAGTCTCTTAATAACCTTTTTTTTGTATGCCAACCATCTCAATGGTCACATTCCCATTTCTTTAGGTAATTTAAGCAATTTAGATAATCAATTCTCTGGTTCTATTCCTCCAGAAATCAGGAAAGCTCCCCAATTTAGTTGAACTTGACATAAACAACAACAGTCTAACAGGTCCAATCCCTTCTAGTATTGGAAACTTAGAATAGCTAACATTTTTGCATATATACAACAATCAACCCTCAGCATATCAAGAAAAAACTCTAAGGCTACATTCCCCCAGAAATAGGGAATTCAAAATCCCTCATCTCTTAAGACTTGAAAGAAATAATCTCTCTAGCTCAATTCCTACATCATTAGGTACACTCCACAACCCAACTTTCTTACACCTCTACAACAATAAACTTTCTGGCACCATTCCTGAAGTACTAGGAAACTTGAAGTCCATGACAAGTCTTCAACTAGGAAAAAATCAGTTAAATGGTAATGTTCCAATTTCCTTGGGTAACCAACTTTCTGGTCCCATTCCTCAAGAGATAGGAAATCTCATGATGTTGGTTGTGCTGCAATTAGATACAAACCACTTCACTGGTATTTTACCTCAAAACTTATGTCAAAGTGGTTCTCTTCAAAATTTTACTGCAAACAACAATCATCTCATAGGTCCTATACCATAAACCTTAAATAACTGCACAAGCTTATCTAGAGTCCGCCTTGAAAGAAACCAACTCTTTGGAAATATATCTGAAGATTTTGGTAT
Source organism: Quercus ilex subsp. ballota (assembly GCA_032727855.1). Taxonomy (NCBI): domain Eukaryota; kingdom Viridiplantae; phylum Streptophyta; class Magnoliopsida; order Fagales; family Fagaceae; genus Quercus; species Quercus ilex. The sequence continues at coordinate 32,178,587 of CM064916.1, read as the reverse complement.
CTATAGAAACCTGCAGTACAATGATCTAAGTTACAAAAAATTTTATGGTGAAATCTCTCATAATTAGAGTAGGTGTCCACAGCTAAGTACCCTACAGATTGCTGGAAACAATATTAGTGGTGGCATACCCCTTGAAATCAGAAACTCCATTCAACTTCATGTACTTGATCTTTCTTCTAATCACTTAGTTGGGAAGCTACCAAATGAATTTGGGAAGTTGACTATTTTGTTGGCATTGATGTTATATGGAAATCAACTTTTTGGAAATATACCTCCAGAGCTTGGATCATTAACAATCTTGAGTATCTAGATCTATCTAATAATAGATTTGACAAATCAATCCCCATAAATATAGGGAACCTTTTAAAACTAAACTATTTGAACATGAGAAACAAGAAGTTTAGCCATGACATTCCAGTTCAAATATGTAATTTAGCTCATTTGCCCCGGCTAGATCTAAGTCATAACTGGCTCAAAGGAAAGATATCTTCACAAATTGGCAATTTCAAAGCTTAGAGATGTTGAACATCTCACACAATAACCTTTCTGGTTTTATTCCAATTGATTTTGAAGAAATACGTTGGTTGTCACATGTAGACATATCCTATAATAAGTTGAAGGGTCCTCTTCCCAATAGCAAAGCATTTAAACAAGCTCACATAGAAGCACTACAAGGTAATAAAGGGTTGTGTGGAATTGTTACAGGATTGCAACCCTGTCTAGTAGGAAGACATATTTCAAAAGAGGGACACAAAATCATTCTCCCTTTTTTAGGAACACTTTCACTTGTATTGATATTTCATGGAATTTTCTTCATTTTTCTTTGAAAATTGAAGCACCCTCATACAGACCAAACGCATAACATGGATGAAGAAAAAGTGTCTTCGATATCAACTTTTGATGGAGGAGCAATGTACAAGGAAATCGTTGAAGTGACCTAGGGCTTTGATGCTTTGTTTTGCATTGGGAAAGGAGGACAAGGAATTGTCTATAAAGAAAATCTAACATCAGGAAACAAAGTCATGGTGAAAGAACTTAGATCCTTGCATGATGGTGGGATTGAATAGCAAAAAGAGTTCTTAAATGAGATAAGGACATTAACAGAAATCCAGAATCAAAATATTATAAAACTGCACGGCTTTTGTTCACATTCACAATTCTCAATTTTGATTTACAAGTACCTTGAAAGGGGCATTGGCCACAATTTTGAGCAATTATGGAGGAGCAAAAGAATTGGATTGGAACAAGAGGGTGAATATCATCAAAGGTGTGGCTCACGCTCTATCTTACATGGACCATGATTGGTCACCACTAATTGTTCATAGGGACATATCAAGTAAAAATGTTTTGCTGGATTTAGAATATGATGCTCATGTTTCAGACTTTGGCATAGCTAAGCTTCTTAATCAAGACTCATCCAATTGAACTTCACTTGCTGGCATATATGGTTATGTTGCACCAGGTAATGTACTTATTTGTTCAATCAATATAAAATATAGATCATATGTATACTTTGCCATAATATTATGCTTTTTTGAGAGATTGCTTATATGATGAAGATAACTGAGAAATGCAATGTGTTTAGCTTTGGAGTTTTGGAAATTGAAGTGATCAAAGGAAGGCATCCTAGCGAAATCATCTCCATCAAATCTACTTCATCCGTGGAGGAGGAATTATTGTCAAAAGATTTGTTAATCCAATGCATTCCACCTCCCATGCTTCAGGCTGAGAATCAACTGATACTCATCATAAAGTTGGCAATTGAATGCTTACATGCTAATCCAGAATCTAGACCAACTACACTCATGGTCTCTCAGGTGTTATCAAGCCTAAGTACACTTTCCTAGAGCCATCCACAGATTGACTAAGACAAGCAAGGATATGAATTATATGGGACACTAAATTTTGTCAAATTTAAGCAACTAAAGGAAATTGTTTGTTTAGGATTATGTAATGCCTAGAGTACTACTAGATCTTTAGTTGCAAGTATCAATAATTGCAAGTATCCAACTTAAAGTTTGATTGGCTATTTATCAAATTTTCAAAAATAAAATACAGATTAGGGACGTATTATAGTGATCTTTGGTTTTAGTCATTTATATTCCAACTGAGGTGATATAAAAAGTAATGGAAAAAACTTTTATTCATAGTTTGCACTATTGTCAAAATCACATATTTCGATGCAAGATCAGTATCCCTTTAATTTGTTCACTCATGATTTCAATTTTATTTGCCCATTTACACATGCTTTTAATTTATTTTTTTCTTAATAAAACAAAGCCATTGACAAATGAGGATCAAGTGCACAAAATTCTAGCATGTCCATGAACTAAATTGATCTGTAAATGGCATGCGTGAATTCAGAAGGCAAAGAAATTTTATTGTTGACGTGCATAGCAAGATGCTATTGTGCCATAGTTGGATTATAAAACGAAAGAATGCTAGCTATTAAATGAATTCCAAGTGCCATACAACCAAAATGAGTCTACTGCACATTCAAAGGACTAGTTACGAAAAAAGAGGTCCATCCAAAGTAAACTGGTGACTTCGGCGTTTGTCAAATACTTTATACACAATACCCAATTGCATATCAGATGCTCTTATATACTAGAATTTTGTGAAATAGTTCTTGTTAAGTTGGATGTTGCAATCAAACAAACACACAAGCTTTCTAAACAATCAGACAGAAAAATTACAAAAGAGAAACATATATAAACTCGAGATCCAAGTAAATAGAAGCATGTGAATGACAAAGATCGAAAATTTAATTACCCAGAAAAAGAAACAGAAAATTTCATAGAAGAATCGGGGAGAGCGAGAGAGAGAGAGAGAGCGCTACCTAATACGGTAGAATAAGCGAGGTGGGTCCTACCTGGCTGTATCAAACCACCGGCCTCCTTCTTCTTCTGCATAAATTTATTCAGTCTCGGTTAAATCTCCCCAAAGATGAACCCAATTTCCCCAAATATTTGTTTGGCACCGGGTTTGCATGGCTAATAGATTCCACAAATAACACATTAGATACGAGGCAACTAAAATAATAATAAACAATTAATTTGACATTTAAAAATTGGCAAATCATATCTAAATGAAAATAATAATAATAATTAATTTAATTTAATTTCGCCAAATATTTTTAAGAAGATTTTTTTTTTTTTTTTTGGGTATTTCAATTCTTAATATCATACTGTATTTCTTTTCTCTCTAATTTATTTTCTCAAATTCTTCTTAAAAATATTTTGAGAAACTAAACTAATTTTTGGTTATAATTTTTTTTTTAGATCGGACATGGCATTTTTTTGATGTCAAATTAATTTATTATTATTATTTTAGTAGCCACGTAGGCATCTTATGTGCTTCCTATGCAATCTGTTAGTCACATAAACATTTTTCGTTACTGAGTTAATAGTAAAGACCAAATTGACCGCAAGTTGAAAATAATATAAAACAAATTGACTATTACTAAAAATGTAAGGATTGAATTAAATGTGAATCCAAAATGTAGAGACCAAAATAGCATTTTCGTCTTCTTTTTTTTTTAAGTGAAAAATGAAAATAGTAAATGATACTTATAAGTATTTAGTCCCAAACCTTCTTAATACGATTCCATTATTTTATAACATTGTATAATCGATGCAATATATTAGATTTTATAAATTAAGCTACTTATATTTATTATTTGAAGGTGTTTTTAATTTTATAATTTTTTTTAAATGAAACATAATATATTTTACATTCAATTATTATATAAGTTGAGATATTTTGTAAATAATGTAATGTGTGATTAGAATTTGTTTCTAGTACTCTTTACAAATAGTTCGTCATCAATATGTCTCAAATGACTAAAGAGTTTAATAATATAAGAAAAATATAATTTTATCAAGAACTTACTAACATTACACCTAGAACGTAACATAATTGTCAATGAAACAACTAATCTTTCTACATAAACCTCTTCTTCGAAAGCATAACCAAAGTAGACGAAGATAGGTTGAAATGGACCAAATTATACTGAATTGAACCAAATTAGACTCAATTAACCAAACTCAATCGAAGTGGGCCAAACTGGACCAAACTGAACTTAATGGATTGAAGTGAACCAAAGTTTATGGAACTAGACCGAAATACTTCGTTGATGTGGCTCAATATATAGGAGCATAAAAATAATAAATATTAGGATTCAACTTTTATTAGGTATTATACATAGATTCTTTGAGAACAAAACAACCCATGTGAGTCCCCGCCACTTTCCATCCAGTATGTTTTAAATCATTAGTTTTGTTATCGTATAATTGGTTTAACCAGTACTTAATTCACAATTCTGTTGCATAATCAACTTTGGTGGGATCTAAATCAGATTTCTCACAGCCTTTTAGGTGAGGGAGAAGTGAAGTTTCTAGAGCGGGATTCTCTTGCTTGTGTGAGCTTGCTTGAGCGGGCTATGTGCGAGCAAGAGGTAACATCTCTAGTTGGGATAATTCTAAGCTTCTCTCATGACAGCTTTTTTGGACCAAGAATTTCAACCCAATTATCAATCACATTCTTACGAATATTTGCCGATTTAAATCTTAACATAAGAGAAGGTAATAACATGAGTAATACTATAACTTTTCATAGCAATTAGCAAGTATATAGTTGCAGCTGGGCAACACTCAGATTTATGGGAACTGTACGTACAGGTACGCATGTTTTTTTTAATGATTTTTTTAATTTATTTTTTATGAAGTAGGTACATATATGTTTGTTTTGCTATTTTGGAATACATTATAGATTTTAAAATGTAAAATAGAGATTTATAGGATCTATACGAAAACATCCATAGCAGTGGAGCTATTTTTTTTAGCTATATGCATGACACCACAAAAAGCTACTTTATCTATTTTATCTACTCATTTTACAAAACATCCAGCAGCAGTGGATCTATTTTAGCTTTCAACATAATAAAATAATATAAACATCACAATAAAATAATATATCTATTACAATAAAATAATACATCCACTACCAAAAAAAACACCACAAACCGATCAAGCACAATTCACAACCACTACCAACCAAGAACAACCACCCACAACCACTCAACAACAACTAGCAAGCCAAGAACAACCACCAGCAACCACTGCCAAAAATCCAAATTATCAACTCCAACACTATTGAAGTTGCTAAAGTTAATTTTTTTTAGCTACTGCTAGCAATTTACTATTGCTACTTACTTTTTATTCTTTTTTATTCCTCTCTCTCTCTCTCTCTCCTCTCAGAACTCATTCTCTCTCTCTCAGCCACCTTCTCTTCGCAGCCCACTGCCATCGATCTAAAACTCCATCAAGTCACCACTTCATCAAAACCCGTCCCACATATAGCACAACTGTGATCCGTGCAAAGGAATTAGTCACAAATTGGATATTTATGCATCAAAGGAAAGAATGCTACTACAAGATCAAGTCCAATTAGGTATTGGAGCGAAGGTTCAACTGCTGTAGGTTGGTATTTTGCAATAGGCTAGGATAGTGGTAAGATTCCTTATACTTGTAATCGCTTGATTATTGATTAGTGGATTCTTAGGAGTGGTGACCTTAAATTCATTTGATGGGGTTTTTGCCTTGCGAAAGGTTTTCCTCATTTGTTAACAAATCACCGTGTCTATTTATTTTCCGTTTCATTTAGTTTATTTGGTGATTTGTTGGTACCTCCACGATTTGCATGTAATTTGACCTAATTAATCAACTTGAATAATTGAATTGATTAACCGGGGTCAAGCTATCTTAACCCAACAATATCTAAATAGAAGCTTACAGTCAAGAATATTTAATTCGTAGTAAACTTAACTATGATTACAAAATCTAACACTAAAACCCTTACATTTCTTTGATGTGGATTTGCTCCAACATGAACCTCTAGTTCATGCTTTTGATCTTCAGTACGCTTGATATCTAAAACTTGGGTTGCAACTTTGTTCCACCAATACTTGTAGTATAGGAATGATCTTTGATAAATGCTTGAAAGAGTAGAAAGCACAAAACCTCTCAGATCTCAAAATAGTAGCTCTCCAAGACTTGAAAAATGTGATTTAGGGTTTTCCTTACATACCAAGTAAGTCTAGACTAAAACCCTAAACGTTTGATTGACTAACAGGCTTTATTACAATTCTGTAGGCTACATCTCAATTGGTCGAGCTCTTCAGTTTTCAATAATTGAACGTGCAGCCTGTACGTTCTTGAATTCTAACTTGTAGCACTTTGAGCAATGTCTAATACACTTTATAGACACTAAGATCTATTCCTACGCTCTATCTGTTTCAGCGATGATGTTTTTTAGAAAATGAGTCATTTTAAAAAAAATATTTTCTATAAAACTATCTCATTTTCCTATGTTTGGTAGCAACCTTAAATAAGTTGAAAAATAATCTTTTAACTTTCCTTATTTAGCTTGCTGTGAGATAGAGTTATTTTTCCCAAAAAAAAAAAAAAATTAGTGAAAAATAATCTCTAAAAATAAGCAATACTTTTTATCTTGACTAAAAATAGTTTTCCTTTGACTTATTTTTTCTAATTCTACCAAACATTGAAAAATATGAAAAACTATCTTTATACAAAGTTTTCTTATACAAGATTTTCTTATACAAGGTTTTTGGGATGTAAACTTCCTTCCAACTAGTCAAATATTTCTTTTCTTTTCTTATCTTCATTTTCAGAAACTAGCGAGCAACTTCCACTATATTTATCACATAAAGTTACAAACAATACAAGAAATGACGCCCCAAATGTAACCTCAAGGAAATAATGGTTTGACTAACACCAACCATTCTATAACAACAACCAAAGCTGGACGAGTTTATTTCCATTCCTTCTTTAATTTATAACTGTATTTGTATAATGTACATTTTTTTTATAATGTATAACTGTATTTGTATAATTAACCCACGAAAATAAACTCTGTTAACTACATAAGTTCCTTCTCTCACTCACGTTTTAGTAGTTGGTAGGGACTACCACAACAACTAATAGGAAAAAAAACCGTATAATGTCAAATTGTCAATTATTGTGCTTCATGGAAAAGGTGCAATAACCTTATCTGGGATCCGCAATTATTCATTGAAATCAATTCAGTAGTTCACATTTGATTCACATATAGATTGGTAAACAAAAGACCTTTCTACTCTGCTGCACGCCTTAAAAGCAAAAGAGGAAGTGTTTTTAGAGTTATTGCAAAACAAAAAACACTATTACAGTTCACATTTCTCTCTTGGTTCTCTTGTTTGCAGTCTCTTTCACCACTCACGTTTTTTGCAAAGAAGAAAGCATGGCTGCAGAGTTAGTGGGTGGCGCAGTTCTCTCTGCATTACTTCAGGTGGCGTTTGACAGAGTGGCCCCTCGTGACGTTGTCAACTTTCTCAAAGGAAGCAAACGTATCGATGGATTGGTGCAAAAGCTGAAGATAGTACTGATATCTGCTAATTCAGTGCTCAATGATGCAGAGGAGAAGCAATTTACAGACTCAAATGTGAAACAGTGGCTGGATGAGCTTAAAGATGCTGTATATGTTGCGGATGACCTCCTTGATGAGATTGCCACTGAAGCCTTACGACCCAAGTTAGAAGCTGAATTTCAAACTAGCAATAGTAAGGTATGGGGCTTCTTCTCAACTTCTTCTAATTCATTTGACAAAAGAATACAATCGGAGCTAGAAAAAATTCTGGATAGACTAGAATATATTATAAAACAGAAGGATGCCCTTGGTCTTGTTGCAAGTGTTGCCGTGAAGGATGCACTTGGTCTTAAAGGTATACAATCAAGACCATTGACAACTTCTTGCCCTGAAGAATATGGTGTGTTTGGTAGAGACATGGACAAGGAGGAGATATTTGAGAAGTTCCAATCTAATGGTGCAAGTGTTGATGGGATATGTGTTGTTCCCATAGTGGGTATGGGTGGGGTTGGTAAAACAACTCTTGCACGGTTTGTTTTCAATGACAAAAGAGTAAAGGAGAGTTTTGATCTCAGAGCTTGGGTTTGCGTTTCAGAAAATTTTGATAATTTTAGGATAGCAAAAACAATTTTTGAGGAGGTCACTTCGTCTACTTGTGACAATCAAAACATTAATTTTCTGCAAAATAAAATTAGAGAGAAATTCATGGAGAAGAAAGTTTTCCTCATTTTAGACGATGTTTGGAATGAGAAATATGATGATTGGGTTGAGCTACTTAAAGTTTTCAGATGTGGGGCAAAGGAGATTAAGATTATTGTTACTACACGTAGTACAAAAGTCGCATCAAATGTCCGCACTGTTACAGCTTTTTTTCTAAGACAATTATCGGATGAAGAATGCTGGTCATTGTTTAAAGAACACACATTTATAAATGGAAAGACTAGTGATCCAATTCTAGAGGATATTGGTAGGCAAATTGTCCAGAAGTGTAAAGGCTTACCTTTAGCAGCAAAAACACTTGGTGGTTTGCTGCGTTGTGAGCAAGATCCAAAGGAGTGGACAATGATTATGAACAGTGCTATATGGAATTTACCAGAAGAAAAAAATAGCATCCTCCCAGCTCTAAGATTGAGCTACCACTACCTCCCATCAGATTTGAAGCATTGTTTTGCTTATTGTTCCATCATTCCAAAGGATTATGAATTCAAGAAAGAGGAGTTGGTCTTGTTGTGGATGGCACAAGATTTTTTGCAGCAATCCAAAGGAAATGGGAGGATGGAAGAAATAGGTGAGCGGTACTTTGATGATCTAGTATCTAGGTCACTTTTTCAACGATCAAGTAGTAATGAATCATGTTTCATAATGCATGACCTAGTCAATGACTTGGCAAAATTTATATCAGGAGAATTTTGTTTTAGGCTAGAGGAGGATGATGAGTTGAATGAAATAACAGAAAAGACGCGCCATTTTTCATGTTATGAAGGTGGATTTGATGAATCTAAGAAATTTGAGATCCTTTATGAAGCAAAGGGTTTGCGAACTTTCTTGGGAGAATTAAAATGCAGTTGGCAAGAATATGACAACATGCGAAAGATGATAGGTGATTTGTTGAAGGAATTTAAGACCTTGCGAGTTTTAACATTTTCTAGTTCAATAATAACAGAGTTGCCTAATTTTGTTGATAATTTGAAGCATCTTCGTTATTTGAATATTAGTGACACTGAAATCAAACACTTGCCCAATTCTTTATGTAACTTGTATAATTTGCAAAGCTTGATATTGTCGCCATACATCACCAAGTTGCCTGCCAACATGAGTAAACTAGTCAACTTGCGCCACCTAGATAATAGCGAAGCCAATATGGAAGAAATGCCACCACAAATGGGTAAATTGAAAAATCTTAGAAAATTACCTGTTTTTTTTGTTGGACAACATGATGATGGGTCTAGTATCAGGGAGTTGGGAGAGCTTCGGCATCTTTCTGGAAATTTGTCTATATTTAACTTGGAAAATGTTCAATGCATTAATAAAGATACTACGGATGTTATATTAAAGAATAAGCAAGATTTATCTAAGTTGGAGTTGAAATGGAAACCTGGTCATGGCACTGATGATTCAGAAAAAGAAAGAATTTTGCTTGAGCAGTTGTGTCCTCATGCAAACTTGAATTCCCTCACCATCACTAATTATGAGGGTACAAGTTTTCCAAAATGGTTAGGAGACTCGTCATTCTCTAAAATGGTGTCCATATTGCTAAGTAATTGTGAGAATTGCTTCTCCTTGCCTCCACTTGGACAGCTACCTGATCTCAAGAACCTTGAAATTGAATATTTTGGTAAAATATCTTGTGTGGGACATGAATTCTACGGGAATATGATTAAGCCATTCAGAGCCCTTGAGTGTTTAGCATTTCGAAATATTCCAGAGTGGCGAGAGTGGATTATTTTTGAAGGGGAAGTTTTTTCTGCTCTTCGAGAACTTTATATTTATTCTTGTCCCAAGCTAAATGGGGATCTGCCCATTCAACTTCCCTCTTTGACCATACTTGATATTAGGCGTTGTGGGCAGCTTGTTGCTTCGCTTCCTAACTCTCCAGCTCTCCATAAATTATTATGCACTGGGAAAATACAGATTCCAAGTGGTCATGGCTATCAATCACTTAAAAGTGCGGACATAAAGGGTGGTGGTGATTCAAGTTTGTCATTTCCACCAATGTTTGCTTCCCTCACTCACTTGAAATTCTATTGGTGCCCTAATTTAGTTTCCTTTCCCAGTGGAGGACTGTGCGCTCCAAATTTGTCTGTGATTGTAATCGAAAATTGCAGAAACTTAAAGTCACTACCTGAAGGGATGTACACCCTCCTCCCATCTCTTGTGCGTTTGGAATTGAATTGGTGTACAGAATTGGAATCGTTTCCTGAGGGAGGTTTACCCTCCCGCTTAGAAAGTCTTCTTATATGCGGCTGTGACAAACTCATTTCCCGTCGCATGGAGTGGGGATTGCAAGGACTTTACTCTCTCAGACGTTTTGCAATTCATGGTCAGTGCAAAGAACTAGAGTCCTTTCCGGAGGAGGCGTTGCTGCCTCCTAATCTTACCAATTTCTATATTCGTGGTTTACCATATCTAAAATCGCTCAACGGCAAGGGGTTTCAGCACCTCACCTCTCTTAAACACTTAAGGCTTTGGGAATGCAATAATCTTGACTGCTTACTAGAAGACGTTTTGCCTACCTCTCTCTATGAGCTTGATATCTTTGATTGCCGTTTGGTGAAAGAACGGTATGGAAACGAGAAAGGGGAGGGCCGGGTCAAGATTGCTCACATCCCAAGAATAGAAATACGATCTTCGGCCCAGGTACTTATTCACATTTTCGTGAATTCCCATCAAGCTACAGTGAAAATTTTTGCGCGTGATTACCAAAAATTTCTTTTCAAAGAAACGTTTTTTTAATGGGCATCTGAAATTTCTTTTGGAGATTAATTCCTCTATTCATCAAGCATGATAACCCCTATCAAAATAACTTACATCATACTTTAAATCTTTTTCACCCAAATTCATTCTATTTCATCTAACTTTTTAATGTGAAGATTTGAAGCATTTTTTTAAAAAAAAATTACTATATAGGTGAATACTTCATTAAAAGTTTGAAAGTATGTTCATAAACACTTAATCATTAGCTCTATAGACCTTATATCATGAACCACAATTTTTGTTTTTGTTTTTGTTTTAGTGTGTTCTTTAATTGTAAATTATAGAAAAACTCCCCAACATCTAGAACTATATACATATACTAGAACATGCTACAGTTGACATATTTGAACTAGGTGATTTTCAACGTGGTGATATATACTCATTTCATTGCCTTTTCTTTTGCAGTATTACTTTTACTTGTAAATAACAAGTGCCTCAGACCCCCGCTGTTAATATCAAGCCACTGCTTGCTGCTGGTCATTTTGCATTATGTATGAACTCCTAAATGTCAGTTCTCCCCAAAAAAAAAAAAAAAAAAAAAAAAAAAAAAAACCTCCAAATGTCTGATTAGTTTTCAAGTCACTTTAAAGCTGATCTTTACTCTCATTCTTGGTGGAGTTGCTCTTGCCTCATTATACATTCACTACGTTTCTACTCTGGACTTCTGAAATACAAAGCGAAGATTTTTGTGGGAATGTTTAACCTAAGGTAATGTTATAATTCCAGCATATGCATTTGATGATCAACACATTTGTTTAAAAAGTTAAAAGCATTTTAACAATCAACGAGCCGCAAACTACCAATCAATCTGTTTAATAAATTGAGAAAAAAATTATAGAAAATTGTTCCTTCAAATTATTTGATTAAAGTTTTAGAGGATAAAATAACCAACGGATAATGTATGGTAGTAAAAAAAAAAAAAAAATTAATTGGTTTTTATAATAATTTGTTCAAGATATGTCATCTATGGCTATAAATGCTTTATCCTATGCTCTATAGACCATATATTATGATATTGATACCACAACTTTAGTATTAAACAATTTAGTTTTTTTTGTAATTAATTTATAGAAAAGCGTCACGGCATCCAGATAATTCTTTTGCTTTATTATGTGTGCTTCTATTTGATAATTCTTCCCCAGGAAAAGTGACTGATAGGTTCATTTGTTTTAGGCATGATATGTAAAACTTTTATATTTCTAAAACTGTCCTTTGCAATGATGATTTTGGCAGACAGACACTAGGGAAGTTAAGGGTCATCAAATAGCCCATGACCCATGGGCTGGCCCAATAGCCCGCTAGCCCACCAGGCTAATGGGCAGCCCAGCCCGGTAATATTGAAGCCCGTGGGCAGCCCAGTAGCCCAATGGGACAGGCTATGGGTTGGTTTCTTTACCCATGGGCGCCCGGTGGGCTGACCCATTAGCCCAGCCCATTAGCTCGACCCATTAGCCTGACTCATTGCCCAAAATTCATGACAAAATAATTTTGGTGTTGGGTGGGTGAGGGATTGAACTTTAGACATTATAAAAAACTTTGAGACCACACTAACCACTAAATATTTGGAGTGATTGTGATACAATATACATAATAAATATATATATTTTGGTATTAGTTTAGTAGTATGAAATATTTGAAGAATATGAAATAAATATATAATATGCATAATAAATATATATATTTCCTTTAAGCAGGAAATATTTGAAGAATCAAATATTTGATTCTTCATATATTTCCTTTAAATATATATATATTTCCTTGCTTACCGTTTGAACAATACAAAAGTCAGTTTTTGTGTGTGTGTGTGTGTGTGTGTGTGTGTGTGTGTGTGTGTGTGTGTGTGTGTGTGTGTGTGTGTGTGTGTGTGTGTGTGTGTGTTTTCAAGTATCCAATCTATAAATACCTATACCATTTCTCTCATTTTACTCACAAAAAATCTCTCAAATCAAATTCAAACTCTCCCTAGACTATTCTCAATTTTTCATCTCTTATTATTTTTGCCCTCTTATAGTTATATACTCTATAGAATAATAGTATTATATTTCTATAGTTATATTTATACAATTACAAGTATCAAATAATCAAATTCTTCAAGTTGGAGGCTTGGAACTTGGAGGCTTTTGCATCCAATTGCATTTGAAAATCAACTTCTCCAAATTGGAGTGGAACTGTGGAAGCTCTTTGTCTCAAAATTCGATTGATTGGGTAACTTCTTTTCATAACTTTTATTATATACTTGCTGCCTCATTATTTTTATACACTATTTTTGTTAGTTTTCAAAATTTTAAAATGACTCATAGAAATGATCACATCATACTAGATGATTTAGATGAGCAAAGGCAACATTTTGAGTCAATTGGATCCCCCACATCCCCAATTTCCCCTACATCTAATGTACCAACTAATAATAATACTACACTTGGCTCAAATCCAAGTTTTACTAATAAAAAATTAAAAAGTGAAGTTTGGAAAATTTTTGATAGGGTAGAGAGGATAAAACAAGATGGAACAAAAGAAATTAAAGCTATATGTAGCAAATGTGGTGACGAGCTGGCTGGTGGCCCAAGTGAGGGGACTAACCATTTAAAACGTCATATGTTAAATAGTTGTAAACGAAAAAATCAAATGGATATTAGAGATTTTCAACAATTAGGAAAAGATAAGGAGGGAAATTTAACTACATTTATTTACACTGATGCAAATGCACGCAATGAAGTGGTAGAATATCTTGTTAGAGCTGAACACCCATTTACATTTGTTGAAAAACATGATTTTACAGGAATGGTATAACGTGGTTTTACTCCACATTATAAAAGATTTTCTGCATCCACCGCAAAAAGAGATATTATGAAGAGTTTTAAATTTTATAAAGAAAAATTAAAAAGTATTTTGCATGCACATAGTGGTAGATTTTGTTTAACTTCTGACTTGTGGACATCAAGAAATGAATTAGGTTTTCTCTCTTTAACTATTCATTATATTGATTCTCCACACACGGGATATAACATTGCAAATCTTATTAGTAAGGAACTTCAATATTAGGGGATTACTGATAAAATATTTTCAATAACACTTGATAATGCAACAAATAATGATACAGCAGAGATGTTTTTAAAAGAAAAATTAAGCTTACCTTTACATGGTACATTATTTTGAATACGTTGTTGTGCACATATTTTAAATATAATTGTTCAAGACGGTTTATCAAATTTATCCTCATCTGTTGAAAAAATAAAAGATATTGTTCGTAATATTAATAGTTCTCAAGCAAGATATGAATTGTATATAAAATGTTGTATGGAATTGAAAAGAAACAAAAAAAATATAAATATTGATATGCCTCATAGGTGGAATGCTACTTATCTTCTTTTAGATTCAGCAATAAAATATAAAGATGTTTTAAATTTATATTATTCTCATCTTTCTCAAAATTCACGTTGTCCTCTAGAAAAAATTGAAGAACATGATTGGCTGTTGGCAGAACTTGTAAGAGACTTTTTAAAGGTTTTTGATGATTCAACAAAAATTTTTTGTGGTGTATATTATCCAACATCTTGTAGAGTTATAATTCAATTGACTAACATTTGTGCAAAATTTTCAAAATTTTATGGGCAAACTTTTGGAATATTTGATGAAACGTTAGATTTAATGAGACAAAAATTTGACAAATATTGGGGAGATATTCCTTTGATTTTTGGAATGGCTATTATTCTTGATCCTAGATTTAAGATTGAAGAGTTGAATGTTTTTTTAGAAATAATTTATAATGATGAAGTTGAAAAAATTCAAAAGACCATACAATCATTTCAAAATTCAATGACACAATTATTTGATTATTATGGAAATGCTTATAAAAATTCCGAAATTGGTGCCCAAACACAAAACACAAGAAGCTCTTTGTCCTCTACTAGTTTTCTAGGTGACCAAGAAGAACAAAATGCTTATCACATGGTTAAAAGAAGAAGAGAACAAGCATCTTCAGTAACATCAGGTGGGTTATCGGAATTTCAACGTTATTTAAATCAACCTTTACTTGAAATTGATGAGGAAGGATCATTTGATTTATTGGGCTGGTGGAAAACAAATCAAAGTAAGTATCCCATACTTTCCATTATGGCTCGTGAAATATTATCAGTTCCTGTTTCCACGGTAGCATCGGAAGCATCTTTTTCTGCAGGTGGTAGAGTTGTATCTGACAAAAGATGTGGTCTTAGTCCCGAGACTCTTGAGGCACTTGTGTGCTTAAAGGATTGGAACTTAGCAGACACAAGACAACAAGAAGCAGAACAAGAAGCAGAATTAGCAGAGGCATTTGAGCGATTGAAGTTAGAAAGGCCTGAGTGGATGCCAAGAAGTCCACCACATGACCAACAATCCACCACTTCAAGATAATGCTTGGCAAATAGTTATAAAATTTATGTAACAAGTTTTTCAATTTTTTTCTTAGATAAAATTATTTGATGTTTCAACACAAATAGATTGGGAATTGCAAATGATAGACAAGTGTGTGGGTGCCAACCTAGTTGGGATGTACACATTTGTAGTGATGCAACTATTTTCAATCTAATATATTCATGAAAATTTCAATGTACTTATTTATTCTTATCAATACAAGTTAATTAATCTTATTTTAGTACCTTTTTAAGAGGTATGTCTTAGTATTTTTTTTTTTTAATAGAATCTTTTTAGTAGATTTAATTGTTCAATTTGATAGTTTGTAATAATATATAATTATAATTTTTTTAGTTAAATTTTTATAACCCCATTGAAGACCCATTAAAAATGCCCATGGGTAACCCATTAAACCCACCTCACTAGCCTAGCCCGCTAAGGCCCAAATGGGCATTGCCCATGGGTAGGGCCATGGGCTAGGGATTTTCCATCTAGCCCGGCCCGACCTAGCCCATTGGCTAGTCAACGACCCATTAAGCCCAGCCCATTAGACCCATGGGCCAAGTAAAAACGGGCCGAGTCGGCCCGGCCCGGCCCATTGACGAGGCCTAAGGGAAGTGTTGCCTAAGATTGCTAATGTCTATCCCAAACCGATTGACACTATTCACAAAATTTAGTTTAAATACAATGATTTAATTAGGCAACTAGGGAATTTAAAACGCTTTGATTTCAGTTACTACTGGATGCATTTACGTGAATCAATAATCTTTTTGTTCTTTTTTTTGGTCAATGTTGTCACTTTCTCAGCTTGCTATACCAGCATTTTGCTATTAATTTTTTTTTTCTTTTCTTCAATATTTTAATTTATTTTCAAGGCTTCTACACAATTCTACCTGGTTTTCCCTCTGACTTGTATTTCTTTGGTGCTTCCAGCAATAATATGCTATAAATTGCCTTGTGAGATTCAAGCTTGTGATATGAAAATTATTACCTTGCTTTCAAAGTCCAGGGTGACTTCAGCCAACCAACTCAAACTTCCTCTACAACCAGAACGTTTGGTAAGCATTCAAACCTCTTTCTTCGAGATTTCTACAAATGGTTTACAACCGTGTGTGTATATATATATTGATGAAGCCCAGAATTTCACTAGTGAGCCACACAGTACGTACGCGCTCGAATGCGAACCTGCACAACACAAAAAAGAAAACCTCACAAAGAGCGTCGGTGTGGTGCCGGCCAAATACTCTCCGAAGGTTAAGTCAGTAATATTCTCACAACTCTAGAGTGCTAGAGAGGGTAAATTACGCGTATCTTCATTTGTGAGAGTATTGGCGCTTTTATAGTAGTCGAAAGTTGACCTCTCCTACTTGGAGTCGAAATCTTTCCTTATAGAGATTCTCTTAAGGAGCCCCAAACGTGATGGATAAGTCTCCTTTTTTATGGAGAAGATCCTCCATTAATGTATGCGGCAAACAGAGTCCTTATGAGCGTGGAAGGCGGAATCCTTTCCTTATAGGACTCTATGAAGTGTGTCGCAATTATGACATAAAGAGGCCCTTTTGCCTTCCTCCTGGGCCTCGAACCCGCTGACACCTCCTACTCGATTCTCTATCATACACTTGGCAATAACAGGCCCGTCCTCTACTGGACTGCAGCAGATAACCGTCAGGCCCATCTCAGGCCCAAATTCAGCCTCTTCAGTTGCCCCCTTCACCCTATAGATCCGTCATGCCTCAGTGGAGGGTACATGGGGTGACGGTAATCATCTAATGGGGATGACGGTTGAGAGGGCTGTGGTCGTCATCTTCAAGTAATTTTAAAGGTGACGGTATTCATCAAACGGGGATGACGGTCGAGAGGTTTGTGGTCGTCATCTCCAAGTCATTTTAACGGTGACGGCTACAAGGTAAACCGTCAGGCGTTAATACCGTCGACAAGATCTAGAATGCATTAATGCTCGTGACACGCGTCACTTTCCTAGAGGCCATTGTATGGGATCAAAACGTCGCTTCGTCTTCCGTGCACCTTTCCTATAAATATCAAGCATCAGACTTTCATTTTTTACTTTCATCTAAAAATCAATTGTCAGAGCGCGACCCGTCATATCTGTCAGAACACCCGTCCAAGTGAAGCACCCGTCACAATCAACTCTCGTCCGTTTACTCATTAACTGGTAAGTACACTATCACATATTTCACCCGTCGTATTAATTTTAGAGTTCAGAATTTTACTTTCGATATCCATTCTTAGACCCGTCAGAGTCTTAGGTTTTGTCGTCAATTGTAGGCAATGTCTAGTGCGTCGAGTAATCAGTCGATTGTCCGTGACGGGGCAGACTATGAGGAGGTATACCCGTCAGGTCATAAAGACCAAGAGAGTCAAAGCGAAGAGAGGAGTACATCTGCCTTTTCTCCGTCCTCAACAAATGAGGATACGGAGTTAGATGAACCAGGGGAAGGTTCTTATGGTGAGGAACAGATAGGACCCGTCATAGGAGCTAATGGACCAAGGGAGTTCATTATGCTTAGAGAGTGGACGGTGAACGATTTCATATCCACTATCAAGGAGAATCACTTCAACACACTTAGGGCTAACTACCAGATTCCAGACAATATCCCCATCCGTCTCCCCTATTCATCAGAGAAGTGCTACTATGACGGCGTACAAGGCCTTAGAGTGTATGAGCAAATGTTGAAGGCAGGCCTCAGATTTCCACTGAGTTCGCTCCATCGCGAATTAGTCAAGTATCTGGGTCTGTCCGTCAACCAAATATCCCCCAATGCCTGGAGGGTCTTCATCGCAATGGAGGTCCTATACGGGGCAATGTCAGACGGATCAAAGAGGTTGACGGTGAGGGAGTTTCTTCATTGCTACCGTCCTGACGAAATTGATAAGTCTAGGGGGATATACAGTTTTGTACCTAGGAGTAGGTTATTAAAGGTAATATATGAAACTCCAGACTCCAACAGAGACTGGAAGAGTCGATATTTTTTCTTAGAGGGTGACGAGTGGATGTGTCGTCCTGGGGAGACGGATCACATGCCCGTCGACACTACTTGGGGCATATTGTCTCAAGCTGGTACGTCTCCGTCTCTATATGCAAAGATTTAAATATCCATTCAACTTAATATGTTTTGACCATCCTCTTTTTTGCAATACGACGGCGTCCACAAGTTAATATTGAGGAGCATAGTTTTTTGGAGAAGATTTTCAAGAAAACCACGTCGGAGGAAAGGACCTGGGCGAAGTTGGTCAATCTCAACATGCTCCACTGGTACTGTGACGGTCCAAAACCATCAGAGAAAGCAATTAAGTACGAAAACCGGACCCGTCAACGTAAGTCCGTCGTTCTACAAAGTGATTGGCTAATTATTGTTGTTCTTAAAAGAAATTAACTCCGTCCTTTTGTTTTTGTAGAAATGGACGACGCAAAAAGAAGGTCCATTATCAGGGCAAACGCTACCAAGAAAAGGGGAACGGGTGAAGCTGATCCCAAGGAGACGGGTGCCCAGAACCTGTTAGCAAAGAGAAGGCAACCCGTCAAGGGAGACCGTCCTTCTAAGAAGCCGAAGATCCCTTTGGAGCCCGTCGTGGGGCTTATGGCTGAGGGTGCTAAAGCCGTCACCTCAGCCAAGTATGGGGCTGGTAAGGGCTTTATGAAGTGTCCGTCGTCGAGTGAGAAGAAGCCACCTGCCCTTCTTAGGGACGACCCTAAGTACACCTTGGAGCAACTTTCATCAATCATGACCTCCGAGGACTACGAAGACCTAGACAATCACTTGACGGAGGCGATGGGTGAGACGGGTCTCTTTAGCATTGCTCAGGTAACGGTCTTCCTATTTATTTGTCCGTCTATATTTGTTTACATATGCTTGAGACTAATTTGTCCCCGTTCTTTAGGCCATGGTAATGATAAAGGGTCTGTTTGGACGGTGGTTAAACCATGAGACGACCCTGGGCCGCATAAGGGAGAAGGCTAAGGTGACGGAGAGCGAGCTGGCCCAGCTTCAAGCCTGGAAGGTTATTCAAGACAAGAAGCTCAAGATGGCCGAGGAGGCGTGGGACCAGTACCTTGAGGCGACGGAGAAAATGAAGAAATCTCTTGAGAAGAAGGATGAAGCACTCCGTCAGGCCAAGGAGGTTGCTGTGCTTGAGTACCGTGACTCTGACGCCCTCCTAACGGAGTTAGGAGTTTCATATGCTGACGGGTTTGATGAGGCCCTCCGTCAGGTTAAAGCTCTTTATCCTCAGCTGGACTTGTCATCAGTCAGCATCGACGTCGTGGGGCAAACGTCCGTCCAACCTGCTCAATCTGAGGATATGGAGGAAATCTTTGGCGAGAAAGCTGCCCCTGTCGCCCCTCTTGACCAGGCAGTTGTGGACAGTGACCCAAAAGATGGTCCGACCCGTCGCACTGAAGAGAACGAAGCTCCCGTCGTAGAATAATTTTGTTTAGTTTTTATACTTTTTGTAAAACATTTGGAGAACAATTCATGACTCCGTCATGTCTTCAAATTTTGTAAACACTTATTTTTGGGTATGTTTTTTGTTAAACTTTGATCCTTTTAATTTAAAGTGGCTTGACCTACTCCGTCATGTCTTCAACTTTTGTAGACATTTATTTTTGGATATGATTTTCGAATGACTCCGTTCACATGGACGGGTTTAGACGAGTGTTGTCCTCTGGATTTGATTGTCAATTTATTACCGTCGTGGAACAAGTAGGTCAAGGACCCAATGTCCGTCCATGTTTGGATAGTAATAACCATCCACTTTGTGGAAATTTGCGTAACCTCGTTTTCTTTATGGTTTTTGTAGGATCCGTCGTTTATATAATGTTTATTTAACCGTCTGAATTTATTTCGCGGATCCATTATTGTATCATTGTTCAATTTGTTTCACTGAGTCATTATCCGTCCTCTGCTGACTTTGAATTATCATCCTTTTGGGGTGATCCGTCCCTTCGTGGACTGAGTTTTGTCTGTCTTCTATGGGACTTGGATTTTCATCTGCTTGGGATGATCTGTCCACTTTGTGGACTTAGTTTTAACCGTCCTCTATGAGACTTAGGGTTTTCATCCCCTTGGGATGATCCGTCCACTTTGTGGACTTAGTTTTATCCGTCCTCTATGGGATTTAGAGTTTTCATCCCCTTGGGATGATCCGTCCACTTTGTGGACTTAGTTTTATCCGTCCTCTATGGGACTTAGGATTTTCATTCCTTGGGATGATCCGTCCACTTTGTGGACTTAGTTTTATCCGTCCTCTATGGGACTTAGGGTTTTCATCCCCTTGGGATGATTCGTCCTCTATGGGACTTAGGGTTTTCATCCCCTTGGGATGATCCGTCCACTTATGGACTTAGTTTTATCCGTCCTCTATGGGACTCCCCTTGGGATGATCCGTCCACTTTGTGGACTTAGTTTTAACCGTCCTCTATGGGACTTAAGGTTTTCGTCCCCTTGGGATGATCCGTCCACTTTGTGGACTTAGTTTTATCCGTCCTCTATGGGACTTTAGGATTTTTCATCCGCTTGGGATGATCCGTCCACTTTGTGGACTAAGTTTTTAGTAGGAACATCATAGTCGTGTCTGAATTTTTCCTTTCATTGAAATCAAAGCATGTAGAAAGAATACCTGCCCCCTAGGGCTTAAAAAGGCACTTGCAAAAGTAATTGTCTGAATGTAAAACTAGCAATAAATAGTAGAAAAAGATTGTTTGAAGTAAAAACTTAATGATAAACTTGGAAACATTGAAGCGTTGATGCTTTTCATGTCGTCTCTACTGGTAGTATCTCCGCAGGTGCTCCGTATTCCAAGGGTGCTGCAGTTTCCGTCCGTCCATGGTTTCGAGGTGGTAGGTTCCTTTTCTTTGCCATGACGTGATCCTGAAGGGTCCTTCCCAGTTGGGGCCGAGCTTTCCATGCAAAGGATCTCTGGCAGCACCCATGACCTTCCGTAGTACAAGATCCCCGACTTGGAAGTCTCTATGCCTGACGTTGGAGTTGTAGTATTTTGCCATAAGGTTCTGGTATCGTGCCATCCTCTGCTCTGCTGCCGCGCGAACTTCGTCCACCAGGTCTAGCTGAAGTCGCAAGGACTCTTCGTTCTTGTCTTTGTCGTAGTTCTCCACACGATAGCTCGCGAGTCCTACCTCTGCTGGGATGACAGCTTCGCTTCCGTATGCCAGTCGAAACGGTGATTCACCTGTAGGTGTTCTTGACGTAGTACGATAGGCCCATAAGACGCTTGGCAGTTCCTCAGGCCAGATGCCTTTTGCCCCTTCAAGGCGGGTCTTGATGATCTTTAGCAAGGACCGGTTTGTGACTTCTACTTGCCCATTGGCCTGTGGGTGTGCTGGGGATGAGTAATGATTCTTGATTCCTAGCTCCGAGCAGAAGTCTCTGAATGCGCTATTGTCGAACTGCTTCTCGTTGTCCGAGACGAGGACCCTGGGTATCCCGTACCTGCAAATGATATTCCTCCATACAAAACTCCAGATGTTCTTCTCTGTGATGGTGGCTAAGGCTTCAGCTTCTACCCATTTTGTGAAATAGTCGATACCGACTACCAAGAATTTCAATTGCTTTATAGCCGTCGGGAAGGGGCCCATGATGTCTAGTCCCCATTGGGCAAATGGCCAAGGGGCCGTCATAGGTGTGAGCTCTTCGGATGGTTGCCTGATTTGATTACTGAACCTCTGGCATTTGTCGCAGGCCTTGACATAAGCCTGGGCATCCTTTAACATAGTAGGCCAATAGTAACCCGCTCGGATCAATTTGTGAGCTAATGACCTCGCACCTGAGTGATTTCCACAGATACCCTCGTGAACTTCCCTCATCACGTAGTCTGCCTCCTCGCTGCTCAAACACCTTAGGTACGGTCGGGAGAATCCTCTCTTGTATAAGACATCTTTTATCAACATGAATCGTGAGGCCTGTACCTTCAATTTTCTTGCTGCATCTTTTCCGTCTGGAAGTGTACCTGATCTTAGGTATGCTATTAAGGATGTAGTCCAATTGTTCTCAGAACTGACGTCGAGTACGTTCCATCCGTCATCGATTAGCGAGGAGGGTTGTACAAACGACAACACCTGTTCGGGAACAATCATGACTTCTGCCGAGGCCGCAGGCGATCGGCGCACTCGTTTTCTTCTCTTGGGATTTGGACGAATCTCACTACGAGGTTGCCGATCCGATTGTTCACTTCTTCCAGGTATTTCTTCATTCTCTCATTCTTGCACTCGTAGCTACCGTCGATCTGCCTTATTACCACCTGGGAGTCTTAGTGTACGACTATATTTTCTGCCTCTGCCGCTTTAACGAGGTCTAGACCAGCTACTAGTGCTTCATATTCGGCTTCGTTGTTAGTTGTGGGGAAGTCGAATCGGATCATGCACTTGATTTCATCCCCTTCCGGGGTTTGGATGACGACACCTGCTCCCCCTGCCTTTCTATTTGTCGATCCGTCCGTGTGGATGCTCCACTGCGCAGCTTCTTCTGCCCTCCTGCCCTTTGATAGTGCGAATTCTGCGATGAAATCGACCACGGCTTGGCCTTTGATCGCGGTTCGTGGGCGGTATTGTATGTCAAATTCACTCATCTCAATTGCCCACAAAGCCATCCGCTGTGTCGGGGCTACCCAAAGCTCTTCTCAAAGGTTGATTCGTCAAGACTATGATAGTGTGGGCTTGGAAATACGGCTTTAGCTTTCTTGCCGCAGTTACCAGTGCAAGGGCCAACTTTTCTATTTGTGGATACCTTTCTTCTGCTCCTCTGAATGCTCGACTTACAAAATAGATGGGTCTCTGAGATCCGTCTTCCTCTCTTACCAGTGCCGCGCTGACTGCAGCTTGTGAAGCAGCGAGGTAAAGGTAAAGTTCTTCTCCAGGTCTGGAAGGGCTGAGCAATGGTGGGGATGTGAGGTATTTCTTTAACTCTTCAAAAGCCTTCCGGCATTCCTCCGTCCACTCGAATGACTTTTGCAGAGTTTTGAAGAATGGTAGACACTTGTCCGTCGCTTTCGAGACGAACCTATTCAGGGCGGCAATTTTGCCGTTCAGTCTCTGTACGTCCTTGACCGTCTTTGGCGGTTCTAATTCCATGATGGCCCTAACTTTTTCTGGATTGCCTTCTATTCCTCTATGGGATACCATGAATCCCAAAAACTTCCCTGCCCTTACACCAAACGCGCACTTGTTCGGGTTGAGCTTCATATTATACGAGCGAAGAGTGTTGAAAGTCTCTCGAAGGTCCTTTAGGTGATCACTTTCGAGCGGACTTTTTACAAGCATGTCGTCGACGTAAACCTGTACGTTTCAGCCGATCTGGTGTGCGAACATTTTGTTCATCAGTCTCTGGTACGTGGCGCCTGCATTTTTAAGTCCAAACGGCATCACTTTATAGCAGAAGAGCCCTTGGCTGGTGATAAAGGAAGTTTTCTCCTGATTAGCTTCGTCCATCTTAATTTGATTGTAGCCCGAGAAAGCATCTATGAAACTCAAAAACTGGTGTCCTGCCGTCGAATCTACTAATGTGTCTATCCGAGGAAGTGGGTAGCTGTCCTTCGGGCATGCTTTGTTGAGGTCCGTGAAGTCGACACACATTCGCCACTTCCCGTTAGCTTTCTTTACCATCACTACGTTTGCTAGCCAGTCGGGATAGTACGCCTCTCGAATGAAGTTTGCTTCCAACAGCTTCTTCACCTCTTGTGCAATTGCTTCGTCTCGCTCCTGGGCGAATACTCGCTTTTTCTGTCGGACAGGCGAGTAAGATGGGTTCACGTTCATCCTGTGAACTATCACTGAGCTTTCGATTCCGGGCATGTCCTCGTGGCTCCAGGCGAACACGTCTTGGTTCATTCGGAGGAACTTTATGAGGGCTTGGCGGGTTGGATGGCTGGCTAGTGTGCCAATCCTTGTCGTCCTTTCAAGTCTTGATTCGTCAAGAATTATCTCTTCTAGCTCCTCTACTGGCTCTGCTACCGTCCGTGCCTCTTCTATGCTCATCGTTTACTGCTGGCCTTCTGTCTCGAGCATGGCAATGTAGCATTCACGGGCGGCCACCTGGTTCCCACGTAACTCGCCTATCCCGTGCTCTGTAGGGAACTTGATCATCAGGTGGTAAGTTGAAGTTGCGGCCTTCCACGCATTCAGGGTAGGTCGTCTGATGATAGCGTTGTACGCGGATGAGCAATTGACTACAAGAAACGTCCCGTCCTGTGTGATTTGCCTTGGGTAATCTTCGACTGTCACTGAAATTGTCACCGCCCCTAATGGAAACACTCTCGTTCCTCCGAAGCCAACCAGCGGATTGCTCATGGGTATCAGCCGTTCCTTATCAATTTTCATTTGTTAGAACGCCGGGTAATAGAGGATGTCTGCTGAGCTGCCGTTATCTACCAACACCCTGTGCATATTATACTCGCCTACTCGGAGGGTGACAACCAACGCATCATCATGCGGATGGTGGAGACGTCGTGCATCTTCTTCTGAAAACCCAATGATTGGACTATCTTTCCGCGCCATCTTAGGTGCTGAACCCGTTAGCTAGACATTTTGAACCATTCGGAGGTGGGTCTTTCGGGCCTTCTTGGATGACCCAGCCATTGATGTTCCCCCTAAGATCATCCTTATGTCTCCCACCGGGGGTCTTGGGCGCTCATTATCTCTTCGGGGTTGCTGCTCTTGAGACTGCGGATCCATCCTTTCTTTCCTGACGAACTTTTGTAACTTCCCCTGTCTGATTAGGGCCTCTATCTGTTGCTTTAAGTCATAGCAGTCTGCTGTGTCGTGGCCGTGATCGCGGTGAAAACGGCGGTATTTGTCTCTTGATCTTTTGCTGGGATCTGATTTCAGCTTTTCGGGGAAGGTTAGGGCCCCCCTCGTCCTTGATTTGCATCAGGACGTGATCTATCGGAGCCGTCAGTGGCGTGAAGCTCGTGAACCTCCCTCCGGGTGGTTTAGCGCGTCGCTCAACTCTTCAGTCTTATATTCTTGTCCTCTTCGACCCTTGATCTCTTCGTCCTTCTTCCCGCCGCTCCCTCTTCCTTGGCTTATCCTCTCGAGCCTGCAACGCGTCTTCTGCGTTCATGTATTTAGTTGCCCTGTAGAGTACTTCTGACATGGTTTTAGGGTCGTTTTTGTACAAAGAGAACAAAAATTTGCCCTTCCATAGCCCGTTCGTGAAGGCAGCAACCAGTATTTTGTCGTCTACTTCGTCTATTGAGAGCGCTTCCTTATTAAAACGCGTTATATAGGCCCTTAGAGTCTTGTCCTCCCGTTGCTTAATACTCATCAAGCAAGCTGTGGACTTCTTGTATCTGTGCCCTCCAATGAAGTGAGTGGTGAACTGAGCACTCAGCTCCTTGAAGATGCTGATGGAGTTTGGCGTCAGTCGGCTGAACCATATCCTCGCGGGGCCTTTGAGTGTTGTGGGGAAGGCCCTGCACATGATCTCGTCAACTATCCCCTGGAGGTGCATTAGGGTCTTGAATGTTTCCAGATGGTCCAAAGGATCCTTTACTCCGTCGTAGCTATCTATATGAGGCATGCGAAATTTATGTGGTAGGGGGAAGGCGTTCACGGCCACAGTGAAAGGCGAGTCAGTGCGGTTGACTAAATCGTCTAGATCGCTGGAAACCCGCCTCTTGAGCGCGTTCATCATTACCTCCATCTGTTCCCTCATCGCCTGCATCTCTGCGGCAATCTGTGGTGGTGTCACATTCGTGAGGGATGGCATACTCAAGTTCTGCCTCTCCAGTCTGCTCGGGGCATGGCTGCCTTCAGGTTTCTCCTGGTTTCTCCTTGCAGCGCTGGTCCCTTCTTCCTCTTCTTGCTGGTCATTCTGTCCTGCTTTTTTCTGACGCAGCTGTTCTTCTAAATCGTTGTTTTGTTTGGTGAGACGTTCCACCGCGGCAGCGAGAGTCCGAACTTGTCTCTCGAGGGCAGTCGTGGGTGGTTCGTCTCCTTAAACGTCGTTAGTGGTTGCTATCGAGCGAGTAAGTACCATGCAACCCTTTAGTCCGAAAAAACGATAGTATGGCTTTTTGGATCCCTACTAGCGAATTCCCACAGACGGCGCCAACTGATGAAGCCGAGAATTTCACCAGTGAGCCACACAGTACGTACGCGCTCGAATGCGAACCTGCACAACACAAAGAAGAAAACCTCACAAAGAGTGCCGGTGTGGTGCCGGCCAAATACTCTCTGAAGGTTAAGTCAGTAGTATTCTCACAACTCTAGAGTGCTAGAGAGGGTAAATTACGCGTACCTTCATTTGTGAGAGTATTGGCGCTTTTATAGTAGTCGAAAGTTGACCTCTCCTACTTGGAGTCGAAGTCTTTCCTTATAGAGATTCTCTTAAGGAGCCCCAAACGTGATGGACAAGTCTCCTTCTTTATGGAGAAGATCCTCCATTAATGTATGCGGCAAACAGAGTCCTTATGAGCGTGGAAGGCGGAATCCTTTCCTTATAGGACTCTATGAAGTGTGTCGTAATTATGACATGAAGAGGCCCTTTTGCCTTCCTCCTGGGCCTCGGACCCGCTGACACCTTCTACTCGATTCTCTATCATACACTTGGCAATAACAAGCCTGTCCTCTACTGGACCGCAGCAGATAACCGTCAGGCCCATCTCAAGCCCAAATTCAGCCTCTTCATATATATATATATAAGATTTATTCTCAAAGTTTCCTAACCTTCCATTGTTACTAATGCCTGGAGGTTGGGCCTGAGAGCATTTATTTTTTAGTTTTGATCAAGACAGGACTTCTGAGAGCAATGGAAAAAATAACCCCTGGTGGTCCTCATTGTTAGCATTGAAATTTGAATAAAAGGAAATCATTTCCTTCAGGAAAAAATCAAGTATGAACTAGGATCTTGAAATTTCTTCAACTTCATTATTTCTTTGTGAAATGTCAAGCAAATGTTTTGAGATAAAAATTTTGTCCTTCTCAAAAAAAAAAAAAAAAAAAAAAAAAGATAATAATTTTGTTCCTTTTGCACGTAATTCTTGAATTCAAATTATATTTCTAAACCTTGCCATATGCTTGACAAGAGGAGGTTGGGAAATTCAGGAGAAACTTATCATATCATTGAAAGTGTATTGGTGGTCGTAGCATTCCAAATCTCACCAGGTACTCCATCCTAGTTTCAACTAGACTAACCCTTCATTTATGCATTTCCAAGTTTCAAATCCTTTGAATCGTCTTCCTTCTTTCTTTTTTGTATATTTTTTTCAAAAAGATTAAGAAATTATAGGCATCAGCTTAACTTTTTGGTAGTACTCGCTAAAACTTTTCCATAACATCAATAGTCTTAATATTTTATTTTGTGCAGCACATGAACAAGGCTCGATGTTATGGCTTTTTCAGCTCACCACTAACAAATGCCCTTATTTGGCTGTGGACAGATCTGCCTGTACGTTTCTTCTGATTAGTCCTAGGTAAAAATCCTTTAATTTTCAAATAGAAGCATATACAAGTGCAATTATGATGTTGAATTTTAAAAAAGTGAAGCAGTAGTTCTAATGAGAACTATGTGGGCTTGCAAGTTATGGAATGAAAAAAATCCAATACTAAACAGATCATGAACAAAATTGGGGCTAGCTCATTTGTTTCAAACCAGTGCTTTGATTTATCATTTCTCTGAACAAATCCTTTTTTTGTTAAAAGAATTTCTTCTTCAATTTTACAAACTAATCTTGGCAAATTTTGGTGCTTGATAATGCTAAGTAACATTCCATCCGATACTTACAACACTGTTTAAAATATTGTTGATTTTCATTGCATTTGAATGTAAATATCCATCATCCAAAGTGAATTTATCAATGCACGTCATAAAATGAAATGGTGCATTTATTTTTCTTATTTTACTAAAGTGGGGGTGGGAAATATTGTATGATTTCTTATTTTCAACTTAGGAATGAATTGTTTTATATTTCATATGCTTAGTTTAAATTCAATTAACATCAGCAGATGCAACAAGCACATTGCCTGTAGGTGGATGGGGGCTTCTAAGAATCAAACACACTGCCTGCGGGTGGATATGGGATCATAAAGACTCTCTTCAAGATTTTGGAAATGGTGGTGGATGTGAAGATTTGAAGCCCTTGCCAGAAGACATGTGGCTAATTGTGTAGGTGTAAATCTAACTGAAAAAAAATAACACTGCAAATGAAAAAAATAGTTGCATAGCACCTGTGTAGGCGTAAATCTAATTGAGTTCTGTTTTGGCTGATCTTGGGGATAGGGACCTAGGTCAGGAGGAGTGTATGCCTCAACAATGAGTGTATCCTCCATATTGATTTATTTGTTAAGTACAATTTATCAAAGAATCATCCAAGCACAGATACGCTTACATTAGAAACAAAAAGTATAGGAACACCTTTTGGCATACACTTTGCCACAATTTTCTAGTGTGTCTAAAATGCTTTAGGTTGTGGACCATGTGTAAATGAAATAATCCAATTACTAACTAGTTGACACCTAAGTAAGCTATAGCAAAATGTGTGCAAAAGGGTATATTTCTAGAAATTTGTCAAATTTAAATGGACTCAATCAA
This sequence comes from Quercus ilex subsp. ballota, assembly GCA_032727855.1. NCBI lineage: Eukaryota > Viridiplantae > Streptophyta > Magnoliopsida > Fagales > Fagaceae > Quercus > Quercus ilex. The sequence continues at coordinate 32,149,734 of CM064916.1, read as the reverse complement.
TACAAACAATTTAGTAATTACAAAGTGAAAGAAGGGAGGTTTGAACCCTAGATATCATGGATAAATTTAGGTCCCGAAATGTTTTACATGGTCTTGAAGTTTTTGAATTAGCATCCACTAGCAATTAAATATCATTTCTGCTCCAACAGTTGCTTCAATGAAATAGAGGGGCACTGGGATGAGGTAATTATTGAGTACTCCCGAGTATCATAAATGTGTATTCACCATTTTCACATAATTGTGAGTCCTACTAATTAAATATATGATAGGATTTATAAGTCATGTGAGAGGAGAGAGTACGCATTTATAGTACTCCAGTAGTATTCAATAATTTTTCGTTGGATTGAGATTAAGTCAGAAACTGTTCACCTAGAGAAATAATTAAAGAGCATCCTATGAGGAATGGATTAGTATGAATCATGAAATGGTTGGAATGAGCATCGACTTGCAATTATATATACTTTCATTTTTGCCATTTGCTTTCTTTGCATATCATTTTCAATGAAGTTGTAAAATAAACTAGATTCAATAATGTAAGCAAGTAGTTAAATTATCTGTTTTTTTAATATCCAATAACTATCACCTTGAGGTGCCGTAGTTGCATTGGACCGACCTCCACCTGCCATTACCAGTTTATTGTTCATCATATTAAAGCGTGTCAATTCATCTAGCATGTACAACAAAGTCACCCAACGCGCAGTTAGGAATCACCGTAACGTAGCACAGGAAGGAGTTCCCTTTCGTGCTTAGAAGTGCTCAGGCTTTGATCACAGCTGCAAACCAATCTTTCACTTTTATTTTTACCCTTCTTCTACCAACAAGCAAACATAGATCATTAAACAAGCAGTTGCCTCTGCTGTCATTGGGGTGGTCATTGAGAAACTGGCTTCCATCCTCGACGTCTGCCCTTTCAAGGGAAGGAATCTCAGTCATGGGTCGCGAAAAAAGGTTGAGTATAGTGCTGCTATCTGCTGAAGCAGAGCTCATTGAGGCGAGGGCAAAGCAGATCACGAACCCAGCTGTGAAAAAGTGGCTGGGCTTGCTTAATGATGCTGTTTATGAAGCGGAGGAGCTCCTCCATAATATTGAATCACAAACCCACAAACTTAAGGGGAAGTTTGGTTGGTGAGTTTAAACAACAGTTGTCAGTGTTTAAATAACATTACACCTATTTTCATATACTTTTTCACTCACACATATTTTCAAAAAATATAAACAACGTTACTAAAATAACATCACCAACGGTCCTAAGTATTCCGACTTCTTCTCTGGCTTTGTTAATCTATTTGGAAAAGGATTAGAATCAGAGTTACAAGAGGTTTTAGAGAGAATAGAATATATGACAGAACATAAAGATCTCACTGGTCTGAGAGAGGTCACTGGTGAAGTACCATTACTACAATTAACTACTTGCTCAGAGGTACGTCATGTGTATGGTAGAGATTATGATAAAGAGAGGATATTTGAGTTGTGGGAGTCAGATGATGCAAGTAGCAATGGGTTGTGTCTTGCCCATAGTCGGTATAGGTGGGGTTGGTAAAACAACCCTAGCTCAGTTGGTATACAATGACGGTAGAGTCCATGAGAGTTTTAAACTCAAAGCATGGGTCTGCGTTTCAGAAAATTATGATAGTTTTGAGATATTAAAAGCTATTTTTGGACAGGTCTCTTGCTTTACTTGTGACACTCAAAACTTGAATTCGTTGCAAATTAAAATTAGAAAGATTTTGAAGGGAAAGAAATTTTTACTTGTTTTAGATGATGTTTGGAATGAGGACTATAACGATTGGGTTGAGTTACTTAAAGTTTTTGAATGTAGAGCACAAGAGTTTAAAATTCTTATCATGTGCCCATTTGTTTGCATTTTCCGAGTGCAAAAAGTGATTTTTGAAACCAAATATATAATATATGCGTTTGGTAGACCAAATAAAACCTATTTTTTTGGAAAACGTTACTTTTTGAAATGTGAAGCAACTTCACTTTAACACACCTCACCTCTTAAGAGCTTTTGTAAAAGCGAATGCGTGTTCATAAATATTACCGTTGAGAGGCTGTTTTCAATTACCAAATTGGCCAAATATTTTATTAAAAACCCAATTTTGTCCTTTGATAAATCAATGTCTATAGCTCACCTCATGGATTACTCTCATCTCATCTTCAGAACAAGCCTCTCCGTGCTGCTTCTTCTTCTTCTCTTCTCTATATTTTTTATTTTTTTTATTTTTTTTATTTACATCTTACATATCTAATCTCAAAAAACCCTCTTGCTTTACTTCACATTGGCTGGTAAAAAAAAAGAGCTCAAACACAAGGGACTCAAAGCTCAAAAGACAGTCACATATATACAAAACACAAAAGTCTCAAAACACACTGAAACTCACACACACAACAGTGGAGTGTACTTGGCCTGAGAGCTTACCTTCTAGTAAGAAAAAGGCAATCGAAGAGCTTGTTCAAGGCTGTGATATTGCAAATCAGCTACGTTCTTTGCTTAATAAGTCAACTGGAGACAACAACAACAACAACAAGAAGGCAGCCCCGACTGAAGATCTTGTTCTGAAAATCTTGAAGTCCTTTACTAATACGTGGTGGAGTGTGTGGGGCTTTGTGTGGATGAAAGTAAAAGAAAAGGAAAATAAGAAGATGAGGAGGAAGTGAACGAGTGGATGAGAAAAAAGTGAAAGAAAAAAGTGTAAAAGAGTTTTTGGGTTTGGGTAAAGCAACGTGGAAGAAAATATAGAGAGTAGAAAATAGATTATTTCACAACTTTTTTTCACAACTGTAATGTTAAAAAAAATTTATTTTACAAAGATTAATTTTAAATTAGTATTGTGAAAATATTGTGACATTTTATTATATTTTTAAAATTTTTAAATTAGTACTATTTTTCTTTAGAAAAAAAATAGTATTATTGACAGAATATTTTTATAACAATTTCATAATAAAGTTTACATAGTAAGTTATTATTAGTTCTCATCTAGACCTACTAGTGACATTTTTTTTTCCCTACCAGTAAGAACTTGTCATATAGACTTTGTTGTGAAATTTTTGTGAAAATATTATGTCCATAACTTGCATTAAGAGAGGTAATTAAAACAAAGAATTCTTTTTATATATACATTGTCATTTTTGGTAATTTATCTCTCAAACTGCCACTTTTATAAGTGCTAGCCAAACACTCAACTTTTTTGAAAAGCACTTTTTAACAATTTTTACCAAATACTCAGTTTTTTCAAAAAGCACAATTTTATACCGTACTTTTTGAAAACCCCACTTTTTCAAAAAGTCCAATTTCCAAAAACTGAACCAAACTCACCCTATGACACGTAGTGAAATGGTCGCATCCAACATACGTACTGTTCTAACTCATCATTATCTAGAGGAAATGTCGGATGAGACTGTTACCAGTGCAATATAGGAAGGTTTCGAGCCTCTCAGGAATTCAAACTCTAAGCCTAAATGGGAGATAGCAACTGATCTGCAGGATATTTTGGTTTTGATGATGTAATTTTTGATTGGGTGCCTAGGAATGCTAATGAATCAGAGCCCATGTTCTAGTTCAGTGGGTGACAAAGAACTCCTTTGTCTTTGTGGATGTTATATCTATCTGAGTGTTTTCCCTTCTGAGCCGTGGCAACCTTTTAGAGCATTGGAGTTTATGAAACTCCAGAAAATAAATAAATAAATACCATTCACTTTGGGCTGAGTTTTTTTTTTGGGCTATATATATATATATATATATATATATATATTCACTTATTATTTATCGGTACAACAAAAAAACTCAATAAAAAGTAATATTTCATACCCAAATTTATAAAAAAAAAAAATGGAGAAAAACGTTTCGGCGCCAGTTATGACATCTGATGGTGGTAAATTTTTCTTTCTCTATATTCTTGTGGTTCTGGTGGTCTAAATTTGGCGAGGAACAGATTGTGGTCTATCTCTATATAGCAATTTTTTTTCTTCTTCTTTATCTCTGTATCGCAAGTTTTTTTTTAGGAGTATTGCAACCCTTTTAATTGTATTTTAATTGGTTAGTTTTCTTTTTATATTGAGAAACTATCAAATGGTGTTTAACGTTATGAAATATTATGATTTATCGCTTTTTAATAGTAAATGTCGCTGAAAGTTAGATAAACATTTTTTCCTATATGGCAGCTTGACCTTTAATAGTAGGGAAAATACTTATGCTATTTTATATAGATATTAGATTAGCCTATTACAACATTAAGAGTAACTAATCAATAAGATGGTATCTTATGAGATAATCTCGAGAGACAAACTTCTCATAACATTTGAAATCCACACATATTGGGAGAGGCAAGTCTAAAAGGACACCATTTCAGTTCAAAAAATGAGTGTGTAACCGTGTATGTATAACATGATGTGTAGCAAACTATCATTTTTCTAATTAAAGAGTTTTATAACTTAACTGAGACTTGCATCCAAATGAACGTCCTCACAATGTAAATATCCAATTATTAAAAATAGGTAATTATAGGTATACATTACACTATTAATGTAAATCATACATTGTAGACTAAATATATATGTACAGTAATGGGTTAGCAAAAAAAAAAAATATGTACAGTAATGTAGTCCTGTAGTCCATGGTGAACTGACGCTGATATTACATTAGCTTTTTGCCAAAAACCCTCAAATATTCTTAAACCCTTCCCAAAGAAAAGAGAAAAAACACACATGCTTTCAACAAAAAATACTACTACTACTCAACTTCCTAGAACCTAAAATATAAGAAGCATTTTGTTCATTTGGTCATGCTTAACATTCCATGCACGTTTAAGTTTCAAAGCCAATTAGGATTGCCCGTTTGTTATTGTTTTTTATGATGGACTTCATTTTAAGTAACCATATACTTTTCCCACTTCTTTCAGGTCTGGAGGGATGATGTGTTAATGAAATCCATGAAATTGCATCAAGGTGCCATTTTTACTGCTGGTATGGAGGGTAAATGGCTATTTACTGGAGGTTGGGACAAAATTCTCAAAGTACAGGTACACATGCAAAATATGGTATTTGTTTGTGAACAATGAGAATTAGGAAATTTTCATGTTAGCCCATTTGAAAGTTCATGCTGTATTGCTTAGTGGCTTCTGGAATGTCTTTCAGCTCTGAATCTAATTTAAACTTCGATGAATGGATGACCCACTGTTCAGTTGATGTTTTTCCCCCTCAATTTGAGTTGTTTCCCACTTTTTATTGACTCATTAACTGAGCTATTGACTTGTAAGAGTTGATAGATGACGAGTTCCAAATAGATGTCACACCAACTGGATCAATCCCTTGTGGTTCTGTCGTAACAGCTTTGTTGTGTTGGCAAGGAAAGCTTATAGTTGGCTATGCTGATAGGACTATCAAGGTATGATTCTCAATATGCTATATAAATTGATGAGAGATTCGCATCATAGGCTTCCTTTCAATCTTGGTGTGGGTGATGCTATGACTTGTGTGTGAAAATGAACCCTAATCTTCTGTTGTCATTAAGCACTTTTTGTTATGATTGACATAACTTCCACTTGAAACTCTTTCCTCGTTTGATAAAGATACATCATATATCTGAAACTGATTTTATATACCTTCCTATTTATATTTATTCATTTCATTTGCATGCTTGCTTGTTTGCCCTATTTATATTTCTGGCAGCTCGGATCCCTACACACAAGGTATTGCTTACATAATCAATCTGAACCATCCATTTTATGGGTCCCATCTAGAAGATCTTGAATTGGGGAAGTTCGGTCGCTTTTATGTGTGTATTTTTTCCTAGACGACTATACATACTAGGAATGAGTTTTTTAGAAAATGGTTAATATGTTACATTATCTGATCAAGCTCATGACATGACTGACCGGTTGAAGTTTGAACTCAACTATATACACTTTGAAGTTTTCTTATTCATTTTTTATTGCTTATGTCTGGTTTTTATTCTGCTAAAGTACAGTGGCTTTGATACAGCAGAAACAGAATCTTTCCATTTTGATTAATTATATGTTCAAAATGAAGTCTTTAGAAACTTCAACCTTCCGAAGGAAACAGGAGGGAGGGGGAATGAAGGTTTTACTAGATATGATAATAGAGATGAAAATGGCATACCTTGAGCATGTATTCTTAGTTCATAGCTTCATGGTAAGAAACTGATTCATTCCACATCTAAGTTCTGATAGTTTAAGGGGAAAATAAATTAAAAAGAAAAATGTTTAAAGCTTTTTCATTCCAAGAACTTTTAGTTGATTGGTAAACATTCTAATAGCCATTCTATTGTCTTTTTACTTTTGTTTTTACTAGTATATATTAGATGCTGACTAATAATGACTTGATTGCACCTGGTGTATTTTTATGGAAAGTGATCCTTGGTGTGCTGCTGTTTCATTTCTTTTTATGTGGATCAAGTGCTTTGGAAGCTCCAGGCCTTAACTGCTTGTTGAATTGTGCGATGTCAAAGTAATGCTAAATTTGTGAATCCTTTCATATCACTTCAAACTTGGAAGAAGTTGCTGAAAGCTGACCGAGAGAACTGGTTTTTTTTTTTTTGGCATAATACCCTATGTTGAAATGCCACAAGCGAAATACATATTTAAAAAATAAATAAATAAATAAACAAACCTCATTTTGCAGATAGGATGTGTAACATAAAAATAATTGTTCATACAACACAAAATTTATGTTGAATATAACAATATAGTGTAAATACTGATGTATGCTTAAAGACTGATACCAAACTAAATTGCAAATAAGATGATTGGATATCTTTGTACATTGAGGGTTTGTTTGGTTGGAGAAGTGAAAAAGTAGGAGGATAGAAAATAAAGAATAGATAGAAAAGTGGGAGGATAGAAAGTATTTAGTGTAAAAACTGATGTATGCTTAAAGCCTGATACCAATCTAAATTGCAAATAAGATGATTGGACATCTTTGTATATTGAGGGTCTATTTGGTTGGAGGGGTGGAAAAGTAAAATGATAGAAAATATTTTTGGTTTTCTCTTGTATGTTTTTGGCTGGGAGGATGGAAAAGTGGAGAAATGAAAAACTCATCTGTTTGGCTGTGAAGAAAAATGAGAGGATGAAAAATAAAACTAGTATAAATTTACTTATATGCCCCTACTATATAATATAACAATTTTTTTTTTTTTTGTAATCATTAAATTTTAAAAAAAAAAACCACTGTTTTATTTGACAACACGTTGACAAAAACAAATCAAAAAAAAAAATTTCTATTTGATTCAACAAACAAACAAAAGAAACGGCAAAAGGAAAAATAAAAAAACAATAGTAGCAAAAACAAACAAACTAAAACAAATGACCATGAAAAAGACAAAAAATGAAATAGCAAAAGACTTTTTTGTCCTTATCTTTTTATCCGGTTTCCTTTCCTCTTTACTTTTCTTCCCAATTTGGAAAGAAAATATTTTGGTGGGCCCAGAGAGAAAACACTTGAGCCCTACCAATTGAAAAATTATATTATGTTTCGAGTGTATATGCCATCTCTCTCACAGCAACTGGGTAAAAAAATTTCTTAAGCATGTTTGGTTGAGAGTATTAATTCATGGGTGGAAAATTGGTAGGAGATAGTATATCATGTTTCGGGTGTATATGCCATCTCTCTCACAGCAGTTGGGTCCCACACAGTTGTGGGACCCAGCTGCTGTGAGAGAAATGGCATATACACCCGAAACATGATATACTATCTCCTACCAATTTTCCACCCATGAATTAATACTCTCAACCAAACATGCTTAAGAAATTTTTTTCCTCCCTCATTTTCTCTTTTTTTTTTTTTTTCCATCCTCTCTAAAATCAGGGGTGGCTTTAGGATTTTTGTCCAGGGGGTCAATAGGATTAAATCAATGCATAAGTCCACCAATTTTTGTTTAAGGAAAATCATGTTCACGAAGTTGAAAAGGTTTTTATTTTTTTCTTTTTTTGTAAATAATATCTTCTTATTTCATCTCGATCATTAGGATGATAAATTGAAATCTTTTTTCGTTTCCCAAGGTCTAAAGGAAGATTGTTCACATCAACACAACCATGCTTAGAAGATGAATCTTGAGTAGGAGATGAATTTTGAATAAAAGATGAATCTTGGGTAGTAGATTAATCTTGTGGCCTACGGGGTTTCCTTATAACAAATTTGTCCATAGAACTAGCCAAAAAATAAAAAATAAACTATAAGTTCATTTGACATATTTTTGCAATTTTTTAATTTGTTTACAATTCTTTAATTTATAAGTTTACAATTCTTTAAATGTTTTATATTTTTATTGTCCTTTAGTGTTAATGTGCTGACCCACTCACAAGTCACAAATTCGATCAAATAGTCAAAGTGTAAAAGACAAACTCATAATATCAAAACAATACAAACACTATTATAGTAACAGTGAATAGTAAAGACACAAGAAGGGGAAAAAAAAAAAGTCAATTTGTCAAAGACTCAAAACTCAACCAAAAATAAAATAAAATAAAATAAAATCACTATAACAACCCCCCCCCCCCCAACACACACACACACACACACACAGACACAGTTAGAGACTCAAAACTCAACAACAAAAATCAAAACACTATAACCACACCACCCCCACACACACGGTCAAAGACTCAAAACTCAACAAAAATTTCAAAAGACTATAACCCCACACGCACACATGGTGATTCAATGAAAGAGTATATCAAAAAACTATAAACACACACTCTCACAATGAAAGAAAGAGAGAAAGAGAGAGCTGAAAAACCAAATCAAGCGGTAGCAGATCAAGTGGCAGCGACAGAAAATCAAGGACAGTCCGGGCAGCGGCAGATCTTGGGGCTACGTAGCGGCAAATTGTTTGTGTGTGAAGTAAAGGTGGCCTTTTTCCTTTGGGTTTGGAGAGTAAAGAAGGATAGTGGGAGATTTTGGAGGCTACACAGCAGCAGATTCTTAGGTTTTATTTGGCCATTTTTTTTATGGGTCATGCTAACGGGTGCCCTTAGGGTAATGGTTAACAATCTATTTTAGAAAAATTTTGACACAACTTTTATGGAAAATGGAAAAAGCTGTCAAAATATTAATTGTTTTTTTTTCTTTTCTTATAAAAACTTTCTTTAAATGGATTATTAATCATTGTCCTTAGGGCATCCATTAGCATTCCCCTTTTTTTATTTATGATTTTTCAAAATTTGATTTATGGGCTTTTTATTCTGAGATTAAACACCAAAAATTTTATGTTGAACCATTTTTTTTTTTTCAGAGTTTAAGCTGGGCTTTAAAAAAAAGGGGTCAGGTTCAAGATAAGGGTGTGCAAATTTGTGTTGCAGGAGTTCAAAACAATTTTTTTTTTAAATATTATATATATAAAAAATTTCTGGTCAGGGGGTTCATTTGAACCCCCTGACTACAACGTAGCGCCCCTGCCTAAAATCGACCCAACCAAACACACCCTAAATGTAGTTTTCTAACCTTCGGAAAATGCCAGGCTTAGAAATACTCAAAAGTTACAAGGGTTCTAGCTCCTCATTAATATTTAATACATTGAAGATAAAAGTCGGTCATGGTTGATTTTGCTGTACCATAAAGTTTAAAGACACAAAAAATTTGACATTGTTGAGGTGGAGATTGTTAGTAATAGGTAAAAAAGTGATGTCAGTGATGAGTGAGATCTAGTGAAAGTTTGCCAACTTACCAAATAAACAAGTGTGAAAAAAAAATTGTCAAATTTTTTGTGAATGTAGCATTACTCTTTTTTGTACGCTTACTCGACAAAATAGGTCAGCAATTCAAAGTCCTATTATTGATAGGAGTAGGACCGTCAAATACTTCACTAAGGGTAAGGATTGGGTCCAATGTTCATTGCACTGGACTCATTTAGATGATACCACATAAAACAACCATCCAAATGATGACACATGTTTTATGTGTCATCATTTAGATGGATCTGGTGCAACAGATGCTGGATGCAATCCAAGTCCCTTGAAGGGTAAGGATTGAAATCAAGACATACCTAATTGGAACTTGGAAGTCGTATTTTTGTTAAAAGTCTTTTCTTAATACTTTCAAGTGGTCACTAAACTCCAGTTCCAATTTCCTGTTTCCTTCATTCACCAAAAAAAAAGTTTGGTAGTTGATCCACTTGTAAGCCATGGAGAAGTATTACCTTGCTTGAGCTTGGTTCCATTAGCCAAGGGTTTTTGACACCATTTAGATATGAAATGATAAGATACTCTCAAGTTATGATATTAATACTCTCAAGACACTCGCTGGCCTGTGCAATCAACACACTTTCTTAAGGGAAGATGGGGCAAGTTATACTACACACAATACACATAGATGTAATTTCTTAAAAGTGCACACACACACACACACACACACACAGATGTAGGAGCTCCTAATTCATTCCTCTATGCCATAGCCCGCCATACAGAAGAGAGAGAGAGAGAGAGAGAGAGAGAGAGAGAGATAGCAATAATGTATTTTTGACATATATTTGCCAAGTGTAATAAAAATGGAAAAGAATGGGAGAGTTTTAAATAGGAGAACAACTTTAAGAGCACTCATATCAAAGGAGCTAAATATTTTAGCTTTTAGCTCTTCAAAAACCTATTTTATTTATTTTACCACCTTACTTTAGAAAACAGCCAATATCAATGGTTTTATTTTAACATTCAGCCCATTGAAATAATATAAACAACACAATAAAATATAATATCCAACACAATAAACATCAGCCACATCCACCACAACCCCATCCACAACCACAGCCACCACCACCTTCAACCACAACACCTAACCATCACAATCCCTCCAAATGCAACCCACCAAACCCAAAAAAATAACCACCTAAAACCACCATCACCACCACCCACATGGGCACAACCCCTACAAATCATAACCCCAACCACCCAAAATCAAATTTCAAACCCACCAAAATCCACTGCGAGACCCACGAGATGAGCCACTGATGAACCACGAAGTCGACCTACAACATTGACCCATGACTACAACTTGTGCCACCACCATCACAGTGGTGCTAAAGTGAAAAAGAAAGCCAAGAGGGGAGGAGAAGAAAAGAAGAAGAAGAAGAAAGTGAGAGACACAGAGATGCTAAAAAGAAAAAGAAAGGCAAGATAGGAGGATGAGAAGAAGAGGGAGAGGAGAGGGGAAAAAAAAAGAAGAAGAGAAGAAAGGGTGAGAGACAAAGTAACAGAGATGGTGAAGAGAAAAAGAAAGAAAGAGGAGTGACAGACATGATGAAAGAAAGAGAAAAAATATTTTAAAGGAAATATGAGAGAGAATGATATAAAATATTATTATTTTTTATAACTTTGGAGCTTCAGTAAAGTGTCATCTTGACACTTTATTGTAGCTTGGTAGCTAAAAATTATAGCAATAGCGTCATTGATGTAGCCTTATTTTGTGGTGTGGGTTGTTAAAAAATAACAATTTGGTAATAAAAGAGCTTCTTTTTTTTTTCTCTTTTTTGGAAAAAAGCAATATAAGAGCTTTGATGTGTGAATGCTCTAACAAAAAAATAATTCTATATACAACACAATATATGTTGAAGGATTGGGAGCCGGTGCAATTCACCTAATCCCCTCACAAAATTTTTTTTTTTTTAGTTTACTTTTTTACTTTTTCTTGTTTACTTTTACTTATTTTTTATATTGAATGATTGAGATTTAAAGTTGCCTTTTGCAACTTTAAATCTCAACCATCCATACCTGTAAGGACTAGATTTGAGTGCTTCTTCTGCTGGATGAATGGACTCAGACCAAACTAGCCCAATATAATGAATTTGTAGAGAGTGGGTGAAAGAGCTAGACTTTAGTGCATGGACAACAATTAATATGGTGTTCGGGACAATCAAACAGAGATGAAATGAGTTTATCATAGAATGTTTGTCCTCGGCGCAATCCGAGGAGCTCTTCCTTTTTATATATTGGATAACAATGATTATAGGAGTTCTTGAGATTGTTCCAGTGCCCCCCCTTTCCTGGAGGATCTCTTACATTATATACCCCCTTCTTGGAGGATCCCTTACATTATATACCCCATTCCAGTTGATCTTGGCCTTCCACTTGTTGATCATCCAAGACTATATTTGAGTGCATGTCCCATCAGATACCCTTTCTGGCATTTTGTGAGTTGCGGTAACCGAGGTAGCATTATTCAGAGGTCATTTCCTCATTAATGCGGTCAGGACGTTAGTTGTGGGTATTTAATACGGAGATGGAAGTTTCTCCTTGAATTGCTCCCCTACTGTGCTCTCATGGCTGATCCATTGTACCTGTCCTTTTCCTTGGGATGCTCTGGGAGGCTGCCTTTGATGGCATGCCGCTCTTCCCTTCTGTGATCTTGGTTCGCCGAGGACAGGATCGTCCTCGGCGATGTTTCAGGGCACCTTGAACTTGTTTCTTTTGTCCTCGGACATTTCTTTCTCCTCGGCGTGGGCCTTGGGCTTAATATAAGGTGGGTCGCGGCTGCCAAATTCTTTGACCCCACAATAGCACCTCAAAATCCTGTTGTCCGGCTTCTTGGACAGGGAGGAGGATTTTGATGTCCTTAGGCCTCTGTCATGGTTTGTCAAGTCTTGTCCTCTGTTAGTGCCAGAGTCTCTTCACTTGACCAGGGCACGTTCTTGGCGCTTCGGTATACGGAGCGTGCCCTCATTAAATTTTGGCAGCTCTATGCTCCTCACGTTCAACGGTGTGATGGTAATCTAACGACGGAGGATTTTTTCGCCTTTATGGGCGAGAAACCCGCACAATCCTCTTTTTTTTTTTTTTTTTTTTAATGTACTTGAACTTTTGTAATGTAACTGACCCTTTTGGTAATGGAATGTGCTCATTTCTTTTAAGGATAATGCCCAGTTATTTATTATGTCTTCATGCTTTTACTAACACTTGAATATCCTTAGTAGTGTGCTCCATCCTTTATTAATCGGACAATTAGGGATGTTACATTCACCATGCAACTTTTAATTCAAGCCTTAAAGTGCCTTAAGTGATGCTCATGGACGGGTAGGGCAGGTGATCCAAGGAGTCAGGTTCCATTCTGGATCCTGTTCGCCGCTTAGATAGGTGTTTAAAGTAGCTAGCTTCCCCATAAGTTTGAGCCCGAGGACCATGCAAGATCTTAGTTCTGTCTAGTACTTAGATTCTTTTGAAGTAACTAGTTTCCCTACAGGTTTGAGTCCGAGGACCATGCAAGATCTCGGTTCTGTCTAGTACTTAGATTCTTTTGAAGTAGCTAGTTTTTCCCACAGGTTTGAGTCCAAGGACCATGCAAGACCTTGATTCTCTCTAGTACTTAGATTCTTTTGAAGTAACTAGTTTCCCCACAGATTTGAGTCCGAGGATCATGCAAGACCTTGGTTCTGTCTAGTACTTCATCATTACTGCTTGGAGTGAAGGAACTTGTCCTCAGCGTTAGGAAGTTTGCCTCTAGAGTGATAACGGCCTCGGCCTTGCCTTGCCGAGGAGGGGTTCTTCCTCGGATTAGGCCCTTGGCCCAACACAAGCATGGACATGGGCTGCTTGGCCTTTCACCCCCACATGTGATAGTAGCCCCAACGTGCCTATTTTTCGCCGTTTCTGATTACGAGGCATCTTTTAACTATTCAAGTTACGTTCCTGACGTTTTGGTACGCGAGGCACGCCCTCATTAATATCTTTATGAAGTGACGTAGATCCAACGGCTGCTGATTTCTTTGGGAATTGGGCGGGATTTATTTCGCTTGTAACTCTTTCTTTGAATTTTGTGCGGATTAATTTCCACTAAATTTCGCCTTCTATATAAGGCACCCTGGGGGAATCGTTGTTCCTCATTTTCAAATCCTTGAGTTCTGCAGGAATCTCAAGTTCTCAACCCTTCAGGCATTCCCAAGGATCTTGCCAAGATCGTGATCATGGCCTAGGGAATGAGGTGGTCGCGGATAAAGGCAAGGGGAAGGAAACCAAGCCCCCCTCAGAAACCAAGGATGCCGCCAAGATCCAGGATGACGCAATTGAGGCAAAGGAAGCAGAGGCCAAAGATGTCACTACCTTTCATCCAAGCAAGAAAGAGGACCCTCCTCCTTCAGCCAAGAACCAAAGCAGGTGTAGATCGCATCAGATTTTTGGTGCGACAAAGTTCGGGTCTCACCTGGCAGCATATATTATGTGTGCATAAATGCGAAAGCGACCCAGGATTGATCAAGCAAATCAACAAGGACAAGGATAAACGGGTATTCTGTTTCTCAGCCTTGATAGCAGAACATCTTGCAGTTAGGGAAAAGGGGTTCATCTAGTGTTGCCTTTTCTTCTTTCTCATCGCCGGTACCACCCATACTGGCTTGATTGCTGCTAGAACAAGATTGTGAATCTACCATTCCCATGGGCTTTCTCTTTTTATAGTTAGCTTTAAAACAAGCCTGCCTAAGCCGCTTTGTATATGATGTATCTTTCCTTTATTTAATAAAAAATGCTGCAGTTTTTACTTTATGAATCTTTTCTTTCTCTGCAATGACTATTTCCTGAATGGGTATGTTGTTATTTTTCCCTCCAATGGGGCTTAGGGTTGATGTTGTTGATGGTAACGAAAAAATTGTCACTTTGACTTTAACAAAAACTGACAGTAGCACTCGGCCGCTAACTTTAAATAAGTTAACTATGTAGAAACAACTAGGAAAATAACCATGTGCTCTAAACCGCAGGCTGTGTAACCATCAAAGAATGTTGCCAGTGCGTGTTGATTTTCCCAAAGTAGGAGGTCCGAGGACCAAACATGGCTAAGGTTCCGTTTAACTGCATCAAAAGATTCCAGGATATCAATATATTCCTTCTGGAATAGAAGTTTTTGCAGGGAGATGGTGCCAACTGATTTTCCATCCATGCCTTGATTCTCGGCTTCTTTCTCCATTGGGGATTCAACGAACCGGGCTACTAGACCCGCGAGAACCAGCCCCTTGACAGAGATACGGGGTGTATACTTGATGTCAGAAGCCCTTAGGACTGTGCCCCATTTAGCAATCCTCCCCGCGTAATCAGTACTTCGAAGTGTAGACTTGAGCGAAAGCTGAGTTATGACAACAACTGCATGTGTGTTCTTGGAAATAAAGGGGAAGCTTTCGTTTAGCATGCACCACCGCCAAAATGACCCTCTTTAGGGACTCTTACTGATGGGAGCTTGATCCTACCATGATTAACCGTTGCACTTACTAATGCACAAGTTCTTTCCCACAGACGGCGCCAATTGTAGGGATTGGATTTGAGTGCTTCTTCTGCTGGATGAATGGACTCAGACCCAACTAGCCCAATATAATGAATTTGTAGAGAGTGGGTGAAAGAGCTAGGCTTTAGTGCATGGACAACAATTAATATGGTGTTCGGGACAATCAAACAGAGGTGAAATGAGTTTATCATAGAATGTTGGTCCTCGGCGCAATCCGAGGAGCTCTTCCCTTTTATATATTGGATAACAATGATTATAGGAGTTCTTGAGATTGTTCCAGAGCCGCCCCCTTCCTAGAGGATCCCTTACATTATATACCTCTTTCTAGTTGATCTTGGCCTTCCAGTTGTTAATCATCCAAGCCTATACTTGAGTGCATGTCCCATCAGATATCCTCTCTGGCATTTTGTGAGTTGCGGTAATTGAGGTAGCATTGTTTAGAGGTCATTTCCTCATTAATGCGGCCAGGACGTTAGTTGTGCGCATTTAACGCAGAGGTGGCAGTTTCTCCTTGAATTGCTCCCCCACCGTGCTCCCATGGCTGATCCATTGTACCTGTCCTCTTCTTTGGGATGCTCTGGGAGGCTGCCTTTGATGGCATGTCGCTCTTCCCTTCTGTGATCTTGGTTTGCCGAGAACAGGATCGTCTTCGGCGATATTTCAGGGCACCTTGAACTTGTTTCTTTTGTCCTCGGACATTTCTTCCTCCTCGACATGGGCCTTAGGCTTAATATAAGGTGGGCCGCAGTTGCCAAATTCTTTGACCCCACAATACCAATTGCATCAGGTGCAATACTCTAGGTATTGCATGTTGAAGGGAAAAACTTAGGTACGGTATGTACTGTTCATTAGATTTTCCACTAAAATTGTTCCACATGTTTAATTTACCCACGTAAACCCAAAAAGTGTCATTAAGTCATTTAACGGCAAATTTCCATCTCCATGCAAGTTGCCTAGAACCCGAAACCCTTGTGCTTGAATCTCAAGATCCTAACTCACGGCCACCAAGACCAGCAAGACCACCAACCCACAGCCACCAAAATATAGCTCATTTGTCATTTCATGCTAGAGATAATACAACTTTAAATACATGGGTCTTACAAATAGAGTAATGTTATAGTTTTACAAACTATTTTACAACATTTTTACAAACTGATGTTGTGGCCAAATTCTTACTAGTTCTTATCTGGGCCTACCGATAACATCACTTTTTTTATTTATCTACAATCATTCACCACATCATCAATTTGTAAAAGTTTTTGTAAAAGAATTTGTATCTCTAGCATTTTTCCTTACAAATATATGTGTCACTAATTGCAAGAAATAATTCAGATAAGAAAATGCTAGAAATATTATTAATTTTACTTGAAAATTTTACAAATTGACGTGACAATTAATATGATATGTGGACGTTAATAACCTATTAAATGCATTTTTGAATTATTTTTTGTGATTAATGATACATCTTTGTAAGCCTCATGTTGTAAAATTTATAATATCCCTAACATCATTCATTCAAATACTTGTTTATTATCTTCTTGAAGTATCATTAATACCATTCATTTCTACATCGTTTGAAAGTTTTTTTTAGTAAAATTTGTTATAGTTTTAGCATTTTTCCCAAAAAAAAAAACATATTACAAAATAAAAGGAATATATTTTCGTTATAAAAAAATTATGATATTAAATACTAGTTAAATATTATTTAAGTGATAACAAAAAGGCCCCATTTAAATATATCACCTCAGGCCTCTAAATTTGTTGGGCCGCCCCTGGTTGGAGAGAGTCTGACAAGGCTTTAGAGGCAGAGGTGACGCCAATGGGATTGTTGGTGACCACTTTTGCACAGGCTAGTGACTTCATCGGTGATATCAGAGTGGGCTATTGTGTTTAGGGGTGAGGTTGCCGAGCAAGTTTTTGCATTTGATTTTGTGGGTGGTGCTACAACTGTGGTAGGAGCTGAGGAGTTTGTAGGTAGTTAAGTTGGGTTGAGTTTGGGTCTATGATGATCCAATTGGAAAGGAGGTTTGGGTTTGTGAAGTTGTTTTTGTTTACTTGCCAATTTGCTACCATCATCGTTAATAACTTTGACTCTTCACAATACATTTAAATCAAATTTAAGTGGTAAATTGTTATTGGTTTTAATTTAAACTTACCACTTAAATTATTTTTTAAACACAAGTAACAGCCAATAACAACCTGACACCTATGATTTGTTGTGAAAGTATTGTGAAAATATTGTATACATATTCCTAATTTTACATAAGTTTTGCCCTAACAAGGAAGTGTAAATGCTTTTGTGTACTTAAAAGAGAGTCAATCAAGCTATGGATCTACAATAGCTTTTTTTAAATTACTTTTTCCCTTCAGTTCAGTTTCCCTTTAGTTACATAATAAAGTTAAGGCCTTTGTTCAAGTTTTGTTTCTGGTTGTAGAAAATAATATGTGGGTTATATATATGGATAAAATATGTGGGTTATATTTGGTGGCTCATATAGTGTGATGGTGGTTGGTGAATTTGAGAGAGATGATTGGATTGGTTTGGATTGGTTTGGATTTGTAAAAGAGTGAGGTGGTGGTTGGCTTGGATTTGAAAATTGGTTAGGTGGTGGTGCAGACTAGGTGAGGGTGGTTGGCCTTGACTAGATATGTTGATATTGTTGGCAACAGTGGTGGTGTGGTGGGGATGGACTGGGTTTTTATGTATTATTTATTTTAGATAATTGAAATTAGGAAAAGTATAATTATAGGAATTAATTAAATATGTAAACATGTGGCAAATTTTTATTGGTAAAATATAGAGTAAGATTGGAAAAATGGGACTGTGGATTTGGATTCCACTTAAAGACTGATATCAAACTAAAATGCAATTAAGATGATTGGATTACTTTGTACATTGAATGTAGTTTTTCTAAATTGTAGTTCTTTTTAAATTTTACAATTGATTGTCCCTTAGAAATACTCAAAAGCCAAAAGGGTCCAGCTCCTAATTATTAATGCATTGAAGATACTACGTATAAGTCAGCTAGGGTTGATTTTGACGCACACCAACCTATAAAAAAGGATGCGTCGGTGAATCAAAGTCAATAATTGCCCAATGTAAGCAATACCCTTTTTTTTGGAGAATGCAAGTAAGCCATACCTAACCAATGTAAACACTACGTTGGAAGTCGTATTTTCCTTACACGTCTTTACGTTCTAGGTGGCCAGTGACCACAGAGGTCCAGTTCCAATTTCCCATTTCCTTCGTTCCTCCGAAAAGAAAAAAAAAAATTTCCTTTCCCGTTTAATGTCTCTGCTTCACATATTGACTCTGCTCTGAATTTCACTCCTCTCGATCCAAAAAAAAAAAAAACAAAAAGGTTTCATTTAGAGTGGAGATTTGCTGCTGCGCCTCTTTGTTGTCTCCTTGGCACCTCTTTTTACCCTATAGTCAAAATCATTGAAGAAACACCTTGTAGTCATTCGTCAAGCCAGGTATACACTACTGTACTGACACTTTCCTTATCTCACTTGGTTTCCAAAATTCCAATAGTTTGTCCCTCTTTTTTTTTTTCTTTTTTTTTTTGGGTTTCTCTTTTGGGAGGCGTAGTTTGTCTTCTAAAACTTATGGTACTAAGATTTGATTGCTTATATAAAATGTTAGGGACTTTTGTGTTTGGGTGAAGAATTTGGAAAATTCACAAACGATAGGGATTTACTTTACATCCCTTTTATTTAAAATCCTATCATTTATCATTTCTTGGTTTGGATATAAAATATATGCACAAAGAAATTCCGACCATCCCCTCTATTTTGGTCCTACTTCCACCTATCCCTTACTGATAGAAACCAAATTTTAGTTTTTTTTTTCTGCGAAAAGGAACCAAAGATATTAAGCTCTTTTAGGCTTTTAGCCAAATAAAATTGCTCATAAGATTGCAGCCACAAACAAGATCACCATCTTGAGGTCTTCAATAGAAAGACTACTGCAGTAATTTCTTTAGTTAACTCCCGTAGCCATCTCTTTAATTGAAATCTAGGTATAAATATCTTTTTAGGTAATCCTGAAACATGAATAATGATACTTCGTCTTCTCACATTTATAGTGAGTTTAATCATTAAATTCATGGTGAAATTCACCATGAATGTGAAAAAAGGAAACACCATTTCTCCGTCCACCGAGAGAGTATCTAAGAATTTTTACTAAATAATACTAGTAAGACTTTTGTTAACGAATGAGTTAAGGGCATTGGTTAAAGGGTATTTAATTCTTTATTAAATAATATTTTATTTTGTACACATATATTAAAAAAAAGAGCGTAAAAATTGCTTTAACCATCCTTAAGGTTTTCCATTATTATACTCACTTCCCTTTTAGTTTGGAATTAGACATTCACTTACCATAAAATGAAAAATATTTACATTGATCTTCTCTTGATGAATGAAAAAAGACTTTAAGAGATAAAGGATTTGGATTTGACCAAATCTACCAAGAATATTAAACCTTTAAAATCCTTAGATTTGAAATGATATCTAAAATCAAGATGTTTAAACCTACTGATTTAAAATCCAACTTCAAGTTTCCAAACACAATTTGAGATTTCCCAAAGAATTTACCCAAACAAAGCATTTGATAAATTCCCCCTCTCAAATTCAGATGCTTCCCCCAATCTTGGCTCCAAATTCTTTACCCAAACACACGGTTAGATGTTATTAAAATAACACTTCTTTAAATGTCCTTAGTAGGGGTGTACAGCGAACTCGTCAATTTGCCAAAACCGACCTGATTCAACCCAATGTTAGTTTTTAAGGGTTGGTGGGTTGGGTTATGATTTTTTTTTTTTTAACGATGGGTCGGGTTAGTTTCAAGTCATAAGATTCACAAATCCCCCTAAACTGACCTAACCTACCTATATTTAATATATATTCAAAATTAAAAAAATATTATATAATTTTATTATTTACTTTTTTGCCCCTCTTCCTAAATAAAACTATAACCCTAAGTTCTCCTCCCATAGTTTGTATTTATTCGGCGTTATGATCATGATTATTTGGTTATAAATTTGCTCTTATTTGTGGTGATGTTGTTTTAATGCTCAATTTAATAATAATAATAATAATAATAATAATAATAATAAATGTCCAACCTATGAGTTCAACCCAACCCAACCTAACCTAATCCACGCGGATTGGGTTGGGTTGGGTTAGACCCCTGTGTAGTGTTGGGTTGAGTTGGATTTTTTTTTAACCTACTATGGTAGGTTGGGTTGAAAAAACTCCTTAACCCGACCCAAGCACACCCCTAGTCCTTAGCAAGGGGGTGGCCATAGCCCCAACAACACAAATTAATGTGATTACCTAACTCATATATATGGTTAGTAATCCTATTCAAATACAAAATAAAAACAAAAATATAATTTTTACCCCAAAAAAAAAAAAAATCTCTTATCAGTAGGGCTGTCTAGTCAACCGCCGAACCTGACCCACCTACCACTGTCGACTGAACCCGACCCGTCGCCGATTGAACCGACTTCTACGACAGTCGGTGATGGATTGCTTCCTCCAGAACTCGACTTAGGCGGGTCGGACGTCGGTTCTCCTACTTCAAAATCTGAGAAACCCGAACCAACCGACCCACAAATATTCCGACGTTATTTGATAAATTTGGCAAGTTTTGAGATGTTTTTTACTAGATCTTGGCTAGATTCAGCGAGATCTTGGTTAGATTCGGCGAGATCTTGGCTAGATCTAGCCGAGATCTTGGCTAGATCTAGTGAGATTTCACTAGATCTAGTCGAGATCTTGGCTAGTTCCGGTGAAATCTCACCAGATCTGGTTGAGATCTTGGCTAAATCCGTCTAGATATCACCAGATCTAGTCAAGATCTTGCCGAAAATGGCCTAGATCTCTCCTGATTTGGCGAGATCTTAAAGGATTTTGGCTGATTTTCATTGTTTTCTCGCCGGATTTTCTCTATTTTCTAGATCTCGACTCCGACCGATCCGACCGCCATTTGTTGATGCTCCAACCCGTCCGAATCGATCACCCTCTCGGTTAGCGGCAAGTTGAGAGCTCGTCCACCCGATTTGGTCGGGTCAGATGCAGGTTGAGCCCAAACTCAATTCGACCCAACCCATGGACAAGCCTACTTATCAGGGGCGGCTCAAGGCCTAGGCCTCCAATTTTTAGAAGATTTCACCCTAAATAAAGGCCCTAATTTGTTATAAAAGGGCCAAAATTGTAGAATAATGTTAGACATAATATATATGAGTTAGGTGACGGAAGTTAATGGAAGGACTAATAATTCTCATTTTTTAAACTTGAAGGATCAATTGTGCGCTTTCAAAACTTGAGGGGCCAAAAACGCTTGGTAGATCAACTTAAAGGATCAACAATATAGTTTCACTTAAAATTAACAAACTGATGTGACAGTGCATGTAATTGGTGGAATTCAATTATCTAATAAATGAATGCTTGAAATGTGTTTCAGTGATTGGTGACATTTCAATTTGTAAGGTCTTTTTTTTTTTTTTTTTTTTTTGAGAAACATCAATTTGTAAGTTATATGTAGTAAAAGTTGTTATATCTCTACTCTCTAGTAAAAATTGTACTACCTCTAGTATCATTCTTACTCACATACGAAGAAACATTAAATCTAGGGGAAAAAAAAATGTTTCATTCTAGTCCAAACTTTAGGAAAATCCGTAAATGTAGTAATTGAAATTATGTGCACTAAATTTCGATTTATAGGCCAAATCAGAGGGGGTAATGTTTCTTTCATTCTTCCCCTCTCCCTTTTGCATTCTAGATTTTATTTTTTCAAGGAAAAAGAAATCATATATCAATACTACTTGTTTGACTCTTTGCCCATCAGCACTTAACGTACATATTATTTTTGAGTTCACTAAAAGAAACCGTACATACTTTTAGAAAATCAGAATTTGGAGGATATTATATTGACAGCAAATTCAAATATAGGGACTAAAATGCATTCTTCCGTCATAATTTATTTTTATTTTGTACATGGACAAAATATTTGATGTCCCTATCGGTATATATTATGCAGGGACTTGCCAATGGAAATGTTAGGCTCAATTCTTGAACTTGGAAAAATGATAATGGTTCCTATTAGGGAATATTACAATTATCATAGAGGATTTGGTGAAAATCTGAAGAATCTCAAAAGGAAACGGAAAGAATTAGAATGTGGGAGGTTGGACGTAGAATCAAGATTGGGGGCAGAACTTTTTCCAGGAAAGAGACCAAAGCAAGTAGTTCAACTTTGGCTTCAAAATGTAGAAACAATTGATGGGGAAATAGAAGCAATTGAACAAGAAGCTAGCACAGGGAAGTGTTCTCGTGTGCACATAGGAAAACTTGCTTGCGAGAAGATACAAGAAGTGGAGGAATTGATTGATCAAAGAGGCGGGTTTGTTGATAGTTTGGTAGTTGATCCACCTGTAAGCCGTGGAGCTGTATTGCCAACTACAACATTAGTGGGAGATAGTACAGCCAAAAGAACAATGGAAAATATTTGGGAACACTTATTAGGTGAAGATATTAGAAAGATCGGTGTTTATGGTATGGGAGGAATTGGTAAAACGACTATCATGAAACAAATCAATAATCTTCTATTAAAAGAAACGGACAAGTTCAATTATATCATTTGGGTCACCGTGTCAAAGGCATTCAATGTTATCAACCTACAAAATGAAATTGCATGCAAGTTGAATTTAGATCTCTCTGAGTTCAAGGATGAAACAACAAGGGCAGGAAAGATAAACTTAGCATTGGAAAATAGGGATAGGTATGTCTTAATCCTAGATGATTTGTGGGAAGCATTTCGTCTTGACGATGTAGGGATCCCAGAACCTACTTCAGCAAATGGATGCAAATTAGTGTTGACAACTCGAGATGTTGAAGTTTGTAACAAAATGAGTTGTGAGAATATTAAAATGGAGCTTCTTTCGAAAGAAGAGTCGTGGAATTTGTTTTTGGATACAGTGGGTCGTGATATTTTAAATACTCCCAATTTTGAAGCAATTGTGAAAGAGGTTGTTAAAGAATGTAACGATTTGCCTCTTGCGATCATCACGATAGCAGGAAGTTTAAAAAATGTTGTTCATGCTTCAGAGTGGAGGAATGCATTGGAAGAGTTGAGGACATCAATAAAGGGGCCTAATAATATAGATAGTGCAATATTTGAGAGGCTTCGATTTAGTTATAAACGCTTAAAAGATGAGAAACTCCAACATTGTCTTTTGTATTGTGCACTATACCCCGAAGACTACAAGATTGATAGATACGAGTTGATACAACATTTGATTGATGAGGGGGTAATAGAAAGAATGAGGAGCAGGCAAGTAGAGATTGATAAGGGTCATACCATGTTGAATAAACTTATAAATGCTTGCTTGTTAGAAGGTGGGTCCTACAATATGTTTTCTAATAATGTGTATTTTGTGAAGATGCATGATCTAATAAGAGACATGGCCCTCCAGATTGCTGGTCCTAAGTTCATTGTAGAAGCTCGGAAGGGATTACAAGATTTTCCAGATGAAGAAAAATGGGGAAAAGATCTTGTAAAGGTTTCTTTGATGGACAACTATATATCAAAAGTTCCTTATATATCACAAAGGTGTCCTAAACTTTCAACCTTGCTGCTACAAAATAATATCTTTTTGAGAAGTATCCCGGATTCTTTTTTTGTGCATTTTCATGAACTTAATGTTCTTGATTTATCTGAAACTAGCATTGTGTCTTTGCCAAATTCAGTTTCTGACTTGGAGAATCTTACTACATTAAGGCTTATGTGGTGTAAAAATTTAAAGCACGTGCCTTCATTAGCAAAACTTACAGCATTAAGGAGGTTGGATCTTACAGGATCAGGAATTGAAGAAATACCTCATGGTTTGGAAATGTTGGTCAATTTGAGATTTCTTTGTCTTGATGATGCACGCCATCTAAAGAAGTTTCCACCAGGGATTTTACCTAAAATGTCTCAACTCCAGTACCTCAGATTTGATTGGTTCTCAAAAACTTTAAAAGTGAATGGAGAGGAGGTTGTAAGCTTGAAGAAATTAGAGCATTTTGAAGGCCAATTTTATGGTGTAAACGACTTCAATACATATGTAAGATCCTTGGAGGAGGGAGGACCAAGCCATTATGCATTGTTTGTGGGAGAAGTAAAGACAGGTGACCTTTTTGGAAAATGGATGGTCGAGGGAAAAACTGTAATCTTAAACGATTGCAATATAAGTCTGCTCCCGACAGACATTCAAACTCTAAGAATTAATAAATGTCACAATTTAAGAAGTTCATGCGATGCTCCATCTTTGAAATACACAAGAGAACTGAAGTCTATTTATATTTGGGAATGTGAAGAAATAAATGACATTCTTTCTTATTCTTACATCTTTCCTCTTCAGAGCCTCGAGGTTGTAGAACTTCAACATTTGAATAACTTACAGGTACTGTTTAAGGAAGAGAGAGTTGCATCAATACCGGGGGTCCAACCTGGGACCTTTTCCCGTCTCAAAATATTTACATTATCTGAATGTCCAAATATAAAGAAGCTCTTCACGCCTGCACTACTGCTTAACCTTGGCAACTTGGAAGAGATTAGTGTTGCATGCTGTGAGCAATTAGAGGAAATAGTAGCTGCAGCATCTGATGGAGTTGAAGAAAAAGCAAAAGAAATAGAGGAAGGAGTGGACATATCCATATTCCCCCGATTGAGGAAATTGTTATTATGGTTTCTACCAGAACTGAAGACCATCTGCAGTAGCAATAATGTAATAGCTGGTGATTATCTGGAAGAAATTTTGATAAAAAATTGTCCGAAGCTTAAGAAATTACCTCTGTCTCTGCGCTTTATTAATGGACAGCTATCTCCTCTCCCTTCTTTAAGATGCATTGAAACAGAGGAAGAATGGTGGGAATTGCTGGAATGGAACCATCATGATATGAAGAATGTCCTTAAACCCTTCTGTCGACCGTCAATTTTATTCAAGAATATCCAAATGGGTATGAATCTTTCTTCACCTTTTTCTTTTAAGCTCCCTTGAATTATCCTTCCTATAAAATTGATTTTACAATTGGTTTGTTTTCGATGTTTTGATTTGATAAGCCAAAGCTGACTAATGAAATGATTTTGTGGCAATCCCTTGTTCCTTTGGTTTAATTGCTTATTATTTGACTTTGTGTTGTGTTATCAACTTGTGTTCCTCCTTGACTTGGGATGCTCTTTATTTTCAGAGATTAGTTCTGAAAGCTGCTGTCGATTTTTGCCAGAAATTTGAGGTGGAAGTGGCAGAAGCACTTGGAATACATTGCACTATTACCAGTGCAATATAGGAAGGTTTCGAGCCTCAAATTAATGCAAACTCTTAAGCCTAAATGGGAGATAGCAACTACTCTGCAGGATATTTCGGTTTTGATGATGTAATTTTTGATTGGGTGCCTAGGAATGCTAATGAATCAGAGCCCATGTTCTAGTTCAGTGGGTGACAAAACTCCTTTGTCTTTGTGGATGTTATATCTGAGTGTTTTCCCTTCTAAATTCTAAGCCGTGGCAACCTTTTAGAGCATTGGAGTTTCTGAAACTCCAGAAGAAAAAAAAAAAAAAACATTTTAAATACCATTCACTTTGGGTTGAGTTTTTTTTTTTTTTTTTGGCTATATATATATATATATATATACCACCGCACACCCTTGGTGCGATAATTACTCCACAAGTATTAATGCTTGTGTGGTGTGGGGAGTAAGGGCCGGGGTTCTGATGGTCTAAATTTGGCCGAGAACGGACTGTGGTCTATCTCTGTATAGCAATTTTTTTTCTTCTTCTTCTTTATCTTTGTATTGCAAGTTTTTTTTGGGAGTATTGCAAGCCTTTTAATTATAATTTAACTAGTTAGTTTTCTTTTTATATTGAGAAACTATTAAATAGTGTTTTAACGTTGTGAAATAGTATAATTTATCGCTTTTTAATGGTAAACACGGTTGAAAGTTAGGCTGTGTTTGGTTCCAGTAAAATATTTTCTGGAAAATAGCCTATTTTCGGGAAAGGAAAATATTTTCAAGTGTTTTGTTGCATAATGAAAATTGTTGTAGAAAATAATTTCATGTGTTTGGTTCTATTCTGAAAATGCTATTTTCCTACACATTTTTCACATTTTCTCAGCTATTTTCTCAGCATTCAAACAAATTTTATTATAAAAAATTTCAAAATCACAGCAAACTCCGGCAATCAAAAGCAGAAACAAAACCAAAGAAAAAAAATATCAAATTCGGGTTCGATCGGGTTCTGGGTTCGATCAGCGCGGTGCGAAGGCGATGGGTTCTGGGTTCGTGGTGAAATCGTGCGGCAGAGGCGAGATCGAGCGGAGGCGATCGAAGGCGATCGCCGGCGATTGAAGGCGAGATCGAGCGGAGGCGATCGAAGGCGATCGCCGGCGATTGAAGGCGAGATCGGCGCAGTGCAATCGAAGGCGAGATCGACAAGGTGCTCGGGGTTCGCCGGCGACGTCTCCGGCGTGATTTGGGCTCATCTTCTTCCTCTCGTGCTCTCTCTCTCTCTCTTCGTGCTCTCTTTCTCTCTGTTTTCTGGAAAACGTTATTTGAAGTGAAAATAAAAATGGAAATTCTTTTCACCCTTGACTCACGGTCAACTGAAAAGGATTTCCGGAAAATTGATTTTCCACGCGCAATCAAACACCCGAAATTACAGAAAAGCATTTTCGGAAGTGGTTTTCACCCAAAACAAACGTAGCCTTAGATAAGCATTTTTTCCTATGTGGCAGCACGTCCTTTAATAGTAGGAAAATACTTATGCTATTGTATATAGATATTAGATTAGCCTATTACAACATTAAGAGTAACTAATCAATAAGATGGTATCTTATGAGACAGTCTTGAGTGACAAACTTCTCATAACATTTGAAATCCGCACATATTGGGAGAGGCAGATCTAAAAAGACACTATTTCAGTTCAAAAAAATGAGTGTGTAACTGTGTAAGTATAACATGATGTGTAGCAAACTATCATTTTCCTAATTAAAAAGATTTATAACTTAACTGATACTTGCATCCAATGGAACGTCCTTGCAATGTAAATATCCAATTATTAAAAATAGGTAATTATAGGTATACATTACACTATTAATGTAAATCTTACATTGTAGACTAAATATATATGTATAATATTATGGCTAACTCGTTCTTAAGATCTCATAATATTCATGAGATTCTGGGTTAAAAATCTTTTGCCAACATTTTGGGCCACCTCAAAGAAATTTTCCTTGTAATAAATAACCTGGGGTACGATTTAAATCTTACCTTACAAATACAAATGTAATCTATAATAATTTTCCTTAAAAAACAAAACGTGTAACTGGGGTTTTTTTTATAAAATAACTACAAAACCCAAACAATATTATTAGTTAGGCAACGTTTCAAACATATTGCATTTCTAACAATTCGACTTTAGAGGAGTCGATTTCACTGTTCATATCGCCTATTTTTTGGGCCACGTAGATAGAGAAATCGAGTCTATTATACTCATTTTTTATACAAAGAAATCGACTTCAGGGAAGTTGGTTTCAATACGAAGAAAACGACTCCAGTGCAGTCGTTTTCTTTGTATCGAAAACGACTTCACTGAAGTCGATTTCACTCTTTACATATTCAAAAAACCGGACCTTCAAATCTTCAAAGAAACCTTCAAATCTTCAAATCGACGTCACAACCTTCAAATCCAAAACGGACTGGATTCGTCGCGCCTCGCCGTCGGTGTTACTAGGTTCGTCGGCGCCTGGGTTCGTCGGCACGGCGCCTGCTTGCTCGTCGGTGGTTCGTTTGCTTCTTCTGTGTTGACAACTGAAGCTTCTTCTGGGTTCGTCGCTGTGTGGAGTTGGGTGTTGTGTTGACAACTGAAGCTTCTCTGGGTTCGTCGCTGTGTGGAGTTGGGTGTTTGGGCAAATCGACTTCAGTGGAGTCGCTTTCAATACAAAGAAAACGACTCCACTGTAGTCGTTTTCTTTGTATTGAAATCGACTCCACTGAAGTCGATTTCTATGTAGAAAAAACGAGTATAAAGGACTCGATTTCTCTATCTACGTGGCCCAAAAAATAGGCGATATCAACAGTGAAATCGACTCCTCTGAAGTCGAATTGTTAGAAATGCAATATGTTTGAAACGTTACCTAACTAATAATATTGTTTGGGTTTTGTAGTTATTTTATAAAAAAACCCGTGTAACTGCCTTCTCTGTTAGCTTTCTATGTGAATCACACGCCAGATCAGAACATACAAAACGAGCTTATAAGACTTGAGTTTTAAGGCCTAAATCGAGGGGGGAATGGGCTAAATAACTGTGAAAAGAATTTGTATATAGTTAGTTAGGCAATGCTTGAAACTATAAGGGAAAGTAGACATCTCGAGTTTTAGAAACTCGAGATCCATAACATAAATTTCGAGTTTTACAAACTCGAGTTCCATGCAAAAAAAATTTTAGTTTTATCGCCCCTATAGTGGCGTTTTTAAGTCCTATAGTGGCGTTTTACAGCCCTATAGCGGCGTTTTTCTGCAAAATTTTTTCCTAAGTGTCAATACCAGGTTCAGGGAGCCCTATAGTGGCGTTTTTAAGCCCTATACTGACGTTTTAAAGCCCTATAGCGGCGTTTTTCTGCTAAATTTTTTTATAACTCCATTTTTAAGCTCTATAGTGACGTTTTTAAGCCCTATAGCGATGTTTTTCGAACTCGAGTCTTTAAAACTCGATTTTGACGTGGATTTTTTTTACAAATCGAGACTTAAAAACTCGATTTTTATTTGGAACTCGAGTTTTAGACACTCGAGATGTTAGTTTTCAACTTTGTTTTGCTTCGTGACAACTAACTAAATTTTTTAATATTTATTGTTATTTAGAAAAAAAATTCCTAAATCGAGTGTTTGAAACTCGAGATGTTAGTTTACTATAAACTTCTGAAACGTTGCCTACTAACTATATAGTTTGGCAACCATGGTTAATTCCTAATTTTGGCCCGGTGAACTGATGCTGATATTACGTTAGCTTTTTGCCCAAAGCCCTCAAATATTCTTAAACCCTTCCCAAAGAAAAGAGAAAAAACACACGCTTTCAACAAAAAAATACTTCTACTCAAATACACTCCTAGGTCCCTACCAAACCCATATATACAAAAACTCGTACATGCAAAAAGCGAAGCACCAATGATGAATACTGGCTTTTAAGCTTATTAGCCCCATCGAAGCGCACCCACAAGGAAGAACAACCTTCCACACCACATCCACATGGCCACTGTGCCTGCTTTCCTAAACCCATCTTTCCTCTCTCCAAACCCAAAACCAAAAGCTCCCCAACCATCCACCACCACTTTTTCTCTTACCAAACCCTTTCTCACTCTACCTCCTCCTCCTCCTCCTCCTCCTTCTTCTTCATTTCGGCAGCAACGATGTCGTTTGGCACCTAAACCAACCTCTGCGGTATTAAAGGTTGCATTTTTTTTTTAATGCCCACCATCTGTTTGACAAAATGTTTATGAGTGCGATTACATTACTTTTTGTTTTTTTAGGATCATTTGGGTCGTGTTACTAAGACTTGGAGTGATCTCACGAGCTTAAATCACTGGGTTGTGCGTGACTATTACCGTCTAGTGAACTCTGTGAATGCTCTTGAGCCGAAGATTCAGAGTCTCTCTGATGAACAGGTTTCTGGGTTCGAGTTCTTTTTCTCTTTGCTGCAGTTTTAATTTTGGGAGAGTGCATTTTTTGTATAAGGGTTTTTGTTTGTGTTTGCATTTATAGCTGACTGCCAAAACTGTGGAGTTTCGTCGCCGGTTAAGGCAAGGGGAGACGCTTGCCGATATTCAAGCTGGTTGAACTTGCACTATCCGTTTTTCTGTTTCAATTTCAAATGTTTAGAACCTTGAATAATGCTTTTGTTAATTTTATAATGTTAATGTTTGTTTGATTGTGATCTTTGCAGAGGCATTTGCTGTTGTTCGTGAAGCGGCGAGGAGGAAACTTGGTATGCGCCATTTTGATGTCCAGGTATCTCTCTTGTTAGTCTTGTATACACATGCTATACGCAAATTTTACTGCTGCTTATTCACTTAAAATACAAAATTGAGCTCATTACATGTTGCGAATGTCGATAATAGATTATTGGTGGAGCAGTGCTTCATGATGGGTCTATTGCTGAGATGAAAACGGGGGAGGGAAAGACATTGGTGTCCACACTAGCAGCGTATCTTAATGCCCTGACTGGTGAGGGTGTTCATGGTATGTGGTCTCTCATAACTTGTTCGCTACATGGTTTTAGTTTCTGTGACAAATGAGAAAATTTTATGGGAAATTAGTACATTGGTCAATAAAGCATAGTTTTAGAATTAGTTGATACTAGGCTCCTGAACAGCTATCATATGTAATTTGTAAGAAAATTTTGGGAGGAGAATCTATGAGAAATACTTGAAGGCCCAAATATATAGGTCATTGTTAAGTTTGAGAATGCCAAGAACATGTATGAGTGAGTTCATGATTTTCTGAAAAATGTAAGAGCATACTAATTAGAATAATATCATATGAAAGGATACGACCTCCTATGACATAAGAGGTGCTTTGTGTCTTTTTCTATAGGTACTAAACTTCTTCGTAGTTTGTTTAAATTCTATTTGTTAAAGTCTTGTATAAAATGATTTATTTTGCACATTGAGCTCTATCAAAAATAACACCTCCTACCCTTGTAAGTGCAAGGTGGAGGGCATGATTGTGGGTTCAAAACTCACTGGGCACATAACTCACCAATAAAAAAACACAATACTGTGGGTACTTCAAGGCTTTAGTAGGATTGGAGGTGCATTGGGTCCTTTTTTTACTTAATTTTGATGAATTTGTTTGTTGTCTATATGCCATATTAATATTGTTGTTCTTTCTCTCTCTCTCTACAGTGGTAACCGTTAATGATTATTTAGCTCAACGTGATGCTGAATGGATGGGTCGTGTTCATCGTTTCTTAGGTCTTTCTGTGGGTCTAATTCAGGTAATTGCCTGTGAATCCAGCCAAAAAAAAAAAAAGAAAAAAAAGAGAAGAAAGAAAGAAAAGGTAATTGCCTGAGTAACTGTAAATTTTCAAGTACAGGGCTAAGCTTGGCTAGTAGCCTAGTACCTGGGTCCTTCTGATGTAATGTTGGGGACATAAGGGCTGGGCCTCCTGACTTCCAGTAAATTTATTTTGTATACAATGAAGATAGGTGTAAATCACCATTCAAACACACATCTATCGTGCAGCTTAACAGAGATTTGATCTTTGGTTGCTTGTGTATATAGAGGGGTATGACAGCCGAAGAGCGAAGATCCAACTATCGATGTGATATAACATACACCAACAATTCAGTAAGTAGTTTCCTCTTTTGTGTAGTACAGTACATTGATGCTTGTACTTATCTAAAAAAAAGTAGTACATTGATGCTTGATGCTGGTCTTTTATGGCTTTTTGCAGTTATTTAAAATTGTCTTCATGCATTTGAATAATGACTTTTATGTGCTTTATTTATTTATTTATATTTTGTTACTGCTTTTTTTTTTGGTTCTAAATGTCATCAGGAACTTGGTTTTGACTATCTGCGCGATAATCTTGCTGGAAATAGTGGACAACTTGTGATGAGATGGTATTTTCCATAAAATTAATTGAAGTTCAGCTTTATTCATGTTATTGGACTCTTAGCAATATTTTTCTTTGGAACAGGCCAAAGCCATTTCATTTTGCGATAGTTGATGAAGTTGACTCAGTCCTTATAGATGAAGGAAGAAATCCTTTGTTAATCAGTGGGGAGGTGACGTCCTATATTTTTAGTGTTGGTTATTTAAAAATAAGAATCGACAATAGTCAAATTTGTAGCATTATCTTGTTAACAGAATATCCTTCCTTTTCTGTATTTCAGGCCAGTAAAGATGCTGCACGATATCCAGTTGCTGCTAAAATAGCTGAGCTGCTTGAGCAGGGCCTTGTGAGTCCAGTCTTTTACTTTCTTGTTTGGTTAAGTGACAAATTTATTGTCCTTGAGCAGTTCAGAAGACTCTTGTAATTTGGATTCATCATGTTTTAAGTAAACTAAACCGCTCTCTAAAACAATTCTGTTGACAGCATTACAATGTGGAGCTTAAAGATAATTCAGTGGAGTTAACTGAGGAAGGGATTGCACTTGCTGAGACTGCTCTTGAAACAAATGACTTATGGGATGAAAATGATCCTTGGGCTAGGTCAGTATCTCTTGCTTATGTTGTCAATGTGATATTATTACTGGTTGTGACAAAGTTTGTGTAGACCATCAACATTAACTCCTGTCTATGTTCTCTTGTATCTTTCTCTATTATTTGCTTTTTAGATTGTTCTTTCAAGTAACTACAAACCAACCTTTACTTATAAAAAAAAAAACTACAAACCAACCTTTTTCTTTCCCTGGGAAGTTTTAACAACTCTTATTTTCTTTGATTCACAATCCTCCAGTGATTGAAGTGAATATTGAGTTGTTTGAACTTACTAGTTATTTTGTTCAATTTAAAATCAGCAATATTGACTTGTTTTTATTTAACTTACAACTTACTAGTTAGTACTGAATCATCACAGGTTTGTGATGAATGCTTTGAAGGCTAAAGAGTTCTATCGGCGAGATGTTCAATACATTGTTAGAGATGGGAAGGCTCTCATAATCAATGAGGTATTACTTATACGTATTTGTGCATTTTAATTCTCTAAGAATGTTCCTTTATCAGATAATTAGCTTCTCTTCTTTTGTTCTGATTTGTATTTTTATATTTGTGCTTTATGTATTTTGAGTTATGGTTATTGTAACTGTCATACAATAAAAGTTCATGCATGTTATGCCCAAATAATGCTGGCTTTTGCTATGGCAAGTATTGATTTAGTGAGTTTCTATGTCAATAGTAAGAAAATTACAAAGCAGAGCACTTATCAAAAGATTACAAAGAAGAGTGATTAAGAATCCCAATCCACTTAACCGAAATCTGTGTACTCTGTGCTCATCCCAGCAATTTGAAAGATAAAATTTTTTATTGATATTTTTCTCACCAATTTCCTTAGACTTACATTAGCGATATGTAAATCTATGATATTTTTATCGTCTACAATCAGCTAATCATATTCACGAATAATTTTTTTTTTTTTTTTTGGATAAGTAATATATTAAAATCAACTCCACTGGGGACTGAACCCATATTTTATGAGTAAGTAGATGGAAAATATCTGAAATTGGATAATAAGGACAGCAAATTAGTTAGGCTTAAGCATCAATGAATGCCTAAGGGCTCCCCTAGTTTTGAGGAAAATGAGAAGGAAATTAATTAGAGTTGAAGTTGAGTAATATCTTGTAGAGCAAACAGATCATGTATATACCAGAAACAAAATATGCACATGGTTTATTTTTTTACTTAGAAAACAAAATATATGCACATGTTTTTAATTTTTCCAAATCAAAGGAACTCTTGACCTTTGGAAGTTGTTCCAGATGCAACGATTTAAGTATATGTTATGCACAAAATGAGGGCTCTTGTATGAGGACACTGACAGATACCATTCAATAGGGGTATAGTTCAAGTTCTGGACTTGCTTGAGGAAAATGATTCATAGTGGTGTTTCCAATGGAGATGTCCAGGATTCAAATTCTAAAAAATTCAAAAAAAAAAAAAGGACCTGGAAGCAGTTTTAGACAATACCATGGAGATAGAGAAACTGTGTAATTTTAAACAAAGGGAGCTCATACTTCTTATAGCATGATGTTTATTACCATATCAGTTCATTTTAAGGGGAAGGAATTTTGGGTGGATGGCAGACTAGATAACCATGTCCAGAGGTTCCAAAACCTTCTTTTATAACAGGCATGATTAGGTGCTGTTTCTCAGTAAATTGTGTTTTATGCTCTTCAATTCAAATTTTGTTGTTACATTAACTAGGAGTTATACTAAGTATACTTATGAAAAATAAGAGTTGCGCTAGTTGTAACTTAAGCCTATTATATTACATGCTCATCTTTTGTGGTATTAAATCATGTTGTTTTGAAAGATGCTTATTGTTAATGGATTGGACATTAAAAAAAAACATATGCAGCTGACAGGCAGAGTTGAAGAGAAAAGGAGATGGTCTGAGGGGATTCATCAGGCTGTAGAGGCTAAAGAAGGTCTGAAGATTCAGGTATCTTGATGTT
Organism: Quercus ilex subsp. ballota; assembly: GCA_032727855.1. Classification (NCBI taxonomy): domain Eukaryota; kingdom Viridiplantae; phylum Streptophyta; class Magnoliopsida; order Fagales; family Fagaceae; genus Quercus; species Quercus ilex. The sequence continues at coordinate 32,115,307 of CM064916.1, read as the reverse complement.
TAACATTAGGTTATGAAGTTTGTTCTGCACATTTTTATGTTTGTGTTGAACTTATCTGATTCAAAGCGTCAATTTTACACTTGTTAGGCTGATTCAGTTATTGTGGCACAAATCACATATCAATCACTCTTTAAGCTTTACCCAAAGCTGTCAGGGATGACTGGGACTGCAAAAACGGAGGTATGGATGTTAATATGGATTTTGACATTGTAATTAACTATATTTTGAATTTAATGCTTTGCTAGATTTTTGCAATGCATTTCTCACAAAAAGAGTTATTATTGCAGGAAAAAGAGTTTTTGAAAATGTTCCATATACCAGTTATTGAAGTGCCCACCAATCTTCCAAATATTCGTAAAGATTTACCCATCCAAGCTTTTGCTGTAGGGCATTCGATATTTATTCTTGATTTTGTTTTAGGTTTTCTTTATTTCAACTTGACTAATGACTTGGGTTGTGTTATTTTTAGACTTCTCGTGGAAAATGGGATCATGTTCGTCAAGAAGTTGCATACATGTTTAGACTGGGTCGTCCTGTTTTAGTTGGAACGACTAGGTAAATCTCTGGTTTGCTTGTCAATATACCTGTTTTAACAATCTTGCACTATGCTTTGTCTGTGACTAATTTAATCTCCCTCTATTTTACATCCTAATGTTTGTTAGTTCATAACTTGACTTCTTACAGTATGTTGGATGTTTCTTGCTGTTGCACTTATTTGTGCAAGGACCTAAACTTTGTAGTAATCTGGCTCTTCTATGCATAATGGCAATGAAATATTGATGATAAAAAAATTGTCACAGCAATAAGAGTTTCCATATCCTCATGAAGCCCTTCCACTGGTACCAAGTAGGCTAAGGTTAATATTCCTATGGTTCTATGAAGTTTAATCTTGAAATGGCTTGTTTTGAATAATAAATTAATCATTAGAAAGAAAATTGCATGAGCAGATCCTTCCTTGATAGTAATATATGGAGGAAGGAAAAGCAAAGCATTCCATGCCCTATTTTGAGGTGGTAACTTGTTTTGGAATATGAATGCATACCTTTCAGATTATGATTTACAAAGGGATGAACATGACTTTGTCATTTATTGTAATTTAATGCTATTAGTTATTTCCTTTAGGCCCATCAAGTTAAGTTAGTGATTTATTTATTTTTGCATTGGTGCCGTTTGATGTCAATCACCTTGGTTTAGTTTGAATACTGAAATATCTTACCTTATATGCATCCAACTAGTAATATTATCTTTTGAAGGCTTCAAAGGCTGCTGATTTATGACTAAGAGCTCTTATTTTCTTGGTGCAGTGTGGAGAATTCTGAACATTTGTCTGATCTGCTGAGGGAATGGAATATACCCCACAATGTCCTGAATGCACGGCCCAAGGTTTGTTAATATTTTACTCATTTTGACCTTACCATTGAATGCACAATTTGTCTCTTGCTCATTGGATGGCCTTTTGTTTTTTTTTTTTTTAATTAATTAAATCAGTATGCTGGTAAGGAGGCTGAGATTGTTGCCCAGGCAGGGCAAAAAAATGCCATAACCATTTCCACAAATATGGCTGGCAGAGGCACTGATATAATACTAGGAGGAAATCCAAAGGTAGGTGTTCTTGTTAGATTACTTATATATGTCCAACTTTCAATATAAAGAATATATCCTATCATGACTACTGGGTAAGTTAAGATGAACTGATAATGCATGTCTCTATATTTTTATTTTGATTACTTTGATATTTTCTTGTTTGGAGTATCATTTTGACAATGAGCAGGACTTCCTGTCGTTTCTGTTGTGATATGTAAGATGCTTGCAAAAGAAATTATAGAGGATCAGTTACTTTCGGCTTTAACACGAGAAGCTCCTAATGTTGAAGTTGATGGTGGGGAAATTTCAAAAAAGGTGATCCATTGTGGTCTTTAAGTGCTGCTAAACATTAAATTCTGTGTTTAATCAATCTTTTGGTATAGGTATTGTCAAAGATAAAGGTTGGATCATCATCATTGGCTCTGCTTGCCAAGGCAGCCCTAATGGGTTGGTGACCTCACACTTGAAATATTTTACTCCAAGCTCACTTTGGATGAATTTTCTATTATATTTTTCTTTGAAGTATGTGTATTTATAATTGATGTTTTCTGTTCATTTCTATGTGAATCACCCAGCTAAATATGTATGCAAAAGTGAGGGTAAGAGCTGGACATATCAAAAGGCAAAAACTTTGATCTTGGAAGCTGTGGAAATGAGTCAATCAATTAATTTGAAAGATATAGAAAAGCTTGTTGATGAAGAGTCTGAGATGTACCCTCTTGGCCCTACTATAGCACTAGCTTATCTGTCAGTTCTGAAGGATTGTGAAGTCCACTGTTCACGTGAGGGGTTTGAGGTGAAAAAAATAGGGGGTCTTCATGTGATTGGCACATCCTTGCATGAATCACGAAGAATAGATAACCAGGTGAGCCCTTAGTTGCATGATGGTTTCAGTGAAAGCCAACATTTTAGATTCTAAGACTACTGCCTCTGTACTTGGGTTGAGCCCCCCATTGGGTAATTTTCATTGATTTATTCACTCATTTGAAAAAAAAAACATAAGTTTGTGGTTCCTTGTTATGTATTCCAATTTAGACATGGTTCTGATCCATAAATGGTGATGCTTTTAAATAGCTTCGTGGAAGAGCTGGAAGGCAAGGGGATCCTGGATCAACACGGTTTATGGTGAGGTAGTATACTGTTCAATGGTATTTGGTGTCTGTAAATAGTTATAACAAAGAAAAATGGAGAAGAAAGTTTTTAGCTATCTGTAAATCTAAATGGCTTTAGTCAGCTATTATAATATATAACTCAAAATGATTTCTGCTTCTGCTCATTCCCTTTTCATTGTACTGAACAACAGGGTACTAAAAAAGGAAATAAATCCGCTCTGCATTGAAAGGGGTTCAAATTCTTAAATCCCATATGTTCAAAGCTATGCTAGTTATCAAGACTAATGCATTAAATCTGGACTAATTAAGTTTGAGGGCCATATTATTCCTTATAGCCTTGAGTCTTGGGTGATTCTGTGTGGACTTATAATTTATCTCTCCTTTCATTTTGGAAGTAATAAGCATGTCTGGTTGAATAGGCTGTGGTTAGACAAACTGCAATTGGTTTCTTGCAGCCAAAATAATTGGACACTTCTGTGGTTAGGCTTGGATGTGTTGTTCAACTTTTATTCTTTTTATTTGTCCTTTTCCTTTTTGAGCAGAAGGGGAAGGTGGGCTGGGTGGATGTTTTGGGTATGTAATTCTCTCTCTTAATTATACACAGCACAAAAAGGGAGGAATAATGGAATATAAACATATATGCAATGTATATAGATATTTAAAATTAACTGTATCAAATATGATGAGTTTCAGAAGAGAAATCAAATGATAATTTTCAATGAATTTATAAACCAAAATGAAGAAGGTGAAACTTGTAAGATATTACTTAACAAATGTTAAAATAGAAACTTGTAAGATCTATAGGGGCAGGATCAAATGCAGCTCTTGGTAGTCGGTACTGCATTTCCCATATATGCTCTAAGTTTTCTTATTCCTTTGAGTCAAGTCAGTGAATTTACCATTGTGAATATTATTTTGTTATGAATTAGTTATCTGTTCAGTCTGATTTGCTGAATGGAGTCAAATTATGAACTAAGAATAAGGAACCTTCATATGTTTATATGTTAAAGAAAGATAAGTTAGGTGTAGATGTTGAAGTGAGCTGGTCATGTGGCCTGCTGGAAGATGGGAGATAATTAAATTATTGAAACTATGAGTATCAGAGAGTGAACTTTGACATTTCCATATAAGTTAAGTGGCTTTGATAAAACAAGGAGTGCTACACTAATCTATTATTATCTTTTATCTCATTTTTCATTTGGCTAAAAGTTAGTTTTGATGTGTTGAATCATGATATTGTTATTATGATCTTTCGGTAATTATGTGATTTTTAAAGTATAATGTTTTTCAAGGAGTGGACTTCTAATACTTTAATTTTTAACTTTGTCCTTGCTGTAGATTCCACATGGAACGTCAAACCAAATAAATGAACTTTTTCAGATTTCTAATATTCTTATTTTTAGTAAGGTGCTTGTCTTAGCTGAAGTCTCATACTACATATTTATGTAACAGCTTGCAGGATGAGATGTTTCAAAAGTTTAATTTTGATACTGAATGGGCAGTGAGACTTATATCTAAGATTACAAATGATGAGGATGTACCAATTGAGGGTGAAACAATTGTAAAGCAGGTTATGGTCTAACTTTTCCATGATATCCTTTTCATCTACTCATTCTTGTATGCTTTTTTTCTTTTATTATTTGTTCATTCTGTTTTGTGTTTGATTAGAATCTTCCTTTTATTGCTAACATAGATTATCATAAACTTATAGCTCTTGGCATTGCAAATCAATGTGGAGAAGTACTTTTTTGGCATAAGAAAGAGCCTGGTTGAGTTTGATGAAGTATTAGAGGTATGCATGGAAGTGCCTTTTCTAAATTTTAGGTACAACCCAACCCTTTCTTATGAATTGCTTTTACACTGCAAAGGTCTTTGATATTTATTAGATTTAAATAAAAACTTGTGCTAGTCGTCTATCAGTAATTTGATTTTCTTATTTCAGGTGCAAAGAAAGCATGTCTATGACCTTAGGCAATTAATTTTAACGGGTGATAGTGAAAGTTGTTCCCAATACATTCTCCAGTGAGTGCCTTTTAGTTTTTAGTAATTCCATTTGTGCTACTCTGTCCTGTTAGATCACATTTTAAATGTTGAATTTTTATTTTTATTATCATTATTTTTATGGTTTTCCCCCCTCTAAAAACAATCTTATAGGTACATGCAGGCAGTTGTGGATGAAATTGTTTTTGGAAATGTTGATCCATTGAAGGTAGTTGGGATCTTGTCATAGGATGTTGTATATTGCTGTGCACTGATTCATTTAACTTATTGCCCTGTTTGTGTCTGATAGCATCCAAGGTGTTGGAGCTTGGGGAAGCTCTTGAAGGAATTCATCTCAATTGCTGGGAAGCTGTTGGATGGTGAGCTGATTTGTAACAATTACTCGGTCCTGGATTTCTTTGCACTATGTTTTTCAAAGGAAAAAATACCATTTTGGTCCCTACATTTTGGGGTCACTGTCAATTTCGTTCCTACATTTTGGTAGCAGACAATTTGGTTCATGTTATTTTCAACTTGCAGTAATTTGGTCCTTACCGTCAACTTAGTAACAGAAATTGACCGCAAGTTGATAGGGGCCAAATTGACTACTACTAAAATGTAGGGATCAAATTGATAGTGACCCCAAAATATAACGACCAAAAATGATATTTTCGCCTTTTTAAAATTATTAAATTACAATGATGGTATGCTTTGTTAAAATATATCCTCAACAGATGGAATTTTTGAAGACTCATTTGCAGGGATCACTGAGGATGCATTGCTAAAATCCCTTGGACAACTGCATGACTCTAGTTCAATTGATATTGACAGCTTTTACCTTCCAAACTTGCCAAAACCTTCAAATTCCTTTAGAGGAATACGCAGGAAGAGCTCTTCATTGAAACGTTGGCTTGCTATATGCTCTGATGATTTGACTGTGTGAGGGCTCTTAATAATCTACTTATAATTGAAGATACACACAGTATTTGATTTCTTTTCCCTTATTCACTCCCTGTGTACTAGGGTGTTCCTTTTTTATCAATATATCTTATTACTTATAAAAAAAAAAAATTGAAGATACACACACACACCAAAAAAAAAAAAAGGAAATCTTGACTTGGACTCACTATTATGTATAATGTAGGAATGGAAGGTATCGGGCTACTATTAATCTACTTCGCAAGTACCTTGGAGATACTCTAATTGCTTCATATATAAACGTCATAGAAGAATCAGGTTATGATGATGCGTATGTGAAGGAAATTGAGGTAAGATCCTTTCTTCTTATATGTTCTCTTTCTGATGAAATAAAAGCTCTGTTTCTTTGTAAAAATTGAACTATGCTAACAAGAGTTGATACTAATTCTTCCTTTGTATACTTCTCTGTACTAGGGTTGCCCCTTTTTGTGATTTTTATGAATTTGATTACTTACCCCCAAAAAAACAAAAAAGTGTTGATAGTAATTTGACTTGTACATTATAAATTATAATTACTCAACCTAGTGGAGTTCTTGTTGTACAGCTATAGCATAATGAACTTTGGCCATTGTCTTCATAATTGCCCTCTTTTTTTAAAGGGGGCAACTCCTCTTTTTAACCGCAAGAAATGACTTTCACATAATTTTATGACCTATTTATTGAGAGAATTAATCTTACAGAACATAAAGAAAAGAAACACCATATTGTTTAACACATTTTTGGTTACTTTATTTTAAATTGTTTGTGCTGGTCTCTCTCTCTCATCCGTTCATTAATGAGAATACAAAAAATTTAGCTAACCAACATAATTTTTTTATTATCATTATTATTATTATTTTAATTTTCATTATTATTTTTTCTTATCAATGTAGAGCACTTTTGTTTCACATGAAAACAACAATAACTTTATATTACTAAGATATTTTTAAATTGAAAAGTTAATTCCACTCATTCTAATGTGCATTCACTGATACGGGAAGCGCTAAGAACATTTAATTTTTGGAAGTCTATTATATCTTTATTGGTAAATTAGATATTTTTTTATGCCTTATTAGTTAATGAGGTTCATTTATTTATTTATTTTCCCGTTCTTTAATTTCAGTGTTGGTTTTTTCTTGCTTTTGTTTTGGTATTATAGCAAAACTCGATTTGTGATTTTCACCCATAACTGTCGGTCACAGCCAAAACCGTAACAATTAGAAAATCCAGCTGCCGTTGAACCCTAATCATCCCTGAAACCTCCACACCATTGATAGCCATTCCAGCTACTGTTGTCATTTCCAAAGCAACCCTACCCCTCAACTGCTATCATAAGTAAAAAGAATGTTTAAAGCCCTGCCACCATCCAAAGTCCTGATCTTGCCACTAACAAACACATTTGATCCCACAGCCCAAGACCCACCCATAAAAAATAACCCTTACTACTGGTATACCCTTATCCCGTTGTTGTCATTGCACTAGGAAGTTGACTCAGTCGCCACAAGCATGTCGTATTACCATGATTGCTTTGACCCAGATTGACCTTCCATGAACATTGATCCTCCCTTGTTGCATTGACACTGACGATTTCACAAGTCTAAGTCTGCGAGTCACCTTGCTTGTTGCCACTGGTGCTATGCTGCCTCCATTATTACTGCTTTTGATCGCAGCTGATTGTGAAGAGCTTGTTGGGTCAATGCAGTCCTTTTGGTGTCATAGTCTGTTTTATAGAATTTGATATTTCCAGATTTCCAAAAAAAAAAAAAAAACAAGTGATAAAGCTAGAACAATAGTGGTACATGTGGGTCAGCCCATTAGCCCACACATTAGCATATCAAGGCCTGCAACACGCCAGCCCAAAATACATATTCAAGACCAAATCAGGTCTAGCTTAGTTAGCAGCCCAAACCTAGTCTAGGTTCTTGCTACAATATATTGTTGAAACTTTATTCTTCTAGTGAACCATGGTAATATTGAAGGCACCTACTTTTGATGCTCTTCAAGACCCATGGGATTTCACAAATTGGTAACCTGAGATGCACTAATTCTTTGAACAAGTATAGTTATCATATAGCAAGAAAGATAGGTTTTCCAAGATAAAACTCATTAGTAGAGTTCTGGATTATTGGAACAATCTTGAGAACCTTCAATTTAGATTGTGCAAGCTAGCCATTATTGATTGGGAAGAAATGAAAGAAAAGCTTGGAGAGGAATACCTATTGAAAGAAATATCTATTCCAATCTCAACAAGATGATATATATATATATATATATTGTGGTTAATGTAGGTAGCCTTTCTAAAGAAGAGCATTTGGACTTGCCTCTAGCTAGTAAAACTTCTGGACAATTGACCCCACCTGCCAGAACCAGTTTCCAAGTAATCTAGTGGCATTCACTCTTGATGGGCTAAGCAATTTATGCTCATACTCAAAAATAGTTTTAGCGTTTGTGAAGTTTCTAGTCTTAAGACCACTCCACACAACTTGCCATGGAGCTAGCTTTAGCAAATCTAGCAAAAATCATTCAGGACTTATTCGCAAAGTTTTCACAAGTTAATACCTCAACTTGAGGCATTGGAAACATCCAAAGATGATAGTTCACAATGAAATTACTGCTTCCCACACTTGAGACAACGTTGGTAATGACTAATGAGATCTTACGTTGAGTACCACTGGAACCTAGTGTTGAAAGAGAAGTGCAAGTGCCAAAAGATATTGCTTCAATGTGGGTGGAGCAAGATCACAATGTAGAGTCTACAAGGTAAGTTGAAATATCTTAACCATGTATAGTAGATTTAATTCAACATATTGAAGAGTCAAATATGTTGCTTACTGCTGATAAGAAAGATTTCCCATTACTTGATGAGGAGAAAGTTCACCAAGAGAACAATAAATCAAAGAGTGCACAGATTGCGAATGTATTTGTTATTAAGTGGAGGAGTTCAATACAATGGTGCTTTCATTTTTTTTTTTTTTTTGATAAGTAACGGAAGATATATATTAAAAAAGAACACAGCCCCGTACATAGGAAATGTACTAGACAGACAAAAACAACAGGAAACCAAATTACAATGATCAAACAAAACAGGAAGAGAAAAACAAGAAAAAGATGGTATAACTAAACTCCATTCGAGAAGAGTAAAAAAGAAAAAAGACTTAAACTCAAGAATGGACCGTTCGTGACCCTCAAAGCTTCTGGCATTCCGTTCCCGCCAGATACACCACATCAAACAGTGTGGCACCATCCTCCAAATAACTATATTACGATGACGCCTGAAATTACATGACCAACAATCCAACAAATCCACAACCCTTGAGGCATCGCCCAACAAATCCCGAACAAGCAAAAGACCATACTCCACATCTCATAGGCCACAGGACAGTGAAGGAGGAGATGATCAACAGATTCCCCACACCTTTTGCACATAAAACACCACTCAAGGACAACAAAATGCCTCTTCCGAAGGTTATTTATAGTTAGAATCTTGCCTAAGGCCGCAGTCCAAGAAAAAAAAGCTACTCGGGGGGAACCTTCGATTGCCACATCATTTTCCACGGGAAGGGAGTGGTGGTAGAGGGGGATAGGGAGTGGTAATACTTGCTCACCTTGAAACCCCTACTGTTGGCTGGCTTCCAACAAAGCTTGTCAGAACCAACACCTCGCACCTTAGTGGAGTAAATCAGAACCATACACGAATCCAAAGATTGTGACTCTTGATCATTCACTAGGCGGTGAAACTGAAGGTCCCAAAAAATTCTCCCATTAGCAAAGCACATAACCTCGGAGACTGAAGCATTCCTTGTCCTACTAATATTATATAAATCTGGAAACGCCTCCTTAAGAGGACGATCCCTACACCACACATCATCCCAAAACTTCACACGAGAACCATCACCCACATCATACTGAAGGAACTTAGAAAAATTCAGCCAGCCTCTTCTGTTGGACTTCCACAAACAAACACCATATACTCTAGACACAAATTTTGAACACCAACCACCCCACTCATTCCCATACTTCGCCCCAATGACCCTTCTCCAAAGGGCATCATTCTCCGCACCATAACGCCACAACCATTTGGCTAAAAGGGCAGAATTAAACCTTCTCAAGCACCGAATGCCAAGCCCTCCATACTTCACTGGCCCACAAACCTTCAACCAACTTACTAAATGAAGTTTACGTTCGTCACCGATACCATTTCAAAGAAAGTCTCTTTGTAAATCCTCCATCCGCTTGGCCACCTTAACTGGAATAGGGAACAAGGAAAGAAAATACATAGGCAGGCTAGAGAGAGTACTCTTAATGAGGGTGACCTTGCCCCCTTTAGATAAATACAATCTCTTCCATCTAGCTAGTCTTCTCTCCATCTTCTCCAAAATAGGATTCCAAACCATCTTGTCTTTAAAAGAGGCACCCAACGGAAGACCAAGATATTTCAGCGGAAGAGCAGACTCTCTACAGCCCAAAATCTCCACAAGCTTAATCATATTAGGCACATCCCCAACTGGAACCAATTCAGACTTATCTAAATTAATTTTTAACCCTAACACCTCCTCAAATCTAGAGAGAATCCCACACAGAACTGTTATATGATTGCTATCAGCATCACAAAACACAAGAGTATCGCCCGCAAATAACAAATGGGACACCGTCAACAAGGAACCAGATGCCCTCCCCACAGAGAAGCCCGAAAACTGACCAGTCACAATAGTAGCGTCCAACATACGGCTCAAAGCCTCCATGACAATATCAAAGAGAAAAGGGGATAACAGTTCATCTTGCCTCAGACCTCTAGAACTCCCAAAAAAGTCAGAAGGACAACTATTGATCAAAATGGAGAATTTAACAGTAGATATACAACACCTGATCCAACTTCTCCACTTATCGAAAAAACCACATTGCTGTAACAAAAACAAGAGAAACTCCCAATTCACATGGTCATAAGCTTTCTCAATATCTAGTTTGCACATCACCCTCAGAACCCCTGCCTTTAGTCTACTGTCTAAACACTCAGAAGCAATCAGGACAGAATCCAAAATCTAACGACCTTTCAGAAAGGCATTTTGAGAATCAGAGATAATACCGTGAACCACCCTTCGCATTCGATTGGCTAACACCTTAGCAATAATCTTATGCAACCCTCCCACCAAACTAATAGGCCGAAAGTCTTTGACATCCACAGCATCATTTTTCTTAGGAATGAAAGCAAGGAAAGTAGCATTGAGACTCTTTTCAAACACCGCGTGAGCATGAAAATTATGAAACACATTCATAATATTAGTTTTCAACAAGCTCCAACAAGATTGAAAAAAAGCCATTGAAAAACCATCCGGACCTGTCGCTTTATCACCATTGAAATCTTGGACCACTCTAAAAACTTCATCCTCATCAAAGGGTCTGTCCAGCCAATTGGCATTTTCCTTAGATATGCTAGAAAAAACAACCTCATCCAAAAGGGGTCTATGAACCACATTCTCCGAGTATAACTGTCTATAAAACTGAGAGATGCACCCCTCTATGATCCCCTGATTTGTGGATAACTCTCCATCCACCATAAGCCTATCGATGGTATTGCTTCTTCTATGAGAATTTGCAATACGGTGAAAAAATTTTGTGTTCCTATCTCCCTCTTTAAGGAAAAGAGCCCTAGACTTCTGCCTCCAACTGATTTCTTCCAACAAGGTTGTTTTTTCTAACTCTCCCCGAATCTGATCCTTTTCCAAACTCTCCTCCGCTGAAAGAACACGAACTTCCTCGATAACTTCCAACATATTGAGATCCTTCCACAGATTCTACACCCTGAGACCTATATTACCAAACTCCTCCACATTCCATCTCTTCAAATCCAATTTCAATAGCTTCAGTTTGTTAGCCAAAATAAAACTAGGAGAACCTTGGAAACGATAGGACTCCCACCAAGAACACACCCTATCCAAAAAGCCCTCATCCTTTAGCCACATGTTCTCGAACCTAAAAGGTTTCTTACCTCCAAGAAGATTCCCACCCTCCAGAAGAGTAGGAAAATGATCTGAAAACAATCTAGAAAGACGACGTTGACAAACATAAGGAAATTTCTCCTCCCAGTCAGCTGACAGAAGGAATCTGTCCAATCTAGAACGTGAAACCACCTCTCTAGAATTAGACCAAGTGAAGATCCCCCCAACCAGAGGCAGATCAATAAGGCTAAGCTCAGAAATAAAAGCTAAAAACCTATGCATAGCTGAAGTAAAATTTGCGGAACCAGAACGTTCAGAAGGAAATCGCACCACATTAAAATTACCTCCCACACACCAAGGCACATCCCATCAACTACAAACGCCAGATAACTCCTCCCATAAGAGACATCTGTCACTATTGCAATTGGGCCCATAAACACCAGAGAAAGCCCAAACAAATTGATCCACCACATTTTTGAATTTACAAGAGACTGAGAAGCGACCCACTGCTTCCTCCACCTTTTCCACAACCTTATTGTCCCACATCAATAACACCCCATCTGAAGCACCAACAGAGCCTAAATAGAGCCAATCCACATGTTGACCTCCCCACAAATTGCAAATGACACCCTTGTTAATAAACTCCATCTTAGTTTCTTGCAGACAAACAATATCTGCTTTCCACTTACGGATCAAATTGCTAACCCAAAGCCGCTTCTCCTGCTCATTCAACCCTCTCACATTCCAAGAAACAATTCTTAAATTCATTGATGCACTACAACAGCCCGATCCCTAACTGCACTCCTGCTCCTTACTGACTCATTATCCTCACCCCAAGAACTCAATAAATTCTTTAATTCACGATGCCCTTTATGCCCAGCCTTAACCATCTTCCTCTGAGAGGCTACATCCAACATCCTCTTTTTTCTTCGCTCTTCTAGAGCTAAGAGCAAACCTGTAACTTGTTCTTCGAACCCTTCCAGCGAGGTCCGAACAGATTTCTGGAAAGCTTTTATTCTATTAGTTACCCAAAGAGACAACTTAGAGTTGTCAGCATCCACCGAACACCCTCTCTCCTCTACCGTAGAGGTCTCCATAACCTCAGAGTTATCCACTGCCAGAGGTGCCACATCAAGTGGTTCACCTAAGTGTTCCCAATTCAACAAACCCACCTCAGAGTCCCAAGTCTCACCCTCTGACCCAAACTCAGAGGCAACAGAACCCACCACACCATCATACTCAGAAACCCAACTACTAATTTGCCCCTCTTTAACAAGAGAATCCATACCTGAATTAACTAAACCCTCCGAAACAATCTGGTCAGACATGGAATTAGGAGAATGATAAGCTGAGAGCGGGATAACTATTTTCCTCCCATCCCAAAATTCGATCATCCAATCATTGGAATTACCCCAAGTTCTGCTCAAGTCACCGACAAAATCACTGAGTGTAGGACCAAAATCCTGTGGAGCTTTGGAGAAAATCTGGTCTGGCTTCTCCGATCCCACTGCTTGCTGAGAAGACCTTGCCGAATCAGTCTCAAAAATCCCCTCCTCTGACCCCAATCGAACCTCGTCACTCGTTGGTAAACTAAGCCTGGATCCACCTGGAGAGGTACCGAAAGGGGAGATTCACATGCAAAAGTGGTGTTCGCACAAACCGAAATCGAAGACCTGATCCCCGAAATATGGCAATCTGATACGCTAGGCTGAGGTGAAGACTCACACAACTGTACGTCGGAGTTGCAAGCAGGAGAGGACAGCGTAAACGATGCCACTTTTGACTGAGTTTCATCGGATAAAAAGGAGTTGGGTTTAGAGCTAACACTTTTAGATTTAGGCTTACTAGACAAAGCATTATGAAGCCCAACTTGGGCTTTGGGTTTCCAAGATAAGGTTGTATTATTTACGACATTGATTCACTACTAAGCCAGCTGAGGTCTTTGTTGCCAATCTAGACACCAATTGATTTTGTAACTCCAAATGAATTTAACGATGAGGTGGAACAAAGGTTTTTTTTTTGTTCATAGGGCTGACAAAAGTTATTCAAGTGTTGTGCAAGTGTCTGTTTGATGGGTCTCATGTGTGGGGTCTTACAAATAGTAACTCTCTTCTAGATTTCACAAAATCGCTTAATTTTTGTGCATAATTCTTTAAGGTTACGGTGTGCTCATCATCATGAGCATTAGTTAATCTTTTCCATTAATAAAATACCATTGCTCATAAAAAAAAAACAAAACCTCCAATCAAGAGAGAATAATGCAGGAAGCACTAAGAAATTTTATTCTAATTTAGTGGTCAATTGGTGTGCTTGTCTCAATAATTACTAACAAACAAAACACTAGCAAAGAGATGCCCATGTTTTTTCACTTTTTTGTCCAAACCCATTGAGATATGAATATGGGGAACTATTGTTTTCCAATTAGTAGTTAAGTGGTTTAGTTCATGCAATGACTTCTGGAATGCCTGGAAAGGGGAAAATAAAAGATAATATAATTTTCCATTTGGGATCTGTTTACCCTTGGAAATGCTGCTGATTGTTTCTTTTGCTTGCTTAAAGAAGTTTTACCCTTTTTTTTTCATTTCCTAATTTTTTTCGTTTTGAATTACAGAGGGCAGTTCTTGTTAAGACTCTAGATTGTTTTTGGAGGGATCATCTAATAAACATGAACAGACTTAGCTCAGCGGTAACATATATGCACCTGTTAATCTGGATCTCATTGAATTTCTTGTACACAAAAGCTTACATAAATTTTCTGTCAGGTGAATATAAGGAGTTTTGGGCACAGGAATCCTCTTGAAGAATACAAAATTGATGGGTGTCGATTTTTCATCTCAATGCTCAGTGCAACTAGAAGGCTAACTGTAGAAACCCTCTTGCAATATTGGTCATCCCCAATGGAGTCCCAAGAATTATTTTTATAGGAAAGTAGAATACTTCTCACGCTGTATGTATATGCATTCTGCTTATGTTTAAGTTTATTTTCTTTTTCAAATAGCAATTATTGTAAGATGTTGTGAACTCAATGTTTCTGTTAGGATGTGTCCCCAAATACTGTCAGCTGGATTCCTTATTATAAGAACTGAAGGATGCTAACTCTCTTCGTTTTCTTTCTCTCTGTGAAATGGATCCTATTAGGTCGGCAGGATGATGTTCTTCTAGTGATGGTGTAACTTGGCAGGATAATATAAGGAGATCAGATGATGTTCTTCTGTGTGGTAACTTTTGCATCGGATCGGTAAATGCTTATTTACAAGATACATCATATGCATCTTGCTCGTTCTTGTCTGTCTTCCAAACTATGTTCAAACCCAGTTTCATCATACACTACAGGGATTTTGCAGCACCAGGATATTGGGTAATAAAGTTTATTGTCTTTTTATTTTGGGTATATAGATTAAAGGCAATTGTGGTGATTTTTTTTTTGGGATGACAGGAATATAAAGCCATAAAGGAGTTCACGATAATTTTGATCTACATAGCCAAAATACTTAAAAAAAGAAAAAAAAAAAAAAAAAATTCAAAGAAACAGGGTTTCCATGATGGTGTTGCTGAAAAGAGGTTTCATAAGCAGCTGTGCATGACTGGCTCCAAATTGAGCCAACAAATCATTGACATAATTTTTTTGTGAGACATTACTTTTCCTATGCAATTATGTTTTTAGCCAAAAACTTGTCATTTTTTTTCATACTTATATTTCTTTTTTCAGCTGTAGAATAACACATGCCAGACCTCACCATACTGTTTGGTACATTTTCTAGTGTAATACTACAGCATTGACTTTGTCAAACTTTTATTCAAGCAAGCTACTGTCTCGCGCAGGTTTACTGCCCTTGATGTCTGCCATAGTTTTTCTTGCATATACACACGCACAGGCTTTTATCCTTCTACAATTTTGTAAAACTTTCAACATGCATTTATGCCTTGGAATTTGAGATAAGCTTCAACTAATTGCCTATCCAAAAATTGTTGTGTTTATTGACTATAAGTGAATGTTCAGAACCAAACCCCCAACCCTAAAAAAAAGGTTAAAATAAGAAGAAAAATAAAAAATAAAAAGGGGATCCCACATGATCCCATAATTAACTTCGCAGGATGGTTTATAACTCAAACAAAGATTGAACTGAAATAAAGAGAAAAACAAAGTGGAGGTGCTTCTTATGTTATACTAGGGTTCAACATCTAATCAACTTAGCAATTGAAATACATTCAAAATTTCAAATGTCTCCAACTTGTTGCTCTAAATCTTTTACTGGTCCCTTGAACCATTTTCTTGCATCCAAGAACCACCAACTCATTATCAGTGTCAATGCTACAGCGAGGGCTATTGATGTGTAATTGAAAGTTGTCCATTGGAGGGGGTAGGTTGTTGGCAATAAGAAGGTTGGGCAGGTATAACATATCCACACGAAGGCAACCAAGCATATTGGCTTACTTGCTTTACCCAAATAGAAAGGTCCTGGTTTGAAATGTTCCTCTGCCATGACTAGCCTGGCGAAAATTGGGATAGCATAGCTTCCCACCCATCCAATTATACTTAAGGAAACGATAGCATTGTAAACTACGTCAAGTTTCAAGATGGGCAGGTCAAGCATAATGCTGATAGCTGCACAGAGCCACACAGCATTTGCTGGAACCTTGCGCTTTGGGTGAACTCTTCTCCATATTGATGAAAATGGGATTCCTCCATCCCTCGATAGAGCATACACCTAGGAAGAATGGAAGAAGCCAAAGTAGTTTATTTCCATTCCTTGATTGAAACATGTTAAGACATTTATATATAAAAAAAAAAACACGGAACTATGAACTCTTCGGATTGCCTTAATGACTTCAAGATCAGCTGTGGAAAAATTGGGTAAGTTGTGACTTATGAAGCAATACCATAGAATTTGGCTAACTAGATCTGAGTCAAGCTTTTGTATAGTGCTTTGATGCATTAAACATGAGAGTGACATGTTCTTTTTTTAACATGTGATTTTGAACACGTGTCATGTTTGTGTCACGTTCAATTCTATGTAGTAAGCCAAACTCAATAGAACCTATCTAGCCTCTAATAGAGAGATATACTTACTACTCTGGCAGCACTAGTATTTACTGAAAGTCCACAAAAGAAGAATGACACCCAGATGATACATAGAAATACAATAGCTCCAGCCGGATTATTAAACCTCCCATGGAAAGCATCATAAAGAATCTGTGCTGGTACAAGTGCACCGGCTGTCTCATTGTTCACATCAAATAAATAGTTAAAATCCTGCATTGAAATTACAACCTCAAGTCATCTTCAAGTTATCTTTGCTAAAGTACATTAAAAAAAAAAAAAGAAAAAAAAAAAAAGAAAAAAAAGGAAAAGAAAAGAAATGGATCCAACTACTAGAAACATACATGTATACTGAAGGTAAGAGCTAATAATAAGCCCATCCAAATGGTGACGATCCCAATACTAGAAAGAATAGCAATAGGACCAGTTCTATCTGCCTTTTTTGTTTCCTCTGTTAGCTGAGCTGCAGTGTCATATCCTAATAGACTGTAGCTGCTTAGAAGTATTGATAGTATAACCGCATAAGGTTTGCTATGTATTCCAGTTGCCTCAGGAGATGTCTCAAAATGAGTGAACACATAAGAAACTGGTTTTGTTGGTTGTGCAACTATAGGGAGCATTATAATCAACACCAAAACACCACATACCTATATTATAACACCGGTGACATATAAGTTGAAAGAAATCCATAAGGAATTTGTAAGAAAATCATCAAATATTTATAGCACTTGTTGATGCAATCTATCATGTTATATATATATATATATATATATATATATATATATATATATATTGTACGGCATACAGTCTTAGGCCCATTAGGCCTTGGTCCTCGGCCCGAGCACACTCCTAAGATATTCTCAAGCCCAAATCCAATAGCATGCTCGTTTAGCTGATTGCAAGTTAGATAGGCCCATGCCAATCAGGTATGGGTTGGTCAGGAGATGTACTTATCCGGAACAGCTTGTGACCTTGGCAGATCGGTATTGCCTTGGGAAATATTGTTGCCGAGCAATCTTTTGGAGGCTGGAACTAGTTCCAATGCCATTATCACTGTTTCCAAGGAAGCATATTCCTTGTCAGGTATAATCAAATCGGACCCCACCCACACGAGTGAGGTTGGAAAGTAATCATGAGCACCCCACCAACCTTAAGCTATAAATAGGAGAAGTAGAGAGAAGGGGTTGGCAATTCTGAGCAAAAATAGAGAGTGGAAGAGAGAGATAATACTGTCCACAGAGAGGAGCCTAAAGGAGAGAGGGGAGAGGTTCATGAGGGCAAAGGAGTGTAGTTAAGAAGCCCGGTTGGGAGCTATCCGTAGTAGGAAACCCATAACCCATTATACAAATAAATTGTGAGCCCACCACTAGGCCCAGTCCAGTGTGGAAATTTGGGCACGCACAATTGGCGCCGTCTATAGGAATCTCCTACATAGCTGTAGTTCTGTCAAGATTCATGCAGGGAGGATGTCTGGGAGACACTTGGAAAGTTACGTAGAAAGTGGCTCCAGAGGATTTTCTCGGGGCTCTAGTTGGCGAGAAAGGAGGCACAAGAGAGATGAAGACCAGAGATATGGCTAAGAAGAACATTCTGGCCAGGGGGAGGGATTGTTCCAAACAAACCGGTCAATGTGAGGAGTTTCCAGACAAGAACATTTCGATGGGAAGGATGAAGAGCTTGAACGCTTGCGTAGATTGGTCAGGGAGTTGGAATTAGAAGCATGAGGTAGGCGCCGGAGAAGAAACCGCAAAGAGCATGCAAGGGGGTCAGCGAGCGTAGGAAGTAGTCATGGGGAGGCATCCCATCAATCTGGTTTCCATCGACACAGGGAGCGGTCTCGGGAGTATGTAGATAGGGATTCAATTTCCCCGGAGGGGCGATGGCCCAGAAATGCTGCAATGGATGCTATGAGCCGAGCATTGCTAGAGCTGCCTGGTCACCTTTCTCGGAGGAGATTGAGCGAGCATCGATGCTGAGCAGGTTTAGCAGCTCCCGTTTAACTCTTATGACAGGAAGACGGATTCGATAGAGCATGTAAGCCATTATATCCAGATGATGTCTTTGCATACTTATAACGACACGCTGATGTGTAAGGTGTTTCCTTCAAGTCTCGGGCCCACTGCTCTGAGGTGGTTCAATGGGTTGAGGAAGGGCTCGATTCATAGTTTTGCAGAGTTGATTCAAGAGTTCGGGGTTCGGTTTATGACCTATAGCCAGGTATCACAACTAGTGGACACGTTGCTGTCTATGAAGATGGGAGCTGGGGAAACCCTTCGGAGTTACACTAGCAGGTACTGGGAACTGTACAATGAGATCGGTGGGAGTAATTAAAAAATTGCAGCAAACACTTTTCGGTTGGGATTGCCCGAGGATTCTGAATTACGAGATTCGTTGATAAGGAGGCCTCCCACAGATATGAGGCAATTAATGAGGGGTATTAAGGAGTACAAGAGGTTAGAGGATGATCGGCAGTAGAACAAAGGCAAGACTCCGATCATGAGTCAACCTTGGCAAGGGGGTTTTCAGTCAAGACCTCGGAGGGATTTGAGAATCCAAGAATCGGGCACTCAAGCAGGGGAAGTAAACATGACGTTCAAGGAGCCAGTGCACAGAATTGTGGATCAAATTAAGAATGAAACAATACTTTCGGTGGTCGAACAAGATGGGGGGTGACCTATTAAGAAGAAATCAGAATTTGTACTACACTTATCATAGGGATAAAGGGCATACCACCGAACAATGCAGGGTGTTGAAGGACCATTTGGAGCAGTTAGTAAGGGTGAGGCATTTAAAGGAGTTTGTTGTAGAGCCAAGGAATCAAGAAATCGGACAAGGTGCTCGACCCTGGGGGAATCCCTTCCCGCCCCCCTTAGGTGTAATAGAAGTCATCCATGCCGCTTCAAGGGGTACCTTAGTGACTCGAAGAAAAGGGGTACTGACCGTAGTCCCGATGGATGATTGTCGAGAGGAGCAACCCTTTGAGAAGAGGTTGAAGAATACTCGGGAAACCATTGCCTTTAATGATGATGATCTGGAAGGAACGACCCAGTCACACGATGATGCATTGGTGGTCACAACCCGAATAAATGGTTTTATAGTGAAGAGAGTATTAGTAGATCAAGGAAGAAGAGCTGAAGTAATGTATACCGACTTGTTCAGAGGGCTTGGTTTGAAGAATGAAGATCTATCTAAGTATGATACACCCCTAATTGGATTTGATGGTCGGATGGTGGTCCTAGAGGGGCAGATATCGCTTCCCATGAACATGGAAGGCAAGGAAGTGATGGTAACCTTTATAGTGGTTAATTCATTTTCCTTATATACGGCGATTCTCGGAAGGCCATGGATTCATGCAATGGGAGCAGTTCTGTCCACGTTGCATGTTAAAATCAAATTTCACACTAAGCACGGTATTGCTATGGTAAGGGGAAACCAGAAAATGGCCAGACAATGCTTGGTAGCTGCTGTTAACCAGAAGATTAAATAGAAGGAGTCTGCCAAGGAGGTCCCTTTATAGTAGTTACAAGAACCCCCAAAGAAAAAGGGGGCTAGTTGTGTCGAGGAGTTGATAAAGGTGAGTATATTTCTCGATGAGAATAGGAGTTTTTAGATAGGAGCAGGGATGTCCGACAAAGATAAGGTAGAGATGTTGTTGTTAATTGTACAAAATGTAGACGTATTCGCTTGGAGCCCATATGAGGTGCTCGGGGTAGATTCGGAGTTTATAATTCATAGGCTTAACGTGGATCCATTATTTCCTCTTAAGAAACAAAAGCCGAGGAGGTCGGCTAAAGAGCATGTTGAGGCTATTAAGCAAGAGGTGAAGCGGTTAAAAGAAACAGGGGCAATAAAGGAAGTTTTATTCCACTATCATCTTATAATAAATCTGTATAATTAATCCAGCCCACCTCTTATTTATTTAGTTCCACTATCAAGCCTAACCCAAAGCCTTTTCAGTTCAGTTTAAAGGAAAAAATAAAAAACAAAAAACGTTGAAGCCTCCCTTCAGGGTTTGTGTGAGCCTTTTCAGCTTAAAGGAGAAAAAAAAAAAAAAAAAAAAACGTTGATAGAAACATGAGGAGACAGAGAGTTTGAAGATTGTTAACGTGGAGGGAAGCTTAAAGGAAAAAAATTAAAAAAGAAAAAAAAAGCCTTCAGGTATTGTGAGAGAAAACATAGAGATATAAAGCTACCCACCTTCCTCCTCTACTGTTTCGCAATAATGGCTGCTTATCTGATTCCTTCCTTCCTGTCTCCCTTTCCACACGGTGTATAAATACTGACAGAACTTGCTTGCTTCGGTTGAGGTATCTCTACATCTCAATTCTTTTTTTTTTGGTGCAAAACATTTATGCTCTGTTTATATTAATATGAGACCCTTTTTTTTTTTCGTTTGTTTGTGTTTGTGTTTATATTAGATGAGCATCCTTGGCATGCCATTGATGTGTTTGTGAGATTTCCTGAATGTCCAAAAACACTATTTTATTTTACCTTGGTTTATTTGGAAATATCTCAGGTCTCATTTTTTTAATGTGTTGTGGCTTATTGGAAGAATGTAAGACTTTGAAGTAGTGAAGTATAAATTGTTGGTGACACGTCTCAAATCACCTCCCAACGTATTTCAACATGTAAGACTCCATTTCTTGAATTGATCAGATTGTACTTCTCATTGATGCGTCCATTGTATACCACATCATTTAGATTGATATCCACTTCCAACAATTGTTGGTGTTTCAATTTTTGTGGTAATTTTTCTGCATAATTCTACATAATTTTTCTGCATATGTCTCTGATAGAAATTTAGACCCCTTAAAACAACAATTGTATTAACCTAGTTGATTAGCTAAGTGATTAACTTAGTCAAATTATGAAAATCTAGATTATCACAATCAAACAATCATATCAACAATATATAAAGCAGCGGAAAAGTAAATAACACAATGATATGATGACCCAGGAAACCACACAATAAAAACCTGGGAAGGATTTGACCCAACTATCCTCAAGGTAAACCTGAATCCACTATGCGAAAGAATCGAAGTTCATACAAAAGGACTTACAAGCTTCTCGCTTGACTTCCTAATGCTACCCACCAGTAGAACTTACTGACATGACCACGTGCAAGCTCCGAATCCACGGACTCCTTCTTTCTTGGATTCTCCAATCAGCTACAAGCACCTACGCTTGTTATTCTTTAAGATCCAATGGCAGCAACCAAGTTGATCATCAAGATGTTGATACTATCTCTACCTTGAAAACCCTAAGTTCATGTGAAGGAAAACTCCTTAATTATCTCACAAGAGATTCACACAAACCACAATGTATGAGCAATAAAGACTTAGAGAGGTTTGGGTACAAAACCCTAGATACAAAAAAGACACTCTCTTCTCTCTCTCAAAAGTCTCAAAAACGTGGCTTAGGGTTTCCTTTATATAGTGGAAAAAGTAGATCTGAAACCTTAATCCTTAATGGGCTTAAACTACTGTTTGAGCCGACTTAAAATTCTGCAGATGCGATTTTCGATTGATCGAGCCTGTTCTTCGATCGATTGAACCAGGCAGAATATGAAGTCTTCTTCCTGCATCTTGTATGTTCTTGAATCTTGACTTGAATCACCTTAAGCATTGTCTAATAAAACCTATAGGCTCTAAGATCTATATCTAGACAAGTTTGTGTTCACGATTGCCAATTGTTCTAAACATTTAGAACTTAACAAACTCCCCCTTTGGCAATTCGTGACAAAACTTTCATACAAAATGAAATGCTCAAATATAAGAACAACCCAATACAATAAAATGCCCATTACAACAAATTCAACCTAACTACTATCCATCAATTGCAAGTGTAGACAGCAGCTCAATTGAATCAACCTGTATATTTCCTGAAACACTCAACAAACGCATAAACACATGTGTGGAAAAAATACAAGTAAATCAAAATTAAATTCTTGACTTCACAAAACACAAAACAAAGACATATATCATGAATAACTCATAAATATAAATCAATAAGCAGTGAACAAGAAACAGAAATAAAAACATAAGTAAACTAACTCTCCCCCTAAGTTAGATACAACAAAAAGTTTTTATTTATATTCTCCCATTTCAAAAATAATTTCAACTCCCCCTAAACAAGACAAACATGATTCCCATAAATCAATAATTTCTCCCCCTTTTTGTCACGTATTGACAAAGACAACTCATACAAAGAGTAAACAGTCAACATACGCAATAAAGGATAAGAGAAAATAGAGAATTAAGGGGACACAAACCACTTTAACTCTATAGAAAATAGAGACAACCCCCCCTATGAACAACAACGGGTAAAATACAACAACAAAGGTTTAAAAAAATCTCCCCCTATAAAAATAGGAAAAACAAAACAAGTTTTAGGAAAAAAAGTTTTGGGGAAAAATAAAGGGTTTTTTTTTATAGAAAATAACCATCAAACCCAAACAATATCATTAGTTAGGCAAACTTTCAAACTAATTTCGTTTCTAACAATTCGAGCTCTGGAGTCGAGTTCACTGTAGCTATTCCCTGTTTTGCCATGTTTTTGCCAGAAAACGAGTCCTCTGGACTCGATTTCTATGCATAAATGGTTGAAGTGTCTCCACACAGCAACAACGGACATGCTCTGTTTTACTCTCCACAAAACAGAGCATACCGAATTTCAATTTTCTACTCCTTCCTTTGTTTCCGAATTTTAAATTAAATCTCGTGGTTGGATTTCTATTCTTGTTTGTGCTGTGGCTGTGTGGAGTCCTACTGAAGAACCGAATTTCTATTCTTGTTTGGATTTCTATTTCTTGTTTGTACTGAGTCTGAGGACTCGGTTTCTATACAGAGAAATTGAGTCCTCTGGACTTGGTTTTATACAGAGAAATCGAGTCCTCTGGACTTGGTTTCTATACAGAGAAATCGAGTCCTCTGGACTCGATTTCTATGCATAAAAAAAGAGTCCGTTGGACTCGATTTCTGGCCTACGTGTGAACTGGCAAAACAGGGATAGCTACAGTGAACTCGACTCCAGAGGACTCGAATTGTTAGAAACGAAATTAGTTTGAAAGTTTGCCTAACTAATGATATTGTTTGGGTTTGATGGTTATTTTCTAAAAAATCCCAAAAATAAAGGGGGTGGGGATAAATAAAAAGACACAAAACAAGTTTAAAAAAACTAAGTTGAGGATACACATGAAGAAAAAATATTCTCTCTTTCAATAAAATGCAAACATGGCACTATGTGACCCATAAATAGTTGCATGAGTAAAGAAAATATTTGCACATTGATTATCCATCATATCTCTTAAGAAAAATATTTTCTACAGTTCACACATAAGAAGGCATATACTAGAAAGTTCATAGCTCAAAAATTAATCAATCAATTGTTTGATCAAGTTGAGTACCCAATGTAGCAAAGTGTATACATGATATGTGTGAAAACAATGAGAGATATGACTGCAAAGCTGCAAGATGGATACAAAAACAATGCAATGCATGTGAATCCTAAACATACATGATGCATGAAAAAATATGTCATGATGCATGCTCTAATGCAGTGAAACTAGGTTCAATTGAAGTTTCAAATTCACAAAATTGGCTTAAGCATAGAGTTTCTAACAAAAACCCCAAAATAATTGAAAAACCACTTGAATGTTTTGAAATAAATTGACGAATTGACCATTACACATGAGAGAGAACAAATAAGAATGATCAATTACATCAAAACAACAAGCCAATTTCATCAATTTTAACCCAATTGAACAAAATCCCCAATTCGGGTACATTCAAGCTCTAGAATTTCCAATTTCTCAAACTTTAAACACATTTTGAAATTAAGATCAAGGAACTTTTAATCTTGGATGGCCACAACAAGATCACACACAATAAAATGTACCAAGTTTAGCAAAGAGTAACTTGTGTAGTGTGTGCAACTAGCAAAAACTTGAGATACATGCGAGGTGATATGTGAATAGAAATCAATCACAAAGTCTACAAAATTCATCACATAGAATTTAAAAGAGACTATCACCTAAAGAGTTACATCATATAACTCCCACATCTCCTAGAACATAAGCTTGCAATCATGTAAGTTTCTTGAATTTTGCCTCATAATTATGTGAATTGACATCAATCCTAATAGTACACACCAATTTTAATTATGTGAGATGGCATCAAGCCTAATAGTACACACCAATTTTAATTATGTGAGATGGCATCAAGCCTAATAGTACACACCAATTTTAAGCATTAAGCAATTAACCGAGGCTACACCTTATGTTCTTTTTGTGCATGTGCTACACTTTCTCGAGCACAAAATCTTATGATATGCACTAAGGTGTTCATGATTGGCTAGTGAACAGTGGTGAGATGGTTATTTATGCATTTCTCAAAAGGATCAAGTCCAACAGTCAAATAACATGTGACTTCAAGATTAAGACAAAGTGATAAACACCATAAACATCTTTCCCACACAACATGCACTACAAAGCTTCAACTAGTAAAGTGCAATAAATAAGCTCATTAAAGCTAAACAAGGTACATAAACTTATTATGTAAAGATAATATGGCCAATCCTTGATTATAAATCCTAGATGTGAAATACAAAACACAAAAATATTTTTGGTTCTAAAAGAAAATTTATGACAAAAAAACAAAAAGCACATATTATGCTAAATGAACAATGCAAAAGTAATGCATGATAGTGCAAAACTAAGCTATAGAGGGTACACAAACAAGAAATATCGATTTCTTAATTAACCCTTGAGAACATGTACAAACTAGTACATACTCACACAAAATCAGAAATAGCGTAGCACAAATTATTCAAGTTTCTCCACAATGTCAAGCTTGTTCTAAATCAAGAGAGAGGTATCATTACTCATGTAATCCTCAAAAAATAAAACAAGACACAAAATAAAATATTTTTGTCTTTTTTGAAAATTTTCAATGTTTTTGGATTTTTCTTTAAAACAAAACAAATAAAGAAAATAAAACAACCAAAAACTAAAACAAAACATGTCCACAATTAATGGAAAGAATTAAATCAAGGACAGGTTAGCAACACTCACCTTGGAGAATCTTTTCTCACCCATTTAGCACGAGTATTCGGCTTTGTTGGTGAAAATCCATGAGAAGCAGAGTGTATTTGAAGAATTACACAAATCTTCTGAGAAAGACTGAAATCCTGCAAATTCTTTTCACAAGCCAACAAGCTTAAATTTTTCAAAAGCATATGAAACAATTTATATGGACTTATGGCAGGAGAAATATCATCACATATCCTAGATTGACATACAGAATGCTTAAATTTCAATTTATAACAATTAAGACGAATGTGACCATGGACACCACAAAAGTGGCAAACAGGAACAAATTTAGGAATATCAGTATTCCTAACAGCAAATCTAGTCTCAGATTTTGGTTTTTGCCTCAACAAAGAACAGTTTAGTCTAATATGACCAACAACACCACAAAGGTGACAGGTAGGCACAAAAACAAATTTATTATGCTCTCTATCATTAGGTTTAGACTTAGGTTTAGAAATTTCAGCGTCTACATCAGAACTTTTACCATTGTCTAACCTAGTAAAATAAGCATTTTCTTTATTATTCCTCTTGAAAGAAGGGATATAAACTTTCTCAGTTTTAGGCTTAAGAGAAACAAAAACACTTCTGTTATCAACAGCAGGCATGGTACTAGTCAAATTTTCAATTTTAGCTTTAGATTCAACTAACTCTTGTTCCAAGCTTTTCATCTTCTCATCTTGAGAGGAAATTTGATTTCTCAAAAATTCATTCTTTTTATTAGACTCATCTAATCTCATAATCAAATCCTCTTTTTCAAGATTAGCCAATTTTAACTCTTCTTTAAATTTCTTAGCAATTTTCAAAGATTTAGATAATTCCTTATGAAGAGTTTCAATAGCATCAAAAAAATCAGTAGAAGCATGAGCAGAAACATGATCAGAAAGACTCTTCAAATTATCCATGACAACAGGGATCAAGGATCAGCTCTTAGATCAAAAGATCTAAAATAGAAGAGCTACCCGCTCTGATACCACTTGATAGAAATTTAGACCCCTTAAAATAACAATTGTATTAACCTAGTTGATTAACCAAGTAATTAATTTAGTTAAATTATGCAAATCTAGGTTATCATAATCAAACAATCATATCAACAATATATAAAGCAGCGGAAAAGTAAATAACACAATGATATGATGACCCAGGAAACCACATGGTAAAAACCTAGGGAGGATTTGACCTAGCTATCCTCAAGGTAAACCTGAATCCACTATGCGAAAGAATCGAAATTCATACAAAAGGACTTACAAGCTCCCCGCTTGACTTCCTAATACTACCCACCAGTAGAACTTACTGACACGACCATGTGCAAGCTCCGAATCCATGGACTCCTTCTTTCTTGGATTCTCCAATCAGCTACAAGCACCTACGCTTGTTATTCTTTAAACTCCAATGGCAGCAACCGAGTTGATCATCAAGATGTTGATACTATCTCTACCTTGAAAACCCTAAGTTCATGTGAAGGAAAGCTCCTTAATGATCTCACAAGAGATTCACACAAACCGCAATGTATGAGCAACAAAGACTTAGAGAGGTTTGGGTACAAAACCCTAGATACAAAAGAGACACTCTCTTCTCTCTCTCAAAAGTCTAAAAAACGTGGCTTAGGGTTTCCTTTATATAGTGGGAGAAGTAGATCTAAAACCCTAATCCTTAATGGGCTTAAGCTGCTGTTTGGGCCGACTTAAAATTATGCAGATACAATTTTCGATTGGTCGAGCTTGTTCTTCGATCGATCGAACCAGGCAGAATATGAAGTCTTCTTCCTGCAGCTTGTATGTTCTTGAATCTTGACTTGAATCACCTTGAGCATTGTCTAATAAAACCTATAGACTCTAAGATCTATATTTAGACAAGTTTGTGTTCACGATTTGTCAATTGTTCTAAATATTTAGAACCTAACAGTCTCCATCAAAGTCCCTCGAACGGTACCTTGAGCAGTAAACTGTGTCTTAGTCATTTTTAGCCTTGAGATGTATCCCAAATTATTTATTAAGTTGTTTGGAAAATTCTTTGGATCTTTTGTGATATTTTTTTCTAATGGGCATGTCCTAAACTATTGTAGGTGCGATATTTTCATCAAATTGAGAGGTTTAAATTAATAGCAGACTTTTAAAAATCTATGCCTCTATATGTCACTACTATTCAAGCACGATGAGCTAAGGAAAAAGAAAACAACATTGAAATTAGTGTCTAGGATATTTTGCAGCAACCATGCCGATGCCTTAGAACATGGTTAATTAATTATTTCCTGAATGTGGCCTTGTAAGTATGCTTTACATCCAGAATTTGGAGGCTCCGCAATTTGCCTATGGATGATGGGATTGTCTCCAAGTAAGTCCACCGTAAGCCCAAATACCTCAGATCAACTAATTTTTCAATGTTGTTGGGCAATTGAGGCCTGAAAACACGTTCAAGATCAAGAACCAGTAACCTATGGAAGCAACCACTTGCAATGCCCCTTTGAAGAAAGTTACCTGTATATTCTCCAGGTATATTTCCTTCTCGAGTGTCAAATGAGAGATAGGAGATGAGATTTTTGTAACTTACATTAAAACCTGGTGAATTAGTATTGCCATGAACATCATCAGAACTCAGTAATTGTCAAAATAATCAGCAATTCGGTTATTTGTACTTGTACTTTGGAAAAAGTTGTGTTCTCGCAGAGCACTGGGCAGGCAACATGCCTTTACTCTCCCATCAATCGTCTTTTCTGCTACTTGAATCAAGTTGAGGTCTATTAAATTTGATAAATAATTCTCTGCAACGCGTTCCGGCGTTTCTTTCTTGTCAGGACATTCTTGCACCAACCCCTCTGCAGCAAACAAAGTGATTAATCTCCTTACAGGGATGTCAAAGTTCCTAGGAAAAAGCCTGACGTATGAAAGAAATTCCTTCAGATGTTCAGCCAATTCTTGATTTGCAAAACTTTCTGACCATGGTGTTTGGTACTGATTGATTTGCTCAAGCACTGCTGACAACTCTTGCACGTCTGCACTCTCACCTCTCCTTGACATTAGATCCCTGAGATGTAAAATGGCAAGTGGTAAGCCCCCACATCTTCCTACAACTTCTTTCAACTTTGTAAGTTTTTCATGTTTGGAAGGAAGTTTAGACGGAAATAGCACCATGTGAATGAACATGCGCCAGCTTTCTTCTTTGGTTAGTAGTCGAAGTAGGTAGGGATCACTACTCTGATCAGAGTGTGAAGCTACAGTCTTGTAGCATGTGGTTAGCAGAATTCTGCTCCCTTGTGTCCTCTCTTGGAATGCTGTTGCTAGAGTATCCCGGCTTCTTTTGTTGGCATGTTGTCAAGAATTAAAAGGTACCTTTTCCCTTTCAAGGATTCAGTGCTTCATGAGACCTTAGGACTTGGTTTCCAACATCTACTAGAAGCGTGTCCTCATCAAATTCTTGACCTATAGAAATCCAGGCACGGAGAGAAAAATGTTTCATAACGGTTCTGTGGTTGTAGACATTCTTTGCCAGTGTTGTCTCACCTATGCCCTGCATCCCCACAATGGAAATAATAGAGAAGTGCTCACTGTTGGTCAGTCGTGAGACCACTGAATGTGTGTCATCATCCAAACCGACAACTAGCCTTAGCTCAATGCGATATACTTACATGAAGAATTACATGTAACATGCAAAATGTGCTCAATTGAGTTGGAAATGTACAAATTAGCCAACCGAGTTTGGTAGAAATTATGTTTCCAAAAAACATAATACAATAAAATTTCCTCATCCTATTTATAATACTAATTTCTATCTTCAAAGGAATAGATCTTTTTTTTATTATTAATATTTATTTTAAAAGACTTGCAAGAACTTAATTACAGTCCTCTAAAGTTTTCATCTAGCATGACTCTAGCTTGAAATTTATAAAATCCTTACTATCTAATTTTAAGTTAATTAAATTTTACTAACTTGGGAAGATAGTTGATCAGCTCTGGACTGACTACAAGGCCAAGTATAGTTGTATCCTTTCCACATCTAATTCCAAGACCAATACCTTCTATCATCATGAATCCTACAATATATTGTTCATGCATATATTATGCGGCTTAAGTAGTAATACATTTAAAAATATTCAAAATAATAACAAGATCATAAAAAAAAAAAAAAAAATTCACGCGCAATACGCAGGTCCGCGACTAGTTTATATAATAAAATCAGAATGCAGCAGCTCACTAGGGGAATATGTTGAAAGGATGTTGCGAAATTGACCTGAGCACCAGTTTTAGAAATAATTCCGATGGTCTCGAGTCAAGCACAACACCACGATACAAATGGCCCCCACCTTGGTCCAGCCATGTGGGCAGCCCAGAAGTAAAGAGAGCCTGTAGCCTGTTCAATGATTTTATAAATTTTATGAGTATTTACCGTATAAGTTAAAGAAAAAAATAAAATTAATTCTCTTTAGCAAAAAAAAAAAAAAAAAATTGTTTTCAAAAAATAAAATCATACATATTTATATTGAGAGAATTAAGGACATTGAAATACAATGATACATTCAGTTCGGCACCAATTGAGAAAAATTGCCACTGTCTAACTACTAAATAGCATCAGAGAGAGTGAACTTTCAAACGACCAGTATATGTGCCAGGAGTAATCAGGAGGGAATAAAATAGTAATAAAAATGAAACATAAAGGGAAGGAGGAGCAAATCTCAGCCAAGGCTAGTCCAACAAACCAGGTGAAGAATGAGACTACCACCCATCCCCATACTAAGCTTGCAGGACCAACATAACGTAGGCTTGGGCCATATAGTGGTGTTCCAGCGAAAATAGCCATGTATGAAAATGTTATTGCCAGCACCTTGAATAAAGTCTGAAGAAACCCAAGATTAAAAAAAAAAAGAAAAAAAAGAAGAAGAATGCAAGTATTAAAATTAATTGTTAGATTCTTTACGAGACCCAACATATATATGAGTTTTGAGATATGGGAGGTTTCAGACATACCATGTCTCTTCTCAACTCTTGCTTGTATCCAAGCTCATTGAGACGCCTCTCTCCAGAATCCATTTCCAAAGTTTGCTGAGTGATTCCTACATCACGCATGTTCATCTCTGAAGTCATGATATATATGTATCGATAACTACCTGTATTGTAAGTTTGTAACACCCCAAAATTTTTTTTTTAAAGCAATTTTTCTTTAAAGAAATTTTTCTGATGAGAATAATATCTAAATTGGACTTTATTTTTAATCAGTGTGGTTAACTATTTTATGGAGGAGTTTTGAATATTTGGGCATGTGAGAGTATTTACTGTTTAGTTAATTTTGGAATGGGTCAATTTAAATATGGGAGAAACTTT
This sequence comes from Quercus ilex subsp. ballota, assembly GCA_032727855.1. NCBI lineage: Eukaryota > Viridiplantae > Streptophyta > Magnoliopsida > Fagales > Fagaceae > Quercus > Quercus ilex. The sequence goes on along the minus strand of CM064916.1, from coordinate 32,084,297 downwards.
TAAGGCTAAAGTTGTAAATTTGATTCCAAGATATTTTGGAACAAGTAGTACACAATGCTCCCATCAACACAACACCCCTTCTTTTATCACCATACGAATGCCCGTTCTCTCTATTTCTCTATCTTTCTATCTCACTGATCCACCGAAACACACACAAACACACTCTAGCTCCCTCTCTATTTCTCTCACTCTATCACCGGTAAATCGTCCATCCACCCCCATCTCTGGCTGGTTCCATTAGAGAATCCCATTAGAAACCTCATATGCTCCATTATCTCAAACTTTAAAGGTAAAACTGTAATACTCGGAATTAAAATAAAAAATAAAAAAAGAAAAAGAAAGAAAGAGAGACTAAAAAAGTGGGGTATTCAAGTAAACCTTTTTTGTGGGCCAATTTTATAATTAATATTACTAAGGGGAGGTTTTTAGAAAATAAGGTTGAAATCCTAGTTATATATAAGCTAATTTAAGTCAGCGTAAAATGACAAATATTTTGAGAGATGAGACTACTCAAAATACTCAAGTAGAGAAGGTTTGACTACACACTTGGGGTAAGAGCCTAAGAATATCTTTCTTGTTAGATCTAAGCTTTATTTGAAATCAGAGTATTTCTTACTTATAGTGTCAATTTTATTTAACTTAACATTACATTAACACCGGAGTTCTCTCATTTACTCTCCTAAAATGGAGCTTTTGTAACTAGATAGTTTTAAAATAGTTTTTAACTAGAGTATTTTTTTTTTATGTGGGTATTTTGGCCAGCAGTGAAACTATTTAAATATTCAAGAGTTTTAATGATGCAAACAAAGAAAAGTTTAGATTTAGGGGCCGTTTGGTATGACATTTTAAGTAATATTTTTCAGTTTTTAAACAATATTATACGTATTTTCACCCATATGTATTTTCAAAAAATACAAACAATGTTACTAGAACAACGTTACCAAATAAATCCTTATATTTCAGTAAATTGGACATTTTTCTGTCCTCAGTATTTTAATATTTTTTTATATACACTTTGTTGCGATAAGCGTAGATTGAAGCTGCAGATTTTAGGCGCAATGGGTCATGGGTCAGGTTTCTGCACAGTTTTTGTTTAAGAAACTGTACCCGAATTGATGGAATTGGGGGGAAAAACAAAATGTCTAGTAAGTATAGGTTTAGGTTTGAGGTCTGACCAGTTAAAAAAAAAAAAAAAAAAAAAAAAGAAGAAGAGGAAAAGGTGTACGTAACAGTTTATTTGTTGAAGATGGGTCGGCTACCAAACAAAAAAAAGAAAAGAAAAAGAAAAATATGCAGGTGTAAACGTAAGTGTAGTACTTGAAGATGGCCCACGTGCCTTGTCTTTCCTAGCGTGACATAGTACTAGGAGTTATAGCCTTTTCTCTAGGGCACTAATGGTCGCAGAAAAAAATCTTCATCAATTGCATCATTAGCATTAGCATTAGCATTAATCATATTTTTTTTGTCTACTAAATTTTCATCATTCGACACTATCAATTCTTTTCCACCTAATGATGTTTCGCAATACTAACGTGGTAGAAGATACAAAGATGGAATTCGGTAACAATCTTTGTGAATGAATACACTAAGTGTGTGACGACAAAGTATACCCCAAAATTCAAAATTCTTGCAACTACAACTAGTCATCTCACCATCCCATAAGATCAAGTGCTTTGACTAGTTTTTTCTTCATAATATTGCAACACAAATTCAATACCGTTTTCTTGAAGCATCGAATATTGTGTGGCTCTTCCAAACTCTTCTTGAAATTTTTTGAAAGCATAGGGTGTCAACACACTATGTGCTTGTTTCTCTATCGGTGACAATGTTCTTAAAGAAGAACCTCTATATTTCTCCAACATTGTATCATGTGATTGTGTTTGCTCAATATCTTCAATGGCAAGGTCAACCTAAAATTACAAATTTTAAATAATTTAAAGGCACATAAAGACTACAAATATTAACCAAAAAAAAGAAAAAATCAAATTCTACAATAAAAGAAAGCAATGATAAATAATGACTTACTTGTTCAATAAATTGGGTCAAGCTTATGTGGGAACTAACAAACTATTTAATAAATGCATTTATACTTTCAGATCTTTCCGTTGTTGTCATTTCCCCAAAAAAATAGCCACGAAGGTAACATGGTACCCAAAAATGCTTGATTTGATATAAACCACTTACATGCTTGTTGGTAAGCATGTCATATTTTGCCATAACTTGAGACCATTGATACTCAAATTCTTCACATGAGTCTAACTTATATAGCTTGTAGAAATCCGTGCACCAATTTGAATATTGATTACGAAGAATTGCTGTAAACCAACCACTAAATTTAGTAGTAATGTGCCATATACAAAAAGCATATTTTGTGGATGACAATTCTTTTGATATTGCCTCTGTAATCCATGGATCTTGGTCTGTTAAAATTGCCTTAGGTGACTTCTTCATTAAATTTACAAAAGTCTATTAATCAAATACAAATTTATTAGCACATGAAAAAATATAGAAGGATATATACTATTAAACTACTAATTAATCAAATAAAATCGAAAAATAATTGCACAACCTTACAAGATAATTAAATAATTTATGTACCTTCATTAACCATTGAAATGCACTAGTTGTTTCATTTCGAAGAAGTGCACAACCAAAGAGAATTGTCTTTCCTTGATTATTGATACCAACAAAAATACCAAAAGGCATGTCATATGCATTTACTTTGTAAGTAGTATAAAAAATAACCACATCTCCATATTTTTGGTACCAATCAAAGCAAGGAGTAGGCACCCAAAAAATATGCTCCAACATACTCTCTTCATCAGTTGTATATGCATATTGAAACTTAGAATTCTTTTCCTTAGCAACTTTGCACAATTGTAAGAGACTTATAGTATAACATCCCAGTCCCAGTCAATCAGACCCAAAAAAATAAAAAATAAAAAATAAAAAGGAAGTCAGATTTTTATTGGACCACACATGCCCCACCTAACCCAACAATCCCTCACTCCCATTAATTATGCTACTTACTGTGCTTTAGCTCATACCAATCTTTCATAGTCTTACAGATTAATTAGTTATATTGTGGGAATGGAGCTTGCCTTATCAGTAGTGATTGGAGTTTTATGCTAAATTGGGAGACTTACATTACTAATGGTTGGTGATTCGATCTAGTTTTTTTTAAGGGAGCTTGCGGCAGTTAATTTTATTAGAAGTTAGGCTCTTGAGGCTTGTTAGCCTAAGAGTTTTGTTGGGACTGCATATTTTAGAGAACTTTGGGACTTTCCATTTAAAATATCAGAGTTTTGTAATATATTAATGTATTATGTGGAGGCACATGATTTTTAGTTATTATTCGTAAATGTGTTATAGAGCTTTGACTTGTAATGTGGAGATTTTAGTATGGTTATATATTCTTATCCTGTGGAAAAGGAAGGAAAAGAAAGATCTCCTATAGTTTGATTTGCCAAAAAGGAAAAATCTATAGGTAACCTTGGGATGTATTTCTCATGCCTTGGATCCTTTTGGGTTCGGGGCGTGACACATAGCATCATTCATTGCATGCATCCTTCTCATTTTCACATAAAGGTTATGGATATCTCTTTTAAAAAATGGAAGATCTCCATGCTTCACACCTTTCTCAAGCTCCATAACACGTATTATTTTCCTAACCGAAAGTCCACCTTTTTTCAATAAGAGAATGCGATCTTTATCTTCTTTAGTGATAACTCGATTGGCCGGAAGAAATCTCACTTCCGAAGGAGACAACAATTCATGATTGTGATCAATAACAAACTTAGTGACATGCCATTCTCGTCGAAAAATGTCAAATGACTTTTGCAATGTGATTCTTAGATGAACTTTGCATCCACATCTTGTAGATATCCTATTTCGTTGCTCCTTAGATGAATACACTCCTTTTAATTGTTGTCTACCTTCTCAGTGACAAAAGAAATCACGTCTTACATTTTCTCCATTTTTTTGTTACAAAACGACCTTTCCGAATTGTAAAACCATATCGATTTGCATAATTTTTATAGAAAATGAAAGCCTCTTCTTCACTAAGAAAACATTGACCAACAAAAGGTTCAAACTCATTTTCTATTGAATTAATATCTTCATTTTCTTCAATAACTCATATTTCTTCCATTGGATATTCATTCCAAACCACTATTTCCTCCCCACAAATGTCATTATTTTCTCCATCATTTGGAAGCTCATTTAAGTCAACACAATTCCTTGAAACACTTTGATAAATCTCACTTGCAATTACAATATCATTCATTTGTTCTATGTTGTAACAAGGATTAAAAAAAAAAAAAAAAATCAACACCATATTCAATTATAAATGAAATATAAACTATAAATAAAATAAAATAGTATACCTTCTTGAGGTAATTCATTTAAGTCAAAATAACTCATTGGAACTAATTGATGAATCTCACTTGCAACAAAATTCTCATCCATTGATTCTACAATAATTTAACAAAAATAATAAATAAATATAAACATTATATTTCAATATATTTGAAAAATAAATTAAGAACAAAAGAAATATATGTACCTTATTTATAATTTCTTGAACACTATATTCTTGTAGACATTCTTTAATCATTCATTGAACTCCTCTTTCTTTCTTATCTTTTTGCTGAACATTGAACTTATCTTTTAGTTTTTTTCTATGGTATTGGTGAAGTGGGGGAGAAGAAAAAGTAAATACTGGTAAAGTAAGTATTGGTGGGAGATGAAATAGGAAATTGAGGGAAATTGCAAAAAGAACATTTTTGTCTTGTTAAAAAAATTTGAGGACATAATAGTAATTTTGTTTTGTTAGATCCGGCCATATCAAAAGATTGTTGGCAAGATCAAAAGAGAACTCCTGTTCAGCTTATTTCAAGTTTCTATGCAAAGGGGCCACCACTATCATTGGCATAAATGTGTGCGGTAACAAATGCCTATATATATATATATATATATATATATATAAAGAAAAATATTATGATTATGTGGAATTTTTGTGTGAGATAACAGTGGATAGTTATTGGATATTTTTAGTAGTCTCTCTTCTGGCCGGGTACCATTATAAGTCTTTCTTGAATTATTTGATTATTGAGTAAATGGTCCTTGAAAATTGTTTAGGTGATATCTAAGGATTTTAGAGAAAGTGTTAGGGAGAAGTTCTTTTATGGTGAGCTGGCTAAGGTAAGTAACCTTATCCTAATTGTTACAATTTTATTTTTATTGTTTTAGCTACATTGATTTAAAGTAAAGAATAAAGAATTATTACAAATATATTTGATTACTAAATATATGATTTTATATATGTATTTGAATGAAATATATTTTTGTTTGAACTATGATTTGATATATATGATTTTAGACAATCTGACTATGTTTTGACTCTGAAACCTAGCCAATGGGGGTTATTCATTGGTATTAAAACTAGTTCTATCTGGGGCATCACAAGCCTATCATATTTCTGGACCTAGCTAATGGGGGATATATATTAGTACGAAACTAGTTTCATCTGAATCTGATGCCCAGTCATGGGAATATAGTGTGGCCATAGTCGTAAAGATTGTTAAGAATATGAATTATGTTTGAATATTTGAATTGTTTTAAGTCCTTGAAATTGCTTATGTGTTTTTGGAACCTATTTTAAATTATGACTTTGATATATGGAAAACTAATTATTTCTAATCCATCTATGATATATTTGTAAGATTAAAATATTTGATCTATGTACAATTTATTATTTTTACAGATCTATTTGCTTGATAGAACTTATTAGTTTTGGTTACTTATTGAGTTGTCAACTCACCCCCCTCTTTCCTCTTTCAGATTCGGATCAGGAAAAGTAGCATGTTTTTGGGCTTCCATTGGGATATGTGTATGAGTGAAGTTTAGGAATCATAGGAATAAGATTTGGACTTTTATGTTTAATATTGTCTTTTGTTCAGACTTTAGTCTCAAAGATTTAGTTTATTTTCTTTATGATGTTGGAAGATTATTATTTTGGAGATCCTTTGAGAATTGCATTATTGAAGAAATTTTTGGATTTATTGATGAAATTTTCTTGAGGATAATTCTTTAGTTGTTAAGAAGGTCTTTCACACTTGTAGAGTGTAAACTTTATAAGTGTGTGTCTGTTGTCATATGCCTAGCCCTTACTTGGGCTTAGGGTGTGACAAAAACTCTTAACTGTTTTGGTAGCTTTTCAAGCTGTTGTAAGATTTCTTTCTAATCTAAGCTACTTGAGTGATATACATGTGATTGAGTACATGGGTTTTTGATTTGGTGGACTTAATTGTTAAATGGTTAAGGGTTGTTACAAATGGTGATCATTTGGGGTTTCTCTATTGTTAAAAATTTTGGTTCCTTGAGCAATGGGTTGATTTTGTGGAAGTTTGGGGTTGACTTTTGGAAGTGTGTTCTTTGCATTTTAAATGACTTTGGCAAATGTGGTTGTGAGTGAAGTGATAACTATGAATTTATGCAAGTGAACTGTGAGCATGTGCTTTTTGCATACCAAGTGTTTGATAAGTTGTTTATATGAGATTTTGGGTTTGATTCCCTGTTTTTAATATGCTTTAAATCTTGTGGTTGTAATGGGAGTAATTCTCAAATAATTTGGGCTAATTTTAAAACTATAACAATTTTCTAAAGCTGTCGGGGACAGATTTGAGTCAGCCGCAATACATAATTTTTAATAAATTATAGAAAAATCTTTTTGGGCTGAATTTTCTGTGGTACATTGTATACATATAGGGGAATGTTCCCTTAAAGTCTCAAATTAATTGGATGACTTTTAATTGACCAAACAATTTTTACAAAATGACTGCCCTGCTATGTACTAAATCTGAAAGTATGACTAAAACGTTGAGAAATTGTGGAATTAATCCCAAACCTCGGTTGATCTTATCTTGGCTTAAATATATTATTTATTACTCAAAGAGATTCATGAGCATGTTATATTTTCTTATGATGCACATTATTGTGGTAGTGAATTTAAAATGTTTTGGTTGTGTCAGCACTATGAGTTTCTTGGATGATTATTTGGTTCCCATTTGGGAAGGGTACTTGTCTTAGGATGGGCAAGCTAGACTTTAGGGCCTTTGATTTGATTTTAGGGGATCGTTTCGATTTATGGAGATAAGTGTGATGGTTATTTGTGAAAGGCCTTGTTATTGATAGGCTTGATCATTGTGTTTCTAGGTTTTGATATTCTTGGTGATGGACCTAATGGTTGGATTAGTCGATTATGTGATGTTTGGTTGAGGTAAAATTGGTTGGCCTTTTGAGGTAAGTGGCTTCTGAATGGGATTTTTGAAAAAAAATAATTATTGCACTAAATTGTTTTATGGTTAAAACTATTTTGGAACATTATTCATGGTTTTCCTAAAATTTACTATTTGTACTATTATTATTAATCATTTATGGAAAACGCATGAGGCATTGAAAGTGCATCATATTTTTATTGCATATGGGGAAATGCATGATTTGTTACTTGTTAGCAAGGAAAAGACTAGCATCTTTGATTAAATTCTTGAGAATCGATTTTATGGATTTATTGCATTATTTGCAAAATTTTAAAGATGATTTGATAATTGGGAAAGTTGATGCAAAATATTTTTGACAATAAATGGTTTTGAGGACTTTGAGAATATTGTGGATATATGGTTATTAAAATACCTTATGAAACTACTTGAAAGTAAACTATATATTTTGAATACATTTAACTTGTGAACTTTTGATGTGGGTTTGCCCTTGTGCTATGATGTTGGTGATTACCCCGTCTTTGTGACGATGTCTTTATGACGTGTGATTATCCCGTATTTGTGACGACGAGTCAAGTTGGAGGCTCTAACTTTGCATGACACGGGTAAATCCTTGAGTGTGTGGGCGAGGCTGCTGCTCGTAGGGCCAAAAGACCACATGCAAAAGGGGTACTGTGTGATGTGTCATACCCTGCTACCCATGGGGGGAAGAGGTAAATCCTTGAGTGTGTGGGTGAGGCTAGGCAAGGCCAAGAGGCCACATGCAAAAGAGGTACTACGTGGCGCGTTATTCTCTACTACCCATAGGGGGGATAGGTAAATTCTTGAGGGTGTGGGTGAGGCTAGGCAAGGCCAATAGACCACATGCCAAAAGAGGTACATATCATGCTAGTGGTTGTGGGTTTTGACTTGGCACTATGGCGATATAATGTCTTCGTGACATTTCTGTCTTTATGGTGGCCTGTCATGTGGCTTGGGTTGGCTTTTTAGGTTTTTGGAAAAATGCTGTTATGCTCACAACTCACAAGTATACATATTATGTAGTTTCATGGTGATCGTTTTTGAGAAGCCTTGGGTGGCATTATTTAATCATTCTTATCATGTTACTATTGAAAATGATTTTGCAATTTTCAACTAGAAATTCTCAAATTGTTTCATGTTTTAATATGCATATAATCATGAAACTTGCATTTCTCCTACCCCCATTAACTTTGCTACTTACTGGGCTTTAACTCATCCCACTCTCCAACAGTTTTACAGATAAATCAGCTACATGTCGAGCATGAAGCTTAATTTATTGGTGGTGATTGGAGTGCTATATTAAATTGGAAAACTTGGGCCATAAATGGTTGATGACTTGATCTTGTAAAGTTTAACGAGGTCATAACTAATTCTATTGGAGATTGGGCACTTGAGGTTTGTTAGCCTTAGGCATGGTAGGCCTAGATTCGATGTTGAGGTTGTTTATTCTTAATAAGATTGTGACTTAGGGTAATCCATTTGAAGTTTTGTAATATATTCTTGTATTATATGGAGGCACATGATTTTTAGTTGTATGGTTGTTATTGTGTTATAGAGCTCTGACTTGTAATGTGGAGATTTCAGTATGGTTATATATTCTTATCATGTGGAATGGAAAAGGGGAAAAAAAAAAAAACTCCTACAATCTCTTTTTTGATAGTTATTTTCTCATGCTTTGGACCCTTTTAGGTTTGGGGCGTGACATGTATAGTGTCCAATAGTTAGGGAGATAGGGCAGGAATAACGACATTAACTATTTTTCCAAGTTTTTTAGGGAAGTTGGAAGCAGCTGAATAGTCATCACTAGGTGTCTGATAAGCTTACAGGTGTAGTGTGGAGTAAAATCATCTTTCAACAAAAGTAGAGTGATTAATTTGTTTTCTAGAAATGATGTTTGCACTCTCTTCTTGAATCTTCTGGGCATCACACTGTTAGTAAACCGATACAAAAACATTGAAACTCATAGTTCTAAGCGTCGCTGTAGCTCGCCACCACGTTGCGAATTGCCCCCTCGTTGGCTGCTGTTGCTCTTTCTTCTGTTCTCTTTTTTGGTTTCCCTCCTTTCCCTTGTTTTTGTTTGCCCCAACCAAAATGGCTGATTAAAAACTCAGAAGTTAGAATAGTTTTTTCAAACTCTTCAAAATTTTGTCTTTATACTTATATCCAACCATTAGCGAAGACGTTAACTAGTGTAACGTTTGTGAGGTTCATCTCCACATGAGGAGGATAATGCATATATTTATTACACTTATAGTACTTGTTTGGATTCAAATTATTGTGGCGTTTGCGTTTTTCTCTCTTTTTTTTTTTGTTCAGCCTGCATTTGTTGACTTTTCCACAGTAAACAGTGCATCCGTGCACTATTTACAGACCCACATATTCCACTTTTTAGCAACTTTTTCATTAAAAATGGGTCTTACGGCACTATTCACACATTTAAAAATTATTTTGTTACAGTATTTTCAGTTTTCAGTTTTCAGCTATATTCAAACGGACACATAATATTTTCACGAAGCCACGAGCCTTAATTTTAATTTAAAGCTTTTAAAGGAAGATATGGTCTGGAAAATCATGTTAATAATCACCTTACTATCTTTGACCTTTCTATTATATTATATTCTCATAGCAATACCCAAGTCAATGCCTCTGCCCATAACATAGGAATCCTCATGGGCTCTTTGGGGCCTAAAATTCTTTTTAAACACAAAAAATTTCACAATTTTCTTTTATAACAGTTGAATTGATAAGTTTTTATTTAGATCCTCAATGACGTCATTTTTAATATTATCTATCACTAACAACTTGTCACATCAATCAAGTGTGAAATTTTTTGTGTTTATAAACTTTTTTTTTTTCTGTCTGATAAGAGGAAAGTGGTGATACACAATGACCAATCCTGAAAGACCACTCTTTAGCCTGCTTTACAATTTGATTTTGATTTAAGAATACAATCAAACCAAATGGAGCGTAAAAAGCCACTTTAACAACCTCCAAGACTAGTTTGTGCATTAGATATCTACAAATAATAGAATAGGACTACCACACACAATCAAACAAGATTTTCTTAATACAATAATCATGAGAAAATCAAATCTCGGCCTAGGCTTCTTCTGTTACACACCACCACCGACGCAAGAAGCTGCCACTGCCATCAAGCTGAGGGAATCCTCTGGTGAAACCGCTAGAATCAAGAAAATTTTTGTTTACACCCTTTGGCAACTTCTTCTCCTTGAGGAAATCCTTATGGTCTTTGCCCAAAGATTGTATGTTTTATTTTCCAATGCTTCAAATATCTTGCATCACAACCAATCAAGAAAGATAACAAAAGAAAGGAAAAGAAATAAACAACAAAAACATCCAGATGTAATGTTGAAGCATATAGCAGATTTGGGGTTTTTTTTTTTTTTTTTTTGGCCTGATAAGCTAATTTTGCAGATATATATTAGTTATGTTACCAAAATTGAAACATATAGGTTATGTGACCATTTTTTGGAACTCGAGTCAACTTTAGAACTTGAGATCTATGGAGAAAATCATGAAATAATATATATATTTTTAAGTTTTTAGTGGAATGTGAGTTTCAAAGACTAGAGTTCCTCACATTAGAGTTCGAGTATCAAAGATTTGAGTTCTAAAAGTGGTCACATAACTAATATGTTTTAATTTTGGTCATATAACTACTATGTTTGAAAAATTAACTTAACGGGCAAAAATGCCCATTGATTTGTCTTTCCTTCATTTTGATGAACAAAAACTTCCAGCTTGTTTGATTTAGATGTTTTGTTGGGGTTTCTTCAATTTACGGTAGCTTTAACGGATTTCCTTGATTCCAACAGTTTCGTTGGAGTATTCTCAATTGGGCAGCGGCTGCAACACCGCCTTCCTAACTTAGTGGCGTGTAAGAGCAGAAGTGGTGAAGTGGGTTTTGAGGATTTGATTTTATGATTATTGTATTAGGAAATAGTGTTTGATTGTGTGTGGTAGTTCCTATTCTATTATTTGTAAAAATTTGATGTCAAACTAGCATTATATTGGAGGGTGTAAAAGGGACATTTTACACCCCATCCAGTTTGAATTTATTCTCTTTTAATTTTATTTCATTATTTAAATACAAGTATCTTTTATATGTATACTGTATAGAATTAAAATATTAAGTTGACATAGACTTATAATTTTATAAACTTTGACAAATAAACATATAAACAATAAATAAATAAATAAATAAATAAATAAATATATATATATATATAGTGGCAACTCCAAAAGTATTAGTTGGTATTGAAATATGTTATTCCCAATTGTTTCAACTTCTCCAAATACGAACAAATACTAATAACTGAAAGGTTTGAATTTCCTCTCATAAGTAACAACTTTTGTAAATTAACTAGTTTTAAGGCCAACTTATTAATTAGATTTATTATATGAAATGGTTAAAGCACTACAAAAAAAAAAAAGTCTTATAGCCGCATTTTCAGCCGTGGCCTAAAACCTGTAACTATAGGCTTGAGGGGTTTATAGCCGCGTTTTTACAAATGCGGCTATAGGCTAGGACCAATGGCCGTGGTTTTAGAAACGCGGCTATAGGACATACTCTAGCTGGGTTTTAAAAACGCGGCTATAGGTGACAGCTATAGCCGCATTTTATAACCCTTAAAAATGTAGCTATAACCCTTTTGTTTTTTTTGTTTTTGTTTTTTAATTAATTAATTTGGCTATAGCCGCGTTTTAAGTTTTTTTTTTTTTTTTCCTTGCTAGATGGCAAATGCTTGGAAATATCCAAGCCAGCAAGAATCAAAAGCAGTAAAAAACACAAAATCTGAGTGTAAATACAGATACCCAATGACATAACACATTTCACATAATCACTTTCTTTCCATCAAGAGAGCAACTCATTTTTTGGTTAACAAGGCGAATACTTTATTTGTTTTTGCAAAGGTATGTCATTCAATTTACTCACACATTATCTATATTGGAATATGAAGATGTACATGGAAGAATTCCACCATATAATTTCATTTCAAAAGCATAATTAACAAAGTATTGACAGAAAGGAAAAAGTGCGTCTTTCATTGACTCTAAAGAAGCATTAAATATGGCATGTCCTTTTGGTGCCAAAGAAAGCCTAATGATGATGTAGGAGGGTAAAACAAGCCTACCAACATATAATTCCACACTTAAGTTTATAGTCTTTATGAAATTTTATGGGATTACATGTGACCTTTGATTAGTTTGGTTAGCTACGATTAAAAGGATTCATGTGTGGTTAAGAATTAATACCCAAAAAATATTGGATATATAAACACATAATTTTTTTTTTTTTAAAAACACATAAATACATACAAATATATCAAGGACACGTATTCTCGAACAAGTTAAAAGATGTATTGCATTTCAGTTTTCTAGAATATGATTTTCTTTCTCTTTTTTCTGTTTTAATAATCTCACATCAATTATAGAAAAATAATTATTAGCAATTTTCCCAAATATTTGGGACCACAAAACACAGCACACCACCAAAACCCTAACCAAACCCTTTTACAAGCTATCAAAAAAAAAAAAAATCCATACAACAAAACAGTCTACAAAGCTCTAATAAATTATAGCATAACCAAACGAAACAAAAATCAACACTACCATGCAAAAAGAGAGAGAGAGAGAGAGAGAAATACGTGAAGGAGGCTCATGGCATAGGTGATATAGTTGCGCATCCTTCCCTGACTGGTAATTTGAATCTCATTCTCATCAATCAGAGATAGTTGTGCATCCACCCTCTGGTTTCGATCCATCTTCTCCACCATTAAAAAAAATTCAAAAAAAAAAAAAAAGCACATCAAAACCATTCATCAAGCAAAAAAAATACATATAAACAAAATAATCACAACAGAAAACTCACTAGAAATTTGGTCTTACTGCTGATGGATTTTGGATCAATCAATCAATAAAACATGCCAAACAGTTTTGAAAAGAAAATTATAAAATGTATTTATCCTTACACTAATTATAACTTATTAGGATAAATAAGTCAAGAACATAAATTTTTCTCAAATTATGTATTCCTAATTTTTCTCAATAAAAAGGATAATAAGTTCAGTCTAAAACTTATTACTATAACCCAAAGCCATTGGGTTATAAATTCACATACATACTTTGGCATAGTCATTGCCATCAAAGCCATTGGTATTTTCTCTCATGCCCTCTTCCTGAAACAGTACCAAACACAAAAATCACAATTCTATTCCAAATATTTAAGCTTCCAACTATAACTTACATTTAAAAAAAAAAAAAAAAAACCTTGAGTTCCTTTAAGGCTATAGGGATTGCACCAAACCCTTTCCAGGTATATTGATTCTTGGCTCTTCTTGCAAGAACCTAAAAAAATTAAACCATAGAAACACAGAGGCAGTGTACGAAACTTGCTATATTAGTTAGGTTAAAACAAACCCATTTTTAGTTAATACAACAAAATTAAACCACTAATCCCGGGTCAAAATAAACCTTAAAAAAAGAAAGGAAAAAAAAAACCATAGTATTTGGAACTCCTTTCTGAATTACTGAATAGTCAGTCTAACACTGACTCAAATGCAATATCCAGGTGCATTTGTAGGATAAAGCAAGCAAATCATAGCTCTCGTCTATCTTTTAAGTCCATGAAGCTTTCTATAGGTAAAATGTCACCAAACAACCAATATCCTGTTTAGTCACCTCAGTAGCCATACTAGACAAACATGTAGTTCAGTCAATAAAAATGCAAATCAAAAAGACAACCATAGACTCATAGTGTCCAAAAAGACATGAATGATTTAAGAAAAAAACACTACAAGATTACAGTTCAACTTTGAGTTGATCCAGCAGGCACAACTTTAAAGGATAATAATATTACTAGCCTCTCAAGCCTCAAGTAGCACACTTCTAACTTCATTAGGGGCACATTTTCCCACAAGTCTAGTCTCAATACTTTTAAGTTCACAAACGAGAAGGACACAGAAATTAAAAGATAATTCTTGTCCCAACTTTCTATATATGAAGACCATTCAACAAATTCTTCTTTGATCTTCATCAGGAGTGGTTCCACATCTCAAGCCCTCACTACCATTTAAGATGATACATAGATGTCCTTGCACTATGAGCTCTCAGCTCTTATTTGCTGCTCAGGCTATAGTGGTTCAGGCCCTACCTAAAGTTAAAGCCCAGTTAATGATCACGTATAGTTTCCCTAGTCAAGTCCTCCTTAGGACTAGAAGTTTAAGCCCCCATTTATGATCAGGGCCATTGGATTGGCATTGATAGCAGGTTGTTGAAACATTTTCTACCAACATTAATAAAAATAAAATAGCAACTTACAAAATAAAGCCATCACCTTTTTTCCCTGCTTTTGACTTTTTGGCTGGGTAGTCATGTACTATTTGCCCAGAAGATACTAAGAGTAACTAAAACGTTTGACCAAGGAGTTGGTCAATCGAATATGATGAATCAAATGGGACAAACTTCAATTGAGACAGACTTAGATAGAGTAGATTGACTTTCACTACAATGGGTGGAAAACTGGAAATTTAGAAAGTAATGGGCGACACCAGAGAAAAATATTTAGAAAGTTTAGATTTCTAGTACATCTCTATAAAGAACTTCGAAGACAATTTCTGTACACAAGAATAATTAGCACCTATCCCATGGATTGTCACAAAGTAAATATATCAAATAGAGGGTATTATGACCCGAGATGAGGGGTTGGATAAGTTGTTATTTGAATTAGAAATATATAAATTTAGGCTTAGTGATAGATCTTTATTTGAATAAAGTAGTAGTAGATTAGTATTGTTATTTGCTTGTATTCAAATTGATTCCTATGTTTTAGGATTTGTTGATGAGGTTATCTCATTTTTGGCTATTTATGTACAGGAAATGCATTAATGAGAACATTTTCTACAGCTAAGCCACAACCTACACTAATTGGCGCCTATCCCATGGAATGTCACAAAGTAAATACATCAGATAGAGGGTGAGACCGTGAGAGGTGTTCCATACAAAATTTACGCATCTAAGCCACAACCTAAAACTATGAGAACTTTAACAATCCCAAATCCGCCTTCCCTACTTAGGAAACTTTGGAAGTTGAAAGCCAAACAATAGAATCCACAACTCTAATACCTACTCAATTTTCCCCAATATCAGACAAGTATTAAGAGAGAATTTAACCATTTCCATAAAACCACTTAACTATATATTTTGCCTGTGTGTATATGTCGGTGGCTTATGCCCTTACTGTGAAAGAATCTAATGTACATTATAGCTATCTAAATCCAAGTCCACTATCCATCTTAAGAAAAGAAAATAAAGTCATTAACCTTTTTAGGCTTTGTTGATTCAGCCAAACAAGTGGGCCATGGTTTTTGATTTTGTGAGTCTTGACTTCAGCTACTCCCTATTTTAGTAGCAAATCATGGTGAGGCCAAGCCTAATTAATTTCAGGTGCCCAAACATTTCAGCCGCATAGGTTGTGGCCATTCCTGGGTTCTTGTGGGCCCAACTCAGGCCAATTTTAAGCCTTTACTAATAACAAGGAATGAAGAGAAAAATAAACCTTACAAGCCTAAATTCACAGGATTAGATGTGTGGGAGGAATGAATCTTTCCCCAATCAGGTATTGTCCGTTTTGTGAATGGACACAGGGCCAATGCCACCCTCACGGGAGTATTTATAAGTATGTGTATATATATATATATATATATTTAATCTAAAAAACTAAGTGATTTATATCAAAAATTTCACGTACGATGCACGTGAAATATTAGATTTATCAACTTATAAATCATATCAAAATATAAATCATATTAATTTACTAAAAATCATGTGCGATAATTATATATTAATATACTTATTAATATAATTAATATACAATAAATAAATCATAATATATACTTATTAATATAAAAATTAATGCTAATAAAAAATATTTCATTATCTACTGTAATTTTTATTAATATATATTAATTTTTACAAATTAATAAATAAATCGTATTAATATTTGAGGTCATATGCACGTGAAATATGATTTATATTTTTTGATATAAATCATATCTTTATTACATTTTTATGAAAAATCTAATAAATATATGATTTATATCTAAGACTCTATAATTCGGGTTATAAATTATATATCTTATATAATTTCTAAACAATCAAACTAACGTTATATATATATATATATATATATATATATCAATTGACAATCCGTAACAATTCTCTAAATTGGATTAAATTTAAGGAAATCAACTTAAACAAATATGCAAAATATATTCAATTTGATGGGAAAAAAAGTAGAGTAAACAAATACGTACTTGTAAGGTTGTAGGTAGAAGAAGAGAATAATAGATGTTGTAGGTAAAAGAAGAGAAGAATAGCGCAAAAGAACCGTATGATAAGTATTAATTATGAATTATTTGATATACACACACACACACTCACACTTCACGTTGCAACCTTAGACAAAATAAACTAAAGAAAAGAACAAATTAAACACTACGTTGCTGTATTTTTATCCACTTAGAAATACTTATATATCCACATTGAAGAATTTTATATGAACAAAAAGTCTAAAGCTAATATTAATTGAATAGAATTTTTTAAACAAAATTTCTAAACACTACGTTGCAACCTTAGACAAAATAAACTGAAGAAAAGAACAAATTAAACACTACATTGTTGTATTTTTATCCACTTAGAAATATAGCAAGTGCAATTCAACTTTAATCAAATTAAGATTTTTATTCACTTAGAAATTATAGTTGAAGAAAACTTATATATATATTTTTCTTAAAATATCTAAGAAAAGTTTTGCAATTTGGTGCTGCCACCTGGTGTAACCACGGCGCCTAAGCCCAACTTTTATTATATATAATATAATATGATTTTATACATAAATATTGTATAAATAGTAATATTTAATATTTTATAAACTTAGCCTATAGCTGCGTTTTTTAAATGCGGCTATATGTCCTCTATTTAATATTTAATATTTTATAAACTTAGCCTATCGCCCAACTTTTTAAAAAAATATATTTGTCTGGATCTATAACCACGTTCATAAACGCGGCTATAGACTTAACCTATAGCCGCGTTTTAAAAATGCGGCTATAGGTTAGCTATAGCCTATTTTCTCTCAATTTTTTTTATACATTTTTTACTTTTTAATTTTAACTTTTTAACTCTCTTTTAATATATTTTATTTAATAGTTGAGATTGAAAGTTGTTTTTCAACTTTCAATCTTAGCCATTGATTACAATTGCATCAAGTGGTATTGCACTTGATCTGGATCCTAGGTTGAGAAACAAAATAATACTAAATAGCACACCACACCTGCCACCATATGGAAATTATGTCAAGGAATGCTATTACTTTTAACGCGATGTGTTGAGTACAACCCATATGATGTTTAGGCATATATACATGCATAAAAATACACTTCATGGTGCAAAGTAGCTACTACAAAAAAGAGGGCTTTAGTTGCGTTTAAAAAATACGGCTATAGCTTATAGCTGCATTTTCTATAGCCGCGTTTACATGCGCGGCCTACTCTTTGCAACTATAGGTCTAACAGGTCTATAGCCGCGTTTTTTTAAACGTGGCTATAGGCTAATACCTATAGCTGCGTTTTTATAAACGTAGCTATAGGCTAAGTCCTATAGCTGCGTTTTTTTTAAAAACGTGGCTATAGACCATGTTTGGGATGCGTTTAAAAAACACGGTTGTAGGTATAGTTTTGGCTGCATTTATAAAATGCGGCTAAAGCCTCCTATAGAGTTTTTGTCTATATCCGCGTTTATGCAACGCGGCTATAGATATACACGGCTATAGGTTTTGTTTTTGTTTTTCTTTTTTTACCTTGCTAAATCACAAATTCCTGCCCAAATTCAAAAACCATACCGTAAGCATTCAAAACGAAATACAAAACAGATAAGCATTCAAGGACAAACAACTATATACTTAAACCAAACCAAAATTTTGCAAATTCCCAACAAAAAATATACATCACAAAAGATCCCAACAAAAGCTTGTAAGTTCCAATGACAAAAATTTTTGCAAGTTCTCATACATCACAAAAGATCCTATACATCACTAATGGAACCATTCTTTACATTGAGTAATGTAAGAACCCAAATAATTTGCGTACCCATTCACCAGCTTCTCACTTACACCTCCAAAGGAACAACATCAATTTCCAAACCAGTTATCAGCTGCCTCTCTCCAGTTGACTGATGGCAGTTCCTCAAAATGTCTGCATACATAAATTTACGGGGGGGAGGGGGGTGGAAATAATGTTATATGGATTCAAATAGTTGAATGCAAGCTAACAAGTTTGGGTAGCATATATAAGAACCCTGTACCTCTGGGACAACCATATCTAAGGTCCAATGAAAGTCTGTAAAGGAACCAAACATTTGAACCAAATTGGATTTAACAAAGAAAAAAAATGAAGGCATTATAAAAGCGGAATAGAAACAAATTTTAAGTAGCCTCAGGGTCTCATGTCATAACCATGCACCTAAATATGATGCTAAGTTGTCACACTTACAAATTTAGGCTACATGTGAAAACAAATAATAATCCCCATTCCCAGCAAAGACACCGCATTCATTCAATAAGCTGTTGGCATTCATGGGCCACTAAAGTGATTTAGTGGCCCATGAATGCCTTGTAGCTCAATAATTATATAATATGCTTCTAAATTTTTAAAAGTTCATGACACCATGTAAATCCAACAAATCTGTTACAGTTGGTCCAGAAGCTGATACCACTCCCGCCTCAATAGAACCAAAAGTGAGAAAACCACCAAATTTTGCACTATGTATTCTTGAAATAAAACCCTTCTCACCCATGACGATTCCGATCATTGGGACCAATAATGTCATTTTAAGTGTCATTCAGCAATGTAGGACTTCAAAAGACAGGGGCATGACTAATAACAAGAGGAATTACAATAAAAGAAACTTTTATGTGGGGCTTCCTCAAAGAGGGAGCTAAATCAATAATGGTGCTAAGAATTGAGAGGTTATTATTTTGCAGATAGTGCACATAAATTGGACATAATTTACAAGCGACAGATTCTGAGATTTCAAGGACCAATAGAGAAGAGAAAAATACTAAACAATACTAAAGTTCATGAAGGATGAATATAGTGTATAAGTTACTTACTTGAGAATGCACAAGAACTTGAAAGACACGTGCAGAGTCTACGATGTCTAAGCCAGTTGTTGCAACCTTCACTATGTCAGCTTCAGTAGATAGTATTTTTGCCACAAGATCGCCAATTTCTTCCACAGATGGAGTGTTTTGATAGTTGTGTGAAGAAACAATAATTTTGACCTTTTCAGGTTTCTTTCCTTGAATGGCATTATAGAAATCATGAGCTACCTTCAAGAGGCAAATTTAAATGTCTGAGTAACTTGTTCATGGGAATCACAAAGGAGTATCTAGTTTGAGGAAAAAAATAATAGTTGTTTAAAGTTTAAACATCATTATTGGCAGCTTGGAATATGTGTAGTTTACTAATGTATCTGAATCACACGTAATCATAATCACAAAAGGGAATACCATATATCTTATATCATATAGATTGTTGACTAAGGGCATAATACCAAAGAGAAGAAAGAAAACAATTTCAAAACATAGATGAGATAACAACCTTAAGCTCAACATCAACATAATCAGCTCCCAACTCCACGGCTAGACGTAATGCATTTTGTTGCTGGCTTTCATCACCATCATATTGACCACCTTCCCATATTGGTCTAAAGGATGTATGATTCATGGTAAGTATTGTTAAAACAGAATGAAAAATGTAAAGCGTAAGAAATTCTTTCTGAATTAACACTTAACATGAGAAGAGAACTTGAAATGTTTCGATAAAGACTAAAGCAACAACTTACATGTTAAACAATGTTAGAAATATAGCTTACAAGATTAGAGTAATAAAAAATAACCATGATTTCTCATTAACAATATTATCATTAAAGATATTTAACTACTCAAAGGGTTTTCATGTAAAACTGTTTTGTTAACCATCAAGCAACATGAACGATGCATCGCTATAACATGGCCAATAGATGATGTTTATATTTGATAGAACAAATGGATGGAATTTAATGAAGAACTACTTTGAAACAAAGTGATCAGGCCTAGAAATGAAATGTCATTTTCTTTGCCGCCTACATGCCAAGACTGGACATATGGGTTATGAAGTAAAGGTCCTAAAATGGAGGATTGTGACAGAGGGCTAAATTACAAATCATACCCTCTAACTTTGATCTATTTTCTATTTGTTTCTTCATGTAGGTCCATCCAATCTCGCATTAGTTTTATATTTTTCACTTTGCAAAAAGATGTTATTTTGGTGGACTTAACGGTGTGAATTGGACGAAAGGAATACATTGGGAACAAATGGAAATTAAAGGACTGAAATGAAAAAAGAAAAAGAAAAAAGAAAAAAGAAAAACGTAATTTAAAGGACTGAATTGAAAATATGCCAAAGTTAGAGGGTTTAATTTGTAATTTAACCAACATAAAATGAATATATAATGCAACTTGCATGATAACATCGATAAACAGAAGTGTTCCCAAGTTTCAAATAGAGGACCTTTCAGGGTGGTTCAGACAAAAAGGTCTTAATTCCATGTTGGTTAACCAATTGTGCCCCCCCAAAAAAAGGGATTTAGCATTTTTTTTTTTTTTTGGAACCAAAGTGTATGTTTTTAGACCCCTTAAAACACAACCAGATTAACCTAGTTAATTAGCCAAGTGATTACTTAGTCAAAATTTCAGATCTAGGTTAACACAAATATATCATATCAATGTAAAGTGCAGAAAATAAAGAACACAAAGATATGATGATCCAAGAAAACCAAACCGGTAAAAAACCTGGGGAGGATTTAACCTAGCTATCCTCAAGGTAAAACTGAATCCATTATGAAAGAATTGAAGTTTTACAATAGCGACTTAGACCACTAACATCCTATTGCTACCTCATGTAGAAAACTTACTGAAATGACCACGTGTAAACTCCGAGACCACGGATTCCTTCTTTCTTGGATTCTCCAGTAAGTACAAGCACTCCCGCTTGCGTATCTTTAAGCTCTTTAGTGCAGCAACTGAATGATCATCAAGCTCTCAATGAAATCTCCTTCTTGATAATCCTAAGCATGTGTGAAGGCAATCACCTCTCAGATCTCACAAGAGATTCACACACACAGCAAATAGAGCAACCTCTAAAACGTGGCTAGGATTTCCTTTTTATACCTAGGGCAAAACATAAAACCCTACACGTTATATGGGCTTAGGGCTGAGTTGGAAATTTTGTAGAAAAAAAATTCTGCCCGACTTTCGATCGATCGAGTCTAATTTTCGATTGATCGAGCCAGTTAGAATTGCACACTCAATTCTGCAGTTAACTCGATTCCAACTTTACATAAAAGACATACTTTGAGCAAGTCTAAAAGAAGACCAACAACCTGTTTTGATCATGGTTTGCCAACAATACAAATTAGAGTTCTAATACATTAGTTCCTAAGTACTTAGAACCTAACAAACTCCCCCTTTAGCAATCCGTGACAAAACACAAACACAGTGCTCAAAGTTACAAGTAAAAGCCCTTTACAAAAAATAATGCCCATTACAAAATAATCCAACCTAACTACTATCCATCAATTGCAAGTGTAGACAGCAGCACGACTGAATCAACCTGTATATTTCCTAAAATACTCAACAAATGCATAAATGCATGTACGGAAAATACAAGTAAAACAAAAATAAATTCTTGACTTCACAAAACACAAAACAAAGACATATATCATGAATAACACATAAATATAAATCAATGAGCAGTGAAACAAGAAACATATATAACAATGTATCTCCTCCTAACATGAACAGCCCAAAAACAATACATTAAGAGCCAAAAGGAATACATACACAATGAAGCAGGTAGATACAATCTAAACTTTGCAAGCTCCAAACAACAAAAATCTCTACAAGTGTCCAAAACTACTCCAAAAGTACTCCCCCTTTTTGTGACGGAATGCCAAAGGGCAATCAGAATCCATCATCAAAAGGAGGTGGCAAAGGCGAACGTCGAAGATGCACCAAATTTACTCGCAAAGCACGGAGCTCATCAAGCATGTCCACCAAAATCTGACCCTGAGCCGCCTGAATGGTCAAGACAGTCTCCAAAGTACGACTAATGTCAAAGTCATCCAAAGTAAATGGTGGAGGAACAGCAGCAGTAGCAGGAGCACCAACAGGATCAGCAGACGCCTCACCAGAAGCAGTACCTGTAGAAGAAGGAGGGGGAGTGGTACCAAAAGGCTCAACTTGAGGGCGTTTAGAGCTTTCTCTCATATGAGCAGCCCTCTGCCTAAGAAAGGAGGCACCTATGGGAGCAACTATGTGTACGGGCTCAAAAGTGGGGAAGTCATCTAAACCTAAAAACAACAAAATCCTATGAATGAAAACAGGATGAAAAAGAGCATGAGCGGTAGAAGAACTCTTATAAACTTTGTTCAAAGAACGAAGAAACAGATGAGGAAAACTAATAGGAGCATCCGTAATACGAGCGTACAAAAATGCACATCGCTCTAAAGGAATGGTGTGCAGATGAGTGATAGACCACAAGGAATGACACGCTATCCTAAAGAAAAGGTCGTGTAACTCGGTGAGCTCAACAGTGGTGATCTGAGGATCAGAACCCCATTGGATAGAAGACCCAGTGATGTAAGACATGATGTCGTCAAAGGGAGGGGACTCATCATAGGGATAGACAGGGTGCTGGACCAACGGTACCCCAAGAGCATCAGCCACGACTCTAGGAGTAATGGTGAACTCTACACCTCGTATCCAACTCTTTACTAAATTGTTGAATCATAGACGCGGATAGAGATGTTCGACTAGAACTCTTTAATCAAGGTAGCTAGTGGTGGAGGACCAATAGCCAATAATGGTAGCCAGCCCCTATGCTCAAAATTAGCCCTAATGGCTGGATCAAGCTCATCTAACAACACTTTCCGCTCAGACCAAATCTTTCTCTTAATGTTTAACGACTCATAAAGCTCTCGGTTTTTCTCACTCGGAAACAAATCGCTCAAAGGAGAAGGAGCAGAAGAAGAGGAGGAAGTCCTATGGGCTCTAGTCTTCCTAGGCATGGTGCTAGGGTAAGGACAAGACACAAGGACAAAACCCAAAAAGATAAAAAAGAAAAACCAACAGCAGACTGCAAGTTAGCACAAAAAAAATAGAAATAACAATCTATATGATGCAAGAACAGATAAATGTCATGATGCATGCTCTAATGCAGTGATAACAAGTTCAATTTAAGTTTAGAATCACAAAATTGGCTTGAGCATAGAGTTTATAACAAAAACCTCAAAATTTTGAAAAACCACTTGTTCAATTTGTACGAAATTGACCAATTGATCATCACACAAGATAGAAAACAGTTTATTATGATCAAATTTATCAATCCAACAAGCCAATTTCATCAATTAAACTCAATTTGAACAAAATCCCCAATTTTGGTAAATTCAAGCCCTAGAATTTCCAATTTCTCACAATACATCAAATCGATCAAATTAAACACCATATATCATGTTTATAACATCCCTCAACAAAAACCCATTGACCAATTTCAAGAAAACAAGCTTGAATCATCAAAAACCCCAAAAATTCTTAGGTTCGAACTTTCCCAAATAATCCATGATTTTATGCATGAAAAATGAAAATAAATGCAAAAGGAAGGGTAAAAAGGTCTAACCGGCCTTGGGAGAGAAAAACCTTGCAAAAAGAATGGAGGAAAACAACAAAAATTTGGATTGAAGCCTTGACCGAGTCGTATAGAGAGAGAGAGAGAGAGTTTGAAAACTTTTTGAAAAGTAAGTTGAACACTTGAAAATCAACTTTTTTAAAAAAACTCTCTATACGATTTTCGATTGATTGAAATTTAGGTTCGATCGATCGAAAATGCTTCGATTGATCCATTATCAATCGAGCATCGATCAAAACAGACAGAGGCTGACCAAAAATTTAATTGCAATTTCGATTGATCGAAGAACAGATTCGATCGATCGAAATTATGGAAAAACAAATTTTTGAAAAACAAAGTAATTTTGTGCAGAAACTCCTCAAAGCATTGGATTTTCAAAATAAAATGCATGAGTATGAGATGAAATGTCTTTCAAAAACACAAGGTTTGAACACAATTTTCCCAAAATTAAGATTTTCAAACCATTATCTTAAAATCTCAAGCATCAAATATATTTTGCATAAAACTCAAGGAATTTTCAAACTTAGTTGGTCAAACCAAAGACACACACAATAACATGCACAAAGTTTAGCAAAAGTTTGAGATACATGTGAGGTGATATGTGAATAGAAATCAAATATAAAATCTACAAAATTCATCACATAGAATTTGAAAGAGACTATCACCTGAAGAGTTACATCATATAACTCCCACATCTCCTAGATCATAAACTTGCAATCATATAAGTTTCTTGATTTGCCTCATATTGTACACACCAATTTTAAGCATTTAAACCGAGGCTACACCTTATGTTGTTTTTGTGCATATGCTACACTTTCTCGAGCACAAAATCTTATGATATGCACTAAGGTGTTCATGATTGGCTAGTGAACAATGGTGAGATGGTTATTTATGCCTTTCTCAAAAGGTTCAAGTTTGACAGTCAAAGACATGTGACTTCAAGATCAAGACAAAGTGATCAAAAATCATAAACATCTTTCCCACACAACATGCACTACAAAGCTTCAACTAGTAAAGTGCAATAAATAAGCTCATCCAAGCTAAACAAGGTACAAAGACATGTTATGTGAAAATAAATTGACCAACCTTGTTTTCAAAACCAAGAAAATAAATACAAAACATAATTTGTTTCCCTTTTTCCTTTTTTTTTTTTTTTGAAAAGAAGAAACAAAAACAGTCCTAGAATGAAATGCATGAATGTTATGCAATGCAAGTCCTAGAAACAAAAAGAAAACAAAAACCAAAGAACAATGGTCACAAAGAGTAGAGCAATTAAGCACAAGGACCATGTCAGAAAGACTCAATTAGATCGAGCCTTTTGCATCCAAAACTTTTTAGATGCACCTCGAGCATTGGAGTTTTTATTCACATTAGAGTGATTTCCAACTCCAGAATTGGAATAAAGGTTGAGAGCTTTTACCAATTCACCAATAAGTATTATAGGATCTTGTGCTTGAGGCATAGGCACTTTTGGCTTATTTGCTCGCTTAGCAGCTTGCAACTTGAAACAGTTTAGACAAATGTACCCAGACTTTCCACAAAAATGACAAACCCAAGCAGGCTTACCGTGCACCTTGTCCTTAGAAAAGGTAGACTCCTTAGGTTTAGACTCTTTCAGATCAACCCTAATCTTCCTAGGAGGTGTGACCTCTACAGGTTTAACAGTCTCACTCACAACCTCACTCACAGGGTGTTCAGAGGAAGAAGAATGAACAAAGTTTGTGGAATGTGGTGCAGACACAGAAATGCTTTCTACAAAACCTAAGCCAGTTTTGTCAAAGGGAGACTTTTGAACACTTAGCATGTGATCAAGTTTGGAGTTTGCAGACTTAATAGATTGTTTTCTAGCAACAGATAGTTCAAGTTCCAAATTCTTAACTTTATCAAGCAAAAGCATATTTTTAGTTTTCATATTGTTCAAAAGTTCATTAGCATCAAACAATTTCACAAGCAAAATTTTCTTATCAAGCTCAAGAGATGCAATTTTCTTCAAGCCAAGATCAACATTCATAGCATCCTTTGCAGCAACTTTGCAAAGTTTATTATAAGCTTCTTGAAGATCTGCATCCTCAGAGAGTTCCCCATCAGAAGGGTTCTCTTCAACAGACACGCTTTCATTGACTACAACAGTAGCAGTGAAAGCAATAAAGTTTCCATCCTCGTCAAAACTAGACTCATCATCGAAAACTTCATTATCACTAAAAGTTACAGCCATAGCCTTACCCTTAGACCTCAAGTATGTAGGACATTCAGATTTCATGTGACCATACCCTTGACATCCAAAACATTGAGGACCCATAGAATTATTAGAAGATTGACCAACTTTTTCTCTAAGTTTTTCAGTGTTGTTAACCTTAGTGGGATCATTCTTCCTAAAATTTCTAGGTTCAGCAGTGTTCTTACCTCTTGCCTTTCTGTTGTTGTTTCTAAGGAAATTCCTAAAGTTCTTGGCAAGGTAAGGAATCTCTGTAGCAGAGAGCTCATCATCAAATCCATTCACATCAACATCATCAAGTGACTTAAGAGCCATTGATTTGGATTTGCTAGTTTTAGGTAGGTTCAACTCATAGGACTGAAGAGATCCTACAAGTTCATCAACAGGGATGGAGTCCACATCCTTGCTCTCAGTGATGACAGTCACTTTGGGTCTAAAATCTTCAGTTAAAGATCTAAGAATCTTCCTAACAATTTTAGGTTGATCATAGATTTCACCCAAGTTGTATGCAGAATTAACAATGTCATTAAGTTTAGCATAAAATTCATCAAAGGATTCATCATCAGACATCCTAATGCTCTCAAATCTAGAAGTTAATTGCTGCAACTTATTAATTTTAACTGCCTTAGTGCCTTCATGCACAGTCTGGAGGATATTCCAAGCAGTGTGAGTAACCTCAACATTTGAGATTCTCTTAAATTCCTCCATAGAAACAGCATTAAAAATAGCATTCATAACTTTGCTATTGAAAGCGGTTGCTTCTTTCTGAGAAGTTTGCCACTCACTCACAGGAGTAATAGGCTTCTCCCATTCATACTCAACGGAGTTCTAGACACTCTTATCAATAAATTTCAGGAATGCTTTCATCCTTACTTTCCAATACGCATAATTATTCCCATCAAAGTGAGGTGGAATAACAAGAGAGTGTCTTTGTTCCATGACAGCAGGGGTCAAGGATCAGCTCTGAGATAAAAAGATCTACAACAAGAGAGCTACTTGCTCTGATACCACTTGTATGTTTTTAGACCCCTTAAAACACAACCAGATTAACCTAGTTAATTAGCCAAGTGATTACTTAGTCAAAATTTCAGATCTAGGTTAACACAAATATATCATATCAATGTAAAGTGCGAAATATAAAGAACACAAAGATATGATGACCCAGGAAAACTAAACCGGTAAAAAACCTGGGGAGGATTTAACCTAGCTATCCTTAAGGTAAAACTGAATCCACTATGAAAGAATCGAAGTTTTACAATAGCGACTTAGACCACTAACATCCTATTGCTACCTCATGTAGAAAACTTACTAACACGACCACGTGTAAGCTCCGAGACCACGGACTCCTTATTTCTTGGATTCTCCAGCAAGTACAAGCACTCTCGCTTATGTATCTTTAAACTCTTTAGTGCAGCAACTGAATGATCATCAAGCTCTCAATGAAATCTCCTTCTTGATAATCCTAAGCATGTGTGAAGGCAACTACCTCTCAGATCTCATAAGAGATTCACACACACAGCAAATAAAGCAACCTCTAAAACGTGGCTAGGATTTTCCTTTTATACCTAGGGCAAAAAATAAAACCCTACACGTCATATGGGCTTAGGGCTGAGTTAGAAATTTTGCAAAAAAAACATTCTGCCCGACCTTCAATCGATCGAGTCTAATTTTCGATCGATCGAGCCAGTCAAAATTGCACACTCAATTCTGCAGTTAACTCGATTCCAACTTTACATAAAAGATATACTTTGAGCAAGTCTAAAACAAGACCAACAACCTGTTTTGATCATGGTTTGCCAACAATACAAATTAGAGTTCTAATACATTAGTTCCTAAGTACTTAGAACCTAATACAAAGAAAGGTTTAAGCTAGTTGAAAACATACGGATTATGTATACAAGCTAACAACATATACAGCAAGATGGCACAACAAGCAGCAAGCCTACATGAACAAGATTCGACTTCAATAAATTAGACACATTTTTATGAGCTATATATTCATTACCTGTAAGTGATAAGAGTGAGAAAAGGAGATTGCTTGATCAAGATTCCAAGATCCTGTCTTGGACTGAAATTCTTCATGTAGTCAACTAAAACCTCAACAAGGTCAGCACCAAGTTCTTTTGCCTTACGCATCTGAAGCAGCATCTAATCAACCGTTTTTGCCATTATGGGGGCACATATTTGAGTGGAACTACTTCGAGTTCCACTTGAAATTTGAAGATCTGAGGTAGCCAACTACAAAAACACCAATTAAGACATGGAAAATTTTACAAAATAATCATGTTGAATTTAATTTTACAATTTATATACAATCACATACGTACATATAAGAAATCAAATTGCCTAGTTTGGTAGCTGAACAAGTGGAAAACTGGGGAAACTAGGGAAAACTAGAACAACATTACTAGCAAAACCAAGAGCTCAAAGCAAACCCTGACTTTTTTTCTTGATATTACTAAACCCTAACACCAATACAAACAAACAAAGGAACAAAGAAAAGGAGTTGCATTAATGGTGAGGATGGGTGGTGGGTGGAGGCTAATTAAATCATGCACAAACTCCTCATTTGGACATAAACCTCTACTAATAATAATAATTAAAAACTTTAAAAACTTCATGTCAGATTTTTGTCACAAAAAATTAGCAGACACCTTCTTCGACGACTAATCTTTGAATGAAATGAAATAATAAACCTTCTAATATCATTATAATAATTTTAGTGATATAAACTTCTTTTTTTCTGCAGTCCTTGTCTCTTCTACAACTTTGTCTCCTTTTTGTTATTATCATTTTGTCCTATAAACAACTAGGAAACTTTATGACGAAAATTTAATACTCACTTATTTTTTTCTTCCCAAATATCTGCAAGTATCCTTTATTTTAGTTATGCTTTTTTTGCATGTATATAAGTGACATTTTCTTAAGCTCCAAATAATTCCAATTTCAATCATTGACCCCATTGGCAAAACAAGCAAAAAAATGTGACTTATTGGTGGTGGACCAAGGCTATGTCCAGGTGCTGAACTTGCGAAAGTAGAGATTGCATGCTTCCTTCATCATCTTGTCCTTAATTAAAGGTAAAATTTCACTAACCCAGCCCCCACTAAAATGATGGCATGTATGGATTATGGATGACAATAGGCAGGTTAATCTAGCAACCTACTGCAACCCATTTAGACAATTTTTCTTAATTGCTTCAATTTGTAATTAGCATTTAGCACTGCTACTTTCATAAATTAATGCACAAGCAAAAAATAGTACACAATGGTTTTGTATTTATATGAAGCAATGACCACTTTTCTTATTATATAGTATTAGATTGGGTTTTTTAAGTGTTAGTTTAGTTAAGCATTCTCTTCATGTTCTCGATGGCGTGGAGAGGTTGTCGGCGGCGGTGGCTTCAGGTTCTTGGTGGCGGTGGTGGCATCAATCGGAGCACGATGGGCGTGGCACCTTAGCCTTAATTGCACAGCTTACTTCGGCTCTTTGAGAAAATGCAATTTGATCAATGAAGGGAGTTCAGCAAACAAGAAAACTCAACACCAAATTACGGGAAAAAACAATAATCAAAACACCCACATAAAAGGAGTTCAAAATTTCAACTATTAGCTACTTTCTAATACAATATATATGGTTATCGGTTTTAAACGTAATTATATTGAAGAAGTTATAACAAATTCCAGCCTTATGCAGAAAAGAGGTTTTAAAATCTCAAAATGTGGTCTTGGGGCTCAAAGCATTAGGCTTAATTCTATTTCTACAGCCACTTCCCAAAAAAAAAGTGTAAAATGGGGACCAATATTAGATAGTAATCTATTTAAAGACTTGAGAAATGACCATACTTCATAATCCAATATTTTATTTTATTTATGAGGTCATTTCTATTTTTTATTGGATTTTGTTTTTTGATAGATAGATATTATTAATTATTTTCATTCACCCCAAGCTTCCCCATACTTCACACCAATCACTCTTCTCCAAAAATGATTTCCTTCCTCCAAAACGCCACAACCATTTCCCCAAATAAGGATTGATTGATGGTGTCTGATTTTCTCACCCCCAATCCCATTCTTAATTGGAGAGCACATTGTATTCCACTCCACTAGATGGAATTTAAAAAATTCACCTCTTAGCCCACCCCATAGAAAATTATTCCCCCATCTTTGGGACCCTTTGGTAGAGAGCTTATCGGCAATGCCAAAGAATCTAAAAGGTAATCACAAAAACAAATGACACTTCTAATCTCCAAATGCAGCATTTGCAAGATTGACTTCCAGAAAATTACCCAACTTGATGCTAATTATTAAGTGGTCTTAATGACACTTCTACTCTCCCAATAAGTAAATGACTCTTTTATCACGTATGCAAACATCTAATAAAACTTTTTGGATCGTGCTATGATGTTAGCTATGAGAAAATGTATACATAACATGAAGATAGAAAGACCTGAACTTCTCAACTCAATTAAGCACAAGAATGTCGAATAGATCTCAGCTTTCTCTTTGAAATGTCAAGGATGCTCACTAGGGAAATCCATTGCAATATCACAGTTACTATTTGGCCCTTAGTTCTACTATTTTTGTCTTCTTGAGGACCCAGTGGCCATCAGTGAATATTATGTACATTATTTTGGTCTAAAGAACATAGAAAAACAACATATACCAGAGATCACTAGCAGTACATATTATTGTAAGAAAAAGAGAACTAGCTGTTTATATTATGGCAAAAAGAACCGTAACATAAAATTTTGTTACAATGTGGAGGATAACTGCTTCAATAGTGGTACTAGCTTATATGTGAAATGCTATTTTCAAGGCTTCAAATATGTAATTATAAAAGTTTAATCAATCATAAAATATTATTGGAAGGTGTAAGCTAATCACTGGTAATGTTTAGTGGGTCCTATTTTCAACATTATAGACCAAATCATGCCTCCATCAAGGTAGGAAGGATTTATGCACATGGGGGAGGGGCTGCTACCCCATTGTGTAGCTCATAATTTGCCTTCAGACAACTTAAAGAGAACGACGAACAATATTTAAAATTTTGTGGGTAAAGGAACACACACCTGTGCAATAGATATTGCTCTCTGCATACATACAAAGAATCCTATACCTCATATTCCTAAAACAAGAATTATGAATCCAAAAATTTTAAATCCAAGCTCAGAAGCTTCATTAAAAGAAAAATAACAATAATCATTAATCCAATTTCCGAATCAGAGCCCTAGATCAAGCCAAAAATGAAAACGAAAAGAGAGATATTGCTTGCCTGGAGAGTTCTAGTGGTGAATTCGACGCCGATGGTGGACTTGGATTCTAAGCAAAACTCCTTGCGCATGAACTTGGAGAGAATGTTGGATTTTCCGATACCAAAGTCACCAATCAACACGATCTTGAATAGGTAGTCATACTCGTGGTCCACTTTATGCGCCATAATGCTCTCTCTCTCCTCCATCGATCTCTCTAACCTAAAAAAAAAATCCGATTTTAGATCCACATACAGATACACATAAACAAACAAATAGATTGAAACAGAGATCTAAGGAGAAGACTTACCTAAAGAAACAGAAAGATAGATCGAGAAGAGATTGGAGATCCCAATGTGAATTTTTGGAAATGGGAGTTTTTCATGAAACCAACAGAGAGAAATAGAGCAGTTGATTATATATTTATGTGTTAGGATTACCGTTGGGGAGATTGAGAGAGAGGCTGTTTTGTTCCTGAAAGAAAACAACAAAATATAAAAACCCCATGAAGCAAATCCCTCAAAAAAATCCAATTAAACCCTAGCTTTACAAATACCTAAAATCGAAACTGTAAACCAAAAATCAAAACAAAAAAATCTTAAAAACTTACTGTTAGGTAGATTGTGAGATTGGCAGTGCTAATAATGGAGGCATAGGTTTCGTCAGCAACAGCACGGTGAGGAGGATCAGTGGTAGAGAGGGGTGGTTTGGCGGTGAGGGTTTGGGAGTCAAAGGGAGAGAGTGAGAGAGAAGGTGAGAGACCGGGTTAGAGAGAGAGTAATCTGAGGGTTTATTTTTTTTATATTTAATTTATCCCAAACCTGTAGCCGCGTTTAAAGAAACACAGCTATAGACATGCTTTAAGCTAAAGAAACACAGCTATAGACAGGCTATAGCCACTTTTTAAAAATGAGGCTATAGGCCCTTTTTCAAAAAAAAGAAAAAAAAAAAACTTTGTTCAACCTATAGACACAATTAAAACACGCGGCTACAGGCAACACTATAGTGCATTTCTGCAAAACGTGGCTTGAAGTGTGCCTATGGCTGCGTTTTCTAAACGTGGCTGTAGGACTTCTTTTTTTATTTTAAAAAAAAAGGATTGGACCTATAGCCACGTTTTTCAAATGCGGTCATAGGCCCTACCTAATAAAATGCCGCTAAAAACACTAAAAACGTGGCTATAGAATTGCCCTATAGCTGAGTTTTATAGAACGTGACTATAGATTTATAATTTTAGCCACATTTATAATAAACGTGGCTATAGGGCAGCTATAGCCGCGTCTTTTGTAAATGCGGCTATAGCGTCCACCCTTGTTTGTAACAGTAGACAAAAGAATGATCATTTGTAATGCTTGCGCTCCTGAATATGCCTGAACAAGTTTTATATGTTGTGTATTACCACTTAGCATTGCAAGTTTATTATTATTTTCTGTAGTCCATTACTACTTTTTGTATAATTTATATAATAACTTCAGAATGCAGTGCAATAGTTCATTGGGGGAATATGTTGAAAGGATGTTGCCAAATTAACCTGAGCGGTAATTCTAGAAATAAGTTCGATGGTCTTGAGCCAAGCACAACACCATGATGCAAATGGCCCCCACCTACGTCCAGCCAAATGGGCAGCCCAGAAATAAAGGGAGCCTATAGTCTGTTCAATGATTCCATGGCCAAGATCAACAAAAAGGTTTAGCAAATTTGAAATTCAGAAAAAGAAAAAAATATCTTAGACATAATAAGAACAAAAGACTAAACAAGTAATACGTGTAAACATGATAGTAAACATTGGTAAAGAGTAATGATATATGGGTTTGGAATGCAACCGAAGCATCGCCCAAACAAACTGTGTGTGTGTGTGCGTGCGTGTGTGTGTGTGAGGAGTAATCAAGCAATAATAAAATAGTAACCAAAAAAAAAAAAAAAAGTACCGAGAAGGAGGAGCATATCTTAGCCAAGGCTAGACCAACAAACCAGGTGAAGAACGAGACTACCACCCATCCCCAAATTAAGCTTGCAAGACCAGCGTAAAGTAGGCTTGGGCCATATAGTGGTGTTCCAGAGAAAACTGCCATGCATGAAAATGTTATTGCCAGCATCTTGAATACAGTCTGAAGAAACCCAAGAGAAAAAAAGAAAGAAAGAAAGCATGTATTAAAATTGTTAGACTCTTTACGAGACTTGACATACAAGTATGAAATATGCTTCAAACTAAAGTAACATATATGATTTGAAGACTTGTGAGTTGCGAGAAAGTGAGGAAAATATATATATGCATTTTGAGATATCGAAGGTTTCAGGCATACCATGTCTCTTCTCAACTCTTGCTTATATCCAAGCTCATTGAGACGCTTCTCTCCAGAATCCATTTGTAAAGTTTGCTGATTGATTTTTGATTTCCAGTAAATAGATACAAAAACATCAAAACTTACCGTTCTAAGTGTCTTAGTAACTCGCCACTAGGTTGCCAGTCACCCCCTCCTTGGCAGGCTGCTACTGCTGCTTCTTCTTCCGTCATCTTTTTTCGGTTTCCCTCCTTTTCTCTTGTTTTGTCGTCCCCACCAGAATGGTTTTGAAAATTGAAAAGTTTGAATAGATTTTTAAAACACTTCAAAATTTTGTTTTTTACCTCCACTCATACCTCAATTAGTGTAACGTTTCTAAGGTTCATCTCCATGCGAGGAGGGCTATGTTACATATTCTCATTATGTTAGGGTTTATGCCCTAAAATTTAATTTAGTGGCATGTTATAAATTTAAACTATTTAATTATATGTGACTATTTATAAATGAACTAATAGGACATTATCATATTTCATGAGATTCATTTTATGTGATTTAGTTATAGAAGATATAAATCATAAGTTCCTTGTAAATTCAAAATAATTCGAAGTCGGTGATGAAATTGGGTGTTTCATCTGTGAAGACTATAACTCATCAACTAAGATAGTTTGTCTTGATCATAGAAGTGGAGATTTCTAGTTGATGTGTTGATATGTCTTAAGTGTGTAAGACATATTGAACTAGACCGCTATGAGATTAATTATTCAATTAACAATTGTCATTTGAATAATTAATCTCACAACTTCTAATTTCATAGACTCTTAATCCTAAGAGGATAGTGAACCCAATCATGAAATGTAGGTTACTGATAGACCAAGAATGTATTGACCCCTTGTGATAAATTAATTGATTAATTATCCAAGTTTATTAGTTAATCAAATTAACATGCAAGATGCATGGTAGCACAAACAAATCACTAATTAAACTAAGTATGCAGCGGAAAATAAATTGACACAATAATTTGTTTATGAATGGGGAAAACCTATACGGCAAAAACCCCACCGGGTGATTTTAAGGTCACCACTCCCGAGAATCCACTATTATCAAAACAAGTGGTTACAAGTAAAGGAATCTCAGTACCTTATACCAACGTACAGTTGAACCTTTACCCCAATACCCAATTGGACTTGTCCTGTAGTGACAATCTCTCATTTTCAATGCACAGTTCCTAGTACGTGACTAACCAATTGCGCGAATCTCAGTACGTGACTTAATCACCAATTTGAGAAAGATGTTGGCTGCAAAGTTCTTCAGTTCATCACACGATGAAGATCAAGAAGCTCCTTGATCACAAAACTCTAAGGTGTACAAACACAGCAGCTTCTTCAAGAGAAAGATGAACTAGGGCATATGTCTCCAATTTGCAATATGCTTATGAAAAATTTATGCATTCAGTTGCATCAGCTGTGACGGCCCTTAAAACAATCCTTATATATATTTAGAGTTGTGAGAAATGAAAGCCTAAACACATACTCAAGGATTGGATGAAAATCAGCTCTGAAAAACTGAGTTTCATAAACCTTGATAGATAGCCATCTATCGAGCTAACTGTCGAGCCACGGGCTTTAGTAGCTTTTAAACCTCGATAGATGCTAGCTGTCGAGTTTTAAAATCCAGCACTTTCTCACTTGATCCTTAGATAGACTTGCATGGTTTTAACACTTGAACTTGAAACCTTGTTCCTGGAAGTATTAAACACATCCTAAATCTATCCAATTACAAGTAAAGTGCGTTTTGTCAAAGAATTAGCCAATTAAATAAAATGTTGACATATGTTCCTAACATTGAATCATATATGTCCTAACAATTATTTTGATATATCAGGAGTGAGATTTAGTTTAACGGTCAAAATTTCAATATGTTAGGTAACCACACTGAGTGTTGATTGAACACATATTCTCAAAATATAATCCATAATCTCTCTCTATAGAGACACGAAATATCCTCTTGAGATAAGTTTAATGAGAATTGGTTATTCAGGGCCAACCACTTTAGTAAGAGTTACTAAAATTTATATTTATTGAAATTAGATTTGATAAATATGAATAACTAAAATATTAAATCAGGTACTCAAGGAAATAGTTATTTACAGAGTGACAGTTTATTATGACTTTGTTTACTATGGATATTTCATGGAGGGGTCGAATGATATTATATTAGAGTCTTGGGATATAATTTATTAATAAGGTCTAGAGTGCAATTATATTTCCATAGTGGTACTTGTTATATAATTAATGGTAACTTTGAGCTTGTCAAGAGTTGACAAATAAGTCTAAGGCCTATTGGAGTTAGAGCTCTATTAGTCCATTTGATCCCATCCCAAGCCACACACTTAAACCCAATTGGGCTAGCCCAAAAGGCTAACCCAATTAGATAATCAATTTTTATTTGATAAGAGTTATTAAATAAAGTAACTTCCAATGTAGTTAAAAACATATGTATAATTAAAAGAAGAGAAAACAGTTTTTCTCAATAGGATCTTGGAAATACACTTTTCCAAAGGAAAATCAACGTACACAAGAACTGATTGAGAGACCACTCATCTTGGGCACCATGTGGAATTGGGATGAAGATTAAATGTATTCTTAAGTTTTGTTTTTGAATTTCACTGCATCAAGGTACGCTTTTTTTTTCTTTGTTCTAAAATTCAAGGTTATATATTATCTCTTATGAATGAAGTAGATCTTTATATTGCTTCCGCTGTGGGTTTTGTATGAGATGCAAAACCAGTTTTTCCAACCCATTACACCGGATAATATTTCCACTAACCTTATTTACGAAGATATGGGCTGAAAAATCTTGTTAATAATCACCATGCTATCTTTGACCTTCCTACCATATTGTCATAGCAATACCCTATTCAATGCCTCTGCCCAGAACGTAGGAATCCCTATGTGCTCTTTGGGGGTCTAAATGTCTAGCTATTTGACAAGGGGAAGGTGATGATACAGAACGACCCATCCTGAAAGACTACTCTGACTGACGCCTTCTTTACATTTTAATTTTATTTTATATTTTAATATTTAAATATAAGTATCTTTTATTAGTATTATAGAACTTAAATATTAAGTTGACATGGACTTATAATTTTAAAGACGTGTGACAAAATATAAACTTTGAACATTAACCATTTAAACAATGAGAGTGAATTGGGTCCAGTCTTGGCGTGAAACAAAGGGTTTACATCCTCTAATGAGAGAATACCATGTAAGCATTTTACCAAAAAAAATAATACAACCTACCACACCAAATATCAGCTACAATTGGGGTCAGACCCCTTTACAAAACCAAAACCCAAACTTGCTTTGTAGAACGGAAACATTCGCATTGGACCTCCACACTGTGGAGTCACCGCCAGAGCATCAAAAAAACGATAGAGACAACATGAGTGCATCGGTTTTGGTATGAGTTTTATTGTAGTTTGGTATGAGACCCTATCACACCACTAGTACCAGAGACGGAGCGAGAGCTAAAGGTTTTTTTTTTTTTTTTTTTTTTTTTTTTTTTTTTTTTTTTTTTTTTTGTGGGTGTTGGGGGGGGGGGGGGTGTTTGGACTTCAAAAAAAAAATTGTAACTTCAAGAATTTTTTTTTTTTTTTTTTTTTTGGAGTCAATTTAATATTTTATAATCTATTTGGGTATGTTTTTAAGACCACATTCGTTGGCCTCATGTTCTATCATAGTCTCTTGCCACATTAGCTAGGCATTTTAAAGCCTAATTGACACTTGGTTTGACAAATTCTATCCACTTTACAATCTCTTTGATATCATTAACCGACTTTCATAACTCAGAAAGACAATAAACATCACTGATAATGTTACAAATAACTAACATTCCTTCACTGTAGTCATCAATGGATTCAACGAATATCAAGATAGTGAAAAAATAAACATCAAGCATAGGAGTAGCCTTTGTGCAGAGTAAAAGAGTAGCCTACGTGTGGGGATGGGAGGATTTTTGTCTAATATTTTGGTCATTAAGAGAAAGAATTTAGGCTAATTTTGAAATTGAGAATCCAAAAAGAGCAGCACGAGAACTTGATTTGGGTTTAAATTAAAAAGCTTGTATATACAAGCATAGCTATACTTTTCTTATTCATTCAATGAGAAATTTCTCTCTCAATAACCAAGTTTTTTTTTTTGGGCCTAATTGAACATTAAATATACCTATAGAAATGTTCATATATATATATATATATAGAAATTTTTTCCCCAAAATCTTGGGGGGGGGGGGGGGGGGGGGGCATGGCCCCCTTTGTCAAAGAGTAACTCCGTCCCTAACTATCACTAATAGTATTGATTCTTGGCCAGCTTGAAGTCAATTTACTAATGTCATTGAGTTCATTTTTGCTATGATGTTTGTACACCATGCCTAAATTCTCTTACTATTCTTTATCATTGAGTTCAATTGACTCCAAAATTTAAGAAATTGACCACAAGCACCAGGATAGTAATGCGAGGTTGCGCTTTTGAAAACACAATTCCCTCCTCACTTAACATCACATGTATTAGCCAAGTAAGGGTACCAAGAAGCAAGGGAAAAAAATGATAACAAGATTCGGGTCTAATGCACGATGAAAAAGTGATACCTGTGTAGTGATGCCACACTTATGGCGTCTTCGGCGTCTTCCCAAGGCTTCAGCAGTGACTCTTGTGGCATGGAGATCCGATGTGAACGTTGTTTTTCTAAAGAGCAGTTTAGGTTATGATTTTGTAAATGGGTCTAACACTCGATTGTAGCTGTCATTGGGTGCAATAGGTCGTATTATTTTTTTGCTAAAATGTTTGTGTCATTCTCTCATTAGAGGGTGTAACCCCTTTGTTTTGTGCCAAGATCAGACCGAAACTCCAAAAAGTATTAGTTGGTGTATATATATATTATATATATTTTTTTCAAAACAGAAACATTCCATTCAATTAATCAGAAAAATTAGCATCTTGATACAAAACTTCCCTAGATATTGGAGGTAAATCTTCCATCCAATACATATCATCAATAATATTCCTTGCGAATTGAGCTAACACATGAGCCACCCTATTCCCCCCCTCTCCTAGTACATTGAATACTCACCCATTGCAAATTTCTAATCAAGTGCTAAATATCACCTATCATATTCCCAAGCATTGACTAATCATCCTTCAGAGCTGAAATAGCTTTCATTGCAAAGCTATTATCCCCTTCAATGACTAATTCAGAGAAGCCAAAATCCACTGCAAAGTCGATGGCCTTTCTACATGCAAGTAATTCGGCCTCCTCATTGCAAAACACCTCGGGTCCCTTGGCTGCCATGGCTGCCATAACCTCTCATTTTTCATTTCGTATGATTGCTCCAAAGTCTGATATGTTTAGGCCCGAAAACAGAGCTGCATCAAAGTTAAGTTTGAAGACCGACTGTGGAGGAGGCTACCAAGTATCCCGATTAGTCTGCATCTCTGGTTCAACTCCCAACTGATCTGTTGCAGTCCGATACTCCTCTAGATACTCCCTTGCACGATTGTTCAACCAATCTGGATCATGAAACTTGCCTCCATGCACAAACCTGTTTCTTTGATTCCATATCAACCATGCTTGGACTAACACTACCTCCAATTCTTGTGACTTAACCCGATCTAGCAAGTACTCCATTAATTGAATCATATCAGTCATACTAGAAACTCCTTTCTGTAGAATTTTCAAGCTTCCAGCCCAAACATCCTGAGTCGCATCACATTCCCATAGAACATGGATAGCTGACTCTAGAACTCAATAGCAGGGTGGTAAATAGGCTTCAAACCAGACCAACGAAAAGCCAAAGGAAACTCAGATTCAAACCTGCCACAAAAATTGGTAATAACCCTCGGATAGGAAACATACTTCTCTTTTGCTAAGCGAACAAGTCTACACTTAGTCAAGTGTTTTGCGCAGCTTTCATACAACAGATGCTGCAGAATAGTGCTATGAACGGAGGAGGTAACAATATGGCAGGATCCTGCTTGGTCCTCATCAGTTCACAGGATGTCCAACTGTACATACAAGTGCCCCAGAAACATGGGGGCTAATGGCAAACTTACCCCAGCAGCAGTCTTAATAGCCAAACGAAAAAACAAAGGTTTAACGGCATAATGAGGACGTGAACCAAACACAAACTTATAGGGCCAAAAGGAAACGAAAGCCGCACGTCGAGCAGTGCCGGAAAACTTGGAAGAAGAACTGACCCAATGAGATAGCTTGGCATTCTTAGCCATCCTTTTCCTCAACTCGGCCTCCACGACCACTTCCTCCAGAGAGAGTTCTAGGGTACCCGGGTCAACGTCACCAAGAATGGGTAAAAGGAGTTGGTTCGCCACATCCTCCAATGTCACGGTGACCTCACCGTAGGAGAGAAAGAAAGTGTGGGTGATAGTGCACCACCGGCGGACCAAATGGCGAAGATTGAAAAGGTCCTTGTAGTTAGACAAGCGACGAGACAAAACGACGGCTTGCAACACACCGGCCTGCCGTAGCAGACCCATGAAATCTACATCCGATAACTCTCGGTCTACCCATTCTTTCCAACCCAAGGCTTGGCTTGGCCCAAACTCAAAGTGAATGGGTGATAGGCTACAAACTGAATGACCCCTTGTGATTAAACCAATTAATTAATTAGCCAAGTTATTAATTAATCAATTTAACATGCAAATACGTGGAAGCACAAACAAATCACTAATAACTAAATATGCAGCGGAAAGTAAATGACACGGTGATTTGTTTACGAATGGGGAAAACCCTTACGGCAAAAACCCAACCGGATGATTTTCAGGTCACCACTCCCGAAACTCCACTGTTATCAAATCAAGCGGTTACAAGTAAAGGAATCCCAAGTACCTTACCAACCTACTATTGAACCCTTACCCCAATACCCAATTGGACTTGATCTGTAGTGACAATTTCCACCTTTGATGCACGGCTCCCAAGTACGTGACTAACCAATACGCGGATCCCAGTACGTGACTTCAAACACCAACTAAGAAGGAGAGGTTGGCTGCAAAGTTCTTCAGTTCATCCTACACGATGAAGATCAGGAAGATGCTTGGTTACAAAACCTTTTGGTGCAAATACATAGCAACTTCTTCAGAGAAGATGAACTAGGTCAAGAACTTCGTCTTTTGATCACAATTTGCTTGAACAGAGATTGCTCAATGCTTTTGCAACTTGTGTACAATTTGACAGCTCTTAAAACAATCATTTTATATGTTTAGGATTAGAAGAAAAGAAGGCCCAAAAGCATATTTACGGATCCCAAGAAAATCAGATCAGAAAATCTGATTTTGTAATTCTTGACAGATAGCAGGTGTCGAGGTAGCTATCGAGAAGGTGTCGAGAATTAATGAATGTGCACTTCAGCTTGCTTTTTCTTGGACAGACTTGATGACTTTAACACTTGATCTTGAAACCTTGTTTCTTGAAGTATTAAAAACACCTAGAACTACCCAATTACAAGTAGAGTACGTTTTGTCAAAAGGATTAGCCAATTTACATAAATAAGTGACATATGTTCTTAACAAGTGAACACACATATGTCCTAACAATGGGGACAGGGAGCGAAATACCCTAGCGGATGACAATATCGGGAATCGAAGAGGGCAATGGAGCCCAAGGAGCCTTAGTGCTACGACGACAGAGAGCAAGCCACACCCGGCCTGGCATCGGGGGAATGTAATTGCTAGGAACCTTTGGGAAATGGGTATGGATGTCATACCAAGGATCTATCAGCGGAACAATCTCGTCATCAGAAGGGCGGCATGCCTCTTCCTTATCAGAAGAACCCGATTCAGAATACTCAACCTCCTCACCCTCATTGTGAGCGGAGGGAGGATCAGAAGCAACCCCCTTTCCTTTACCGCGTGAGGAGGCTTGGCTATTTACCGGCGACATGACGTATCGGAGTAAGTAAAGGGGAGTGTTTGAAAAGAAGAGCACGGCGGAAAAGAGAAAACGGAAAAGACGCTTGTATGGAAAAGAGAAGATGTGGTTGGGAAGAGGAATGAGACTCTTTTAAATGCCGCCATCATTAAAATCGAAGTGAAGGGAGGTGATGGGTCAGCCGCCGAATGGGGAATGAAATTAACAAAGCAACGCTGCTCTTCAAAATAACTGCCAAACTAGGAAATTCGAAGAAGCAACTCTGATCGTGGCAAAAAGAAAAAAATATACATATATATATATATATATAATAAATAATATACACATGAGTTGAAGATCACTGTTCAAAAAAAAGCCCGCGAAGGAAAAGAAGAAGAAAAAGACAGGAATAGTCTTTTATTCGCATATAAATCACTAGAGGATTTCATATGCTCAGGGGGCTAAATGTTGAGGCTCATTTTCGACGAAGCCCAGCAAGACAAAGGGCCCAGAATCATGGGCAGACCAAAAGAAACAGCTAACAAAA
Source organism: Quercus ilex subsp. ballota (assembly GCA_032727855.1). Lineage (NCBI taxonomy): Eukaryota > Viridiplantae > Streptophyta > Magnoliopsida > Fagales > Fagaceae > Quercus > Quercus ilex. The sequence continues at coordinate 32,041,982 of CM064916.1, read as the reverse complement.
GTCATGGCAGGAATGAATGGTTCACGGGTCCATGGGATGGGTCCAAAAGAAAGCAAACGGGCTTGAATAAGCCCGGAAAGATAAAAGAAACAAACCCATGGGAAATATGAAGAAAAGTAAGAATGGGCCACAGTAGGCCCAATGCAATGAAAACAAAGAGAGTAACGGGCTAATGGAGAACCCATGAGTCCAAAGGATGAAGTATAGAGTAATTGGGCCGAGGAAGCCCAAAATGAGTTAGCAAAAGTCCATTGGTGAAACAGAACTAAAATGGGCCAGGGATGCCCACAAGAAAAAAGGGACATTGGAGCCCGCAAGAAATGAAAGAAGGAGCCCAGTAAGTATACTGGGTTACTGAGAAGGAAAGCACACGGCAGGCTCAAAAGGGCCCGGTAGGATTGAGATAAGTAGCAGGAATGACAATCTGGCATGGCAGGGGACGCCAAGCCACAAAGCAAAATGCCCAAACTAAAGGGAGACCCAATGATCCGACAAAGCTCAACCTTCCAAAGAAATGGACAAGTCATGAACGTTGGCCTGCCGGAGATACAATCCACACCAGAAAAGGCCAAAAAGCGCACGGCAGGATATGCTCTCCCATTCTCAGACCCCGACAAACAAATGAAACATCGAAAAGGTAAAGCATGTGTACGACCTAGGCATCACCAGCCTATACCTAGCCACTATAGGAAAGGGTGACGTCATGGGTGAGGGCACGGTCTGGTGGTAGGGAGAGGAGCGGAAACCCATTTTTGTGTTTCTTGCCCAGGCTCTTTCGGTGGGCACAGTTCTGCTGGGATGACATGCCACCCAAAAGAGGCAAGGGTGGGTAAGAACCACTGGGTGCTTGCCATGAAAGACCAAAAGAGAGAGGGGACACACTAAACGAAGTAGAGAAGGAACCTTCGTTGTCTGAAAGCCACAGGTCAATGGTGGTAGTCAGAACCATTGACTCGGTAAGTGGTCGGTAAAAGGCTCCCATATCAGACTAGGGCCATTAAGGGGCTAGAACAGTAAAATCGGTCACGGCAGGTCCTATATAAGGGACCCGTGGCTGTGTGCAAAAAGGGGGGGGGGACGGAGAGAAAAAGAAAAGAATTCTAAGAAAGAAAACAGAGAGAAAAGATAAGATAAGAAAAACAGAGAACAAAGAAAGAAGGAAAACAAAGCGTTTGATGGCAGGCATGCACCCAAATAGGTTAACCCCCTTTCTCCCTCAATAGCCTTGTCCTCCATTGGAGGAAAATATGACTTATACTCGGGCACGTACCATTTAGGACTGGCCTCTCAAAGCAATTAATTTCGCCTTTGAAGTTACTTGCGTTGAGGGAGCAGTTTTCCCTTCCCTGGTTAAAGTCCCGCGGCAATACTTGGTGTGGCAGACTCATTCTTTTTACTCTACTAATCCCGCTCTAATCCTTTGTTTAAGTGTTATTCTTTAAAAGCAAGGCCTTTTAAGTTATTTATCTTGTTTATTGTGGCAGAAATAGTGACTGTATTTTCTTTACGTTTTCTATATTATGTCTGCCTGCCATAACCTTTTAACAATGAGTCTGCCTGCTGTGATCTCTTAAATTGACTTTGACAGACGCGGTGTGATTTGCACACAAGCCGGGCCAATGTGTGCTCCAATTGGGCCGGTCCTGACTCCTCACCCAGAAACAACTCAGGCTTAGTACGGCAGGAATCTGCCCAACATTACAATCTAGGCCCACCTCTTTACAATTGGCGACTCCACTGAGGAGTTGGGAAAGAAGATAGGGACAAAATACAAGATCCCTCACAAATAATGCCACCAAAGTCTAGAACGACGCGAAACATAAGTGACGTGCCATCACAAGTAGAGTCCAAGCCAACTACGCCTAGCCAACAGCAGATTAACCAAACAGAAGGTGCTAACGGAATGGGGGCTGGTCCCCAGCCACCGCCAAGGGATCCTGCAGACAATACCAACACTTTCATTGAAATGCTGCAATCACTACAACATTCTCAGCAACAAATAATGGAAGAAATCCGTCAGCTGAAGGCAGACAAGACAAAAAAGAAGGGAAGCCAGCATGTCCCAGATCATGCGACAGACAAAGAGGAAACACTGGTCCCTCAGAGTACAGAGCAACGCTTCATCACCATGGCAGAAGTAGCAACTCTCCTCGAGCAGGAGAGGGCTAGAGCGCCTAAAGAAAGGTTTTATGCACGCAGACCCCCGTACCCATTAAAGGTGCTCAGCAAGCCATACCCTGAAAGGTACGAGCCACGGGCTTTTGCCCAGTACGATGGCAGGAGAGGAAGTGCTGTTGAGCATGTAAGCAAGTTCATAGATACCCTTGGCCCCTACGCAGCAGACGAGGACTTGTGTCTGCGGGAATTTTCTAAATCACTATGCAACCGAGCATATACCTGGTACATTGGCCTAAAACCAGGGTCCATCCCGACTTGGGACGACATGGTGGATGTGTTTTGTACTAAGTACTTTCATGGAGAGGAAATAGTAACGCTTGCAACCTTGCAAGCAACCAAGCAAAGGAGTGGCGAAGATTTGATGGAATACATAAAAAGATTCAGGGACATAGCGCTTGACTGCTATGACCATTGTGAAGAAAGAACCTTGGTAGAAATGTGTATGACTAACATGATACGGGAATACAGAGCAGTCTTGGAAAATCTAGACATCTCCCAGTTCGCACAGTTAGACATGGCAAAACGGGCGGGTTCGGGTCGGGTCAATCGGGTCGCGGGTCAAAACGGGTCATTTTTAAACGGGTCAAACGGGTTGCGGGTCAAACGGGTCGCGGGTCAAGTCGGGTCCCGGGACGGGTCGAGTTGACCCGTATTTTTCAAACATGTTTTTTTTTTTTTGGAAATAGATGCAATTTGTCAATTGTTTCTGAGTTCCTTAACTATGATTAGATTCTCATTGGTGATACTGTTACCACTTACCAATTACCACTAAACACTTGATACCTAAATTTGGTGCAACTCTTGTTCCAGCTTTTTAGAAGCTAATCTTGGTATAATTTTTTATCTGTTTAAAGTAGGAAGAGAAAATGAAGGCGGCAAGTAAAGAATGACAAACTATAATGGATTAAATAACAAATTAAGTGAAGAAAAATAAGTAAATATCTTATAAGAATTACACCTCAATCTCAATTTACTCAACGTTGGTAGACGTGGCAAAACAGGCAGGTCGGGTCGGGTTCAGGTCGAGTTAATCGGGTCGCGGGTCAAAACGGGTCACGGGTCAAAATGGGTCATTTTTAAATGGGTCAAACGGGTTACGGGTCAAACGGGTTGCGGATCAAACGGGTCGGGTCAAACGGGTCTGACCCGTTTTGCCATGTCTACGCACGGTTGTTACAAAAGGCCAGGAAGACAGCCCAGTCAGTGAAGCCAAGCACTGACAAAAGAAATGCTCTATAGGCGATGACGATGACCACTGGCGAGCGAAGAAGGAAGACAGAGGGGAAGGAATATGATACTCCCCCACCCATACCGTGCACTCCAAAGGAACTGAACGTGCTGCTGGATAAATGGATAGCAGATGGGGTCTTCAAACCCAATCAGGTCTCGAAAGAGCCCACGGAGGAAAAAACAAAGGGACCCACGCTTCTGCCGCTTGCACAACTATGTACAACATCCTATCGCAGAATGTTGGGCGCTTCACAGACTGATACACTGCAGGATCAAAGAAGGGACCTTGGAGTTGTCCCAGTCAGAAGTTCAAAGAAACCCACTCCCAAACCATAAAGGGAAAGGTGTAGCAGTGGTCATAATCTGTGCAGACCTAGGAAGGGATGAAGAGGAGAACCTAGCTCTGCCTGCCACAGCTATCATCACTTTACAGCAAAGTACCAAGTTCAAGAATTTGTTCGACCAACTGGGGTTCACTATGAGAGAACGAAAGGTAGCCACAGAGGCTTTGGTAAATATCGCCTTCGGAGCAGGGGTAGAGTGTTTAACCGCAGAAAGTACAGGGGACAGGGCCCTCTTACAAGAATCAAGTGAAATCACCTTCAGTAATGAGGACATGGAAGTGGGATATCCGGATCACAGGAGGCCACTTTACTTAGCAGCATCTATAAATCAAATCCCCACAAAGAGAGCCTTGGTGGACACAGGCTCCTTTGTGAATCTCATCCCATTAAGCACTTTACAAGCAACGGGAATTTCGGAAAGAAAAATCAAAGGGTACCCAATGGAGGTAACAGGCTTTGGCGAAAGGGGAGAATATATCACAGGATACATTCAGCTATGCTTAAAAGTAGGCCCTATAGCTTCCCTGGCTCGATTCCATGTGATAAAGATAGAAGTCTCATACCATGTGCTACTAGGGAGACCCTAGTTGCACAAGCACCGATTAGTCCCATCCACCTATCACCAGTGTGTAAAAGAAAGGTTAAATGGTAAGATGATACGCATAATGGCGAACCAGTCACCATTTGAGCAAGCAGAAGCTCATATCGTGGAAACTATGTTCTATGACCAATAGGCACCATCCAGAGAAAGTTCATTAGCAAGCCCACTTGGTACCTTTGTACCTAGGTGGGAAGACATTTAGAGCGATCTAGAGCCCGATCTGAGGGAGTTGTTAGCTTGAAAGAAGAAAAGAAAGGCAGCACCCGCATCAAGAATAGAAGACGCACCGCAATGCGTTAGAATCCGAGATCCTGACGGCAGAATTATTTACAAGTTATGAAGGTGCACGGGGCCCATGAATGAGACACAAGCGGGCCCCAGGCGAGAGTGGCAGCACAGGAGTCTAGTGTGTTACGCAATTCAAGATAGTTCAGAAGAGAAAAGTAGTGAAAAAAGTCATGAAGAAACTATGGCAGAAAAGGACCCTCAGGTTATGGCAGAAGAAGAATTGGAGGAGGTCAACCTGGGGTCTGACTTACAGGAACCAAGCCCTATTTTAGTTAGTTCAAGTTTGACGGAAAGGGAAAAGTCAGAGTTGGTACAATTGTTAAAGGAGTTCAAGGATGTTTTCACATGGGACTACAGAGAAATGCCAGGACTTGATCCAGGGCTAGTAGTGCACACACTGAACGTTGACCCAGGAGCTAAGCCAGTAACTCAGCCTGCCAGGGTATTCCACACGGAAATAGAAGGGCAAATAGTCAAGGAGGTGTAGAAATTGTTAGCCATAGGATTTATTAAACCCATCCAACACCCACGCTGGCTATCCAATATAGTGCCAGTAAAGAAGAAGAACGGGTAGATAAGGTGCTGTGTGGACTTCAGAAATCTCAACAGGGCCTGCCCAAAGGATAAGTTCCTATTGCCAAACATGGACTTGTTGATAGACTCTGTGGCAGGAAGTGCTTTGTTCTTATTCATGGATGGATTCAGCGGGTATAATCAAATCAGGATGGCACCAAGGGATGCGGAGAAAAATGCCTTCAGAACACCTATGGGCAATTTTTACTATACGGTAATGCCATTCGGATTGAAAAATGCGGGTGCGACTTATCAACAAACAATGACAGCCATATTTCATGACATGATGCATAAGGAATTGGAGGACTATATGGATGACATAGTGGTGAAGTCAAAGAAAAGAGAGGAATACTTCTATACGTTGAAGTAGGTGTTTGAGAGGTGCAGAGCCTTCAAGTTGAGAATGAATCCCCTCAAGTGTGCATTTGGGGTGTCCTCGGGAAAATTTTTAGGCTTCTTGGTCCATAGCAGGGGAATAGATATGGATCCTGCCAAGGCCACGACCATAGCAACTATGAAGCCGCCAGCCACAGTGAAAGAGTTAAAGAGTTTCTTAGGAAAAATCTCATATATTCGAAGATTTATCCCTGGATTAGCATCAATCACTTCTGCTTTCGCCAGACTACTCAAGAAAGGGGAAAGTTTTGACTGGGGAGAAGCATAGCAGGAAGCCTTCAAAAGGCTATAGCAGATCATAATGAACCTCCCCACCGTGCAAGCCCTAGTCCGCAAAAAGCCATTGTTACTCTACCTGGCCACTAGCTCATATTTCGTAGGGGCGCTGATCGCCCAAGAAGATGAAATTGGCATGGAACAACCAGTATACTACATCAGCTGCGCTCTAAAAGATGCGGAAACTCGCTATCCAAGAGTAGAAAGGGCGTGCCTGGCCATTGTGTATGCCTCCCAGAGGTTGTGCCATTACTTCTTAGCTTATGAGTTATGGCTGATGACCAAGTCCTACGCTATCAAAACTTTGTTGCAACAACCAATCCTCTCTGGCAACAACCAATCCTCTCTGGCAGACTATCCCAATGGTTGTTACAATTATCACAGTACGACTTGAGAATGGGGACACCCAGGGCAGTGAAAAGTCAAGCGATAGTATATTTGTTGGCACAGTTTTCGGGAGAAGAAGAATTACTGCTGGATGATGAAGTCCCAGGAGAAGTAGCTATGGCAGAAGAGATAAGAGAACAATGGATAATGAAATTTGATGGGTCTTCTCCCACCTAATCCGGAGGGGTGGGAGTAGTCTTGTATCATGAGGAAGACAAGGCAGTGGCGCTGTCATTTAAACTAGAATTCCCCTATTCAAACAATACAGCCGAATATGAGGCCTATTTAACTGGGCTAGCTACGGCTCTCGAAATCGGAGTCAAACATTTGAGGGTACTAGGTGATTCGAACCTAGTGGTCTGCCAGGCCAAAGGAAGTTTCTCCCTAAAGGAACCCAACTTAGCTCCATACAGAGCAATGGCCCAGAAGATGGAGAAAAAATTCTCTACCTTTGAAATAGAACATGCCCTAAGGAATGAAAACCGATTCACAGATGCGTTAGCTGCATTGGGCTCGTAGATAACTTTTGAAGGAGACAGTGCCACAGTAGAAGTCAGTAAAAGAAGAGAGTCTATCATCGAGACCTTGAAGGAAAGGTTCCAGGAAAAACAGGATGAGAAAGATTGGCGGTTCCCCATAAGAAAAGCTTTGATGAAGGACGAAAATGCCGCAGAATTAAAAGTGCTAAAAGACTATGCTTTGGTAAGAGGAGAATTGTACCGTAGGATGCCAGGAGGGGTCTTGTCCAGGTGTGTGGGGCAGGAAGAAGCCCAGAGAAAGTTAAAAGAAGTGTACAACAGGACCTGTGGATCCTGCGGAGAAATTAGCCTCTACCGTAGACTCCAAAGAACAGGCTTTTATTGGCCAAGTATGGGCCAAGATGCAGACCAAATTCAAACCCAATGTGGGACCTGTCAGCTCGCGGCAGACAGGGGAGAAAGTTATGTTGTATTGACCACTGAAGACTGGAGAAGCCCATTCAAACTGTACCTAACAGAAGGCATCTTGCCACAGAAGCATTCCGAGAGTTATAAACTCAAAAGATTGGCAACACGTTATTTCCTACATGAGGAAGTCCTTTTCAAGACAAGATATGATGGGGACCTATTAAGATGTTTGGGCCCCGAGGAAGCAAAGGAAATAATAAGAGAAGTGCACTCAGGGGAATGTGGGGAACACCAAGGGAAGAAGAAGCTATACAAGTGTCTGCTGCAAGTGGGATATTATTGGCCTACCATGAAGAAGGATGCAACAGAATTTGTGAAAAAATGCCACAGCTGTCAAGTACAGAATAATCTCATTCATACCCACCCACAAAGCTTGCATAGTATGGTTACTCCATGGCCCTTTCACACTTAGGGGCTAGACTTGGTAGGACTAACCAACCCTTCGTCTCATGGATATATATGGATTTTGGTAGCCACTGAATACTTCACCAAATGGGCAGAGGCAGTACCACTTCGCAAGGCCACAGGAGGAGCAGTGGCGACCTTTATCAAGGAGAATATAATTGTAAGGTTTGGGGTGCCCTACAGAATCATCAGTGACATTGGTACGCCATTTGTCAATAGCGAAGTGAGGAAGATGTTGGAGTTTTACCAAGTTAAGCATCACTGTTCGTCACCATATTATCCCCAAGGAAATGGGCAAGCAGAGGCAACTAACAAAGTTCTCATAAAGATCATCAGTAAGATGAGTCAAGAGTATACGGGAGGAGGGGCAATGCACCTGCCAGACGCCCTTTGGGCTTACCGAAAATCACCAAAGTCTGCCATAGGATTTTCACCTTTTTCTCTAGTATACGGAACAGACGTTGTGAGCCCTGCAGAAGTGATAATCCCATCAGGGGAAGGAAGAAGAAGAGGAAGTCTTTGCGGCAGAAAGGTGTGAAGATTTAGAAGGACTTAATGAAAAAAGAGAAGAAGCCCAGGAACGTGGCCGCAGATACAGGCAAAAAATGGCAAAAGCCTATGGTAGGATCACTAAAGAAAGAGTGTTCGAAGAAGGGCAACTCGTGTTAAAGGTGACGGACTATGTCAGATGAGGTATGGCAGGACCATCCAAGTTTGCACCAAAATGGGAAGGACCCCTCGTGGTGAGAGAAGCCTACCCAAATGGATACTACCGACTGACTCAGATGGATGGCAGGAATTTGATGGATCCCATCAATGGGAAATGGCTGAAGCGTTACTATGCTTAAAGTTAAGATCAAGTGATTACCCTCCTTCTATGCTGCGTTCAACAAATTCCAAGTTTAGTTTGTTCCCTTTCCTGCTTTGTTATTAGCTTTCCTCCAAGTGACCATGTCACAAGACAAGTTTATAACATGCTTTCATGAATTATGCAATGAAAATATGCAAAGTATTATAAAAACATTCCATGACATAAACAGTAGCAAAAGGTGACTAAGTGTAGCACATTAAGTTACAAACCCAAATTGTATAAGTCTTGCCAAAATAGTTAAATAAGTATTCTAGAAAACCATAATGAAGTGTGCTGACCAAAGAGATAAAAAAAAAAAAAAAAAAAAAAAAGGAGAAAACAAAGAAAAAAAGAAAATCCTGCTACCATCAATGAAGTCCTAAGAGTAAAGACTGGTCTCCAAAATGGTTAAGCCCACCAATACTGGCAATCGAGCGCTCGTGACGACCCTTTACATTCACTATCTTTTTCTTTAAAGTCTCAATCCGTGCGTCCATGGCATTCACAGCAGGCTGAACCTTCCTCATAAAGAAGGCTCAGGAAATCTCACGGAGATGGTCTAAAAGGAACTCCACAGCAAAACCCACACTGACTAGCTCCTGAATTGCAGCTCTCCACTACAGAATCCTCTCAGAAGAAACAGAATCAATAAAGCTGTGCTTAATATCTTTCAGCACGCTCCCCAGCATCTTCAGAAAATGTTCCCTGGCAGAACGACCCAAACGAAACCCCTGTATGAAGTCACCACGGCTGCTGTAAACTTCCTCTAAGTGAGAAACACACTCACTGGGAACTCGGAAGCCATGAAAGTCCACATAAGGAGAGCCTGCTCCCCAGAAATCTGCCGGACCAAGATCATTCGTCTCAAGCTGATCAAAATGGATAAAGAAAGTTGCAGCTGTGCTCACAGGGTCTGAAACTGCGGCAGAACTACTCCCTGCCTCAAACTGAGAAGGGATAGTGGGAAGCAAACCTAACGAGAGGTAGGAAACGCAACATGAGTATTTATGATGAGGAAGCAATAAACTTGCGAGAAGGCAGGTGAGAAAACCTACCAGGAACTTTAAAGATAGGAGTGGTAGGAATTGTTGCTGAAGTAGAGACTGGTGTTGTGGCTGAAGCAGAAATGGGAATGGCAGAAACAGGCATGGTAGGAGCAGCCGCAGGAGTGGATGTCTGTAGCTCTGCAGTTGTTACAACCTCTGGTTCCTTGAAAGCCTCTGCAATTAAGAACGTGAGTGTGTCAAATGAAGGAAAGCGGCAACAGAAGAATGGCATAGGCATATATATATATATATATATATATATATAATAAAGGCGAGGAAGGAAGAGGCACATACCCGCCAACTCAGCCTCATTCCCCTCTTCCTCATACTCCTTAGAAGACAAGTCTACAACAGGCCCGCGAGTGGCAGAATTGGGGATGGAAAAAGGGGTAACTACCAAGGAAGAACCCTCCCTCACAACTTGAGAAAGGGCTGCAAAGGGATCACTGGTGGAAAGGATAAAGGGGGCGGCAGGTAAGGCAACCCCAGTCTGAACAGCAGAAGGAGTGGCCCCTTCTTGAGAAGTGGGTGTCTCAACAGGAATGGGGGTAGCCTCCCTAATCCCCTCAGTATGAGTGCCCTCCATGGGTACCAGCTCAGTAGAAAGGACAGGAGTCTCAGCAGAAGTCTCTTCAGCTATGGGACGATATATGGAAAGGGGCTCAGGCTGATCCTGCAAGATAAGAGCAAGAAAAAAAGAAGAAGGTAAGGCTGACTAAGAAAGCCGCAGTTAAACAGTAACGCAGAAAGAAGGAAAAGACACAATTGAAGGCATATGACAAAAGAATGCAATATATATATATATATATATATATAAAATACCACAAGTTCTGGTTCGTCAAGAAGTATAGGATGAGTGGCAGATACATCCTCCCTGTTCTTAGACTGCAAAAGAGACGGTGTCAACATGCACAAGTGTTAGTTGCAGGAAAACCTAGAAACAAGTATAGAAAAGACTAAAGAAAATTATAGACAACATACTCTCCGTTCAATGGCAGGGGCAGGAGGGGGAGATGTCTTTCTTTTGCTACCTCGTGTCCTGCTAGAAGGAGGAGCATCTGTGGATGACTGCGAAATGGTATGCTTGGGCTTGCCGGTGGTAGAACGTGTGTTGGAAAGAGTACGGGCTTTAAAAGGAGGAGAGTCCTTTAGAACTATGTGGCCCATGGGAGGCAGATCACTCCCAGAAGACATCGTCTCACCTCTTTTCTTAGCGGACTTGGGTTTGACAGAACCTTCCTTGCCCAATGTAGGAGGGTTCAAGACTTTCACCTTCCTATCCCAACCTGGAGGGTAGTCACCCGAAAGCCAATTTCATCCTTTAGCCCCCTCATCCCATTCAAGAAGAGAAGACCGACCCTGTTTATTAACGTATGCTAACACGGACCTGGAAGGAAGCACTAGTTAGGGGTTGGCAGAAACAACCATGCCAAGGCCGTTAGGACGAATCAAAGAGAAACCACGGCTGCCTAATAGAGCCTGCTCAAAAGATGTCATTACAGCCCGCCAATATTCGTGCATAGGAGAAGTGCAAATACCTTCCCTTAAAGAGCTAGGGATAGTGACTGCAGTAAAGTGCTGCCTCCAGAAGTCAAAAGCAATAGGCCGTAGAAATGGCCTGGCAGAAGTGGGAGACTCCGCAAGAAAAGAGAGATCATCTGGAATATCTTGGTCCAGCCCAAATAGCCTTCTTACTCGGTTGGCAGGATAATACACAAACCAAACCCCCTCATCAACCAGATAAGGCAACCACCCAGCATTAGTGGCTGCCAAGTATGTGATCCCCCTCTCATCAAAATCAGCCAGGGGATGAGTAGTACCAACAGTATCCGCAAACTGACCCATAACAGAATCCCCACGAGTGTAACTTGCACCCACAACACCCTTATCAAAGAACTCAATAGCAGGGTGGTAAATAGGCTTCAAACCAGACCAACGAAAAGCCAAAGGAAACTCAGATTCAAACCAGCCACAAAAATCGGTAATAACCCTCAGACAAGAAACATACTTCTCTTTTGCAAAGCGAACAGGTCTACACTTAGTCAAGTGTTTTGCGCAGCGTTCATACAACAGATGCTACAAAATAGTGCTATGAACGGAGGAGGTAACTATATGGCAGGATCCTGCCTGGTCTTCATCAGTTCGCAGGATGTCCAATTGTACATACAAGTGCCCCAGAAACATGGGGGCTAATGGCAAACTTACCCCAGCAGCAATCTTAATAGCCAAAAAAAAAAAAAAAAAAGGTTTAACGGCATAATGAGGACGCGAACCAAACACAAACTTACAGAGCCAAAAGGAAATGAAAGCCGCACGGCGAGCAGTGCCGAAATACTTGGAAGAAGAACTGACCCAATGAGATAGCTTGGCGTTCTTAGCCATACTTTTCCTCAACTCGGCCTCCATGGCCACTTCCTCTGGAGAGAGTTCCAGGGTACCCGGGTCAACGTCACCAAGAATGGGCAAAAGGAGTTGGTTCGCCACATCCTCCAATGTCACGGTGACCTTACAACAGGAGAGAAAGAAAGTGTGGGTGGCAGTGCACCACCGGCGGACCAAATGGCGAAGATTGAAAAGGTCCCTATAGTTAGACAAGCAACGAGACAAAACGACGGCCTGCAACACACCGGCCTGCCGTAGCAGACCCATGAAATCTACATCCGATAACTCTCGGTCTACCCATTCTTTCCAACCCAAGGCTTGGCCTAACCCAAACTCAAAGTGAATGGGGACAGGAAGCGAAATACCCTGGCGGATGACGATATCGGGAATCAAAAAGGGCAACGGAGCCCAAAGAGCCTCAGTGCTACGGCGACAGAGAGCAAGCCTCACCCGGCCTGGCGCTGAAGGAATGTAATCGCCAGGAACCTTTGGGAAATGGGTATGGATGTCATACCAAGGATCTATCAGCGGAACAATCTCGTCGTCAGAAGGGCGGCGTGCCTCCTCCTCGTCAGAAGAACCCTATTCAGAATACTCAACCTCCTCACCCTCGTCGTGAGCGGAGGGAGGATCAGAAGCAACCCCCTTTCCTTTACCGCATGAGGAGGCTTGGCTCTTTACCAGCGACATGACAGATCGGAGTAAGTAAAGGGGAGTGTTTGAAAAGAAGAGCACGGCGGAAAAGAGAAAACGGAAAAGACGCTTGTATGGAAAAGAGAAGAAGTGGTTGGGAAGAGGAAAGAGACTTTAAATGCACCCATCATTAAAATCGAAGTGAAGGGAGGTGATGGGTCAGCCGCCGGATGGGGAATGAAATTAATGAAGCAACACTGCTCTTCAAAATAACTACCAAACTGGGAAATTCGAAGAAGCAACTCTGTTCGTGGCAAAAAGAAAAAAAATACATATACATATATATATATATATATATATATATATATATATATGTAATAAATAAATAATATACACATGAGTTAAAGATCACTGTTCGAAGAAAAACTCGCGAAGGAAAAGAAGAAGAAAAAGACAGGAATAGTCTTTTATTCACATATAAATCGCTAGAGCATTTCATATTCTCAAGGGGCTAAATGTTGAGGCTCATTTTCGACGAAGCCCAGCAAGACAAAGGGCCCAGAATCATAGGCAGACCAAAAGAAATAGCAGACAAAAGTCATGGTAGGAATGAATGGTTCACAGGTCCATGTGATGGGTCTAGAAGAAAGCAAACGGGCTTGAATAAGCCCAGAAAGAGAAAAGAAACAAACTCATGGGAAATATGAAGAAAAGTAAGAATGGGCCACATCAGGCCCAATGCAATGAAAACAAAGAGAGTAACGGGCTAATGGAGAACCCATGAACCCAAAGGATGAAGTATAGAGTAATTGGGTCGAGGAAGCCCAAAATGAGTTAGCAAAAGTCTATGGGTGAAACAGAACTAAAATGGGCCACGGATGCCCACAAGAAAAAAGGGACATTGGAGCCCGCAAAAAATAAAAGAAGGAGCCCAGTAAGTATACTGGGTTACTGAGAAGGAAAGCACATGGCAGGCCCAAAAGGGCCCAGCAGGATTAAGATAAGCAGTAGGAATGACAATCTGGCATGGCAGGCCAAGCCACAAAGCAAAACACCCAAACTAAAGGGAGACTCAATGATCCGACAAAGCTCAACCTTCCAAAGAAAGGGACAAGTCATGAACGTTGGCATGCCCGAGATACAATCCACACCAGAAAAGGCCAAAAAGCGCACAGCAGGATATGCGCACCCATTCTCCGACCTCAGCAAATGAATGAAACATCGAGAAGGTGAAGCATGTGTACGACCCAGGCATCACTAGTTTATACCTAGCCACTATGGGAAAGGGTGACGTCATGGGTGAGGGCACGGTATGGCGGTAGGGAGAGAAGCGGAAACCCATTTTTGTGCTTCTTGCCCAGGCTCTTTCGGTGGGCATAGTCCTGCTGGGATGACATGCCACCCAAGAGAGGTAAGGGTGGGTAAGAACCGCTGGGTGCATGCCATGAGAGACCAAGAAAGAGAGGGGATACACTGGACAAAGTAGAGAAGGAACCTTCGTTGTCTGAAAGCCACAGGTCAATGGTGGTAGTCAGAACCATTGACTCGGTAAGTGGTCGGCAAAAGGCTCCCATATCAAACTAGGGCCATTAAGGGGTTAGAATAGTAAAATCGGTCACGGCAGGCCCTATATAAGGGACTCATGGCTGTGTGCAAAAAGGGGGGGGGGTGGAGAGAAAAAGAAAAGAATTCTAAGAAAGAAAACAGAGAGAAAAGATAAGATAAGAAAAACAGAGAACAAAGAAAGAAGGAAAACAGAGCGTTTTATGGCAGGCATGCACCCAAATGGGTTAACCCCTTCTCTCCCTCAATAGTCTTGTCCTCTATTGGAGGAAAATACGACTTATACTCGGGCACGTACCATTTGGGGCTGGCCTCTCAAAGCAATTAATTTCGCTTTTGAAGTTACTTGCGTTGAGGGAGCAGTTTTCCCTTCCCTGGTTAAAGTCCCGCGGCAATACTTGGTGTGGTAGACTCATTCTTTTTACTCTACTAATCCCGCTCTAATCATTTGTTTAAGTGTTATTCTTTAAAAGCGAGGCCTTTTAAGTTATTTATCTTGTTTATTGCGGCAGAAATAGTGACTGTATTTTCTTTACGTTTTCTATATTATGTCTGTCTGCCATAACCTTTTAACAATGACTTTGTCTGCTGTGAGCTCTTAAATTGACTTTGGCAGACGCGGTGTGGTTTAGGCACAAGCCGGGCCAAGGTGTGCTCCAATTGGGCCGGTTCTGACTCCTCACCCAGAAACAACTTGGGCTTAGTGCGGCAGGAATCTGCCCAACATTACAATCCAAGCCCACCTCTTTACATACTTTACCGATTATTAAGTCCAAAAATATTTTAATATTTTCTCTAATTCCAAGAGATCACGTGTATGGTTTAAAAACATTACACTTTAAAAGAAAAACTGATCTCATTTCTTCCCCAAATCCTTAGGTATGTGGCTTTCCTTCTCTAATTCTTGTTTTCTTTATTCTTTTAATATATCAAAACTATACTATTTTGATAAATGATAAATATAATATATTATATAGCATATAAATATGATACATTTTTATTAATTTTGTTAGAGTCATATTTTATATGTAATTGGCTAATCCTTTGTCAAAACGCACTTTACTTGTAAATTGGGTAGATCTAAGTTGGGTTTGATACACAAAAAGTGGTTGTATTAAAGACATGAAGATTGATTCAAGAAACAAGTGGGAAAAAGCTATTTTACTGAAGCTCAACTAATAGTTTGACAAATGGCATCTATCGAGATTTACTGGGCAAGCTCGATACCAGCTCGATCTATCGAGCTTTACGAATTTAGTATTTCCATATCTGAATTTCGGTGTTGATGTATTTGTTTAGGGTTTCTTTTCTCACAACCCTAGACATACATAAGGCTTATTTTAAAAGTCGTCATACATAGTAACAGAAACTAAAAGCTTTATTTTCTCTGTGAGAAGCTACTGCGTTTGTACGCCATAAGGTTTTATAATCAAGTGCATCATGATCTTCATTGTTGATGAAGTAAGGAACTTTGCAGCCAACAACATTCATTCAAGTGTTAAACTACTGATTGTCCTAAAAGCTTAAACTATTAGGAAATGGTGAATTTATTCACTTAACCATAAGTCTAACACTCCCCTTCACTTGTGGGCCTAAACTTCCCTTTAATAAGTGGGGGTCCAACAAGTTGAGAATTTAACATTTTAATTGGGAGGTAGAGTAAAGCCAAGTATCAAATTCAGGATCTCCTGCTCTAATACCATGTTAAATTACCAATTATCCCAAAACTTTAAGCTGTTAGGAAATGGTGAATTTATTCACTTAACCATAAGTCTAACATCAAGTTGTTGGAGTTAGTCACGTATTGGGATTTGTGTGAAGGGTTAGTCACGAATTGGAGATTTGTGCATTAAGGGAAAGAAGGCTACTATAAGATCAAGTCCAACTGGGTATTGGATCAATGGTTCAATTATATGTTGGTATTTCGGGATAGGCCAGGGTAGTGGTAAGATTCCTTATACTTGTAACCGCTTGATTTATAATTAATAGATTCTTAGGGGTGATGACCTTAAAATCACCTGGAGGAGTTTTTGCCTTGCGAGAGGTTTTTCCTATTTGTCAACAAATTACCATGTTAGTATAATTGGTGATTTGTTGGTGTCTTCATGATTTACATGCAATTTAACCTAATTAATCAACTTGGGTAATTGAATTAATTAACCGAGGTCAAATTATCTTAACCTAACAAATTTGACAAAAATATATGATTGGTTATTCACTTATTGGATTATATTATTTCAATATTGTAGTATTTTATTTATAATTCTATTTTAAACTATTGTACACAGAAAAATACTATGTTCATAACATTTCACTATACTTTCACAATATTATTACTTAAGATTTGTTTTGAAAATATTGTAAACGTAACTCTCCTTATTATACGTAGTATGGATATGTATATAATATATACAGAGGAAAAAATTATGGTCTCATTTTATACTTTGGACCTCCCAAAGATATATTTCTCTCTCTCTCTCTCTCTCTCTTATGCACTGATCAACATCAATCGGTGGTGGTGGTACTATGTTTTGGTCACGATCTGGTGCTAGTGGATGTTCGATTTGGCAATGGCAGATTTGGGTGTCTGAAGGTTGATTTTTGTGGGTTTGTGTTGATATTTGTCTGCTTTGGGTGGTGGGAGATGGGTTTGATTTGTGAGGTGGTTGCTGGGTTTGTGATTATTTTTGGTTTGAGTTTTGTGGTGGGTATGGTGGTTTTCGAGGTGGATGCGGTGGTTGCTGGTGCATGGTGGGTTGATGTGCTTTGACATACACGCAGATCGGAATTTGTGGGTTAATTCTTTGGTTGGTTTTTGTGGGTTGATTTGTTTGGTTTGGATTGATTTTTGTGAAGTTGGTGTTGTATTTGTTATGGGTAGGGGAATGTTTAAGGGAATTTTAATTGATCTGGGTTTGATTTTTTTTTTTTGGGGACAGAATTTGGGTTTGTTCTTCATTAGCCTGTGATGCCTTCTTCTACGCTTCTTTCGCCTTCAAGGCTGGCAATTTGAGATGGTCATAGTACGCTACACCCAAGAAAGCAAGCCCTTATGGCCGTTCCCAAATAAATTAAAGGGTGTGACTATGTCCTTATAATAGACCAAGAAAACGCAATCAACAACCAATCTTTCATCCCACCAGCCACATTCATGGTCAAAGCCGAATTCTTTCCCACAAGCAAAAACACAGCAACATTCAAAGCAAAAGCACACAGAATATCAATATATGATGTTTGTTTATGGAATTTTGGTGATAGAAAATATAATATTTATAAAAAGTAAAAAATAGAGTATTGAGTTTGACGTGTATACATAAAAATACATGGATAGTTAGACTAGAAAAAGTAAAGTTTTTTTTTTTTTTTTTTTTTTTTGGAGTAATTTAACTAAAAATTTGAGGAAGCTAATGTGAATTTATTCTCTCATTCTCTCTCTCACGTCACTTTCTTTCTCTTTATTTCTTGTCTTTATTTTATCAACATGTCCCTTTTATAGTCTTATGCAACAAATCTTGTCATTTCAAGCAAGAAAATTTTCTGGTGCTATCCGAACTCCTTTTTTTTTTTTTTTTTTTTTTTTTTTTTTTTGAGGAAGCTATCCGAACATCTTTTAATCAGAAGCAGTTATATTTTTTTTTTTTATCCAACACTCCCCTTGTGTTCCACTAGGCACTAGTCATCTATCTACTGGATCCAAGTTTTGCCTGAGGTTCTTTATCAAATTTAATTTCTTCAGCCTTTAGTGTCAAAATAAGTTATGTAAACTAGCAAGAGAATGAAATGAAGCTTTATTCTAATTCAATTCAAGCCTGTACAGTGAAAACTGTTTCTAATTAACTGCAGTAACTCTAATTCCACTATCCTACTTAGAAACCAATAAAAAAGAAACACGTACATGTACAACAGATAATCTATATATATATATATATATATATATATAACCAAAGACTTTGAAGCTCTCATAATTTTCTACATCAGTATTTTTTATTTATATTTTTTAATTTGGTTTAGGACTTTTATATTTTTTAATTTTCTATTTTGTTTTGGACTCTTCCTTATCTCATTCTATAATTCTTTGGGCACTACATCACTATTAGGGTTTATTAAGAATTAAATTGAATACTACCACACGGTAGACTCACGCTCACTCCTCAAATACCACAGTCGCCACACCAAACCACAAAGCATCTTTTATGTTTTTTTGAGGAACTTTAGGGTTGTTATTTCTAAGCTTCTGCACCGACTGCATGGTAAACAAGCGTGGTGAAGTTTCCCTCAGATGTCCTCTTGGAAATCTTTTCACGACTACCCATCAAGTCACTTCTCAAATTCAGGCCCGTCTCTCAACAATGGCACAATATCATAACTTTTTGAAAGGCTTAAAGACAATTTTTAAGTCTTTAAGCTTAAAGACAATTTTTAAGCCTTTAAGAAGTTTAACAACTGAATTTTTTTATTCAATTTTTGCAATATTATATTTTTGCTTCTATTATTATGTAGTCATATCCTTTTTTTTTTTCAATAATTTCTAGGCACTAATTCTTTACTCTTTCTTTTGGCTTTTTAGAAATTTTAATATCTAAATTTTGGGTTCATGTTTTGCAATATATGAAATTGTCTTGACAAATTTCAATTGCTATATTCATGCATTGTTCTTTTGAGGTAACCTATTTTTCTCTTATATTTTTTCTATTATTAGGAGCATGCCAAGTGCTTCTTAGATTGGTCATCTTTTATCTCGATTAAAACTCTATGGCCTTTCAACTGGTACATCATTCTTCTTCTTTTTACATTCATATATTCTGAAATCTATTCTTTCCAGTGCATTTATTTGTCTCCATTCTCTAACGAAGTCCTTTTGTTGTTGTTCTTTTACGTGTTAAAATATTGTAACTATTGCTTATAACACTAAATTAGCTTTTCCAATTCTTAAAAAAAAAAAAAAAAAATTCCCAAAACCTATTGCTTTAGATTAATGACTCTTTCTGAGTGTCAGTGTCATTTTTGAGTGTAAATAATTATTGTTTTCTAAATAAAAACTTCTCTAGTTTTTATTTTCTTATTTTTGGGTTTTTTGGTTGCATTTTATATGGCAGGAAAAAACCCAGGATTTTGCAAACAAATTAAGCAATGGGAGGGATTATATTATATTAAAAAAATCATTAAGACTTCAATTTTCATTAAAGAAAGGATGCCATTGATAATAGACATGGCATGCCTAACATTATTGGTGTTAGTATTTTTTTTTCCCCCCTCTTAAATTGTAACTTATTTTTTCAAGTGATCATAACTTTAGGCAAATTTAAAATTTAACATTTTTGTTTAACTAATCCATGCATCGCACGGGTTAGCGACTAGTAAATAGTAAAACACAAACATGCACGACATAAAGTTTGACCGAGGAAAGCCTCACAGTGCAATACGACATGTCACACAAAATGACTAAAAATAATAAGACCCTATGCGACTTGTCGTGTTGTTGGATGATGATGCTATACAACGTGTTGTATAACAGTTTCTTTATCTATAGCATATTAGCATAGCAGCTACCGGCTCTTGATTCTGCAGTCAGTGATCTTCTCACACTTGTAAACTGAGAAAGAACGTTCTTTGGTGTATTTGAAACTAAGTTATGCGACTTTGTGCCATCTTTATAATCCTTCTAGTTTTTAGTGAAACTTTTTCCTTGATGTTATGTAGGCCTAAGACCTACGTGGTATTTGAATCTCTACTATATATATATATATATATAGTTCACCAGCAAAGCATTGCACAAATGAGGGTGAGTTATTACTCTCATTATGGAATGCTTAAATGTCCTTATTTTCTTGTAAATTGATGTTTATAAAAGTTGTGATTTTTGGAAGATCAATAGTCTGATCTCACTTGGTCCAATTTTGTCCATTTTGGTCCAGTTCAATTTAATTTGGTCCATTCGGTTTAGTTCAGTCTTTCCTGTCCAATTCTGCGACGCTCCTTTTGAGTCAGATCAGCAAAACTTTTTAGCCTACTTCGGTCCAGTTTAGTCTATTTTAGTTATTTCAATCCAATTTGGTCTAGTTTGGTCATTTCAGTCCAATTCTACAATGCTCATTTTGAGCCACATCAGCAAAATATTTCGGTCTACATCAGTCCATTCGGTCTACCTTGGTCCAATTTGGTTAATTTAGTCCTTTTAATCTAATTTGATCCACTTCAGGATAGTTTGGGAGGAGAGGTATTTCTAGAAAGAACCACTAAGTCACATTTTCTACGTAAAATTGGCAGGTTTATGATAAAATTGCATTTTTCTTATGTTATCAAAATCTTGAATTTTTTTTCATAATATAAGTGATGAATTTTCTTATATCTGCTTTCACTTTAAACCATTTAAGATGTATAGAGCATAAATCATTTGTAAGGAGTACTAGAAAAAACCTCCAACAATAAGTTACATTATTTACAAAATATCTCAACTTATATAATAATTGAATGTAAAATGCATTATGTTTCCTTAAAAAATTACAAAATTTAAAACACTTTAAAATAACAAATATAGATAGCTAAATTTAGAAAATCTAATATTGTATCAATTATACTTTGTTAGAAAATAATCATATTATTTTAAGAAGGATCAAGGAATACACTTATGAATCTCATCTACTACTTTTTACTTTTCACTTAACAAAAAAGCAAATTGTCACAATTTTCCGCATGTTATGCAAGTGGACGGCAAGTTAAAAATACAAACGAAAGCCGAAGTGTTTCTTATGTTATACCATGGTTCAACATTTAATCAACTTTGCAATTTACATTCAAATGTCTCCATCTTGTTTCTCAAAATCTCTTACCGGTCCCTTGAACCATTTCCTTGCATCCAAGAACCACCAAAGCATTATCAGTGTCAATGCTACAGCGAGGGCTATTGGTGCATAATTAAAAGTTTTCCACTGGAGGGGGTAGGTTGTTGGCAATAAGAAGGTCGAACAGGTATAACATATCCACAGGAAGGCCACCAAGCAAATTGGCCTTCTTGCTTTACCCAAATAGAACGGTCCTGGTTTGAAATTTTCCTCTGCCATAACTAGCCTGGCGAAAATTGGGACAGCATAGCCTCCCACCCATCCAATTGTACTTATGGAAATGATGGCAGTGAAAACTACATCAAGTTTCAAGATGGGCAGGCCAAGAATGATGCTGATGGCTGCACAGAACCACACAGCATTTGTTGGAACCTTGCGCTTTGGGTGAACTCTTCTCCATATTGGTGAAAATGGGATTCCTCTATCCCTTGATAAAGCATAAACCTATAAATAGAAGAAGAAGAAACCAAGTTGTTTATTGCCATTCCTAGATTGAAAAAATAAAAAAGAAATATAGAAGAAGAAAAGAACTATGTGTTCTTCAAGACTCCTCGAATGACCTCAAGATTAGTTGTGGATTTGATACACTATATGGGGCACGAAAGTGACATGTAGCCATTTTTAGACACATGTCAGTGTTTTTGTGTCGCGTGCACTGGAGTAGTAAACACAAGGCCAAACTCAATAGTTCCTATCATCCTATCATCAACACCTACTAGCGCGCAGAGAGAGAGAGAGAGAGACTTACTACTCTAGCAGCACTAGTGGTAACTGAAAGCCCACAAAAGAAGTATGACACCCAGATGATACATAGAAACACAATAGCCCCAGCTGAATTGTTAAACCTCCCATGGAAAGCATCATAAAGTATCTGTGCTGGTACAAGTGCACCGGCTGTCTCATTGTTCACATCGTATAAATAGTTAAGATCATACATCGAAATTACAACCTCAAGTCATCTTCAAGCTATCTTTGCTAAAGTATATTTAAAATTTAAAAAAAGAAAAAAAAGAAAAGGATCCAACTATTAGAAACATACATGAATGCTGAAGGTAAGAGCTATATAATAAGCCCATCCGAATAAGGTGACGATTCCAATACTAGAAAGAATAGCAATAGGACCAGTTCTATCTGCCCCTTTTGTTTCCTCTGTTAGATGAGCTGCAGTGTCATAACCATATAGACTATAGCTGCTTAGAAGTACTGATAATATAATTGCATAAGGTTTGCTTTGTATTCCAGTTGACTCGGGAGATGTCTCAAAATGAGTGAACACATAAGAAGCTGGTTTTGTTGGCTGTGCCACGATAGGGAGCATTATAATCACCACCATAGCACCAATTACCTAAATTATAACACTAATGGCATGTAAGTTGAAAAAAAATCCATAAGGAATTTATAAGAAAATCGCCAACTATATGTACCCACTTGTTGATGCAATCGATTATATTATATTAGTTTATGTTAACTAGTGCCTTAAAGTTAAGTTGTATTTAATATTTTATTAATTATATGTGTGTATATATAAAAAGAATACATACAAACACAATGAATTTGTGCATGCATTGCCCATGAATTATTAATGTACATTTTTCTATTTAAAAAATGTGAATTGCAATTTATAATGATTACTTAATCTATATTCTTAGAGTGTTAGGTTCTAAATATTTAGGAATAAATGTTTAGGTTCTAATTTTATGTAAATTGGCAAACCGAGAACAAAAACATATCTTGTAGATCTGAATATTAAACCTAGATAACAACTTGGTTTATTAATTAGATTAAACAATCTAGTTTACAGGAGTCTAAACGAACTAACATAGAACACACATTAGCAAGACCTGTAATACTTGCCTAAAGTATTGCCAGCCAAGTAGATGTCGACCCATTGTGTTTGACAAAAATTTTCCCCTTCTGGACCAGTAAACATGATTTTTTGTGCTTATGCAAGGGAATTCCTGGGCGGCAATTCCAAATCTCAACAAAACGCAATACGTAACCACCACATTTTTAAATTACACAATTTCAAAAAACTGAACCAAACTCATCCTAAGTAAGACATATGCTTGCAAAGAAGGTGTTTGAGAAACAAAATATTACTACATAGCACACCTGCCACCATATGGAAATTATGTCGAGGAATGCTATTAGGTTCAACGCGAACGTATTGAGTACCGCCCATATGATGATTAGGCCCATATATATAGCCAAAAATACACTTCGTGGTGCAAAGTAGCCTCCACCCTTGTTTGTACCAGTGGACAAAAGAATGATCATTTGTAATGCCTGAGCTCCTGAATAGGCCTAAAATAAGCACAAATTCAAATTCAAAAGAAATATTACTTCTTACCATTGCAAGTTTATAGTTTTCTGTAGTCCATTATATTTGTATAATTAATATGATAAATTTAGAATGCAGCAGGAAATATGTTGAAAGGAAGTTGCCAAATTAACCTGAGCACCCATTCCAGAAACAACTCCAATGGTCTCGAGCCAAGCACAACACCATGATGCAAATGGCCCCCACTTGGGTCCAGCCAAGTGGGCAGCCCAGAAATAAAGAGAACCTGTGGTCTGTTCAATGTTTCCACAACCAAGATCAACTAAAAGTTTAGTAAATTCGAAATTGGGAAAAAAAAAAAAAAAAAATCATGAGCAAGCAGTCCTGCACCATCATGAGCAATGACATAGAGGTGTGGTTGGCAATGTGAAAACTGATCCTAGAGGTATGTAATAATTTCTTTCAGCTGTAAACATTGGTGAAGTCTCACACCAGGAATTTTCACTTTGTACGAGCCATATATAAAATGTAGATATTCTTGAAAAATATGGACACCTGGTTTCCACATTTTATCACACTTTGTGTAAAATGTTTGTGTGATATAATAATTTTCCTTCATCCATTGACCCGAAAATGAAGAGTTTTGTCCGTAAGAACAGGGGGTTCTTGAAGGTGTGTTTTGACAAAGTGAATTTTTTTTTAATATAAATATCCTCTTGCACTATTTTACATCCATTTTTATATCAATATCATGGAGAAATGTCTACATTTTAACACATGAAAGTAAATGTGAACGGACGGTAAAAAAAAACTAGTGTAAGAGTATAAAATCCCAGCAGAGTAATATGAAAGGGCAAAAGAAGTTTGGTATGGTTTTCTAGTTGCTGAACCTTAATTTCCTCAGCCAAATTGAGTCATGTGGTTTACACCTAACTTTTTACCCATATGCCTTCATTTCCAGGATGGAGAATTGAGAAATCCTTTCATGGATTTTGAAAATCTAGTAGTGTTCTTGTATTAATAAGGAATCTCGATTGTTCACCAGAAATCGAATGATTGATTACTCATGAAAACTATAGCCAATACATTTGTGTGCGTGTGTGTGTGTGTGTTGGATATGGTACTTCTAAATGACACTAAAAAGGGTAAACTTTCAAACAACCCGTTTGTGCAAGGAGTAATCAAGGAGAAAAAAAAGTATATAACAAAAAGGAAACATACTGGGAAGGACGAGCATATCTCAGCCAAGGCTAGTCCAACAAACCAGGTGAAAAATGTGACTACCACCCATCCCCATATTAAGCTTGCAGGACCAGCATAACGTAGGCTTGGGCCATATAGTGGTGTTCCAGAGAAAACTGCTATGCTTGAAAATGTTATTGCAAGCGTCTTGAATAGAGTCTAAAGGAACCCAAAAGAAAAAAAAGAAGAATGCATATATTAACAGTGTAAAGTATTCTTTACGAGACCCAACATAGAAGTATGAAATATGTTTCAAAACTAAATTAGCATATATGACTTTTGAGATATGGAAGGTTTCAGACAAACCATCTCTCTTCTCAACTCTTGCTTGTATCCAAGCTCATGGAGACGCTTCTCTCCAGAATCCATTTCCAAAGCTTGCTGAGTGATGCTTACATTCGTGCTCATCTCTGAACTCGAGTTCTATGGAAAGTTTGACAATTATGAGACTAGTTTTGAATCGGTCACCATCTCAATTAAGGCAGTGTATGAATCTGAACAGAATAGGAAAGATGGTGGAAGAAGGATTAGTCATTATTATCAGGTGTAGGATATGGAGATTACTACCTAGTTGAGTGGATACCAAGGTTGCAACAAAATCGAAAGGATCATACTCATACTTAGTGGCTTGCTTAATTTGACTTGAGAAAAGTGGAAACAGCTGATTAGTCATCACCAAGCGTAAGCTTACAGGTGGATAAAATCATCTTTCAACAAAATAAAAGTGCGTGCCTACAATCACACCAAATTTCACAACTTGTTTAGGTGTCATTGTGTGATTAGATTTCAATACTAACACATGGATCCACAATAAGAACTTAATAATAATAATAAATTAGATGCACCAATAATGAGATGACGTAAACTTAAGCATGTTGTAAATTTAGGTGCAATACTAAACTTTCTCAAAATCTTCAGTTCCCCTTCCTTTGTTTTGTCTGCCCCATGTGAATGGCTGATTGAAAGCTGAAAAGTTTGAATAAATTTTTCAGAATCTTAAAAATTTAGTCTTTTGTCTCCACCCACCCACCAGGCCACATGCTCAACGCTTCAATCCTCAACTTCATTTTATTTTATTTTTTAGATTTAGAATTTTTGTCATTATTTAAATACAAGTATCTTTTATTATTATTGAACTGAAATGTCAGCATAGGTTTTAATATATTGGGATCACAGATTCTTTCTGCTGAATGAAAAAAAAAGGGACTCGTGTGGTCATTGCTGTCTTCTCATCACCTAAACTCAGCATTTCATCAAGAACTACTTATTAAGTTTCCAATAGTTGTTAGGGGAATAGACAGGATTAATATTAATCATTTTTCCAAGTTTCTATTGAAAGTTAAGATAATGAAACTAGTTGTTTTGAATTAGTCATCATCTCAAGTCCTGTTACACAGGGGCAGAGCTTAGGGATGGCAATGGGGCAGGGCGGGGCGGGGCCGAAGGATGGGATCTTCATCCCGACCCGCATGATTTTGTCTTGCCCCATCCTCGCCCCGTCCCGCATGACGGGGAAAACTTTCTCACCCCATTCCCGCCCCTTGGGGCCCCGTGAAGCCCCGCTCCACCCCGTAAAACTCTACTTTTTGTTAATTTGACCTACAATTAGTACAAATTTTTTTAATGAAACCTATTTCATTAATAAAAATACACTTGAAATTATAACTTAATTTACCTCATCAAATCAAATCAATTTTTAGAAAAAATTGAATAGTATATCCAAGCGTTTGACAAGACAATCATAAAGAAAAACAAAACTCATAGTATAACACATAACAAAATAAAGGTAGAGAATCACATTGAGGAGAATAAAATAAGCTAATATTGATATGTTATTTAAATAGTAAGGTTTTAGGGTATGAAAATTTACAATTATAACTCTTAGCAATGCGGGCGGGGCGGGGCGGGGCGGGGTGGGGATGTGGAAGGGCGGGGCGGGTCTAAAAGGTCTAAACCCATCCCCGCCCCGCCCTGTGGTGCGGGGCTAAAATCTTGCCCCATCCCCGCCCCATCACCTTTGCGGGGCGGGAAAAACCCGCACGGGGCGAAGCGGGGGAGGGGCGGGGCAAAATTGCCATCCCTAGCAGAGCTACATGTTAGGGTGGGGTGGCCATGGTCCCCCCAAAATTTTTGAAATTTTTTTTTTACTATATAGAAATATTTAATATTTTAATAATTAGCCCTCAAAAATGGAACTTGGCTCCCCAACTATTTGAGTTGGTCCAATAATGTTCTTAAAAAAAATTGTCCAATTTGTCTAATAGTTATAGAGAACGTATTGTTTCTCAAATTCATTTTTTATGGTAAAATATGTTTTCGTATTTTTTAAAGTTTTGGATCATTTATGTCTGTGAACACTTCAATAATTCAATTGAAATTTTTTTACTCACAACGGTAGAAAATTTGGTAGCTTATATTGAAAATGAAAATTTTAAGGATTTCACTATGGAAGATGGTGAAAGATTAATTTAATTCTATGAAGCATTTAATTTTAAGGATTCATTATGAAAGATACTAATTTTTTGTGTATGTGTATAGATTCATGTGTTTGTGTATGTGTATAAAAGTTTGTATAGACTAATAAATTAGTAACACAAATCGGCCCCCCCAAACAAAAATTTCTGGCTCCGCCCCTAGTCCTGTATAATCTGAACAGAATAGGAAAGGTGGTGGAAGACGAATTAGTCATTTCGCAGGCGTAGGATATGAAAGTTACTGGTTGAGTGAACTTGACGGTTGCAACAAAATATAAAGTATCATACACATAGTGGCTTAATTTGCATGGTTCTCAAAACTGGACCGGACCGGGAGGTCGGACCGTGAGAACCGAGAACCGGGATAAAAACCGATTTTTTAAGCCTAAAGAACCGGATTTTTTGTTAATTCCGTGAACCCCTAAAACCGGGGTTGGACCGCACAAACCGGTGAGAACCGTACAGTCCAACCCCTTAGCAATTTTTTTTTTTTTAAACAACTTAATACAATTTTATTCTACTTAATTAAATTATCCATCTCTTACAAGGAATAAAAAAAAAATTATAATTAAAATCCTTCAAAGATATTCAACTTCAAAAATTAATCATAAATTTTAATGTTTTCATGGTTATTATTTTATTTTGTTAACTTTCTTATTTAATTATTAAATATATGCTTGAAAATCATTAAATTTCCCTTATATATAGATATATTAGTCAATTTTGCTAGTTTTATAAATTTAATATCTATATTTAGGCTTTAATTAATTATTAAATTAATTATGACGTCATCACGATTCGACTCCGGTTTGACTTCAAAAACCTTAAACCTTTTCCTTTTACGGTTCAATAAACGGTCCGGAACTGAAAACTTTGTTAATTTGACTTCATGAGGAAAGTAGAAGCAGCTGGCCGTTGCCATCACCAAGTGTAATAAGCTAACTGGTGGAGTAAAATCAATATTCAACGACAAATATAAAAGGTTCAATTCAATACGTAACAAGAAAGATGTTTGCGGCTTGTTTGACTTTCTTCATGATACTTTTGGCATCACTTGCCTTGGTCCAAGTCCAAGCGATGATCATAGCCGCCAAACAATCAAAGCAGCGGGAGTGTATTTCAACTGGTCCAAATGCTAGCTAATAACTATAGTTTGAATTTCCTTTCATGTATGGCCGCCATTCATTCTTCTCTCCACAACTTCGCTTGTAAGCCCTTTCTTGTACCACTGAACTTCTGTGATGTACATTCCTCTTTAAGTCCCATATATGCAACGGTTTTTTGTTCTTTTTACATCATGTTTAAGGAAAAGCCAAGAGATTGAGCAGGAATAAGAAAGTTCAAGAAATTGAATAAAGATGCTATCAAGAGGTAGTTGGGGAGACTCTAATTGAGTAGGCTCTTTTTCTGTTTTTTTTTTTTTTTTTTTGGTTGTGTAATTAATATAACTTATAGATATACCACTTAACCTAAAAACTTAAATTTATGAGTTTGAGTTCAGCTATGTTATATTAACTAATTTTTCTTTTCATTGTTATTCGATGTGAGATTTTACTCACACGTAAATATTCAACAATGAAGATTTACCTATTAATTAATTATGTGTGTGTGTGTTATTTATCAATAAAGCATAACTATGACATGATATAGCATATATTTTTTTCATATATTTAACAAAATATTTACATCAAGTTAGTCTTTATGTTTGTGTGTGTGTGTGTGTGTGTGTGTGTATATATATTAGGCTAAAATACATTATTGATTTCTAAAATTGATCTATTGAGCACTATTAGTTCCTAAGTTAACTTCGGCTAGCCTTTTTTTTTTTTTTTTTTTTTTGGGGCCAATGTGAATGTCTAACCGAGTATTGACATTTGGGCATGACACTTTTTATTTATTTATTTTAATTCATGGCAATCTTTTTTATAGTGTGTTCAAATTTGGTTCGGTTGACTTTCCTCTAATAAATTTGTTAATTGAAGGAAGCTCTACAGAAGCTAAGTACATCATGAGTCATCGGGACAGTGTCGTTGGGAGAAGGTGCCTGAAAGGTACGTAGAGTGTACCTGAGAGGGTCAAAGAGTGTATACCTGAGAGTGTTAAAGAAAGAAAGTCCTCGAGAAAATGTCATCGGGCAAGTCTCTTCAGCCAAGTTAGGGAGTGTCCCTGAGAGGGTCAGAGAGAATACATCAGAAGGTCTCCTTGGACAAAAGGCGTCATCGGGCAAGTTAGAAAGTGTCCCTGAGTAGGTCAGAGAGAATACTTCGAAAGGTTTAATCAAACAAAAGGAATCCTCAGGAAAGTCTACTCAGCCAAGTCAAAGAGTGTCCTTGAGAGGATTGGAGAGAGTACTCCATAAGGTCTCCTTGGATAAAGGGAGTCCTCAGCCAAGTTAGAGAGTGCCCCTGAAAGGGTTGGAGAGAGTAATTCGGAAGGTCTCCTCGAACAAAGGGAGTCCTTGAGCAAGTCTAATTAGCCAAGTCAAAGAAAGTACTCTGAAAGGTCTCCTCAAACAAATAAGAATTAGTCCCTAAGAAGGCCAATGTCCTAGGAGAATTAAAAAGAAGGAGACAGTGGGCCCCCCAATCAAATAGGTATTCCTTTCTTTTATAGAGAAATATGTGGTTGTAGGTGCTCAAAGGAATGTGTAGTGGTGGATGAATAAAGAATGTGTGATTGTATTCATTTTTATAGTGGGTTCCCCCACATTTTTTTATTAAAGAACTTACGCATCAGCATTTTAACCGATTTTAACCAAAATCTAACCCAAACCTGGTTTCTATTTAAAATTTCCCCAAAACTCTCAAATCCTTAAATAAAAACACAGCTCGATAGAAATAAAAAGTAAATCCATTGAAATAGTTCAATTTCCAAACTTGTTCTTTGTCTTCAAGGAATGAAAAACTCACTCGGTATTGAGCTATTTCACCCGCAATCTCAAAACTAAATTTCAATGAAGAATAGCACTTTTAGTTTCAAGCAAATTCTCTTCCCCATTTATCTTCACTTTTACCCTTTTTTTAATTCATTTTTTATTACTTTATCACCCTCTCTTCTCAATTATTGGGAGAAAAAGATAATGTTAAAACTACTATAAATTTAACTATTAAATACTTATAAACTTATGTGGCAATATTTGAATTACTTTTTTTGTGATTAGTAAATAGTAGGGGTGTCAAAATTGGACATGACTCACAAACTCGGCATGACATGACACGAAATTAGCAGGTTATAGGTTGAGGTTTAATGAGTGAGTGTCATGTTCGAGTCGACACAACTGACCCGTTTAATAAACGGGTTGGGTTAGTGTCCAACCCATGAAACCCGTTTGACCTCTCTAGCCCATTTAATTAAATGACAATTTTACTAATATAACCTTCAAAATCTAGGTATATAAACTTATTAGTTGTTACGGTTTATTTTCTTTGACATATTATGATTGATTATTTGTGATATTGAGATATGTTTTAGTTTTGAAAGATTATTTGTGATGCAGTTACTTGTTAGTTCTGAATTTTATATTAAATATATATATATATATATATATATATGTACATATTTTTTTTTGGCTTTTCATAATTCATATCAGTTTGGTTAATACTATTTTTTTTTTTTTTTTCGTTTTGATAAAATCTGATAAACAGGTCAACACAACTAACTCATTTAATAAATGGGTCGTGATAGGGTTAAAGAATCTTGACTCGTTTAATAAACATGTCGGGTTAGTGTTAACCCATACAATTAGATACTCATGAGTCGACACGACATAAATTCGACACGTGAACATAAATTACCACTCCTAGTAAATGGTCAGTATGTAAGACGTGTGGTATAGTATCTCTAGCATCACTTGGGGAAACAAACCAGATAGCCCATCTCATCTTCCAACCCAATCCAAAATATATAAATCGATGGGCCAAATTCCAAAACGTACAAAACTAAACGCACCTGTAGTGTTTGCTTCCTTGCTTCCCATGTATTTGCCGAAGACCACAATAATAGCTCCACATGAACATAACAGCTCTATCGGGCTTGTTTTAACTTTTAACAGTATTTCAGCATTGGGAAGATTTTGGAATATTTTGAATGGAAACCGGGTTTGGGTTAGAATCATGTCAAATGCTGATCTGTAATTTTTTTTAATAATTAATTGCTGCATGACAATATAAATATATATATATATATATATTATCGTTATTCTGTTAGACACATTAACAAAAAAAAGAAGTTAACTAAAGAAATAATGATGCTCATATCATTTAAAAGTTTAGAAATCAAATGCGCTCAATAGGTTTTAGGGACTAATAGTATATTATAGTTTTCTTCTTCTTATTTTTTTTATTTATTTTTTATTTTTTATGCAGTCAGTTTGTAAACTATAAAGTGGGTTCTAATTAACTCAATTGGTAAAATCTGTTGTTCTCAAATATACTTTGGTTTACTGAGCTACATAACAATAAACTTTATAAGCAGAGTAATAAATGGGGGAAAAATATATATATATATTAGTTATTTACATAAACTTATATAAAAAAAAAAAAATGGTATGTTGAATACGCTTTGGCTTTGGTTAAATGATATAAGAGTAATTAAAGCAAAAGGAAAAAAAGAAAAAGAAAAATTGATGTACTAGTACAATTTACATAAATCTAGTGCAATTTTTAAAATAACAAAAATTAAGGGGGCATTAGTTAAAATCTCTACAAAAAAATTATTTTAAATATATATATAAAATTTTAAAATCTAAGGGGGGCCATGGTGGCATGCATGCCCCTTGGCCCTCCTCCCTCCGCCAATGCATCCGTTAGTGGAAATAGTGAAATACCACATAGTGAAGAGCTCAATAAACTTTTAAGATTTTATAATTAAAAAAATTAAAAATAAGATGAGACTTTTATTTAAACAATTTATTGTTTTGGTCCACCAATCGTGAAAAATATTACATTCTCGTAGGCATGCATAATGTTGATGCGACCCATTAGAAAACTAACATGACCTTATTATAATTAGATAGAGTATAAAACTGAAATCTTTTAAATATTTTAAAAGTGAAATTAAAATTTTTTTAATTCAATGACGAAAGTTGAACGCAGACCAAATTATATAAATGAAAAGAATATTTGAAACTAAAATGCGGGCATAGTGCTTGCATTGCATTTGCATTTAGTCGTCGCATTGGTTTTACTGGCGAGTCAAGAGAAAACTTGAAGTCGTATAAAATGTCCAGAATATATGACTTTGAAGCAAGGATATTCTGTTACAAATTGTTTGCATATAAAAATGTATTATTATTAATTAATTCAATGCCAATTGCCAAGTCTTCACGTTCTTTGAATTTCCCTATTATTATAATTACACAAAAAAATAATATAAATCTACTAAATAACAATGCATTTTGTCTTCACGTTCTTTGAATTTCCTTATTAATTATAAGTATCCCCAAAAAAAAAAAAAAAAAAAAAGTACTAACAAGTGCATTTAGTCTTCACGCGCGTTCTTTGAATTTCCTTATTATATTTAGCCACCCAAAAAAATCTACCGGATAACATGTGCATTTAGTCTTCACACGTTCTTTGAATTTCCCGGTTATATTTAGCCAAAAAATAAAACCATCATTATATGTATAAAAGCATAGATCTCATAAGAAAGTGCATGAGGTCTTGCTATATGGTGTTTTAATTTTGCATTTAACAATTTTTTACTTTTTTTCATTAGATTTTTTTTAGTGTTACCCAAAAGTTTATATTAGCTTATTTTTACTGTTATTTTATTAATTGTTTGAACCACTATATTAGTATTAGAAACAAAAGAAAAAACAAACAAATAAATAAAAGACTATTAACCGCCACCTTCGTTATACTGGTCTCCTACTATCATCAAGTTGTCAAAACTCCAATGGATAATTTTTTTTTCTTTTTTCTTTTTAAATTAGGGGCTTAAATATGATGTAAGTTTGGATAATTTGGTTGGATAGTTTTTTTTTTTGGGTATATAACTAGAAAGAATATTTAGTGCGTAAAGTAAAGCCATATTCTATCATGGTTTAAATTATCTATAAGACACATGCGTACACACTTGCCCACACCATGTCTTATTGTCGCACTATTGATGAGTGAAAGAAGGTAAAAGAGTTGGGCATGCTTTCATTTCATGGTATGCAGTCTATGAATACAATACAAATTAGTTGATTTTCATGGTTCTATTACTCTTTTGCATTTATTTTTGTTTTTATGATTAAAAAAAAAATTAAAATTACCTTGAGAATGCTACAAAAGTACAGTAAAGCTACTAAGCTAATTTTTAATATCTCAAAATGTATATGTTTCTTTACTCTAATTTAGTTTACTTTTTTTTTTTAATAATATATGTGCAACATTTTCGAAAACTATCTTACATAAAATATCACAAAATAACCCGTGCATCGCTTGGGCAATTTACTAGTCTTCTAAATAACAAGTGCATTTACTAAACCAATAACTGTGCTTGCTTAAATACAATTTTATATTATGTGTTTTTATTATGGAAATGAGATTAATATATATATTTTTTAGAGTTTCAACTTATGGCGTCAACTCCTGATAATAGCTATTTATCATCAGACCAAGATACTAATTTATTTTTGGTGTAGGCGGGATTAAATCTCAGATCTCTTATTCAATCATTAAAGAATTTACCAGTTGGGCTAACTGAAAGTACAATAACCAAATTTATGCACAAACACCCTAGGAATATACACAAAGACACGTTGGCCTAGTCATATATATCGAGTAGAATTTATCAAAAAAACTAGAAGAGTAGATGCATGTTTAGGCCTCAACAAAATAGGTAGAGGGTGGCCTAGTTTAAAAAAAAAAAAAAAAAAAAAAAAAAAAAAAAAAGGGAGAGAGAAGAAGAAGAAGAAGAATTAGAAATCTTTCTAAGCAACTAGCTAGATATGACTTCCAATTGCTACAATATTTTGATGTCTGTTATATATTGTTATTGTGCAGGGACCACATTGGTACACATGAGTTTGAATAATAACTAGTGGCCAATCCTCTTCTCGCTGTCACTGAAACTTGAATAAGATCTAGCTTGGTTAACCTTCCCAGCCAAGAGTATTAATATTAAATAGTGTTTGTTGCACATAAGTAGTTTTATCCCCAAAAAAAAAAATGTTTTACGCGCGCCCAAAAAGCAAACTGAAATCATGACTTAGAAATCATGACTAGGGGTTGCAAAATTGGACATGACCTGTGAACCCGACATGACACAACATGAAATTAGTAGGTTATGAGTTGACGCTTAACAGGTTCGTGTCATATTCGGGTTGACACGGTTAACTCGTTTAATAAACGGATTGGGTTAGTGTTGAACATATAGAACTCGTTTGACTCATCTGACCCATTTAATTAAATGACATTTTACCAATATACCCTTCAAACTCTAGGTATATAAACTTATTAGTTGTTGTGGTTTATTTTCTTTGACATATTGTGATTGATTATTTGTGATATTGTGATATGCTTTAGTTTTGAATGATTATTTGTGATGCAATTACTTGTTAGTTATGAATTTTATATTAAAAATATTTATTTGTTTGTTTTTTCATAAATTTGTTTTTTGGATAAAATCTAATAAACAGGTCGACACGACTGACTTGTTTAATAAATGAGTCGTGTTAAGGTTGAGGAATCTTGACCCGTTTAATAAACATGTAGAGTTAGTGTTGATCTATATTGTTGAATACTCATGAGTTGACACGACACGAACCCGATATGCGAACATGAATTGCCACCCCTAATGACTTCAAGTAACAATTTTAGTTGTTTTTTGAGGTGAGTGTAAATTTATGTAAAACAACTTGTATGCAACAAGTTTAACTATAAATATTAAAGTTGAGATTCAAAGCGGATAGCGATCCATACAATTCTTCTTCTTCTTTTTCTTTCTCTTTGTATTTTACAATAACCATAAATTCAAATGTCAGTTTGTCAGTAAACTTATTTTGTTAATGTACAGGTTTTTTTTAAAAGTCTACTTTTTTCAATTCTAAGTATATTTTAATTTACATTTAAACAAAATGAAAACCTAAATAAACTATTGTCAAAATGGACACTTACGTGATGTGGGTCTGTATGTCATTGTTTTGTTCATATTATTATAAAATTTTATGTATTGACTAAACTTAGTGAGGTTATGCAATTCAGGTTCTCTTGGATACAAGAAGGAAATTTTGCAGTTTCTATCAAAACTGAAAATAGGGATGCAAGTCCTTTATACATACATACATATATATATCTTAGTACAAAGATAACTTTTAGTGCCCTTTTCAAACAGTTTACATGATTTGAAGTGGAATGATGAAATACTCTTCTCGAACAACTTTATTAATTCTTTCTTTATGATAAAACTTCTAACTTCAATGGACTCCATTCTGTACGTCAATATTCCTTACTGGTCCCTTGAACCATTTCCTTGCATCCAAGAACCACCAAAGCAGTATGAGTGTCAATGCTACAGAGATGGCTATAGGTGCATAGTTGAAAGTATCCCATTGGAGAGGGTAAAGAGTTGGTAATAGAAAAGCTGCGCAGGTATAACATATATATATGAAAGATATAAAGCAAACTGGCTTGCTTGCTCTACCCAAATAGAAGGGACCTGGTGTAAAATGCTTCTCATCCATGACCAGCCTTGCGAAAATCGGGACTGCATAGCTACCCACCCATCCAACTGTACTAATTGAGAGGATGGCAGTGAAAATCACATTGAGTTTCAAGATGGGAAGTCCTAAGATAATGGAAATGGCCGCACACAACCACACCGCATTTGTTGGATTCTTGTACTTTGGATGTAGTTTTGTCCAGATTGGTGAAAATGGAATTCCTCCATCCCTTGATAGGGCATAAACCTAGAGAGTAGAAAATATACATGCATTGACATTTTTAGCGCAGGTTATGGATTGCCAAAAAAAAGAAAAAAAGAAAAAAAACAAACAAACAAACAAAAAATTGAACACTCTGATATTGTCAATTTTATTACTAAAGGCTAACTAACTGATTTGATAATACTGTTGGGAAAAAAAAAAGGTTAACTTGATAATGAAAGTAATTGGTTCAATTCAATAGCATCAGTACGTAAGATTTATATAATAATTTTTAATATCTCCAAGATCACTCTTATTGTTATAAAATTATAATAGTTGAACTAGGAAACAACCAAAGAGAGAGATTTTCAGTTTTGCTTACTACTCTAGCAGCACCGGTTATGACTGAGAGCCCGCAAAAGAAGAAGGTTCCCCAAATGATACAGAGGATAATTATGGCTCCTGTGCCACTATGATACCTTTGATTAAACACATCATATATTATTTGTGCAGGTACAAGTGCACCAGCTGTCTCATTGTTTGTGTCAAATAAATAGGCTGGATCCTGCAGTAACAACATTGTCTAATGTCAAACTTGATGGTCGAGCGAATGAAATTCTGAAACAAAAGCCAAACTCTTCATACTAATCATATATACCTGGATGCAGAAAGTTAGAGCTAAGATATAAGCCCATCCAAATGTTGAAATGATTCCTATACCAGAAAGAATGGCCATAGGACCTGTTCTGTCGGCGCCTTTTGTTTCCTCAGTTAGATGAGCTGCAGTGTCGTAGCCATACAAGCAGTACTGGCTTAGAAGTACTGATAAAATTATTGCATAAGGTTTACTATGTATTCCAGTTGCCTCAGGAGATGTTTCAAAATGAGTAAACACATAAGATGCTGATTGTGTTGAGGTTGATATAAGTGGAAGACCTATAATTACAACGAAACCCCCTATTACCTGCATTCTCTCATGACATGTCAATAAGAAGTAAATTGATCCACATGAATTAGTATACTCTAGATTTTTCAAAATTTTATCCATTCAATTTAAAATGAGTAAATTGGATTTTTCCACATCATTAATAATTGAAGAAAAAGATACCAAATATGATGACAATTAATATTTTTTAAATATTGATGACGTAGTAAAATTTAATCCACTCATTTCAAGATAAATTAATAGAATTTTAAGAACTCTAAAATAAGTTATACTAAAGGATCTTAATCCTATCTTCATATATATATTTCTATGCAAAAGTTGGACAAATTCTTAAGTATTCGCGAAATGTAGTAAAATGGTGCTTCAATTTCTCTAAATGTTGAAGTTATGAATCTTTACTACTTAATCATAATTCATAGAGGTTATCATCATTTTCCAAATTTATAGGAAACAAGCATATTAGCATGAGACGTGTGCACAAAGATGAAGAGGTTTTAATTCATTGCTTCTATTTTAAAAAATATGGAGTAATTGTCGGGGCAAAAATCTATCGTGTAAGGTTGTAAGCTATCCACCCTTACGGCCATGGGTACTTGGGTGGTGGGCTTAGTGGATTGGTGTAACGTCGACACTATCAATTTATGGAGTTTTGGAATAGTCTAGAGTCTAGACAAAAGTTGGCACTCCGCTTCTTTAATTAAAAAATCTTGTAAGCTAGCCACAAGCAAAATTTCACCTTTCCCTGTTGATGTATTAGGTACTTCGACTCAAAAAGGAGAAAACTTATTAGGTAAAGAAAAAGTCAGCTAAAAGGTACTTTGACTTGCAGGTAGGCGTAGCACACTAGATCAAGCAGAAGATTTCTTACAATATAGTATATAAAATCTGAGAAGCTGATAGTTTTTTTTATTGTTTTTTTTGGATTTGAGAAGCATACGGTTGAAAATTAAGCACACCTGCCACCATACGGAAATGACGTTGAGGAATGCGATGACTTGTAATGCAAAGGAGTTGAGCACTGCCCATATGATGATAAGGATAATGTATATGCACAAAAATACACTCCTTGGTGCAAAGTAGCCTCCACCCTTGTTTGTTCCAGTAGACAACAGAATTATTATCTGCAATGTCTGTGCTGCTGAGTATGCCTAATAACAGTAAGAAATGAGCAACATAAAAAAAGAAGAAATATAAATTTTGTAATGAGAACCAATTCTAATATATATTTGAAATCACAAACATTATAACTGGCTAGTGTTACATTAATATCGGCATTTATAACATCATCAACGTCAGAAAATTTTAATTAGTGCCGAATGAAGGTTCTCTGAAAAAAAAGTAAAAAAAAGGAAAAAAAAAAAAGGGGTAAGTGAAAAGAGTGGCAGTACCTGTGCGCCAATTCCAGAAATGAGACCTATGGTTTCAAGCCAAGCGCAGCACCATGATGCAAATGGCCCCCATCGGGGTCCAGCCAAATGGGCAGTCCAGAAATAAAGGGAGCCAGTGGTCTGTTAAATGTTTCCATAGTCAAATTAATTGTTGTCTTCTAATCAGTTTATATCTGAAAAACAATATTCCTAATTTAGAAGAAAAAGAAAGCAAAATATGGGGCAAAAAGAGAAATTAAGAAAGCTTTTCATCATTAGTATCAAGGACAGGAAGAAGATTATGCATGTCTACTTGGATATCCCGGGCGCCCATAGTTTCAGTAACTTATTTGCATATATTTA
Source organism: Quercus ilex subsp. ballota (assembly GCA_032727855.1). Taxonomy (NCBI): domain Eukaryota; kingdom Viridiplantae; phylum Streptophyta; class Magnoliopsida; order Fagales; family Fagaceae; genus Quercus; species Quercus ilex. The sequence continues at coordinate 32,003,520 of CM064916.1, read as the reverse complement.
TATAATATATATATATATATACAATTTTTTTTTTATACTAAATTTGTGAAAAAATTCTAAAAACTAATTTTGTTAAATTTTAAATATATATATAAATAACTGAGAAAAAAAAAAGAGCTAAAAGCTAAAAATTTTGGCAAATAGACACAATATTCACAAAAGTCAGAAGACCCTTTCAAACTCTGCCACCAATCAAGCCAAGAAAGCTGCCGGCCAGGGCTACTTATTTTTTCCCACCATGATATGAGCAGAATTATAGTATATTCTATTATAAAAACATTGAATCTGAGTAACATTAGAGAAGAAACTAAAAAAAGAAGAAGAAGAGAATGATGCATACTGGAAATGATGAGCATATCTCAGCCATGGCGAATCCAACAAACCAGGTGAAGAATGTGACCACAACGTAACCCCATATCAAGCTTGCGGGGCCTGCATAAAGTAGGCTTGGTCCGTACAGTGGTGTTCCAACAAAAAAAGCCATGGTCGAAAATGTTATTGCGAATGTCTTGAATAAACTCTGCAATTTCCAAAAGAACAGAGTAAATTTTCTCATCTCGATGGTTCCATACATATTATTCAGAAAACCCCATCAACATTTATGTAATATCAAATAAAAAGTTTCTGGATGTCCTTAATTCAAAACACATCAATTAGACTTCCAAGATTTGTTGTTTAAATACATATATAAATAAAACACATATAACCAAAAGTATCATATATGTACCATTTCTCTTCTGAGTTCTTGCTTGTATCCAAGCTCGTTTAGACGCTTCTCTCCAGAATCAACTTCCATAGCTCTTGGATTCACTCCAACATCTACCTCTCTAAAAGCCATATGCGTATCTATAAATTGTATAGCTGCGAAAACATATAAAGATGAAGGGAGAAGTAGAACTGTCATGCATATTTTAAGTTCTTGAAATTTATATTATATTATTATGTCAATTCACAATTCACGTGGTCAAACTAAATTTCTACAAGCCTTTATAACTTTTTAATATTAACTTCGACCCCTACTCTAAACAAAAGTATCAGTGGCTGCCACAAAGTTTCTAAATTCTCTTAGCAGCCCTTCTCTTGTTAAATTATTCTGGTAGAAAGACAAATGTCTGAATAAGGCTACACAACCCTAAGAACGGTTGCATTAGTGACCAAAGACTGGCTAATATGGCTGAAGACCTGGTACACTAGCTTGAGGAAAATCGGCTTATAATCAAACGTAAGCTTCATATCATCATGACGCATGTGAGTGAGTTGACAAATTTTGCATAGATTAAACTAAAAAGGGATAAGAAATGGGCCAATTTTTGTGACTTGGGAGCCTTATATGAGAAAACATATATACCCCAAAATTAGAATCTACCCAGGAAACGGAGTAAGATACAAATAAGTGAAAAGTGTCAACCTTGGTCAACGAATTGATTTACAGTTCGAATCGGATCTAACTTACAGATTGGGCTCAGGTCGGGTCAATCTTAATCGATGCTGATGTGGCACTGAATGCTGATGTGGCAGGCACCGACGTGGGATTGAGTCCCTAATAGGTTTAACAGTGGCGACTCTGAGATTTTTTTCTAGGGAGTTCAACAATGATAGAGCAAGAAATTTGTCATGAGAGTAAATAAAAAATAAAATGATTTTTTTTTTTTCTGTACATACAACTTCCATATTATATACAATAATCTAAAATAGTATTCTAAATACAATTTTGTATATAATACAACTCTATTGTACAATAATATAAAAAAAGTTATTAATAGTTTAAAGATAAGTAAGACAACAAATATAATTAAATAATTAATCATAAATTTTTGTCAAATGAATAATAACTTATTATATTTATATGTATTGTAAATTAAATAAAAATATATGATAAAGAAGAATACTAACACACCTAAGAGTAGAACTATGAGTAATGTGAAACAAAGAAAAAAAAATTAACTAATTTAAGTTTTTGCTTTTGAAGTGTATAGCTTTTTTTTAGAATCATGTATGGCTTTATAATCATACATGTGATCACTCTCTTGGAATTTGAGCAAGCACTAAAAAACTTCTTGGACTTGAAAATTTATAGAGTATTTATCACACAATTTGATTAAATAAAGAGAAAAACTAAGAAAATACAGAGGAGAGAAAGAGAGATAAAGAGAGTGGAAAAGAATCACAAATGTATAGTAAAGTAAGTCAGCAAAGAATATACAAATATATTTTTAACAAAGAAGCAAAAATGAAACTTTTTTTTTAATAATATTCAATACACAATACTTTCACAAAAATTTTATAACAAAATCTTTGTGATAAGTTGTTAATGGTAGGTAAAAAGTTATATTAATTATGAGTCTAAATAAAAACCAGTTATAACTTGCCATATAACATTTATTGTAAAAATATTATGAAAGTAGCATTAAGATAATCATATTCAAATTTATTTTAGTTGGATTTAAATAAAATTTAGGGTCAGAGTGTTCAAAATTTTATTTTGGAGGGGTCAAAACAAAAGTTAAAAAAATTTATATATATATATATATATATATAATAAATAATTAAAAAAAAAATTTGACTAGTCAGGGGGTTCATTTGAACCCCCTGGCTTGAACACAACGTCGCCCCTGAGGTTTGACATGGGGAAAGATGAGACAGATGAGGTGGCAAGTATGTGATGTGGTACGATTAAAGAGATACATACGGCACAAATTGAGAGGGGATGAACTTGCAAGTGTGAGAGGCTTATGGCGAGCGTGAAGCACTTTGCTGGCTGCATGTGGCACAGGAAAGACTGGGGCGCATGGAGTCCTGGTTTGGGCTAATTTTTGAGACATCTTGTAAATGACTTCAGCTTTTTCGCATAACAACAGTGATAGGTGAGAGTGCAAAACGTGTATTCAAAAAGTTTATGATACAAAGTGTAATTTGGATAATAGTTTAGGGTGGTAAAATCTAGTTTTTCCTAACTATTTGGAGAAAAAAAAAATGTTAAAACTACTATAAATTTTAACATAAAAAAATTAAAAATTAATGTGGCAATAATATAACATGATAATAAATAAATATTTGAATTACTTTTTCATGATTAATGAATGTTCAATTTGTAAGGTGTTCAGTAAAGTATCCCATGCATCACTCGGGGAAACAAACCAAATAGCTCATCTAATCCTCCAATCCAATCCAAAATAAATCAATGGACCAAATTCCAAAACGCACAAAACTAAATCCACCTGTAGTGTACACTTCCTTGGGCAAATAGCACTATTTGCCAAAGTATGTAGTAATATATCATTGTCCACGAAATATTTTGGAAAATTTCACTGTTTTGAAACTCGAGTTTAAAAAGCTCGAATTCTATATGTAACTCGAGTTTACAAAAATTAATTGAGTTTCATAAAAATTGTGCCACAGTGGCATCCGATGATCTAGAATTTAGAATTTAAAATGTCTACCAGAATCATTGTAGGTATTCTCTCCTGCCTTTTCCATACCCTCCAAATATTTTCTATATAATTAATGCAAGATACTATTTCATGAAATATGGCATCCTTTTTTCTTTTTTGGTGGCCTTTGAAACTTAGATCTCTAAAGAGCAGGAAGTTATGGGTAGACAATAGAACAAGCATGGTTAATCCTGTCAATAATGTTATGTGGTGAAGAGTGCACCTTATTAAAATTGTTGCTGCACGTTATGATTTAAAAAAAGGATTTTTGGATTTGGGGGTGCAGTGACATGAAATTTTTTTATTGATGGTTTTCTTAGCATTTGAAAACACAGTAATTGTGATTCCATTCAATAATTGTGGCTCCTCCTTGGTAGGTAAAAGTCATTGTAATTTGTACTACAGTAATTTGTACTACAGGGAAGTGATTCCATTCATTAATTCAAAACTCGATTTCAATGAAATTGAGTTCCACATTAATATTTACATAGAACTCGATTTCCCTAGATTCAAGTTTCATGTTAATATTTACACAAAACTTGATTTCAGTGCATTCAAGTTTCACATTACACAAAACACAAGTTTTATAAACTCAAGTTTCATGTGGCATTTTTAACTCTAAATTTCAGATTACTGGGTGCCACCATGGTACCTTTTTTTTTCTTTTTTCTTTTTTATAGAATTCGATTTTTGTGAACTCAAGTTACATGTAGAACTCGATTTTCTTAAACGCAAGTTTCAAAACAGTGGTATTCTCCAAAATATTTTGCAAATAGTGATATATTACTACGTTAAATAGTGTTATTTGGCTTACTTGTGATGTTACGGAAGCTACAAAAAAAAAAAAAAACAAACAAACACGTTGCTTTCTGAATGGAAAAAAGAAACTAAACATGTTAGCTTCAAAATGAAAACCTCAAATCCACGAGAGATACCTTGAATCCACAAGGTGATTGGGTTCTGGAACCCAGCAAAGAAAAATAGAAGAAGTCTATATTTTTTATAAATTTGAAAACTGAATTGCCCTAGGGCCTACAATATGTTTAAATAGTAAAAAGAAACCTTAAGGCGGCTAGGAAAACGCCCAGAAACCCTAATTTGCACTAATCACGTCATAAGGTGGCGAAATGGTATTTTTTGCCAAAAATAGCAAAATTGAAATAATTGCAAAAATTGAAAAAATTGTCTCTAAGAGACGTCCCAAAACACGCTGAACCTTATTCTAATTGTTAAGCTAAAATTTATAAGGAAAAAAAAATATTATAATAAATAGCAAAAAACAACATTTTCGAGGCCTTAATGATGGAATTTTCCCAAAATTTAGGCTATGCTTGATACTCAATTCCAGATCAAAATTTGATTTTCCTTCAACCTACCAAATTTCATGCAATTCTAACACTATCACCCCAATGGCCTCTACTAGCACCCCATTGATCTTGCACCGTGACTTTCAGCACCCTTGCTGCTCCAGGAAGGCTTGTACTATCTGTTCTACATCACCTTACTTCCCGTGTATTTTCCAATGACCACAATAATAGCTCCACATGAACATAATAGCTAGATTCAACAAGGAAATTTTGTAGTTTCTATCAAAAGTGGAAATAGGGACGTATTTATACTTATATATATCCGAGTACAAAGATAACTTTTAGGAGACGTTTGGTTCGCCATGATGTGCACTTGATGTGATGCACATCACGGTAATGTGACATTAAGGTGTTTGGTTCACCTAAAATTTTCTAACATTAAGGTAATGTAAGATTACAAAATACATCACATTACCTTAATCACATCACCTTCTTAAATGGGAGTAATCTTACATTACCTATTGTGGGAGAATATATAATTTAGCATGTATCAAAAAAAAAAAAAAAGCAATTGACAAAATTGCCCTTACTAATAAATTTTATTTATAAAATTATCCTAATATAAATTTATCAAACCCCAGCCTCCTCTCCCTCATCAAACTCTAGCCTCCCTCTCTCATATCAAATTCAAATCCTAGCCTCCCTCTCATCCCATTCAAAGTTGAAACCCTAGCCCTTCTCTCTTTAGATCAATCCATGGCCATTTCTCTCTCTCTGGCCCCTCCATCACAGACCACCATGGACGATTTCACTCTCCCCCCCCCCCCCTCTCCCTCTCTCTCTCTCTCTAGCTTTGTGAATTTAAATCCCTTTCTTTCTTCCTATTTGTTGGTGCTAGAAATTAAGATGAAGAGATCGCCGAATCGAAGCTGAAATCTTAAGATTTGTGGTGGTGCAAGTGTGGGCCCATGGAGGAAGTGATGAACAAGTTGGTTGGGGGGATTGAGATCTCGTGCAATACCTAGGATATTGCATGGGGTGCAATAGTTTCAACCTCAACCCTTACTTTAATCTAATGGATATAAATATGACACATCATAGAGCCACATCACCGATCCGCGTGACACCTTCTTCACCCATTTCTTTACTCTTTTCTCAACACTTGTTAGCTTCCTTAAATTTCAAAAACTCTCTCTTCGTCTCTCTCTCTTCCATCAGATCTTTCTGTAGGACTCTATGGCTAAATCTCCATAGACTCCATGGCTCAATCTCCATGGCTACAGCTAGCAGCCACCGCATTCTGCTCCACCAATTCTAGCAATGGTTCCAGTAAAGTTCCTCTGTCTCTCTAATTGGTACTTTAGGATTTTTTTTTTTTTTTTTTTTTTTAATGGTTGGGGGATCTTGTTGTTTGGATTTTTATTATCTTGAGAGTTTTTTTTTTTTTTTTTTTTTTAATCTTAATTTTTTTTTAAATTGGGTTTGTTTGATTTTACTTAAAAAATCCATCTTTGATACTATAAGTTATAACCCATAATTTGCTAAAAAATAGCCATTCATTTTTATTGATCTAGTTTTTTGGTTTCATTCTAGCAACTCAAATGAGAGACCCATTCTTAGGTAAGACGTGTTCTCAAATTTTTTTTCCATTTAACTTTAAATTTCTTAGAATTTCGTTAGTGGGCACGTTGGCAAAACAAAGTTGGAAAATAGCATCTTGAGTTTTAAACACTCAAGTTTAGGTGGAACTCGAGTCTTAAATCCTTGATTTTCGGAGATGGGAAACACCTAACAAGGACAATTTTCCACATGGAACTCAAGTTTTAGACACTTGAGTTCTGTTTCTTCATTTACACCTTTCTTCCTTCGTTCTCCCTGTTCTTCCTTTTCTCCTTATACCTAACCCATGGATTCATCAAATCTCAACACCGGAGCAACAACCCAAACCCACGAATTCATAATATCTTGGCACCGGAGCAAAAACCCAATCCCAAAAATCACGATCTCAGCACCGGAGCAGCTCCCTAAGCTTGGGTTTGTTGATCTCGACACCAGAGCGGCTTGGGTTTGTTGATCTCGGCACTGAAGCGCGCTTGGGTTTGATGTTCCTGTCTGGTATTGTTGCTTGGTTTTGCTGTTTTCTGGGTTTTTTGTCTTTGGAAGTGGGTTTGGGATTTAGAGAAATTGTTGGGGAACAAGGCGAAAGGGAAAATAGAGAAGGAAAAAATAGAACTCGAGTGTCTAAAACTCGATTTCCACGTGGATTTTAGACTCCACCTCAGCTATGCCAGCACATAGAACTCGAATCTTTTAGGCTCGAGTTATTACAGTGAACTTGAGTCTAAGTGAGTTGAGATGCTATTTTACTAAATCGTTTCTAATGCATACTAACTAATGCTCTCCCACATGCATGCTAGTTGGAAAATTACCTCACGTGTTCTCTATTTTTATGTTCTGTATTATCTGACTTTTTCTTTGTATTTTTTGGAATATGCTTTGATTATGCATCTGAAACACAAATCAATCTAACTAATGAAGTACTATAAGTTTTGTGTTTCTACTTTAGTAAATATTGACAAAAAAAGGGAGAAAGGTAAGACGTGTTCTCTGTTTTTATGTGTTGTATAATCTAATTTGTTCTTTGTAATTTTGGAATATGGGTTTTTATGAGTGATAGGCCACAAACTGAATGACCCCTTGTGATTAAATTAATTAATTAATTAGCCAACTTATTAATTAATCAATTTAACATGCAAAACATGCAAACGCGTGGTAGCACAAACAAATCACCAATAAACTAATTATGCAGCGGAAAATAAATAACACGGTGATTTGTTTACGAATGGGGAAAACTTGACGGCAAAAACCCCACCGGGTGATTTTCAGGTCACCACTCCCGAAACTCCACTATTATCACAACAAGTGGTTACAAGTAAAGGAATCTCAAGTACCTTACCAACCTACAGTTGAACCCTTACCCAAATACCCAATTGGACTTGTTCTGTAGTGACAATTTCTCCTTTTGATGCACGGCTCCCAAGTACATGACTAACCAATTTGATGCGCGGATCCCAGTACGCGGCTTACTCCTTTGCACGAATCCAAGTACGTGACTAACTTCACAGCAACCCTTTGATTGTTGTAGTTGATTTGCAGCAGCTTCACATAGAAACACCAATAAGATCTTCAATGTTGGTGCAAGAGACTTTGCTTGGTTACAGAACCCAAAGGCGTACAAGAAACGTAGCAAGAACTCTTTCTTCTGTAAGAGGAGGCTAGGGTTTCAAAAAGAAAACCTTATGAAGCTCTCTAGAGTTAGGTTTTTCTTTTTCCACCTCCTTTAAATAGGAGCTTTAATGGGCTCTCCTATTCCAAATAAGTTTACACAAACCTTGGGCTTTCCTAGTCCAATAAGGATTATACAAACCCATAAACAAATAGCCTTTTAGAATAAAAACATTGTGGCTATAATCTGAAAACCCGTAAGCTCGATTGATCAAGACATCTATCGAGCTTTAATGAATCTCGACAGATCAAGCTTCTGTCGAGGGGGTATCGAGACCTGCAGATTGCACTTTTCTTGAGCAATTCTTGAGTAATCTTCATGTCTTTAATTTAACCACTTGTGATGATCATCTTGAACCTACTTAGATTTACCCAAATACAAGTAAAGTGTGTTTTGTCTAAGGATATGCCAATTACATAAAAATATGTCCCCAACAATGAGTTTGCATTACAAGGTACTAGCTTTTTATTGTATAATATTGGCTTTTAACTGTCCTTTTGATGCTGGGAAAGGTGTAGGGAAAATAAATGAAATAAAAGGTTGAAGTAGATTAAAATGATGGGTTTTTGGTTGTATGTTGTTTTGGATTCTGGGATTTGATGAAAATTAAGAACAAATAACAATGTGGGTTCCCTGTGCTATGCTCTCTAAAGGGGTTTTTTTTTTGGTAGTTAAAGATAATTGCTTTTTATTGTGTAATATTGGCTTTTTTTACTGTCTTTCTGGACACTGAAAAAATGTGGGAAAAGTAGATAGAGAGTGGAGAAAGGAAAGTGGGTTTAGAATAAAGTTGTGGGCTTTAGGTTTTATGCTGTTTTATTCTCTAGAATGTGAAGGAAGATGGGTACTAAACATGCATTTCATTGTTTTTAAGATGTTGAGGATACTATCTTTTTTTTTTAAATGTTTGTCAATTTGTAGTACTAAGTTAATTTTTAGATCTGTTTTCACAGGTGGGTGTGAGAGACCTCGACGAAAAGCGTCCCTCAAAAAAAGAGATTCAGGTACCTTTTAGGGCACTTCTCTTTTTGGGTAAGTGGTATGGAGTCGCCACTTACTTTTTATACAAAAAATAAGAAAAACTAGATATATATAAATACATGACTGAATTGTTCTCTTCATTGATCGAATAAATATTACATATTTGGAAAATTGAAAAGTTACATAGCTTTGGGTCCTAGTTACAATCTACCAAATATTTACATGGCTTTTGTACTAGTTACATTCTACCCAAAACAAATAAAGACAAGGTTAGATCTACTAAACCAAAAACCTAAATCAGGAGACTAGGTTACGGAATGGGAAGGTGTTAAGAACCCATTTCGCCCAAACAAAGTTTGGTCTTCTAGACTCTTGTGACCAATGTACTTTCTTATGCATGTCATGAATGATATGTTGAACATGTGAATGAAAAATTAAATCACACAAATTTATTTATGAATGAAGTCTCTTCTTTTGTTTTAAAAAAATCAGATATGTTTTTATTGATTAAAAAAAATGATTTTGATTTGTCAAAATATCAGATCTGTTTTGTAGTATTAAAAAAAAAAGTGGCTTTTGATGATAAAAATTTATATCTATTTTGTAATATTTAAAAGAATGATTTTTTGATGACAAAAATTCAGATCTGTTTTGTTATATGTTTTACAAAGAATGAAAAAGATTTTTTAAGAAGAGAGTTTCACTCATAATCCAAATTTATGCAATCATGAATTAAAATAAACACAAACACAAAAATACACAATCTATTTCTTTATTTCAACAATTTGCATGTATTAAGAAAATCAGATTTGCATCTTGAGAAAGATGCAAATCATTTTTGATTTGAGAAAATTTTAAATCTGCATCTCATAAAGATGCAGATCTCTTTTTGTTTGAGAAAACTTAGATCTACATCTAAGGAAAGATGTAGATCTATTTTTATATTGAGAAAAACTCAGATCCACATCTTATAAAGATGCAGAACTGTTTTTTATATTGAGAAAAATTCAGATCTACATCTTATAAAGATGCAGATCTATTTTTATATTTTGAGAAAAATTCAAATCTACATCTTATAAAGATGCAGATCTATTTTTATATTGAGAAAAAATCAGATCTACATCTTATAAAGATGCAGATCTGTTTTGTTTTAAGAAAAATAATTGTTCACATGCAAATTTATTGACATTCAAGAAAAAGATTATAACAATCACATAAAAAACAATCATGCTTTAACAAAACAACAATTAACAATTCATGTTATAGATATTTGAAAAAGAAAGAGATATAACTTGCATCATCACATCACAAGAAAAAGGGTGAAGGAAACGACTTCTTGCATGAGCATACTTTGTTCTTGAGAAGATGTTTTATGGTTCAAAGAAATTTGTTCAATTCTCTTTAAAACCTAAAAAGCCTAATTTAAGCAGCAACACTCAGAGAGGGGATCAAAAAATATAGGTGGTTTGAGAGTAAAAAACGTATGCCTCTCAGAGTATAAAAAAAATGTGTTGAATTATGAGGTTCAGTATTTATTTATAGAGGCCAGAAGACTCTAAAAAATAGGTACAGATGATTAGGGTTTGAATCCGAACGCATCCTTTTGCAAAAAGATCGAAAAGGGTATGCATAATCATCACCCAAAGGCCGTTGGACCAAAGCCCACATCAGGGAAATTTGGACCTTTTACAGTGCCGTTCGGCACTCCAAAAGTGCTAAATTAGCCCTATGGCTCTGAATGCACTTTCGTGTTCGGGTGCCATTTGGACTCCACTTTTAGGGTTTTTTGGCCGATCCTTGTACCTAGTCACGTTTTCATCCTCCGCCTATGATTTTTCATCTCTTTTTTGGATAATTCAGGATATTTAAGGACAATTATCTTGTAGATAAATGCCCTAAAATAAATCTTGATAAAGTTCAGATTATCCACAGTTTTATTATTATCCAATCATCCATTTTATTCCCATGCATGCATCCCTATTTTAATCACCAATTATCAACCAATCACAAAATTATTTAATTAATTTTAATTGTTTAACCAATCAAAATTAATTTAAATTGATAATGTGTGGTCGATTTTACCTAGACACAATGCATGTTGACCGTGCAAACTTGATCATGCGATATCTTTCGATCCAATAGTCCGATTTGATAACCGGAAACACTGCTGTGACCATTAGAATCTCAAGATCATTTTTATGATATGTAATGAATGAATTAATGCATGTAATGTGAATACAAAATGATGCATTTAATGCAAGAACAAATTGATGCATGTAATGCAATTATGATTTTTAAGGTACATGGATGGTCATTCAAGTCATTTTTCTTGACTAAATCATGGGTGCAAAATTAAGTGTCTACAAAATGCCCCTCATTGACAAAGCTTGAAAAGCGAATGTCAATGTAAAACAAAGACACTGATTTTAGCGACCATGATTTAATTAAGGTTGAATCTTCAAAGATTACCTAGCCCTCGAACCTAAAACCTTGAAACATAGAACTAGCCTTATCTTTTGTCTAAAAAAAAATGAAAATACCGGACTTAGCTAGTAGTTGATGACTCTAGAAATGATTCTTAGCAATTGGGGTGACCAGGAAACTTTCCTATCCTGATCTTGAAAATGGAGTTGTCTGGGATGATGATCAAGGGGATCTCCTCTACCTCGATCTAGCTTTGGAATGATGATCAAAGGGATCTCCTCTACTTTGATAATTTGGAACTGAAATGATGATCAAGGGGATCTCTCTACCTCGATCTGGCTTTGGAATGATGATCAAAGGGATCTCCTCTACTTTGATCTTGAATTGAAATGATGATCAAGGGGGTCTCCTCCACCTCGATCTGGATTTGCTTTCTATAAAAAGTCAAAATTTTAAATTAGACTTTAACTAACAGGTGCTTCATGGTCGCACTATTTCTGAGATGTGTGATTTTCATTTGCTCACTCTTGATTTGAATTTTGTCAAAAAAAGTTTAATTAACAAAAGATTTTTCTTTTGAGAAACATTTGATATTTGAAACTTGGAAGTTTTGAAATTCTTATTTCAAATTCTAAGACTTTGGAACTTAGAAATTTTTTTATTTGAAATCTGAAATTTTGAGCCTTAGAATTTTGAAAATTAAGGCTTTGGAATTTTGATCATGAAATCTGAAGTTTTGAATTTTTTTTTTTTAGGATGACTAAGTCAACTCAATTTAACTGAGTTGACTTAGCTTTTGCTGAGTTAAAGAGTGTGGGGGCCAAAATTTTGGCCCCCCGCTTCGTTGTTTCTCTCTTCTTGCTTTTTAGCTTCATCTTCCATCAACTTCTCTTCCTCCATTGGCACTATTCACCTTCTTATTCCCCTTGATTTTTCTTCTTCATTTCACCATTTCTTCTCACAAAAACACTTTTCTAAGCTTCTCAACTCTCCCTCATCCATCTCTATCAATATTTCTTTAGATCTTTGTGTTTTGGGCATTTTCATCCCATACCCATTTTTGGTGAAACCCATTTTCTTTGCATTAAAATGGCTTCTTCCTCCAAGGGATCTTCTTTTCTAGCTTCTCATGATGATGATGGCCTTCTTCAAGACGCTAGGACCCATGCTCCATATTGTCATGTGGATACCAAGGTGAGTTTTTCTTTGCTTGGAAAAATGTTGTTGCATGTTTCATTGAAAGTTTCATGGTGAGATATTGTCACTTTTGAAATTTTGGGGGCATTGTGTGATTGATCATGTTTGGAATTTTGGCTTTGGAACATTCTTGAAGTGTGTTTTTTCTTTGATCATGGTGCAATTTGGATAATGTTGGTGGCTTTTGGAATTTTGACAATGTAGGTAATTTGTGATGTTGTTGGATGAACTTGGATTTGGATTTTGGGAGTATTGGCATTGTGAAAAATTTGTGTTTGACTTATATGAATTTGTTCATGATGTATGTGGGAAAACTTGTTGGCATGTGTAAACTTTGTTTTATGAACATGGCAAAATTTTGTGGGTATGTGCATGGATATATTTATGGGTATTGGCAAATTTTGTGGGTATTATGGAAAATTTTTGTTGGGTATGTGAGAATTTATTTGTGCATGAAGTTGTGGGAATTTTTTCTTGGACATGTAGAAATTTTCTTTTTGCATGGCTATGGGAAAATTTGGTGGTTGTATGGATATGTGATAAATTTGGTAGTGGTGACATTTTGGTGGGCCATTGATTTGATTTTGTGGTGGTGGGGTATTGATTGTAAGAATATTTTTTTGGGTATGGAATTTTTTTTTTATATATGTTTTGGCTTATGGAAATTGATGAGCTTAATTTTTATGTCGCAGAGCCTCAAGAGTCGAGGGAGTCTCCAAATGAAGTGCTGGGCAACATTGTATCCTAGCATCAAAAACGTCATCAATGAAGTGGGGCTTTGGCACCTTCTTCAAAGCTTTGTCAAATCATGAGACACATGAGTACAAGGATCTTCAGTTACTTCTTGCCTTAGCAGAGCACTTCTGGGACACTACTTGCACCTTCCATTTTCCAAACATTGGGGAGGTAATGTTGACACCTTATGACTTTTCTATCATCACTAGTCTGAGTTTGGGTGGTAAAAGAATTCTTGTCAATGATTCCCTTACTTCAACTGAGCTCAAGAAACTTCTAGGTGTAATGCCTTCTAGAAAGAGGAGTAACAATGCTCCTTTGTCTTGGTTATGTGAGAGTATTCCCCAATGTGAGACTGTGGTAAGGGTGCTCGTATGTTCATGCTTCTTTTTATTGGGACTTTCTTGTGTCCAGATTTAGGCAGTACTGTGAATCTGCGCTACTTGGGGAGCTTGAGAAAAATTGAACAAATCCGGAATTATGACTGGGGCAGCATGGCCTATGCTACTTTGATGCATTTCATGACCCAACTCTCTAGGCGAACTCTTTCAAGCTTGGGCGGGGTTCCATTTGTTTGGCAAGTGAGGTTTGGTATTTGTTTTGGCTATGTGTCGGCTGTGAAAATTATTTTGGCTATGTAGTAATGGTGTTGTGAATTTTTTAGGTTTGGATGTACGAGTATTTTGGGGTTGGTCCTGAAATCCGGGAGAAAGTTAATGGCATTTTTCCTAGATTTCTTCATTGGTTGCCTAAACATTGCTTGTCTCTACCCTCTAGGCATTCTTTGGAGCTTTGGCGCTTGGTGATTAACAATCTAATCATTGATGATGTGAGTTCTTTCTTTTTCCTTTTTAAATCCTTGGCGCTTGGTTATGATCCTGTCTCTTCTCTTTCGGAGTTTTTTTGTGACTTTTCAGATGAACTTAAATCCTTAGGCTGAATGTGAGGGGTATGCTGAGTGTGAGCGGGCTCTAGAATTGAATAGCCACCAAGTATTGTTTGAATGTGGACATGGAAAGTACTGGTATCTTGGTGATCAGGTGCTACCCCAAGTTGAACATGTGTATCATCCTGCCACAATTCCAACTCCTCCTTGGCTAACTTCCTGGCTGATGAAGGGATTACTCAGGCCCATGATGGCTATGTTGTTGTAGGAGTAGACAGAAATTATGCTAAATTCGTCCAGGATCATCTGCAAGGTTGCTTAGTTGGTAGAATGGTATTTCTCTTCCCTTTTAAGATCAAACTTTTGTTTTGCAAATTCCTTTTCCGTATTTCTGCTTGGTAACAATATTTGCATGTTGGATTTTCAGCCTTCATCTTCTAAAGGAGAGGAAGAGGAAGAGGAAGAAATTCCCTCTCCTCACCATGCTGGTGGTTCTTCTAGTTCTTTCACGGAGACTTATCCTCATTTTTTGGCATGGCAGTATGATGTGATGAATCCTAATGGAACATATAGTTCCATGCCTTTGACTAGGCCAGAGCATGTGCCAAATGTTCCTTGGCCCGATCCGGTGTGTTCTTGAATGTTCAGTTCTTTGTCCTTATTTCTTGAATGGATTCTAACTCGGTACAGTTGTGCTTCAGGTTGTTGTGGATCTTGTGGAAGAAAGCATATGGATGATTGGAGGCTTGCAGTCATTGGCTCGTACTCAGTCCTCCCAATATGTGATCAATGATTCTAATTAGGTACACCATGTTGCTTTCTGAGCATCTTTGGCTTGAGCTTTGCTTGATAGTGTCTTTAACACTTGATTTTGTTCACTTTTTAGGCACATCAAATGGAAACTACTGACTCTACCAGGAGAGCTTTAGAGGAAAGGATCAGGAGCCTTGAACTTGAAAATTGTCAGTATAATCCTCACTTTTTTGCAAGTCAAGAAGGAAATACTGAAGGTGGCTCCTCTAGAGGTGGATCAAGGAGATCCTCCCGCAGGCGGACTCGGAGTCCTAATGATGCATGACTTGTATGTTTATTTTTCCTACAAAACAAAAGGAAGCGTTCCTTAGACAATCTTGTATTATTTTCCATGTTTAGCTTTTTGTTCTTAGTATCACCTTGGATCATGTAGAAACTTTAACTATGACAAGTTTAGAACATAAAACTGCATGGAATTGCATGAGTGTAGGACTGAGGGGCTACGTACCACTTGGCAACTGAAGAGTGCCATTCGACACTTTTGGAGTGTCGTTCGGCACTACCGAATTGCACTAATGCACACCATGACGCTCATGCCATGGTGGGCCGACTCCTCATGGTCTCCCAATGCACACTTCGTGTTTTCGCATTTTTTGAACAACATTTACTTCGTTTGTGATCATGAAACTCTCTCCTAGTCTGCTACAAACTCTCTGAAACCTATTTCAAACCTGATTAGGAATTGATGCAGCTTATTTAAACGAATTCTCCTGCGACAAATCTCTGCATAAAGGTTAGCAAAACACAATAATCACAAGCAAAAGTCATCCATGGCTAGCAATCATAATTTTTCTCATTCAACGATTCATGACATCAATAGATGGGTTCGTAGCTTTGATTTCAGTACCAAAACCAATTTTACAGCCTTTAAATTAGAGGAATCAAAGATCTGAGGAATGTTAAAATCAAGTGGGACTTCTTTCGTGCTGCTTTGAAATTCTGGGATCTCGAAGATCAGGTGTTCCAGTTTAACACTGTTTAACTCTGTTCGACGATTGAAGAATTCTCTGCTATCTTGGGCTACGATCCGGGTAAAAAATCTGTAGCGGTTTCATGTGACCCCAGGCATAAGGAATCTTTGTCTGATGCTCTCTGTCTTCCTACTTCCATTACTGATAGTATGATTGAAGGTCATATGGTGAATCTTCATACCATTATCTCTCGGCTGATTGACAAACACACCTATGAAGTGACCGACAACATGCAGAAAAACTTCGGTTTGGCTTTATGCTTTGTGGGAGAACTTTGCTTTACTCTAGAAGACACAGCTTTGTGGATGCTTGAGCTATAAGTATTGTGAGTCAGATTAAGGATGGTGATAACCCTGTTTCTTTGATCTTGGCAGAAACTCTTTTGGGACTGGATGCTGTATTTCATGGTGGAGAAACTCAGAACTTTTTAAGGAGTCCTTTGACTTTGCAGATATGGCTAATGGAGCGACTGGACATGATTGCCAAGCCTACAATTGGTAATTATGGGCCTAGTAGTTTTCTTAGCAGGGTTGTAACCAAAACTAAATGCCAAACTGAGAGTGACTAGGTGAAATTCTTAAACAAGAAATCTAGTACCTCAATTCAATGGGATTGTTATTGGTGGAAGTGCCCACCCCCTTTACTGAGGTCTCTAGGATTAGATCATATTTTCCTTGTTGGATTGCGAAGAGCAACTATCTACAAGGGAGATAGACTCTTAAGGCAATTCATATATGAGCAAGGAATGCCTGGTGGCAAAAGAAGAAGACCTTTCTCTCTTGTGGATACAAATCCTACTTTTGTACAAAACATGCTATTGGGTTTAGAGATGGCTGACCGAGTGGACCAATCTTTTGTCAAGGTTCACTTCCATAAGATGATTACAGAATACTCCAACTGGTTGATAGACAAGATTGTTGACAAGGAAGCTGAAAGGATTGTTATAAGAGAACAGTTTCTCAGAGACAACCGGGAAAAATCTGATGAAGACAATTATGAACTCAAAAGAAGGGACAATGCTGACAAAGTACCTATCACGGAGGGAATTGATGATCAATAGAAAAATAAAAGACTGAAGACAAAGTGACCTTTTTTTTTTTTTGGCTTTGAATCATGTTTATTTTAGAAGTTGATGTAAAAAAACTCTTATATTTAGGAATTATTTAGGATTTGCAGGTTAGGGATTCAGTTTAAGGTGTAGGATTTTGGGGTTTTGGAATTTTTATGGTTTGGTTTAGGGTTTGGGCTTTTGGATTTTGTGTAATGGAATGGTTGAATTTTTGGTAATTTTGGTTAATGGGCAAATTGTGGGTTTGGGGAAATTGTGACCGAACCAATGCACAGTTGCCTACGTACCCCCCTTGATAGAAGTATCAGGTCATCACGTAGTTCATGGATGATAATGGTTTTTTTTTTTTTTTTTTTTTTTTGTGGCCTAGGTCGCCCTTTTGGGTTTTCAACCTAGCAGGCTCTCTCACTCTTTTTTTTTTTCGACTCTCCTTTTGCGTAGACCGCCCTTTCAGGTTTTCAACCTACCTTTTTTTTTTTTTTTTTCTTTTTTTTGCTCTAACTTTTGCCTAGACCGCCCTTTCGGGTTTTCAGCCTAGCGAGCTCTTTTTTTTTTTAGTCAAACTTAGAAAAGGAAATAACTTAATTTACAACCACCTCAGACATGGTATTTCTTCAATTGATCCATGTTGGTTGGCTCAGTGAAAAGGCTTGCATCCAAGTCCATCAATCTTACTGCTCCCCTAGAATATATCTACTTGATAATGTATGGGCCTGCCCAATTTTGCTTGAACTTCCCATTTGCATCTTGAACCAGGGCTCGGATTTCTTTCAACACTAAGTCCCCCAATTTCAAATCTCTAGTTCTCACTTTTTTGTCAAAAGCTTTCCTAAGCCTCCTCTGATAACCTTGAATATGATACAAGGCTTTGAGTCTTGTCTCATCTAGCATGCATAACTGATCATATCTGCTTTGCAACCAATCTGCTTCAGAGATTTTACTTTCCAATATTGTCCTTAGTGAACGAACACCCATCTCAATGGGAAGGAATGTTTCCATCCCATACACCAATGAATAAGGAGTGGCTCCTATGGAGGATTGAATTGATGTTCTATATCCCCAAAGTGCATAGGGCAACTGTAGGTGCCAGTCTTTGTAGTTCTTTGTGCTCTTCTTCAAGATTCGCCCTATATTTTTATTAGAAGCCTCAACTGCTCCATTGGTTTAAGGGCGGTAAGATGAAGACTTGTGGTTTCGAATGTTGAATTGTTGTAGTAGCTTCTCTGTTTCTCCCTTGAAATGCTGCCCATTGTTGAAGATAATTTCATGCGGTACCCCATATCTGCAGATGATATTGGTCTGAATAAGCTGAGCAACTTTCTTTGAATTCAAAACATTGAATGAGGCAGCTTCTACCCATTTAGTAAAGTTTTCAATGGCTACAAGCATAAATTCATGGCCATTAGATGTTGTAGGGTGGATATTCCTAATAATGTCTATTCCTTATGTAGAAAATGACCAAGGTGATTTCATGGTATGTAATGGCATGGGTGGCATGTGCTTCAGATCTCCATGGACTTGGCATTGATGGCATCTTTGAACATGAGCCGCACAATCGGCTTCCATAGTGGTCCAATAGTAACCTTGTCTCATTATCTTCCTTAATAGCATATGCACATTTATATGTGGCCCATAACTTGACACATGAACTTCTTCAATTATCTGTTGTGCTTCCTTGGCGGTTACACAAAGGAGATGAATTCCATTATATGATCTTCGATAAAGCCTTTTACCACAAATGATGTAATTAGTAGACAACCTTCGGATGGTTAACTGATCATTCTTGTCTGCAGACTCCGGGTATGTTCCATTCTTGAGGTATTGTAGGATGTCTGAATACCATTCTCCTTCCCTATTCTTTTCCCCATCTTCTTCTTTTGTCATGCAGAAGGCTGGTTCTTCTTTTCGTTCCAACACAATTGGTCTAGCTTCATCTTCTTTTGGCCCATCCATCATGGATTCCATAGTTGCTAAAGCATTTGCAATTTGATTCTGCATCCTTGGCACATACTGATATTGGATCTTGCTGAATTTTGATGACCACTTCTAGAGACATTGATAATAAGGCATAAGCCTTTCTTCTTTGATCTTCCATTTATTCTGTGGCATTGTTGGTAGCAGGAAAGTTGAGTCTGCCAGAAAATGGAATGTGTGCCTCTTTTGGAGAAATCAAGAGAACTTCAATTCCACTTCTGTTTTGATTTGTTGCTCCATCAAAATACATCTTCCATGATTCTACTTCAATTCCCATGATGTCTTCATCCGGAAAGTCTCCTAGGATCTCTTCAACTTCTTCTAGTGAACAATGGGCTAAGTGATCGGCAATTACTCTTCCTTTCACAGATTTCTGAGTCACATACTTAATATCAAATTCTGACAAAAGCAAAACCCATTTAGCAGTCTTTCCATCTTGCACAGGTTTTGCCATTAAGTACTTCAAAGGATCCATTCTTGCAATCAACAAAACCTTGTAAGCAAGTATATAATGTCTGAGTTTACGGTTTGCCCATACAAGTGCGACACATGTCTTCTTTCTCTTCATAAGGCAAAATCTTCTTGCTGATGTAGTATATGGCATTCTTCTTTCTAGTCCCTCTAAGTATTGAGCAAGTAAAGCCCCCATTTTTGTACCTGTAGTGGTGAGATACAACAACAATGGCTTTTCGAGAACTGGTGGAACAAGTATTGGTGGTTTCATCAAATAACTCTTGATCTTCTCAAAGGCTTCTTGGCATTGTTCGTTCCACATGGTTGGGACCACCTTCTTAAGCAGTCTGAAGATTGGTTCACACGTCATAGTGAGTTGGGCTATGAACCTGCTTGTGATATATGTGATTCATATTAGGAACATATGTCACTATTTTGTGTAATTAACTAATCCTTTGACAAAACATACTTTACTTGTAATTAGGTAGATCTAGGATGTGTTTAATACTTCAAAGAACAAGAGTTCAAGTCTAGTATTAAAGCCATGCAAATCTGTCCAAGAAACAAGTGAAGAAGTGCTGATTCATTAAAGCTCGACAACTGCTTAACAACTGCTCGACAGATAGCTATCTATCGAGGTTTAATGAGGCTTGACAAATACTATCTATCGAGGTATCTATTGAGAATTACGAAAATCAGCTTTTCAGATTTGATTTTTGACCTATACTTATGTATTTGTGTAGGGTTTCTTTTCTCACAACCCTAGACATATCTAACACTATATATAATAGCAGAAGCCTTTAAGGAAGTGCTACCATGTTAGGGAAAAAGGCCCCTTAAAATGCTGACACGTATAGAGTTTAAACTTAAAAAACCTACACAGTGCGTTTAGAAGACTCACTTTCAGACACCAACCCACTTATCCAAAAAAAAACAAAAAACGTAAACCCTTATAAAAACATGCACCAAGCCGCTTATCCACAAAACCAAAAAAAAAAAAAAAAAAAAACGCAAACCCTAAAACCCAAACCATATTTCCCGATCAAAATTCAGACACACTCAAACTAGCGATTCTTCGCTGCACCTCCATATACACACAGATCAGACTAGCGTGTTCCAACCCATCAAACAGACGAAAAATAAAACCTCTGCAACAGTGAAAACCTCTGTTCGTTCTCTACAATAGTGAAAACTGAAAATCTTTGTTCGTCCTCTACAACAACAAACGATTTAGAAGCTATCCCGTCTTTGCTCATCAACAACAGACAATTCAGAAGGTAGGCATTTTTCCCCCTTTCAATTAGCGTTTCAAATAGATAGATAGATAACAAAGATTTTGTTAAATACTGTTTTTCCACACTACTCAATTAAGGTTTAAGGTTTGCCTACCTTTTTCCCTAATTTCTCTTCTTTTTTTTTTTTTTTTACAAATTCTTGAGTCCTGTTTTGTTCGATTGTAGTATTGATTAAATTTAGTTTAAGCTTGGCAGATTTTGGTTTAGTTTGTATTTTTTTTTTTAAATCTGAATGCTTGGAGAATACAATCGCCTTTGTTGTTTTTCTTTTTTGATATTTAATTTTATTATTATTTCTCTATTGATATATGTCTCTATTGATATTTATTTTCATTTTTTTATTTAATAGAAAATAGGAACTGCTTTAATTTTTTCAATCCTATTTCCAGTAGCCTTATAGAAGGTTGGAAATCTCCTCAAATTATGCTTTCTAATCAATTTCACTTATTTGTGTTTGTGTTGGTTGATTTTTAAGACATTTTACTTTGTAATAATGAGGGTTGTATAATTGCTAATTACAATTTCAAGCCAGTTTTGTATATTTAGTTTGTGGTCCCTAACATAAAGTGTTTCATGTACAATAGCTGTTGATTTTTATAATTCACAAAATTTATCATATGTGCGTGCACCCACCATTTGGTGTTAGTTTTCGAGTTTTTATTGAAAATTTAGCTTTGCAACTCAATGAACTGCTCAAATGTATTTTTAAATTGAAATCCATAGAGGAGTGTACCAACTGTAGGTTTCACAATAGTAACTTTCTGTAATACAGTTTCTAAAATTTCGAAACTTACCTAAATTTTAACGGTTGATTATCTTTTAAACTTAATAATTAAATTATAATTTTTGGGTTTTTTGTTCTCTCTTACCTGTTGCCACGTTAGGAAAAAAGCCACTTAAAATACTGCCACATTCACAATTAAGAAGCGATAAATTATATTGCTTGGCAACCTTAACACCGTTTGATAGTCTTTGGGTATATTAAAAAAAACAGTTAAAAAAAAAAAGGCTTGCAACTAAAAAAACACGTGCGATATAGAGAAAAGGAAGAAGAGAAAAAAAAAAAAAAGCTTGCAAGTTGTGATACAGGGGAGAGACAGAGCTCATACGGCTGGCCATCACCATCTCCTGCCAAACTTAGACCACCGGAACCAGCACCGGTAACCTAAAGGTGCATGCCAGTATTGAGATACGGAGATAGAGAGAACTACCACCGGTAATTTTTTTTTTCCCTTTCTTTCTTAGATCTAGGTATGAAATATGAATTAGTTTTGAGAAATTTGGTTGGATTGATTTTTATTTAGGTATTTGGGTTACATTTGGTTTTGATTTTAAAAAGAAGAGAGAAATTACTGAAAGGATGTGTTGTTAATAGTGATGCGTTGTTAAGGCACAGGGGAGAAAGACATCTCAGGGCTGGCACTACCGTTGACCTCCAACCACAAGGAAACTTTATTTCTTCTTTCGTCGCACTGCCAGAGCTGTTATTGGGTAGGTTCCTTTGACTCTCTGTTGATTTATTTCAAGTATAGATTCACTATGCAATCTCGACTTCACTCTTTGTTTATGTTTCTTCATTTATTTCTGGGTTTGTAGGTGGAAAGGCCAAGAGGCAACCCAAAGTCTAAGAAGAATGGGTAGGGTTAGGTCTATTTTTCCCTTTATTGAAATCTCTTTCAATTTTTTTTCAAAGTTTGTAGTTTTATTGGATTGGTACTTTGGGTATTTCCTTTTAAAAACACTGAACAAACAATTGAATCTTTCATTTTTGCCTATTAAGTTCCATGATCTCCTAACTGGTTGGCATAAGTTATATATTAGAACAAAAAAAAAAACTGCCAGAGAGATATAAGCATACATATATCAATCGAGATTAGAGAGCATCCATAAGACACAAAGAGAGAAATTTGATAAGATGCAGAGACAGTTGGAGAGAGAGATCTAAGGAAGCCATCTTCACTATCAAACCGGTCTCCTTCCATCTTCCGATTCCACATAGTTGTCGGTAAATTTTATTTTCTTAAAATCTTTTTTATCTGAATTGGTTTTGGTTTAAGCTTAGGTTTGGGCATGTGATTTTTACACCTCATTGTAATTTCTTTTATTCTTTCATTGGATTGCAAAATTGCTGCACAATACATAACATAAGCACGTTTAGGGCTCATTACTCAATCTCACCGACTATTGTTTGACAAATCCTCTTCTTTCTCCTCAGTCTCATTTAACGCAGAACTCCCTCTGGCCTTTCACTAATTCACTTCATGGTCGATCCAAGCCTTTGCACAACCAAATTATTGTCCAACCTCGTGCCAACGTCAGACCCCTGAATGTCTTCAGGGTTTTTTTTTTTTTTTTTTTTTTTTCCAAGATATATTTTTTATGGTGGAATGCTTGAAATGAATAACAGAAACCAGTGGGCTGTAATAGTTCTTCATCGCATGAGAAGAGAATAGAGGCAACCCCATTACCCTCAAAGTGTTCAGCAAAGTGCTAAAGTATAATCTATAATCAATTCTATTTTTTTTTTTTTTTGGTTATGTGATAACAAAATTATGATTTTAATTTTCAAATATAAAAGTTGAATGCTTCTATTAACTATATATGATGGCTTAGATTGATTTTATTTGATATGCATTATTTTGTTTAAAGGGTAGTATTTGTAGTTTGTTGGGGGGGGGGGGGGGAATAGAGAGATATTATTACTAGAAAAAAAGGTCCCAGTTTCCCCATAACTTATAACGTTCTACTGTAGTAGTGGCTATCACAATTAGATTGCAAAACTAATTTATTACCAATGCTGGGTATGAGTAGATGGAATCCACCACCTGCTATATGATTTAAAGTATACTGGGCCGTTCATTTTCTGCAAAATACTGATGTTGTTGGTTTAGGAACTGTTATAAATGGTAGCTTTGTGCAAATAATTGCAGGTCCTTCTAAAAAAAATTAGGGTTGTTAGTTGTGTCCTGATTTTATCTTAATGTTGGCATTTTTTATGTTATTTTTGAAACAGAGTTTAGCAAGTGATCTTTGGTGATCTGGAGCTCCTCAGGCAAGTTGCTAAGCAGTTTGCAAGTACTTTCAATTCAAAGCAGACCCTCAATTTTTTTTGATAAAACAAACCTATAATTTGATTGTTAGGCTACAGCAAAATGTCATAAGGACTAAACCATTGAAAAATATTGTTTTTTTCTTTTCAAATTAGTTGAGCAAGTCCATCTCTTCCTACTAAAATACACTAGGGAATTTATGTGTTTGTCGCAATTTGAGCTATTTTATGTTTTAGAAACTATATTTGTCTATACTTTGAACATAGTGAAATAATGGATTTGATAAACAAGTTAATAAGGTGATTTGCAATATTATGGAAAGGCACAATTCTATGTTAAATATAGTTTTTCTTATGTTCTTTATATTTTCCCTATTTACATGTATTGTGGTTTGCTTCCAACAATTTTATTCTCTGATTGTAAACATTAGAAAGCAAGGTAAATGTGTTTCATTTATTTTCTCTTTTGTGTATATTATTCACATATTTCAATTAGGTAGTCAAAAGTAATTTGGCTGGTATTAAAGGTATTGTTCTTTAGTGGCAAATATTTGTTTTAATTGGAAGCCTTAAGGAAAAATATTCATGAACAAGGAACCCTCATTTTTTTGGTATGTTTTATGTTCACGTTCTCTAATTGTGCAGGTAGCCTATAAACTGATGGTTATGCATGAAGGATGTTTGGAAGGGAAGTTTCAATCTATTGAAAGACTAAGGGAAACCAATCAACAGAAAGTTGTTGTTCATCATTTCAGACAGGTGATTATAAGTAGAAATCTTGCCTTGAATCATTTATGCTCCTTAGAGAGGTTCTGAGGGTCCTGTGGTTCAGATTTTTGACAGTTATGTGGAAATACAATATTGTTTTCTCTGTAAGATTCCAGAAATTATCATGTAGCTTTTTGTTTCTGTTGTTGCACTTGATGTGATTAATCAGTGCTTATCTTTGGAACCCTGATGAGTGTTGTTGCATTGTTATCCTTCATCTCTATATTTTGTATATATATCAATTTATAGTAAATTCATTATTTAGTTTTTTTTTTTTTTGGGTTGTTTGTAATTTCAACACTCTTTTTGCTATAACATACAGCTATTTAATCAATTAAATCATTTGGTTTCCTTACATGTTCTATGTTGATTTCTTACTTTATGTAGTTACTTCTTTTCATTTATAACATGAATTAATAATGCAATCACAAGAGATACCCTATTCAGGTCCTTATTCATGTGATTAATGCTGCTTTGTTGTTGCTTTCCTACTTCTTAATGTTGCATATTGAAAACAAATTTCAGAATGTTGAGTGAACTTCCATTATAACAAAAAATAGTAAAAGAAAAAGAAGGAAGAAAAATTAAACAAAAGGGAGATCCAGAAGTGGATGAACCTTATAAATGTTGGCTAAATTTGTTTTAATTAGATTTTTTTTTTTTTTTTTTTTTTTTTTTGGTTGGGGAGTTGTATTAGTGATTGGATTCTAGGTGGGTTATTAAAATGAGTACTAGGTGTTCAATGAAATCCTGCAAAGAACTTGGGATAGAAAAGGTTATGTTTGGGTTATTCTAAAACAACATTAAAAGGAACTGGATTGGGTTATTCTCCACCAATTTGCTTCCAAGGAAGGATGATCACACCATTCTCTTTAGCTGGATTTTGTTTTTTCAATTGCTAGAAATATTTTTCTCTCCATCATAGTGGATGTTACAATTTTAGTTGTTTAGAATAGGCTTAAAAGAAAATCTATTTGTAAGACAACACATATTGATGGATAGCATACTGAGTGTTATATACATTTTAAATTTGAAATTCATACCAAGTGTTATTTTTTAAAATTTATAAATTCAATTGCATTAGCTACATACTTATTTAATTAGATTTATTTAAGTATGACTTTGAAACAAAATGTTTCTCCAAATATTTTCCTAAAATTATTTGAATATATTTGCTTTCTCGGATTCTAATTATTTCTATGTACAAAAATTTATTTGTGGACTCTTACAAAATTTGCATTATTTTTATTTCTATTTTGTTGAAAATAGATTTTTTTTTTTTTTTTTCCAAGAACCCGAAAATACATGAACTTATGTAATTCCCGTGCATTTGCACAGGTTTAAAAGCTAGTATAAGACTTATTTTAGAGGTCGTCACATAAGAGAATACAAGGAGAACATATGCAAAAGGTGTCTGATGCCTTATTCTCTCTGAAAGAAGTTACTGCATCTTTTGCGCCTCAGAGTTTTGTAACCAAGTACTTCTTGATCTTCATTGTTGATGAAGTGAAGAACTTTGCAGCCAACATCTTCTTCAAGTTAGTGTATTAGTCACGTACTGGGAGCCGTGCATCATTGGTTAGTCACGTACTAGGATCTGTGCAAAAAGGGTGGCATTCATATATTGAAGAGTTTAGAGGTTCTGAAGCGGTAGAAGGTTTTTGCTATGAGTTCATCTATGGGGATTGTAGAGTCTAGGGACAAAGGGTTTGTACTAAATCTGAAACTTCTCTTTACTGTAATGGATTGCTTTTCAGAAAAGTTTCCTCCTAGGTTTTTTACTGTGAAACTAGTTTGTTTCATTAGTTTTCCTGAGTCATCATATCTTGTCTTATTTATTTTTTCGCTGCATAATATTGATATGATATTGATGTTTGTTTGTTTGTTTTAACAAGGTTTATTCATAATAAATCTAATTAACAACTTGAGTTTTAAACTTGTTAATTCTATCAACCGGGGTCTAGATTTCCCAACAAGTGGTATCAGAGCGAGTTCACTCTGATTGGATTAATTTCCTAAGTGTGATCCTAGACCCCTGTTGTCATGGATAGAGGACAATCCTTAATTATACCTCCTTTATTTGATGGCACTAATTATGCGTATTGGAAAGTTCGTATGAAAGTTTTTTTGCAAACTCTAGGTGAACAGGTATGGCAAGCTATTGAAGTTGGCTAGATTATGCCAAAGGAAGCGTCGGTGGATTGGAATGAAGCAACAATCATAGTGGCAAATTTCAACAGTAGGGCCTTGAATGCCTTGTTCTGTGGGGTGACCAATGAGGAATTCAAGAAAATATCATCCACGGAAGTTGCCAAGGAAGCATGGACCATTCTTGAGACCACCTATGAAGGTACCAGAGCTGTAAAGACTGTAAAGCTTCAAAGACTCACTAGTAGTTTTGAAGAAATAAGGATGGAGGAGGATGAAACCTTTGATGAGTTCTATGCTAAACTCAAGGATATTGTGAATTCTGCCTTCAACCTTGGAGAATCTATAGCAGAACCCAAAATCATTAGGAAAATCCTTAGGTCCTTACCTAAAAGATTCCATGCCAAGATCACTGTCATTAAAGAAGTGAAGGATATTGGTAAAATTCCTTTGACTGAGCTTGTAGGGAACCTTCAAACCTATGAGATGGGATTAGGCTTAATGGGAAAAGGTGGAAAGAGTAGAAACTTGGCTCTTACAGGTATAGAGGAAGAGATTGATGACTCTGAAGATGAAGATGAAAGCAAAATGAAGATGATGATGATGATGATGAGGATAAGAATCTAACCTTTATAACTGATGAGATTATCAAGCTTCTTCAATTTAGGAAAAATGATAAAGGCAAACCTCCTAGGAAATCTAAATCCTCTAGGAATGGTAGGAGTGAGAAACCCCTTATCCAGTGCCATGAGTGCAAAGGTTTTGGTCATATGAGGATAGAGTGCCCAAACTACTTTATGAAGGAAAAGACCAAAAAGTTAGAAGATAAAGGGTTGGTTGCTACTTGGAGTGATACTGAGAACGACTTTTCTTATGAGTATATGGATGAATGTGGTTATTTTATGGCTTTTGCTGCCTCAACCGATAAGGTGATTGTGGAGAGTGCTAGTGACAGTGAGGATTCTTCTGATGATGAAGTACCCAAGAAGATGACCCTTCAGGAACCCTATGATAAGCTATGCACTGAATTTATAAAATCTGAAAAGACTTCTTATCTTTATAGAAAAGAGCTTAATGAGGTAAAAACTAAAAAAGCTAATCTGTTAGTCGAACTAGATGAGACTACAAGGTTAGTTAAGACTCTTGTTGTGGAGAACACCTCATTAGAAGAGAAGGTCAAGAATCTTGAGGTTAAGCTTAGTCAAGCTAGAACTCAAATAAAGAGGATGTCTACTGCAAAGCTTAATGAGGTATTGAGTGCTCAAAAGCCTAGTTTTGATAAGACTAGTTAAGGATATGCTATCTCCTCTGGCCCCTCCTTTTCCACGGCTTCTGGATGAAGGACTATCTTTGTGCCCCAATCTAAGAAAGGTGATAAAGGTGATAAAGGTATGAAATCCATAACTCATTTGTCTAATTCTAAATCCTTTGTTAGACCTCATGTTTGTCACCATTGTGGTGTTTCTAGACACATATGTCCTAATTGCTTTAAGTTGTATCCTCAAAAGCAAGTGTCCAAACAGTCACAGGTTTCCTCTCAAGGACCTACACATTTGTTTGGAAAGTTATTAAAAGCTTTGAACTTTTTAACTCAATTTTAGGAGAATTCTAATTCTTCTATGTCCTTTAGTAGACATACTAGAACACGTGTCTTTTCATCTTCATGGCCAAAGACTCGTGCTGTGTGGGTGAGAAAAGAGTCTAAAACTTAATTGTCTTTTCTGTTTGTCCTCTACTTTAATTCTTTCTATCTAAAGTAGGACTCTCTTTGCTTGATTTCTTATCTACTTTTGGAGTCATGCTTTCATGCATCTGCACCCTTCTATCATGCCTTTATGCATATGCATCTTTCTTTCATGCTTTCATGTTGTTTGTCTGTTTTTGTTTGGTTATCTAGTTTTTATTTTTGTTTTGTTTTCAAAATTAAAAAAAAAAAAAAAAAAAAAAAAAGGAAAAATCGGAAAAATACAAAAATAGTGTGTGTTTCTGTACATTGATACTTGTGTACCTTAGATGGCCATTGAAACAAATTTTTCTAAACTTTGTACCTCTTGTAGCTTAGATGAGCATCTCTATGCACAACTAAGCAAGTGAGCTTTGTGGCTCGTGTTTGTAATGAGTAAGATTAAGTAATCTCTTGTACTTAACACTCGTATCACTTTTTTTAACAGGAAGAACTAGAAAATCTTAAGAGAAAGGCATAAATAACCATCTCACTACTGTTACCCGCCAATCATGAAATGACATCTGTATGCTTCGACATAGCAAAAGTGCAATGTCAAATGCTTAACATCATTGGGTATTTATTTTTTATCTCTTATATGCCCATGCATGATTTGCTTAAAAGAAAAATATATGCAAAGAAAAAAAAATGCAAAAAGAACAAAATGCTTTATATATGATTGCAAACGTGTATTCTAGGAGATGTGGGAGTTATAGGATATACCTCGAAGGTGATAGTCCTCATCAAACAGTTATGATTGTGTGTGAGTTAAAGTAATTTTCTCATATCTCAAATCATCATAACATGTAGACACTTATACAATCTTGCGATATTTTTCACACACAATACGCAATATTCTTTGCTACTTTTGATACATGTGCAGGTACAATGTGATTTGGCCATCATAAGGAATACATGTGTTAATGTATGCTCACTAAACTGTCTTGACTTGTTTTTGAAATATAAAATTGGTTAGACTTGTTTAGTGTGTGTGTGTGTGTGTTTTGGGATCTATGTGCTTACATTTTTCTTGTTTGAGAGATGTTTTTGAGAGATTAAAATGTTGATTGAATCTTTAGTTGAGTAGCATGTTTGATTGCATTCATATCTGTGTTTTTCTCTTCATTGAAAAACTGTTTTTAAGCTATCTTAACAACTCCTCGACAGATCCTCGATCCCTAGCTTATCTATCGAGCTCTTCAGTTGCTTTTTATCGCAATCTCGACACCTCTCGATAGCTAGGTTGATTGATCAAGAAACTTTCTATCCCCTTGATAGTTGTTCGATCCATTGAGGTTGGCTTCTACTCCATAGCATGTCAACACCTCTCGATCCATCGAGATTGATAGGCCACAAACTGAATGACCCCTTGTGATTAAACCAATTAATTAATTAGCCAAGTTATTAATTAATCAATTTAACATGCAAATACGTGGAAGCACAAACAAATCACCAAATACTAAATATGCAGCGGAAAAATAAATAACACGGTGATTTGTTTACGAATAGGAAAAATCCTAACAGCAAAAACCCCACTGGGTGATTTTCAGGTCATCACTCCCGAAACTCCACTATTATCAAATCAAGCGGTTACAAGTAAAGGAATCCCAAGTACCTTACCAACCTACAGTTGAACCCTTACCCCAATACCCAATTAGACTTGATCTGTAGTGACAATTTCCACCTTTGATGCACGGCTCCCAAGTATGTGACCAACCAATGCGTGGATCCCAGTACGCGACTTCAAACACCAACTAAGAAGGAGAGGTTGACTGCAAAGTTCTTCAGTTCATCCTATACGATGAAGATCAGGAAGATGCTTGGTTACAAAACCCTATGGTGCAAATACACAGCAACTTCTTGAGAGAAGATGAACTAGGTCAAGAACTTCGTCTTTTGATCACAATTTGCTTGAACAGAGATTGCTCAATACTTTTGCAACTTGTGTACAATTTGACGACTCTTAAAACAATCATTTTATATGTTTAGGGTAAGAAGAAAAGAAGGCCCAAAAGCATATTCGCCGATCCTAAGGAAATCAGATCAGAAAATCTAATTTTGTAATTCTCGACAGATAGCAGGTGTCGAGGTAGCTATCAAGAAGCTGTCGAGAATTAATGAACTTGCACTTCAGCTTGCTTTTTCTTGGACAGACTTGATGACTTCAACACTTGATCTTGAAACCTTGTTTCTTGAAGTATTAAAAACACCTAGAACTACCCAATTACAAGTAGAGTGCATTTTGTCAAAAGGATTAGCCAATTTACATAAATAAGTGACATCTATATATTACTAAAAGCTGAAGCGTAGCGTTTAATGCTGCTGCTCTCATGTTGCGCCACATCAGCTGCCACGTCATTTTTAAAATATATATATAATTTGTCCTACAATTTTAAAATAATTTTTACAATTTTCAACCTTATAAATACAGTCCACTACTTATTTATTTACTTCCACTATCACCCTATAATAAATCTAGCCCACTACTTATTTATTTACTTCCACTATCACCATATAATAAATCTATATAATTAATCTAGCCCACCGCTTATTTATTTAGTTCCACTATCAAGTCCAACCCAAAACCTTTTCAGTTCAGTTTTAGGATTTTGTGTGAGCTTTTTCAGCTTAAAAGAAAAAATAAATAAAATAAAATAAAACAAAAAAAACGTTGAAGCCTTTCAAGCTTTAGGTTTTTTTTTTTTTAATTTTCCTATAATTGTTTTTAACATTTATTTTTTTAATATTTACATTTTTCCAACCTTTCTCTCTCTCTCTTACCATTTCATCTTCCCACTACTTCTTCAATCTTTCTCCCTCCCTTACCTTTTCATCTCCCCACTACCTTCTACATTAATATCATTCTTTCTTTTTCCCTTCATCTTCCTTTTATTTTTGTCTCTTCTTATTCACACACTCTTACTATAAATTTGTCACTATCTCTTCTATTCTATACATAGTTTTTCCTCACAAAAAAAAGGTACTCTCTCTCTCTCTCTAAATTTTTTGGTGGATTTTTTTATTTTTATTGCATCTCTACTTTAGGTTGATAATTTTTTATATTCTTTAAAACTCTATTTTGGGTTAATGCGATTTGGTTTTGTTTTTTAAATTGTTGTTGTTGTTTTTTATTTTATTTTTTATTCTATTTGATTGTTAAATGTTATCCTATTGCGATCTAAAGAATTAAATATAGTGTATAAAAATATAATATTATTCTATTACATAGCATGATTTGGATAATTTGGTATTTATTTTGTTACATAGCATGATTTTTTATAGTGCTCAATTAGGATGTCAAACTATGAGACTTTACTAATTTTTGTTTATTTTCTAATCCTTTGTGGTGGACAAAATACTTTTAATAGTTGTATTAGAAGTACTCTATAATGCCATTCATTTAATGAAAAGCAAAGGTTAGCCAAACGAAAATAATTGGATATGTGACAAATTGCAAAAGTTAAAATTTGTATATATACAATAATTGTTTATTTGATAATATGTTTTGGGTGGCCGGAATTATAATTTCTACAAAGAAAATAACCTTAATAGATTATCAAAAACAAAATTTTATCATAATATTGGTTCAATTAATCATTGTTAAGTTTTATTAATTTTTTTTAGTTTACATTTTTTTGGTGTTTTAGATTGTTCCTATGTTACATATATGATTGTTCCTATAATAAATAAAAATATAATTACAAAATGCATTACTCATTATTAGATTAGTTTAAATTGTAAAAAAAAAAAATTAATAAAACCATCATAAAAATAATTATCACGCGCAACGCGCGGGTCCGCGACTAGTAT
Source organism: Quercus ilex subsp. ballota (assembly GCA_032727855.1). Classification (NCBI taxonomy): domain Eukaryota; kingdom Viridiplantae; phylum Streptophyta; class Magnoliopsida; order Fagales; family Fagaceae; genus Quercus; species Quercus ilex. Next base: position 31,971,200 of record CM064916.1, on the reverse strand, counting down.
GTTCTTAACAAGTGAACACACATATGTCCTAACAGAGATCCTCTTTCATGCAGTGTTTTTCACATGTTTTGCATCTTTCTTTTATCTTGTCATCCATAGTATCTTGTTTCGTTACATTCATGCATTTATATAAATTCCTTGTGCCCCCTTGATCATCCTTGATCATCTTTATGTTTCTTGGGTGAAACTTTCTAGCTTTGTGTACCCTTTGTCAATCATGACAAAAAGGGGGAGAATTTATGGTTTTTTTTTTTTTTTAAGATTCTACATGTTAGGGGGAGAAATACATGCCTCTGTAAGGGGGAGATGTGTTTCATCTTATTAGGGGGAGTTCTTACCTCCTTCTTCTTGTACACCAGCATTGTGACCATGTTTACATACATTGTGCTTATCTTTGATATATATATATGATGATGTATGTCTTCTTCACCTATCTCTACATGTGTTGTTTCCTTTCTTTCTTTATACACATGTTTCTTATTTATTGTATGCAATCTATTATTTCTGTTTCACACTAAGATGTCTTGATAAGTTTTGTTTAAAGTGTTTCAAAAATACAGGTTGTCAAAGTCTACTTGCCATAAACTCTCTTCTTACAAAGTTTTTCAAGAGTTTGTATTAGGATAGATTTTATTGTATTCAACAAGTGAATGAGTTGAGTGATTTATAACTTCTCTCATATCTCATTTGGTTGTTGTGGTTTTGTCACGGATTGCCAAAGGGAGAGATTGCTAGGACATATGTGATTCATATTAGGAACATATGTCACTATTTTGTGTAATTTGCTAATCATTTGACAAAACGCACTTTACTTGTAATTTGGTAGATCTAGAATGTGTTTAATACTTCAAAGAACAAGAGTTCAAGACTAGTATTGAAATCATGCAAACCTGTCCAAGAATCAAGTGAAGAAGTGCTGATTCATTAAAACTCGACAGCTGCTCGACAGATAGCTATCTATAGAGGTTTAATGAGACTCGACAAATACTATCTATCTAGGTATCTATCAAGAATTACGAAAATCTATTTTTCAAATCTGAATTTCGGCCTATGCTTATGTATTTGTGTAGGGTTTCTTTTCTCACAACCCTAGACATATATAAGACTTATTTTAGAGGCCTTCACATAAGAGAATACAAGGAGAACATATGCAAAATGTGACCGATGCCTTATTCTCTCTAAAAGAAGTTACTGCGTCTTTTACGCCTCAGGGTTTTGTAACCAAGTGCTTTTTAATCTTCATTGTTGATGAAGTGAAGAACTTTGCAGCCAACATCTTCTTCAAGTTGGTGTGTTAGTCACGTACTGGGAGCCGTGCATCATTGATTAGTCACGTACTGGGATCCGTGCAAAAAGGGTGGCGTTCATATATTGAAGAGTTCAAAGGTTCTGAAGCGGTAGAAGGTTTCTGCTGTGAGTTCATCTACGGTGATTGTAGAGTCTAGGAACAAAGATTTTGTACTAAATCTGAAACTTCTCTTTACTATAGTGGATTGCTTTTCGGGAAGGTTTCCCCCTAGGTTTTTTACTGTGAAACTACTTTGTTTCATTGGTTTTCCTGGGTCATCATATCTTGTCTTATTTATTTTTTTGCTACATAATATTGACATGATATTGATGTTTGTTTGTTTTAACAAGGTTTATTGATAATAAATCTAATTAACAACTTAGGTTTAAAATGTGTAAATTCTATCAACCGGGGTCTAAATTTCCCAATACTGCTGATGTACTATATCCTCCCCAAAAATCCTCGGATCTCCTTTTCAGTCCTTAGAGGCTTTATTTCTACAATTGCCTTGATTTTTTTATGATCAACTTCTATTCCCTTCTGACTTACCATAAACCTTAACAGTTTTCCAGATGTGACTCCGAAAGTACACTTCTTTAGATTCAACCCCAACTTATAGAACCGGATTCTCTCAAAGAACTTTCTCAAAGCTGGTATGTGCCCTTCACGATCTTTGGACTTTACTATCATGTCATCAACATAAACTTCTACTTCTTTGTGGATCAAATCATGCTGCAAAGTGGTGGTTGCTCATTGGCAAGTAGCACCAACATTCTTAAGGCCAAATGGCATGACCTTGTAGCAGTATGTCCCCCATGGAGTGATAAAGGAGGTTTTCTCCATATCTTCTGGAGCCGTCTTAATCTGGTTGTATCCTAAAAATCCATCTATAAATGAGAGCAATGCATGCCCTGCTGTGTTGTCAACCTGGACGTCAATGTGAGGTAATGGAAAGTCGTCTTTTGGACTGGCCTTATTTAGATCTCGGAAATCTACACACATTCAGACCTTCACATCCTTCTTCGATACCGAAACCACATTAGCTAACCACTCTGGATAGTTGACCACTCTTAGGAATCCTGCATTGTATTGTTTTTCTACTTCTTCTTTGATCTTGAGAGTCCATTTTGGCTTCACTCTTCTTAACTTCTGCTTGACTGGCTTCATGGTTGGATCTGTTGGAATGCAATGTTGTACTATATCTGTATCAATCCCAGGCATGTCTTCATATGACCAGGCAAAGATCTCTTTGAACTCTGTCAGCAGTGCCACTAATGTATCTTTCTTTGAGGCAGTTAGGGTATTGCCTACTTGGATCATTTTGGGATCATCATTAGTTCCCAGGTTAATGGGTTGGGTTTCTTCTTTTATAGGTTCTAGGTATCCATGTTTTAATTCCTTATTATTAAGAGTTTCTTTACCAATTTCAAAAATAAAAACATTCAAAGCCAGCAAATAAGCATAATCAAAAATCATATTAAAAGGAAAAGAGTTTTTAACAGACTCAACATACTCAATTGGAAAACTATCACAAACATATTTAACAGGAATAGAGACACTAGCAGAAATAGACTCAATAGGAACGGAAACAATGTTCTTGGCAGGAGTGACTGGCTCGGCAGTCTTGATCTTCTTGGCGAAAGTGACTGACTTGACAGTCTTGATTTTCCTCACAAAGTCCTCCATGGGGTGGGTGGATCATTCCCATGCCCAATTCTTTAACTCAATCGTGGCTTCCACAATGGCAGGTGGCTCCCAGTAAGCTCTTTCTTCCCTCAGCATCAGTACAGTGGGGTCTAAATCCATATAATCCCTAGCTTCTTCTTCAACCTCCATATCTGTGGGCTTGTCAGTCACAAAAGCATCCAGGTGCTCCATGCTATCCATCCATTCATCAAATAGCTCATACTTGCCTCTATTTCCCAAATCAGTGGGTTAAGGGAGATGGTCTAGTTCACTTCCTTCCATTCTCTCCTCATTTCGTTCAGAATTCTCAAGTGTCATGATTCTGAGACTGTGGACCATCAGTTTTTGGTCTAAAGTGACCAACCTTGCATCTATGTCATCATCCTCTATAGTATGTAGGGTTGGTGTACTTGGTTCTGAATCATAATACGACCCTAATTCAAGAACCTTTCTTCCATGCTTGTCATACCTAGGGCCAGATCTTGAGCTAACATTAGTGATATCACTCCAATCTGAAAGATGACCATGGGGATATTCTTCATGATACATTTCATTAGCTTGTGCATTCTCCTCTCTTGCATTCTCTAACACATTTATCAACCTATATTGATCACTATCAGTATCGCTCCACCTGTTAGTTTTAGTATCATCTTCAATATCTTGATCATAGTAGTCCACATCACTGTCATATTCCTCATAGAATAGGTCTGCATCTCCATCTTCTCTTTCACTAGGGGGTTCACCCCAATCATCTCCACTGCACAGGCTATCATAACTTCTGTTGCTGTTTTCATCACTATTAGTGCTGCTATCATCATCACTATGTCCACCATCACTGCTGCTGCTGTCACTACTACTATCACTCTTGTCATCACCTTCATCTTCATCATCACTAGGGGCTGCTCCCCCTTCCTCGCCTTCATCATTAGCTTTTAGTTCATATGGGCTCTTCAATGTATGCTAGCAGGCCTCCCAATACTTCTTCTTCTATGTTGTAGATATGATCTCCAAGGAGTGTAGTCATGGCGTCAGGATCCATGTGATCAGCCCAATCAATAGGAACCCAGGTGGTATCTTCTTTCTTCAATTCTGGAACCTCATTGTTGCAATCAAGTAGTATCTCGAAACCGAGCACCATTGTCTTTGTTATAGGATCGAATCTCGGTTCTGGGAATACCCAATAACGTTGACTTTCTCCAACATTTACAAACTTCCCATTCAGTGTAGGAATGTAGGGCTTCAGAGATTCTAGAGGACAAGGAAGTCCTTTTGCTTTGGCCTTGGCTCGGGCCATCCTTCTTACTTCCATTTCCAATAAATCATCGTCAGTGGGCTTATAGCCTAGCCCAAAAGGTGGTGTGGCAGTAGGAATTGCCAAGTCTTGAATGGTTGGTTTCTTCACAGCTCTCCCCAAATTCATCCCAAGAAGGTAGTTCATTCTTCTCATCATTGCTACCATATTGTTATTACCATAAGAAGCAAATTCCATTGGGATCTTTTCAAATTCTTCTCCTCTCTTTTCAAAGCCAGGCTTCTCGATCTCAAAGCCATCCAAGGTCAATGGCTCTTTCTTAGAATCAATGCCATAAATGGGTTTAGGCAAAATCAAAGTATCTCCATAGATGGTCACAATAGGCTCTTCATGTGGAAACTGAACCTTTTGATATAGGGAAGAAGGTACGGCTTCTGTGTCATGGATCCATGGTCGCCTAAGGAGCATATTGAAGCATGAGGCTATATTAAGGACTTGAAAATCCGCCTTCTTGACCATCAGTACGATGGTAAGCTCTAATGTTATGGTTCCCAAGACTTCTCTTCTACTGTTGTCGTATGCCCTCACATGTTAATCAGTAGGCACAAAGTCTTCAATGCTTAGACCAAGGCAACTCACAGTCTTCAAAGGACACATGTTCAAAGCACTTCCATCGTCTATCAAAACCATTGGTATCCTCTTCCCCATGGAATCTACAGTGATATGCAACGGGTCATTGTGGTTTTTCCCCTTCTTGGTCAAGTCCTTATCAGAATAGGAAATAGTGAGTTTCCTTTTTATGGACCCAATCATAGTATTCAGATCCTGGGAGGTTGTGGTTGTAGGGACTTGAATTTGGTTGAGAAGGTTTACTAGGTTTTGTCGGTGTTTATATGAGGCCATAAGTAAGTCCCATAAGGATATATTGGCTTGTGTCTTCTATAGTTGCTTGAGGACTTCATCTTCTTTGGTGGGTGTTTGTTGAGTGGATCTGTTCAGAGCTTTCACCGGGTTGTCAGTCTTTAAATGTGGGGGGTTTGAAGTGTCTCCCCCCCTCCCCCCCTTGTGATGTGGTCAATTTTGGTTGAATCATAGGGATCAATGTCTCAGGGTTTGAAGTGTCTCCTCCCATTTACGAGTGTTTGGTTATTCTCTTGGGATTTGAAGTGTCTCCCCCCATTTGTGGATGGTCTCCCCCCGTTTGTGGATGTTTGGCTATTTTCTTGGGGTTTGAAGTGTCTTCCCCCATTTGTGTATGTTTGGTTGTTTTCCTGTTCTAGTACTTCATTCCATATGTCATATCCTATGGTGGTAGTAGAGGTTCCATCCATTAATTCTTTCCATGTCATCATGAAACACTCGGGTAGGTCATAGATCAAGTCAGACGGGTCTTTCTTATTCTCTTCTTCAGTCATCAAGCAATTAACCCTCGGTCCTTTCCCAAAATTGTGATTGGGCAAGGGATTGTTAGTGATGCTAGGCCTTGTAGGCAGCACAATCACTTTATTGTCTATTAGGTCTTGAATTGCATGACGAATGGTGAAACAACGGTCAGTGTCATGACCAGGGATTTGATGGTAAGCACATCTTTTATTCACATCAAACTTTGAGGGCAAGGGTTTTGGAATTGGTCTTGGGTCTAAGGGCTTCAGTAACCCTTTTGCTTTTAGCTTGTCAAACACTTACTTATGGGCGTGTACCACTCATGAAATTCTCTCTTGGGTCTAGCCCCTTAGGGTACTTGCACAGGTGCAATGGGTGCAATCAATTGATAAGGATCATTTTATGAATATTGGAAATTTCCACAGCCTTAGAATTAGACCCTACATTCTTTCTAAATCTTGGAAGGTCATCAATATTTATAGTGCCATTGTTTATAGCATCCTCAATTTGGGTTTCGGCAGCAATTAAAGCTTTAAAATTGGGAAAATACTGTGCAAACAAATATTTATGGTATACAGGCAATAATTTCTTTACAACCATGGCTAACTGTGCTTCTTCACTTAGCCTACTCATCATCTGTGCAACCTTGGCTCTCCACTTGGTAATGAAAGTAGAGAAGGATTCTTTCGTCTCTTGCTTGGTAGTCTTAAGGTCTCTTCTTATGATGTCCACTTCCATATTGTACTTGTATTGCTTGTGAAACTCTTGGCAGATGTCCTCCCAACTTCTTGCTCTTGCATCATCTAGGTTGAGGAACCACCTAAAAGCGGCTCCGGTTAATGTGTTTTGGAACATCTAGGTAAATACTTCTTTGGTTGAGCCTAGGGGCTGCATAGCCCTCATATACATCTTCAGATAGGACTTTGGGCAGCCGGTCCCATCAAACTTGTCTAGGGTTGGCATCTTGAACTTGGGTGGCAGCCACTACACCTAAATTTAGACTCCTAAGACAACATGGATATAGAATGTCTCAAGGTAATTTAAGAAAAGGAAAAAAAAATCACATTTGAATATATTTAAACAAAATAAGATCCTCTCCATTTCACTATATCTGACAATACACAAATTGCCATAATATAGTTAATCATTATTGCATTGGTCATTGCAGAAGTTTTCAATAATTTTAAAAATGAGAGAAGGAATTTCAAGGAATGCCTTTGTGAGGATACCAAGGGTATGCTATCGTTGTATGAAGTCTCATTCCTTTCCACAAAAGGTGAAAATATCTTGGAAGAAGCAAGAGATTTCGCAACCAAGCACCTTGAAGAATACATCAAGCAAAATAAAGATAAAAATCTTTATGCGATAGTGACTCGTGCCTTGGAGCTTCCATTGCATTGGAGGATAATGAAGTTCGAAACAAGGTGGTTCATTGATGTGTATATAGGAGTAGAGAAGACATGAACCTTATCTTGCTTGAGCTTGCAGGACTAGATTTCAATATGGTGCAAGCATCCCACCAAGAAGATCTAAAACAAGTTTCTAGGTAAAAAATAAAATAAATTTATTAAGGGTCTATTTGGGATCTACTTATTTTGCTGAAACTGAAAACTTTTTACTGAAAATACTGTAGATAAAGGTAAAAGTTAACTGAAACAATACAGTAGAACTCATAAATAGTACCAAAAAGTGCAGTGAGACTCATGAATAGTAACAAAAATAAGCTAAATAGTAAAATAAGTTGACAAAATTAATTTTTGCCAAACGAACACTAATTCTCATGTTAAGTTGAGCTTCATTTGACATATAATTAATATGTTAATTACTTATTTACGTACTGACAATTCTAGAAGGACTATATATATATATATATATATATATATATTCTCTATTGAAGTGTACAATGATGAATACTAAAAAATTAAAATCAAATCTCATGGCAACATGAACAAATAATCAAGTTTATTATAGCCTAAATTTTAAAATTTGAAAAATAATATTCTCTTGTTTGATTCATACACAGGTGGTGGAAGAGCACTGGGCTTGGAGAAAAATTGAACTTTGCAAGGGATAGGCTAATGGAGAATTTCTTTTGGTCAGTGAGTCTAACATATCAGCCACAATTTGGATATAGTAGAATAATGTTAACAAAGGTCGGTGCAATATTAACAATAATAGATGATGTTTATGATGTATATGGCACTTTGGATGAACTTGAGATCAATGCAATGGATCAGCTTCCAAATTATATGAAGATATGTTTCCTTGTTCTCTACAATTCCGTCGATGAAATGGCTTTAGATCCCCTTAAGGAACAAGGATTTCACATCATTCGATACCTTAAAAAAGCTGTATGGACTTTATCTGACTTGTAAATCCATCATTGTTTGTCGTTAACATTTTCTTGCTAAATACATGATCTAATTCATTGTCCCACTATAATTGTTTTAGTGGGCAGATTTATGTAGATCTTATCTGTTGGAGGCAAAGTGGTACTACGGTGAATATACACCAAACCTTGAAGAATACATTAAGAATGCATGGATTTCAATATCAGGACCAATTATACTAATGCGTGCTTATTTTATTGTCACAAATCCAATAACAAAGGAAGGCTTGGATTGCTTGGAAGAGTGCCCCAAAATAATCCACTAGGTCATCAATGATTTTACGACTTACAAATGATTGTGGAACATCTGCAGTAAGCTAATCACACTATCCTAAGAATTTTATTAAGAATACTTTTGACTACTTCACACAAACATAGCCTAACAACATTTTCTTTTCTTTTTTCCTTTCTTTCTTTTTTGGAAACTCAGGATGAGTTAAAGAGAGGTGATGTTCCTAAGTCAATCCAATGTTTTATGAATGAAACTGGCGCTAGTGAAATAGATGCTCATGAGTACATAAAGTCTTTGATTAGTGCAGCATGGAAGAAGATGAATGAAGAACGAGTTGTGAATTCTCTTTACTGTCAAAAATTTATTGAAATTGCAATGAACCTTGTAAGGATGGGTCACTGCATGTACCAGCACGAAGATGGGTTTGGTGTTGCGGACTACAAAACTAAAGATAGTGTATTAATATGATCATTACTTATTCAACCCATTCCTCTGATCGGAAAGTCTCATGAAAATTCAAATAAATAAACTAAACTTGAACCTCAAATAAGTGAAGTCTTTACGAAACCTCAATCAACATCTTTGGGGAACTTTCTCAAAAAAAAAAAAAAATCTTTGGGGAACTTTTAAAATTAATTCTGCAATAATTCCTGGAGAATTAGTGTTCAAGTGACACACCATTAATTGAAAAGATATGTCTCTCTAATTTGTAACGCATCAAATAGTGTTAAATTGATGTTTTAAGAGCCGAATGATCATTTTAATTACTACAGAGTGCAATATGAAGTTTTTTTTAGAGGAAATTATGATCATTTTACTCTAAAGTGTATGCACTAGCATAAAACAATTCAATATATATAACAAAATTCAAGTTCTCGTGCTTCTAGTGCTATATATTTAGCACCAAATAATAGATCATGTTAGCTTTGTTTCCCCTTCCAAAAAAAAAAATGTTAGCTTTGTTTAATTGTTTTAAATATGTAATCACTACAAGAAAATAGTCTATTTGTGAGGGTAAAACACCCTCGCAAAATGTCAAATATCATCGCAAAAGTTTATTAGCAAGGACATATGACCCTCGATTGCTAAAAGGGATTTTACAACCATACCTTCGCAAATAATTAATTTATATGAGCAATTCACCATCATTACTAAATAAATATATCCTCACAAATATATTACCCAACAAAAAGAAATGTTGAAAACTTATTTTTAGAAAGAGGATGCAGATGCCTTTAACAACTATTTAACTAGTTAAATACGAATTTCAAATTGATGACATACATTTCAAAGGCAACTATTGGCATTGTTAGGACATATGTGTGTTCACTCGTTAAGAACATATGTCACTTATTTATGTAAATTGGTTAATCCTTTTGACAAAACGCACTCTACTTATAATTGGGTAGTTCTAGGTGTTTTTAATACTTCAAGAAACAAGGTTTCAAGATCAAGTGTTGAAGTCATCAAGTCTGTCCAAGAAAAAGCAAGCTGAAGTCCAAGTTCATTAATTCTCGACACCTGCTCGATAGCTACCTCGACACCTGCTATCTGTCGAGAATTACAAAATCAATTTTTCTGATTTGATTTTCTTGGGATCCGTGAATATGCTTTTGGGTCTTCTTTTCTTCTAACCCTAAACATATAAAAGGATTGTTTTAAGAGTCGTCAAATTGTACACAAGTTGCAAAAGCATTAAGCAATCTTTGTTCAAGCAAATTGTGATCAAAAGACGAAGTTCTTGACCTAGTTCATCTTCTCTGAAGAAGTTGCTGTGTATTTGCACCATAGGGTTTTGTAACCAAGCATCTTCCTGATCTTCATCATATAGGATGAACTGAAGAACTTTACAGCCAACCTCTCCTTCTTAGTTGGTGTTTGAAGTCGCATACTGGGATCCACGCATTGGTTAGTCACGTACTTGGGAGCCGTGCATCAAAGGTGGAAATTGTCACTACAGATCAAGTCCAATTAGGTATTGGGGTAAGGGTTCAACTGTAGGTTGGTAAGGTACTTGGGATTCCTTTACATGTAACCACTTGATTTGATAATAGTCGAGTTTCGGGAGTGGTGACCTGAAAATCACTCGGTGGGGTTTTTGCCGTTAGGGTTTTCCCCATTCATAAACAAATCACCGTGTTATTTATTTTTCGCTGCATATTTAGTATTTGGTGATTTGTTTGTGCTTCCACGTATTTGCATGTTAAATTGATTAATTAATAACTTGGCTAATTAATTAATTGATTTAATCACAAGGGGTCATTCAGTTTGTGGCCTATCAAATGGTATCAGAGCAGGCACACTCTGATTAGGTTTAATTTTTGCTGTGTTGATCCATTAACCCCTGTTTGTCATGGATAGAGGACAGTCATTATTCATACCTCCTTTATTTGATGGCACTAACTATGCATACTGGAAAGTACGCATGAGAGCGTTCTTGCAGTCTTTAGATGAGAAGGTGTGGCAAGCTGTAGAGATTGGCTGGACTAAGCCAAAAGAAGAACCGGCCGATTGGGATGATGCTAAGACCAAGGCGGCCAACTTCAACAGCAGAGCGCTAAATGCCCTATTTAGCGCAGTCACCAATAAGGAGTTCAAAAAGATATCTTCAACTGAAACTGCTAAGAAGGCTTGGACCATCCTCCAGACAACCTATGAAGGAACAAAGGCTGTCAAAGATTCAAAGTTTCAGAGGCTCACTACAAACTTTGAAGAAATTAAGATGGAGGAGGATGAGTCGTTTGATGAGTTCTATGTCAAGCTCAATGACATAGTGAACTCAGCCTTCAATCTTGGGGAAACCATCCCTGAACCCAAGATTGTAAGAAAGGTGCTCAGATCTCTACCTGAGAGATTCCATGCCAAGATTACGGCGATAGAGGAATCAAAGGACATTGACAAGATTCCTTTGACTGAGTTGGTTGGAAACTTGCAAACCTATGAGAAGCTTTACAAGCTCTCTGAGAAGCATGAGAAATTATATAGGCTGGCCACCAAGAAGCTCAGCGATGTGGAACTTGATCGTGAAGAGTTGTCCACAAAGTTTGATGAGGCAAATCAAACTATTGGAGCACTGAGATTTGAGAACAACTTTTTGGCTGAGAAGACCAAGAAGCTTGAAGCGGAGCTGTTTCAAGTTAGAGCTCAACTGGAGAGGACTTCAAGTGCAAAACTTGATGAAATGCTTAGTAATCAGAAATCTGTTTCGGATCGAACTGGCTTGGGGTATGGTCTTTCTTTCTCTAATACTGCTTCTACTAGCAATACTATTTTTGTTACTCCTGCTAATAACACTGAAATTGAGAACATTGGTGTTAAAACTGAATTAGCTAGTGAGAACTTAGACAAGGGTAAATCTATCTTAGGAGCACCCCCTAAGCAAGATAAGAAAAATGCTAAAAACCCTAGAGCTAAGAAGGCTAACTCTCAAAAGCCTAAACAAAAGAAGCAGCATCTCTGTCATCATTGTGGAGCTACCGGTCATACTCGACCAAATTGCTATAAGTGGTTAGCCACTCAACAGAGCAATGGCATGAAAGCATCTGGAAGCCAAAATCAGCTTCAATCCTCTCTTGCTCCTCTTGGAGATCTTCTAAAAGCCCTTATGTTCCTTTCGAACTTAAACGGTCTCAATTCTTCCCCCTCACCGCCGGTTCAAGGGTTCAATCAAAGGAAAGGTTCTTCCAAGGTGTGGAAGAAAATGACTCTAAGTGATTTCATCACTTTCTTTTCCCTTCTTGTTTTTCTTGTTTGTTGCATTGCTTGTGTGTTTTGCATTTTTGCTAAGTCAGTCTAGTTTTTGCTTTGCTTTGATAACATGTTTTTGTTTGTTCATTTTCAGTTTTGTTTATTTTGTTTTTGATATAAAAATTAAAAAAAAATTGAAAAATTGAAAAATACAAAAACAGTGTGTGTTTTGTGTACTTTGGTATTTGTGTACCTTGGATGGCCAATGAAACAAAGTTTTCTAAACTTTGTATCTCTTGTAGCTTAGATGAGCATTTCTATGCACAATTAAGCAAGTGGGCTTTGTGGCTCTTGTTTGTGATGAGTAAGATTAAGTTATCTCTTAAACTTAATACTCATATCACTCTTTTTGACGGGTAGGACTAGAAAATCCTAAGAGAAAGGCATAAATGACCACCTCACCACTGTTGCCTGCCAATCACAGTATGACACATGTATGCTTCGACATAGCAAAAGTGTAGTGTCATAGACACCTGTATGCTTAGGCATAGCAAAAGTGCAGTGTCAAAGACATCCATATGCTTCGGCATAACAAAAGTGCAATGTCTATGCTTAACATGTTTGGTATTTCTTTTCTCTCTTTTTATGCCCATGCATGATATGCTTAAAAGAAAATATGCAAAGAAGATATAAAGCTAAAAGATTAAAATACTTTAAATATGATTGCAAGCGTGTTTTCTAGGAGATGTGGGAGTCATAGGATGTACCTCAAAGGTTATAGTCCCCATCAAGCAGTTATGATTGTGTGTGAGTTAAAGTTATTTTCTCATATCTCAGATCATCATAACATGTATACACATATGCAATCTTGCGATGTTTTTCACACACAACATGCAATATTCTTTACTACTCTTGATACATGTGCAGGTACAATGTGATTTGGCCATCACAAGTGTTTACATGTGCTAATGTATGCTCACTAAACTGTCTTGACTTGTTTTTGAAATATAAAATTGGTTAGACTTGTTTAGTGTGTGTGTGTGTGTGTGTTTTTAAGGATCCATGTGCTAAATTTCTTGTTGAGAGATGATTTTGAGAGCTTTATATGTTGAATGGATCATTGATTGAGGTGCTTGTTGGATTGCATTCATGTCTGTGTTTTTCACTTCTCAAAAAACTACTTTTCATTGATGTCTCAACACTTCCTCGACACCTGGTCATCTATCGAGCTTCTCATGCCTTTTCTAATCACAATCTCGACACCTGTCTCGACACCTGGTGGATCGATCGAGAAATCTTCTGTCTTCTCAATACCTTGTCGATCGATCGAGCTTCTGATCTCTGAAATTGGTCTTGTACCTTGACACCTCTCAACACCTAAAGCTATCAAAGGCAAAATTCTCGACACCTTCCTCGACAGCTTCCTCGATACCTCTCGACACCTCAGTTGTCGAGAATTACTGAGGTGTCTATAAAATGGCCTGTCGTGATTTTTCACTCATTTTCTCGATCTCTCTCGATCTGTCCGACGGCTTTTCACCTCCCAACCAAGTTTCTCTCACTCAAATCCTCAAATCCTCTTCAGTTTCGGTCTTCCCTTGCTTCAATCACTTGGTAAGATCATTTTTTCCTTCCTTTTTCATGCATTGCATGTTTTGAAACCTAGGTTTTGGGATTTTTGGAAATTTTTGGAGTTTTTCAAAATTGATGAGTTTTCTTGAAATTTTGGGTTGGGTTTTCAATTAAATGTTTTCAAAATGTCATACATTGCATTCCATGTGCATTAAAATGATATTTACATACATTTAGATGTGTGCTTTATGTTTGTGTGCTGATAGGATTGGATTGGGATGAGCCCATGATGACTTTTGATTTGCATGTCACATGCTCATGCATTCCCATGCATACGTACTTTTTGTTCAATATATTTGATCTATTTGAACTGTATTGGGACTTTCCTGATTGTCTCCCTCTCTATCTCTTTCTCATTCTTTTACGTTAGTAGCATCTATGGCACCCAAACATAAATCCACTCCTGCTCGGAACCCTCTGCGTTCTGGAGTTTCCTCTTCTTCTGGCTCTGCTCCTCTTATCCTTCGGTTCCGTGATAGAGATGCCCACAATGCATTTTCGGAGAACTTTTCTCGACGAGGTGTTCATTCGGAACGCCAAGTCATTCTAGCGAACTTCCCTGACACTGACCTTCCCTCTGTCATTCACAGTAGGGGATGGGAGTCACTGTGTGACGTCCCAGTCACTTGCCCTCTCGTACTGATACAGGAGTTTTACTCCAACATGCACGGGATTGATCGTTCAGTACCTCTCTTTTTCACTCGCGTTCGAGGTACACGCATTCCTGTCACATCGCAGCTAGTTGCGGATGTGCTTAGGGTACCTAGGATAGATTTTCCTGATTACCCTTCCTGTGAGCGTCTGAGGACTGTGTCCAAAGATGAGCTCATCCCTGCCTTCTGTCAGCGTCCTTCTGATTGGGGTGAGCATCAGTACAAATCATGTAGGCCTTTTGCTAAAGATCCTAGATTTCTTAACATGGTGATGACCTTTGTACTCCATCCACTTTCTCACTACAACTCTATCACAGAGCCTTGTGCTCAATTTTTGCTATCACTTCTAGAGCATTTTACTATAGATTTTCCTTCTCATTTCATCCTGTCTATCATAGATGTCCATCTAGATTCGGCGTTCCGTGATAAGCTCATCTTTCCTTCCGCTATCACGGGGATCTTACGCCATTTTTCTATCCTTTTTCCAGTGTCCGACCACTTCACTCACATCTGTGCCATAGATGCCACTACCATAAAACGTAGTGAGGCTCAGTTTAGGTCGCGACAGACGGATTCCACTCCTCCCTCCCGTTCGGCTCCGTCCAGATCAACTCCATCCAGATCCACTCCATCTACATCTGCTCCTTCTTCCTCTACGGGCGATGTATCTCTAGGAGACATTATGGCGCAGCTGCAGCGCATGGACACTCGTCTTGATACACTCTCTGCTGAGTTGTATCAAGTGAATGTTCGTGTTGGTTGTATTGCACGACGGCAGGCGACCATAGGTGGTTTTGCTCTAGAGGCTACTCCTTCACCACCTACTCCAGCAGCTTCAGATTCTGAGGATAAGGATGATGCTGATGATGATGATGATGAGGATGCTAGCTCTACTGATGAGATGTCTACATGACACTCTACCCTTTGTCACTCGTGACAAAAAGGGGGAGTCGTTTTGGTTTATGAAAGTAGTCATCTTAAGGGGAGAGTTAGTATAGGACATTTTGATAGGGGGAGTGTTGATATTTTTGAGGGATGTAGTGAGGCCTTGATGTATCTTTTCTTTTCTATTCTTTATAGATACATTGATCTTGTATATGAGGTCTTTTGACCAGTTTTACATACATTGTACTTATTTTCTATATATGTGGATGTATATTTCTTTCACCTCTCTCTTCATGTGTTGTTTCTTCTCTATCTTTATACACATGTTCTTTATACTTGTATGCAATCTATTATTTCTGTTTCACACAAGATGCCTTAATGAGTTTTGTTTAAAGTGTTTCAGAAATACAGGTTGTCAAAGTCTACTTGCCATAAACTCTCTTCTTGCAAAGTTTTTCAAGAGTTTGTGTTAGGATAGATTTTATTGTATTCAACAAGTGAATATGAGTTGAGTGATTTATGACTTCTCTAATATGTTCATTTGTTTGTTGTGGTTTTGTCACGGATTGCCAAAGGGGGAGATTGTTAGGACATATGTGTGTTCACTCGTTAAGAACATATGTCACTTATTTATGTAAATTGGCTAATCCTTTTGACAAAACGCACTCAACTTGTAATTGGGTAGTTCTAGGTGTTTTTAATACTTCAAGAAACAAGGTTTCAAGATCAAGTGTTGAAGTCATCAAGTCTGTCCAAGAAAAAGCAAGCTGAAGTGCAAGTTCATTAATTCTCGACACCTGCTCGATAGCTACCTCGACACCTGCTATCTGTCGAGAATTACAAAATTAGTTTTTCTGATTTGATTTTCTTGGGATCTGTGAATATGCTTTTGGGCCTTCTTTTCTTCTAACCCTAAACATATAAAATGATTGTTTTAAGAGTCGTCAAATTGTACACAAGTTGCAAAAGTATTGAGCAATTTTTGTTCAAGCAAATTGTGATCAAAAGACGAAGTTCTTGACCTAGTTCGTCTTCTCTGAAGAAGTTACTGTGTATTTGCACCATAGGGTTTTGTAACCAAGCATCTTCCTGATCTTCATCGTATAGGATGAACTGAAGAACTTTGCAGCCAACCTCTCCTTCTTAGTTGGTGTTTGAAGTCGCGTACTGGGATCCGCGCATTAGTTAGTCACGTACTTGGGAGCAGTGCATCAAAGGTGGAAATTGTCACTACAGATCAAGTCCAATTGGGTATTGGGATAAAGGGTTCAACTATAGGTTGGTAAGGTACTTGGGATTCCTTTACTTGTAACCGCTTGATTTGATAATAGTGGAGTTTCGGGAGTGATAACCTGAAAATCACCCGGTGGGGTTTTTGCCGTTAGGATTTTCCCCATTCATAAACAAATCACCGTGTTATTTATTTTCCGCTGCATATTTAGTATTTGGTGATTTGTTTGTGCTTCCACGTATTTGCATGTTAAATTAATTAATTAATAACTTGGCTAATTAATTAATTGGTTTAATCACAAGGGGTCATTCAGTTTGTGGCCTATCAGGCATCACTAAAAACTATTTGTGGAAGGGTCTTTATGCCCTCATGATTAGTTATTTGCAAATTTCAAAATAATAAATAATTTTTTAACAACAAATAATGGCATGCTGAAATTAAAAGGCCCTCACAAATAACTATTGGCAACGTGATATAAAATTTAAACAACTAGAATCATGATAAAAACCTACTTACAGTTATCAGTTTTTGAAAGATGGGATCAATGAAGGAACTGGCAAGTATGTTAGCTCAATTGGAAATCCGTGCAAATTCTTAATCTAAGTGGTTCAAACAGACAGTAGTACTAGTGTGGCAGCCATTGGTGCAGAACGAGTTGGTGTTAGAATATCACCAGCAATCGATCACCTTGAGGCCATATACTCTGACCCACTTGGCTATAGGCTTGGCAGTCATTGATAGACTTGAAACTCACTTAACTTCATGTGACTCAGCCTCGATACACAGCTAATGGCCAAACAGAATCAGGCAGACCTGGAAGTGAAGAAGAGGAAGCTCACCCAATGAGTACCTTGAGAAAAGCTTATCACGGAACCTTTATCGATCTGTAGTGATGGCTTCACTCGGAAGAGCTAGGAATGCAAGCTTTAGCTCAAGATGATTCTGATTTGGTATCCTATGGTCACCTTTTTATCTCAAACCCAGGCTTGGTCTTCAGGTTTAAGATCAATGCACCCCTAAATAAGTACATTAGAAAACTTTCTATACTGCCAGGCCCAGGATCCAATTGTTGGGTTCACAAAGTACCCATTTCTTTTTTCTTTTTCTTTTTTTTGATACACAAACTACCCATTTCTGAATAAGGGAAGACAGGAGCCATTTTCCTGCATGTGATAGGAATATTAAACTAATAATTGCATATGTTACTCTAATAATTGCCTACAGGTACGTACTAGCATGTTTTGTTTTGGGCTTAAAACTTTATTATCGTTGTTGAGAGATAATAGTTAATTAACATAAGCAATTTTATGTACTCCTAGTCTTTTTTTTTTTTTTTTTTTTTTTTTTTTTTGAGAAACATGTACTCCTAGTCAGTACGACCAAATTCCAGAAACAAACTTGATGAGTGAATGATGTGTGTTTCATATACAGTTAGGAAATTTGAATAATTTGATAGGGATTTACTAATATATGCTCTTAGAGTATACATTAGTAAACCATTTTAAGAAACTTTTTATCGAAAAACAAAAAAGTAATTAACTGTTTTGACAGCTTTTTCAATTGTCTATAAAAACTTTCCCAAAATGGATGGTTAATATGTACCCTAAGGCACACATTAACCAGACCCAATTTAATATAGCAAGCCACCATATGAGATGGGATGGTGTCTAATTAGGGGCAGAGCCAGGATTTGATAATGTGCTTTCCAAAAAAAGGAATAAACCAACATTATAGGTAGATTATTGATTCAATTTATCTTTTGAATAAATTTTGTTGTTCTTTTATTTTATATATAAATTAATTTTTAGCATTTTGAATTTTAGGTAGATATCATTCTTTCAAAAACAAAAACAAAATGTATAAAACTCAATAAAAAAATGGTCATACAAAATTAAGAATTTTAAAGACTTAAATTTTTTTACTAAAAAAATGAATGAAAATTATATCTATACGTACTAAGCTTGCTATATACATTAAATTGCTCAAATCAAGCTTGCTATATACGTACTAAGCTAGTGGTGCTTTTGGGTACCCAGATGTTGTTTTGCATAGGGTCTAAAATAGGATTGAGAAGAACATTGTTTCATCTAAGAAGAGAATAATGTATGCTTGCACCATTGCAACGTATACGTTGTTCGTCCCTGATGGGACGTTATCCATAATTCAAAAACTAATCTTATTGCCAAATTACCAGACCACTTGAATAAAATGTGCATAAAGAGAAACTCTAAACTTAAAAACCCCTAGAAATCACACATATTTTAGAATCAAAAAGGAAAAAGAGGAAAAAAAGAAAATGAGCAACTATTGAGCAACTATTGGGGATGTTTTAACATAGATTTTGTTAGTAAATTAAGTAGGGTTATAAAGTGGTTGCTCAAAGATGATTTCAAGTGTAGGATTTGATTCCCTTTTATATAGGTGTTCGAAACAAGGACAATTGCACGCCATATACAAGACAACGTACACTATTTTAAGGGCAGCGTGCCAGTTTTTTAAGTGCATTAAGGCCCATTTAGAATTGGGTAGCCTATGTTTTGTAATTTGTGACACAAGGGTTGACTTTAGGAACTATTTTTAAATTTTATGGCGATGCTCGAATAAAATTTTAGTAGTTATATGCATCAAGTTAGACACTTGCATGCAACTTTGGCTCCCCTTCATCAAATCAGCCCAAAATATTTATCCGAATCCTTGTGCTCCTTATTGTCTGCGCTGTCATACTGTTATGGTTGATGATGTCTGATGTTTGAATAGCAGAAATCCTCCTCTATTTTCTTCTTCTTCTTCTTCTTCTGTTTCTCCACCAGCTTGCTACAATCCTCTCTATCCTCTGTATTATTTTCTTCTTTCTTCTGCTTCAATTTCTCCTCCAGCTCACTGCCTTCTTGTTTTCTCCAGAGGTTTTTTACCTTTCCTATATCTACTTTTAAGCTTTTGGTAAAAAATGTCACATATGAGACTTTTACTATTTTGTTTTGTCCAGGAGAAATCTACTCAACATGTGGGATTCACTTCTCCACATATTTCTTTTTCCTACCTTTTATCTATTTTATTTTTCTTTATATATATATATATATATATATTGAGGTGTGATAGGAATCTAACACTTTGTTTGGTTTGAGAAGAAGAGGAGGGAAAGGAAAAAATATTAAATCCTTTATGCTGTTTGGATAGCATGATAGAAAAGGAAATAATCTAAATTTGTTAAGAAATCTATCACTTAGGCCCACATTTTTCCCTTCCCCCTTGATTCATTTTCTTTCCTCTTCCATTCTCTTCCTTCAAACCAAATATATTATTTAGTTAGATATTTGAATTATAGCTTAAAAAATAGATATTTGAATTTACATTTTTTAAAAGCTCTTAAATAAAAAAAAGTGGGGCTCTAATTTATAATTAAATTAAATATAATATATATATATATATAGCAATAATCTCAAATGGTACCGAAATATATAATTTCTTTATTATTTTTACTAAATTAAAATGACCTCTGTACAAAATTAAAACCTTTGTTCCGGCCCCTACCCCCCAGCTCAAATTCTAGTTCCATCCCTACTCAAAATGGAATTGTGAGAGAAAAGAGTTGAAAATGAAAAGTGGTGAAAACTTTAAAAAATAAAAGTTTTTATTCAATGGTTGATATTAAAAGTAAGTTTTTGAACCTTTAGTCTTGGCTATCAAAAGTGATATTGTATGTTGCAATAGGACTATTGCACTGGATCTCAATCTCCTAGAAATAGGAAGTCTAAAGAAACATTTCTCTTCTGGTTTAAAATGGCAGCCCAAGTCTAAACCAACAGTAGCAAAACTAATTAGTTGGACTCTAGGATAGTTATTATTATTATGATTATTAGCACAGATTTCTTTTTGTAGCACCTCTTCACTCTTCACTTAACTATTGTGAACTCTTTCATCCACATCCTTCCAAATTTTATAGATGGTAACTTGCCATATGTAAACTTGCATATAGTTTGTCATAAACCATTACCCTATAACGTATTTACCGGCCAATCCAGCTCAGCATCCCATCCACTTATAGGTCTCAAATTCTTTGGGTAACAAAGAACTCATAAAATAAATGGTTTCAATACTTCTTTTATAGAATTCAAATTGAATATGGATCCATTATGTTAAAGATATCAAGTTTGTTATGTGCTTATATATAATGGTATACAAGAGGCAAAAATATATTGTAAAGTCCAATTGCGGATACACAAACTCATATAGCTCCTGTAAATACCCTTTTTAGGGTTCTCTGTAGCACACTTGGAAATAAAATAAAGATATAACCGCAAAACACTTTCTTCAAGGACATAAATCATTAGGAGAAACCATGTAACTCCTTTGCTCTCTCTCTCTCTCTCTCTCTCTCTCTCTCTCTCTCTACAACACGAGCATCATGAAATCAATGTCATAGGTTAAATCCTATCTTATCTGAAAGTTCAATATGGGTATGAAACACCCTTGAACGTTTAGACCCCAAATAATAAAATCACCAATTCAAGCTTTATATCAAACAACTAATGTGCGGAACATGATAACAAACTTATAACAGAATTGATAAACAATCTAAGCCAAATATAAATACATCCACAGCAGTAAATATAAGGCAAAGATAAAGGGAAAGAAGAAGCAAACACACGGACAACACACGATTTGTTATCGAAGAGGAAACCGAAGTCCTCGGCATAAAACCTCTCCGCCGCCCTCCAAGCGGTGATAAAATCCACTAAAGAATATAGTTGGAATACATGAACAGCAGAAGACCCTCCAAGCTTCTTGCTCCAACGAGGTTACGCCGAACCTATTTCTTCTTTAACTTCCCGGATTCTGCTACTTGACCATAGCATCAACCAATGTATATTGGTTCCTTCCCAAACTGCTTCCCCAAGCACCAAATGGACCTTCTCACAAACGTGGGTGTGGTGAGATAAGGATTTGGTAAAAGACCTCTCAAGGGTATGACAATGGAGAGGAAGAGAGTAGAGGAATTTGTAGAGTCTCTAAGGTAAAGATTGGGGATGAGGCAATCTTGTTTTTCTCTAGGTTTCTCTCACAAAATACTCTCTAGAAGCTCCCTCAATTTAGTGGGTATAAGGGTGTATATATAGTAGGGTGAGAAGGGAATGCAAAACGTCAGTTTTTGCCAAACAGGGTTAACTCGCGGCTTGACCTCGCGGCTTGTCCAAGTCGCGAGTTCCAGTCGCGACGTAACGGCCTGGCCAACCTGGAACTTTTGTCCTGTAGCGTGACAGCTGGCGCGACCCTTCAGCTTCCCAGTGTGCCTCTCACGTGCCAGAGTTTAGCGGCTTGCCAGTCGCGACACACCCGCGAGTCCTAGCCGCGAATCTCTGTTTTTCTTGCACACTCTTGAGCTTTTCTTCACATCTTCTCACACACTACCCTTACAATTTTCCCACCTAAATACAGGGTTACTAAGTGCTAAATTACAAGCAAATTGGTCACGGAATAAAGCCAATTAGATGGTTGATTAAATTCAACCTTACAATCTCCCCCTTTGGCTATTCCGTGACAAAACCCTAAAACAAACTCTAGACTTAATGCGTAAGTTGGGAACAATTGGAAAACTCACTCACACCTAACTCTAGAATCTGTAAAGCTCTTGAACATATGAATAAGTAACTCCTGAAACACAATAACATAACAATATCATTGTATGCAGAAAACTTAATAAGCATATGGAGCAAAATAAGCATGATCAAGCAAAAATGAACATAAGCACAAAAGCAATAATTCATGGCAAGATCAACAACAGTAGTCACTTAGGCAAAAGTGATTACTATGTTCATTCACACAGGAAATGAACATCCGGACATGCAAATCTGATAAACTCAATTGAAGAGAATCATTTGCAAGTCCAACACTCAACCAATGCATACAAACATATATGCATCTAGGAACAATCCTACAAGGGCACAAGAGTGTTGTACTTAAGATAATGCAAGGCATTAACAAGTACCAAAATACAAAGCATAAAGGCTGCATAAGCAACGATTTGCAAATACATGACACAAACCATAAAAGCCTACAAATATGCATAAGTGCAAGAAACAACCCTCAAAGCTTACAAAAGCAACAATGGGTACAGACCAAGCATAAAAAGACAATGCTAAAACAAAAACTGAATAACATCATTATATATAAGAAATCACCAAAGATTCACATGTTGAGAGTAAAAAAAAAACTTAAACCAGTGTATTAAGCAAAAACACATATCTAAACAAAAACACATATTTTAACTCCCCCTCAAACCAGGCACTCCCCCTCAAGAGCTGCCTCAAAAATTCTCCCCCTTTTTGACCGGAATGGCCAAAGGGTTAGTGATCCTGACTGGTATGAATGCCAAGGAAGTCAATACCGTACCGTACCGGCCGGTACGGCTGGTATTTACCGTTCCGGCCAGTGCACCGGTACAGGTAGACTCCCTGTTTCGTACCGGAAAAAATACCGGCCGTACCGGCCGCATACCGGCTGTACCGGACAAATCCGGATGTTTCGGCCGGTAAATGGATACCAGGCCGAAACATGATAAGTCTCATTTGTAAGGAAAGAAAAAAGAGAAGAAGGAGAAAAGGAAGAAGACGACGACAAAGCAAGGGAGGCGCCACGAAGCAAAATCAGATCCACACCAATCCAACAATATTACTGAAATCGAAACCAAACAAATCTCACAAATGAACAACAAAACCCCCACACCAATCCAACAATATAACTGAAATTGGCACCAAAGAAAACCCACAAATGACTAACAAAACCTAGCAAAAGAAGGACCCACCCCAATCCAACAACATCACCGAAATCGGAACCAAATCGGAACTACTGAAATCAAAACCAAATTGGAACCAAATCGGAACCACCCAAATCAGACCCACGCCACCGCGCCTCCATCACAGGACCCACCAAATCGCGCCCCTAGAGAAACGCAACAACCTCACCACGCCATCGAATCGCCGATCTAGAAACCTGGAAACCTCCACCTCAACTGCCACGCCGATTGCCAATCTAGAAACCAAAAACCTCCATGCCACCGTCAGACCCACTTTGGACCCATGACCAACGTAAATGACTTAATACCTCTCTTTATTTTGCTGAACACTCTTCTTCTCTATCCGTCTCTAGTCTCCACTTCTCTATAAATGACTTGACTTTCTCTGCTTTGTATTTCTTTTTGAAGTTTCCTAAGGCTTTCCACGTGACTACTGACACTAGCATTGAAAATACTCAAAACTTTTAATTTTTGAATAAAAGATGAGCTGAATCCATTACTTTTTTTACAGCTTTGGCCTTTGTATTAAAAAAATAAAAAAATAAAAACTTTGTCCTTTGAGCCCAATGTAATGTGACATAATAATTTTCCGACATAATGAACGTGTATTTCTGATTGCCTTTTTATTGCAACAAATTTATATTTAGAACCATGTTAATATTACAACATTTTAAACAATTTTTGTCATAATTTATTGTATAAGGAGTTGTGAGTGATGAAAATGTGAACCCACATACACCCACAATTTTTTTCACCTCACACAACTTATCATATAACAAATTATGATAAAAGTTGTGTGAAATATTATAATACTAATATTGCTATAATAATTAAAGTTATTTTTTTTTTTTTTGGAAATAGATATACTTATACTTATAATTATAAATTTTTAAATAATTATTTTAATTTTTAAATTATTAGATGATTTAAATATTTTATTTTATTTGGGGTAAGTGTACTTCTCATTATTATATATTTATATGTTGATAACTCTATCAAAAAATATAAAAAATTGCCAAAGTGATATATTGAGTTATTAAAAATATACAAAGATATTAGAAATATAACTTTGTATATTGTATAAAATAGTAAAAAATAGCGGTAAATCCGAAACGGTACACCGGTATTGACTGGTATCCGAAATATATCGTACCGCTAGCCAAATCGGTACAGTCTCTGGTACGGTATTGACTTCCTTGATGAATGCTGTCAAACTTGGCAGAGAGTACATCAAGCTGGTCCTGCATTGCCGTCATCCTCTCAGTTTGTTGACTCTGAACATCTCGGATTGTATCAAGTCTCTCCAAGATGATTTGAAAGGCATCAGGAGGTACAGGTGATGAGGTGGAAGGTCTGCTCCTCTTGACTCTTACTCTAGGTGTGGAAACTGGTCCTGCACCTTCTGCTTCAGTCTCCATAGGATCACCTTCTTCATGGACACCCTCTTCTTCTTCACCTGGAAGACGACTCTGTATCCGTATGAGAGTAAATTTGTTGATGGCTGATAGAGGAGGCATGGGACTGATATCTTGTGGGATTGCACCACCCTTTTCTTTGAAAATTCTCATGAGAAGACTTGGAAACACCAGCTTGGGCCTCGAGGTAGTTTTAATTTCTTCTATGATAGTATCAAAAATGTGGGAACTGATGTCAATAAGGACGTTTTCCTTAAGTTCCATAAGAAAGATAGCTCTGGCATTTGTCAATGTAGTCATCTTCCTTATAGGGTACAGATTGTACATCATTATTGTTGTTAAACACCTCATGTCTTTAGGAAAGTCAGAAGTGTTGAGACACCTTTTTTCTAAAACCCCACCAATATTTTTCTGGACAGCTTCTAGGGAGACCATTCTATCCTTGTAGTTTGTGAATTCATACTCATCTAACCCCTCCAACCCTAAAACCTTATCAATGTCATGAGCATCTAGGGTAAACTCCTTTCTCCTTACCCAACAATTCAACTCCTCCTCCTTTATCACAACATTTGCATAGAATTCTCTGATTAGTGGTTCACACACTAAAGGTAAGTCACCCAGAAGTTTTTCCCAGCCTCTGCCTTCAAAGCATTTTGGAATGAATGTATCCCTCAAGTCATGTAAATCCATAAATCTCTCCTGGATAATGGTTCCCTTTACGAAGGAATCTCTGTATCTCTCAAAATGCTTGACTGACCTAAACAGGTTGTTGTCCATTTTCAATCTTTTATCAGCCTTCTTAGCAGGAGTCTTCTTCTTAGAGGATGTGGAAGCCATCTGTAAACACTCAGAAAAGTCCACAACAAGGACACAACACAATATGTGGAAGTATACTCAAATTAGTATTCATGTAGATATAAGGAAGAACAGAGTGTTGGGCAAAACACAAACCTAGAATAGTTGATGACAAAGAAATTTAGACATCACAAAAAAACACAGCTCAAACAAGTTCAGTCTGTAAGGATGAAACTGTCATGCAGACAGATGACAAACTATGTCACTGATACATAACCACATGAATGTGAAATGTGCAAGAAAAACTCTAGAGACAGAGCCACACACAAGATATGGTAACACATACACAGAACAGAGTGAACCATATAGACATAAGAACATACACATGGCAAACCCAAAATTTTTCATTTAGGGAAACATTATAGAGATACCAGGCACCGTATACCCAATGGATATAAACACTCAAAACAATTTTCAGATCATGAATGAGAAGGTGAAAGCATGAAATCTCATAATGGAGCAAACTCACAAGATTAATCATAATCAAGAGGGAACAAACCAAAACACCAACCCAGCATTTAAAGCATAAACATGTTCGAATACCTAAATAACAACCCAACAGTAAAACACATAGATTCAAGAACATTTCACTTAAATCATGAAATTGGAGTGAAAAACAAGAAAACCCATACCTTTTTCTCGAAGATTTATGCAGAAATGATGCAGAGATGAAGGATATTTGCAGTGAAACACGAACGGTTTGAGTGAGAGAGTGAAGAAGACAATGAACAGTCACTGATATTCGAGAGAAAAACTAGAAAAATTTTAAAAACTGTCTATATACAGGGTTACTAAGTGCTAAATTACAAGCAAATTGGTCACGGAATAAAGCCAATTAGATGGTTGATTAAATTCGACCTTACATTATCTATCCAAAAGAAAATCTTACACCATATTTAAAAGGGATAGCAAGCGCCTATAAAAAATTTGTTAATTAATAGAATATTTTAGAAAAAATATAATATCACATTTATGAGAGGACAAAACTTAAAAGCAATTAGTTCAAAATACTTCATAAACTTATTCACTCGATATTGCTGCTATAGAAGCACATTTAAGGCATGATATATGTGTCTTCTATCACATAATTTTAATTGTGAGCTAATTTCAAAGTGCCAAATTATAATCATTTGCACGTTTAGATTATTGCAACTTCATGTGCACATCATGCTAAGCTTTTAGGATGAGCAAGTTCTTCTAGAACTTGTATTTCTTCCACATATTTAAGGGTTCTTTTATTGTAAAGTACTCATTTTTCATAGAGATGTTGACTAGTAAAAATCATTGATTTTGCACGATCCTTCTAGGATACTTCGTTGTCATCCATAATAATATCTCCATGATTTAATATATCAACATGGATCTCATCAAGAATCCTTGATACATAATTACTTTATTAATTTGTATCCAAAATTAATAGACAAGTGTCACATATAAATTTAATAAGTTTAAGATAAAAATACATGTAATCTTATGTTTAGCAAGAAACCCATAAGATTATAATCCATTAACTAAACACTAAAACTTATAAGCATAAATCAATGTGATGACAAATAAATAGAATAATAAAATTATTAATTCTTGGGAAGAAAAACTTACTGTGAGTTGAGATCACTGCATAAATAGCTTTTAATGATTGAAGAACAAAAGAAGTATAACTTTCTTTCGAAATTAGATAGAGTCTCGTGCTGATAACATGTTGTGAAATAAGATAAAAAGATAAAACTAAGTGAGAAGAAAACTAGGAGTATATATAGATAAACTCTTGTATTCAAGTGATCATCCATAATCTTTAGTCGATATCACTTAGATCTATACAATTATAGTAAAACAATTCCACAAATATATAACCTTAGGATGTCTTTTGAGTTTAAGAGATAAGGCTACAATAATGAACACAATATACATCTCCCGTAGATATACATCTTTACATATTCCAAACTTTACACATTCCAAACTTTACATATTCTAAGTAAACCTTTCATTGCCCAATCAGACTTTATTTCTAACACGTAAAACGTTTTTCAAAACATGACAACCACCCCCCCCCCCAACGCACAACCATTTACCTCTTGTCTCTCCCTCTCTCAAACGACAAACGATGGTCATTCATTGGAGTTGTTGTCGCCATTGCTTGACATTTCTCCGATCTCACCAATCTCATGAGTTGAAGGCTTTTTCTTCTCATGATTTTGTTTGTTTGTTTGTTGTTTTATTTTTTTGCTTTTTGATCTGGCTTTTAGGTGGTGGTGGTTTACAGTGTGTTAAGTTTAGACCCTGGGAAAACACAATTTGTTTAACCTAATATATTAGCCAAGTTGTTACCACTACAACAAAATGTATTTTCAGTGACAAAAAAATTCGTCACTAGAAGTCCAGTTTTTCATCACTAAGGACCTTTAGTGACGTAATTGAACTTTTAGTGACGAAACTCATTTCGTCACTGTAGCCTCGTCACTAAAAGTCCTAGTGACGAAAAATTTCGTCACTAAAAGTTCGATTTGATTTTTTTTTTTTTTTTAACTTTTAGTGACGAAAACATTTCGTTACTAAATGTTTTCCTCAATAAAAACACTATTCAGTGACGAAAATATTTCGTCACTAAAACTATATTCAGGTACATATAGTGACGAAAAAATTCGTCACTAAAACTATTTTTAAGAAAATCCAGGCGCATATAGTGACGAAAATTTTCGTCACTAAAACCATTTCTTACAAAATTTAGCTATATTTAGTGACAAAATTTTCGTCACTAAATCAATTTTTTATTGCTATATTTGTGACGAAAAAATTCGTCACTAAAACTTATTTTCTGTTTTTTTTTTTTTCGTGGCTTTGATATTAACATGTAACCTGTCATTACATTATTAAAACCTCACATTTGAATAACACATTTATAAAAAAAGATCCATACATTCCACAAGTAAAAAATAAAACAAGTATTCAATTCAAACTTCATACATACAATAATTGTTTGCAATACATACAATAACTCTACCTAAACCCTATTTTAGAATTAATGGAAGATGTCCTCATATGTCTTCAAGTAATGCCAAAAATAAATCCCCTAAAAGCCACTAATAAGAAATCTGCACAAATATAAAAACAATACTTCGTTAAAATCGTAAAGTAAAAACATTAACTATGTTATAAGAAACATTTCTAACAATGCATTAAGAGTAACCACACCAATAAATTAAAATCACAACTCCTAATGTATAAGTTGTAAATAAAGTACTAACCAAAAAGTGTTTTAACTTGAAGTTGAACCACCCCAAAATCATCACCAAGGGTACCATTTTTAGCAGGGGCACCAAGGGTACCATTTTTAGCAGCACCTGCATGTTTCTTTGAAGCAGGCTCCTGAGACAAGAGAAGTTGACATCTTAATCAAACGTTGTTGTAGATGTGGCATGATAAGACAAAATAAAAATAGATATTGTCAAAGGAACTGCTCACATCATCAGAATCATCACTGGACTCAACATCTGAAGAATCATCACTAGACTCCTCCACAGGAGGCTTCTTCTTGTTTATTTTGACCTGATAAGCACAAATTGCAAATTTAGTAACCAAGGGTGCCATCAATAAAACCCAGCCCAAAAATAAATAAATAAATGATGTTCAATAATTAATACATGTTCACAAAAGTAGACACAAATCAACATAAGACAAATAGAATATAAATCCAAACATTGCAAGAAATGAGCACAAAATTTGTTAATAATGTCATATCATACTGTAATCACTTCGGACCATTCATGGAAATAAACAATTAACAATAACTGAAACATAAAATTCACATAGTTGACCTCTTCCTCAAACTCAAATGAAGAATCATCTTCTGAGCTACTGGAGCTACTGGTTTCCACTTTCTTCTTCTTTTGTGTCTTCACTTCAACCTTCTGCTTCACAACAGCCTGCTCTACACCCTCATCCCCCTTTTGCTTTTTTGCAACTTGCTTCTCTAGCTATTGTTCAGCTTCCCTCTTGCCTTCAAGAAGATCAAAAACCCAGAATTTCAAAACCACAGTAGAAGACACCACAAAAAACCAAGTGCAAAATATTATTTTTTTAAAAATGTAAAAAAAAAAAAAAAAAAATTTAATAAATGCATTACCACTCGAGTCCACAACCGTTCTTGCAAAATTAATAAAGGCATTGACCCCTTCAATATATGGATGGCTTAATTTGCCATCGGGTGTCTTACCTATTTTCATCCAACTTTTATCCATGTTTGACTACAATTACAAGATGAATGCTACTTTAGTAAAATAAGGACAACTCATGCATAATGTATGCTAACATCTAAGTCTATAAGCTACTTAGATAAAGTTTTATCTCATTCATTAATGCACAAGTCTATATTAATACTTAAACACTCCCAATATTAGTTTAAGCCACCTTATAACACCATGCAAGCCACCCGCTCGCTCCAACACAACAACCCACCACAAAACCAATTTCCAACATCACAAGTATAAAGTTTTACAAATATTTAAATCAAATAAAATAATATTCATTAAATCTAATCAAAAATACTCATTCACATTTGCAAGAAATAAAAAACACTCCCAATATGTATTTAACCCACCTTATAACACCATGCAAGCCACCTGCTTGCTCCAACACAACAACCCACCACAAACCAACATCACAAGTATAGAATTTTATAAGTTTTTAACTAGAATTTACTTACTTTGCTCAAACTAAGTTTACAACTTTCTAAAAAAATTCAAAGTTAACTTGTGTTCTTCACCTTGTTCCTCACAATTTCTTCAGCCACAAAAGAGAGAGAGCTGGAGATAAAAGAAAGATAACTTTTAGTTAGCTTTAGCCCACATACAAAAGAAAAAAAAAAGACTCATGAATAATCTTACATGGTATCCCCCAGCACAATGTTCATATAGTTAGGAAATGTAGGAACTAAGATCTCAAAGCTATAACATTAATAACATAGTCATTGCATAGTAATATTTGCATTGCCAATCTAATTTTTAAGTGATAAATTTCTTATTGGACTTCCAACTAAAAATGAACAAGTAAATAGATAGATGCAATGCCCAGTTCACATTTCTAGAACTTCTAAACCCTCTGCTTGTTTCCCAACAAAACCATTGAATGCTTCACAAATCACACTCTCTAGTTCACAAATTAAATATCACCCAAAACCCATTAAAACCAAAGCTTTCAATAGCTCTCCACTGGTGGTCGACTTTCCAGAGTCAACATGGCCAATGACCACAATGTTGATGTGAACCTTTTCCTTACCAATTATAAACTCTTAGAAGAAAACTACAAAAATGCAAAACTATCTTCAATCAATTTTGTACAAACAAAGCATCAAAATTAAGTCCTCCATACAACAGGAATAGAGTATAGAAAAAACAAATAGATGAAGTTGCCTTATCAAAGCTATGGTTGAACCACTATTATAAATCAAATGAAACTGATAAATAAAAACAAGATCAAACAACTTTTGACTGCAAAACTCACCACTTCCTATATAAACCTTCTGTCATGAACAAACCGCAAATATATTACCCACAATACATTATAATAATAATAATAAATGAATTACCCACTTTTTTTTTCTTTTCTCATACTTTCTCAGCAACCAAACACAATATAATTTAACCAAAAAAAAAAAAAGGGTGTCATCATCATGGTAATATTATCAAACAAAACAGAAACAAAAATGAAAAAGAAAAAGAAAGAGACCAGTTAGAGCGGAAGCGTCGCGAACTGAAGCGTCGCCGGAAGTGAAGCGTCGCGAACTGAAGCGTCGTGAACTGAAGGATGAAGCGTCGCCAACAGCGAACTGAATCGTCGCCAACGATCGCCGACTTGAAGCGTCGGCGAGCTAAATCAGTGATCTGAAGCGTCATCACTGGCCCAACGGCAAGCTGAATCGGCGTCGGTTGAGCGCAACGGCGAGCTGAAGCGTCACCCTTGTGCATATCGGCGATGGTGGAAGCTGAATCAGCGTCGGTTGAGCTCATCGACAACAGTGGAGAGCTCATCGGCGACGGTGGCTTGATCGGTTTGGGTTTTTTCTGTTGGCTCTTTTTTTTTTCTTTTTCTTTTTTGGGGTTGGCTCTTGGCTTGACCAAAATGGCTTTGGTTGAAATGTTTGTGGGTATTGAAATGTTTGTGGTTTAGCTGGGATTGAAATGGCTTTTAACTTTAAGTCTTTAGTGACAAATTTCAGTTTCGTCACTAAAGGCTGGGCTTTATTATGATTTTTAGAGACGAAATTCATATTTCGTCACTAAAAACATGTAAGTGCAAAACTATTATTATTTTTAGTGACGAATATTTTCGTCACTAATTCTTCCTTATAGTGACGAAATGATTTTCGTCACTAATACTATCCACAGCAATACCTACAGTGACGAAATATTTCGTCACTAAAAATTTCAACTTTTAGTGACGAAATATTTCGTCACTATAGATTAATTAAACTCGCGCCCAGGTTTTCCTCCATTGGCGCCCATTTTTCAAATCACAATAGTGACGAAATTTATTTTTCGTCACTAAATGTTATAATTTTTTTCATTATTAGTGATGAAATTCATATTTCATCACTAAAGCCATATTTTTAGCGACGAAAAATATTTCCTCACTAATTTTCATCACTAAAAATACATTTTGTTGTAGTGTACTTAGGTTAGATCTAGGTTAAACATTCATCACATGAAATAAACACAGCGAAAAAGTAAATAACACAAGATGTGATGACCCAAGAAAACCAATGAAACAACTCGTTTCAAGGTAAAAAACTTGGGAGAAACCATCCCAAGAGAACAATCCACTATATCAAGTTGAGATTTACAATCAAGAATACCAATTCATAGTAAATCTAACACAGTTACCAAACTAGGCTCTGAACTTCACAGACTTTCTTGATTTGGATCTGTTCTCACATGAACCACTTGTTCATGCTTTGATATTCAGTATTCTTAATAGCTAAAGGCCTGGCAGCAACTTTACTCCACCAATATTAGCAATATGGATTTGATCTCCGGTAGGTGCTTGTAGAGTTAAAAGATTACAGAACCTCACAGATCTCACAAGAGTAACTCTCAAGACTTGAAAAACGTGTATTAGGTTCTTTTTATGCCTATTAGTGTTGGACTCAAACCCTAAACGTTTCACAAGCTTTTAAGCTTCAATTAAAATTCTGCAGATCGCAGTTCGATCAGTTGAAGGCTTCTCTCAATCGGTTGAGCTTGACAGTTTTTCAATTTTTATTTATGCAGCTTGTCTGTTCTTGAATCTTGACTTGTATTAACTTGAGCAATGTCTAAACAATTCAAAGACCCTAAGATCTTATACTAGACATA
This sequence comes from Quercus ilex subsp. ballota, assembly GCA_032727855.1. Lineage (NCBI taxonomy): Eukaryota > Viridiplantae > Streptophyta > Magnoliopsida > Fagales > Fagaceae > Quercus > Quercus ilex. Next base: position 31,938,473 of record CM064916.1, on the reverse strand, counting down.
TTTTTGTTCTTGGTTTGCCAAAATACAATATATTTAGAACATAAACATTTATGACTAAATATTTAGAACCTAACACAATAGCACTTGTTTTGGTGGTGTTAGAGGTGGTAGCTTGGTGGTATTGATGGTTCAACGAGCTCGTTGTTGGGGTGTTAATGGGTTGAGGGTGTTGTGGGCTAATTGTGGTATTGGATTTGTTAGGTTGCATTTTCAAAAAAGGCGTAAATGCACTTTTAGTCCTTACAATTTGACCATAATTCTATTTTGGCTCCTACATTTTCATTTCACCACTTTTAGTCCCTAAACCAATTAACGCGTGTTATTTTCGTCTTTTCTGTCAGTCAACAGACAAAAAAACTGAGGTGACTAACGGAGGAGTTAAAATATTATTAAAAATCCACCGTGGCACTCATCACCCATGCCACATGGGTTTACCGCCCCTTTATTTCACACATGAACATCACTTCAACCACCTATGGTGCGTGTGCATTTTCTCTTTCTGTGAACCCCCAAATCAGTCCATCTTTTCTTTCTGTGAACCCTCGGTCAAACCACCTCTCTCTCGAACTGAGATAGCCATCAATATCTGTGAACCCTTGATCAAACCACCATAGCAAACAACATAAACCATCTCCCACAACCCAGAAATGCAAATACCCAAACCCATCCCCACCATTTGCAAATATACAAACCCATCCGAGATTTTCTTGTCGTGAATCCATCTCAATTTCTAAAGCCAAACCCAACTCCGTTTCTAATGCCAAACACAGAGATTTCTAAAGCGAAACCCAACCCCATTTTTCTTGAAATAGCAGAGAAAGAAAAGCAGTAAGAATAACAAAGAAAAGAAAAGCAATGAGACATCTGTCTCTGTGAACTGAAACCAAACACACAGGTATTAGCTCTCTCTCTCTCTCTCTCTCTCTCTCTCTCTCTCTCTCCTTATATATAGCTTTATATAATGTGTAGGGGCCACAATGTTGCTTTGTATATTGATTGTTTGGTTTTTGACTTTATTCTGTTTATGACTTTTGACTATTTGTTGGTTCCTGTCTAGGTATGTGTTTGTTTGTGGCTTCCAATGTGGTCTCTATTTTCCCCTACTGAAGATAGTGATATTTGCTAAACATTATTATATTTCAAAATGGCTTATTCTATGTCAATGTATATTGTCAAATATGTGTGGGAAAAGCATATTAGTGATGAATCGGTGATACTAAATTGGTGATGAAAAGCATATTGGTTTTTTCAATTCATCCTCTATTCCCCTTTTGAAGATAATATGCGTTTCTAATATTTTTATAATTCAAAACGGCTGAGATGGACTGTGGAATGATAAGTGCTGATTTGTTAAATAATGTTATATAATGTGTGCTATTTTGTTAACTAATGAGTGTTATCTTGGAATGTAGTCAGTATTATTTAAATGGTTTGTATGTGTTTTGCATGCAGCATGGATGACCTATTTAGTTTTTCTGTGCATCATGGTGGGTATCTTACTAGTAACCCTCAAAAATATGTGGAAGTTAAGTGGATGTAGTGGAAAATTGTGACCCTGATAGGTGGTCCAAGACAGAGATTGAGGGTATATGCAGGGACTTTGGATACACCTCTATGAGCAGGCTTTGGTATAAAATGCTTGGTAAGGATCAAGAGAGAGCTAATTTCCATTTGGTAGTTGATGATCATGATGCCATGTTCATGACAGATTTAGTGATGGGTGTTGATATTGTATTTTTTTTCCACCCTCGATTTGCATGCCGAACCCCGAAAAATCCAAAAATATCATTCTCTCCATGGGGCTGTGAGAACATCCAGAATGACGTGGCGCAACCCATTCGAACACCAAAGCACCCAAAGTGCCTTTTTCAGCTAAAATGACCAAAATGCCCCTGGCAAACTTAAGGTTGACCGAAGGTCAAACGAGGTCAAAACCCTCACAACATAACACTTTTCATAGTTCTACACCAAACCCAAGCTTTTCGGATATTTTTGACAACTTTGACCAAGTTGACCTAGAGTTAACTCTTGGCAGGCCCTAGAAACCCTAATTTTGACGGCCATCAAAACGGGTTGAAAGTAATGTCATTGTGAAGATTATCAAATTCTCAGTCCAATGACTATTCATGGGTCAAAATTGGAGTTAGAACGGCCGAGATATCACGAAAACCGAGTTAACACACTAATCGATGCACCGGTAACTTCTGGGAACCATAACTTTTGATCCGACCATTGGATTTTCAAGTTCCATACCTTTTCAGAAACAAGAAGTCACTATCTTTCCAGGGGTGCCAAGATCAAACCATTCTGAGACCTTTTGAAGTGGGCAGCCCTTGAAGGGTCACTGCCTCGTAAATTGTGCCGAGGCTATAAAAGGCCCCAGGCACCCTCCAGACCCAAAAAAAAAAAAAAAAAAAAAAAAAAAAAAAAAACTCCCTGGCCCCTTGATCTCTACCTGTAAGAATTCTGAGCTTTTCTCCTCTCTTCCAAACACAAAAAAACACATCAAAGCCTCTTGATTCTTCTCTTCACCAAAAATACAAGGTATTGTTCTTATACCCAATCTTCTTTTCTTTGGTTCTACACCTTGGATTTGGGGTTTAGCGGTGTGGATGTAGCTTTTTAGCTACTATCCACATCCCTAACTTTCTAAATCTTTTTTTGCATTTATCTTGCTCTTTTTGCCTTAATAATATGATTTATTGTTTTATCTAGCATGATTCTTGCTTTATCATGCTTTAGCATTCATTTTTTGCTTGTTTCCATAAGCTTCTATGTTTGTTCGTGTGCTAGTTGCCTTTTCTTCATGCTTTATGCTTTATGCTTTATGCTTTATCCCATGTTTAGATCCTTCTTTCTTATGTGTTGATGTTTGGGTCTGCATGCTCACAAGCTTGATATCATGTCTTCGGCTATGCCTTGCTTAGATCAACATGTTTGTATGCATGTTCTATGCTCCTATGCCTATGCCTTCACATGCTTTTATGCTTGGATTCGTGTTCTTCCATGCTTTTATGATTACATCCACATGCTTAGATGTACTTTTACATGCCTACATGCATATTTCCATGCTTATATATGTAGATTGGTTTGTTTACATGCTTAGATTGATGTTCTCTACATGCTTTATGCTATCCTCCATGTGCTTACGTGCTTCATGCCTTGTTTATGTGCTTAGGCCTAGACCTTGTTTGTCATGCCATGTGCTATTGTAGCCCTTTTGTTCCTTTTTATTGCATTTTCTTGTGTTTTGGCCTAATGGTTAGGACCCAATCTAGACCCTATGGTCTTTGTCATCGTCTATACACCAGGGCCCACATAAAAGGGTTTGGATCACCCCTATTTGCATGTCTATGCTTACTTGCTTCTACGCTTTATGCTTGTGTTAGCCTCTCTAGTTCTAGGCTTTGCCACACTTGACGCCTTTAGCAGGTTTGTGGCTATGTGGTTACACTTGACGCTCGTGAGGCCTTGTTTAGATGTAACCATTTGGGATGCATCACCATGATGCTGGTTGCTTTGTGCATACCTTTCCCCTTTTTCGCTCTGTGCGATGTTATGCTTGCCATGCTTGTTTGTGCCACCCGTTAGCTTTCTATGCATCTTTGCATGCTTGCTTACATGTTCATCCATGAGTCTTGCTTGCTAGTGTGCCGTCCATACTTCAACACAATAAAGTTATGGACATTTGATCCAAACCTACATTTGTCCCCGATGGACACCACCTTTTGTTTGCCTTTTGCCTTGTTTGCCTTCTCGCTTGTTTGCTTGCTTTCTTGTTTCTTTGCTTGCCATGTCTATCATGCTTATTTGCTTTATGCCTCTTTCACATGCCCTATGCATCTCTTTCTTTCCATTGCTTGTCTGCTGGATTCTTGTTCTTGCCTTTGCATGACACACATGGAGCAAGGATGCATGGAGCCAGGGCACGGTCTCCTAGGTGCAAGCAAAAAGGGCGAGGATGTAAGCATGTCAATATAAGCCAAGCGGCAATGTTCAGTAGTTTTAGGGGGCTAGCCTTTCTCATTTGGTTATGTACTCTTTAAAACTCCCTTCCTTCCTCCCTCTTTTCTCTCTTAGATGGGTTGTATTAGGTATATTATGCCATGTACCATTCGTCCTCATCTCTAGTGTATGGTGACCCCTATTTATTTTCCTGCATCTATATTTTGGGCCATGCTCTAGGGATGTAGGCATTTACTTTCCTGCTCTATGTGCTTGCATTGTGCATGATGTATGTATATATATACTTGCTCGCCCCTTTCGATGTGATTGTCACAGTCCATGTTACCTAAGGCAAAGCAATGCCTAATTTCTGCCGCGAAAGTAAGGTGACATGTCGCTGGATTTTCGCCGTGAAAATCTGGTACTTTGCCCGAGCGCCTTAGGAAAGCATAGATTGGGACCACACCCATTCAAAAGCCAAACCTCAAAGCCCCCCATGCATGCGAAGCCCCAAAAGCCAATACCAAAATCATGTTTTTACAACCAATCTCCAAAAATTAAGGTTTTATCAAAACAAAGGACTATCCTTGAACAGGCGTTGTGGGGTACCTAACACCTTCCCCACACATAACCAAACTTTCGGACTCAAGAATCAAGATTTTTTACCTTCCACATTAGATTAGGAAAAAAGACCTTTTTTCTTAGCCTAGGATTGGTAATAAAATCAACTAGAAACAGGTGGCCAATCACACCTTAGAAAAACCCAATGATTGGTGGCAACTTCACCTACCTTTGGTAATCCCTTAAAATTTGGCCAAGATTCCTCCCACACTGCCTAAGGTAGACAAATACCTTCCTCCACCGAGAGAGAGAGCACCCGAAACTCCGCGTGAACCACACCAAGCACACCAACCAATCGAGAAGGGCCTCCAACGGGCCCTGCGTGCGTGGGAGCGTCGCCACGGCAGGTGGTCGAACAAAGGCCCGACAACAGCAGTTTTTTGCTCCGATTGAGGCCGAGCATCAACAATGGGTCATGAAGAGATTCATGTGTTTGTAAAGCACCCAATGGATGATCCTATACTAGTGGGTGAAGGTGAGGATATTGGGGAAGATGTGCGGCCATTAGCAGTGGAGCAGAACCTTTTAGGTTATTATGATGATGATGGCAGTAATGATGATGGCAGTAATGATGATGGTAGTGAAGATGCTGACAATGATGAGGATGGATTTTACAGCTTTTATGGCAGTAATGATATGCATGTTAGTGATGAAGATCATAACAATGATAATAAGGATCCCACTGAACTAGATGTTGAACAAGCCTACTCTAGGAGAGAAGGTAAAACACCTATTATTGAGGAGGTTGATGATGATGATGTTGTTGAGGTTGATGCTGCAGAGGTGTATTCTAGGTGAGCAGGTAAGGAACATATGACTTAGCACCCATCTGAGGACAAGGCTGTAGCTAATAGCAATGACAGTAGAGAAGGTGATAGTGGGGGAAGTGGCCTAGAGGATGAAGATATTGTGAATCCTGATGAGAGGGAGTTTGTTGAGGACAGCAATGACAATTGGGATGGTAATGATGATGATGAGGATGTTGTTGAACCAAAACAAATGGGTGTTGGTGTAATGAACTCTGATTATGAGAGTAAGGAGTTGCACAGTCTTGAGGAATCATCATCTGATGATGAGATTGGGGATGATAGTAATGATAACTCTGAGGATGAACTAAAAACACTTGTGGGAAAGGAAAGGGGATAGAAACCTGAGCAAAAGAGGACCTTCCCAATGTTTAAGCCAATTGCTAAGGCTGAACATATCATATTTGAGAAAGATATGTTGTTCACAACACCTTAGCAATTCAAAGAAACTATAACTAAGTATGCAGTTCATGGTGGCTGGGGGATCAGATTTGCAAAAAAATGATTTGTAGAGGGTAAGAGCAGTTTGCCAGGAAAACTACAAGTTTGTAGCCTATCTAACAAAGGTGCCAAGGGAGAAGAACTACCAACTAAGAACACTGAATTTGGATCACACATGCTGTAGGAGTTATAAGAATCCAAGGTGCACTTCTTTATACATTGGGAAGAAGTTGATGAAAAAGGTGAAAAGACAACCTAACATGAAACTAAGAGACATCCAAGATGCTATACATGAGAAGTTTACACTAAACATAAGTGCAAGAAAAGCCAGTAGGGCTAGGGAGAAGGCAAGAGAATATGTTGATGGGGCTTACACATAACAGTACAATTAGCTTTGGGAGTATTATGAGAAGTTGAGGAGGTCTAGCCCTGGCAATATCATACTTTTGAAGGTACATACCTTCAACAAAGGTGATTTGGCTACTGAGATGGACTTGGTTTGTCGGGTTCCTTATTTTGAGAGGTTGTACATATGCCTAGAGGGTTGCAAGAAAGAGTTTCTGGCAGAATGCAGGCCAATCATTGGTTTGGATCCCTACCATTTGAAGACCAAGTCAGGTGGGCAATTAACTACAGCAGTTGCTAGAGATCCTAATAAAGAGTACTTCCCACTTGCATATGCTGTAGTGGAGGCTAAAACTGAAGACTCCTGGACTTGGTTCATAAATCTGCTTATTGCAAACATTGGTCAAAACACAAGATGGACATTTATATCAGACCAGCAGAAGGTATGTAGTTTTATTACCATATTGTAGTATAGTGTTACTAACACAACATACTGTAATCTATATGCATTACCATATTGGATGTATAGAGTTACTAACACCATATACTTTTTTGTTATACTAATAGGAGTTGGTGCAGACTTTCATTAACAATTGGCCACAATATGAGCATAGGATCTATTGTAGACACCTCTACAACAATTTCAGGAAGAACCATCCTCGTGTTCTGATCAGAGACTTGTTTTGGAAAGCAACCAAAGCTACTTATAAAGCTGAGTTAAAAGGGTGATGGATGAACTGAAAGAAATTGATGAGGATGCACACAATTGGCTACAAGCTCATTCAACCACCATATAGGCTAGACACATGTTCAATGAGGATGGGTTGACTGATACAATACTGAACAACATGTGTGAGAGTTTTAACAGCAAGATACTGAAGTTCAAATCTAAGCCTATAATTACTATGGTATGAATCTTGTGTTTTCAATAACAGTTAGTTAGATACATTGTTTGATTCATTGTTTATGTGTGATTGTAGCTAGAGTCCATTAAGTTATATCTTATGACCAAGTTTCAAGAGAACAGAAAAATGATCATGAAAGTGCAATCAAAGATATGCCCTAAAGTGCTTAAGAGGTTGCATAAGGAAAAGATTGCATGCAGTAAGTGGCTTGCTTGTTGAGTAGGTCATACATAGTTTGAGGTTAAAAATGGATTGCAAAGCTTCACTGTGAACTTGGCCAAAGCACACTATAGTTGCAAGAAGTGGGATATAACTGGCATACCATGTGCCGATGCAATTACCTGCATAATCTTCAACAAGCAAGATGCTGAGCAATATGTGCACAAGTAATTCCATGTCTCCACATACAAGGCCTGTTATGATCCAATAATAGCATCTATCAATGGGCAGAATATGCGGAGGCCCAGTGGTGTCCAACGTTCAGCCTCTTATCAAAAGAAGACCACGTGGCAGGCCCAAGAAGAAAAGAGCAAGGGAGCCTAATGAACCAATAGGTAGGAGAGCTGGTATCTCCAAGCAGTGTAGGGCCTGTGGTAAATTAGGACATAATAAAAGAAGTTGCAAGAGTGAGATTGGAGAAAACTCTTCACTACCAGGCACCACAAACAAAACTAGTGCAGCCAATAAGGTAACATTCTAACATATTTGTCAAGTAGATGCTTTTACATATTACATGTTAAAAAAATGTGGATTTCTTGTTTGTAGACCAGCAGATCCAGAAAATCTTCCAACATCAATCAGCCAACAGGACAAGCTCAACCACACCATTTGCATCATTCCAATCCAGCATGCACAGCTGCAATCCAAGTGCACCACCTCAGCCATGGACAAGCTCTTCCAGTCCATTTGCAACATACTAGACCAGCATGCACAACTCATTCAGTCCAAGTGCACCATACTAGTACACCATGCACAGCTTCACTCCAAGTGCACCACCTCAGTTATGGACGAGCTTTTCCAGGTTGTTTGCACCATACCAGACCAAGAATCACAGCTCATTCAGCCCAAGTGCACCATACCAGTACACCATGCACAGCTCACCCACATCTTTTCCACCACCCCAGTCCAGCATGCATAGCTCCAATCCAAGTGCACACCAGACTAGAATGAGCCAATCCAGCCCAAGTGCACCACCTCAGGCCCCCACAGGATCATCCAATCCAGTTCAGGCTAACAGATGCTCATTCTTTCAAGTTTATGCAAAGCAGTCCAACTCCAATCCAATTGCACCACCCAACTTAGGTAGTAATCCATCTCCAAGACTAAGGAGGAAAAGGATGGTCACATCAGAGACCCTGAATGCTTCCAAGAATTCATCCAGATACATAGGGGCAATCAAGTTTGCTGGGAGTCAATCATCAATGCATGGTCCAAAGAAATGAATAGCTTATGTTTTTCTAATTTTTGATGAATGGCTTGTGTTTTGTATAATTATAGCCAAGCCAGTCACTGTTGTAGTTACACAATGCCCTGTTGTTTGGGTTAAGATTGGCAATTGAACAATGCCCTTTTGTTGATTTAAACATACTTCTTTTGTCCTGCTTTGTTAATGATAACTGTAAAGATGTTTGGGTTAAGATTGGCAGTATGGTAATTAAGATGTTGAGTTTGTTATTTCCTTCTGTCTTGTTTTATATGTGTATACTAGTGCCTAACTTGGAAATATGTTACCTGCTTGACTTGGAATATGTTACCTACTTGACTTGGAATATGTTATCTGTTAATACCAGTTTTCTTTGTTGCTTTGACTTGGAACTATGTTACATGGTTCAACAGGGACATTTCTCTACAGCTTTTTGTTTCTTCATTCATAACTTAGTTAAATATTCAATTCTCATTTTCTTGGTTGTTGTTGTACTTATTTATAACACAACTAATGCCCCAACTAATGCCACAACAAGCAACACAGCAGTTGCAGATGCACAATAGCAACACACAACATCCTGCTATTTCATATTTTCCAATTCATAGAAAAATGTTTATCAAACCCTCACACTATCACACTACCAGTCCACACATCCACACATTTAAGGAGAAAGGTATTCATTTATTTCACAACAAAAAGAGTAGAAAATAAGCAATAGGTGTGTCATTGCTAATAACTAATCCTACAAAAATTGAGCACACAAGTTATTTCCACCCCCTACCTAACCAAACACAGAACTACACATATCACCATTAACAATGCCACAGCCACAACTAAAAACTTCTCTCTCTTCTTGCAATCTGCAACCTCAGCCTCAAGTGTGATAATCCTTTGCCTTTGCTGTGGGATAAGCACCTTACCATGATCACATATCTCATCATCACGCCATTGGAAGAACCTACACTTTCGCCCCACCTGAAATGCAAATAATGTTCTAAAAAATGAAAATCCATAAAATATTGTAGCAACAAATTGAAACAACATAGTGAGATTAATGTACTAAAACCCACTCAAACAATTTACTGAAATTGACATACCCAATAATTTGGACAACCATAGAACCTTCTGCCAGGATTGCATGTTGTCCATAACACAACTAGGATAGGTTTTTTATTACAGTAGCACCTCATTGGTGCCCTCCTCCTCACGTTGGAACTTGTTGAAGAGCTTGCCTCCATTCTGGTCTGGGGCTTTGAAGATTGTTTTGATCGTGGTTTGAGGAGGTGAGGATCAACTGTATGGGTGGAGGTCCAAGCTTGAATTTTGGGAATTTAGGGTTTTAGGTCCTGATTTGGGGGATTTATGTGGTAGTGATGGTCACGTGAGGGTCATGTGTGAAATAAAAGGGCAGGAAACCTATGTGGCATGGGTGATGAGTGTCACGGTGGATTTATAATAATATTTTAATTCCTCCGTCAGCCACCTCAGATATTTCTGTCTATAGACTGACGGAAAGGACGAAAATAACACGCGTTAATTGGTTTAGGGACAAAAAGTGGTGAAATAAAAATGTAGGGACCAAAATAGAAATAGGGTTAAAATGTAGGAACTAAAAGTGCATTTACGCCTTCAAAAAAACACCCAAACACTATAAAATTAAAAAAATTTCTTTAAAATGTTTTCAACGTAAAACATTTTACATTTGAAAATATTTTACAGCTAAACAAATGTAGCCTAAAATTAAATTCAATCTTCTAACTTCACTTGCATTCAATTCAGTCCTCTATCAACATTTTTACATTCCAATCATAATTCATTCCCTTCTTCTCTTATTTCCTCTCCTCTCATCCAAATGGGTTTGTATCTTTGCCTGTCTATCAATTTTATCCTTTTTTGAAATTACCCTGAAAATGAATTTTTTTCAAGCCTGTGACATTACTAGTAACGTAATGTCAAATATGACTGATTAATGTGGTCCAGGTTTGAATATCCATGTTCCACAGAGCATGGTTTCGATGGTCAAAATCAACTCCGAGTATGATATAGTAAAAGAATACATACCTCACTAACCGCGTGAAGCAAACCATTTTAGTAATGTATTGAAGCTTTTTCTATGGTTTCTCGTACCCATTAATTATATTAATATCAACAGAATTCAGAATCTTTGATTTCAAGTATTTAAATTTAAGTTTTATTTATATTAATGAAACAATGGTGAAGATTAACACGTGTTGGTATAATAATAAATTATTAAAATCATAATGGGTACAATATCCTCAAAAAATATTAGAGCTTTCCCTAATTTAAAATATGAATACCATGGAAACTTAGATGATTATGTTAATTAATTTACTTGTACACTAGTGGTTAAATTACAAATTGCACACTCAAATTTTGATATGTTTTCAATTTTTAAGAATTTTGAGGCTACCTACTACTATAATGCTTTTTTTTTTTTTTAAACACTAGTACATTGGAGTCATAATTTAGGAAACACTAGTGTGTAACCTCATGCATATACATGAGTACATTTAAAAACAATCACAATTACATACACACACACACACACACACACATATAGGGGGCAAAACAATTAAATAGGCCCAAATCGGATGAGACTGGGCTAGGGTGGAGACCCAATACAACTAATTTGTAGAGGTTGATGGTTAAGGTCAACACTTGGATCTCTTATAGCCACGGGTTGGTAATTAAAGAAACTAGATTAGTAAAGATGACAATACAAATAAGGAATTATATCAGGAAAAGAGAAATTCTTATTTAAGTCTGAATGTTCAAATAGCGTTGAAAACACTATGAACGTTTAGACCCCCAAATACAAATTACCAATTCAAGCTTATTATCAAATAATAAATGTGCGGAACATGAACATAAGCTAAAAACAGAATTGATAAACAATTTAAACCAAATAAAATCACATCCACAGCAGAAATTAAATGGCAAAGATTATGGGAAGAGAGATGCAAACACAAGGAAAACACAATGATGTGTTATCGAAGAGGAAACCGAAGCCCTCGGCGTAAAACCTCTCCGTCGCCCTCCAAGCGATAAATAATCCATTAAAAAATGTAGTTGGGATACATGAACAGCAGAATACCCTCCAAGCTTAATCTACCCAATGTACCTAAGTCCTCCAAGTTTCTTGCTCCAACAAGGTTGTGCCGAACCTATTTCTTCTTTAGCTTACCGGATTCCGCTATAACCCATAGTATCAACCAATAACTATTGGTCCCTTCCTAACTGTTTCCCAAAGCACCAAAAAGCCTTCTCACAGATATGGTTATGGTGAGAAAATGATTTGGGTAAGAACCTCTCAAGAATGTAACAATGGAAAGTGTGAGAGTAGAGGAATTTGAAGAGTCTCTATATGAAGATTGTGGATGAATCAATCTTGTTTTTCTCTAGGGTTTCTCTCTCAAAATTCTCTCTGGAAGCTCTCTACATTTCGTGGGTATAAAGGGTATTTACACTAGGGTGAGAATAGAATGCGAAGAATCAGGTTTTTCAAAACAGAGCTGGTTAGCGGCTTGGCCTCGCGACTTGACTGAGTCGCGAGTTCAAGCCACGAGATAACAGAATGGCCAGTCTGGACTTTTTGTCCTATAATGCTCCAGCTGGCGTGACTGTTCATCTTCTCGCACGCTTCACTCGTATGCTGCAGTTGGCGGCTTTCCAGTCACAAGTCACCTGCGAGTCTCAGCCCAAATCTCTGCATCCTTGCACAATTTTGAGCATTTCTTCACACTCTCTCACTCACTACCCTTACATCATTCCCACCTAAATACAAGGTTACTAATTGTTAAATTACAAGCAAATTTGGTACGGAATAAAGCCAACAAGATGGTCGATTAAATTCAACCTTACAAAGTCCTTCCTCACGCGAGCTGAAGAGCATGTGTTCTTTAGGAATACACTTCTCGGTATTACAATGATCACTTTCTTTCTCTATTTCCCTGTTTCTCTCTCCAAACTTTTTCCGACCCCCCCCCCCTAAGGAGGACCTTCCTTCTTATTTATAGCCGTCTAAATGGCATCCCAGCCTGCCATTTAGAAGGCTACTGATCTTTCTTTAGATACTTGTTGAATCACTGCCTTTCTGGTGGTGGTAGAGTAGGTTGCAAGCTGTGAGAGCACTGTTCAGGGGTCATTCAAAGCTGAGTTATTATAGTGCATTGAATGTGGAGGTGATAGGTGCTTTATCTAGAAGTTTCCTCCTACTCTCACTCATTAGTTACTATGACCCTCTTTGGCCATCAACCTTATGGCTTTGGTTGCTCGTTTCCAATTTCTCAAGAAGCATCCATTCCTTAGGCTCCTCGAACGGATTGTCCTCCTCGGTTTCCTTGACCTCATTGTCCTGACTGGGCTAGGCCTGATCTGATGAATAGTTAGGCCTAGTCACGCCTCATGATACCTTATCTTCGAGCTTCCTCCTCCCACAATATATATCTATATATATATATATATATATATATAAAATCTAATTGGATCTAGAGTTTTCAGTTGTTGCATCTAATAATTCACTTGCCACAAAAATTAAAAAATTAGATGGGACACATGGCGCAAAATTGAACTCCAATTAAAATTTAATTTAGAATCTAATTGGATTTAGACTCTTTGAATTTTGCACTTAATAATTCACTTGATACAAAAAAAATTTAATTAGATAAGACACAAGGTGCAAAGTTAGACACTAATTTAAAATTTAATTATATTTTCTCTTAGTTTTGGATATATATATATATATGCAACATGGCGCAAGTTACACCAATCACACCAGGCAGTAAATGAAATATTCATCTGTGAATATTTCAAGGACCACACCAAGAAAATAAAATGAAATGGCCAACAATAGCGAAAATTATATGTTGTACCGGGCATATATGCCGGGTCTCTCACACATAGGCGGGCCCCACAGTGTGTGGGACCCGCCAGTGTGTGAGTGACCCGGCATATATGTCGGGTACACCATATACCAGCTCCAACAATAAACCACACGCACATACGACAAAGCTGCTGAAAGTGACAGTCTTACAGATCATTTTCTACTAAAAATATCACTCTGTTCCTCAAAATCAAAAACAAATAACAAAAAATTTTAATAAAAAAAAAATAGAACTACTAAATTCTTCTATATTTAATACAAATGAAGTTGACAAATTTTTTGTCAAAATTAAAGATAAAATAGAAAATATTATAGAGAAACAGAAGCATAAAAAAAACACAAGAGATAAAGAAAACTCACAAAAAATTACGCCATTCGGGTTGTGTGTGATTTTCTTAAAAAAATGTTTCATAACAAAAGGGTGATTGTGTGTGATTTTCTTATTATTTAATTGAGTATTAACCACACTCTTTTTTAAAAACAGAAGAGTATTTTAAGTGCAGAGTATTAACTATTAAGCACACTTTAAGTTGTGCATTCATGTCACCATGACAGTTAACAAAGCCTTAATACATGAGGGAGTAATATATGTGAGTGAATATGTATGAGAGGGATGGTGGGCATCCCTGATGGATAAGTATTTCAGTAACAGCCATGTCCCTTTTTTTGTCTTTTTTTTCCTTTTTAATTTGAGACTGATAATTGAGAAAATATTATACGAATATATGTTCATAGGTTTCTCTCGCTACTAGGGTTAGGGTTACGCCTTTCCTAGCTGCCTGTAGAATTGTGTCCTTTGCCTAGTCTAGGTTTCGTTCCCTTCAGCCTCCAGTTCAATCTGATAGAACGGTGGTGTTTGCTGTGGTGTGGTCTGTTTGTTCTTTGCTTTCATCTGTCAATGTTTTGCATCCTCTCATGGCTGGTTTGGATGATATGTGGTCTCGTTTCTCTCTTACTGAAGAAGAGGAAAGGGGCAGAAATTCCATGACAAGAGGCTGATGTGATTCATAGGCTTGCTAATAGATTCCTTACAAAGAGGGTGGTGAATGTGGATACTATTGCGCAAACTTTCAAACCTCTATGGAAGCCTATCGGTGAATTAAAGATTAGAGATATAGGGGAAAATATTTTGTTGTTTGAATTTGAGGACATCTTGGATCTTAAACGCGTGCTTGAGTTTGAACCTTGGTCTTACGATAAAAACTTAATGGCATTCCAATGAGTTGAGGATGTGGAATCGGTTTCCTATCTGAATTATTCTCATGCTACTTTCTGGGTGCAACTTCATAACATACCCGAGAAGAGTTTGACGTGTGAAGCGGGAGAGTTAATTGGGAAATCGATCGGTGTGGTGGTGAAGGTTGCAGATCCGGAGAACGACGGTGCTGGGGGTGAGTTTTTAAGAGTCAGAGTTACCCTAGATATATCAAAACCCCTACCACGTTTCTCCAAGCTCAAGTCCGAAGGGAGACAACTGAGGGGGGTAGGTATCATGAACGCCTACCTAATTTTTGTTATTGATGCGGTCGTCTTACTCATGGTGAACGGGACTGCAAAAAATGGCTTCGAGGTAAGGAGAATTTGCAAAAAGATGACCAGCAGTATGGGGAATGGCTGAGGGCAGATCCAACACGATATACTCGAAAGACGGTGGTTGTGATTTTAGGTGCTTCAAGCACACAGGCTCCATGATGGCAGAAAAATAAGAATTATAGGGGGTCGCAGAACATGCAATCTGGTAACAGTGGTTCGGGTTTAAATAGAGATGAATCTAAAGAGGATAATGATTCTGCAATGGATGCAGAAAACTCAATGGGTGATTCAGCGGCTTCCAAGCCAACCTCACCTCGTGGTGATCTACAGGTGTCCCATGATGCCATGGGAGATTTTGTTAGGGGTCTGAATACCAGCAGGAATATGGTGTATCATTCTATTTGATTGGAAGAGGTAGTGGATGGGCTTTCAATCATTGATTAGGTGCAGGACAGCGGTAAAGTTGATTCATGTTTATTTAATTCCAAACTTATAGACTTAGATGCTCCAAAGTATAGTTCTATTCCATTGTAGGACTACACTAATCTGATGACTTTCACTATCCCTATGGACTCTGCTGGTTCCACCAAAAAATGGAAGAAACGTGCCCGAGCTACTGGGTAGCCTTCCATGAATGCAGCCCCTATGTTCGTTAACGAGCACCCTACTATTGAGATGATTGATCAACCAGGAGGTAAAAAACAGTGTTTAGAATTTTTTAGCTAGTATGATGGAGAAAATTTTCATGTGGTTGCTGGGGTCCAACACCACCGATCCTTATGAGTTACCTTAGCTAGAACTGACATAGGCTTAGGAAACCACAGACAGAGGATGAACTTGTTGAGTTAATTCGTAACAAAGATCCCAAGTTGGTTTTTTTAATGGAAACTAAGGTTGAAAAAGTTGTCTTGGAAAGAGTGGGGAGGAAGAACCAGTTTTCTAATCTTTTCGTTGTTCCATGCCATAATATAGGGGGGGGGGGGGCTTAGCTTTGCTCTGGCCATCAAATATGAGTGTGGATGTGCAGTCTTTTTCTGATAACCATATTGATGTTATTATTGACCATGGAGTTGGTGATGCTTGGTGGTTTATGGGTTTTTACGGGGACCCTGAAACCGCCAACTGGGAAAACTCCTGGTCGCTCCTTAGAACTTTAAGTCACTGGTTCAATCTTCCTTGGGTGTGTATTGGTGATTTTAACAAGATTTTGTTTGCAGGTGAGAAACAAGGGTGGTTAACTAGACCAGAGAGACAAATGCAAGGGTTTAGGGAGGCTCTAGATTATTGTAGATTAAAGGACATAGGGTTCAATGGTTTTCCATTTACATGGTGTAATAGACGACTCGGTCATCAGAATGTGTGGATTCCTTTGGATAGAGGTGTGGCTTCAGTTTACTGGATGTTAAGATTACCTGCTGACCGTATTCATCACCTGGATGCTTTCCACTCCGATCACAAGCCACTACTTCTTTGTGCAGATTCTGAATTCAAACGGTTTTATAAAAAAGGGTGACCCTTCCAATTTAATGCTATGTGGTTAAAGGATAATTCTTGTGAGGAGGTGATACGTGAGTTGTGGGGTGAAGGGCAACAAGTAGGGACGGCTTGGGAGTTTAACAAGAAGATTTTTGCATGTCAGGAAAATCTTAAAACTTGGAACAAACACTCATTTGGCAATGTCCGTAATACACTTAAGAAGAAATTGGCAGAGTTGAAGTTAGCCGAGGAAGGTGGCGGGTACCTAACAAATCTAGCTCGAGTTCACCATCTAAGGGAGGAAGTCTGAAAGTTGCAATCTAAAGAGGAGTGTATGTGGAAGCAAAGGTCTACAGATTTTGGGCTCAAAAAAGGAGATAAAAATACTAAGTACTTTCACTACAAAGCTAATCAAAGGAATCGTCAGAATCTGATTTTGGGTCTAGAGGATGAAGCCGGTTATTAGGTGGGGAATGAGACCGGAATGAGTTGTATGGTGGAGAGGTATTTTCAATATATATTCACTAGTTCCAATCCATCGAGTTTCGGCACTATCTTAGGTGGCATCCAACGTACTGTGGTCGATGATCTTAATCCTAACATGGGTGGAGATTTCCTAACTATTGAGGTCCAGCAAGCTCTTAATCAAATGGCTTCGCTCACTGCACCAGGGCCTGATAGTATGTCTCTGGTATTTTATAAATCATTCTAGCATATAGTGGGAGAGGATGTCACTACTATGGTTCTTCGGGCTTTAAACTGAGGTATTGTTCCGAATTCCATTAACACCACTTTTATCTCTCTCATTCCAAAAATTAAAAATCCAAAAAAAGTTTCAGATTTTAGGCCTATCAGTTTGTGTAATGTGATTTATAAATTAATTGCGAAAGTGATAGCTAATCGGTTGAAAAAGTTTTTGACCAAATCTATTCCAGATTCACAAAGTGATTTCCTTTCGGGAAGACTTATTACTGATAACATCCTGGTGGCATTTGAAACTCTCCACTACCTCAAAAGGAAGACACAAGGAAGCATGGGGTATGGGTTGAATGGGAATTTCTGGAGAGAATAATGAGCCATCTTGGGCTTGAGGAGAGAATGGTAAGGCTTATTATGTCATGCTTGAGATCTGTGTCTTACTTTGTTTTGCTTAATGGTCAACCAGTAGGTAACATCAAGCCATCTAGGGGTCTTCGTCAAGGTGATCCATTATCTCCATACTTGTTTTTGATGTGAGCAATGGGTTTTCAAATTTTATTGCAACAAGATGAGGTGAATGGGGAGATTAGTGGGGTTGCTATTTGCAGAAATGGTTCGCGGGGTTCCCATCTATTTTTTGCAGATGATAGTGTATTATTCTATCGTGCAACTGAAGTAGAATGTCAGAAGATCCTAGAGATTTTGGCCATCTATGAGAGAGGTTTAGGCCAAAAAATAAATAAGGAAAAGACCAGTATTTTCTTTAGCTTAAATACATCTCAACCACTCCAATCCCGAATCCAATAGCTTCTAGGTGTCTCGGCAATTTGTCAATATGAAAAATACTTGGGGTTACCAGCTTTGGTGGGCAGAGGAAAGAGACAAAACTTCATCTATTTGAAGGAGAGGGTGTGGAAGAAGCTGCAAGGATTGAAAGAGAAGTTACTTTCTCAAGCGGGTAGGGAAGTCCTTATCAGATCTGTCATCCAAGCCATTCCGACGTACACCATGAGCTATTTTAAACTTCCCAAAGGTCTAACTAAAGAATTGGAAGTGTTGATCCGCAAGTTTTGGTGGGGGTATAATGGAGACTCAAGGAAAGTGCATTGGGTTAAATGGGAGAGGCTTTGTGAGGCTAAAGAAGTGGGCGGGTTGGGTTTTAAAGAAATTGAAAAATTCAATGAAGCCCTTTTAGCTAAACAAGTTTGGAGAATGATCAATAATCCGGATTCATTGTGCTATAGAGTTTTTAAGGTGAGATTTTTCCCCAATTGCTCTATTCTTGAGGCAAAAGATTCAGTGATCGAGTCTTATGCTTGGAAGAGCATAATTAGTGCTAGAGATGTTATTCGAAGAGGGATGGCTTGGTGAGTGGGTGATGGACAGTTGATCCGAATAAAGGAGGACAGATGGCTTCCTGTGAGAACTAGCAGTGCTATTATTTCTCCCTTACCCTCTGTTCTGCCCGAGACTAAGGTGAGTGAATTAATTGATCCGAATATGATTACCTAGAAAACAAAGAGATTTAAGCAGATGTTCCTCCCCCATGAAGCATCCATGATTCTGGGAATTCCTCTTAGCTTGAGGAAACCCCCTGACCGAGTGGTTTGGGCTCATACTCTATCTGGTGAATTTTCAACCAGCAGTATAAGCTTTTGGTTGCCTCGGCCTCAATCAACAGTGCAGGAAGTTCTTCAGGGGTCGCTCAGAAACAATTTTGGAAGGGGGCAGTTGCGTGTACCTAACAGGATTAAACATTTCATTTGGAGGGCCTGTAATAATGCCTTGCAACAAAAAGTAATCTCTTCCGAAGACAAATTACTACCTCTGACACTTGTGAGCTATGCAATGGTGCTCCTGAGGATGTCTTGCATGCGGTCTGGAGCTACAAAGAATTGGATGTTGTATGGAGTCCAATATATTGGGCTCAACAAGCATCGGTCCCTCCCCCCTTAAATTTCTGTGATTTATTTAACCATTTTCTGCAGGTTCAAGATGATTTTCGAAAGGAATTCTTTGCGATTGCTGCTTGGAGCTTGTGGAATAGATGGAATTCCATCCACTTTGGGCGTGCTGTTCAACCTCTGTCACACATCTGCTCCACGGCGAGCAACATGTTGCAGGAATTTCTGGCAGCTCAAGAAGAAAATCCAAGGGAAGCTTGATCTGCTATTCTTCCTCACTGGCGGCCTCCAGACGCAGTCGTGTTCAAAATAAATTTTGACTTAGCAGTCTTCAAGGTGACGAACTCAACTGGGATTGGAGTTATTGCTCAGAACTGGTGTGGTGAGGCAGTCGGAGCTGTTGCTATGCCAATTCCTCTGTCCACCTCGGTTGTTGATTTGGAAGCTCTAGCATGTCGCAGGGCAGTTCTATTTGCTGCTAAATTGGGACTTCACAGAGTCATTTTTTAAGGAGATTCGGCTTTGGTAATTAACGCTATCTCGCAAGGGAGTGCAACGCTGTCTTCATATGGGAATATCGTCGAGGATATTCGTGGTTTATTGTCAGGTTTTCAAACTTCTGATGTTATGCATGTGCATCGCTCTTGTAATATGGTAGCAAATGCTTTAGCTAAAACGCCAAAGAACTTTCTGGGGCCTCAAGTTTGGTTGGATATATTGCCTGAGGATATTGCCCATTTAACTGGTTTTGATGTTCGCTAAGTTTATTTATGCAGTTTCTTCCCAGGCCTTGGGTCTGGTTTCTTCAAAAAAAAAAAAAAAAAAATTTGAGATTGATAATTTATTTTAGCTTTATCTAAGTATATATGAAGCTCCTTTTTGAATATTTGAAACCCGACCCTTTCTTCTATCTTACAAAAATTTTGTACTTATAGAGGCACCGTCACGTCAAAAGTGTACAGTAATTATAACAGCCACGTCTTTGAAAATGCATAGCCGTAGTTAGTTTATTAACCCATGTAATTGTCATCAGAAGTATGCAAATGTCAAATGTGTAAAAGTAAAAAGGTTGGAATTACATGTTGAACATATATTAGTCGTCAGAGATTTTAATTATAAAAAAGATATTTTTAAAAGTTCAGCATGGTGATAATATGGACAAGAGAACGGATATTTTTCACATGCATGGTGTGCCTTGTAACTTGGACTCTTTCATCGACCATATTACATTAAAGCGTTTTATACTATTCATTATTTTTTTTCCCCCTGATGGTATTCATTGATTATTGATTGGCAATGTTACCACGCAGATGAGGTTGACCTGGTGAAAATTTTACTTATGCTAATGTTATCACGGTACATGTCACTGTGTAAAAGAGTTTTCCCTTTCATCTCGAGCAAATGCTCCTCTCACCCTCGCCCGCTCTGCCACGGGCCGCGGCATTGTAGTACCTCAAAAAGCATTGACCTTCTTCTATTTTATTTAAAACGGAAACAAAATAGACTACGATATTAAAGTAGTGTTCATTACGAATTTACGATACACGCGCAAATGCATTGAAAGTATGATCTTTACCTTCAAGATAGTGGTTCAAGTGACAATTTCAGTGCAGCAAGTATTTCTGAAAAGAAAAATTAAAAATTAAGAGGTTGACATGCAAGATATTGGGCAGCTTTACTATAAATAGGCCATAGGACCCCCTCTTCACAACCACAACATAGCAAACTAAGCTAAGCACATACACTTCAAAAACAGCTCTCGTCCTGGGCAACTCATGGCAGCCATCAAAATTTCAAATAGTCCCACTATTGTTTCGCGATCAGCAAATTACCAGCCTTCCATTTGGCACTATGATTACATCCAAACACTAGGAAATGGATACGTGGTACATTTTGTTATTGTTTTCAATTGCTAGTTTTACTATTGCTTTTAACCATATATATTACTGGAAATTGGGACATTCTGGGCTTTTGCCCTTAATTTTTTTTTTTTTTTTAGCAATTTGCCCCTATTTCAAAAATATATAGCGATATGCCCCTATTTCGATACTCGATTACCTTAAAATCGAGTTTCAATGAAATACTCAATTCGTAGAAAATCGAGTATGCCCAATCAACCTTTAAAAAAAAAAAAAAATATGCATGGAACTCGATTTTACAAAAATCGAGTTTTAAAACGCCACTATAGGGCTTAAAAACGTCACTATAGGGCTCCCAAACTTGGTATGGAAAATCCGACTTACAAAAAAAATTTTGCAGAAAAACGCCGCTATATGACTTAAAAACGTCACTATATGGCTTAAAAACGCCACTATACGGCTCCCTAAACCTAGTATATGAGACAGTCAGACTTGTAAAAAAAAATTTGCAGAAAAACGCCGCTATAGGGATTAAAAACGTCACTATATGGCTTAAAAACGCCACTATAGGTCTCCCTGAATATGGAGCGATCACACTTATAAAAAAAATTTTGCATGGAACTCGATTTCCCTAAACTCGAGTTCCATGCAATTTTTTTTTTTTTTTTTTTTTTTTTAAGTTTGATAGGGCATAACTCGATTTTCTACGAATCGAGTATTTCATTGAAACTCGATTTTAAGGTAATCGAGTAACGAAACAGGGGCATATCCCTATATAGTTTCGAAATAAGGGCAAATTGCTAAATAAAAAAAAAATTTAAGGGCAAAAGCCCAGAATGTCCCTGGAAATTGACCAACCCTTTGTTTATGATAAAACTGTGATGTAGGGGGAAACTTGCGCTGAACAAAGTAATAATTTGAAGGAACATGTGAGGATGACGATGCTTCACAAAGTGGTGGATCCTTTAGAGCAACTCGAGCTAATAGATATCTTGCTAAGACTTGGAATATCTAATCACTTTGAGGGTGAAATGAAGAGAATATTGGAAGCTCTATACAACAATGATCACAATGGTGATACGTGGAAGGAGAATTTATACACAACTGCACTTAAATTTAGCCTCCTAAGACAACATGGATATAGAATGTCTCCAAGTATTTTAAGAAAAGTAAAAAAAAATCACGTTTGTATTCTTAAACAGAACAAGATTTTCTCCATTTCACTATATCTAACATTGCACAAATTGCCATAATATAGTTAATCATTGTTGCAATGGTCATTGGTCATTGCAAAAGTTTTCAATAATTTTAAGGATGAGAGAAGGAATTTCAAGGAATGCCTTTGTGAGGATGCTAAAGGTATGCTATCATTGTATGAAGCCTCATTCCTTTTAATAGAAGGTGAGAATATATTGGAAGAAGTAAGAGATTTTGCAACCAAGCACCTTGAAGAATACCTCAAGCAAAATAAAGATAAAAATCTTTATGCGATAGTCATGACTCATGCCTTGGAGCTTCCATTGCATTGGAGGATAATGAGGTTCGAAACAAGGTGGATCATTGATGTATATAGGTGTAGAGAAGACATGAACCCTATCTTCCTTGAGTTTGCAGAACTAGATTTCAACATGGTGCAAGCAGTCCACCAAGAAGATTTAAAACAAGTATCAAGGTAAAAAAAAAAAATCTTATTAGTTTTCACATTAAGTAGAGCTTCATTTGACATATAATTAATACGTTTGTTACTTATTTGTTGACAGTTCAGAAAGGATTATATAGATTCTCTGTCAAAGTATACAATGATGAATACTAAAATTAAAATCAAATCTCATGGAAACATAAATAAATGATCAAGTTTATTATAACCTAAAATTTAAAGTTAGAAAATTGATATTCTCTTGTTTGGTTCATTCAATGGTGGTGGAAGAGCACTGGACTTGGAGAAAATTTGAGCTTTGCAATGCAAGCAATAGGCTAATGGAGAATTTCTACTGCTCGGTGGGTCTAATATATCAGCCTCTATATGGATACAGTAGGACATTAATAACAAAGGTCGGTTCACTGATGTTTATGATATATATGGCACTTTGGATGAACTTGAGATATTCACGTATGCCGTTGAGAGGTTTGTATAAATCGCATAACACCATAAACCCTTCAAAGCTATCTTTTTCATAAAGACTATAAGAGTACTCTTAATTATTATTATTATTATTATTTTTAATTATAGATGGGATATCAATGCAATGGATCAACTTCCAAATTATATGAAGATATGTTTCCTTGTTCTCTACAATTCTGTTAATGAAATGGCTTTTGATCCCCTTAAGGAACAAGGACTCCACATCATTTGATACCTCAAAAAAGCTGTATGGACTTTATTCGACTTGTAAATCCATCATTGTGTATCAGTAACATTTTCTTCTTAAATACATGATCTAATTCATCACCCCACTATAATTGCTTCAGTGGGCAGATTTATGTAGATCTTATTTGTTGGAGGCGAAGTGGTACTACAGCGAATATACGCCAAACCTTGAAGAATACCTTAAGAATGCATGGATTACAATATCATCACCAATTATACTAATGCATTCTTATTTTATTGTTGCAAATCCAATAACAAAGGAAGCCTTGGAATGCTTGGAAGAGTACCCTAAAATAATCCATTGGTCATCTATGATTTTACAACTTACAAATGATCGTGGAACATCTACAATATGCTAATCACATTATCCTAAGAGTTTCATTAAGAATGCTTTCAACTACTTCATACAATCATAGCCTAACAACATTTTCTTTTCTTTTCTCCTTTTTTTTTGTGGGGGGGGGGGTTGGGGGTGTTGGGGGGCGTGGGGGGAATCAGGATGAGTTAAAGGAGAGGTGATATTCCTAAATTAATCCAATGTTACATGAATGAAACTGGCGCTGTTGAAAAAGACGCTAGTGAATGCTTAAAGTCTTTGGTTAGTACAGCATGGAAGAAGATGAATGAAGAACAAGATGTGTGTTCTCCCTTTTGTCAAACATTTATTGAACTTTCTATGAATCTTGCAAGGATGGGACACTGCATGTACCAGCAGGAAGATGGGTTTGGCGTTGCAGATCGCAAAACTAAAAATAGTATATTATCATTACTTATTCAGCCCATTCCTCACACCAGGATGTCTCATGGAAATTCATAAAGTTTAGCCAAACTTGAACATCATAAGTGAAGTCTTTACAGAACCTCAATCAACATCTTTGGGGCACTTTTAAAATTAGTTCTGGAATAATTCCAAGGGAATTAGCGTTCAAGTGATGCAGCGTTGGAAAGATATCTCTCTAATTTCTAACGCATCAAATAATGTTTTATTTTATTTTTAAGAGCCAAATCATCATTTTAATTACTACAGTCTACAGAGTACAATATGGAGTTTTCTAGAGGAAATTATTATCATTTTACTCTAAAGTGTATGCACTAGCATAAAACACTTCAATAAAACAAACTTCAAAGTTCTCTTACTTCTAGTTGGATATATTTAGTACCAAATAATAGATTATGTTAGCTTTGTTTAATTGTTTTAAATATCTGGTCACTACAACAAAAGAGTCTGTTGATGCCTATTTTTTGACAAAGAGCCCAACAGCAGAAGAAGCCCAACAATAGAGAAGATGAGAAGGAAATGAGGGGTAAAACGGTAAAGAAATAAAGAAGCAAGCCTAGCAGACTGAATCAGCAGGATTGATGGCTAGCAGACCCGTGAAAGGAGGTAAAGGAGGAGTAAATGGGCCGAGAAAGCCCAATGAATGAAGTAGTAAGCCCATGGGAATAATGAGAGGTAAAGAAAAAGTAAATGGGTCAGGGAAGCCCAAGGAATGAATTGGTAAACTCAATGGGCTGGCTTAAAAGCCAATAAGCCCAAAAGGATAATAAGAGGTAAAGATGTAGTAAAAAGGCCAAAGAAGCCCAAGGAATTTAGCAACAAGTACACGGGAGTAAAAATAGGTAAAGAAGAAGTAAATGGGCCGAGAAAGCCCAAAGAATAAAGTAGTAAAATGGGCTGGCATGACAGGAGCATTGGCCAATAAGCCTAAAAGTGGTAAAGACGTGAAAATTGGGCCAAGGAAGCCCTGAGCAAAGGATTGATGAAGAAGTGGGTTGATATGGCAAGAACATCAACTCACAAACTCACAGGGTAATAAGAAATAAAAATAAAGGCAAAGTTGTAGCAGACACAATGAAGTAATATGGCAAGAGTAGTGGCCAAAAAGGCCCATAACCATAAAGAAGGAAGCATGGGCTCAGCAAGAAGATAAAGACTTTTGCCCAAGCAATGCCTAGTCCAGGAAAGGATGAGAGGAAGAAAATATGAGCCCAAAAGCCCACACACCCTTCACGCCATATAAGATAAACATCAACCAGTACATATAACAAAATCAAACAACGCAAGGGCAGTAGAAATAGTGTGAAGGCCAAAAAGAAACAAATTCAGACGAAGTGGAGCATGCATAAAGGGTCAGGGCACCACCTACTTGTACCTAACAAATACATGGGAGGTGGGCCACGGGTCAAGGTATTCAGAGGATGTGGTTTGGTGGTGAAGAGAAAAGGGGATCTATTATGAGGTTCCCGCTCAAACTTCTTTGGGGGAAATGTCCTGCTGGGATGGCATCTCACTCAAAAGAGATAAGTATAGGCTAAGACCATTTAATGCATGCCATAAAGGTAGGTGGTAAGATAGCTTAATCCTTATCCAGATGGGTAAAACAAAAACATAGAGAGGTAAAAAACAAGATGAGTAATTTTGTCTGGGAATGGAGAGTGGTGCAACCAACGCACTATGAGCAAAGGTAGTAGCTAGGCAGCCAGCAGGCCAGTAGGCAGTCCTAGAAGGATACCCATAAGGAGCCAAAAGCAGTTAAGGGACAAAAATGATAAATCCCATAATGGCAGATGGTATAAAAAGGGTAGCCATAAACAGTGAAAGGAGGGACGGAGGAGATGTAGAAAGAAAAGAAAGGATAGAAAATAAAAGAATACACAGAAAGACTAGAGAGAAAAGAAAGAAAGATTGGAAAGAAAACCAGAGAGAGAGAATGAATGGTAAGAACAGAAGCATGCATCAATAGACCATCTTTTCTCTCCTTCTTGATAGACCCACTCTCTAAAAATTGAGAATCGAAACTCAAACCATTTAGGCCCTTTCTCCAAACTGTGTAACTTTTATGGCAGGAGCCTTTCTTGAGATTACTCGCGTTGAACATTGTTCCCTTCTTGGGTCTACTTCTGCTAAAAAGTTTAGCCTACCATCTAGCAGACAAGCTTTTACGAGTCGTATTTATTGGGTGATTCGCCCACTGTTCAGTTATTGAGTATTTTACTTTTCTTTTGTTGTAGTGTTATTTCCATTTGTCGTATTATTCTGCCGTAACTCTGTTAACTATCTTCTCGGTGTTAGTTTTACTTATTCCGTTTAGTATTGTAGTTATTCTACTATATTGTATTCTTGCCATAACATTTGTGACAGTTGTTCCTGCCATGGCCACGCCATACGCTCAGACCGCAGCACTCATGCCAAGGCACATCATTGGGTTGGCTTGACTTGTGCACAAGCTAGCCTAAAGCGTAGCCCTAGTAAGGCCAGTCTCAACTCTCTTACCTCAGACTAACGGGCCACAATGCAGCAGAAGGGATTGAGGCCTAATAGTGCAAAAAGGCCCACCACATAGTCTATTTGTGAGGATAAAATGCCCTTGCAAAATGTCAAATATCGTCACAAAAGTTTATTAGCAAGGAATTAAATATGACCCTCAAAAGTGGTTGTACTTGCTTTTGTTGTTAAAAGGGATTTTGCAACCATACATTCGCAAATAGTTAATTTACAATGGTAGTTCACCATCATTATTGGATATATCTATCCTCACACATATATTATTAAATGACAAGAAAAGTCTACGACTTATTTTTAGTGAGGGGATGCAAATGTTGTTAACATTTATTAGCAGTTAGTTATTAGCAAATTTCAAATTAATGACTTACATTTCAAAGGCAAGTACCGGTGTTGCTAAAAAGTATTTGTGAGCAGGCCTTTATGTCCTCACAATTACTAATTTGTAAATTTCAAAATGACTAATTATTTTTTAATGACAAATAATGGCACTGTTGAAATTATTTGTGAGGGTTTTATGCCCTCACAAATGATTGCAGGCTGTTAGAGATACTGAGCAAACGAGGAAGACAAAGCACAAGCAAGCTTTGAATTCTGAGAGCAGAGAAGAAGATGAAGTCTAACGGCTACTTCTCCAACGGTAACTTGAACAAACTCAAAATGGTGTCGTATGACTGAAGGAATGTTAATGAAACGGTGCACTTAATAAAAGGAGTGAACTCATGTTAGTGGAAACGGTGCGCTTTACATTAACACAAAACGTCACCGTTTTGACACCATCTTCTTCACAGGTTCAAGCTTCCTGGTTCAAGATTCACTCTGTTATTCCCAGAACTCAAAGTTGAAGGGAGTTACAGACTTGATCATAACTGCCTTCCTTGATTAGTGGAGTTTGTTATTTTGGGTTGTTACAAAACGGTTATGATTAAGCTTCCAAAGTTTTTAGCTTTGTATGTATTCTCGGGCTCTATAAATAAGAGCTCTGTGTTATGTATTTTCTTTAAGCTTGGTATAATCAATTTTACTCATTTTCTCCGAATTTCCCTTTTCCTCTTTTCTCTCTCTCGCTCATCTTTCTTGTATTGTTTTTCTTCGCCATTGTTACACACCTCCAAGCTCAAATCTCACATGGTATCAGAGCCAAGATCTATGGCTTCAACTACACCTACAGAACCTTCTCAATCAACTTCGATTCCATCATCTTCCTCTACTCACACAACTTATTTTTAGTGAGGGGATGCAAATGTTGTTAACATTTATTAGCAGTTAGTTATTAGCAAATTTCAAATTAATGACTTACATTTCAAAGGCAAGTACCGGCGGCGTTGCTAAAAAGTATTTGTAAGCAGGCCTTTATGTCCTCACAATTACTAATTTGTAAATTTCAAAATGACGAATTATTTTTTAATGACAAATAATGGCACTGTTGAAATTATTTGTGAGGGTTTTATGCCCTCACAAATGATTGCAGGCAATGCGATATAAAATTAAACAAATAGAATCGTGACAAAAACTCTAGTCGTCTTCTTTTGAGTTAATCTCTAAGCTATTTTCAACCTCCATATTATTCATTTTTAACTCTGCTAGTACCATTCTAGAATGAAAGTATTAAACATGAGATAAAATGAAAAAATTACTCGGAAAACAGCAAAATGTAATGCAACACAAAATCAAAATCTAATCAATAATGTCTAATGCTCACACAAGAATTAATTTACAAACAACTACTATATAAAAATCAGTACCATTTAAAAGACTAACTTTATTTTTTGTATAACCACCAAACAACATTAATAGATACTCTCTCCACCATTAATAGGAATCCACATGATCACAACCTTAATACCACCAAATGATATCTATAAATTTACCAATAAAATCAAGTCAACAACAACCACCTGCACCATTCATAACTTATTTGAACCATTTATTATTTCACAAATTTATTGATTCAATTTATCTTTTGAATTAGTTTTTATGTTCTTTTTTCTACATAATGTAATTTTTTGCATTTCGAAGTTTAGATAGATATCATTCTTTAAAAAATATTGTATAAAACTCAATAAAAAAATGGTTATACAAAATTAAGAATTTTTAAGAATTAAGTTTTTTACCCAAAAAAAAAAATGAAAATTATGCATTTAATTTTTTGATGAGTAAAAAATTATAAATTTATATTATATCTATCATATACTTATAGTTTTATTCTCATTTATGATATCACATTTATTTTCTTAAAATTTAGAACGTTTTGAATATTAGAATTTAAAATAAACAAATTGACACATTTTTTATTTCGAAAGAAAGCTAGTCAATTAAGTCTCTATGATTTAGGGTTTATCCATTGCCTCCTGGCTTCCCATCCCATTTGCTCCAAACGAGCTTGCTACGTACTACGCAAATGGTGCTTTTGGGTACGCATGTATAGAGCAACCTTAAATGTAGGTGTGAGTCTGTGAGAATGCTACAAGCCTTGTAGTGAAATTGGAATTGCTACTTGTTTTTAGGGTCAAAGAACCAGCTATTGATCCCTTAGGCAAAATCTTAACCAAAATTATTTCTAAGTTTAAAATTAGGGTATGATGGTAGGAAGATGTTAGGCACCTACATACTCTTGCCCAATCTGGAGATCAGCATTACTATTGTCACTTACCCAATTTCAATTATAAACCTGAAAAACATAATGAGTAAACTATAAGGTAAACATGCATTCGAAAAGTAAAACACTATATATTACAATGATAAAAATTGTTAGAGAATTACAAACAAATGAATTAGTGATAAAAAGGATAAATTACTTGAAATAAAATAAAAGGCAAAACAATGTATGATAGGAAGATGTTAGGCACCTACATACTCTTCCCAATCCGGAGATCAGCATTACTATTGTCACTTACCCAATTTCAATTATAAACCTGATAAGCCTAATGAGTAAACCATAATGTAAACATGCATTAGAAAAGTAAAACACTATATATTACAATGATAAAAATTGTTAAAGAATCACAAACAAATGAATTAGTGATAAGAAGGATAAATTACTTGAAATAAAATAAAAGGCAAAACAATGTATGCCCTTCACCTTATAGCTAGCGTACCATGTTCTTTCATATCCAGATGTTGTTTTGCATATATAGGGTTTAAACAAGATTGAGAAGAACATCGTTTGATCGAAGAAGAATAATATATGCTTACACCATTGCAACGTTAACGTACGTTGTTCATCCCTGATGGGATGTTGTCCATAATTCAAAAACTAATCTTATTGCCAAATAACCAGACCAATTGAATAAAATGTGCATAATAAATAAATAAATAACTCTAAAATTAACTTAAAAACCCTAGAAATCACACATATTTTGGAATCCAAAAGTAAAAAGAGGAAACAAAGAAAAGGAGAAAAGGGACTCACCAAACAAAAGGAATTTGAGGTCTCTTGAACTAGGTCCTTTGTCTATGGACTAGGAAAAACACTAGAATACAGCAATGGATCAACTTTTTACCAGTCCCCTCAAGAATTGGAAGAAGTTTCTTTCTTAAGACTCTTTTTTTTTTTTTCCCCCTTCAAAATGCTTGTTACACACTTTCAAATCAGTTGGTCAGTAAAGAAAAACAGGAAATTGAACCTCAGACCTATTGAGCAACTAGTGGGGATGTTTTAGCATAGATTTTGTAAGTAAAATAGGGTTATAAAGGGGTTGCTCAAAGGTGATTTCAAGTGTGGGGTTTGATCCTCGTCCCCTTTTATAGAGGGTATTTGAGGTTTAGGTGATGTCTGGGTTCATTCCCACATTGAGAGTGAACTTTGGTAACATTCCCAAACCACCATATATATCACCTCTCCATTATTTCTAAGTTTAGAATTAGGGTATGATGGTACGCTATCATGTAGGTGTTCGAAACAAGGACAATTTCACGACATATACAAGACAACGTACACTATTTAAGGGCAGCGTTACGTACCAGTCTTTTAAGTGCATTAAGGCCCATTTAGAATTGGGTAGCCCATGTTTTGTAATTTGTGACACAAGGGATGTCTTTATGAACTGTTTCGAATTTTATGGCGATGCTCGACCTAAAGGAATAAAATTAATTTTAGTAGCTATATGTAATTATGAATCAAGTTAGACACTAGCATGCAACAGCCCAAAATTTTTATTTGAATACTTGTGCTCCTTCTATTGTCTTCACTGTCATACTGTTATTGTTAGTGATGTCTGATTTTGATGTTTGAATGCACTGACGTCTCCACGTAGAGTGCAGGGTGGTCACAGGATCACCCTGAACTTGAAAAAAAAATTAATTATTATATATAAATTTTAAAAATTTTATGACTTTTTATCCTTAAAAAATATTTGGGACCACCCTAAATATTTTTAGGCTCAAAATAATTATACTTTTGACAAAATTTAGCAACAAACTTAGTTGTAAATTAAGACTACAACTTCACTCAATCTTTTTTTATTGGATGTGAATTTTGGTAAATCCACCATTGGATTACATTTTTTTCTTAAATACTCCATACTTGAAAATTTTCAAAAATATCAAATATCAATAGCTATGTCATCACTCAAATCTTTAAATTTCAAATTTTTGTTGTCTACAATTATACATAAAAAATAAAACTAAATAGTAAATAACTTTTGATTGACATGAAATTTAACTAGTATTTAAGAACATAAAGAACATACAATTTAATATTTAAATTTTCAAAATATGTAACCATGTTAATTTGTTTAGTGAGAATTGTAGCAAAAGCCCAAGAAAATTTTTATGAAACTAAAATTTTGAAAAATATATAATTTGCAATATTGATAATGAAACTATCATGCAAAGATTTCAAAATAAGAAAATTCAAAAAGGAAATTGTAAGACTTATGTCTTTGTATGTATGTGTGTGTGTGTTTTTTTTTTATTGTCAATATATGAAATTCTGTTTTTATTAAATTTTGTATAATTTAAGTTTCTTAATGACCATTCTAAAAAATATTTTTGAAGCCGCCACTATTTGAATGGCAGAAAACATCCTCTATCTTGTTCTTCTTCTTCTTTGGCTTCGATTTCTCCACCAGCTCGCTGCAATATTCCTCTCTATTATTTTCTTCTTTCTCCTGCTTCAATTTCTCCTCCAGGCTCCAGCTTACTGTCTCCTTGTTTTCTCCAAAGATTTTTTACCTTCCCTATATATATCTACTTTTGAGCTTTCAGTCACAAATGTCAGACACACATTCGGGATTTTTACTATTTTGTTTTGTCCAAGAGTCATCTACTCTGCACGTGAGATTTACTTCTCCACATATTTCTTTTTCCTACCTTTTTATTTATTTTTTGTTTATATATATATATATATATATATATATAGAGAGAGAGAGAGAGAGAGAGGTGTGATAGCAATCTAAATCTGTCTTGTGCAATATATTATTAAGTTAGATATATGAATTATATTTGTCTTGTGCAATATATTATTAAGTTAGATATAATATATTCTGTAGGGTCACACTTTGTAGCCCAAATCCAAAAGATATGGGATGCAGACCCAATGAGCCCAGTACAATAAATTTGTAGAGAGTAGGCGAAAGAACTGGATTTTTAGTAAATCTAACAACGACTATTAGGGATGTGAACGATGAACAAATAAGAAAGACATGTAAAACATTGAATGAACTGGTTGTCCGAGGTGATGAATTATTAAATAAAACCCAATAGAAATGAGTGCGAATATAGATTTTTAATATTACAATTGTTCTCCCCCCTTTTCTCATAGGGGTCTTTTACATTATATAGTTCCTTTCAGACCATCCTTATCGTACACTTGTTAACCATCTGATCCTTCACTTGAGTGCATGTCCCATCAGACACCTTCTTTAACTCTCTGTGAATGGTGGTAGTTGAGACTGTACTATTCAGGGGTCCTCTCCACATAAATGCGACCAAAAAAATTGTTACAAAGCATTTAATACAGTGGTAGCAGCTTTTTTTTTAGATATTTCTGAGCTCCTATCGCCTTTGTACGTGCCTAAAATTCATCCTTATCGTTGGAATTTCATGGAAGGTCACCTACACCGCCTAAATACAGGTTTGATCGATGTTTGTCGTATCTGAGGAGGAGATACTCCTCAAACAATACTCCTCCATTCATTCCTTACGTGATTCTTAACTTTGGAGCATCTCTAAATCATTTACTCCTCCTCCGACATACTCACATCCTCGAATAAGGCCTAAGGCCCAATATATAAATTTGGGCTCTTATCCTCACATATTCTTATCAAAAAAATTAAATATAATAAATATAGTGATAATCTCAAATAGTATACTGGGAATTACTAATACCAAAATATATAATTTCTTTAAGACTTTAACTAAACTAAAATGAACTCAGTATGAAATTGAAACCCTTGCGGAATTCCAGTCCCCCTAAGCTCAAATCCAGACTCCATCCCTGCTCAAAATGGAATTGTGAGAGAAAAGAGTTAAGAAGGTAAAGTAGTGAAAATGTTAAAAGTTAAAATTTTTTATTCAATGGTTGATATTAAAAGTAAGTTTTTGAACTTTTAATCTTGGCTATTAAAAGTGTGGTATTGCATGGTGCAATAGGGCTATTGCACCATATTTCAATCCCCTAGAAATGGGGAGTCTAAAGAAACATTTGTCTTGTTGTTTAAAATGGTGGCACAAGACTAAACCAACAGTAGCAAACCTAATTAGATGGACTGTAAAATAGTAGTTATTACTATTATTGTGAAAGTTGTTATGTAATTGTGTGTGACAATTGAATGATGAGCGGAAGCAAAAAAGATGGAGCACACACAAAGGTTTATGTGGTTCGGCCTAATGGCATACATTCGTACAGTCAATGAACCTAATGAAGAGTTTATATACTAAAAAATATATGACTAACCCTAAACTAACCATAAACTAACCTAAGGTTAGTATGTTTGTTCTACGAGAACATAAAGTTACAATTGGATCAATATGCTTGTTCTACAAGCACATGAGCCTATAATTGAATTGGATCATAATATATCTAACACCCCCCACCCTCAAACTAAAGGTGAAAGAGTAATCTTAAAGTATTTGTTAATTAATAAATACTATTTCAAGAAAGTTTTAATACTACTTCTATATGAAATATAAAAATATGAAGAAAAAAATTAAAAAAATTTTTCTTTTCTAATAAAAAATTTTTAAAAATAGTTGTCCGTTAATTTTTTCCTATTTAAAAAAAGAGACTGCAAAAATCAAGACTAAATGATTGAGATCTAACATTGATTTCGGTACTCAATTTTCTATTGTTTTTTTTTTTTTTTTTCCTTAGAATATATAAAGAGAGAAGGGAAGGGTTTCTAGAAAAGTATTTGTTGCAGCAGGGAGAAAGAAATAATAAACTAAATATATTTTATGCTACCAATGAAAAAAAAAAGGATAGATATCGGATCACTCACGGTCACCATCAGTAGTCATGGATATATTATTCCAATTACGGAGTGGTTAAATACGGTTGTAGGTAGGTTATTTTTTTTGCTGAAAACGGTTGTAGGTAGTTATGAGACTAACAAGGATGCTTAAAATTTTTAATCATGAATTTACAAAATGATTAGTTGACTTAATTTATTTATGTTTTGTTTCTATTAGATAATAATGTACTTTGCTTGTTAGGAAAGAAGGTAACAAGTATGGGAATGATGGAAAGAAGACTGTTTTTTCTTTTCCAACTGAAAATGACAGTCCTTACCAGGGGCGGCTCCCATAGAGTCTAGGCTGCTCACAGGCCCACCTTGGCCTAAAAAAAATTAATTATTATGTATAAATTTTAAAAATTTATAATTTTTTTATTTTAAAAAAAACTTTGTGATCACTCTAAATATTTTTTAGACCCAACGTAATTAAACTACGGACAAATTTTAATAATAAATTTGATTGTAGATTAAGGTTATAACTTCATTCAATATTTTTTTTATTGGATATGAATTTTAACAAATTTACTATTTAATTACATTTTCTTTTTATATCTTACTTATTTGTAAAATTTCAAGAAAATTAAAAATTAATAGCCATCAATTAAATGTTTAAATTGTTGACATGGGTTCAATTTGTGGCTTGAATTGCCACTGAAGCCCACAAGCCCATTGCTTGTATGTTAGTCAAGTATGATTGAATACTCTACCAATATAATTCCCAGCCGACCTATAATATATATATATATATATTAAGTTTGTGTTGAACGGCATATATAGAGAGATCAAGAATTTGATTAACCTAGTAAGTGCAGCCACATAAAAGAAAATAGAGAAAAAAGAGAGGCGGTCAGCTTCTATTCTTATTGTTTATGTGAGAGAGTGTTATGGTATAATTGGAATTTGGGTTTCTTGAGAGTGTTCTTGTGCACTATTGTATCTCTTTATTTTTATAGTGAAATTTCTCTATCGTCACTGTGGAGGTAGGCAATTTGCCGAACCACGTAAATTCTTGTATTCTTTGTTTGTGTGCTTATTATTTAATTTCTACTTATTTACTGTTATTGATTTGAGTCCTGAGGTGCTATCTACACAACATAAATATTGAGTTTTTGTAGTCTAAAATTATACATAAAAAATAAGTTTATGAATTAAATAGTAAATAACATCCAATTGGCATGAAATTTGACATATGTTTTAAGAATATAGATAACATGCAATTCAACTGTTAGATTTTCAAAATATGTAGCAATGTTAATTTGTTTAGTGAGAGTTGTAACCTTAGGCTACAACTAAGCTTGTAACCAAATTTTGTTCTCAAACTTCAGTCTTTTTAACAGTATATTAGGTCCTTACAAACAAAAAGAAAAAGTCCAAGAAAAATTTTATTTAACTAAAATTTTGAAAGAGATGTAGTTTGCAATATTGATAATTAGACTATCATGTAACAATTTCAAAATAAGAAAATTCGTAGAAAAAAATTGTAAAATTTTGTGTTTGTTGTAGTTTTCTTTTTCTTTTTCTTTTTTCAATACATAAAGTTCTCTTTTTATTAGATTTTGTATGATTTCAGTTTCTTAATGACCACCATTAAAAAAATTCCTAAAGCCACCATTGGTTCTTACCCAAAAGATATTTTTTATCAGCTCATGATTTTACATGTAGAATTCGATGAAAGTAAAATTTAGAGAATGCAGCTTTTTTTTTTCTTTTAATATTGTTTGGTTACTATTGTAAATGGAATTTGTTTTTCTTTCATTTTGAAACGTTATTGGTTTCTCTGCTTCTTCTCTCCATCTTT
This sequence comes from Quercus ilex subsp. ballota, assembly GCA_032727855.1. Classification (NCBI taxonomy): domain Eukaryota; kingdom Viridiplantae; phylum Streptophyta; class Magnoliopsida; order Fagales; family Fagaceae; genus Quercus; species Quercus ilex. Next base: position 31,902,704 of record CM064916.1, on the reverse strand, counting down.
TTTATTATATTTTTTTACTTGTTACAAGTGAGGATTGTTTTAATTGTTACAAGTGGGAAAGAGGGATTCGAGACTTGGCTCATAAGGGAGACCAATTATGTCACTAAGCTGCAAAATTCTTGACATCCATTACACAGTTTGGCTCCTCTTTATCATTAGAAGTAATTAAATTTCTATTATATTCTTAGTAATACTATAGACATAACAATTGAGATGACAGGTTTTTATTGGTTTTTATTTCAACCTACCATTAACATCATTTTATCATTTACTATTAACAATTTGCCACCTCCATAGTTAAGGGTGGTAATATTTGACATGACACGTGAACACGCTATGAATATGACATGGTTTTTTACGTGTTAGTGTTTAGTATAAATAAGTTAGTGTCAAAAATGAGTTGCACGCTGAACACAATTAAGAAATTGGTCAATTCCGTGTTGACATGTTTAATCCAAAATTACCCGATTAATATAAATAAATATCATTTTCTCTTAGATAAATTTGAATTCTATATATGGTTATGTAATTAAAATAATTTAATGGTTATATTGATATATTGATAAAGTCTTTATTGAAACTCTAAAGTCTCTGAACTTTTAACCCAAAATAAAGAAGAAAAAAACTCTCTCCTTACTTTATTTTTCTTAAATTGTGTATTAAATAGGTTGAAATAAGTCATGTCATGTCAATCAGTTTAATTAATGAGTTGTGTTATGATTGAAAGAGGAGGGTCTAACATGATTATTAAATGGGTTGGGTTAGAATTGAGTCATGTCTTCAAATACCCATATCTTGACATGATCATACGAACATGACATACAAACACGAATTATCACTCATATCAACAATTGTAAAATGTTTTGTAAAAATTATTGTGGTTCTAGAGTGAATATTAAGGTTTTTTTTTATATATATCTTACACCATATAAAATAAGAGATTTATGCAAAACCTAAACCCATTTAATTAGTCTAGTTCAAGTAAAGTAATACTGATCCTACTAATGATAATCCTAGGTTTAGCCTAAGATTAAACTCTCTATATATACTCTAATAAGCTCATTATAATTTATAATACGGGTTATATATAGTAAAGGAGTATTACTTTAATCCCAACATAAATCCTAAGATAATAGCTCATTTTTCTGATAAGATCTAACATTGATATCAGTAACCAATAGATAAAGTTTATTATCATTTCTTATAAATAAAAATTAAATTTAAAAAACTTAATGATAATGGTACGTACGTACCAATTTCCGTTCTTCTTCTTAATTTTTTGGGTAGTACAAAATTACACACCATTAAAGGTTTATCTTCGATTTTATTATTATGATAACATTGTTGAATCATTATAAGTTTTACTAGGACTTCATGAATGCTACGTGCATGGAAAAAGGCTCAAGATCAAAAAAAGTAATGAAAACTCCATTATTTTATAATAATGAAGAAGGGCCAAAACTTTCATTTTGTAAAGACATTTATTTATTTATGTGAGTTTTAGTTAGTTCAACTGATAAAGTCTCTTGATGGTTAAATAAGATATTTGGATTTAATCTCCGCCTACCCCAAAAACCGATTAATGTCTTGATCTGATAATAAAGAGCTATCATCGAAGCGTTGAAACTCAAAAATAAAAACAATTATTTATTTTTTTATTTTTCTTATTAAAGAGTGTTCTTAGCAAGATTAAAATTAAATTCTATAAATAATGAATATATATATATATATATATATATATATATATAAATTAAAGAAAATAAAGACTTACAAAATTAATTGTTTTTTCTTTCCCCATAAAAAATTTCTAAAAATATATCCTAAGTCAATACTCTTAGAGCATCTGTTAACTTTTCTAACAATTATAATACATACTTTTCAAAAAGAAAAATACATTTGTCACTGATTTATTTGTTTTTATGTACAAATTTATTATATTTGTGTTTTTCACTTTTTCTTGATATATATATGTACAATTGGACTTTAATTTTTAAAAATATCATTTAATGAAACATTAAACACACCTTAATTTATGCTCTTAATGCCCTTCTTAATGAGAAATTAGTAGGTCTACCAGGAGGACTGCTAAGGTGGTCCTCCCTACCCTCCTAACCAATAAATTGCTCTTATTTATGCAAATGTGACATCAACTGGTAATTTTAATTTTTTATTTGTTGTGCTGATTGGGAAGTTCACTCACACATTTGCATAAATAGAATTATCTCATTAATTAGGAGGACCACATTAACAATCCTCCTAGTGGACGTAATAATTTCTCCTTACTAATCCTTTCTCCTATGAATATTAATAAAAAGCTCTCCTAAAATTCTTAATGAAGAAAAAAAAAAAAAAAAAAAAGAAAGGCTTCTAGAAAAGTCGTCATTGCATGAAGAAAGAAATATTAAGTTTTTATTTTTTGAGAAGAAAGAAATATAAAGTTAATTGTGTTCCATGCTATCAATAAAAATAAGAACAGGGTCACCGTCAGAAGACATGCATATGAATATAATAATCTCATTACGGTATGGTTAAATTCGGTTGTAGGTAGTTATGTAACTAACAAGGATGCTTTAAATTTTTAATCAAGTTTTGAAATTGTCAAACTACTAAGATTGGGTCATTGCATCGATTGACTCATAGGGGCTTCCATTTTAAACATTTAAGATTAAATTTTCTCTTAAAGAAAGAATTAATTAATCCAAAGCCAATCGGTGATTAATTAATTAATTAATTAATTAACCGAATGCCCACTAAATTTGAGCAAAAAAATAATTAGAAAATAGTTTATGCCGACCACGCCCATGACTCTGCTTGCTAATATACTATTTTTGCTAACTATTTTATAGGTTCTTATTAAAATATTAACAATGATTTCGATGAGATTAGTTAAAAAAAAAAAAATGAAGGACAAAGACCACAAACCATATCTATATACAGGCACCCTAGACCAATTTTTTCTTTATGTCACCCTTACGAGTAACGTGTGAGGGGCAGAGACTCCTTTGGATGAAAGGAAGGGAATCACTATAATAAACTACCATGCAACACTTCTTCCAAAGGAAACACTTGGCTATCCTTTATGGACAATGTCTTGGGGGAATGTATCAAAAGTCCTATTATATATGGATGCCTCATAAATAATAAGAAAATTGTTGGCAAGTCCCTTAAGACACCTACTAAGAAGTAATAAAACCTATTTTATTATAAAAATAAAATAAAGTTCTTTTTTTACCTATTATTTTCCCAAGAAAAACTCAAATCTATGCTTGATTTTTAAAACAAAAATACATCATTCATCTTCAATTTCAACATGCACAACTTATATATGGATCTCAGTTAATTAATTTTATAAGTAGTACCTTTTTGTTGAACAAATCCAAATTATTGATTAAAGATGAGCACTCATTTGCTAACAATTGATGAGTGTTCGATACTCTTAAAGCACCTCACTAAATCCTTTGAAAGGAACACCCATTAATATGGCTCTTATAATAATAAGAAGAATAGTGCATCTCTTCCCTAGGAAATATACCATTATCGATGGAGAAGGGCGTTGCCTTCACCAAAGAAGACTAGTTATATATTTGAGGCCTTGGGCTATTCAATTTTTCTTGTTCCCTTTCATGGCAAAGCTTTTCTGTTTAATTTACAGGAAACATGCTTGCAAAAACTACTCTATGTTGTTAGTTGAAAGAAGTTACCTCGTATTACGGCGGCCAAGTTGGTGCCTTACATTATCATATATTTTGGGCTAACTATATTACTAATTTTCTCTCTCTCAAAAAAGAAAAAAACTATATTACTAATTTTGAATGAAATAAGACTGTCAAAATAAGAGACACCATCTAAGTTTCAAATTATAATTAAAAAACCCCAAACCTTGGTTCAACGATATTATAATATAATGTTTGTTAAGTTCAAATGTTGTTGTGTTGGCAAATTCAAGTCAAAACACACATTTGATATATTTGAGTTTTAGTTTTAGTATCTAAAATAAGGTTGAAAAATTATGTTGAAAACACAAGAAAACTACTAAAGATTTTGCTCAAAACAGTGAAGATCAAATGGTCTCAACTCCTGCTTGACTCTACTCAATCAATCGAGGTTTGATGAACCTCAACTCTAGCCTCTATACCTCTCAACAGAACGAGCGACAGGATTCTACTTTGTAACTTTTAATTTCAGCCCATGATGACCTAGCCCACTTGGGATCCGTACACTAAAGTTTTCAAAGGTATAAAAGCTATATTTTACGGCTATCATAATAAGAGAGAAGACACTCATTGAGAAAAGTTATTGCGACATTGTGCGCTTTGGGTTGTTTTACTGAGCTATTTCTAGATTATTGTTGAAGCATATTGCTACGAAGAACTTTGCACCAACTACTACTGAAATCAAGTTGTTGTGGTAAAGTCAGTCACAAATTGGAAATTCGTGAACATTGAAGGAGCTAAGAAAAGTAGTCCAACCAAGTTGGAAATGTTCTTAAATAGCTTAGTTAGTTTCACTAAAGATAGATGCTTCGGAATCAAGTATGTTCCTTATACTTATAATCTCTATCTTTATTTGTGGATTTTTCAAGAAGTGATGACCTATATATCACCCGACCGTAAGAGTTTTTTTCATTAGGTTTTTCTCTATTGTGGGCATATGGTATGTCTTGAAATTTACTTTTTCACGGCATGAAATTTAGTTTTGACAATATAGTTGTGTCCAACACTCTGTAATTGAACCATTTCATAATTGAAAATTTTAATCAATCAACTTGAGTAATTGGTTAAAATTGAATTGGAACCCATCAATGTTAATCGAAAACATTTAATATAAGAATTAAGATAGCTACTTTTAAAGTAGATCATAATTCGATTTTAGCCCCTAAAATATGTGTTAGGTTTAAATTGGTCTCTAAAGTATCAATTGTTTCAATAAGTACTTACAACTTTAAAAATGTTTGTTAATTATTACTACTATATGAATGGCTTGCAGTACTGACTTTAGGCTTAGGCCTAAGCAAAAATTATCTTGTGCGCCCGCTCCCTCTCACAAGCAAGTGGACCACTAAGCTGTAGATGATAATTGGGTTTTTCTTTTATCTTTTTTTTTCCTTTCAAATGTCATTCACCAACACAGACTGAATTACGCTTGAGTGAAATTCTCGGAACATGTCTTCTTCAATTCTAAATTTCTTATTCTTTCTTTCATTTTTCTACTTTCAAAGTGGGTTCCTCTCACATATTATAGTCACTATAAACACATATATACAACATGTTAGACTACAATGTCATTAACATCATCATGATAAAGACATGCTTATAAAGAAAATAGTCGTTACATCAGCAATTGGAATTTGAATAGTGATGGTAAGATAGGATAAGAGAACCATTGAAGCATTTAACTAAATTGAAACAATACATAGATTAAGAACAAAATTGAAATCTAACATAAATCATTGTTTAACCTTTAAATTATTAGACTTGTCAGCATTTGGTAGACGTAGACCATAATAGATGGGAACAATTATTGGGCTCAAATCAATTCACATGATGAAAGAGATTTGAATACATGATTTTCTTTTCATTTTTCCTTTTGAAGTGCAAATTGGTATTAAGGTGAAAGGAAGTGGGAGACTAGGAGAGAAGATTACATTTCATTTGCACCAAAAATTTACTAATGATGAGATCACGCATATGTTGTTGAGGCATGTGTCTTGATAATTTCGCCTTATCATACAAAATTATATATGAAAATATAAAATTAAGTATAAACTAATTTATGCTTTAATGTTGAAGAAAAACTTAAAGTTATGTTTAATAACTCAAATACAAAAGCTGAGTTGATCTTTGACCATTTCTGTGGAACATTGTTAATTTACCCTATTTTAACCTAGGGTTTAATAGCATGCATGTATCAACTCTTGATCCTTTAATTAAGGCCCTGATAATCATCCTTTGAAACGATTTAAAATCACCAAGTTGATTTACTATACTTTGCACTTGTTCCATTCGTTAAAATTTGAAATATTCTTCTTGTATCAACCATTAATTAGAATAATCCCAAATCTTTCTCTTTTTTTTTTTTTAGAAGACCAAATCTTTCTCTTTTGTGCTCACAATAGAATACGACAATATTAGGCTAGCTAGCCAATAGCCATGATGATGATTTTCTACAATATGGCATGACGCATAACATTTTTATCAAAAACTTTGAATCACTCTTCTATACTTGATCACTACATCAGCTAATAACATAATAGCTACCCTCTTTGATAACATTTTCACAGGGTTTAAAATATATATATATATATATATATATATATATATATCCTGCGCTGCATGGCATTACAACTTAGTGGTACATAGTAAAGCAAAACATTTTGGTGTATTGCAGCTTCTTCTTTTTTAGGAATAGAGAAGAAGCTTCTTCTATGGTACGTACCCATTTTGATCAGAATTCACAACCGTTCATTTCAAGTATTTTAATTTCACTTTTATTTATATAATGAAAGAATGGTGAAGATTAACATAATTGATGAAAATTATATTTGGTTAAATTACAAATTGTAGCCTCAATTTTTGACATATTTTCAATTTAATCCCTTAAGATTTTTTTTTTTTTTTTTTACCATTTCAATCTTTTAATATTCAATTGTGTCCAATACAATCCTTCCATCCACCTCCATCAAATCCGCAATGTTAAATTCACCAAAACAACGTTTTGTAAAGTGAAAAATATTTTATCCAATGACGAGATTGTATAGAACTAGACAAAAGAACTAGATTGAAAACAGATAAGTTAAAGCACATAAGTGAGATTAACAAAATTTTAGAAAACTGACTTATAAATAAGTTAAAGTTTTTTTTTTTTTTTTTTTTTTGAGAAACATAAATAAGTTAAAGTTAGAAGACGTAATTGATGATTAAAATATTTATTTCACCAAGGAAAAAAATATTCTAGAATGTGGATCTTAGCAATTTAGTTCTCTGTATGCTAAAGTTAGTTATGTCAAAAAATGGTTTTTTTTTTTTTTGAGAAACATGTCCAGAAGTTTGTTAGAATCTTTGGCATTGTATTTAACAGTTCAATAATATATATATATATATAAAGAGTAAGAAAGATAAGGTTGCTTCTATTGACTTTCCACTCTACTCTAATGTTTACATTTGGCTGGATACTGTTTAATTGTCATTATTTAGTACTCTTTTGTTTTCCTTTTCTTTTTTTCTTTTTTTCTGAATGTCATTAATTAGTCAATATTGTAAACAGAAACCTTACTTTGAAAAACGAGACTCAATCATTGATGGCAAATTAATATTGGGAAATGAATATGCCTAGGGATAGAAAGAGCTTGGGGAGATGTCTAAGGTAGATGGTTCCAATGAGAGAGAGTTCCACACTTTCTTCTCCGCAACCATAAGTTTATTAGAAATGAGAATAGTTAATTGATGGCTGAAAGTATTGGTATCTAGTATTTTTAAAAACTTTTTACGAAGAAAGAAAAAGGTTTTTTTTGACAATTTTTTATATTTTTTATAGAAATAATATTAAAAGTTTTCTAAAATACTATTATGTACATTTGGCGTACGTGATGGTCACTCCATAAAAACACATTTTTGTGAGATATGAGAAGTAGATGTCAAATTTATTTCTCCAAAATATAGCTTCACTCACATATACACTTAACAAATATCCTAAGTTTATATCATATCATTTTCCTTTTTTTTTCTTTCTTTTCTTTTTTTAGCTCCCTTGGTTCTCTGTATCCAACTGACGTGTTTCATTCACTGTCAAACTGTCAATTTTTTTATTTATGTCAAGTTTGTATTATAATATATTATTATTATTATTATTATAAGCTGCTATTCTAACTTCTTATTTATTTTATTAACCAAAGCTTGCTTTCACTAAATGATCGAGTTCACGTATAAATAATGAATTCAAGCTAGCCTTAGAATGTAGGCTGCAAATGACCCGCATTATTTATGAATAGTTAAAGTTTGGTTTGGAAAAATTCTTATTTATACCTATTTATTTAGCAAACTAATCAAATTCAAGTTCAGGTTTAATTAATCTTGACTATTAAATGAGTCAATAGCTCAAATACAACAATGTATTTGTAAACAAAATTGTAAACATGAGACTCGATTTAAGTGTATATAACCTTTTTTTTTTAGAAAGGTGTATATGATATTATATATTTATATGTATGCATGTATATATAAAAAAAACATACTTATATAGACTTGAAATTAAATTCGTAAGAAATCAAATTATTATTTATAATTTTTTGATAGTATAAATAATTCATTTCACAGTAAAAATATATACTTATAATTTTAAGAATGCAATATTAATGGTCAATCTAATATTATAAGTTTATAAACAAAAATCATTCTATCTAATTAACTCAAAATAATATAATTTCAAATATAATTTAATTATTAATTTATTAGTATATATTTATTTAATGCCTCTCTGACAAGAAATGAATCAATTTTGAACATATAAGTTTTAGACAAAAAGTTTAGTGACTCCCTTAAAAATTATGATTAGAGGAATTCAGTCTAATCTTGTTAATGGAATAATTTGGTTCATCATCAAGCCAAATTATTTTATCTCAATTAATGATCAAAATATTTCACCTTCTAACAAGTAACAAGTTCATCAACAAGATAGAGAATTAGAGGGAAAAAAAATCTTTCAACCATATCATATTTGGTTCATAACTACAACAAATGGAAAATCTTCTTCTGAAGATAAAATGATTAATTCCTTTGAATTAGCATATAGCATGAAACAAATTATTTGGCATAAAGCATAATTAATCTTTCTGATAAAACAAAAGAAATCAAGGCATTAACTTTTGAAAAGTTTATGATAAAAAATGACAAATGGTTTGTTACTCAAATGCCAATCACTGTACAGATCAAATTAGAATGGTTAAAGATTTGCTCGAACACATGACCAAAAGAAAAACATTAATGTGTCATACAACTTATTTTATTAGCAAATGACATAGAGACCCTATGTCAAATTAATGATAGCCAAAGTCCTATAATTTTGCCTTCATTATGACCAAAAAAAAAAATTTATCTTATCAACCAAACAGAATATTGCTTAAAGCCTAAGAAGTAAGAACACTTCATTTAAAGTATTGTAATAGTGTCGTACTCATCATGTCATGTTATAATTTTTTTAAATTTACTTATGTTGTTGTGTTGTTAACACATACCCATACCCATACCCATACGGCTTCCTAGTTTAAAACCTTGAATTCAAAAAAAAACAAAACAAAACAAAAATTTAGAAGGCCTTGAATTCAAATTTGACTCGTATGTGAATAAAATCATATGAACTAATCTAAACTCATTTACAACCCATTATATCAATCCAACCTAAGTATTAGTATATTAGAGCATTCTCATCAACTCTCTCATAAAAAATGTCATTTTAACACACCAAAAACCTACTTTATCATTTTACCACATCATTTTACAATTTCTCATTTATCAGATGTTCTATTCTTCAATTCTATACATTAAAATAATATTTACAACACAATAAAATAATATATTAATTCCTCCCATCATCAACAGCAACAACACCAGCAACAACGGCACAACCACCACCACCATTGCTGCAACAACGGCCACCAACAACTACTGCAGCAACATCACCGACAGACACCACCGGCACAAATCCATATCCACCAATGCCACCTTTAAAAAATAAATAAAAATCCATAACAACCCACCAGATTCATAAACCTCAAGACCCTTCCCAAATCAAACAATCCAATCCCAAATCATTGTTATCCTCCAATCCAATTTCTCAAACCAGATCCAACCCCCAAAATCAACCATAAACAATCCAAACAAATAAGGGGAATCGGACCTTAGTGAGATCGGGCAGATTTCAGCGGAGGCAGGTTGCTTGGAGCGGCATCGACGGAGGCGAAGCGAGTTGCTTGGCGAGCGGCATCGGCGGAGGTGAGCAGCGTCGATGGAGGCAGGCGGCGTTGGTTCCGGAGGAGAGGCGAGCTACTTGGTGCGTCGGTGGAGGCGGGCAACGTTGGTTCCGGAGGAGAGGCAAGCTACTTGGTGAGTGGAGGAGGTGAGCTGCTGGCGAGTGGAGGAGGTGAGCTGCTGCGGATTGTGAGAGAGGCTGAGATAGAGAAAGAGAAGAGAGAGAAGGGCTGAGAGAAAAGTGAGGGAGGCGGACGAGAGAGAGAGAGAGAAAGAAGGAGATAAAATGCCAGAGAGGAGAGAGAAAATCATTAAAAAATTAATTTTTGGATATAGCATTTCTACCATACCGTTGCATTTGTAGAATAGAACTGTTCATATGTGCCAAATGTTTTGGCATTTGGCACACCTCATGAGAGAGGATTTTTGGTGTTTGGTGTGCCAAATGCCAAATATTTGGCATTTGGCACACCTGATGGCAATGCTCTTAGAGTCATAATTTAGAAAACATTGTTATGACATCAATCATGCAACGTGGCGCAAGTTACTCGAATAAAGTATACAATAGGATTAATAAGGACGTCACACCTGGCCACTAATTCAATATTCAACTATGGTTTTCCCCGACCAAAAAAAAATAGAGTTTGAAAAAATCATTAGGGTTTTGAAGTTAGAACTTTGAAGTACCACAAGTACAACAATGAATTCATTAATTTTTCTAAACAAGTTCATGATCAGACGGCCAGTCTCCTCTGTTAACTTGGAATTGTGCCCTAACATTCGGACAATCAGAATAAAATCAGATGGCCAACGATAAACCACGTGTACATACAACATTGCTGGTGAAAGTTACAGATAATTTTTCCACTAAAAAATTCACTTTATTCCACAATTTTTTTAAACAAAAAATAGAACTATTAAATTCTTATATATTTCTTACAATGAAGTTGACAACGTATTAAATTAGGGATTGATGATAGCTTTGTTTATAAAAGTCTTCACCTGCCTTCCTTAACCCTTAAACTATGGCTACAAATCAGTAATATTAGTTTAATATTGATTGAAGTACTTGTCATCAGAAGCATTTCCATGTGTAAGAGTCAAAAGGGTGGAATTACATGTTGAACATTAGTCGGTACGTAGAGATTTAAATTATAAGTAACACTATATTTTAAAAAATTTAAACAAGGTGATAATAATGGGCAAGAGAAATGATACATTTCACATGTATGGTGCAGCATCTTGTAACCTGCCATAAAGTTAGATTCTTTTATTGGGCAGATTACATTAGGCCATTTGTTTGATGCTATATATTCATTGATTATTGTTGGCAATGTTACCACATGGAAGAGGTATACCTAGAGAAATATTGACTTGTGTTAATGGGGTATAACTAGAGAAATATTGACCTGTGTTAATGCAGGCTCAAATCCAATGGATGTAGCTACCCTATTTTTAAAATAATGTATCTCGCGCAGCCAATATATGCATTATTTTTTTCACAATAAATTCACACAAATAGGAGGCTCACCGCATATTATAAAATAGATTATACACACGACAAATATATGAGATAATTAATACCCTATTATAGAAGGAAAGCTATCTTTCATGAATTTTGATGACCCATGTTCTCCATGAGGCAGTTAATCAAAGTGGCTTAATTATGCAATTAATGAATATAATTAAGGACTATGAGATGCATCACCTAAAAGGGTATGCTTGTGTTGTGGATTACTTACCAGTAGTACCTCAAAAAAGCATTGACCTTTTATATTTACATATATGTTATTTATTAATGTCACCGTCCCATACCTTACCCTAACTTCTCCTTGATAGAAAAGGAAACAAAACAAAACGGACTAAAATATTAAGAGGTTGACATCCAAGAGATGGCGGGAAGCTTTACTATAAATAGGCTAGAGGATCCCCTCTTCCAAAACCACAACATAGCAAACTAAGCTAAGCACAAACACTTCAACAAACATCCCCTCCATCTTTGCCTCTTGTTTTGCTTCAATGGCGATCCCTGTGATTGATTTCTCAAAGCTCAATGGCGAGAAGAGGGCCGAGACATTGGCTCAAATTGCTAATGGATGTGAGGAATGGGGATTCTTCCAGGTACTTCTTTCACTTCCTTAGCAATATCCAAAGTCGACTACATACAAAAGGGTGTCTAAGAATGGTGGGATCGAATGAGTTCCCAATTCCCATCACCATTCTATCCCTTGTCTATATTTTATTTTCGTTAATGTATGATTATGTGCACAAGAATATTTATGGTTGCATTAATGTTACAGCTGGTGAACCATGGGATTTCGGAGGAGCTCCTTGAAAGGGTGAAGAAGGTCAGCTCCGAGTGGTTTAAGCTTGAAAGAGAAGAAAATTTCAAGAACTCAACACTAGTGAAGAAGTTGAATGAATTGGCGGAAACCAAGAGCGGCAAGTTGGAGAATGTGGACTGGGAGGATGTCGTTACTCTCGTAGACGATAACGAGTGGCCAGCTCAAACCCCAGGATTCAAGTAAGCATTGCATATATACATTAATTTCCTATAGTGATCACTATGCTGAAATTTGTTCAGGATTTACTAAAGAGGCTTGAGTTCTGTGCTAGTTACTAAAACTTTACTTTGGTTGCTGGCAAATTGGAAAGAGCAAAGAATATAGTACAATGAGAATCCAATAATGTCGACAACCAAACTACTATAAGCAATATATACCAACCTCAACACATTAATGGATTTTAAGCAACAAAATGTATCATTTTGTCACTAGACTCATTCTAGGATTTCCAACTTCCATTGTAATTTCTTTTTTAGATTTCTGGATATCCTCTCATGGCACTATGTGGTTCTCAACTTTCAAATCAATTTCTGATCTTTTGGGTACAAATACAATCCATGCTTTATGTTTTCTCTTTTAAACTTGTACGTTTATGACACTAATACTTAAAATGATGGAACGTTATTCTAATGCAAATTTGATAAGTTCAACTTCTAGCCAAAAGCATGCAGATGACCTAAAAATTTACCAAGGTTCATTAAACTAGTTAGAAATTCCTAGTCCTTGAATATGTGGATTCTGACATCGTTTGGCTTGTGATGTTACAGGGAAATCATGGCTGAATACCGGTCAGAATTGAAGAAATTGGCCGCGAAGGTCATGGAAGTGATGGATGAGAATTTGGGCTTACCAAAGGGATACATTAAGAAGGCATTTGATGGGGAAGGAGATGATGCCTTCTTTGGTACTAAGGTGAGCCACTACCCCCCATGTTCCCATCCAGAGCTGGTGAATGGTCTCCGAGCTCACACTGATGCCGGCGGTGTCATCTTACTTTACCAAGACGATGTGGTGGGTGGTCTTCAAATCCTCAAAGATGGGAAATGGATCGATGTCCAGCCACTACCAAACTCCATCGTCATCAACACTGGAGATCAGGTTGAGGTCTTAAGCAATGGCCGATATAAGAGTGTCTGGCACCGGGTTTTGGCTGCTCCAGAAGGGAACAGGAGATCAATTGCTTCATTTTACAATCCCTCACTTAAGGCCACTATATCCCCTGCACCACAGCTAGTGGAGAATGTTAAGGAAGAGGTGGATCAAGTTTACCCCAAGTTTATGTTTGGTGACTACATGTCTGTTTATGCTGAGCAGAAGTTCCTCCCAAAGGAACCAAGGTTCCAGGCTGTGAGAGCCATGTAAGAAGGTTAAACTTCAAATATTTTGAAGATTACAAATTTAGTTTTTCCTTTTGTGATAAAGATTGTCCTACTGACAAAGGATACCCCTGGCTTGTCTTACTCTTAACCACATGTAGGGGAGGAAAGAAAGCTGAAGTGGGTGTTAGTGTTTGTGTGTGTGTTTTAGATTGCTGTTTTTCTTTCTCATTATGCACTTATGGGTTTCTTTAACGCACCTACTAAATTCTCAAAAATAAAAAATTAAAAAAAATAAAAATTTTAATGCACCTACTAAGGTTTGCTTTGTACAATAGATTATATAAATTGTACTTTTTGAATATTGTTCGCAAATTGTAAGGTTTTTATTTCCTTGGTAGGTGTCAATGGAATTCTTATATCATCGTTTTAAGATATTTTTCTCTTTTTCTTCTTTTTTTTTAATTATTTTTTTTATATATATAAATACAATAGAATTTCAACCTATGACATCCACTCCATGATAATTGTTCCTTATTATCAAATCAAAGACATCAATTTGTTTTTGTTATTGACAAATCTCTTATCTAATGACAAAAAACTTAATAAGTTGAGCTCTTCATTAATAATAAAAATAAAGGGTGGTCCTAATAATTGTTATTTATTATTATATCCAAAATATCAATTGGTTTTTTTGTATAAATAGATCTCTTATTTCACAACAAGAAACTTAATAAGTTGAACTCTTTATTAGTAATAAAGATAAATATGGTCCCGCATATAGTTCTTTTCAGAATGTTTATGGTTGAAACATTCCATAATTTGCTGTTGAGTTATTGAAACTGGTAGACTCAATTGGTCTCTTTTTGGAAGACATTGTTAAATTCAACCACCCGAGTTTCTTCCAATAGCTCAACTTGGACTTCAGCAAAGTTTTACAAAAATAACAAACATTAGTGAAATAGTAAAGTTAAGAATACAAAATAAGTCAGCTGTTATGTTTGCATAAAAATTGGATTTGATAATCTGATGAAATCTGTTTGAATTGGAAATCAAAAGGGCCAAAGAAATTCCACTCACTGATAGGAGAGAGAGAGAGAGCTACACCTATCACCATATAAATTAAGCAGTCAACAAATAGTAGAATAAGGCGCAAACATAAAATGTCTTAGAAATAATAATGGCAGTAGCGATCTACATTAAATTGACTCCCAAAAAAATATCACTATGAAAATTATTTCTCATAACGTGTAATATTCCATAGATCTTCTAGTATTATTTCAATGAGACTTTTTCACAAGAAATTCAACTAATATATCACAAAGGGAAAATAAATAAGAAAGAATACAGGAAGTCAAACAAACATCAATCAACTTTCAGATTCATCGATGGATCTACAAGATTAAATCTTTATTGCTGTGTATTAGATGACATTATACAAGTACATTTTGTCATATTGAAATGAAGAAAAAAAAAGGATTCACATGGAAGCCAATGTGGGAATGAACCGTATTATTTACTCTTTGTAAAGTCAAATTTTCTTTGATCTCAGTTTACAATATGTACAGTAGTTTTGCACAAACTTCAATCTCAGACAGAAAGAGGCTTCAAAGGGCCTTTTGATCTAGCCTTTCATTCCAATTTAGGCAGCGAATCAAGCTGTGAAACCAATCACCTGTCTGGTCAGACTTGTTAACTGTTGGAAGTGGGTGCTGGCTCATAGATATTCGTACAGAATCTCCTCGTGAGAGTTGCTGCCTTCTCTTCCCATCAAAAGAAACCCATGCATTGCTTCTAGCATCTTCTGGAATCTGTCAAATACAACAATGTTAAACTCCTAACAAAAATACAATGGCCAAAACTATGATCAATAAGCCAGACTTTCATAGTGACAGGATACAAAACAGCATTTTACTTCTCATGTGATCACAAAATGCTTGAAACATGACAAATATCATAGAACGAAAGAATTTGGCACAGAAATGGTACTTTTTTCCAGATACCATTGAAGAAAGATGAGAGGGATTTATAAAAGATGAAATCCAACTATTGCATTGATATGAATACAGGTAACAAAACTCATAGAATGCTTTGGACCACTCCCCCATGTACTTGGGTTCCTACTTATGAAAAAAATTAATTAATTCTTAATTCTTACAGTTCATTAGGCCACGTCTCAAGGTTTAGTTCATTTTTGATAAATGAGACAAACAAATCACAACTACATCTTGCACCCTCACTGTAATCTGTTTCCATTTAGCTAATGTATATCTCAACAGACAATGAAAATAACTAATAAGAACATAATTTCATGAAATTCCCAGGATTTAGATAAAAGGATAACCAAATCTGTTAATTGACTAACAGTAGGATAGATTTTATTGTTAGTAGCCACACCTAAAAGAGGAATTCCCACGATAAGTCGATGGGATGCATATTAGGAAAGTACATGGTAGCGATCCAATTAAAGATTTTGATTATAGCTGGGACAGCTATGATCATGGTAGCTGCCAACCCATAATTGCAACAACCCAATTGCAAGAGCGGAAGCAAGCTACTAGCGCCTATCGGCGAGAACTAGGCTTGGCTTCGTTAGTAGTGCCTGCATATTCTGTCTCACCCAGCAGCCCACCCATTAATTATTCAGAGCTGGCCAGCAGGCCGGGCAGACTAGGACCGTCAAAGAAAACCTTATATCTACCTTAGAAAACTCCACCCAGCAAGTTGAGTTTTTAAATTATCTTTATTATTATGTTTATGATTGTATTCATAATTATGTCAAGGGCAATACTTGATTACAGTTCTTCAGATGCAATACATTAGATTCCCCAATAAAGCACAAACAGTGCTGCACCTAAGAAATTGTAGCTAAGTTTTACCCTTATACATCAACATATATGAGCATTGTAGAGCTTTGACTGCACGCTAATCAAAATAATATAAGTCTACAAGTCAAAGAAGCACAGCACTCCTAACACTCAACTGATTCCTGACATGTGGTTGAATATGGAAATAAAAGGACATTAGAATCCTATTGCTCCAGAGATTACACAATATCAAGCCCTTCAAATACATGCTGGCATGTTGAGTGAACATTTGCATTTGAAAAATGTGACTCCAAGACAATCCCTAAAACCCACACTCAAAGCCATTTTGCATAGCTTTGTCAACATGCCTTAAGAACAGCAATAACTAAATAGTGAACAAAGTAAAAATTATATATTCCTTCTGCTTCTTCTACATATGGTGATTCTCTGTTTATAGATATAGAGCAGCTCCCTCTATGAGTTGTGAACCACAGGGATACGATGTTGATTTCCAATTCAAATGTCAGCCTTGTATGTACACTTCACATGAAAACTGTGAAGAATTTTTCTCTAATTCCAAAAAGTGAATAAACCAAAATGAAAGAAGGGACTTTTGTCACTTGGCACCTAAAGTGCACTAAGCTCTCTCAGACACAAGTCAGTCCAACCAAACCGGCACCCTTTTTTTAATATAGGTAATATAATTCAAAAGTGCAAAAGGGATGCAACCCAAGTGCATGGGAAGTACACAAGGGAACACCCAAAACGGGGAAAAGAATATTATAAAAAAAATACAGAATTGTCATCTCAAATTAATATCATCAATAAAAGCTAACGAATCTGACGATGTAGATGGCCTGGCAGTATCCTTTTTTGTACAGTTTAAGAGCTATACGTGGCAAAATCAAGACAATATACAGGCTAAAACCAAAATTTCTTCCAAGAAAAAATAGTAAGATATCTACCAGAGTGTGAGCTAAAGATACAGATTTAATAATAACTGGTCACTAGATTATTAATAGCATCACCTTCAATTCCAACCTTGCCGAATCCGGAAGTATAACCGGTCTAAATGAGAGGGAGTGGGGGCAGATTGGTGTAAACAGCATGCCAGGAACATTTGGATGCACCTGCATTTAGATTTCAATAATGGCCTTAATAGTTGTAATAAAAAGAAACAGCAAACAGCAACAAATGATATATTTTGGATAGCAGAATTGAATTTATATATTTTGGGTCAATGAGTTTGAAAAATAAGAGCACTGATTTGATAGACACAAATATTGTGATTCTTTCATTGCAATACCTAAGTCATAATTAGAATTAGACTATTTAATGGAGTAATCTGCGGTAGGGAGATCTTTTCATCCTTCTACTTTGAAGAGAACTCAAGACCATTAAATGAAGGATTTTAAGAAAATTTCATTTAACAAACTAATAAATAAACAAGTGCAGCAGATTATACATCCAACATGTAAAGTCAGAAAACTTAACACGTTGTGTGCCAGCAGAGGACATAACAGCAACTATGTTGAACAACATTAGTTTCTAAAATATCAAATATTCTGATATCTGTTATGCTTAATTCAGTTTTAGACTTTTTTCTGCTTCCTTGTACACTAAAACACACTGTGATCCCCCAAGAAGAGATATTATCTACTAAGCTAATACAAAAAGATGAAGGGATTTTCTTCATGTAACGATTAGACTCATTAGAGTTCCAATAATGGTCAGATCTCTTTGATGCATCCAAGACATATGATCATTATAATTCATAGACACCAAATTTAAAAGCAAGCTTAAGCCAAGCCTGTCATTCCTACACTGCATCAATCTCATTATCAAATACAAAGCTCCCAATTCTAGCATAGTCCTTAAAGAGAGGAGAGTGAGATTTTCATATTTATAGCACATTTCTTGTTGCCAATAAAGTAAATAGATGGCTCCCAAATGAAAAATGGTGTCCTTTGTATTTAACCTAGGCACCAACACAATGTTGGTAGTTGTTTTTACCAAAAATGGCTGTTTTAATCCTCTTATCTTCAGGCCAAAAAAATACTGTTTTAAAGTTTTTTTTTTTTAATTTTGAAAATAATAATCATTTTTGAAAGCTCGCGTTTAATGGGAGCTAAAAAAACCATGCCCTAGAAACAATACATATCCTAGTACCAAAAGTTATATAACCATGACTTGAATACAAAGGAAAACTTACCATGGAACCTCCTGCGGCTGTAGAGTAAGCAGTACTTCCTGTTGGTGTGGCTACAATGACTCCATCACCTTGCACCTAAAGAAATGGTACTCATTATCAAAAGCATGGCAATGTCATAAACTTATCTTTTCTTACTACAATCAAGTTTAGACATGAGATGTAGCATAAATGGTGGCTATTGCTTTAGATTATATAAATGTTGGACTTCTTGTGATTGAAGAGGGCAAATAACAACTCCTCAGCTCACATAATAGTTAACATGGAATTTTCAAATAGGTTTCCCATTTTTCTTGTATTAACGAAATGAATTCACTAACCTCACCTTGGTTATGAGCCTGTCATGTTCATAGCATTCAATTTTAGAGAGGTATGGATTAGAGCCCCGATCAACAACGACCTCATTTAGGACATCAAATACTTTCCCAGGCATTGCTTTACCATTTCGAAAAATTTCACATCGAAGGCGCATTCTAAGAGTTATATAGACACCATCCACAGTGTTATTTCCATGGATGACTTGTCTTAAGTCTTGTTTATAGTCATCAAACTACATCAAAAGAAATATAAAAGGAGTCAAACAAATGGCTATTCATGAACAAATAATTCAGACAATAACAAAAGACAAAAGCTGAGTTAAGAAGCTTACGGTATGGGAAGTCAGAAATCCAAGAGATCCAAGATTAAATGATACAACAGGGGGCACAGCACCTCTAAATAAATTTGATGCGTGTAGTATAACCCCATCTCCCCCCAAGCAAGCCACAAAATCAACCCTTTCATGTAGATCACTGCATCAAGGACATCCAACAGGTCAGCAAAATTCTCAATGAAGTATAGGAATATTAACAACTATTTCAATGTTGTTGCTCTTAAGACAAGGAGTTCCACTACCTGGTGTCTTGACTATAAAAGGTCTGAATAAATCCGAACCCTGGGATTCTAGCAAATATGTCATGCACATCAGGTTCCACAAGTACATTCATTTTCTCTTCATAATACAGAAAAGAGGCAACCTGAAATTCCATGCAATAAATGCAGTTAACAATAGCTATGCAAAGATTAAATAAGTGACTCTGAAAGTACACATGACCTTTTTTATTGATTGACAGAGATCCTTCAATATACCACAGAATAGGATAACAGGGTATCCTCTTGAATAACAAACTGCTAGGCAAGACATCGCTTACCTGAGACAAATTCTACTAAGAACATGTTCCGATTACTCATCTCTTTTAAAGTTCACAAATAAAGACGTATTTACTGCTCAATTTTCAATAACATGATAAAGTGGCCACAACCCTATTGTCTGTGTTGGCTTAGATATATCATATATCTTTATTTGGGACTAGAAGCTATAAGTCACAGTCCAAAACAAAACAACTTATTATACCAAAAATAAATTTTTTTTCAAGGCAAATTATCAACAAGCTACAAACATGATAAGAAAAAAAAATTTTAAAAAGGAGCAGAAACCATATTTTGTTAGTAAACCAATTGATTTCCCAGATATTAAATTTTAGGCATTTACTAACAAGATATTTCGGATGGTACCTCTTTAGCTTGTTCCATGAGCTCTTGCCCCAGTTTCTTTAACAACAATACAGTCTTTGGTGTCGATTTCCACATAAGCATCTGCTGCTGGGTACTAGGATGAAGGCCAAGGAGGATTCTGTCACCTTTTCTCTGGTACAAGAAAATCCATCTGTTCGAACTAAAAACATTTCTGCTTTCCTTCTTGACTGCACCCTTACAACACCAGTTGCAGAAGCACACATATTACCTCCAATCGTAGCCAGGTCATCACTGGCTGAAACTAAAGCAGCTCCACCATTGATCTTATGATCCTTCAGTACAGATTTGGATGTTACATGCTCATCAAAGTTATTAGTCACAATTGTAGAGATATTTTCTGTCATCACAGAAGACCTTTCCCCTTTGCCCAGTCCATTCACAACTGGACCAGTGGCAACCAAAACATCACCAACCAAATACTTCCCATTGTCAGCAGGTGATTTTTGGGGCTCTGAATATAAAATTTTTCCATTAAGTGAACCATTGGAACTTCCTGACTCCAGAGTCAATGGTACAGTATTAGTAGCAACCGTATCACCTTTCCACATTGTCCTAATACACGCCTCTCTTGAAACTGGCAGTATTTCAAACCTTTTCAATTGATAATTAAAATAAGTAGGAGGGGAGATCTTTCTACTCCTAAAAAATCTAGACATTTCTTTTTTGGAGAAGACACTGCATGGAGGAACCTGAGCCTTCAGAGGGTCAGCTTCCCTGCTGAAGTTTGCATCAGATCCTACTCCATTATCAGCTAATTCTACTGATGTCAGACCTTGGGGAGAAACATGGCCGTTGTAGGCCCCGTTACTGCTTTCGTGTTCCTTAACCTTGAAGGGAGAGACTTTTTCATAGGATACTCCATTTGAACCATGATATGTACCCAAAGACTCTTGAATTGACTTGTTCTCCCTTTTAAGAAGGGAGTTTTCATCTGAAAGGGAAGACTCCTGAAGTTTTCCCATTTCATTTGCATCACGTAATAACATATCATTGGAAGCAACTGACCGACTAGAGACAAAATGTGATGCAGAACGAGTCATGTACTGCCTCCACCTGGAGACCATGGCAGAAGTTCTCTGCACTCCTTCCCTACTGTGAAGATATATGGGCTTTTTGCTGCAATCTGAAACTAAAGATGCAAACTTCTCAACCTGCTCCATCGTAGGTGCGGTCCCAACTTCAACAGGAATTTTGACCAGTTCAACTTTCTGAGACAAAATAGCATTATCTATGGCTGCTTGATAAAATTTATCCTTTACAGTCTCTGCTCTAAGATCTACAATAGTCTTATACCCTTTATTCACTAACCACTTCAGACCTTCTTCTGTCACCTGACCACCCATCCAAAAAGCTACCTCAGAATCTTTGGGCCCTGAGTCTTCCTTAGAAGTCGAAAAATAAACGGGCTTCCAATTCGCAAACAGTGTATGGCATGGATAATCCTCTTGACGAGAAAAACCAGAATCATAGCATACATTCTTCAGTCTCTGAAGTTTCCTCCACACATCCAAGCTTCGATTATCATCAGGCATCAAATAGTTTTCAAGAGCGACATGGAAGCTCTCACAACACCTTTTCATCTCACTCCTGTAAATGGCAAGTGGAGGAAGCTTATCGTCCGAGCTTACATCTCCAATCCGAAATGAATTTTGGATTGAGGATCTTCCGGAAAGGACGTCAGTTCTTCCTTTGTTAAGGAGGGATACCATGCAACCAAGGACAGAGACTAGTTTATCTTCCAATAGCGGTTTTTCCTCAGATGTGAAATCATATGAAACACTACATTCACCAGTCAATGGGTTGCATAATGTGTCCATTAGTGCAGCATGAAGCCGTTCAGCCATTCTAAAGATTCTACAATATGCCTCAACCTCTGCAATATCCCCAGGAACTGGACCAACCCAAGGCACCGGTGCCGAGTCATAAGACTGCAAGGTCTTCACATCCAAATAAAGCAGTGTCAGTCTAACTTATTTTAGAGACCATCAATTCATTGAATCTCCACTAGATGCATGCAAGAAAGTAGGTGCATTAATAAAAGGAAGGAAATCAGTGCAAAAGACCAACAACAGTATTATAACACAAAGATGCACCATAGCAAACAATCTTGCAAAAATAGAGGAGAATGTGTTAATATCAGATTTAGACGACCACTTTTGATAGTTTTGAGGACACAATTCATAGCAAATTAAAGGGGTGGAATAACTCATATTAGGCTTTCAAACATTTAAATTCAGAACATTAGCTAAAATATAACCACAATAAACGATGCAATACAATCAATTAAAGCACCCTTAATGCATATAAGTCCCCATTACAAATGGGTTTTCTCATTCAAACCAATTCCAATCAAAATGGAATATGTTACCAATCAGCCTACGGTTTCTCCGCCCACAACAACCAAAACAAAAAACTTGATCAAACCCATTACGATTTCACAAAATCCACACACAACCCACATCTCCAACCAACTAAATCTCTCCAAAAAAAAGCATTATCTTCAGCTCTCTCAGTCATTTAATCAAACACCCATTACCTCAATTAAAAAAAAATAAAAATTTAAGTTGAAAGAGTTGCAGTGAGAGCACGTGACCTGAGAGTCCAACCCGAAACTGAGGGAGGAAGACTTGGAGAGCTCCGCAGTGACCACTAACTTAAGCTTTCTCTTCAAGCGATCCTTCTTACTCTGCGACTCAAGCTTGGTACTACCACCACCCCAGAACTGAGAGAGCTTAGAGTTAGAGACCCAAAACTGGGAAGAAACTATAGCTGACGACGATGATGACATTCCGGTGGCCGGAGCAGAGATGTTCTTGTCGACGACGGCGATGGCCACTCGGCACAAATAGCAACATGCCACCATATGTGTGGAATCAAAGAAAAAAAATATAAAAAAAGAGTTTTTTTTTTTTTTTTTTTTTTTTGGAGAGATGAGAAAATAGTAGCGTGTTTGTGTTTGTGTCTGTGGATAATGTGGTTAGAGGTTGAAAATTGTAGCGTTGGATTTGGATAGAAGTAGGACAATCATTTAGTTTTGTTCTGTTTCAGTTTCAATCTCTCATTCTTGTGAGTTAGTTTGGCATTGAGATTGAGA
This sequence comes from Quercus ilex subsp. ballota, assembly GCA_032727855.1. NCBI lineage: Eukaryota > Viridiplantae > Streptophyta > Magnoliopsida > Fagales > Fagaceae > Quercus > Quercus ilex. Next base: position 31,879,396 of record CM064916.1, on the reverse strand, counting down.
GAGATTCTTGATGTGATGTTTTTTTGGATTCAGGAGATATTTATCCTATTGTCATTGCGGGTGGGCCTGTGGCTTACTAATCTACTTCGGCTATGTGGCCAGGACAATTCTTCGGGTTTTTTTATAAAATAACTACAAAATCCAAACAATATTATTAGTTAGGCAACATTTCAAATATATTACATTTCTAATAATTCGACTTTAGAGGAGTCGATTTCACTGTTCATATAGCCTATTTTTTGGGCCACGTAGACAGAGAAATCGAGTCTATTATAATCATTTTTTATACAAAGAAATCTACTTCAGAGAAGTCGGTTTCAATACGAAGAAAACAACTCCAGTGGAGTCGTTTTCTTTGTACTGATAACAGCTTCACTGAAGTTGATTTCAGTGTTTACAAATTCAAAAAACCGGACCTTCAAATCGTCGCGCCTCGCCGTCGATGTCACAACCTTCAAATCCAAAACGGACTGGATTCGTCGCGCCTCGCCGTCGGTGTTGCTGGGTTCGTCGCGCAGGTTCGTCGTCGCGCGGGTTCGTCGTCGCGCCTGGGTTCGTCAGCGTGGCGCCTGCTTGCTCGTCGGCGCGGCGCCTGGGTTTGTGTTGACAACTGAAGCTTATTTGCTTCTTCTGTTATGTGCGTGGAGTGTTTGGGCAAATTGACTTCAGTGGGGTCGCTTTCAATACAAAGAAAAAGACCCCACTGAAGTCGTTTTTTTTGTATTGAAAGCGACCCCACTGAAGTCGATTTCTATGTATAAAAAACGAGTATAAAGTACTCGATTTCTCTATCTACGTGGCCCAAAAAATAGGCGATATGAACAGTGAAATCGACTCCTCTGAAGTCGAATTGTTAGAAATACAATATGTTTGAAACGTTGCCTAACTAATAATATTGTTTGGGTTTTGTAGTTATTTTATAAAAAAACCCCAATTCTTTGGGTTTTTTCTTTTTCTTTCTTTTAAAAATGGTCATAGACTCAGTGCCACTTGTCCAAAAATCATTTTACGTTGAAAATTTTTTTCATTTTATCTTAAATATTAAAATGTTGAATTATGATTTATGATAGTCAAAGTCTTTTCTTTTCTTTTTTTAGGAAAATTTACGATAGTCAAAGTCCATATATGTTAATCGAGAAGAAAAAAAATCTCAGAAAAGAAAGGGATATGTTAAAAATAGAAGTGACTTTTTTCACGTGTTAGTATCTTATTCCCAGAACATTTAAGAAATTGTTTAGAGTAAAATGCTATTTTAATCTTTTATTTTTTGTCCTTATATTATTAAAAATATTTTACTTTTTATTCTTAAATTTTATTAAAAGTTTGTTTTTATACTTAAAATATTGAAAATAATTTTAGGATAAAATATCATTTTCGTCCTTAAACTATCACAAAAGTTCGTTTTTCGTCCCTAAACTTTCAAAAGTTCTATTTTCGTCCCTAAACTTTTACAAACGTATTGATTTTCGTCCCTCTGTTTGACGGAGTGCTGACGTGGTTTGACAAAGTGCTGATGTGGGAGAGACGAAAATCAATACATTTGGAAAAGTTTAGGAACGAAAATAGAACTTTTAAAAGTTTAGGGACGAAAAACGAACTTTTGTGATAGTTTAGGGACGAAAATGATATTTTACCCATAATTTTATTTTCATCCTTATTTTTATCTATAAACTATTAAAAAAACCTCTTAAGGAACTTTCTAAGTTTAGAGATAAAAAAAAAAAAAAAAAAAAAAAAAAAAAAAAACTAATTTTTGATAAAGTTAAGAAACTAAAATAATATTTTATCTAATTGTTTAACCGAGTCCACTACAACACAAATGCACAAGAATAATGTAAAAAGAATCAATAATAAAACTCTTGACATAGGATGGAAACTTTTATGTGGCGTTTGGTACAGAGGAATCTACATTACTTCTGACATCCAGATTCCTAGGAATCACAGGAATCACATTTCTAAGAATGTAGCTATTCCTATGTTTAGTTTATTCCCAGGAATCTTAAATGAATTATTTATTTTTCTCATTCTATCCTTAGATTTGAATGTGAACTACTAAGTCATTTAAAAAAAATGTTAAAATTATCAATTTATAAAAAATACAATTTCCTTTAAGTTTGGGAATCTGAATTCCCACCTGTTTTAAAGGGAATCCAGAGGGGTTTAAGGGAGAAATCCAGATTCCCCTAACATCTGATTCCCTAACATGATTTGCAACCAAATATGAGAATCTTTAAATATTCCTAGAAATCCTAAAACATTACCCTGTACCAAAAGTCACATTAAAGAGATGTGTTGATTCTTATGATATATATATAATTTTTTTTTCCCTTTTCTTTTCTGCTTGAAGAAATTATCAAGTTCAGCCAAATGTGTTTTAAATTAGAAAAAAACCCATGACGTTGCAAATAAATCATAAAGGAAATATCACTAATAAATTACATGAATGACCATTTCTACTTACAATTCTAGTTCTAGCCCAACCGTTTGAAAAGATAAACAATGAAAAGTATACAGCTAAAAGACAAGAGGATTAAACAAAGAAAAGTATATTGTAACTTGTAAGAATTAAACATCGAATCGGACAGCGTCTCGTGCTTTTAGATGCAATGCCGACATGTGGATAAGGATTCTCTCTATTTGGATTTGGATAGACAAAGACAGAAAAATTCGCATCATTTATATATCACATAAAACATCTTTTTTTTTTTCCTTAGATAATACAGATTTTATTCACGAAAGCAAAACAAAGATGAAGATTACAATGTCAAATTAATACGTGTACGAGTTCTAAGAAACAACAAGGAATATATCCTAAGAGTCATCCACTCATACAAAAGTCTCATTCCACTGCGTAACATCATATAAACCTTTAAATTTGTTTTATAAAAATTAAATCTTCACCATGAAATTCTATCAATTTTGAAAACAAATGATTTTGACATCATCAGGATAAAATGTGGGGAGTCAGAGTAAGCATCCCTTTATCCGGAAACACATTTAATAGACATTAATACATCAAATGTTTTTTCAACCTATTTCTATAAGCTGCTGCTTAAAAAGCTACATAGAACACATAATGTTTTACTGACAAAAATTAAGGTGAGAATTGAGACTAACACCGATAAAACTCCACCATTGGCTCCTTTTCCTTAAATTTTGTAGAAAACAATAGTCAATACAAAGTACATGGTTACCATCTTAACCTTATCTTGGGTTGTATGCTTCTTTTCCTCCTCTTTCTGCACCACGGCAAGGTTAGGAATCGGCACATGTGCAAGACAAGAAATTCTATTGTAGTAGCTGAAAACAACCTCAATTTACCATCAAACCTCCAAACAGCACAGGCTGTTTATAGGGAGGCTTTTCTAGTGCTTCAAGTTAAGCTACTTCGTGTTCGAACTTTGTCTATAAGCATTTGCCTGCCTGACAAATCTTCTTCATAACCAACAACCTGCAAGAGCAAAATTTGAACACTATCTTCACAATGGAAAACTTAATACACCAAATATGCCCGCTTGGTACAGCTATATTTTCAGCTGTTGTGCCTAGAAAAAATTGAGGTTTATAAAAATTGTATTTTGAAAAAACGCAGTTTCAGAACAGGATGCCAAACGGAGATGGGCTTAGCACAGGATAAGTTTTACAAATGCTAAGAGATACTGAAAAATTTTATCCTTCCTCTCAAAGCCAATACACAACTAACACATTATTTCAAACATATTAGATAATCACTGTACTTCAATCATGCAAATTGCAAACAACCAATAAAACCCAGATAAAGAATTGCTCAAACCTGAGACTCTGTTTGTGTTTCACTAAAACCGTCATATATTCCTGCACTTCTATCTCCAGAAGGATTGCAAACATCATCATTTTTCCCAGTCCTGAAAAATACATCAATGCCAGAGTCAAAAGAAGAGGTAAAACGAACTGCAGACTCCAGCAAGTATGGTTTGGGGAAGGGTTATTTAATTTTGATAAATAATTTTGGTTTCTAGACCAGTCATTTTTAGATTTGAGGACACAGTCTTGTAGACATTAGGATAACCATTTATTTGAGGAAATATTTTGCTTTTCAAGTCCTGGGATTCAAAACCATCATAAAGTTAAGAATTATCACAGAATCATAGTGGCAGCAGCAAGTACTTTAGACAAAAATCGGATCATCAGTATTGTCAAGATCAATTATTACATAGCAGCACAACTTCAATTGCTGCCCTAAAGAAAATATAGAAGCACTGACAGAAAGAACCAACGAAACACCAAAACCATGCAGTCACAAATTAGGCTATGGGGAACAACGAGGGTAGGGGACCAAACCAGTTTCCTAATGCACATACATGAGATGAAATTCATCTTTATAAAACATCACTTGAAATACCAAGAGAGGGATATTCAACAAAAGCATGCACAGTAGCATCAATGGTAAAATCAAACTTCAGATCAGAAGAAGATCAAATTAGTACTCAGCATTCTCCACATTAAAAATGGTAGAACCAAAATTCAGCTGAGAAGAGGATAAAATAAGTACTCGTAGCTCTGTATGACTCCAAAAATCCAAGTTTAGGAGGAACACTAATCAAAGTGAGGAATTCTACTAGTAAAATCACAGTATGCTTCTATACAAACAAGATGAGATAGAACATAGGATGGGATATTAAGTCAGATAAATATCAAGCTCAACTATATAATGAAATAATTATATTGAACTAGAAAAGTAAACAAATGCTGTGAATAATTCTATTTTAATAATATCTTAACTTTTTCACTGAATTAGTTAAATATAAAAAATAATAATGTAAGAACTGCAATTACTCAAAAAGAATTATCTGATGTGAATTGCTAGCGCACTTCCACTGCTACAATTTGTTATTCTTTTTTTTGTGACTGTGTGTGTGTTGTGGGGGGGGGGGGGGGGGGGGGGGGGTGGGTTGCAGTAAGGATTTTCATACTAAATCTAAAAACGTCATTCATCTCATTTTCATTCTTTATGATAAAAAATAAAATGCAAATTTTCAATAAATTTCAACAAGCATAGGATTCTCAGAGACGTTACCTGTTTAGCCAGTGTTTAGACAACCCAACGACAGAGTGAGCATCTGAATGGTCTCGACCAAGGATTGAATAATCAGATGAGAAAAGCTGTTCCATCATCAAGGACTAAAACTGATTTGGAATTGACAGTACATGAAATATGTATAAAGAATGATCACAATATAAGGATACATTTTTATCACACCCAGTCCTTCCTGGTGAATTCTGATCATGAATCTTACAAACAAAACAGGCAGCAAAATAAGTCAACCAACAAAGTTGATTATCAACCAAGATATATAAGAATCATCACCATTTTTTACCTTGCTTGTCTGCTCCAACAAGTCCTCAATAGCAGCAGCGACATCAGGAACAGCATGAGAAACTTCCCCATTATCTTTTGTTATGTTGTCTCCAATGACATTCAAGTTGATGGGATCTCTTAAATGTACTTTAGAGGAAGGCAGATCCTTTTGGTCATCATCTTCCAAAAGCTTTGCCCTTTTGTTGAACACAATTGATTGTTCAGATTCTTCCTTAAAGCTGTCATTTCTGCTAAAGGTACACTGAGTTGCTGTGTTTCTTAGTTCTTGTGATTGACTAGGAAAGCAAGAGGGACTATCTCCAGATACCATCTGCACAGCTTGTGTAGGAAACTGACTTGTGGTACACAATCCTGCCTCTTGGTCTTGAACAGTGACCTCTTTTGGGCGAAATGAATCCAGAGCAACAACTTCATTCTGTCAGTAGACAAAGAACTCAAAACATATTATTATGTCTACAGTTCTAAAAAGCATGTCTTCACCCCCCCCCCCCCCCCCACCCCCCTCTAAAAAAGGCACCCACACACATACACAGTAACACTATGACCCCATTGTGCAGTGTGACTTCTCCCAAATTTACAGCACTATTTTGCAAAAACCTTCTGAAAGAATTTCCTGGCTCCCCTAGGAATTCAATAGCTACCCATCTGTATAAAAGCATGAATTTGCACGCACGCGCACACACACACACACAGGCACAAAGCATGCTTAAACACAAGTAAACATAAACAAATCACCTCCCCCCCCCGCAACGCGCACACACAACACAGACACACAGAATATCAGAACATACCTGCCTAATACACTCATATATCCACTCTGATGTAATTGAGTGTATCCCCCATTTACGAGCAGCCTCATACTTTGGTCCATTGGTGAATTTACATAATAAATGGGTAACCTTTTTAGTAAGTTTTTCCGCAAATTTAGCTCCAAGAACAAAACACAAGTTTCTTAATAGTTGTCTATCTTTCTCTTCATATTGTGAAACACAGACTCGGAATCTCTCAAACCCAGGCAAGGGAATCCGGCAGGGAAGTGGAGAATAGAGAATGTGACTGCCAACATCCAGCAAATATTCCTCCTTCAAAACAGATATTTTAATCCCATCAGCAATTTCCAGTAGGACACTCTTATAAGACTTCAAAAGAAATAAGATGATGGTTCATCCCTAGCTGCCATCTCCAATTACTAATAAATAAAGCTGATCAAGTAAAAGGGAAAAAACTAGAACAACAGCACATGCAGAAACAGAATTATTAAATCAGTAAAGATTAATCAAATTAGTTCATAATTCTTAATTACTATTTAAGACAACAGAATAAGGTGATGGCAGAATCTTATGAATCAGAAGAAAAAAAATTACAGAAGGTTATAAGATGAGTGCAGTCTTGTTGCTTAACCAAAAGGGGTAATCATAGAAAATATCTGAATGCCAATCAATGTTCTCAACCCATATTCATCTTCCTTCGGATATATAGATAAAACACACTCATAGATTCTAAAGGTTTTTTTTTTTCAGAAGTTTTTTTATAGGTAATGAGACTTTCATTAAGGAAGCAACATACGTACAAAAGAGGAATTTATGAAGTATACAGGCTGTAGACACAAAATTTCATTACAAAAACTAAGTGAAAGCAGAATCAATTGAGTCATATAACATAGGCGCTCTACTCAAATCCAATGACACCAAATAGAATAATGATCCTATGAGTTGAGATTTAATCCTCTGTACAGACAATCCTTGATCTCTATATGTCCTCCAATTCCTCTCCTTCCACATAGGCCACATTAAGCAACTAGGAACCACATTCCATACTTTATTTCTGAAGGCTTTAACTATGTCGCCAACATTGAAGTAAGTCTTTCACCATCACAGGCATTCCCCAATTTACTCCAAATACTAGAAATATAATGTTCCATAATTTCATAGCCACTGGACAATAGAGTAGGTAAAATAATGGTTACGTGATTAAACTCCCATTTTCTAACAACTTAATAAAGTATCATGGTATTAGAACAGGTGGTCCTAAGTTCAAATCTCATCTCCACTCTACCTTCTATTTAAAATTTAAAAAACAAAAACAAAAAAACGCAGTGTTGGACCCCACTTATTAAGGACTGGTCTGAGCTTACAAGTAAGGGATAGTGTTATAATAATGGTTAAATGATTAAATTCACTATTTGCTAACAATTGAAGCTTAGGGACAAGTGGTAGTTTATAAGAAGTAGCAAGTAATCCACAGCTTCATTCAACAACAACAACAACAAAAAAAAAGTGATCCACAGTTCCTCATTACTCTTGGAGCATTTGGAGCATTCACATCAACCTCAATGCACTGTTAGCCAAATTTGATCTAAAACCTCACTTTTGTTAGTTTAGCTAATCTACTACTCACAAACAATTACATCAATGTCAATACTTTATTACTATTTCATTTGAGTATTTTTTTTCTCTCTCCAAAGATCAACATTTTTTTCACCCCATCTTTCCCCAATTTCACATTTTCTCTCCAAACTCAGCCATCAGATTGATGCACAGATCAACTCAAGCCACACCCTTGTAACATAATACCCCCTTAACCACCAACCCATTATTATCCTTCAAGCTTGATTCCTTTTGTAAGTCTCAAACCACTAAGTACTTTTACTTCTTGCATCCAACCTCGCCTAGTAGATCTACTGCATGCACCTTCCCAAGTGTCAAGTAGCATGATCACTGCACAATATCATGCTCCTTGAATCTTGGCTATGCTGTAGCACATACCTCCATGATTTATTCCATAGAACTTCTCACTTCCGAATTGTACTCTCTTCCATGTCATCCACCAGATCAATGTCCCACCGCCGATCGCCGCACAACCACCAGATCTACACACCACCGCCAATTATGCGATAGGTGCATTAGAGAGAGAGAGAGAGAGAATGAAATTAATATATATATATTGGTTTGTTGATGAACAGTACCACCATAAGTGTATTGAGGTACTGTTCATTTGTTATTTTTACACCTAAATATTGATCCTGATGCACAGTGCTTTAGTGGGTTTAGCTATTATTTTGGCAAAATGTTAGTTTACCTAGCCTGCTATGAATGCTCTTACACAACACACCAATTTGCCAAAACCATACCCCTCTTCGCCAAGTTGCCTATAGTGAGAACTTCCAACAAAATCACAAACCACATAAAGGACCTTGTTAGGTACTTTAACCCACCAAATAGCCTTCCTAGGGAAATTCAAACGGCCAGCACCTCTCAAAACCTCATAGAAAGAGCAAGCACTACAACATCCATCCTTAAAAAATCTCCAAAATAACTTATCCTCCACACCTGTTTCAGCCCATATATAAAGAGTTCTAGCAGTCAATCATGGGCAGATTTCACAAATGTGGGATCCATTAAATTCCTCCATTGTTCATCTCAATGTTGTCCAACACCATAGCCATGTAAGGATGCTGCATTCCTATCAGCACACCAAGCATCCTGCCAAAACCTAATCCTTCTACCATCACCAAAACCAAAACCTACAAATCTATAGAAAGAATCCAATCCTACTCTAATTGCCTACCAAAGACCACAACCATAAGATGAACAGCGTCAACAGATTTTTCCATTTTATTTTTTTACAGAGAGTTGCGAAAAAAGAGAGGAAGACAAATAATTGGTTCCACGCAAGATTAGGGCCAACCACATGTATTCTGTGTGTAGTTGATAAACCAAACAAAAAATTGTACATGTTCCTCTTTTATTCTTTCCTACCGACCAAATAAAGTAACGAACATAATAGTTGGTGGATCATGGATGCACATACATTTCTTATATTGCATATCTAGGAACTCCATTTTGGAGTTTACTGATTTAAATCTTTGTCAATTTATTATTCTAAGACATAAGATAGCTAGCAACAGCCAGTGGTCAATGTTAACAGAAAAACATGCATAAATGAATCAGTTACGCATACCTCTAAACAAGACCGGATCCAGTGACTGGATACACATGTGGTTTGGGGAGCGTCTACAGACCTGGTTATTACACCATGACAATGAATGGTATAGTGCATATTTTGTTTCACGAGATCATCCACTACCTTTCCTCCTCCTTGAACTACCCATTGAACAATTTCAGCCCTCTGGGAGAAGAGATCACAGTTAACAGTTAAACATATTTGAATATTCTATACCTGTCTCAAATTCATTACTACATAATAATAAAAAAGAACATAAAAATATATATATATTCAACCCAAAAAACAAAAAATATTGAGAATCAGAAACAATTAGCAAAACCCAAAAAAAACGAATGCTAGTAGGTGCAAAACAAGCAATCAAGTTCTCAGAGGTTAACCAGCAAATACTTTTTCTTCTAAAATCTCACAACATATCCATAACTGCTTCTAGTGTTCAAACCAATCTGTAGAATCTTTTTTGATGTTTTGTAATGCCAACATGAATTAAGATACACACAAACTAAAGCCCCAGGTCTAGGTGGATTCAATGTGTGTGTGCATGTATAACATTATGATGAAAATATTAAGAGGTTGATTTCAAGTTAATGGACAGAACTCAGAAGCCTAATCCAAACCCAAATTGTTTACAATAAAAGCAATATGTATTCTATCATTAAATATAGAATTCTTAACATAGCAACCAAAGACCTTTAGTTTCAGGTGGGTTTGCAAGACTGCAAGTTCATGTTTCATATTCCAAGTCCTATTTACTGCACAAATTTTCTTTTTGCAACATGACATGGATACAAATTTTCTAGATTTATTAAAAATACCCAATGTACATTTCTCCTACATTTACAAATTAGCATTGACATTTACAACCAGGCACATCAGTGAACTTCTAAATGGTGATAATTATGGCAAGGCCATGGTCACTGGGGTGCAAAATTGAAGTATGAATTTTAACAACTTACCCTATCCTCAGGGATTTTATGAATTTTAACAACTTACCCTATCCTCAGGGAAGGATTTTGAGAAGCAAAATACTCTCCCCTTGAACACACTTGATGGCTTCCCATTTTTAACACTAGAATCATGTTGTGTCTTCTGCCGACCTTTTTTTTTATCCGTCAATTGACCATTACCTTTACCATTTATAACAGGAAGTTGACTTTGCTCAGAAAATTTTGCCGTTGCTTTAAGAGAACTATCTCCGTTCATGTTGATTTCTGACCTCTCTTCTTTGTTTTTCTCCAATGACGGCAATCCAATTCCAGAGTTCCTATTCCCCAGTACCTGATCGGATGACATGCTAGGATGAGCTGTGGAGTTTTTACTTTGATTTAAGCTGGCTACTCCAATCACTGCTCCTTTTGTGGAGAAGACATAATCTATGTGATCACAATTTACAAGTTAATATGAAGATGTATAACATACTCAAAAGCATATAGTTGACAGGTACCAATCAAACAAATGAAAGAAATAAAAACAGCCCAAATAACAACATAAGTCTGGCTGAAATTAGGATGTGAAATTTAAAACACACACACAAACCAGGACTTCTCATATAGAAAAAAGCAAACCTTTTGGAAGAAGTAGATCATAGGCTATGTATCTCTGTAGAACAAGGATCTCTTTCTTTTTGCAATCACAGTCCTCTAGCCAGGTGGGTTTAACTACATAAATGACACCCAAAGCTGCAAGGCTCCTTACCTCCTTTTTCTCACTAAAAAATTACAAAAGCAAGTGAGAGATGAAGCTAATACAAATAAAGGAAGATACTTCCCCAACCCAGCAAGAATAATAGAGAGCCAATGCAAATAAAAGGAATATCACATTTATGTCATAAGTCACCATACTAGCAAGGGACCTTAAAGAATTGCATAAAGAAAGAGCCAAAAAATTGCATAATCTTTTTGCTAAAAAGAGTCAGCACTTACATCTCTGAAGGAGATCCAACTACTATGTGTGTCAATTTATCATTGAATGACATATATCGAGATCCTCCACCTCTACGCACCATACTAACTAGTTTACGCATTTCACAAACTTCAAAGCCAACAAGTAATATTCTACACTCTGACAAGTATAGATCACCATCTTCAGATTCAGAGTCATTGGCAACAAAACCATCAAGGCTTGTTTCATTTTTGGGCTGCATGGTAGGTTTTTCAAAATCCCCCTCCTTAACAAAGACAGGAGGATCTGAAATAGCAGAAGACACATTCTGTGACAGAGTAGCTTCTAGATCTGAATCCGCAAACCCAATGCTGGGAGCAGCTTGAGAGTTTAAATCTTCCGATGTGGATGGCACAGACTGTGAGTTTCCAATACCCTTGTCTAGGCTATGCTGCAGAGTCAGGCGATTCCTTACATTTTTATTTGAAGATACAGAACCACCCTGAACAGGATAGGAGTCCTCATTTAAACAAGCTATTCATCCAAGAAAGAAATTAAAGGTCAGATACAATGTGCAAAAACCATGACAAAGAGAAATACAATATGCTGTGAATTTAAAGGCACCAGAAGATATATAACATCTTATGAAAGAAAGTACCACCTCTTCTAGCAATGGATTGATAGAACCATTTCCGAGTTACAATATAAATATGACCCCATCGTCGGGCAACCTTGTATTTGTCACCTTCAGCAGCTTAAGAATAGTCAAGAGCACAAAGGTACGTACACTAAAACTATATTGAAGAATTCCAAAACTCAAATAATGATAGGTGTGGATAAAAAGATACCTTGATAAGTAATAAAAAAATTATTAAGCCAAAAAAAAAAACATGCAAAGGAAGCCAATAGAGTATACTGGAGGTGTAGATAAATAGATATTGAAATATAGTTTAGGTGACACTGGCATGCTCACTAGATGAGTTAAGAGAAAAACACCACATGTTGTAGCAGTGTGAAAAGAAACCTTTAAACCAGTTGAGTGAACCAAACCAAACCAACCAAATTGAGCAGCTTGGTTTGGTTTTTTAGGTTGATTGATTCAGATTGGTTTTATAAAGAATCCTAATAGTTTCAGTTCATTTAGTGGTCAACCAATTAAAAATACCTATACCATATATTTTTATGTTTTGGGCCAAGACTCAAGATCATTTTCATTTTTTTAGTATTGAATGCTGTCTAATTACAATAGCTAATTAAAAGTAAGAGGATCTTAAATTTGGAGCCACAAAAAGGCAAATACCATTCAGGCCTTGATTTTTAAATTACTTGGGCCTTGAATTTCAGAGTGGCCCAATTATAGGCCCACATGTATGAAATCAAACTGACCAAACGGATCATAATCAGTTTGAATAGATTATGTTCATTAGGTATTTTTGGTTTCGTCTAATTATCATTTCTACCAAACTGACATGATCAGTTTGGTTGAAAACTCCACCTCCAAACTGATTAACAAACACCCCATCATACAGAGCGTGCAAAGCTGAGATTGTAGTTGTCACCTAGGGGAGTGCAAGATGCAAAAACAATAAATTCCAAGTTAAATAACATTTAATATTTTTAAAGTCAACCATTGATGAAAGTACTCAATAGTCTTGTCAAAAATTCACTTATGCAGCTAGAATGGGAAATAATCTGGAGATACTTTAGCTAGTTCAGGGAATGCCCGAATGTATAAGTTTTTATACACACTCGAACCAAAAGGGCACAATGATATCGTATGTAGAATGTGGCAGACACAGCAGAATGACAAAATAAATTTATGCTGTCAACCCATAAGGCTGCAACAATGCTTTGCTAATAAAATTGAGAAGTGTACTTTATTACTGTCACACTGATAGAAACAAATGTTCAAGCAATTCAATACCAAAGCATTTCTTTCAAGGAAACGTGATAAGGATATATCGCAAATCAAATGTGTGCACTTCTTGGTCAGTTCAGCAGAATATTTTCCACCATTTTGTGTAATAAGCTTTTCAATCTCCTTTCGCTCATCTGAGATAAACAAACAGGTTAGCCCCACAAACAAATAATTTATTATAAACAGAAGAACAAATAGCCAATATCACAACCTGCTGGAATTTGGGTCACACAAATTGTCAATCCAGAAAAAGGAAGAACTCTGAATGATTCCTGAGGAACAACACGGTGCTCATTCCAGCATTGATGCAACCACTCAATTGTGACAATTGGTTTCTTCAGAATATTTAAAGCCCACTAAAAAAGTAAAGATTATAAAATAAAATCAGTGATTGCATCCCATCAATGTATGTAATCTACAACAAGTGACACCTATACAAATACAAATTTCTACAAGAACTCCAACTGATACATCCCACCCAACTCTAATAAACAACAGACAACAGTACCATGTAGCACACCAAACACCTCAAAGTGACTGCAACACTTCCTTTTTCTTTTTATTCTTTTGAAAAGTAAATTGCAGAAAATTGTCATCATGTAATTTCAATTATGGAGCAACGCAAATACCAAACCTTGTATTTTGCAGCCAGAACATTCTTCACAATGACAAAGCTAACATCCAGAGATGCTTTAGGATGCAACAATCCTCCCATTGCTGTTACTAAAGTTTCTATTTTAACCTGAGAGAGAGAGAGAGAGAGAGGGAGGGATTTAAGTGCAAGTAAGTGAAAAATGAGGATAATCACACGTGGGATACTAAATACAAACATACTTAATTAGAAATTATCAACAATAATAAAAGAGACTGATGAGAAAAATCACACATTCCTTTGCTGCTTTTTATTTTTTTCAAAACTTTTATGTATATACATAATATGTTTTGGCTAAAAATGGCACACCTATCAAAACAGTGCCAGTACTAATACAAGGCCGTCAAAAAGACAAAGCCATTTGATAGCTTTAATTAGTTCTTTTTAATTGCAAACAATAGAAAAGTGCATGAGAAGCAAAGAGCAACGCCAAGAGATGTGAAAATGTGGCAAAATTCCAGAGATAAAGGCCTTTCCAGGCATGCCCCCTGCTTGAATTATATTAAAAAAAACATATACTAAGAGAACTTTTGGGACTAAAAAGGTCTTAGTACAGGCACTTTTTTAAGCAGTTCATACATAAAGTTTAGAAATACATACACGTACCATAAGCATGGTACCTTTTCATCCGCCTCAAAACCAGATGCGAGTACTTTGACACCATCCATTGCAAAGCAACAAGTGTACCCTTGTTTAGGCAAAGCTCTATTCTCTTTAGCACAGGAAAGAACACATTGAGGACCTACCCAACAAACAAATGAACATCAAAGTCGGCAACTGTTTTGTCTACATTCCAAAATCAAGCCAATACCCAAATCCCAATAAGCTCACAGTGAAAAGTGTTTAAATAATCACTAAATATTACAGGCTCAAAATAAAGTAAAAAAATAAAAAAGACTTGACAATAATATTACTTCCTTTCTTAATTAATATAACCCATGGCTAAAGTGAAAACTACACCCTTAATGTTTGGGGGTCTTTGGATCTTACACCCTGAAATTTCAGAATTTGAATTTTACCCCTGAAGTTATATTTTGTTTGTGTCAGCTTCCCGTTTGTCCATGTTTTCTATTAAGTTTCACATAAGCTTGTCACACATGCTTTGTTTGTCCAATAAAATAATGTCACGTGGCATAATGAGAATGATGTAACATAAGGAAAATTATGTGTCATAATTTTATTGGACAAACTAAACAAGCATGACAAGCTTACAGAAAATATGCAGAGACGAACTGCTGCTAATGCAAATGGAATGTAACTTTATGGGGTAAAATTAAAATTCTAAAATTTCAAGGAAGTAAAATCCAAAGAACCCCAAACTTTATGGATGTAGTTTGCACTTTAGCCATAGCCCATTATATGTCTTCTTTCTAATAAGCAGCCCATTGGGTGGTAAAATTGTAATTTCAAGCAAATTGAGAAACTTAACCAAAAAGAGCTCAGAAATCACAACCTATATTGACATAAACAAAATTCCCAAAACGCTAGCATTGTAAAGTGAAAAAGCATACCAAGTAAATTGCAACCTTTGGCTCTAAGGTCCAGAAATTTCTCCTGCAAACGAGAATTGAAGCATGGAAATGAGAAATTGAAGTGAAAGAAAAAGAAAAAGAAAGAGAAAAATGAAAAGAAAGAGAACACAATAATACGTGATCGGGGGAAGAGATGATGTGGTAATCGTTAGGGGCGGAGCGAGAAGGGTCGCAGCAGAGGAAGACGTCGGCGCCGTTATGCTTGAGGGCGTCGTGAAGAGTGTCGAAGATTTCAGGAGGCACCAGGTTGCGCGACATGAACACATTGGCACCCTTGAATGTCTTCGTCTTCATCATCATCATCATCGTCTTCCTACTTCTCTCTCTCTCTCTCTCTCTCACTCAATCGCTACTCAACAATCGCTACCTCACTGAGAGAGAGAGAGAGTCTGAGTGTTTGGTTAGAAATGGAAACTGAATTTTTCCAGAGAGAGATTGGGAAGTTAGGTTTTTATATCGAAATGGAGAGTGAGAGAATTGGGAATGGGAACAAAGAGAAGGCCAATTTTAAAAACGCGGGAACGGGGGGTTTTTGCTTTGGTGAACTGATTCTGGTGTTGCTCATGTCCATCCTTTTCTCATGGACTTCCACCAGTATTTGCTGCTATGCTGGCTAGGGTTAGATGGGTTTGGAGTTTGGACTTTTGATGGATCGTACTGTTTTTTTTTTTTTTTTTTTTTAATAAAAAGGTTGAAAGATCACACTTTTGTTAGATATGTGGCGGACAAACATAAAAGCTGATGGACCCAACCCCACCTTGGCCCAATATCTTTTTTCTTTTTCATTTTTGTTTGAGATGAGGCTTTATGTAAACCTATAAAGTTTCTAAGGGGCTTTTTGATTTTGCAATTTTCCATCACTTATAATTCTGTTTTTATCACCCATAGCTTAAAATGAGTAAGTCTCACAACTAAGTATTGTGTTTGGATATGTTTTCAGTTTTTGTTTTTATCACTCGATTCTCTAATTTTTAAGTGATTTTATGAAAACTGAAAATACATTTTAGGTGTATTCAAGTTATCAAAATTGAGTTTTCATGGCATTTTGATAAATAAACACACATACATGGATCCCACGGTCAGAGCAAAGTCACACCAGGAGCTGCTTTTGACAAATCTCTTCAACGGCCCTCTTCACATAAAGCAGATCACTATACTCCAACTTCACACCAGACTATGGTGTCAACTTTATTATCAGACTAAGATATCAATTGATTTTTGGTGTATGCGAGAATTAAATCTCAAATATCCTATTCAATCATAAAAAATTTTACCAGTTTACCTAACTAGAACCCACTCCAGAATCAGATATTGAGTGTATAAAAAAAAAGTAATAGATAAGATTTGCACAACTTACTTGTCAATTTTTCTTTAGAACTAGTGTTTATTTTAAAAACTTTAGAGGGTGCTTAGATTGATGAAAACTAAGTTATATAACTCAGTTTTTATCACCTAAAACTCAAAAAATGTGAGGCCCACCAAAACTTAACGTTTGGAATACTATTTTTAATTGAGTTTTTATAACTCAAAACTCAAAAAATTTGAGTTTGAGCCATGAAAACTAAAAACACAATTTAGATATTTTTGAGGCTTTTTTGAGTTATGAGTTTCAACGTCGGTCTTGTAAATACTCAGCCTTTGGTGGGGTTCGCAGCAGTGTATAGTCAAATCACTTTGTGTGAGACTATTGGGCACTTTCAGACCAGTGTAACTCTTTGTTTAATTTTCTTTTTTCTTTTCGAACAGCTTTCCTCTTTTTCACTCTTACACCAATCACACACCCACCTTCTTCTCTTTACTTTTTCATTTTCCTCCACCTCCTCTCACCCAAACAACATAATCACATAAAACCCAAAATAAACCAAACCCATTGATTTCATAAATTCCAAATTGAAAATGGCAAATACACAGTACAAACCCAAAATCTCGGAAGAATTTCATCCCTGCATCGAAGAAGTTTGTACCGTAGGTTGCCTCAAAAACAGATAGGTATAGAGCAAGAGAGACAGAGAGAGGGGCGACTGAGAAAATTATTGTATCTTGGGTTGAATCAGTGTCAACCACGAAGATTCTAGTTGGAGATCTGTGCTCTCTCGCCGAAAAAAGATGATCTGAATCAGAGGAGGGAAGGAGGAAAATGAGTATGTTTCAGCTAGTAAGATGTGTGAAAAGTGAAATGAAAGAGAAGGAGGAGAAAGGAGCACACAAGTGTATCATTACCGTTCTGATCTGGCACAGTAAATAGATCCCACCACTTAATATGCAAAAATTTGAGTTACAGAGAAGAGATATAAAACCAAACTAGTTCCTATGTGCGATGAGGCGTTTTTTTTAGTGGTCTTATTTTGTAATAAAAAAATTGTGTTTTATTTATTTTATATATATATATATATATATATAATTTTTATTTTATAATTTTAATTTATAAGTGAATAAATTAATTTGAAAATTAATAGGGGAGTGGTCTTATTTTTTAGACAATATTTTAGTAGGAGTTAGAATTGCATTTTTATCGGATTGCCCTTTAATTTTGTTTCTACTTAAATATAAGGGTATATTGGGAAATTATTATGTACTCCCGGAGTACTATAAAAGCGTATTTTTCTCTCTCATATGAATGGTGGGTCTTACTATAAATTTAACTAGTGAGACCCACTATTTATATGAGAGAAGGAAGTACACATTTATGATATTCTAAGATTATCTAATAATTTTTTTGGGTGTAGAGGTATTTTTAAATTAAAAAATAAAGAATCGAAAGTCACTCCAATAATAATATAGATAAGTTGTTTTTAAAGTGAGTGGACAAATAAAGTTAGAGAAATAAATTATGAAAATTAAATATGAGTTATAAACTATTTTGGCCTTTACATATTCGGCCAAATAAAAGAAAATGAATTCTTTGATTGCATTTTCAAGGTTACATATTTTATTGAAAAATGTCAACAAAAAGAAAAAGGATCTTTGGGCTGGACTCAATAAAGAGACGGGCGGGAGAGGCAGGCCAACGGTGCTTTAAAATAGTTCCATTATAGGATCTGCCAGAAAATCTTGTGGCAGAGTCTTGAATATGGTGTGGACAGAGGTTTCAGTTTCAAGGTGTTCTTTCGGCCACAGGCAGTAGGAAGGGGAGCTAAACACTGTTCAACTATTTGGGTCAAAAATAAAAAATTAATTGCTAAAATCTGGTCCTTTTTTTTTTTTGGGACTAGACCAACATCACATTGCCATTCTTGAACAGAAAGAAGCAGCAATTTAAGACGGTAAACGAACCGAGTTTTGTTGAGTAGTCTTGGCTACTCAGGAAAAGTTAAAAGCTTAAACTTGGCTCGAGCTCGTGATAAACTTAAAAATAGTGTTTGAGCTTGACTTGATTAATTAGAGCATTCACATTCGAAATCTTCAAACTATTCTATTTTACCATTTCAAAACCTATTTTATCATTTATACCATACTATTTTACAATATTTTCAACATCCCAACTTTTATTTTCCTATTCTACTCATTAAAATAATATTTCTACATAATAAAATAATATAATTTATACTACCCAATAAATTGCCCACAGAGTCCAATGCCACCACCACCAAGCCAAACCCAACCCAACCCACCACCACCATCAACCCAACCAAAATTAAAACTCTCATCCAACCACCACCATCAACCCACTACCCACACCACCATCAAATTACCCACCACCAACCCACAAAAACCACAACCACCAAACTAAAGAACAAAGAAATCCGGCCACCCACACTACCAAAAATGAAACTCATCCACTGATCCATGAAACCCATACCTCCAAAAATGAAACCCACATCAGGGATGATGAAACCTAGCCACCAATCCATGAGTCCCACGCCACATCTCCACCATGGAGGGTTGATTCAAGGGAAGATAGAGAGAAAAAAAGAAAAAGAGGTGAGAGAGAAAGAAGGGGATGAGAGATCAGAGAAAGAGAAAGGGAGATGAAGAGGGAAACCCACGCCCCCACCATTGATGACAACCCACACCCACACCTACCTCCGCCGCTACCACCACCACATGGGATTTTGGGTTTGAGAAAATGGGTTTTGGATTTGAGGAGAGAGCAAACCAAAGAACCAGAGTGAGAGAGGAGAAGCAAGACGAAGAGAGAGTTGAGAAGTCTAACATAGAGGAGAGAGAAATAATAAATCAAATTAAAAAACATATTCAATAGTCTACAGTGACATTCTACATGTAGAATAACACTGTAGCAAGATTGTAAAAAATTTTATAATTCTGACATTTGCAATTCCGGATGTGGGAGGTTTTTGAGGGAAAATATGCTCTTAGTCAAGCCAAGTTCAAACTTAATATCAAGCTTAGGTCAAGTTTTTGAGCTTGAGATCTAAAAAAATTACACTATCAGATACTTAAATTTTATCATGCATCTAGTCCTACTTGTAATTAGCTATTATTCAAATTAAAATTTTACATAATTAAATTCATTCATTCACCATTCCTTGTCTATAGCTTTAACAGTTGTTCAAAATACAATTTTTACATTCACGTTAAATGATGAAAAATTAGAAAAATACTTGTTTGTGACAATTATGAATGAGAAAATACTAATATATTTCATAACTTTACTTTAGATGATTAATTGGGAATGATCATATGTGGCTCACTTAATTAATTTATTTATTTTTAAATATAGCTATAGTCTAATGCAACACAATAAAATAATGCACCACAATAAAATTCGCAATTATGAAATAATGCACCACAAAATTATGGACCCAGTTCTGAACCTTGTCTTCCTTGACTATAATTAGCAGAGAAAATAACATCTTCCATGAAATGCGTATTGAACAATGATGGAAGGATCACAATATATGGAAGAAAAACTACAAATCATGGAGCATCATACAAGAGCAAAACGATCACAAATGTTGCTTCTTCTTTTTGTAAGTGCAAATTCAACCAACAAGTTACAAGCTTTACTCTTCATATGGTTAATTTTCTGCTTTAGACTTGAAAAGATTGAGACTTGAGAGTATTAACTCTAAAGTTTAAAGGATTATTAGAAGCTCACCTTGTACAAAGGATAGAATAACAGATTTCGATAACATATTAGTTTGAAAAAGAAAGAAAAACCTATAAAATTCTTCCCACTTCAAAGTTGAGCTCTAGTTGCATACATTGTCTAAGATCTCAACAGAAGGAAAAAAAAAAAAAAAAAAAGAAGAAGAAGAAGAGCAAAATCCCTTTTTCTTCTTCTTAAATTTCATTTTGCTACCGCTAGTTCATTCATCTAGTAGTACTAATTTCTAGTAGACATTGATGATTAACAGAAAAACCCGAAATTGCCATTATCAAAGTTGAGAGCATAACTAAAGGGGTCATAGTTGAAGCTGAACCTCTTCTGCTCCTTGGCCCGGTGGCTCTTCACTTGTCTCCTAACCTCAGCTCTAACCCTCCAAAACAAGCTTCTCAATTTCCTCTTCCCGCGCAGAACCACCACATTTGGATCAAAGCAAAACTCAATCACACACATTTTTTTTCCTTTCACCACTCCCTTTGACCCAAATGCACAAATGCAAGAAAAGCAACCAAAGCGCAGGAGGAGGAGCATAGTTTTAGTGGGGGTCTTACTAATATCATGCAGTGAGTGAGACTGGGCATGGTAAAAAGTTAAAGTGTGCATTTTTTTTTTATGGGGGTTGGTGAAGCTGAAACTAAAAGCTGTTTGTGTGAGCGTGTGGCAGCAATTGAGACAGACTTTTTTTAAAAATATATATATATGTGTGTGTGTGTATTTCTCTCCCTGCATTGTGCTGTCGCTCTTGAGAAATCTACGGTGCTGTCTGTCTCAAAGGGTATACGAGGGAAGGGAAGGCATAACTCTGTCACATTGGTAAGACCGTAAGAGAGATAAATTGAGAAGAATAGTAACACTACTGCTCCTACTAATAACTGGGCAAAAAGATATTGTCAAGGGCTTTTTCTCCTCTCTTTTTCTCCTTGTTGAAGCAGTTTGTTTTAAAATGTCAAAAAACAATAAGATTAGGTGAGCTTTTGAAAGCACTATAGAATATAGATACCATCAAACATGCATTGATTGGATAGATGGATTTGCTTTTGAGTTTGATGGACAGATGATACATGTGTTGCCACTTGCCTGCACATCTCTTCTTTTGGCTTCTTTCTTTTCTTCTACTACCTCTATTTTATATATGTTCTTTTTTATAGTTACATACGTATTATGTTTGGTGTTAAAAACAAATTGGTAATTATCCACATATTTTTATATGGACAAAACTAATGTTGTTCTAATTATAATTTTTAATGTCAGTTGTGATGAAAAGAAAATGGTGAAATTGAGTTTCTAGCATTTTTCATGTCAAATCAAAATGTTTTACAGTTTTAAGATATTTCTCATTTAAAAAGAATATATTTCACTACGCAAATAAAAAGTTAAATCTAAATGAGTATCCAATGTAATGTTATATAAAATTTTAAATAATGTGGTATTCTGGACATTGCAAAAATATAAATTTTGTCATACTTTTTTGTATTTGACTATATACATCATTAATCACAATTTGACATATATTTTTCCTACTTTTTATTATATAAAAAAGAAAAGAAAATCATTAAGTAAAAAAAAGAAAGTATTGTCATCTAAGAAATAATTTCTTTACGGTCTCACATTTTTTTAAGTGAATTCTTCTTCATAGCGGTCCTATAACTCGTAAGTATTCTTTGGTTGTTAGAAGCAAAAACAAACAATCATGAATAATTGACTAAACTTACGGATCAGCCACATTTGTTTGCTATTAATTGCAGCTTTGTTCGAAAGTAGTACATTTTAACTCCATGTAGAAGAGGACATAGTTATGCATTGGGAAAAATATATCCGGAATCAAGTATATGTTTTCTCTCTCTCACAGCTGGTGAGTCCCACTCCTTTGAAGAGTAGGACCCACTAACTGTGAGAGAAAAAAAACATATACCCAATACAGAGTATATCTTCTCATGAAAATTAAATAGTATAACAACTATGAAGCCAGCAAAAAATACCACAAAAAGGATGCGCAACTTAGTGCTACTGCTAGTCATTACTCATTACCCATTATTCAAGATTGAGGGACCTATATATGCTTCACACACTGTTTAGTTTGTGAGTAGCTCATGTCTTGTGTTCACCTGTACTGCTGTACATTGTGATTTGTGTACAACTTTGTATGATTGTATCACTTCTTTCTTTCTTTTTTTCAATTGTATGATTGTATCACAGACCTATGTAACACTTGCTTCAAATTTTGGAATTGCCATTGGTTTAATTACAACAATGGAACTCACCAACTTATTTACCCATATAAGTATATTAACTACCCTTTATTATCTGCTTTCTCCCTTTTTTTTTAATTTTTATTTATTTATAATTATCTAACAAAAGCAAAACATGTGCACGCATTAAGCGCCTTTCTAATCTGAAAAGTGATTACACTTGTAACATGTAAACTCCACAAGTACTGCCAAAGCATTTTTGGCCAATGCGAAAGCAAGATTAAGGTGCATGTGAATAATTCTGGTCAATGACAATGAGGGTCAAACTAGCTACCACACAGGCTGATATTTTGTAGTCTTATGCCAAAGTAAATATGAATTTTTTTTTTTTTTTAATTTGAAGTAAATATGGACTTAATTAAAGAGAACCTTTTGTATATTTATACTTCTAAGTTAGCAAATGTGCCGCATGAAATTCACTGGTTAGATAGAAATGGATATTGTGTTACACTAAAGTAACGCCCCGTGTCTATGTTAGTTTAATTTTTGTAAAAAAAAAAAAAAAAGGAAAAAAAAAAAAAGAAAGATGAAACTTTCAACTATAAATTTCTCTCATAGTGCATGTGGTGGGCCTTTTGCATTTTGGGCTTGATTTCTCCTGCTATACCATGGCCCGTGATTCTGAGGTAGGAGAGTTGGGGGACTGGCCTAACTGAAACACATCTTAGGCCAGCTTGTGCACAAGTTGGGTCATCCACAAGTAGACGCGTCTTGGCAGGAGCCTCGAATGTACAACGTGCTCACGGTAGGAACGACTGTTACAAATATTACAGTAAGAAACTTGATATGGCAAGATAACTATAACATCTCTACAAGTAATAATAACGCATAAATAACACAACAAGGAAGAATAACGAAGTCGTGGCATAGCAATACAATTACGAATGACAAGATTGCAGCAAATAGTTCAATAATAAGGTAATACATTAGCCATCTAGCAACCCAAAACAAGATTCGTCTACCGAAGAAAAATGGCTTAGCTACTTACCAGACACAAGTCCAAAAAATGAGCCGATTTCCAATGTAGGTAATCTCAGAGGAGGTTCCTGCTATAGAGATTACACACTTTGGAAAAATGACCTAAATAACTTGAACTTGAATTCTTAGCTTATCAGAGAGTAGGTCTATTGAGAGGGAGAGAAATGGGTAGCCTACTGATGCATGCCTCTATTCCTCCTATCACTCATGTTTTCTTTGGGATTTCTGTATCTTTTCTTTTTTTCTTTGTTTACTCTACTTTTCTTTTCTTCTTTCTACCTTTGTTTATTGCCGTTCTTTTTTTCTCTTTCTCCACTGTTCATGACTACGGCCTTTCATACTGCCTGCCGTGACAGGATTTACCATTTTTACTCTTTAACCGCTTTTGGCTCGTTGTGGGCGTCCTTCCAAGACTGCTCACTAGCCTGCTAACTACCCAGACACTACCATTACAATATGTTGGCTGCACCATGCCTTATTCCCAAACAAAAGTGGTTTTGTTTTGTCCTCTACCTCTCTTTGTTTTCAATACTCTTATCCGGATAAGGGCTAAACATCTCTCTCACCTACCTCTATGGCATGCATCTAGTGATTCCAGCTCATGTTTACTTCTTTTGGGTGAGATGTAATCCTAGCAGGACATTTTTTCCCCAAAGAAATTTGAGCAGGAACCCCAAAATAGGCTTCCCTTTTCTCCCCACCGCCAGACAACACCCTCTCATACCCCTAACCCGTGGCCCACCTCCTTGTATTGGCTGAGTACAGGTAGGTGGTGCCTAGACCCTGTGTAAATGTTCTACTTCCATCTGAATCCATTACTTTTCTGGCCTTCACGCTTTTGCCATTGCCTCCGCGTTTGTCTGATTCTGCTGTACTTCTTGGTAGCTGTTTAACTCTTACGGTGTGAAAGATACATGAGCCTTTGGGCTTACACTCTCTACATTCTTTGGACTAGGCATTGCTTGGGTACATGCCTTCTCCTTCCTACCTAGCCCACATCCCCTTCTTTCCTATGTCCATGGGCTTGGATAATGATCCTGCCATGCCATTGCATTGCTCCTACTATGATATCACTTCTTTTTTACTTCATTATTACCCCTAGGCTTACAAGCTAAGGCTCTTGCCAATCCATTTCCTACATTCTTTCTTCTTTTGGGCTTCACTGACCAACATTTCTACTGGGTCAACCCACTTTTCACGCCCTTACCTTTTTTAGGCTTTTATTGGGCCACATTCCTATTGTGCCAGCCCATTCCATTCCTTAGGCTTCCCCAGCCCATTTACTTCTTCTTTACCTCTTGTTATTCTCATGAATTTACTACTTCATTCATTGGGCTTCCTCGGCTCATTTGCTTCTTCTTTGCCACTTATTATTTTTCTTTTTGTGGGCATGTTGACCATTCCTGCATTCCGACCTGCTGGTCTTTGCTATACTATTTTCTGTTATCATCTTCTTCATATTGTTGGGCTTCTTCTGCCATTGGGCCTTTTGTCAAAAGTGGGCATCAACAATACTAAATTGTGAAAACAGGGACAATTTGAAGAAACATAAACAGAAATTAAGGCAAGCAAGAGAGGGAAAATGTGAGAAAGTGTCAAAGAGATTTGAGAGTAATTCTAAAATAGGAAATGTAGACTGGATTTCATTGATTTCTAATTGCTCTATATTACACACACACACACCGAAGAATGCCTCAACAGACTTAGTGCTATAATTGTTGGATAATTTTGTTATAGTAACTAGCATCTGAGCACACGCCCAGCCGCATGCTCAAAGACTGTTCTATTTTTTTCTTCTAAAAATTAATAATTTTCAACTTGTCAAGTAATCACATATATACAAAGTGAATACACAAACAAGTAAATTGAAAAAAATGTAATAAAAAAATGGGGAAATTCCCCAGAAAAGAAAGCCTAAAAAGACTTTGAAGATGAATTTTTATTGCATCAATATTGTAAAATAGAAAGAAGCAAACCCAAAAATAAATAAATAAATAAAAGATATGAACAAAAAAAATTCAAAAGTCTTGAAACTCTTAATGTAAAATAATCATAAAATTTGAGGTAGTTGCCCAAAAAAATGGTTAGATCCCATTGCCTTTACTTTTAACGTGGGGCTTTTTTTTTTTTTTTTTTTTAATGAAATAGATAACTGTTTAGGGGGGAAAAAAAAAACTTGTGACCAATTTAAAAAAATTAAAAATTAAAAAAAAAAAAAAAGAGAGTGAAAAGTGTGAACGTGGAGTTATGGTTTTCTTAAAATAAAAAATATAAATATAAAACTTTTAATTCTCAATTTCAAAACCAACAAAAGAGTAGTCCTATTTTATAAGCAATGTTTTAGAATTGTATTTTTATCATGTTATTCTCAAGTTTTGTTTCTACTTAATGAGGGTCGACAAAGAATGAGAGAAAATCATGAACCAAGACCCAATTTTAGAGTTTAGGGAAGGCTGGTGTATTAAATTCGGGGTAGCAATTAGAGGAAATTTCCCAGCAACCTAAACAAGCTTGTGAAATGCACTGCTTTGCCCCAGCCTCACAGGGTCACCCTACTACCTCTCAGGCTGATAGATTTCCATGATGTATTTCTTGACATTTTTCCCCATGGCCAGATCAAATGCTCCTCCTCACAAAACAAGTAGCCAACAGGGCATTTTTATGATGTTTTTATACTAGTACATTATATGGCTTCCTCTGTTGCTTAATTTGTAACTCTTATTTGTAACATGCAATTCCAATTATTCTTATTTTCCCACCAAGTGCATATTTCATCCATCTCCTCTTTTACTCATTTTGAGTTTAAACATTTGGTTTCTATTAGAGCACTAGGTCGAATGTGGAATAATCCATACAACCAAGATTCGAGAAAAAAAAAAGTAAAAAAACAATAAAGAACACCTTTGCACAAGAAAAGCAAAGCTTGCTGCTGTTATCTCTATTGAAGATAAATCTTTAATCCACAAGGCACCATTAAAGAACATATAATTACAAAAATGGTAACAACCAGTTGGTCAGAATGAATGAAGCCCACCAAAAAGAAAAGAAGATTGAAATACAAATACTTGTGTTATGCAAAAGATTTAACGGGGTAAACTTCCTAATTGAGCTATATCATGTCAGCTGGACTGTTCAACACTTGGAAGCGCAGTTGACTGAATGTTTGATTTTTGGGGAAGAGCTGCAGCCTGCTTGAGGGGCTTGTGTTTTTCTTCTCCCTGTTGGGAAGGTAACTTATCTGGACGGAAATTAGTTTCGTGCAACTCGATTTCCGGCTTCCTCTTTACCTTCTTCTTTGTCACTCCACCATCAGACACCCTTGCATCATCCAGCGGATTGCTTGACGTTCCCTTCAACTTTTCTTGTTTTATCTTGTCCAGGTTAAAAGGACCATTCGTAGAGGGACTGTGTGCCCTGACTGCTGCAGCTGTACTAGAGAGAGGCCTGTTTGCTGAAGTTAACACATGACTGCCAGTTTCAGTAGATAAGCGCTCACGAATAGGCTGGGGCTGTGCTAATGAATTAGTCTCAACTCGAACAGTCTCCTCTATTTTAGGTGCCAACATCTTCTTCCTCTTGATTTTCTCCTGTTCCTACACAAACATTAAATATAAAATAAATAAATAAAAACAGATATGAATCAACTTGAAAAACACCTTCAGGGTAACAAGCACCATATTATTACCATCAGTTTATGACAAATGTTTTCACCACTCACCAGTTAAAGTCTCCTTAAAAAGTATAGATATTGTAGCCAACATTGCCACTAATGGTCCATTTGGATTGAGGGGGATGTCAGGGGGAGTAAAGGAGAGTTGGCCCAAAATTAGCCTATTTTCAGCCAACTCTACTCTACTCCCCTAAGAGAATGAAGAGGAGGCTAGGGGTAACAAAATAAGCGGTAATTAAGAAAAAAAATTTACTTGTTTTTTCAATATTTCAAATCATACAAACTTAAGATGACTTCATACTCAAGTTACATTAAGCCAAACTATATTAACTTCAAAACAGTCCCACAACTACTGGGGGGTAGGTATAAGAGATCTCATACAGAATTGGTACGGTACATTTTTACCATGAATAAACAGCACTATGATTTTCATGCATACATGTATAGAGACATGTCTAAGTATATACCGCGAGGTCACAGCCCAAAGCCAATGAGCATACCACAAAGTGTAGGATATCCTTTTTATTGATTACAATTATAAAACAGGTTCAATTTTCCAGGTTTTTACTAATGCCATTTACTTAAAAGAACGAATTCAATTCAACACCACATAACCCTTACGTATACAACTATATATTCAGCCTGCACAAGAAATATCTTCCAGTCAACAGATTGACTGGTATAGATAGGAATTAAAAGCTTAGAAGCACGAGAAGCCTTACCAACAGCCAAGACAAAATGCCTAACACATACCTTATGTTTGGTGTACAATGCCCTCCTCCTCTCTTTTGCCCTGCAAATTGCTCGTTTTATCCCATGGTTGTCCATGAAACCATTTGGCCACAATTGTGCAAGCTGAACCACAGACAGGATTTTTACGTCAGAAAAGCAAGGAAATTACTGAGGAATGTTTGGACAATCATAACGATAATAAAATAATAAATATATCATGTTTAAATAACAGAAACCATAACCAGCAAGAGAGCTTCAAAAAAATTTGGTGATAGAAAGGCTCTTTAAAGAAATAAATCCAGAGATAATAATCAGAAAGCATGTCAAAAAAAATTGTCAGTCAACATAAACCTCAGAATAAAAGACTCAACATGTCTGAGGAGAGAAATAAAAGTCACTTGCCCCATCTCATGCAATAAACATATTTTGAGAAAATCAACCAAAACTGAAACACAAAACCTAAACAAACTCATGAGAAACTACTAGAGAAGCCGATTTCAACGCTTTTATGGCCATCTCATGCAGCTTCATTAAATCTTTAATATCTAAAATGGCAGAAGCAGCAAGATGGCCCTGGAAATGCTGACAATGAAACTAATGGTGTGTTTGGATAAGCTGTTGCAAATTTGTGTTTTGTGTTTAAATGAGCGTTTGTAAAAAAACTATGAGAAATTAATGTTGCGAAACAGAGTTTTGGGTTTTTAAAAAGCACTTTTAGCTCCCATAACGCCTAACCAAACGGACCCTAAACAAATACATAAAACTTGAATTACCTCAGCATATAACTTTCTAATTTGTGGACCCGCATCTTCATCCAGCCCCTAGACCCATTGAGAATAAGATAAAATAAGAAAATTTTCCTCCACCATGAAGAAACAAAATTTTCAGAGAAAGCAAGAATCTATACATCAACAAAAAGGTCATAAAGATCACAAATCTTGTCCTCCATAGCAACATCCATAATAAATTTTTTTTTAAGGACTCCTTTTTCTTCAGAACAAAGTTCTTGAAAATCATCCGATGCTCCCGCTTGCTGCCCAAATGCCTGGGAAACATATCATGCATTTCACATTAATTCCAGTAAATTCACTAGAAACTATTGCGACTGAGACACAGTACCAAGCATCACAAGAAAAAAAGCTATTAAGCATTGCTGTTATAATAGACAATCAGTTTTCTGTGAAAAATAAAATAAATCTGATTTCAATGGTGATAAATGAACATAAGTATTTTTCTATTTTGAGATGGTTTGGTCAGGAGAAACAAAGAGTTTGACCGCGGCCACACGGTTAAACAGTGCTTGGCACTCCTCTAAGACAAGAGTAAGGCCAGAACATAACATTCTGAACGTGAAAGACACAAGTAGCTTTAATTTACTGGAAGAAATGATCCTACATAGAGCAAAAAGAAAAAGGGGATCACAATACTGACTCTGGTAGTAATATAAGAAGCATTGCAAATCAAGTGAAATTTAAAAATAAATAAGAATGAAGTAGAACAAATTGGCTGATAGGGTTGTATCTTGAACTAGGATTAGGGCTAAGAAATTAAACGGGGGGGTTTTGGTGGAGGGCCTGAAGGTTGAAAGTATTAGGTTATTTGACTGATTCTAATCAGAAAATAGAAAAGGAAGAAGGGGAACAAGAGGGAAAAAGAACTAGATTCACAGCTAAGGTTTGAATGCTTCAAGCACTCAGACACAGCCGTAGAAAAATTCCAAAAACTTTCATTATTTCAAAGGTTGGCTACAAAATGCTTTAGCTGGAAACCATAAAATACCCAAGTTTTAAATCAAATAAAACACTTAAAGATTTAACTTAAGACTCAAAAATAATAAATTTCATTGGCTACAAAGAAAAACGAAGATAGATTTTTTCAAGATGGTTAACCACTTGAAGTCAACCTGAAAAGCCCAAAGCAATTATCAACCAGCAATCACACTAGCTAGATAAATCCCAGGTAGGGCTTGTAGAATCATCGTTGTCCCAAATTAAAATTCGTGCTTTAGAATTCAGATTCCCATCTCTTGTAAATCTTACCAAACCGTCTGGTTGTGTCCCATCAAAGAAGCTCAGTCCACTATCATTTATTAAGTTTCACTTTTATCCAGCTAAAAGAGAATGAAAAAAATAGCACTGAAACACAACACAGGTCAAGACTCCTAGGCACATTCACAAAGAGAGAGAGAGATACATAGAGAGTAACATTACTACAAAAAAAAAAAAAAAAAAAAAGGCACCTTCAACTCCAAAGAGGGTGGCTGTGTCTTAATCATCTCAACTACTTCCTTCTTTATCAGTTGAAACCTATCATCTTTCTCCTGTTTTGCTGAAAGACCCATACTAATCATGACTTTCAAGTTTCTCTGTAGCAAAATACAATGGATAAGTTCTTGCCATCATTTAATCGTTGTATATTAAGTTTAAAATTAATTAATTAATTAACCTCAAATTAATTAACACCAAAAATGAAATAAATGCAAAAGAGAACACTAGTTAAAAACAATATGATGACTAAGTTTTCACAAGAATGTACAACTATTACCCAATTTTATTTATCCATCATAGAAACAACAGTGACAAAAAGAAACTTTATTATTAACCACATTGATAAAATTTCCATGAAGTTTATCACATTCTTATCATGCTAACGTACATAGCTGGTAAATTTCCACAAAGTAAAATTCAAAATTCCAGTAGCTGCCAAGAAGGTATCGAAGGCCTCAACTATATATCAAAATTCAAAAGCTTGTAGCTCTGACCACGGCATTAATAAGCACAATATTCATCCACCCCTGCCCTAAGTAAATTAAAGGAAAATTGAGGCAGCAACTGGAATATGGAGAAACAAGTACCAGAAAGTCACATTGTTTTCATAGAAGATGATGACCCTGCCAATGGCCTTTGGGCCAAATGGCACTTCCACTCCCCATAATTATGGAGTGGTGGATGAGGGTGGAGGTTTGTATCCCCTCGGGTGCGAGTTTTACCTGGCAAACAATAATAATAAAGTAACAATAAACAGAAGGTGATACCTTCAATGTTCTGAGCTGAATTAGATGACCAAGAATACTCATTAGACGGTTAAGTAACTCCTTTGATATTCTCCCTTGGCTTGCCTGCTGCATCCAAAAAATAAACGAAAGGCTTACATAGAACTTCCTCAAAAGCTTTGTGTAATATAAACAAATGCATATACATTGAGGTCATGATATAAATTTTCAAAACAACACAAAGTGATGTTAGCTCTTCTCTAATACCGCTAATCTAGCAACTTTAGCAAGCTTCAGCTTTATTTCTCTAGGTAATCTCCTTTTAACTCCCTGGGATGAATTATCTGCCTCTTGATTATCCACAGCTGGTGGCCTTGCTGTAATATGTTACACAAAAAGCAATTGATTATTTGCAAGAAACTCTGCAAATTACCATGTATAAAAAATAGAATTGTCACAAGAAATTTATAGCCTTACATTCAGCAACCATCTTCTCTAACTCCCTAATGGCCTTTTCGAGTGAGCTTTTTGGCCTAACATTAGAACCATCCTTTCTGTGTGTTACCTTCTGCATGAATTTATGAAACAACATCAAAACTAAAACAAACATGATATACAAGGAAAAACAATTACCATCACTTCTGTAATAAGAAGATAATGCAGCTATCTCAAGAAAATAGAGTGAGAGAGAGAGAGAGAGAGAGAAATGAGGCACTTAGTGAGAAAGGTCCCCTTTAGCCAAAACATGGTAGTAGCATCTGCTTCTTTTTTTATTATTGATAAGTTACACACACACCCAAAGGGTCTTGGACCCACAACCTCACCCTCCATCACATTATTATTGGAGAAGGAAGTGCTAGTTATAGGCTACAGTTCATCAGCTAGTAGCATCTTCCATTTTTCCTCAAACTCAACTAAATAAAAAACAACAGCTGCAACAAACTAAAATTTTAAGAATGCACAAAGGAAATACAGGGTAGAAGGGTAACTTTTACAGCTGCATCTGGCAGTGTCTTTACATTGTCAGGCACAAATTCTGAACTTCTACAAAAATTAAGGCATTATTATACATTTTATGTGTCAAGTTTCTTCAGACGTGGTAACTCTCTCTAAAACCTAGTGAAATAATTTTTCGACAAGTAAATACAGCTCACAGAAAATTAAAGAGGTTGATATAAATAACATCAGTTTTTTCTTTTGACAAATGGCCGCACTAGTCTGGAAAACCTGTCTTCATAATGCTTCAGATTTAAGTAAAAATAAATTACTTCCCAACTACATTGACTGACCTGACTTAAAAACAGAATTATAGTAACAAAAAATAAAATACAAATGTCGGATTTTGAGAAAGAACACAAATCAGCAAAAACATCAAGTAGATTGATAATGTGAGAATTTGCACATGTAAACATCAGGATTTTTTTTTTTTTGGATAAGTACATGTCAACATCAGGATTAAGATAAAGTTATTGCATCTCATTCAAAAAGATATATAAATCTCAAAGGCCTCACTATCAGACGCTACTACATTTATGTCTACATAAACCCTTCATCAAGTCCAGAATTTTATAAAAGCAAACACTGAAATATGCTTTTACTCATTTGCCCTAATTAGATAGTTATTGCTTCCTCAGCAAGCATTTATGTCTACATAAACCCTTCATCAAGTCCAGAATTTTATAAAAGCAAACACTGAAATATACTTTTACTCATTTGCCCTAATTAGATAGTTATTGCTTCCTTGCTGAGCAAGCAATAACTATCTAATTAGGGCAAATGAGTAAAAGCATATTTCAGTGTTTGCTTTTATAAAATTCTGGACTTGATGAAGGGTTTATGTAGACATAAATGTAGTAGCGTCTAATAGGGAGGCCTTTGAGACATAAAAAGATAGTTATTGCTTCCTCTACCTTGTATCTTGAAATGGATATAGCTCAAGCAGGATCAAATATTAATGTGTTTAATATTAACACACACACATACATGGTGTATAAATGTTTCCTTATAGGTAAATTTTTAGGAATTAGCTAATTTGGCTTTGGCACCAGGTGTCTACATCATGTAGTTCACGGCAGACAAATGATCAACTCATGAATGAAGAAATATAGTGGTTATTTAATTTGAATAGATAACTAAATAAATAATTTTTTGATGAAGTAAATTTTTTTTGATAAGTAAATAAATAAATGAATAACTTACTGTTGTTTGCACGGTTGCATACTTGTCCTCAGAGAAATTATTATCAGACAGTTCACGAATGCCATTCTTTTCCTTTGGCCTAATTGATGATTCCAACTGATCAACATTGTTCAAGGGTTTTCCAGATAGAGATTTAGATTGTGCATAAGCACTTTTGTCCATGTATTTTGGGTGCGAAGTGTCAAAGGGTCCACTTGCATCTTTCAATTTGTCACCAAGGTTCTTAGAATGAACTGCTCCAGTCTTCTGCTTATCAATATCCCTGACTTCTGCTAGGGATACAGAAGCATCGCCATTAGATGCTTTTAAGGAAGGATCAAATGCCGTTTTAGTATCAACAGATTTCTTTTTGGAAGGAATTCCAGGAGCACTTAATTGATTCTGAAATTTCACATCTTGAAACTGTTCACTTGTTACATCCAAATTTTGTGAGGGACTAGTAGAGTCCTTCATAAACATTGCTGCTATCTTTGTAGCTGCCGTCTTGCCCTTCTTTACATGTTTAGATGGTGCATGATGATCATCATTTTCAACATGACCCTTTTCCAAATCTCTTCTGCGCCTTTTCTTTGGTTGCTGATTAGGTAATACAGCAGGTTCGTTTCTAGTAAAAGGGCGAAAAATCAGTGAAAAGATTTTTTTTTTTTTTTAAATGCCAAACTCAACAGATCAAAACGTACTTTAATTTAACTTATTCAGAAATCTGATGCAAGAAATTTTCAACTAGAATCTTGGCATAGATTGTTCTAGAAAAAATATTAAGATAATAACATTCTTAACATAACTAGCAAATAACTCCAGGGGATACATCAAAGTAATTAAAAATAATGAGTTCACCAACACTTACTATTAAAAGAACCATAAAAGATGAATGATGATAACATAGTAGGTGACTAGTAAAGGTTTTCTGCTAGTTGAAATACTGATGTCTGATAAGGAGTTCCACGGGCTCTCATTTAATGGGTTTGGAAGGAGATATAGGAGAATGTTTGATGAATAAGGTGTTGGCCGTTTTTTTTTTTTTAATTTTTTATTGATAATTCAATAATTGGGGGAGGGAGAATTTGAACCTTGGATGTCCCAGTTAGAAACACCAAGAGTTGCCACTTGAACTACAAGGCTCTTGGCAAGGTGTTGGTTGTATTTTTAGAGAAAGCTTCCAAGTATAGAGTTGTGCAGGGTGCATAGAGATTAAATCAACCCTTTCGACTTTCCAGAACCCCCATGGTTAAGGCTTTTGATTTATTGCACCTGGCATGTATTGCTTGTATGTACATGGATGGGCCCATCTTAATGATTCCTTTAATATGTTCCCATAGTGGTGATTTATTGACATCCATAGTCACTTATTTGGAGGGGGGTAAAGTAGCAAGCCATCTCTATACCATTACTACCACACAGCTAGGATCTTGAGCATCTTAAGAATATCAGCATTCAGCCCGAACAGACATTGACATTTGACCACAATTGATCATACAAAAAACTACCAACAAATCAGAATAAAACTAATAATTCAGTGGTGAATCTGGTCTGCCTCATCCTTGCACTCTACCTCTTTCTGTACCTGAGAGCTAAACCCCCACTCCTGTGTTTATATGTATTATGTGAAGGAAAACCTTTTCTAAGCAGATTTATAGTCAGGTAACAAACTGAGCGTAAGGAAGACAAAAGGGCACAATTAAACCATATCCTTATTTTGATATCAGTGACAAAACCTTGCTGAAGAGACAAAACCAAAGATAAGATACAGAGACACACATTTGTTAGTTAGATTAACATATGAGTCTAAGTGTATACACAAAAGCATGCAGATATACACACACACACAAGAAAAAGGAGATAGAGATGACCAATAAAGACTTCCTGTAAGTCTCAATGAACCAATAGGTCCAATACTCTCTTCATATTGGTAGTTATGTTCAATATGAAAAGCATCCCCAACTGAGTGCCCCTTCATGGCTACAAACTGTAACATTCTAAGGCTTAGGCAAGGCAACACTCTTCCACCACTAACGTCCTAACACATAAGTAAACTCGTGATAAGAAATGAACCTGAAGAGAGACTTTCTCATGTTCAAATGTTAAGATATTTCAAATCAATGGAATAAAAACAATCCCCTAACAACAGTTTTGTCATGATCATAACAAACATGATTTTTATGACAATGAAAACAACTTGAAAGAGTAAATCCCCAAAGGTCAACTTGAAATATTAGAAATAGTTATCACGAAACTACATCAAATCTTGTATACCTCCACC
The DNA here is from genome assembly GCA_032727855.1 of Quercus ilex subsp. ballota. Classification (NCBI taxonomy): domain Eukaryota; kingdom Viridiplantae; phylum Streptophyta; class Magnoliopsida; order Fagales; family Fagaceae; genus Quercus; species Quercus ilex. The sequence goes on along the minus strand of CM064916.1, from coordinate 31,843,943 downwards.
TTTTATATGCGTTACAAATAACTGCAGGTATGTAAAATTAACATTAAAAAAATAAACTGGTTAAAAAAATTTATAAAAAGATAAAATAAAATAAAAATAAAAAATTGTGAAATTCCTTGCAGTACTTGCTACCATTTCACTATTTTGAAACCATCGAAAAGGAGTGGTCAAATCCAAATGTTTTGTAATATGATAATATTTCCAATGTTTTAATAAATGATTCATTCCATTAAAAGAGGGCAGAACTCAAATATGACTAAAGCCAGAATTTTCAGGGAATAAATTGTGGACTTAAAACTTAAGGCTACATACCAATGGCCATTGAAAAGAAAATTAGGTTCTGGCAATGTCACCTCTTTGACCAGACTAACATAAAGAAGCAGGAAAAAGAATAGTATACAGCTAACGAATACAATTCAAATGACAGGAATAGAATCAAGTAAAGGTTTAAAAAAAACTCACATGCGTTCTAACTTCCCCCTATTAACAAAAAAACCATCATGTTTTATTGCTGAGTTATCAACTTCGAAATATTCATCCTGCAGTAAAGGTAAAGAGGAACATTACAAAAGCAGTATACACCTTAAGACGCCCATAGTATGAGAAGAACACTGCCACTTAGAGCTCCACAAAGTTCAATGTGGATATGCAAAATGACAATAGTACTTACCAGCTCAGCATCATCTATGAAAGAGTCTTCCGTATCATACTGATCATCATCAGGAAGATCACGTTGATCTTCATCATCACTACTATCCTTACCCTAAGAATTATTCATTGTCATATTAGCATAATGCATTCCAAATATTCTCCTACTCTCTTGCATATTAAATAAAAGAAACATATCTCAGAATCAATGATTCTGCAACAAATTCTCACTAAACAAAACCAAAAGATGGGGGGGATACATACCATGTAGAGACGTTCGATCTTCTCAATAACAGCACTAAAACGATGCGGACCAGGTTCATCAGTCACTTCATTTTCAGTTGGTTGTCCCTAAAGATGAAGTGCAAGTAAGAATTTATAGTGCATAAAGAAACCACAACTCCATGTGCAATGAATGGAACATGGAAATTGAGCAGAAAAGCAGATGACTGAAATTTAACAAGAAATATATATCACAAGAACAAAAATGCTTGTCATAACCAAGATCCTATATGTTGTCTACTGATGTAAATGGAGATAAGGTCACACTCTTAACACTAACACGCAGTGCAAAGACCTAGATACAAGATTTTATTGTCCTACATATGCATACAGCCATCTTGACATAAATCCAAGTATTTCCAAGCAAAACATAACAATGACAATATACCATATACAAATTAGACGCATGAAAATTAATTATCATAGGAGAGCATTTATGATATTATATAAAAATATGTATAGAATTATTCATTCCAAGTGCATACACCATTTTAGCTATATGTTAAAACTACAATAGTATCCTAGAATACTGTTAGCACGATTCACGTGCAATACTTAAGGGTTAAGAACAAGAATCCAAACATGCAAAAGCTCACATGACCACACAATATCAAGAATTGAACTTTCTGTGAGACATAATAACACGAACGGGTAAATTCTTCCACGGAACCATATACAGCAGTGCAAACAATACCATAAAATTGCCGATACTAATTCCTCAATAGATACTATTTAACTGGCATTCATTACTCGAAGAAGGACACGACACCAACCCAATCAAAGTTTGGATTAAGGTTTAGTTGAGTTAACCCAAGTTGAATTCAGTCGAATGAATGAAAAGAAAAACACAATGGTTAACTCTGACCTTTCCTAATCAAGCATTTTCATTTCATCCCCTAACTCACTCTATCCACAAACAACCACAAACCCAATTTAAATTCAAAAAAAAAAAAAAAACCCACAAATTTCTTCGAAACAATGGTTTCGAACCCAAATCCTTTCACATGTACATAAAAGATGTAAGCCAGTACGCAAAGCTCCCCCAATTCTCATACACAGAAAGTAATCAAATTGATAAAATTTACAATCAACGCTATGTATCACACAATGTTTTCATAGAGCGAGAGAGAGAGACTGACCGGAGCGAGGCGGGACTCGAGGGCGGGGTGAGCGTTGGCGGGAGGTTCGGGAGCGGAGGTGGAGGCGGATCCATTGACCTTGTTAGCGTCTTTCAGGAGCTTCTTCCAGGAGACTATGGTGGTCTCGCCGGGTCGGAGCTCCACCGTGAACATTTGCCGGTCACCGGCCTTCACAAACGACGACGAAGCCCTCGACGCCGACGATTCGCCACCACCGACAGAAGCAGAAGCAGAAGCAGAAGCCTTCTTCTTCTCTTCCTCCATGGCCGAGAAAATTGTAGAAGATTATTGGGATCGAAGGTTGGAGAACATGGCAATAGGCAATAGGGCAGAAAAGGGTTTTTGAGCCCTAGAAACTAAGAAAGAAAGGGAAAAAAAAAATTGGGTTTGAGAGATTGCGCGGGATACAATATTGTATTTTACTGCGAGGGATTTTTTTTTTTTTTATTTAACTGCAGGCAAGGTTTTTAATTACTAATTAATTTTGGGGGCTTCTTTGTTTTTTCTGTCTTTATATTTGAGTAGTATTTCAGAAAAAAAAAAAAAAAAAAATACTACAAATTTTCTTGCTGTTTCTTTCCCGAGAAAGTGAGAGGGAAGGAACTGGGAAGGCGATGGCACGAAATTATTTCTTGTCATGGGCTGAGTCCAAAGCCCATGTCTGACTAGAGGAGATGGGGATAAAAAAAATATAAGAATTAGGGATTAGGGGCCTGATTTTTTTTTTTTTTTTTCGATTTTTAATGGTATTTCTTTATTGCTTGACCAAAATACCAATTAGTTTTTTTTTTTTTTTGTAATCGAAGATTGAATTTTAGATCTCTTATTTAATGATAAAATATTTTATTAGTTGAGTTAGATAAAAATCAGTATTAGAAAACTATCTTGTTAGGCGTGTTTAAAAAATCTGACTTTTTTAATAGGCCTTCATTTTTATTTTACTTAGATGTTGTTCATTTTTTAAGATTCTATTGTGTGAATTTTTTCTTATGAGATGGAAGTATATTTTTTAATTAAGTAGTTACGTGACTGAATCTTAAGATGAGAACATAAGAAACAATACCTAAAGTTTGTACTTAAATTTTACCATTTATAAAATTGATAGGATAGCATTTATTTACATTATTCCTCATGTGATGTGATATGACATAGTTTTACTGGACTTAATGTAATTGACAAAATAACCAAGTTGATAGAAATGTTAACAATTCAAGGACTGTGAACAAAAATTGACAATTCAACCTCCAACTAAAAGGGTATAATTTTAAGTTTGAATTAAAAATTATATATATAAATTATATATAATTTTTAACAATATAAGGCCAATGAATCTAATTTTATAAATTCATAAAGAAAAATCATTTTATCTAATTAATTCAAATAATATAAATTTAATTGTAATTTAGTCAAATTTTTTATTTGAAAATAAAAGACTTTATCAATTAAGTTAATCGGAACCGATCTAATTTTGCTTTCTTAAAAAATTATAAATTTATTTTTACTTTTAAAATATATTATTAAAAAAAACAATTTCGTACGCTCAGAGCAGAAGGGGGGAAATATCTAGAATTTGGCTCTTAGCCTTGTTAAGACAAACCATTGCCGCCCTGATTTGTGGCTTTCAGCTACACATACGGGATTTATTTTGAAGGGGCCAATGTAGTCCTTTTTTTTTCTTTTCTTTTTTTTTTTTGATAATAAAAGCTATTTGGGCCCAAAATAAAAATGAATCACCAAAGTCATTTTGTCTTTATTTTACATTTCAAAGACCGCATTGAATTATTGAATGGCTATAAAACAACACTTGGTGTTAGCATTTGCATTATATAGCAGAGTCATACTCTAGAATCTGCACATATTTTGAACTTACTTCAAATGTATGCTTTCAACATACGCCAACAAAGTACTCCGATAGAGCAAAGAGCCGAGGACATTAAAAAAAAAAAATTGTTTATAAAATAGTCCACTAATCACCTTTCTTAGATTAAGCCATTAATTTCTAATAAATTATCACATCACTTCTTAATATAAGATTTTTACCATCCAACATGTGTTGGTAGGAATTTTAAATTAGCAGTATAGACTCTTTTATTTTAATGATTTTTGTTCATGCCATTGCAAGTCTAATATTTATATTGACCTCAAGTGAGGAGTTTAGTGGTTAAGCACCTCGTTCATCTTGCCTTTAGCGTTTGGGTTTAAGTCATGCAGGATGCATTAGTATTGAGGTTGGAGGAGCCATCTAGCGCAAAGGGTGGAAAGTGACTTACTCCCAAGATTCCATATTTTTTCTTTCAACCAATATGTATATAATATTTGCACACAGTACACAATTGGTTCTATAATTTATATCAAAACAAATGAGGGTGATTGTCATGAGTTGACGACCAACATAAACTTTTTTAATACATTTAAGTTTTGATTATGGACTTAAGTGATTGACTAGGGGATTTTCGCTGCACCTATCCAAATTTAATTATTATGGACTCTTTTATTTTAATGATTTTTGTTCATGTCATTGCAAGTCTGATATTTCTATTGACCTCAAGGTGGGAGTTTAGTTGTTAACACCTCATTCATCTCGCCTCTAGCGTTTGGGTTTGAGTCATGCAGGACGCATTAGTATTGGGCTTGGAGGAGCCATCTAGCGCAAGGGTTTAACTTGTCACAGTAGAAAGTGACTTGCTCTCAAGATTCCACATTTTTTATTTCAACCAAATATATAAATGTGTGTGTGTGTGTGTGTGTGTGTCAAGAGTTGACGACAAACATAAACTTTTGAAATAACTTTAAGTTTTGATTATGTACTTAAATGATTAACTAATCACTGCACCTATCCAAATTTAATTAAATATTAAAAATATAATATAATATAATTATAATTATACTCTATCATTAATAGTTAGATAATATCTAACTGGCTATTTGTAAAGTATAAAATTTTTTACTTTATTTTGCTAACAAAACCAATATAAACCAAAACATAAAAGTAAACATATATTATAAGATCAACCAAAAGTCTTATTTTATATATATTATAGACTATATAGATAGTTGGCAATTAATTAATTTATTTTTAGGTTCTTTTAAGTGTTTGCACATAATAAATTCACACTTTCTACTAGAGTTGTGTATATAACTTGCACACATATGTAATGATATGTACGACTACAAAAAGTCTCTCTTAGTTTTCAGGTTGTGGCGAGTGGCAACATCAAACCCTAGACATTAGATGAACCCTATACTTGTCCTAGTGAAAGGTTGTAGTCCCCTCTTGTTGTCTCTATATATCAATAGGGCTTGTTTTATCCTATTTCCTTCTCTCTCTTTTTTTGTTTCTTTCTCTTGTACATTGCTTATTCCTTTTGCCTTTTTTTGTTTATATGTTCACATTAGGTGTTTTAAATCTAACCATGGAGAATATATATGATATAATTGAGATGTGCTGCTGTCTTAGATTGTCATAAAATGGGAGACAACCTTTAATCAAGCAAACTCTACTAAAGCAATAGGTGGAATATTTGCTGCAAAAGTGTTACCAATTGCAATCTCAATTTTGAATTGGTGGCTCGAACCTTCATGTTATTATGGCCCGATCGGGTATTGGTTTGAAGTTAAAGACATTGGCAAGAATAGGAAAGTTTTTATTTTTTGAGCATGAAGTTGGTCTATAATGGGTACTAACCATCCTTGATACTATGAGAAAACATCTTGTAGTTTTCAAATGATTGGACGGGAACACCTCTTTAATAGAGGTCAAGTTCTCTCAAACTCCTTTATAGGTCAAAATTCATGAACTTCTAGTTAGGTATATGACCAAAAAGGTTATGAAATTCTTAGAACATTTTGTTAGGTTGGCAAGTTTGATGAAGAGATGGGTGTTGAAAGTTTTATGCAAGTTAGGGTTATGATTGACATATCCAAATCCTTAAGTCGTTGGAGAAAAATAAGACTAGTAGGAGGAAACATTAATTAGGCATCCTTTAGGTATAAGCATCTCTCAAAATTTGACTACTAATGTGTGTGATTGGACCATAGGAAGAAAAAGTGAGTTATAGCTTCATAGCAAATGCTCTTTAGAGTTTAGAGATGATCAAAAGTATGGGACTCAACTTAGAGCGTCGTACAATGGGCAACTGTGGAAGGTCTCCAATGTGTTACCACTATCCTATTCCATCCTACATAATGGAAAACCTACCAATGACTTCAAACAAATTCGAGGACTCCACTAAGATGACCCACTTATCCCCTTACTTATTGTTGATTTACACATAATGTTTACATGCATTAATTAGCAAAACAGTTACTTTATAAGAGATCATATGGATATTCAATTTTTTTTTAGCCCTGTGGCCTTAATTCCCAAACTTTTTTGTTATGTGACATGTTTCAAAAAAAGTTTGCTTAGTGACCAAAGTTGGAACTTAAGTTTCCAAGCAGTAAATCAAGTCTTGGAGACTTGAGTTCTAAGTTACAAAAAACAATAATATTAATAAAGGAAATGGCACTATGGGCTGGTTTTTTTTTTTTTTGTTTTTATTTATTTATTTAAATAACACACTTGGAACTTGAGTCTCTTTAGGGAAATTTAAACTACAACTCACAATTTGCCTCTCACTCTCACTCTCTCTTTCTCCACTAAAATCTTAGTACACTCATTACTCACAAAAAGGATTACAAAACTACTATGGAAGGCCATTCCAAACTCTAATTAAAACTTAGATATGATACCTTAAGTTCGGTACACTTATTAGGTTTCCCAATTAAACTCAAATACATGGTTGTATTGGCTAATGAGATACACTCAATTTTTTATTTTCCATGAATAATCAAATTCAATACAATCATGTGTTTCAATTTTATTGAAGAATATAATGTATTGCACATAAGACATTGTATTTAAATTTTACTCCAAAGCCAATGACTAATTTCTCATGGGCAAAACATCCATCTAATGCTTTATTGCAAGAACGAGGAAATTTTAAACATGTGTCTAGATTTAGTCTCAACTCAACCATACCCATTTGTCATTTGACTCATAGAAAATGCAAGGCACTACAACTCTTAGTGCATAAATTTTTTATAAATGAATATGTTAATGAATGTGATTGGTAGACTTCAAACCTTTAACTTTTTAATTAATGAATGTTTATTTTTATTTTTATTATTATCAACATACCAATTTGTAAGCTCCATGTTATAAAACTTGTAATATCCTTAAAAGTTATTGTCTACTTAGAATGTGTTTGGATACCGCTTATTTTGCTGAAATTGAAAAATTATTGCTGAAACTAAAGCATGAAAGTGCTATAGATAAATGTAAAAGTTAGTTAAAATAGTACAATATGACCATAAATAATGTCAAAAAGTCGAGTGAAGCCCATAAATAATAGTAAATATAAACTAAATAGTAAAATAATTTTAATTTTTAATTATATCCCAAACGCAAGCTTACTCCATCCCTCCAAAACAAATGATTTAAATTAACTAGTATAATATCATTTTCATTAGAAAAAAAAAAAATATATATATATATATATATATATATATATATATATATAATCCACACTTCCCTCTCTCCTTTCACTCTGCTTATTTCTCACTCACTCCACCATTACAAAACCTCCTAATCCAAAACCCATGTCTCTCCCCATCACCACCACCACCACCTTCCTCTTCTCACCACCATACAAACTCCCCACATTCACCACCCCACACTCCTCACTCCTCTTCCACTCCCCACCACCACCACCACCACCAACTCTCCTCAAACGCACCATTCCCACTCCCACTCCTCTCCGACGCAACAACCCATTCCTCACCCGCGCTGACGACGGCGACGGAGACGGCCCCGACGACTACGACAATGACGAGGACGAGCTCGAGGAAGTCGACAACAAGAAAGACTTCGACATCGAGTACCACTCCGAATCCACCTCGCTCTCTGCTACCGCCGACGAAGACATCGACATGGTACAGAGCAAGACTTTTGTGTCTACACAAAGTTGGGACTCCGAGATGGTCGTCGATTATAGGATCAACGAGGACGAGTTCCACAAGATTTCCTTGCTTCACTGCGATTTCTTTATCAGAAAACCCCCTGACCCAGATAACGATGTCTATGATTTCAGAGAGGTTCATTTTTTTTTCTAATACTTGTGCTTTTGTTTTGGTTATTTTTTAGTGTTATTTTGATTTTGGCTCTTGGGTTTTGTAGATGTATGTTACTCCTCCTGATACTGATGTTTATGCCATTCCCAAAGTGCTTGCTCCAATGCCTCAAAAGGTAAACTTTTTTTTTTTCATTTTTTTTTTTTTGGTTGAAGCAAATGACAAATGCACATTCAATTTTAGTGTCTTTTTAATAATGGGTTCTCTTTTTTCTTCCTCTTTATGTCAAAATTTTATAGTACATTCGCTGTGCAATGAGTGATTATGGATGCTACAATGTCACAGAACCGCCCATTGATGCGCCTCGAGATCCATTATATAAAACCGAGAGGGAGATCTTTAAGGTATGTGTAAACTATTATTGCTTTATTATGTGTCTTGTGTCATCTAGTTAGTGTTAAATTGATTTTTCCATTTACATAATTACTGAACTACCGATATATTTCAATTTATGGTACCTAAATCCTAGATCATTATTAAGAGACATTAAGGAATTTCGTATATCATGGCATTAGAGTTAGAGAAGAGTTAAACTTGATTTGGCAATACAAGATGACACATAATCTATTACTTTCATTCCCAAAACGCCACAACCACTTCCTGAGTAAGGCTTTGTTAAACAACCCAATCCTCCGGATCCCCAAGCCACCACTCTCAATAGGCAAACAGACCTTATCCCAAGCAACTAAAGGGTATTTAAAAACATCCTCTGAGGCCCCCCAAAGGAAATTCCTCTGAATTCTTTCTATCCTAGCTGCCACAACCTGAGGGATAGTAAACAAAGATAAAAAGTAGGTGGGAAAGCTTGAGAGAGTACTTTTTAACAAAGTAAGCCTGCCACCTTTTGACAAATAAAGTCTTTTCCAGCCAGATAGCTATTTCTCCATCTTTTCTATAATAGGATTCCATATCAACACATCCTTATAATGGCCCCAAGTGGCATTCCCAGATATCTCATAGGCAATGTGCCCACCTTGCAACATAGGATACGGGCCAAAGCATTCAAATCCCCAACAGGAACAATCTCACTCTTACCTACATTAACTTTTAGGCTTGTAATAGCTTCAAAGAAGATCAGCACCATCTGAATGTTTAATAACTGGTCCCTAAAAGCATCACAGAACAAAATAGTATCGTCAGCAAAAAGAAGATGAGAGATATACACACCACTTGTCTATGGGACCCCGCTTGAAAACCACAAAGAAAACCACCATTTTCCGTTCTCTTCAGTAGTCTACTTAGCACTTCCATAACTAATAGGAATAAAAGGGGAGACAAAGGATCCCCTTGGCGCAGGCCACGAGAACTACCAAAGAAACCAGCAGGAGACCCATTGACCAAAACTGAGAATTTAACTGTAGAAATACACGCCTTAATCCAACCTCTCCACCTCGCCCCAAAGCCTATCCTTTCCATAAGGTAGAATAAGACATTCCAATTCACATGATCATAAGCCTTCTCTATGTTCAATAATGCATTGGGTTGCCATATTCTTCACTTTTGCCTTTTTCTTCTAGAAAAGTTGGGGCATCGTTTGTAGGCTTTCTTTGTGATTGTGGACAATACTATAGTTTGGCATGTATGTGGCATAGCTACTTCTGCGAATGCCTATTTGTGTTTAATCTGTGTGACAAATTGGTTAGTAGGTAGTCTTGCTGAGTGAACTAGCTTCATGATGTGTCCAGTGTGATCGTAAGAAGCTTTTTGAATATATATATATATATATATATATATAGACACACACACACACACACACACTTACTAATTTGATTGTGTTTCGGTGTTAATCTCAGAGGGTTTGATTGTGTTTCAGTGTTAATCTCAGAGGGCTTGCTGCACTTATGCCCACTGTAAGGTTGGCAGCATGAACGTCTGTAGCCAAGTTGTATGTTGCCCCTTTAGATGGTAGATAGAGTATTGGGAAGGGACAGGCACCCTATTATTCTTTTGTCCTGGAGATTGAAATGAATCAGAAATTTGATAGGAAGAAGGCTTATAATTAACCCTTGATTGTATTCTTCAACCTCCTCCTCCCCCTCTCTTTTTATAAATTTTTTGAAGTAAAGGAACTCTTAAATTTATTTATTAGAGTTGGTCCTTTCATTTATTTGTAATACAATCAGAAAAGATTGAGAAACAAGAGACTGCAGGTCTTCTCACAACATACTTGATTTCTCTTAAGATGCTAATTAAATAATATTAAGAACTGAAAGGATGAAGTTCTTCTTTTCCTGATTCTTTACTGTTAGCAACAGCATCACTGGGCTGCATTTCTGTTCCAGGTTTTCTTGACAAAGCACTATAGGAACCGGAGGTTGGATGACCCGGAGTTCGTGCTTGATTTTGAGGAGATTTATGTTATTGATTCCCAAACAAAATCAATTACTAGAGCTAAAGTTTTGGTGAGGATATTTGTTTGTGAATATTAGTTTTAAAACTGCGATGATTATTCTTCTTATGCTTCTTGTGGATGTGGAATGGCTATTTGCTTCTTTACCTCTAGAGTTTTGATTTTTTTCTTTTCTTTTTGTTTTGGCTACCTTTTGATTTTGGTGAATCACTTTGTTTAAGCAGTTTAGTTGTAGGACCATGTTTCCAAAGTGAAAGTGGTGATGCTTAAGGTTATTGGTGAAAATTTTTAGGTCCCCCACTCCCCTAAAAAAAGGATCCCTGAAAAGGAAGTGAAGATTTCTAATGATAGAGATGTTTGACTTGACCATCATGACCGAATCCCTTTTCATTATGTGATTCTTTGTACCATAGGTTTTAGTTTTAGCAAGTACATGAGGAATCCTTTTTTCTCTGCCTGTCAATCTTTTTATAGTTCTAGTTCATGTTGTGACTTATTAGATTTATTTATTTTATTTTGAAAAGGTTGATATTACCTTCTGTAGGTCACAGTTCCAGGAGGAAGAAATAGGGATAGAAAGAGTGACTTGCTTGTAATACGAGATAAAGGGAGCTCCTTCAAAATAATTCCTCTGGTGACTATCCCTGATCTTTATCACTCTCTGTAAGTCTATTTCTTTTGCATGTCAGCATGTCCTGATACATTGTTCCCTTATATGTTTCCAGAGCGAGAGAGATAATCCTTCCACTGTGATAGAGAGACAAGAGTGGGACAAGACCAGGGAAGACATGGAGAAACATCTTAGCAAGCTACGGGACTTCAGCGTTTCAAATTGGTTCTAGTCACTCTGCAGATTTTCAAGATTGCTTCATGAAGATTAATGAGAGCCACATAGAGATTGTTTGGAGGTAAGCACTTGTAAATATATTGACATTTAAACTTCAGCATATGTTAGCAATATCGGCATAGATGACCCCTTCTGCAAGGAATTTCTGCTGATTAGATTGAAGTTCCTTGGATTCAATGAATTCTGGGCACTTCACCAACTTCCTTCTTTGTATCTGGTAGTTTCTTTACCTTGTATTTCAATATAATTTGAGGTGTATTCCTACCATCATTATGTAATTCTAAATCAATCTGTTTTTTAGAACGCCAGTCTCTCCCTTCATTGATTTCCGTGTTGCCTCTATTTTGCTTTGCCATGCCTGAGGTGCTTAGGTAGACATATTTTTGTGGTTAATACCTACTCTCCTATGCTGGCCAACGTTGTTTCAATCGCTCGGACAATTTACTTTTATAAAAGGAAAGGATATTTCATTGAGAAGGGATGACAGTCATTGCTAAAAATCTGTCCCTACGTTACCCTAGGAGAGCTCTTGTAGAAGAACTATGTTCTCTAGTCTCTACCAATATATAATTAAAGCATAATGGCAATCTACCAAAACTAATACCCAAATTAGTCTATTTGGGTTTTAGATTTATTTTTTTCTTAATAAGTCGATAGTTACAACAACGGGTAGAGCGGATTTGCGAAAAATATTTGTCTCTACATTATTGAGTTATAAGACTCTTGACAATTGGGTTTCAGAAATTTATAGTTTAAAAAACTGATATCTCAATCATCCCTCTGGCATTAATCACTTCATCTCTACTTTTCTGTGGACTGGATTGATAGAGGAGCCCAGTTGAGCAGAATTCTGAAAGTCAGGCTTAGCATCACATATCCAAAAGCTTTATGCAGACCCCATATGCTGGCTCCCAATTATATTGTTAAACACCAAAGACCCAGTGCCAGTTAGATTCAGTTGATTAATGGATCTTATTTAATTGTGGTTAAATTATTAATATATGGTTCTCCAACTATGATATAAGGTTCAATTTAAATTCATGAACTTAAAATTTTCCTCTGGAAAATTGCATGGAATGCGATCCCAGCTCTTGAGGTGCTTAGGAACATATTTGAGATTGAAGATATTACTGGTTTGCTAGTTATGTGGACTTGGAAACTGCGGAGCACCTTTTCATTTCTTGTCTTGTGGCTCAAATAGTGTGGTCTTTGTCTGATTGGCCAATCAATTTCCATGAGTTTGGATTAAAATCCATGAGTAGTGGGATTGGCTTAATTCAACAGCCTTAATGATCTCTTGGGAAGATGAACATAGTTTTTGCTCTGCTGTGAAAATATTTGTGATATGCTCTGGATGGTTCATAATGGTTTGCAATTGGATCCACACATAATTGATCCTATTGTGGTGGCAAAGAGATATCAATAGTGACTAAAACTCGCTAAAGATGGCACGGTTGGCAAGAAAGGGCAGAAATCTGGATATAATAGTAAATTAGCCAAATTTTCCTAACTATGTAGTTAGTAGTTACGGTTTTGAAACTATATTTTTTACTAGCATCTTGAGTCTAAAAGACTCGATTTTGGCTATAAATCGAGTCTCAGAGACTCGATTTCCATGGTCTGATGTGGCATTATTTTCTTAGCTGGAAATCGAGTCTTTAATGCTTGATTTATAAACAAAAAAATTTTAAAAAATTTGAAGTCTCAAGTCTCTCGTACAAGCCGAAATACACAAAAAAAAATTTAAGAAATCTAGAAACACAACAATCAGATCAGAGGGAGAAAAAAAAATTTAAGAAACCCAGAAACAAAACAATCAGATCTGAGGGAGAAAGACCTAGATCTGCCTGGGTCTGGGCACCGCAGCCTGGGCCAGCGCGGCCGCGTCTGCTGGCCTGAGCGCGCAGCTTGGGTTTGGACACCGGATCTCCATCATTTCTTCTTCTTCTTCTTCTTCTTCTCTCTCTCTTGCTTTTTTTTTTTTTTTTTTTTTTTTTTTTTTTTTTTTCCGCGTTTTTTTGCTGTTTTTGACATTCTGTATTTTGGGCTTCTGAGTGTAGTTATTTTTGGGTTATAAATCGAGTCTCTATGACTCCAGGTAGACGCCACGTGAGAAAAATGCCATATCAGACGTGATCAATCCATGAAAATCGAGTCTTTGAGACTCCATTTATAGGTTCTAAATCGAGTCTCTTAGACTCGAGATGCTAGTAAAAAATATAGTTTGAAAATATTGCCGACTAATTATATTGTTTGAAAATTATGGCTAATTTACTATTTTACCCCATAAATCTCATCAAGGAAGTAGGAAAAAAGTATTTAGTATAAAGTAATATCACGTCAGTAGTATCAATATCTAATAATTGAGAGATATATGTGCAAAATAATTATATCAATATTTCGCCATTGCTCTCAAGGTTTAAAGGGTGTTAGTGGGTAGTTATTTTTTTGCGCATATTATCTTATTTATTGGATTTTGATACGGTTGACGTGGTATCGTTTGATACCAAATACTTTCTTGAAAGTATAGTAAAATATAAACTTTGATGCAACTGTGAGAAGGAAAGAGATTGTGTTCAATGTTTTAGTGCGTTGAAATGACACATCTCATATTTTGGCTATTTGTCACCATCACAACGAGACACTGAACTCAAGCCAAGTCCGTGAGAAATTCCTTAGATATTCTAAGTATTCCTAACTGCTGTGTGTACAGATAACGGAATTGAATTCCGCATGGACTGAGTAATGCATGTGGGGGATTCTTTGTGCTTTGTGGGTTGGAGCACAAGCAGCATTATTAGCCATTAAAATGGCAAAAGAGTAAGGGTTTTCGGCAATTATTCTAGAAAGGGATGCAGTTAATGTAATTGAACCCATTAACTGCTCTACTGTGTTGCCCCACTGGTCTATAGCTGCCATTACTGCAAATATTTTACTTCGTTTACACTTTCTTGCCTTTTGGAAGGTTACCCATGTAAAGAGAGCAGGGAGCACTCTTGCCCATGAAGTAGCCAAATGGGCAACTTCTTGTAATTTGAAAGGAAGACACTCATCTCCAACATTTCACGTTCTGTGCTCAATCCTTCTGTTGGAGAGGGGGCTTCTTCCTCCTAGACTGTATTTTTGGATTCTCTTTGATGTTAATGTTACAATTATTTAGATAAAAAAAAGAGAGTTCAATTTAATCATTAGATTATTAATTGTGTCATCCTTTTTAACTTTCAAAATGAAATCAATTTTACCTTTAGATCTCATCTTTTCATTTAAATTTTAACATAATTCACGAATACGACCAATGAAGCATACATTAAAAGGTTATTATGGAAAGTGCTAACATGTCAAATTCAAGTTAATTTCAACTATTAAACTCAATGATAGCATTGACTTTATTTTGAAAGTTGAGAGATTAAATTGACAAAAGTAATAATTGAGGAACTATAAGTGCGTTTGGATGGGCTTTGCAAATTACTTATTTATTGAAAATTGTAGAAAATGAGAATAAATTTTTTTGGGTGTGGGACTCACCAAAATAAGCTCAAAAAGTCCAAAAAACTAGCATTGTTTAGGCTTGCCAAACGCACACCAAATTGGACTCCCCAATAATTATAGGACCAAATTAGTTATTTAACCTAAATTTTATTGATTTTATGTAATTGATTTAGACAGTCTAGAAATTTATTTGTTCTCCTTGCTTAGCTAGAAAGCATGTCCTTCAATTCCTTGCTTGGGTCGAAAGTATCGTGATGGGATGCTTGATTAATAAAATTTCACTTGAATTGTCTCCAATAGTTTGATAATAATTTCAAACAACCCTAACCGTTAATTCCTAGGTTTTTTGTTTTTTGTTTTTTTTTTTTCCTGTTTTGTAATTCCTAGATTTATCATTATCTCTTCTATTTAATTTGTTATAATGCAATTTTCTTGAGAATTATGTGTTGTATCACCAAAGTTCAAATATGATAAATTAATACTGATGATGATGTATCCTGCGAAGGGTACAACTTAGCTTAATTTTAAACATATGTGTATTACGTGGCAGCCAAATATTGGTTGATCAAACAGTTATAAGAAATCATGAATATAAATGAAGGGTGTTAGAGTCCACTTAGATAATTGTTCCAAAAATCAAAGATCATAAATTTAAACGAATGAGCGACAATGTATGGAAATAGGTGTCCTAAAAGATCAAGGCAAGAATGAACATGACCTACAATAACTATTAATAACCATCAAACCTTCAATAATATAAATAAGGTTGATACCTGATACTTGATACTTTTTTTTTTTTTTTTTGAGAGAGTTACAACCTATGACGTCTGCTCCTGATACTTGATAGATCAAAAGAAAGACATCTTGTTCTAAAAAAAAAGAAAAAAAGAAAAAAGAAAGGCATCTTTACTACAATCATACCTTAATTTTGTTTGCTTATCCTTTTAATTTCCCCTTTTAATGTAGATTTAGCCTCGATTGTAGTTTTACTGTCACATTAATGCAAGTAAGTCAACTTCCAAATTTCCAATGCTTTAATTCTCTATAATTAATCCTATTAAGTTAATCAATTAATCATACATCTAATTTACTTTCATGTATGTTATTAAGTAATTTATTACTACGGGTTAGCCTCAATTTGCCTTATTTTAGATCATGCATTTAAGGCACGTTTGGTATACTGTAATGATTATTACATGAGAATATGAATAAGTATTACAAGGAATATATTAAGTTGGAATGTAATAAATATTACTATTAATTAATTTGGTGACATTTAGGAATATAATCTCGAATATGCATCCACAATTTAGTAGAGTATAAAAAGAAGGTGTAATTAAATCATTTTTAAGTCAAATTTCTTAAAATAAACTTATTTTAGAGTGTTCAAAATATAGCTAATAATTAATAACAAGGAAAATTTATTTTCTTTCCTTTTGAAGATGTGGCAAATAATGGCTTTTTAGGAAATTAAAAAAAAAAAATTATTACATATAGTGAAAGAGTAGATATTCAGTACTTTTGATAAGGAATAGTTATTCCTTATTTTGAAGAATAACTATTCATAAAGAATAACTATTCATTGTAATAAAAACATAACCAAACAACCAAATAGTTATACCACAGGAATATCTATTACATTACAGTGTCTATTATAGTCTACCAAACGTGCCCTTAATCACTGTTAACTTAGTCATCTTCAAATTACGCTTACGTCATCACATTGGTTTAAGCCCTTTTAATATTTTGAGGTATTATTATTATTTTTTAGATAAGAAATAGAAATTGTATAAATTTGATGAGGTATTATTGAACCCTCTAACCTTCGGTATAAAGTTAGGTAGCGTGCCCAAGACAAACACCACACAACGAACCTTAAGACCATCTCTGATCAAACTTTTACCCATGATCAAATAGTACCTTAAAATCCATTGACCTGAAAATGGTGAAAATTTTAAAGTATAAATCTAATAGAAAGTTATTTAGAGCTATGACATTCATAAAAAGTTATATTGCGTGTAATTTAATTTTTGTCTCTCTCAACCCTAACAAAGTGAACCAAATCAACCAATATATGATTCTTTGTTTTATTAAATTTGTAACAAGATTAAAGCGATAGTTAAATTATAATAACATCCTCTGTGGTGCCTTATATCTATTTAAACCAAACATCTTTTTTCGAATTGTTCATCTAAAAAAACCAATTAAATGTGTACTGAATTTCAATATATATTTAGGAATTGTTAAACAAAGTTTTGTTTTTAACGGTTCGTCTCAACTTTTTAGCAAATAATATAGCTATTAATTTTTATTTTAAATAAATTACTTTTTTGATATAAAAGTTATTGTCAATCTAATATTCTAGAATTGCATTTTTTGGAATTTATTTTTATCTGTAGTATCTTGAATTTTCTATTAAATATAGTGCAAAATTTGTATTTTTAAGCCTTGCCGACGCAACATGTTTGCCTAAGGTGCACGATTAGACAGCTTGTCACTTTTCTTGACGGTGCTCTATGCAGCCTTCCTTTCCTATCGTGTTGAAACAGAAAATCAAACCATGGAATACGCACTTCCACAATCCTGAAGATAAGGTACACGTTTGTGTATGGGAAAACACACTTTTACATTCTGATTTTTTGATGTACTTTTTTTTTTTTTTGGGTAGAAGATGTACTTCTCAAAAGTCAGAAACACGCTAATGACTTCTTAGGGAGGTCTTATCAAGAAGTTTTATAACCTAAATTAGTTTGTCACCTTAAAATGTGGGATAAAGTAGATGATTTGATCCATGAGTCAGTAGTTATAAGATAAAGTGTGTGGGTGGGTGTTTGATTAATATTTAGAGTATTCACATCATAGTGTAAATTTTTTTTTGTTTGCTTTAGTATAAGAATTTATTTTTTTATTTTAATGTAATCACTTTTCAAAATACTCACGTAAAATTATTTATTCTAAACTTAATTTCATTAAAATATAAACTTTTCTTGATTTGTAATTTTTTTTTTCATATAGAACAATCATAATTCACTTTCTTCCTTCATTCTTGGAATATATAAAAAAAATTAAAAAACTAAAGGCAAAATAAATAATGTCAATGTAAATTTATACAATTACTGTAGAAATTTTGCAATTTTACACATCTTTACCTTGACTGTTGTGCACGATTTTTGGGATTTGAATATTTAATTAAGGGCTTGTTTGGTAGAGTGGTTTAACAACATGTTTTCAGTTTTTAAACAATATTACACGCATTTTCACACATTTTTTCACCCACACGTATTTCAAAAAAATACAAACAATGTTACTTGAACAATGTTACCAAACGGCTAAGTACTTTTTTTTTTTTTCCCTCTTTTGCATTGTCCTATGCAAATGCTCTTACAATTTAATTAATAGAATGGAAATAGCTTGATTATGTGCAATTATTGGAAATTAAAGGGCTTTAGCAAGTTGCATGTGAAACTCTCTAGGGTAATAGGTAAACCAGCATGCCACATTGTGCTGAGTAAACCACAAGCAAAGGCAAAGTTGAGATTCAACATAAAAAGTATAGGGCCTTCCTAGATTCTCAGGTCAGGGCTTTAGCAAGTTGCATGTGAAACTCTCTAGGGTAATAGGTAAACCAGCATGCCACATTGTGCTGAGTAAACCACAAGCAAAGGCAAAGTTGAGATTCAACATAAAAAGTATAGGGCCTTCCTAGATTCTCAGGTCTCTTTGGAGAAGCTAACAGAGTTGACAAAGAAGTGGCAACCTAGCTTTTTCAAGTACGCAGCCCTATTATCATATGTTGGTTTGGGCCGTTTGGCAGATACACTCTTGACTCAACATTTATTTTATCAATGTAAATTGGAGGAATTTATAGAACAAATAAGCTATAAATACCTTCTTCTTTTTTTCAACTTCCTCTTCGTTGAGTTTTGAGAAAGTGAATTTGGATAAATTAACAAATTTTGTACTTCTCTCACTTCTCTTCAATTTCTTCCACTTCGTTCAACACTATTTTGTCACTTACTTTCCTTTACTTCCCTAGTTAACATGTTTCACTTTTTTTCCATCGCTTTCCTTAATTCAAAAAAATTGTCAGAATCATATGGTTTTCTACCTCAAATAATGATGATTATCAGGAAGCTATGCCACCTTAGCTATTAACAATTTAGAACTATAACCACCATTATTGCATCTCAACATTTTATCACAATCTTGATAAAATTTAAACCTTTCAAATATATGACTTGCCATTTTTTATGTGTTTAGAAAAAATAAAAGGGGTTTAAATAACTTACAAAAAATTACATATGAAATCTTAAAGTTGGGGGTTTGTAACAAATTAAATCTTATAGTTTTAAAGCTTGACTTCAACAATATTAAGTTTCAAAACATGGATATCTTGATCGATACTTTGAAAAGTTGGTTGTTCTGCTACATACTTCAAAAATAAATGGTATTAATTTAGCCATTTTCCCTATTACAACTGAAAAAGAAACAAACAATAAAACATAAATCAGATATCTACCAAACCCTCTCAGAGGCAAAAATTAAAAATAATAAAGAGGAATCGCAAGTAAATGCCATGTCCCAAACTATGGATATATTTTTTCCCAAAAAAATTGATATTTTGACTAAGACCGAACTTGTTCAAAATTACTGTAATGAAAGGAACTATTTATTTGATATTGGCTTATAAGCTAGTTTTTATGCTTTTAGCTTTTATATATAACTTTTTAAAACCTCATTTTTTTTAGTTCAAATCTTCTGTTCCACTTTTCTTGCTCCACTCTATACTCCACAAACAAAAACTTGCCACATGTTCACCTAATTAATTAGGTGAACATGTGGCAAGTTTTTGTTTGTGGAGCATAGAGTGGAGCAGGAAAAGTGGGACAAAAGATTTAGACTCTATTTTTTTTCCACATGTTCACCTAATTAATTAAATACTACAATTATAATGATAATATTTAATTAATTAGGTGAACATGTGACAAGTTTTTATTTGTGGAGTATAGAGTGGAGCAGGAAAAGTAGGACAAAAGATTTAGACTCCATTTTTTTTTCTTACTTTTAAAACCTTACTTTTTCTATTTAACATTTAACCAGCATTGAAAGAACGACTATTTATTGAAGATAATATATCAAACCCATATAAAGTAACTTTTAGTCTTTTACCATAAAAAGATTCCTATTTTCAAATCTTTACGCTAGCAAGCTTGAAGCATGGCTTCAAGAGCTCAAAGCATAGGAAAGGCAGTAACCTTTAATTTTAAAAATCCTTTTTGAACATAACCATAATAACTTATACGTACTAAGGAATCAACTTTTGTGTGATATAAAATGTATATAATCAGGACATTCCAGCAGGTATATATGAGAATTGATGAAATCAATAGATTAGATTATCGATCGATTTAGTCATTGCATTGAAAAACATAATAGGGCTCAGATGGGTATCGGCCTAATTGTTCCAATGCTTAAGTTAATGGAATATTCTAGTGAATCAAATTAGTGAGAGTGTAGTGATTTTCATTTGAATAAATAGAGCTTAGTGTGCACACGTGCCACACGTGCGAGTGTTTGTTATTTCTGCTTTCAGGTTAGTTAATTTAGTTTTTGGGTTTAGGGGTGAAATCAGATTGTATATAAAGCCTTGCTCAATAATTAATAACATTGAGAAATCATTTTTGCCAAATTCAGTTTCTGATATGGTATCAAAGCCTGAAACTTTAGGGTTCTTCAATCGAATTTAGGAATTGAATTGATTTCGTCTTCTTTGTTCTTTGTCTTTTGTTTATCTTTGCTTATTTCAAGGATCTTGAAGCTCATCAATGGCTACCACAGCAAGTGCTTCTTCCTCTGAACCTCCTTCTTCCTCACAAGGCTCATACAATCCAAATGATCCTCTGTTCTTGCATCATGGAGAAAATCCAGGTGCTGTTCTCACTTCTCAACCGCTAATTGGAGGAGAACACTACCTTGCTTGGGCTCGTTTTGTGAGAAAATCTCTCATTGCCAAGAACAAACTTGGTTTCATAGATGGTTCTCTAACCATTTCTTCACCATTGGTGGATTCACCATCAGCTGTTCAAGCATGGATTCGAGTTGACAATATGATTGAGACTTGGATCATCAACCCGGTTTCACCAAAGATTCAAGCAAGCATCATATACAGGAACACAACTTTGGGGATTTGGATTGATCTCAAGGAAACATTTTGTCAAGACAATGGACCTAAGGTCTTCAATTTGCAAAAACAGATTGCTGAGCTTCATCAAGGTGAGCAATCAATCACTAATTGTTTCGCTCAGTTGAAGGTATTGTGGGATTAGGTACAGAATTTCAACTCCTTTCCCCTTTGCACTTGTGAAAAATGTGTTTGCAATATTAACCAGAGGCTAGCAGATCTTCAAACCAAGGAATCCATAATGAAATTTCTCATGGGATTGAAAGAATCATTCTCCCAAGTCAAGACACAGATTCTTTTGATGGATCCTCTTCCTTCAATCAATAAGGCCTATTCCTTCTTCATTCAAGAAGAAATGCAAAGGAGTATTGGGAATTCTCTTCAAATTGAATCCATTGCTTTGGCCACAAAGGGTAAAAAATTTTATGGTTCTAGTCAAAATTCCAAGGGAAAGGAAAAACATTTGTATACTCATTGTGGAAAGTTGGTTCACACAGTGGATAAGTGCTATAAATTGCATGGATTCCCACCAAGCTTTAAGTTCAAGAACAACAAGAATTCTATGGCACATCAAGTCTCAACCACACATGATCAGTTCCAAGGTCAAATGGCTGCACCTAATCAAGATTTCAACTCTCTTGCTGCTGCAACACATACACCACCTTTTACACCTGATCAATATCAACAACTCATGGTTCTGATTGGCTTTACCTCAACTCCATAGTAGATTACAATAGGCCAAGATTCTCATCTGGCTAATAATGTTGCTTTACCATCTAATGCAGTTGTAGGTAATGTCTTGAACCTTAAGCATTCTATGTTTTCTACCAAAATTGTAAATAGAAGAGCATACGGTATTGATACTTGGGTAATAGACAATGGTGCCACTGATCATATAGTCTATTCTATGCATTTGTTAACTTCTTTTACTTCAATTCCACATACTATGGTTGAATTGCCTAATGGGGAAGCTGTTGTGGTCACAGATGTTGGTACAATAAAACTTTCATCCCATATAACCCTCACAAATGTTCTTTGTGTGCCCTCTTTTCACTTTTAATCTGCTATTTGTTAGTGCTATAACTCAATCAAAGCCCCTTTTGTATTGTTTTTCTGTCTACCTATTGTTTTATACAGGACCTTACCTATTAGAACACAATTGGAATGAGTTAAATGCATGATGGTTTGTACTTGCCACAAGGATTAAGTCTATCACAACCTACAAAGTCCCTTGATAATTTTCTTGCCAAGAATAAATTTGGCTCTTTTGCTACTCCTTCTTCAACAAGTCCATCTAAAGGCTTGTATTCTCTTTGGCATTCTAAACTAGGACACCCTTTTGATGTAAAACTTCACTCTCAAATCATGTTTTTCCTTTTCTCAAAAATGGTTGTACTATCTGTCCTCTAGCAAAGCAAAAGAAGCTCTCTTTTCCTTTTGACAATAATAAATGTGATTTTCCTTTTGATCTTGTTCACATGGATGTTTGGAGACCATTCTTTATTCCTACTTCTAATGGTCATAGGTACTTTCTCACCATAGTAAATGATGCTACAAGGGCTACTTGGATTTTCCTTTTAAAGTCAAAATTAGAGGTTAGGTCATTAATCATCTCTTTCCATACTATGGTTCAAACCTAGTTCAATACAAAAATCAAATCTATAAGGTCTGATAATGCTTTGGAATTTAATATATCTAACTTTTATAATTCCAATGGCATAATTCATCAACACAGCTGTGTTTACACTCCACAAAAAAATTCAGTTGTGGAGAGGAAACATCATCACATCCTTGCTACTACTAGAGCTTTACAAATTCAGTCACATATGCCACTTTCTTTATAGGGTGATTGTGTTTTGACTGCCGTTTACTTAATCAATAGACTGCCATCTCCTTCACTTCATAATAAATCTCCATATGAACTTCTTTTCAAGAAAATTCCATCTTATTCTCATCTTAGAACCTTTGGATGTCTCTGCTTTACTTCCAACACAAGTCCTAACAAGCACAAATTCACTCCTAGAGCTAGAAAATCTATGTTTTTAGGCTATCCTTTCAACATCAAAGGTTATAAGTTGTTTGATCATCAGAAACACTCTATTTTTATCTCTAAGGATGTTATATTTCATGAGACATTTTTTCCCTTCTCAAAATCAACCCCTAGTTCGTTTTCTTCTACTCCTTCCTTGATTCCCTTACCTAATATCCCCATTATTCATTTTGTTACTTTGATTATATTCTTTCTTCACTTGTTCCATCTTCATCTTCTGTATCTGATGACTCTATCATTGAGCTTCATCATGATCTTGATGAAGATATTCAAGAGTATCTTGATGCTCCTAATGATCTTGTCCAACATCAGTTCCCACATAAGGCTCCTAATAATCTTATTCCAAATTAGAATCCAGAAGTTCTTAGAAGGTCTGCTAGACAATCCAAACCTCCATCTTACCTTTAGGCATCTCGTTGTAGTCAAGTTGCATCTGCTCCCATTTCTAATCTAATCCACACAGGAACTTCTCATCCTTTGTCTTCATACTTTTCTTATGATAATCTGTCACTTGCATACAAAACATTTTGTTGTTCTATTTCCACCATCACAAAACCTAAATACTATTCCCAAGAAGTCAATGACCATAAATGGTAAAAAGCCATGGATGCTAAGATTGCATCATTAGAGGTTAACAAAGCTTGGTCCTTGACTACTCTTCCACCCAACAAAAAGCCTATAGGGTGCAAGTGGGTGTATAGAATCAAGTATAAATCTGATGGCTCTATTGAAAGATACAAGACTAGGTTAGTTGCAAAGGGTTTTACTCAGAAAGAAGGCTTGATGTGAACGATGCTTTTCTTCATGGAGATTATTTGAGACAATTAAGGGAATCCCAATCAGCTCAATTAAGGGGTTTCCAATAAGCTGTAATTATGGGATTTGGTAGCTCTTACTATTCTGTCTAGCTGCAGTTATGGGATTAGGCTGTCAATATTTTTGTCTAGGGTCATTGTAACAGCATCTATATATTCAAACCAATGTAAAAGTTCTATACACAACAAATATTATTTAGAAAAATCTTTGTCATCCAATCTTATTTTACAGAGATTAACATGAAGAGGTGTATATGGCTCTTCCACCAGGCTTTCACAGCAAGGGGGAGCTTGTGAGGTTGTATTCTTTAACTGGCCGTCATCAAAGTTATATGCTTGTGATGATGTGGCTCGATACAATGTATTCTCAATGTTTGGTTCATTACTGTTAGTATTACATCTATAAGATTAATGATGATAATAATTATTTTTGTAGGGATTGAACTATGTTTTCCATCAAACAGTTTGGAAGAATCTCCTCCAACCCATATGACAAAGGAAATGCTAAAACTACCATATATTTATAATTTACTTAATATAAAAATTTTACAAATTGATATGACAATGAATATAATTGAAGTCACATTTTGTGATTGAAGACACATCTATTTGTAAAGTTTATATTGTAAATTTTTTAGTATTCCTAACACACTTTAGGGCAATTCATATATAAAATCTTCCACATGTATTAAAGTGGATAGTTATTGGAATCATATTGTCATAAGCATGAATAATTTTTTCTTAAATCAATTTGGAATTAAACTCTGTGTATGAGTAAACTCTGTTCATACACATAATTATTCTTTGGTTATTGCTTTGATTGGGAAATACAAGAGGTGTTGGTTTAATCAATTTCCAAGTATTACTTAGGGTTTCACATTGTTCAAAAATCCTTTATTTTTTATTTTTTTATGAGTCATTGTTCAAATCCATTGTCTTCAGTCTTCACATGTCAAAGCCTTGCTCAGGTAGTCACCAATCAAATGGCTTGTCCAAACGTTTCTCATAAAAAAAGAAAAAAAGGCTTGTCCAAACCGTATATCAAAGACCCAATCAGAGCTTCCTACAGTACTTCGATGACCTTGACACTTCAGAAAATCATATTCTTCCCTTTGCTGTGGAGGGGTTTGCATATAAAGAACGCATTGTTTACTTTTCCTTTTTGACCCTTCTTTTACCACCCACTATTATTTACAGAAGAAAAAAAAAATTCATTGAATTTGATTTGATGGTTTTGATCTGATTATTATACCCTATTTGGTTCCATCACTCAAACCCCAGACAAGACCGTCACAAAGTACAAGGCCTTAAAGAAAAACGTTAACACGTGTCTAGTATTCATGCACCATCCACATTTTACGTATCAAACATAAACTAGTCCTAGTCTTAGTTTCAATTTTGACACACTTGAGCTTGAATTAAAGCCCATAAAAAGTTCACCAAGCTAATTATCAGTCATAGTCATAGAGTTTTTAAGTTCAAGTGAAACCCTAATAAACCATCAAATTAATATCAGTCACAAAGAGAGAGAGGGAAAGATAGAGAAAGAAACCAATGGTTAATAAGAGGTTGCAACAAAAACTACAAAGCCAAATTAGACATCAGTAAAAAGCAGTTGGCTTGGCTTTGTCACCAACCCATAAACAAATCCTTCCTTTCTGTGCCACTTAGAAAGTCTTTTACCCTCTAACCCAAATTAGAAATATTGCTCTTCCAATGCTTTCCTGTCTCTTTATTAAATCCCACTACCTCTTCCTCTTTCCTCCATTTCATTTCAACAAACAAAGAACAACAAGAAGAGAAGAAGAAGAAGAAAAGTAGGAGAAGAAAGTTTGTGAGAGATGGGGAGAGGCAAGATTGAGATCAAGAGGATTGAGAACACCAACAACAGGCAGGTGACCTATTCAAAGAGAAGAAGTGGGATCATAAAGAAGGCTAAGGAGATCACTGTTCTATGTGATGCTCAAGTTTCTCTTGTTATCTTTGGTACCAATGGAAAGATGCATGATTACTGTAGCCCTTCAACTACGTATGTATATAATATATACTTCTCTTTGTTAATAACCTCCTCTTCTTCATATATATTATTATATATAGTCTCAGTAGGGTTCTTGGCTAGTTACTGTTCTGTGATTCTCTTTGTTTTCTAATATGTGGGAAATTTTTATTTTTGAAGGCTGATTGACATCTTGGACAAGTACCACAAGCAGTCTGGTAAGAGGTTGTGGGATGCTAAGCATGAGGTGGGTTTTCAATTATGAATACTCTCTCTCTCTCTCTTTTTGTGCTTGATATTGTTCAACTTTTTCTGTCAAATTTTTACTGTAAAAGCATCTGGTAGTTCTTGCTTTGTGACATGATTTTTTTTAGCTAAAAATATGTTAAGAAACATGAACTATGAATTCTATGAACAGATCTACAAATGGGATGTATATAGTCCCTCTTTTTCTCTCTCTTTGCTTTCAAAATATTCTATTGTTTTTTTCATAGAGAAAGAAAACTAAAACTACATGAATTGTAACATCTATGAACAGATCTGGTAACAAAACATTATTCCCTCCCTCCCTTTTCCTTGCAAAAATTGAAACACCTTAATGGTTGGTAGTTATAAGCAAATAAATATAATAAATGTCGTTCCTTTGAAAAGATCTATGTCTTTGTCTGATAGTTTCTTGACTAAAAGCATAGTAAACGGCAAATACACAACCTCTACTAACAGATCTGCAATTAGAAATTTAGATTAACTAACAGATCTGCTGATTAAAGTCTGACCCATCATGGACTTGTATATTTTATTTTGTTATCGTTTTTTGTTTTTTGTTTTTTGTTTTTTACTTTTTGTTGTTGAGATATACTAACTGTTAGGGTTTCCAACTATGATAAACTCAGAACCTCAGCAATGAAATTGATAGAATCAAGAAAGAGAACGACAACATGCAGGTTGAGCTCAGGTATATATTGGTTATTTGGTTTCTTTGCTTCTCTCTCTCTCTCTCTCTCTCTCTCTCATGTAGATGGAAGTATATGTTGCAGGCACATGAAGGGAGAGGATATCACATCTCTGAACCCAAAAGAGCTTATTCTATTAGAGGAAGGCCTTTATAATGGGCTCTCAAGTATCCGAGAAAAGCAGGTTAGTATCCAAATATTAATTTATATATATATGTGTGTGTGATTGAATGAAGATCTTAATAGGCATCCAAGAGAAGATTTAACTTACAGTTTTTTTGTTTTTTGCAGATGGAGTACTTGAATATTGCTACAAGAAATGTACGTGTAGACAGAACCATAGTGCCTTGCTTGATTGATTTCTTTTGTTACTCATGAGTAATGTAATAGGAATATCATAACTATTGGCCTATATTTTTTCTTTAAAAATTGTTAAAGCAATGCAAAAGAACTTTTTTTTTCGCTTGAAAGAGTAAGGAAGTATATCAAAGTCTAAAGATTTGAGCTTTTTTGATAATTTGGTAGATTGATGAACTAAGTTATGCTTTACTTCCTCATCTAAAAAAAATGTTAAGCAATGCAAAAGAACTTTTCAATGTTCCTATATATAAGTATATGAGTTTTATTATTATAATTTTTTTCTTTCCGTGACCTTAATTAACTTTGTTAACTGGACATTGCTCAGACCGAGATGTTGGAGGAGGAGAATAAGCACCTTACCCTCGTTCTGGTAATGTCATTCAACTTTCTATATATCTTTACTTATAAGCAAATCTGTGGACACCAATGTATGTACATGAATATTAGTGCATGAAGTATATGATGTGTGCAGGTGTGCAAGTTGTATGTTGTATGTTAATCTGTAGTTGTAGTTAGAATATATGCTTATTTATTTGCTCAATACTTTCTGTGTACAATTAAGCAGTTTTACACAATGATATGGTTTTGTGAGAGATTCATTTGTGTGCATTTGTGACTGTGTATCTCAGTTTGTAGAGCCGTTTGGTTGAATATGTGTATGCATAATTGATTAAAGGCTTAGATGGTTATTTCAATTTTCATGTTCATGAAAGGGCTAAGTTGTGATTTAGTTTTGTGAGTGTGCCTCCAAGCATTGTGCATTTGTGGTGATAAATTGTATTTGAATATATGTGCATGCATCATTGTATCCATTTGGGTGAGCTTATTATCATTGGTCTATTAGGCTTAGTAAAAATAAGGTTACCAAAAATGCAATTATACCTTAAAAAAAACTTTAAAATATTGTTTATAAATCAAATGGGCTATGATTGTTTCACATTCAGGATTGTTCACACTATTTTACATTATATCTATATTCTTTCATATCATGTATAAAATGTAGATATCTCGTTTAAAAGTGTGGATATTGTGTGAGACATTTCACATCCAAGAATGTGAAGCAATAATTATCCAAACTAGAAAAAGCTTGCCAAATGCTTTTAATGCATTTCAATCATAAGGTAGTGATTGCCATAGATCAGTAGAGTCAGTTTCGTTTTTTTAGATTGTTGTGAATGAATCCCCACACCCCCCCCCCCCCCCCCCACCCCCAAAAAAAAAAAAGACTTCATATTTTTGAGCTATATTTTCATGTTGATTGATAATCAATAACACAAGTCCAACAAAGTCAAATTTCTATTCATTATAAATTAATTAACTCAATTAAGATAGTCATGACAGAATTGTGGCAAAGTCTACTAGTAGTAATTACTAACATTTCCCTCCTCTTTACGACAGCACCAACAGGAGATGGCCAAACAGGAGATGGCCATGGAAGCAAACAGGGACATGAATGATGAGTACCAGCAGAGAGTGAGAGAGTACAACTCTCAAATGCCGTTTGCCTTCCGTGTGCAGCCTATTCAGCCAAATCTACAAGAGAGAATGTAATAGTACTACTGTTGCTGGCATCTAAACTCTTTAGTTTGCTAGCTCTTCTGCTTTCCATGGTTTGTAATAGACCTAGCTAATATCATGCTCCTTGAGCAGGTACTAGTATTAAAACCTGCAAGTGTGTGAACTTGGCTTTTGGGTTGATCGATTACTTTGTGTACTATGTATAGTGGGGATGACCTTGTGTTACCTTAGCATATATTGGGCTATTTATGTCTAAGACCCTAGATATATATATGTACCTTTATGTACTATTTGGTTGGTTTGACCTCGTTTTTACCTTATAATTGGCCATTATAGAACCTAGATAATCATTTGCTCTTTTTCTCGGATTGAATTGTTAAGTTTTAGCTGACAAGCATTTTCCTGTTGATTTTGTTAATTTTTACATAGATCTTTTTAAAAATTGAAATTCCTCTCCCACTCTCTTTATATTGTCAATCAAAATTGAACTCTATCTAAGTTTTACTCTTTTGATATGCCAGTATATGCCAGTTATCTAGGTGATGATTGAGCTTTATATACATCACGTGTCTCGATCACTAGCATTTCACCCCTAAAATAAAATAACCCAGCCAAACATAATGAAAGTTACTACAACAATAAGCAAAGTTTCGCCAAATAAACACATTAATTTGTACGTTGTCCACAAAATAATCCACATAAAAATACTCACTCCACACCTCTTCAAAAAAAAAAAAAATCACTCCATACACCCAAAAGTCATTCTAAGTACTCCTTTCAAGAGTATTAAGGCTCCTTTATATAGAAATATATATCTATATATAATAATAGGTGAAGCTGAGAGAGTGTGAAATTGAATTCTAAATTAGAACTCTAATTGTGTGTCACGTGTATACACCAAATTAGAATTCTAATTTTGTGCCATATGTTTAAAATCTGAAATTGAAGTTGAATTTTGCATCATGTGGCTAAATGTATGTGGGCTCATTCTCATTAAAACCATTTCTATGTATCAGGTCAAGTGAGTTACTGAGCTAGTTAAGTTTTTTCTTGATTTTGCAATCAAACGTGAAAACCAAAGAAATTAATATCGGTGATAAGAACTTGGTTTGGGTAAATTGAAGTTGAATTTTGCATCATGTGGCTAAATATATGTGGGCTCATTCTCATTAAAATCACTTCTATGTATCGGGTCAAGTGAGTTACTGTGCTAATTAAGTTTTTGTCTTGATTTTGCAGTCAAACGTGAAAACCAAAAAGATTAATATCAGTGATAAAAACTTGGTTTGGGTACATTGCATAATTTCCAAAAAAATAGCAAAGCCAGAGTTTGCATCTTTCTTATAAATTGCTTACAAAGTTTGCATCTTTATATTTGCACTGAGTTTCGGATTAAAGTGCTTTCTTCTTGGTTCTAACACTGAGTTTTGTTTACTATTTACTTACAAAGTTTGCATCTTTACATTTGTTATAAATTGCTAATATGTGATTAGATGCACATTATGCCTAAAATTCACTATCTTTATATTTGGCTTTTTGTTCAGGTTTGACACCTATAACAATGAAGAAAGCACTACTGTGGACCGATGGATGATACTTTTTGCAGGCCGCAAATGAACTTAGTGATCAATGGAATCTCACACGAATTGGAGAGGACCCGGCTATAGATGTTTGGATAGCAGATGTGAGTCACTATATTTTTAAAATTTTCAGTGAAGGTAAAGGTTATGAACAATGTAAATTTTCTAGAGAGAGATTTATTATTCTATATTTACGCAAGTTTTGTCACCTTCTTGGGGTGGATCACTCCATCCTGTCTTTCTACTGGAATTTTTTATTCAAATTGTTACAATTTAATCAGAAATTTTATTTGAATTTTCTTATTGTTGTTATTATCATATATTATCATTCCAACTGTTTAATTAGAATCTGAAATTGGAGTCCAATTTTACTATACACGTGTACAATCTAATTATTTTTAATTTTGCTGTCATGTGCAGAAGCCAATGAGATGAAATTAATAACACATTAAATACTCATGCTTTGTGAATCGGTAGTACTAATCTAAATCCATTAGACCTGCTTCATGCTTTGTGAATCGGTAGTACTAATCTAAATCCATTGGACCTGCTTCGTGATAATACAGCTATGAAGGATGTATAAAAACACGCACAAACTCATCTCTCTATAAAAAGAGATTGGAGAGAATTTCTTTTATCAGCCATGGAACTTCAGAGGTTTTTTCTTCACACAAATGCCCATCATGTTATAAAATGACCTATCGTAAAACTACAAAATGAGTACAACTCTGATGGTTTTTTTTTTCTTTTTTTTAATTTAAAATTTTTTAAGCTACGAAAATTTCAATCACCAATAGAGATTGAAGATTCAAAAGCATGAATGGATCTTTTGGATAAACATTGTCACCAAGGTTTATCTTTCTGTGTAAAATATATATACTGCTAAGTTTTGTTAATGAAATTTTCTGATTAATAATATGAATTTAGACTTAACTAAGTCTTTTAAACATGAATAAACTCATGATTAATAATATATCCATTCCCGTGCGGTAGCACGGGGCTACATACTAGTATATATAATACATGTAAATTATTATAAGAATTTAATCACAATATAATGGAAAAATAAATTACAAAGATAATGAGGTTATTGAGATATAAATATTTTGTAAGAACATTTTGAGTTGATGGGGTGTTATATTTCATAATAAATTTTGTAATAATAAATGTATGAATATAGAGATTTGTTAATTTTTCTTGTAATACACTAAGGATCCGTTTGGTTGGAGGAGTGAAAAAGTGAGAAGATAGAAAATGGTGGGAGGATGGAAAAGATTTTAATTTCCCTCATTTTTGTTTGGTTGAAAGTAAAAAAATGGAGGGATGGAAAAGTGAGTTTATATAATTGTACTCATATACCCTTATTAAAAAATGATGCCCCAATTGAAACAAAAAAGTGACCAAAAAAAAAAAAATACAATCACCCAAATTTATTAAAAAATAAAAATCACGTTGTAGAAAAAAAAATCACATTTAAACAAAAAAAAAAAAATGGAATGAGACATTGAACAAAAGAAACACTTAACAACTTATTAAAATTGGAATTAAAAAAAAAAAAGTATTGAAGAAGCCCATGTGTAACTTGCACATGGGCATTTTTGTCCTTCACCTATAAGATTTTCTCTCACCAAATTTTCTCTCCATTTTGGAGAGAACTTTTTGGTGGGCCCAAGTGAGCCCCACCATCATTTTCCCCACTCCCCCTCTCAGCCAAGCATCATCCAAAAAGTTTTTTCTCCTCATTTTTTCTCAAAAGTTTTCCATCTATCCTATTTCATTTCCAAACAAACACACCCTAACAGTTGGTGTCAAGAAATCCAATTGCATCGAGTTAGTAATTAGAAGCTCTCGAAGGCACAAAATTAATCAGGGACAACTCTCAATACCACATGATTCGGTGAGCTCTTTCCTTACTCTTGATCTTTTATTTTTATTTTATTGTTGTCTTTATTGTTAATTTCCATATTAATTTGTTTTGTTTGTGACAAGAACTCTACACCCATCACTGCAATTTTTTCTAAGACCCTAGCTGGTTTAGCATATGAAGTATGATACAATCACATCAAGAGTACATCACAGCCTTACTTATTGAGCTGTAATATATCTTTGATGTAATGCATATTACGATGATCTGACATTAAGATTTTTAATTTATTTTATTTTTTCTAATATTACCATAATTTAAAATTACAAAATATATCATATAATTTTAATCTTATCACATTCCTAAACAATATAATATTATATTCTTATATTAAAATTACATTAATGTAAGATTACAATAATTTAATATTACGGTGTAATATAACATTACAACAAATCAAATGCGCCCAAAGTGCAATTACAAACCCAACAAGGTCAAGTTGATATATTTTTTTCTTTCTTCTTCTTCTTCTTTTTTTTTTTTTTTTTTTTAATGAAATTTGGAAGATCAATATATATGCTATCTTTATCACCGTCTTTCTATTGTACCTTTAATATTTTTAGGGGTATGTATGATACATTGATTCCCATATATATATATATATGTGTGTGTGTGTGTGTGTTAAATGGAGGCAGAAAGAAAGTTACTTCCAAACGGTGAAAAATATTGCTAAGGACATGAATCTTACGCTCAGCTGGATGCAAGATTAATTGGTTAAGCAATTTCATGTTTTTAAAATTTTCTATAAGCAAAATAGAAACATGTATATTAATTAATTATATGTATATTTTCAAACTTTATAAAAAAAATTTTATAAGAAAATTAATTGTTTTAAAAAAATTATTAAAAATTCTTTTAGAAGAATGTTAAAGCTCTTTTTTAATTTTTTTTTTAAAAAAAATAATAATATTAAAGCTTAACCGCTAATAATATATACATGTGTCTATTGTCTACCTTAATAATAAAATAAAAGAATTTCTTATATTTACAGTGGGAGGGTAAGGTCCGAGTACATAATAGAGCCCGTGGGCCTAGTTCGAGGAGGTGGAAAGGCCCACCCACACATCAGTCTTGACCCGACACATGGATGAGAATCCGAGGAGGAGAGATGAATATGTTGACTCCCTGAGGAGCCCGAAGAGTGAGTATTCCTCGAGAAACATTGAGCTGACCACTTGCACTAGAAAACAAAATACCGAAAAAGATGGTAAAAACATGCAAGCAAAGAAGAAGGGAAATATCCAAATAAAGTAGCCATCACCTCCGCATTCAATGCAATGCACTAACTTAGCTGGTCGCATTAATGAAAGAATGACTCCTAAACGGTATCCTCATAGCTTGCAACACATTTTTCCACCTCCAGCAAAACCTTGAAGGGACAAGCATCCAAAGGAAGGTCAATGATTGTACAAGTGGAGGGTTAGAATGCAATTCAGCTGACTATATAAAGAGAGGAAACCCCTCCAGAAAGGAGGACAAAAAACTAAAAAGAGATATTCCCTGTGTAGCACTATCTTGTAATTGAGACTTGAATATTATATGAACTCCTCGGCCTAATCTGAGGAAGTGTAAATCTAAAAATCTACTGCTCTCTTGTAACTTATGTAATGTTTTTCCATTCACTTAACAGCTAAACCATAAAAGCATATCAAGGTTGACCTCGCAAACCCACTCTCTAACAAATTAATTATATTGGGCCATCATACTTAAACTTTCTATTCTAGGAGGGCCTAAGTGTTTTCAATCGCTTACATTTACCATTAAAAAAAAAGGAGTAAAAACAACTAACCTCATTACACGCGCTTCACGCATGCGATGAGACTTTTTTATTTTTTTGGTTTAGTGTCATAATATTCATTTAAAAAAAAAAAATTGGATAAATTTGTTTTGAAGACATAGATTAGTAGGAGAGTGCCATATTTTGTAGGCATTTTAAGTGGAGTTGGAGATATATTTTTACCGGATTGTCCTCAAATGTTTTCCCTGTTAAATCTAAGGTTTAGGGGTATTTCTGAACTACATAAAAATCCAGTTCAAAGAGGTGAATCCTTTTATAGATAATAAGTATAGAAAGATAGATAGATATTATCTATACTACTATTTAAGAGACTTCCCATATTTTAGAATGACATTTTTTTTTGGTTCAAAAATACCTTTAACTCCCAAACAACCCATTACAAAATAATTTCCAAGTTCCCACTCCACTAAACCACCTCCAAAATTCAAATTTTCTATAGTCACTCATATTAAACATGGTAACTTTTTTTTTTCCCTTTAAATTGCTTTTGCAAAATAGAAACTTACCTTAAAAATATTTTTTTTCTCACCTTCATGAGAAAAAAAAATTTATACACCAAACAAAAAAAACCAAGTTTTTTTTTTTCAAAATCAAAAACCATGTTAACTAGATTTTAAGAATGACTCAGAGTTTAAAAAAAAAAAACCCTTATTCTGATTCCATCATTATTATTTTTTAATGAAATTATCATATAGATAAAAGAATATCCAGTTATCTACCACTCTTTTTCATTTATCTAAGCAAAGACAAAACTAGAATCCTAAAATGCATGCCTGAAATTGGACAACTCTCCCACTAACCCACCCACGTATACAACACAACATAGTTACTCCATATTTCAAAGCCAAGCCACCATTTACTACTATAAAAGATAAAATTTTCTGGTCATTTGAACACACTCAAGATAGAAAAAGAGGCAAGCTTTAAATGTTGCACAATCCAACTTAAAAAGTTCCTCTCTCACCATCTATTTTGTTAACAAAATTTTTGAATTATGTGTATTTTTTTTAAGGGCCCCTTCATATATTTCATCAACTTTATGAGCATCTAAAGCATATTTTATTTTTTCTAATCATTCATTAAATGGAAAAGTGTATGTTTATCAAATGTCCAACTTATATTCTTGTGAATTATATCTTGACCACAAAGAACGAGCAGCATTTGTCTCTCTGTCTCTAAGAAAGTTGGTTCTCCCTCCTCTCTTAGGCAGTAGAAGTTTGTTTGTCCCTTCTTGACGAAGGAGAGTTTTGTTCTCTTGAGACAATAGGTTTGTCTCTCGAGCTTGTGGTTTTGTTTTTCCTAGGTTACAAGGAAACACTTTTCTTGTTTGGTTTGCTTTAGTCTTCAATTATCTGCCTGGATTATGGAGGACCTTACGAGAAAATGGGGGAATTTGAAACTATCCAAAATGGAAGATACTGGTTTTGTTCTTCAGAGTGATCAGCGGTCTAGAGAGTTTATACTAGCTGCAATGTTTCTCATTTCATGATTCTTGAGCATGGAAGTGGTGGCTAGAATTATCAAACAGATACGGCATCCCACAAATGGCTTTTACATAAGCAACCAGGGTGATCATATCGTCCTCCCTGAGTCTTAGCAATTTGGACCGAGTCTTAGGGCACCTCCCTACCATTCTACTAGTAATGATGTGTTTTTTGTTCCAGGTTTTTTTGAAAAATGCTCATCTGAGCCGCCGTGGAGAGACAAGGTGTTGGTTGGGATTTCAAAGGTGACAGACAACGGCGGTGACATGGTAATTACAAGGGGCGACAAGCAATTATTGGAAACCGAATTTGATGGGAATGCAGTAACTACAGAACTGTTTCAAAATTCAAATCCTAACATGGAATTGATGATTAAGGAAATTGATTTGGAGTCAAGAAGGGAAGCTTTCAATCTCTTTAAAAATTCAAATGTTAAGGAGCAAGATTCAGGGAAAGGAGTTATAGCACGGGAGGGAATTTTAAATGCTATGAGGCCATGTGACAAAGGGCAGGAGGCATGTGAGGGTGGGTTAAATTCTTTAATCCTGGAGATAGATTCTAGCATGGAAAAATCACGTGCATGCCCAAATGAGTTGTTTCGCCACCGTATAGAAGAAATAAATGATGAAGTTCAAAAGTTTGACGGGGATTTCGATGAGAAAAGGAGGGGGGAGGGTGGAGGAGATGGTGGTCATACAACTTCGGTATGTGAGGAAGTTTATCCCGTGGGCAAGCAGCAAGGTGAGAATCGGGCTTCAGCTAAGCTGTCCATTAAGGCATCAGTGGTCAATATGGAATCCTTGGGTGAAAATCACAAGGAAGGTGAAGCTGAAAAATCTATTAATGCATAGAAAGTAGGGAAGTGATCAAGATTGCAACTTGCTAGAACAGCACCGAAGGTTCCCTTGGAGGATGAGGTAGGGCAGAAACGGTTTATGTCAGTCAGTACAAGGTAGTCGGAAGGCAGTCCAGAGGGTATAAAGAAAAAAACTAGAGTAGAGCGGGGGTGCGAAGAAGGTGCATACAAAATGGCGGAGGCTGGATCCCAGCCCCACTAACTCCAATGAGTATTTTATGTTGGAACTATCAGGGCCTTGGGAACTGCCAGACAATTCAAGAGCTCGGGGATTTGGTCCGGGCACAAGATCCTTCAGTGGTGTTTTTAGCCGAAACATGGTGTGTAGAAGCGAGGCTAGGTGACATTAAGGAAAGATTGGGTATGGGAAGCTATTTTGGTGTGTCAAAGGAGAACTTGGGTGGATGTTTGGCACTTTTTTGGAAGAAGGGATTGGAGGTGGATGTTGAATCTTCATCTCTGAACCATATTGATGTGTTGATAAATAAGGGTAAAGAGGATGGTTGGAGGTTTACTGGTTTTTACGGTGA
Source organism: Quercus ilex subsp. ballota (assembly GCA_032727855.1). NCBI lineage: Eukaryota > Viridiplantae > Streptophyta > Magnoliopsida > Fagales > Fagaceae > Quercus > Quercus ilex. Next base: position 31,806,972 of record CM064916.1, on the reverse strand, counting down.
TCCGTTAACACAAAGAAGGGTGGAATCATGGAATTTGTTGAGAAATTTACATGAGAGGTTTTCTGTTTCGTGGTTATGTGCAGTTGATTTTAATAAGATCACAAAATTTCATGAAAAAAGTGGAGGGAGGTTGAGACCTTTTCTGCAAATGAAAAATTTTAGAGATGTCCTAGATGAGTGTAGGCTAGTGGATTTAGGGTTTATGGGTAGCAAATTCACTTGGTTAAAAAATATTGCAAATTGTATTTCAGTTTGGGAACGACTTGATAGAGCATTGGGGACCACGGATTGGCTTGAGATTTATCCGGCGACTAAAGTGGTGATTTTGGAATTCGATACATCCGACCACAAACCAATATTGATTCACCCATGTGGGGTTCCGGTGAGACAAAATAAACCTTGGCGCTTTGAGAAGATGTGGTTAGATGAGGAAGGCTGTCATGATACGGTGACTTAGGCTTGGAGGGATGGAAAGGGTAACACACCCATGAGTGGGGTGGTAAATAAGGCGGGGAAGTGTCAAGAAAATTTAAAATGGTGGAGTAAGAGATGCTTTAAAAATGTTACTTGGGAAATTGCTGAAAAAAAGAAAAGATTGAAAGAGGCAGAAGCTTCGGCCATAAAGGGTGGTAGTATTGATTCGATGGTTAAATTAAAAGGTGAGTTGGCAGGGTTGATAGCTAAGGAGGAACAAATGTGGCAGCAACGATCAAAAATTCATTGGTTGAAATCGAGTGATAAAAACTCAAAGTTTTTCCATGATAAAGCTTCCCAAAGGTTTAGGAGAAATAGGATTATGGGGATTGAGGATCCGAATAGGGTTTGGTTTGTGGGGGATGACAATGTGGCTGGAGTTTTTGAAAATTATTTTCGAAACCTCTTTACATCATCAAATCCGAGTGAAATTGATGAAGTAATACAACACATGAGTAGAGTAGTCACTGAGGAGATGAATGAGGAGTTGATTGGAGAGTTCTCTAGGGGTGAGGTGGAGATGGCACTAAATCAAATGGCATATTTGAAGGCACCTGGACCAGATGGCATGCCTCCAATTTTCTACTAACACTATTGGAAGGATATTGGAGATGATGTAACGGATGCGGTCCTTTTCTATTTGAACACTGGCAAGATTCCCTTAAGTTTGAACCACACCTATCTCACTCTAATTCCTAAGGGGAAAAGTCCTGTTAAAGTTGCAGATTTTAGACTTATATCTCTTTTTAATATTTTGTACAAAATTATTTCAAAGGTTTTAGCAAATGAGTTAAAAAAAAATCTGCCTTGTATAATCTCTGAGTTTCAAAGTGCTTTCGAAACAGATAAAACCATCTCAGATAACATTTTGGTGGCCTTCGAATCATTACACCATATGAAAACAAAAACAAAAAAAACAAAAAAAAAAAGAAGGAAAAAAGAGGTTGTATGGCTATGAAATTAGACATGAGTAAAGCTTATGATAGGGTGGAGTGGAAATTCTTGATGGCAATAATGGAGAGGTTGGGTTTTCATTCAAAATGGAGGGGTTGGATCTATGAGTGCATAAGCTCAGATTCCTTTTCTATAATGGTTAATGGGGAACTGAGGGGTAATATTATCCCAACTAGGGGCTTGAGGCAAGGGGATCCATTATCACCATACCTATTTTTGCTATGCTCTGAGGGTTTAAATGGATTGATACATCATGCTGTATATGAGGGAAAAATCCATGGTTTCTCTCTTTGTAGGAATGGCCCAAAAATTTCTTACTTGTTTTTTTTGCAGATGATAGTCTCCTTTTCTATCATGCAAAGGTGGAGGAGGTGAGAGCCATCCAAGCCATTTTGAATGTGTATGAAAAAGCCTCAGGTCAACAAATCAATGCAACGAAGACTACTTTGTTCTTTGGGAGATCGGAGACAAAAAATGCTATCAAACTATTACTTGGTGTGCCTGAAATAAAGCACTATGAGAGGTATTTGGGGCTACCTACAGTGGTGGGGAAAAATAGAAGAGCAAGTTTAAATTACATCAAAGATAGAGTGTGGGGGAAATTACAAGGGTGGAAGGAGAAGTTATTGTCATAAGCGGGTAAGGAAGTGCTCTTGAAGGCGGTAGTTCAAGCAATTCCCACCTTTGCAATGGGTTGTTTTAAACTCCCAAGTGGTTTGTGTAGGTATATTGAAATGTTAATTAGAAAATTTTGGATGGGGCAACTAGAGAAACGAAGGAAGATCCATTGGAAAAATTGGGAGACACTTTGCAAACCAAAAGTAGAAGGAGGTTTAGGATTTGAAGAAGGCGTAAATGCACTTTTAGTTCTTACATTTTGACGTTTTTCCATTTTAGTCCCTACATTTTATTTTTACCACTTTTAGTCCCTAAACCAATTAACACCCTTCATTTAAGTCCTTGAAGCTAACTTCTGTCACTAAGCTAACAGGAACACTGACAGATGAATAAAATAATATTAAAAATTTACTGTAGCACTGACACATCAGCATATAAATTTAAAAAATTAATTTATTAATTTTAACTATAAAAAAAAATAGAAATAAAAAATCATGTTCAAACGCATCTTCATCTTTTTGAAAGCCCAGACCCATTCTTCTAGATCTTTGCCCAGAATAAATGTAGGGACTAACGTATCACAATTGAAATCTGCCACTAAAAAGAAAGGTTAAGACCCATGAAAAACAACCCCACCAACGCCATCCATCAAGCCACCAGATCAAACAATTGAGACCTAAAATCCATCAACCAAAAACTGTACAATATTGATCACTAGATCCACCACCTCCGACCCACTAAAAGCAAGTCCCACCACAACCCAACCTCTAGAAACCCAGCTAAATAATATTGAAGAAGGAACAAGAATGACAATGGCGCCAAGAGAACTTGAGAACTGGTGGTGGCGCCGATGACATGGAGCTAGTGATGGATGGCAACGGTGAAGGGAGAGCCAATGATGGGTGGGTTTGTTCTCTCCTTTCTCTGTCTCGGCCTATCTCTCTCAGATTGGCGTGGAGGGTGTGGGTTTGTGGGGATCGACGTGGTGGAGGGTGTTTGTTTGTGGAGATCAGCGTCTGTGCTGGACATCGGCGTTTGTGGTCGAGGTTAAGGTGTGGGTCACGGTGGTTGCTGGGCTGTGGAATCGATGAATCGATGGTTGGGTTATGGAAATCAATGATTGGGTTGTGGGAATCGGTGTTTGGGTTGTGGGATTCGGTGAGTGGGTTGTGTGGGTTTGGGTTTGTGGGTATGGATTTGGCAGTGGTGGCGGTGGTGGTGTTGTTGGATTTTAGGTGGTGGTGGTGGTGGTGGTGGCTGCTGTGCTGTGGGTTTGATGTCGTTGCTGGGTTTGATGAGAAAGAGCTTCATTTAATTTAAATAAAAAATGACCAATTAGCGAATATGGAAAATGTCATTGTTGGGTTTGCTCTTTGATTCTGGGTTTGATGTTGTTGCTGGGTTTGATGTTGTTGCTGGAGATTGATTATAGGGAAGAACACAGAGAACATGAACATGTTCTTCATGTTCTTCCCAAAAAAAAGAGAAACAAAATTAATTGAAAATCTTTTCTTTTCTTTTTAAATTTTATTATTATTTTATTCATCCGTCAGTTTTCCCGTTAGATTAGTGACGGAAGTTAGCTTCAAGGACTTAAATGAAGGGCGTTAATTGGTTTAGGGACTAAAAGTGGTAAAAATAAAATGTAGGGACTAAAATGAAAAAAAGGGTCAAAATGTAGGGACTAAAAGTGCATTTACGCCTTTAAAGAATTGACAAAGTTCAATGATGCAATGCTAGAAAAATAGGTTTGGCGACTTAGCCATGACACAAGCTCTTTGTTCTACCGTGTCTTTAAGGCAAAATATTTCCCCAATGTCTCCATCTTTGATGCTACCCAAAAATCATGTTCTTATGCTTGGAAGAGCATTCTAAAGGCTAGGAAAGTGGTTGCATTGGGAGCAAAATGGAGGGTGGGCGATGGTGAATCTATCAAAGTTTTTGAAGATTGTTGGCTACCTGGGTCAAGGGGTGGGAAGCTTAATTATGCTCACTCAGGTGTGGACAGAAATCTGAGGGCTGCTGAGTTGATGACTCCCGAAAAAACTAGTTGGAATGGGCAGCTAATTGATTCTATTTTCCTCCCAAGGCTTTACCTCTGTGTGTAGTGCCTCAGACCGATTACTTCTATTGGAGCTTGGAGAAGAGTGGTATTTACTCAGTGAAGTCAGGCTAAAAGCTATTGTGTGAGGAGGAAAGAAAGGATGAAGCTTCGGGTTCTAGCAGTCAAGGCATGTCGGTGTTGTGGTTTAGAATTTGGAGCATGAAGGTACTTGGAAAAATTAACCATTTTTTTGTGGAAAGCTTGTACTGATTGCCTGCCAACAAAAACAAACCCGATGAAGCGAAAAATTGTTGCAGATTCTCTATGCCAACTGTGTGGAAAATTTCTAGAAAACACGATGCATGCTTTATGGAATTGTGAAGTGGTGAGAAGTGTATGGAATGTGGAGTTTAGTTGGGTGAATGAGGCGATGGCAGCACATGGGTCATTCATGGATCTTGTGGACTTATGTGTGACAAAACTTGGAATGGGCGAGCTGTTTGGGACCAAGCATGGTTCCTTTAGAATCACTAGAACAAAGTCAGGTTGAATGATAGGACTTTACCACTAAAAACTTAGTGCAGCAGGTGCAGTCAGTCCGTGAAGGTCATAAGGGGGTGAGACGGACACGAAGGGGTAAATGGACCCCTCCTCAAGTAGGGGATTTCAAGGCCAACTTTGATGGAGCATGGTTCGATGAAATGATGAAGCTGGGATTGGGATTGTGGTATGCGACTCCTCAAGGCAGGTACTAGCGGCACTAGTTAAGAAATAAAAAAACCACATTTTGTGGACTATCTAGAAATGATGGCATAAAAAAAGGCTATGATTTTTGCTCAAGAGATTGGATTACAAATCTGCCAGTTTAAGGGAGATTTTGAAGTTGTGATTAAGGCCCTCAAAAATGAGGATATGTTTTGCTCATCCTTTGGCCATATAGTCAGAAACACTTTAGTTTGTGTAAACTCATTGAGGAGCTTTTCTTTCGCTCACATTGTTAGGCAAGGCAATTTTGTAACCCATGCCTTAGCTCAGAGAGCTCGTTTGTCTTTTCCATTGTTAGTTTGGATGATATAGATTCCTTTGTTATTGCTGATTTTTCAGGTTCTTAATAAAACTTATTCACAAGCCTGGGCTTGATTCTCAAAAAAAACAAAAAAAAAGAAAAAAAAAAAACTTATATTCTTATATCATTCAATTCTCTTTAATTTAGGTTCTTCTAAAAAAAAGTATATTTTTTCCATTAATAGTTTTAAAAGTAAAGGTTTATGTGGTGCCTTATTTTGCGGTTGCGGGAATGGGGAAATTGAAAAATCTATATATTGATTTAAATACTTTTGTGCCTTATTCTATGCATTTTTAGTTCTATGGCCTGACGAATTAATTTTGAAACTAAAGACATTAAACATTTTCTTATATATTAAATTTTGCTTTGATTAAAATTTGAATCATGATTTAATGTAATTTTTATTTATATTGTGATGAGTATTATGAGTTTATCGGTGAAATGATTTTTTGATCACACTCTTAGACTTTTTGTTATTGAAAAATATAGTAATCTTTACAAAAATTATACAAATTATTAATCTTTACACCAAAAAAAAAAAAAAAAAAAATAGGAGTCCATAAACACTTGTGATTAAAAGAATTAACAAATACACGTACCTAAACTCTGGTTATGTAATACTATATTATAAGTCTGTTTAAAAAACTTATATACTATTTTCGTGTGTTAATTCTCCTCAGGGTGATTCTTCAATGACTCGAGTTTGTAATCTTTTTTATCCTGGTACTTCGGATTTGGAACCCTGGGTATTTGGTGGCTTGCTTCCTTCCATGGGAAGCAGAGGTGGTGGCTCAGATTACTCTCTGTGAAGATTGGGATGAGGATATTCTAATATGGCCATTAACTTCAGATGGTGAATATAGTGTCCGTAGTGCATATCTTATGCTTGTTTCAGCGGAGTGTAGTTCCATGCCAAGTTCCCCTTCTTCAAATCCTTCCCAGGCTTTTTGGAAGTCCATTTGGAAGATAAGGGTTCCTAATAAAATTCGGCATTTTGTTTGGCGTGCTGTGAAGGACTCTCTCCCTACAAGATAGAATCTGAAGTTAAGACATGTTCTGGTGGATGATATTTGCGATGGATGTGGAGATCATGTCGAGTCGAAAATGCATTGTTTGTGGCTGTGTGATCAGGCGAAATCTGTCTGGAGATTGGGCTCGGGGTTTAGTTTTTTATTTCATAAGGAGGTCAGGTCTATGTATTATCTTTTGGAATAGGTGTTCAAAAATGGCTTTGGGTTCAGAGTTGCCTTGTTCGCGACAGTGGCCTGGTGTTTATGGCAGCGATGCAATAGGGTGAGGGAGCGCCAACCGTCCTGGCAACTCCATGAGATTGGTAAGCAGGCTTCGGCGTTGGTTCACGAATTCTGGGAGGTGTACGATCAGGAAGTGAGGCCTCCGGTTTGTTGGCCGTTGGTTCGCTAGTCTCCACCGCCTGTAGGTTGCTACAAAGGTAATTTCGACGCTGCCCTTTTTGATAGTTCGGATAGTGCTGGGATTGGTGTTGTGTTTAGGGACTCCTCTAGGAATGTTATTGCTGCGTTAAGCGAGCGGATTAGGCACACACCTTCGGTTGATTTGGCTAAAGCGTTGGCTGCAAGGAGGGTAGTGGTTTTGGCTAAAGAGTTAAGCCTGTTTAATGTTATTTTCAAATGTGATTGTCTCATAATTGTTCAGGCACTAAAGAAAAGTAGTTCGTGCAAGACTCCATTCGGCCATATTGCGGAGGAAACTAAATGGTTGAGAGGTACGTTGCGGCGTTGTCTTTTTCAACATGTACATCGAGAAGGAAATAAGCTGGAGTGGCTCGTGGCCTAGTTAGAAGAGCAGTTTTATTTGCTGACAATTCTATATGGGTAGAAGAATTGCTTATTGATTTAGAGGATGTATTCCGGTTTGACTTGGTTTAATTCTTTGTTTTTTTAATAAAATTTCGCTTACCTCTTTCTTAAAGAAAAAAAAGAAAGAAATGTTACTGTTTTCTTTAGGCTCCGCTTAGTAGGAGGGAATGAAAATGAATAAAAAGAATAATTTTAGAATATTCTTTCATTCTCTTGTTTGGAAGTTTTAAAGGAGAGAATAGAAAGTCCATTCACTTGTTTGGGAGTTTAAGTGGGAGGGAATGAAATGAGTAGTAGGGGACACTCATTCATCTCTATTATCTTAAAATCTCAAATTTTCATTCCCCCCGAAATTGGGAGGAATGAGAGGGAATGAAATTAGATTTAATGATTTTTTTACTAAAACTCCCAAAATATCCCTATATATTCAACCATTTATTTTAAAATAAGGGTCTAATAGTAATATTGTTGTAAAATGATTCAATTCCATTCCCTCCATGTTGCTCCCAAACAGAATTACTTACATTCCATTCATTTTCATTCCTTTATTTTAAAACATCCAATCAAGGTTACTTAATTTCATTCCATTCTTTTGCATTCCTTTCCCTTACTTAAATACATTCCATTTAATTCTATTAATTTCCATTTCCTTATGATCATCTCATTCCATTCCATTCAATTCTCTTATGAACTCCCAAGCGGAGCCTTAGGCTCCACTTGGGAGTTCATAAAGGAAGGGAATAGAATGGAATGGATTGATCATAAGGGAATGGAAAAAGAATAGAATGGAATGAAATGTATTTACGTAAAGGAAAAGAATAGAAAAGAATGGAATGGAATTAAGTAACCTTGATTAGATGTTTTAAAATAAAAGAATGGAAAGGAATAAAAATGAATGCAATGTAAGTAATCTTGTTTGGGAGTAGCATGGAGAGAATGAAATAGAATCGTTTTATGACAATATTACTATTAGACCTCTATTTTAAAATAAAAAGTTGAATATATAGGGATATTTTGGGAGTTTTAGTAAAAAAATCATTAAATCTAATTTTATTCCCTCTCATTCCTCTAAATTTCGGGGAGAATGAAAATTTGAGATTTTAAGGGAATAGAGAGGAATGAGTGTTCCCTCCTACCATTTCATTCCATCTCACTTAAATTCCCAAACAATGGAATGAACTTTCCATTTCCTCCATTAAAACTCCCAAATAAGGGAATGGAAGAATATTCTAAAATAATTTTTTCATTTTTTTCCATTTCATTTCATTCCATTCCCCCATCCGAGCGAGCCCTTAAAAAAAAAAAAAAAAAAATCCCAAGTGGGGGCATAAAGGAAAAACTGCAAAATATATAAGGGCATATTTAAAAGAAGATAAAGAAGATTGGGGAAGAAGATCGGCTGATTAGCTCTCCCACAGAAGAAGAAGAAAAAGAGATCGGCGTGAGAGAGTGAGACTGAGAGAAGGAGAGATTTCGAGAGAGAGAGGAAACTGATTTTGGGTGCAGGGATACTCTCAAAACGCAGCGTTTCAGGTTAGGGTTTTTTACTTCTTATTTTTTTTCCCTGTCCTCGCCGTGTCCCGGCCTCGTTAGACACGGGCGCGGCAGGCAAATTGCCGTGTCCGTGCTTTCTTGAGTTTAATTAAGTGCTTGATGTTGAACTCTTTATTTTTAGGGTTTTAAATTGTGATATTTGGGTATCGGATGCTGTATGATCAAAATAAGCTGTTTTGTTTTGTTTTTGTTTGCTGACAAATTGAGCGTTTCCTAAGGTTTTAATAATATTAGGCATTACAATTATATAATGTATTGAATTTTGAAAATCTGCTTTTTGTTTTTGTTATTAGACTAGTAATTAGTTGAAGGAGTTGAAGGGGGAGAATGGGAGAGAGGAAGGTGCTAAACAAATACTACCCGCCGGACTTCGACCCGGCGAAGCTACCGAGGGCACGGCGGCCAAAGAATGAGCAGATAAAGGTCCGCATGATGCTCCCAATGAGCATTCGTTGCAACACTTGTGGCAACTACATCTACAAGGGCACCAAGTTCAACTCCCGCAAAGAGGACGTTATTGGCGACACTTATTTGGGCATTCAAAGGTTCCGCTTCTACTTCAAATGTACCAGATGCTCTGCTGAACTCACCATCAAGACCGACCCCCAAAATTCCGACTACATTGTCGAGTCTGGTGCTACCAGAAATTTCGAACCTTGGCGTGAAGAGGATGAGGTAGAATAATAATAATAATAATAATAATAATAATAAATCTAGCCTTCTTGTGCTTCTGTACATTGTGACTAATAAATATATGTTAATTGTTCAGGTAGCGGAAACAAATAAACAGCAGAGGGAAGCTGAAGAGATGGGAGATGCTATGAAATCTTTAGAGAACAGAACCTTGGATTCCAAAAGAGAGATGGACATCATTGCCGCGCTGGACGAGATGAAATCTATGAGGGTATTAAATGTTTTAGACATGTTGTGAGATAATTTGAATCGAATCCAAAGTAAGTCAGTGTGATTGATACTGATACCGATACACTTCTTCTTTTGCAGTCCAGACACGCAACTGTCAGTGTAGATGCCATGCTTGAGGCCTTGCAGCGCACAGCTGTGGAAAAGGTATGATTGACCTGCTCTATTGTATTTAAGTAAGATTAGTTTTGTTTCTTATTAAGTGCAACAGCCTGTGTTGTCACATTTCTGTTTGGATTTGTTGGCCTCGTTTTTATATTGTGAAAATGTGTGTGTTCCAACGCTTTTGTCATGTGTGAGACTTTGTCTCGCCTGCTTGACCGGAAGCTTCTCCAGCTCAAGCATTTACTTTTTCTAGTTAGAGACCAATGTCTTGGGGCTATCGGGTGGGTAAATATGAGTGTTTATCCTTTGTAATCAACTGGCCACAGAAAGGATCTAATTTCTGCTCATGTTTCTTCAATTGTGGCTAACTGGTCCTTAGATGCCTGCACTGAGTCATTATACCAGTCTATGAGAACCACTTCAGTGATCCATGACAATCCTTTTTTGTTTTTGTTTTTAATAATTTTTGCCTTCAAGGGGAAGGGAAGGCATGACAATACTATTTTTTTGTGAACTTCTTTCACTGTTTCTCTCTCTCTCACAGATGCGCGCACACACACACACACACATCATTGTAGCATTTAATATGGTTCTGACTCTATTAATTGTTCTGTATTCGACAGGAGAAAAAGTTGGAAGAAGAGGATGAAGCACTTATAAAATCAATATTTCAAGTCAGTACAAGCATTCTACTCTTATTAGTTTGCTTCCAATGTGTTCCTTTCCCTTTGCCCCCCCCCCCCCCCTCTCTCTCTCTCTCTCTCTAATATAAATTACTTTGTTTCTTTTGCAGAGTTCAAAGCAAGATTATGTTCGAAGGATTCGTGATGAAGATCTTGATGATGATGAGGATATGATTCAGCTTTCAAGTGGCAATGGTAAAACATATGGTCATGATTTGAAGGTATGTTGATCCTTTAACGATAATTTTTGTATTTTGAGGTTGTTTTATAGATTTGGATCAGTCAAGAATTTGTTTAATTGTTCGTTTTGGTCTGAATGTAAGTCTACTCTTGTATGCTTCTTCATGGCATAACCTGAACAGAGCTCTAATAATTCATATAGTTTTTCCAAATAGGAGTCTTTTGATCTTGGACAGATTTGAAACCTGTCTAAGTTGCTTATCTAAGTGGAGTGATAACCATGGTTTTAGGTTTTGTTATGGAGAAAAAAGTATCAACGTTTCTAAAGTTGTTAAAAGGCTCAATTTGGAAGCTTCAATATTAGTGTAACTGGTCTGTGCTATTTTGACACCTACATCTGTCCTAGTCTTATGTAATAGAGTTGATATTAGCTTGCTAGAAAGCATTGTGGGATACTTTGTTGGTTTAAGATGAGGTACTGCTAACTTCAATCTTTGATTTGAATTTCCTTTATATTTTAATGTTTATTAAATGAAACTGAGGATTGTAATATCTATGTTATTACATTGGAAAAATATGATCTTGTGAACTTATGTTTGAATATGTTTCCAATGTAGAGGAGAAAGAGTTCCGAAGAGCCTCCTGGCAACCCAACAGATTCTTTGACAAAAGCCACTTTGGATGACAGCTCCAGCCTGAAAGGTATGCCACATATGTTCACATCTCTCTTCCTTATTATAGAAATTGTAGTCATCACTTAAAAGAAGCATTGTAGCCATCATTTCTGAAGCATTAACACTTACAAGGCAATGCAAATTCAGAGTTATTTTTTTCACCTTTCTGATTTATTTACGTGTATGCAATTTCAATTTTGAGGCCTAAAAAATTACAATTCATAACTGAAATCTTACTTATTCTGGATATGCATGCGTGCTCAAATGCATTGGTTGAGCAAAATTATGTCCAGTGGGGGCAATTGAATCCTAAATTTGAAATAAATATTTGGGGCTGCATTCCTCTTCATCATACTTGAATAATCATGTAATATATATATTGAAGTACATTCATGTGAATCCCTTATGGAATTACAAAAATATGTTTATATAATATGGGAAGAATGGTGCCAATGAATTTCTTTATAGATTGGTTAAACCCCACAGGGGCTTAAAGTTTTGGTTGATAATATCCCTGCTCCAAAATTAAAAAATAATTATAATCAAAAATAAATTGACATAACAAAATTTCAAAGACTACTGTCACAGAATATTATAACTGATTCCAACTGAATGATATGATTATGTAACTGTATTGGCTGAACAAATCATGATTATCCGCATGACCACATTCCCACAACACAACGACAACAACTAAACCTAGTTCCAAATTTTTGGAGTCAGTTATGCATCCTCAGCACATTAGTCAAGGTCAGCCATATTTATTCTTCTCTGCCATTCGGTTGAGGTCAAACCTTCCATGTCTGTCTCCACCATCACCATATCTTGGGAGCAACTACTAGCTTTCTATGCAGTCTGCAGCCCTTCTTTATACATATGTCTAACTCATTTTTCGTTTCCTGGGAGGCACTCCACTCTGCAATGGAGACAGACTGCCAGACATTTTAACCTTCTGTAGGGATATCTTTCATGATTAGTAACCTCTGTGTGTGTGTGTGTGTAAATGCACAGAAGTTAATACTCTTATTAAAGAAAGAATACATTAAGCACAAGGTGATTGTATAATTTCACACCCACCCACCCACACTAGCAGATTGTTGGTGAAAAAAAGAAGAAAAGAGGGAGCGAGGGGGAGATAATTGGAGCATCTGGCTTGGGCATTATTTATGTAACATAATGCTTTGTCAACCATGTTTTTCAATAGAGTAACTCTTAGTTTTGTGTGTGTCTGACAAATTTATGTTTTATGTTTGGTTGTTGACAGAAAATCCAGGTAAAACAGGGGCTCCTGGTGATGCTAAACTTCTATTCAAGTCCTCGACCGTTAGGGTTTCTGTTGTTAAGAAACCGGCTTCTAATGTTAGCAATTCAGCGAAATTGGAAGTGAACCACCAAGGGACTCAAACCAATAATACAAGTCCACTCTCTAATGGTAACAATTCAGCAAGCACCGGACTACTCTCTCTCGTCCAAAACTATGATAGTGAAGACGATTAGTGAGTGTTTGTTAAGTGTATTGTATGATAATCATTTTCTTTCCCAGTGTATCATTTTAAGGAAATTCATTTACCTTCTTGTCAGATATTTAGTTTCATGTTAGCAGCTAGATCCAGTGGTACTCAAACTAGTTAAAGATAACTTCCAATACAATAATCCAGTGCACCTGATCTCAATCTGTCATATAATAATCTAGTTTGATTCTAATAAAGGAATTAATCCATAACTGTAGATTTTTCGGGAAGTAGTAATAACAATATGGGTTAGCCATAGCATTGTGAGAGGGATATGGTCTTATGGAATTCAAGTGATGCTAACCATGTGCTATATGTTTTTTCTCTTCCCTTGATTTAAAAGGAAGTCAATTGCTTGAATTGAGACTTCAGCTTGTGTTGGTTAGCTGTGAAATTGATATTTGAATACATTTTAATCTGAGTGCTATTGCTTGAAGATTTTATTAAAAGTATGAATGATGGGGTTGAAAGGATGCAGGTGTTTGATATTGTAAGTTGTAACACATGAGAAAAGAGTTAGTCATGTATACACTTACACCTAAAAGTCAAGTTAAGTTGCAAATGGGCTCTTCGTAATTACTTTTAAACTCAAGATGGACCTGGTAAACATTCAATGAATCATATTAAATCTACACAATTTGAGATTTGAGATGTTACTGATATGTTTCCGAAAGAGATTTTTCAATTGTAGCCTTCTCCTTTTCTTATTTTAATTCCTCATATTTTAACATAATGAGGAAGCAATTAATGAAAACCCGATTTATCAAGCTACCTTTAGCTAGGAGACTCTTTTACTTCTGCTATTTATCAAATTTGAAAAAGAGGCAGAAGAAAGGGTTCGATTATTTTACTTATTTTTTGGAAATAAAATGATTGAATTATTATTATTATTATTATTTTTAATGGGGGGTTGAATTATGTTTAATATGATGACAATGTGATTTCCTATGCATTTGCTTCAAGTATATATACCTTGGCAAGACTTGCAATCCATTTACCTTGGTGCGCATTTTTTACACTAACGGGGGCAAATATGCCTTTCACATTTATCACACCCCTCTCCGGCGTCGTTTCTTCTAACCATTCAAAAGGAATCATTTATATTCCGAGTTTAAATCCAGAGAAACCAGGGAACATTACCGCAATACCCCCCCAACCTCCCTCTCTCTTCTCCAACTTTCCCAAAAAAAGCTATGTATAAAGAGCGGCAGAGAACTCTACTACATGTGAAAACTGGAACAAAAGAGAATTATAATCAACAAATTAAATAAACAACAAAAGCAAAGGTTGGCCTTGCTTTAAAAAAAAAAACAAAAAACAAAAAACAGAAGGTTGACCATATAATATCAACTAGCACGAGAGAATGCATGTGTGGTTATGCACACCGATAGAAACTGGATACTGAAACTGAAATCCACAGTACTTGGCCATAAACTTGGATTGAGTCCTAGAAAATTGATTTTGTAAATGCAGCATGATACTATAACCATAAGTATAAGTGCTTGTGGAGTGTAAGGGGCAAAAGCCGGAATTCAAGTCTCTAGGAGGGAGCTTCAGACACATATATACTTAGATTAAGTTAGAGTAGAATTCTATCTTGTATAAAAAAAAAAGTGAGGCTTGAATTGAATGCTAGAGCTGATATTACATTAAAGACAGAAATACAAATTACACCCTTCAAATTTGTTCAATTGTCATCTTAATTTTTAAATTTTATATTTTTTTCCATTTTAGTTTTCTAAGTTCACATTTGCTGTCATTGTTAGTCTTTCTGTACATAACTCCGGTTAATTGTTAAAAAGCATTTAAATATTAAAAATTACTAAATTTTCTTTTAAATAATAAAAAATAGTTATTAAAAAAGGTTTAATTATCCTTGTGTTTCCTAATATTTGTCCTGTGTCAAAATGATCTCTAATGTTTCAAAATGTGCCAATTTAGTATCTAACAAGTTGGTATTAAGTCAAAATAGTCATTATTATTAAGTGATATTATATGAGAAAATTTGATATGGCTCATGGTGACACTAAAATATTAGTTTTATGTCATTTGAGTTTTTTTTTTTTTTTTTTTTTTTTTGAGATAGTTTCAACCTATAACATTCACTCCTGATGATAGTTGTTTATCGTCAAACCAATACACCAATCGGTTTTTTGTATAGGCAGAGATTAAACATCAGATCTCTTATCTAACCATCAGAGACTTTACTAGTTGAGTTAACTGAAACTCACATGTCATTTGAGTTTTCACATGGGCTGCCAAGGATTTTTAATTTAAAAAAAAAAAAAAAAAAAAAAAAACCTTAACTAGACTAGAATCACAAACTTTTTTTTTTTTAAGAATCACAAACCTAAATGTACAAATCAAATACTAAGATAACATATCTGACAAATCAACATAAGGAAATGCGTGTGGGTAGAGAGAGAGAGAGAGAGAGAGAGCTTAATAACCTTAATAGGAAGTCTAACCAGAAAGAGGTGTATGGATTCACTCTCAGTTGTTCAACGAATTTTGGCGAAAGATTTCAGTGGAGGCCTAGGCCATATTGTCTATGGTATTTTTGGTTTTCTTGAAGAATTTAGTAGTTGGCAAGTTCGGCACCTGAAAAGGGATTTCAACAGGGTTGCACATGAGTTGACCCACTTTACTAATTGTAATGATATAAACCAGGTATGGAGGGGTGTGTCTCCCCCTGTTGTGAGAAACCTGGTACACCTAGACTGTTTGTAGCGGGGCTGATGCTCTCTGTTGTAGTTCAGTTTCTAGTTTAATGAAAGCTTTTCTCTTATCAGAAAAGAAAAAGAAAAAGAGAAGTGTATGGAAGTTTTTCTCAATCTCAAGAGATGATGACAACTACTTATTAGCTCGCTCGGGTGCACTTGTGTTTTACTTCTATCGCAAGAAGCTTTTTGTAAATTTAAAAAAAAAAAAATAATAAAAAATCTTGGTTTGTTTACATTTGTGTGCTATGACTTAGGAGTGCAGGAGATTTGAAATGGAAGCAATTGTTTTGTATTAAATTAGTGAGGGTTTTTATTTTTTATAAAGTTTTTTATTCCTTGCGTTTTTCCAATATATCATGGCTGAGATGAAACACACAAAGATCCAAATAGCTATGTAGCTTCTACCTCTTCCTAATCTCAATCAGGTATTTCTAGGGATTTTAGTCCCAAATGGGTTGGGTTTGTGATTCTTTTTTTTGATGAACCGAAAGTTTTATTGACAAGCCAAAAGGAACAGAGGCTAACCAACAACTACAGCAAAAGAGAGTTTAGAATTAATTACATCCATAAAAGGGCTGGGAGCATAACCCTGACCAAAACAACCAGATAAATTTTTCCCAAGGCACCAAGAAGCTAAAACATGGGCTGCTTTGTTTGATTCTCTAGGACTCCACTTGAAAACAAACTGCTGACCACGGAATGCCCACAAAAGGGTATCAGCTGTTATGGATGAAATTCTCCAAGGCACTTCATCAAAGGGGGCTTTGAGAGCATCAATACAAGCTTTGGCATCACTCTCAACCATAACATACTCAAACCCACGGTTAACAGCAACACAAGTCGCCAAATTAATGGCTTCAGCTTCTGCTTGGATAGGGAGGATGGTTTCCACCCGTTTGGACATGGAAAAAAATCAAATCCCCCTCCAATCTCTCGCCACAATGGCAATAAATGAATGATCTAACCCCATCGCTGCGTCGCAATTTATTTTAACAGCTCCTTGCTTAGGCCTGATCCAAGAATAAAAAGGTCTAGGCAACACTAAGGTGGCATCAGTGAGCACAACACGGTGTTCAAAGATTTTTTTTTTGGACAACTTGGAGTTCTTTATTTGGGGAGAATTTAATTTCTTTGTGAATAGCTTGATTTCTAGCAAACCACAATTGCTCCAACACCAAAACCCCAAATAAAAGGAATCCATCCCTGTCTGAAGAGCCATGGAAAGAGACTTGGGGGGATAAAAGAAAATTTATAAACTGACCTGGGCAATCAAACTGCATTGCATCTAGTCTACAGCCCCACTCATTACCAGCCCACAAAAATCTTGCAGCATGACAGTAAACAAATAGATGCATGGAAGATTCAGGTGAGGCATCACATAGGGGACACTTAGGATCCATGGTTGGAAAGAATCTTGTCAATTTTTCCTTGGTTGGAAGAATATCTGAGGCAACTCTCCATAAAAACATCTTAAGTCTATCATGAATTTTTGATTTCCAAATTTTTGACTTCACCTGGTCAGACTCATTGGGCTCAGAATGATCAAGAAGTTCCTTGTATGTCGACTTCACTAAAAGTTTGCCATTATGGGATTTTAACCATAACCATTTGTCCACTCTTTGACTCACTTTGACTGGAATTTTCTTGATAGCCTTGGCTGATTCTTCAGTGAATAATTCATAGAGTTTCGATTCATCCCATCTTGATTTATCTGGTGATAGAATCTGTGACACCACCAAGCAACTAGATTACTTTTCAGGAGACAAAGGTTTTGGTTTATAGTTAGGAAGGTCAGGGACCCAAGGATCTTCCCACGTGAGAATGCTTTCCCCATTGTTGACTTGCTTACAAGCTCCAGCCACAAGAATATGCCTAGCAGATTCCACACTTTTCCATGTCCAAAAAGCCTTCTTGGATGGATCAGCATCGAGCCAATTTCTTCTCACCTTGTATTTGGCAATAAGTGCTTGCACACATGGTTTGTTGGACTGATTTAAAATCCACCAAGCTACTTTGGAGAGGAGGGCCAAATTAATATTTGAGAAGTGCCTAAAACCAAGGCCACCCAAATATTTAGGTTGGCAAAAATTGTCCCATGCAAGAGGAGTGAAATAACGGTTTGAATTCATTGATGGGCTCCACTAGAATTTTTTTAGCATACTGTCCATCTCCTCACATAAACTTTTTGGAATGAGAAAGCAAGACATAATGTATAGCGGGGTAGCCAAGGCTATAGATTTCACTAGTGTTGCTCTACCCATCCAAGACAAGGATTTGCTCTTCCAGCTGCTTACCTTAGATTCCAGAGTTTCTTTAAGATAAGCAAAGTCCTTCTTCTTACTGCTTGAGAGAAATAGAGGGACACCCAAATATTTAGTACCTTGGGAAAGCTTCTTTAAACCTCTTTGATTCCTAAGCTGATTCAGGAATTGAGAATGAACCCCTTTTGAAGCAAAGACCCCTGATTTCTCAAAATTGATTTGTTGGCTTGACCATTCACAATATTCTCCTAGGATGTTCATGATCTCATTAATCTCTGAATGTTTTGCCTTGCAGACCAATAAAACATCATCGGCATAGAAGAGTTTTGAGATTCCAGTTATTGTTGGGGCAATCTTAATGCCATTTATTAACCTTTGGGCTGAGCATCTATTAATCATTCTGGCAAGAACTTCGCTTCCAATAATGAAAAGATAAGGGGATAGGGGATCCCCTTGTCTTAGACCTCTCGAAGGCATGACAAAAGAGTGAAACTCACAGTAGAGATACATTGGTATATGAGGCGAATGAACTTCTGGTGGAAACCAAAATTTTTTAATACCTGGATTAGGAAAGGCCATTCTAATCTATCATAAGCCTTTTGGAAGTCTAACTTCAAACCCACAAACCCCTTTTTCTTCTTGGTGGTGGAGAAAGAGTACACTACTTCTTGGGCCAACAAAACATTCTCAGTTATATTTCTGTTAGGGATAAAGGCTGTTTGTGCAGGGTCTATTAGCTTATCCAGCAGCGGTCGTAATCTTACCACCAGAATTCTTGAAATAACTTTGTAACAAAAGTTTCATAAGCTAATAGGTCTGAAATGCCCAAAGTTATGAGCAACGTGAACCTTTGGGATTAGGGTGATGAAGGTCTCATTCATCTCCTTTAGCAACCAACCATCTTTGAAAAAGTTTTGAACCGTTAGTATGAGTTGGTTCCATACAATATGCCAATTTTTTTTTTAAAATAATCCCGGCATACCATCTAGCCCAGGGGCTTTCAGAGGGTTCATTTCAAAGATTGTTCTTTGGATTTCTTCTTCCGAAGGGATTTTGAGCAACTTTGCATTTTCGGCTGCCGAAATACTTGGTTCAATTAGCTTCTCCAACTCAGCAGGGAAGGATGGATTTGAAGTCCTAAAAAGTTCATTGAAATGATCTCAAAAATACTTTTCAATATTCTCCCTGCCATAAATTCTCTCCCCATTCTCTAATTTAATCTCTGAGATATTGTTTCTTCTTCTTCTAATCAGCGTGGAGGCATGGAAAAACTTAGAGTTCCTATCCCCCTCTTTTAGCCATAATTCACGAGACTTTTGCTTCAATCTAATCTCTTCTCTGTTTTGCCACTCTTCTACTTCCATCATGAGGCTTGCTTCCTCCTTCAAAGCTTCAATACTGGGAGGTTTTGACTGGATTACTTCAATCCGCCTTTCTAACTCCAGGATTTTAGTTTTGGTTTGACCAAAGCTAGTTTTGTTCCACTTGCTCAGCAATAAGCCTGAGTGGGATATTTTTTTCATTAGATTGAATCCACATGATCCAGTAAATTCTTTCCTCCAAGCTTGGTCAACAACTTCCTCACATTTAGGATCTCTAGCCCACATCACCTCAAAGCGGAAAGGCTTGTTTATAATATTATTCTCAAAATGGGTGTCGAGAAGTATTGGCTTGTGGTCTGAAGTAGGGGCAACCAAATGCTTTATTCCTGCTTTAGGAAACATCTCCTGCCACTCTTGGTTGCAGCATCCCTGGTCTAATCTGATTCTTACATGAACTCCACCACTTCTACGACCCACCCATGTATATTGGGGCCCATGGAACCCAAGCTCAATAGCTGCTGCATTAGATAGAAAATTACGAAAAGGCTTGGAGGACGAATCCCCTCTGCTGCTCCCACCACACTTATCTGAGCTTGAACTATAACTATTACAATCACCTAGCAGCAACCACGGGCCTGAGAATGATTCTGTCAAGTTTGTGACTAACTCCCAAAAAGCTTCTCTGTGGGCAACTTTAGGGGGGCCGTAAACCATAAGAAGAAGCCAAACATTTGAAGGGGGATCAGAATAAACTAGACATGCAATGATGTTTTTATTATCATAGATAACTTCCAAACTAACTCCATTAACCCAATATAAGGCCAAAGCACCAGATTTATTTTCTGCATTTACACAGAAACATCCACTAAATTTCAAACATTCTTTAATTTTTTCTACCCTAGGAGACTTTGCTTTTGACTCTGAGATGAAGATAATATCTGGGCTTTCTTTATGAACCAGCTCCTTGAGAGCTCTGACTATTGGGGCTCTACCAGCACCCCGACAGTTCTAGGATAGAATTCTCATACCCAATACAAGAACAACAATTGGTATAAAACCCACCCATAAATATAAGGACTCCAACATCCAGCTAATAACATCACCAACCCATAAGCAAAATTAAAAAACCAACCCATAGGGTTACTGATTTCTCTTATGGGGAAAGGCCTATCCCAGTGCTTTTAAAAGCGCTAGAATAGGGTCCACCTATTCCAGCGCTTTAAAAAGCACTAGGATAGGTCTTTCCCCATAAGGAAATGAAGGGACCTGTCCCAGCGCTTTTGAAAGCGCTGGAATAGGTTACCTTATTCTAGCGCTTTTAAAAGCGCTGGGATAGGTCTTTCTCCATAAGAGAATTGAGGGACCTGTCCCAGCGCTTTTAAAAGCGTTGGAATAGGGTAACCTATTCCAGTATTTCCTATTCCAGCGCTCCAAAAAGTGCTGGGATAGGAAGAGAATTGAGGGACCTGTCCCAGCGCTTTTAAAAGCGCTGGAATAGGGTAACCTATTCCAGCGTTTTCAAAAAGCGCTGGGACAAGTCCCTTCATTCTCTTATGGAGAGAGGCCTATCCCAGCGTTTTTGTAAGCGCTGGAATAGGGTCAACCTATTCTAGCCCTCCAAAAGCGCTGGGATAGGTTACCTATATTGTATTTTTAGTTATTTAATTATATGGGTCATAATGGATAAACCCACTAATACCCACTAAAACCCATCTAAAATTTAAATAAATAACATAAAATCTAAATTTCTAGAAATTGACCAAAATACCTCTGAAACTAAAAAAAATGACCAAAATACCCCCAAAACCATAAAATGACAAAAATACCTCAAAAACCTAAAAATTACCAAAATACACCCAAAACCCCAAAAATGACCAAAATACCCTCAAAACCTAAAAATGACTAAAATACCCCCAAAACCCAATAAAATGACCAAAATACCCCCGAAACCTTAAAAAATGACCAAAATACTACCGAAACCTTAAAAATGACCAAAATACCCCCGAAACCTATAAAAATCACTTATAGGGATTTGTTAATTATCAAATGACTGAAATACCCCCTAAAACCAAAAAAATGACCAAAATACCCCCAAAACCTAAAAATTACCAACATACTCCAAAACCCCAAAAACATGACCAAAATACCTCAGAGTCCAAAAAATGACCAAAATACTATCGAAACCTAATAATTACCGAAATACCCCCAAAACACAAAAAATGACCAAAATACCCCTGAAATCGATAAAATGACCAAAATACCCCAAAACCTAAAAGTGACCAAAATACCCCCCGAAACCTAAAAAATGACCAAAATACCATCGAAACCTAAAAATGACCAAAATACCCCTGAAGTCCATAAAATGACCAAAATACCCCCCGAAACCTAAAAAATGACCAAAATACCATCGAAACCTAAAAAATGGTCAAAATAACCTCGAAGCCTAAAAATTGATCAAAACAACCTTGAAACCTAAAAATGACCAAAATACCCCCCAGAACCTAAAAAATGACCAAAATAACCCCGAAGCCTAAAAATTGACCAAAATAATCCTGAAACCTAAAAAAGGATCAAAATACCCTCAAACCTATAAAGTGACGAAAATACTCCTAAACCTTTGAAATGACCCAAATAAACCAAAAACCTCAAAAATGGCCACAAACAACCTGAAACCTCTAAAATTACCAAAAATACCTTGAAACCCCTAAAACGACCAAAATACCTCTAAACCTATAAAATGACCAAAATACCTCTCAAAATCTCTATAATGACCAATATACCACTAACCCTATATGATGAACAAAATACACCAAAAACCTCTAAAATTACCAAAATAGGGGTTTAGGGGGTATTCTGGTCATTTGCTATGTTTAGGGAGTATTTTGGTCATTTCTTAGTTTTAGGGGGAATTTTGGTAATTTTTTAGGTTTATGGTGTATTTTTATCGACTTACAAGTTTAAGGGGCATTTTTGTCATTTTATAGGTTTTGGGGAATTTTGGTCGTTTTTTAGGTTTCCAGGATATTTTGGTCATTTTCGGGTTTAGGGGTTATTTTGGTCATATATAGGTTTCAGGGGTACTTTGGTCATTTTTTAGGTTTCATGGGGTATTTAAGTTAATTTCTAGGCTTTCAGGGTACTTCGATCATTTTTTAGGTTTTGAGGGTATTTCGATCATTTTTAGGTTTCTAGGTTATTTTGGTCAATTTTCAGGCTTCGGGGTTATTTTGGCCATTTTTAAGATTTCGGGGGTATTTCAATCATTTTTAGGTTTCTAGGTTATTTTGGTCAATTTTCAGGCTTCGAGGTTATTTTGGCCATTTTTAAGGTTTTGGAGGTATTTTGGTAATTTTTTGGTTTTGGGGTTATTTTGGTTAATTTTTAGGCTTCAAGGTTATTTTGGTAATTTTTTAGGTTTCGAGGGCATCTTGGAAATTTTTTTAGGGTTTTGGGGGTATTTTAGTCATTTTTTGGTTTTGGGGTTATTTTGGTTATTTTATGGGTTTTGGGGGTATTTTGGTAATTTTTAGGTTTCAGGAGTATTTTGGTCATTTTTTGGGTTTCGGGGGTATTTTGGTTATTTTGTAGGTTTCGTGGTTATTTTGGTAATTTTGAGGTTTTGGGGTATTTTTGTCATTTTTGAAGATTTTAGAGTACTTTGGTCATTTACACTCTAGGGACCTTTTGGTAATTTTGATAATTGGGTAATTGGGTGGGTTGGGGTTTTACCCATAATAATTGGGTTGGGTTGGGTTGAGTTTGGGTTAGAAGCAATTAGTTAAATGAGTTTTAATGGGTAAATGGGTTTTATATACCCAACCCAATTAAAATATTAAAATATATTTTAATATTGTTGGTCCTTGAGTCTCATCTTACATTTTTTTTAGCTATTACATTATATTTTACTAATTTTTAGTGATGAATTATATTTTATTAATTTGAAGTATTAAATTAAAATATATTAAATTAGTTTGAAATTGAATTATTAAAAAATATTTTTATTAATTAATATAATTTATTTTATTAATTTGTACTATTAAATTATATTTTATTAATTTGAAGTATTATATTCAATCTTATTAATCAAGAAAATATTAAATATTACTATTTATAATTTGAACTATTTATATTACTATTAATCAAGAAAATGCTAATGGAAAGACCTATCCCGGCGCTTTTAAAAGCGCTGGAATAGGCCTCTCTCCATAAGGAAATGGAGAGACTTGTCCCAGCGCTTTCAGGACTCTATTCCAGCGCTTCCAAAAGTGCTGGGATAGGATCACTCATTCCCTTACGATGCTAGACCTCAAAAGCGCTGGAATAGGGTCCACCTATTTCAGCGCTTCCAAAAGCGTTGGGATAGGTCTCCAAAAGCGCTGGGATAGGTCTCTCGTACCACTTAAAAATTTTCAGACTTTCCACTTATTTTTTTCACCTTCCCACCACTTTGGCCTCTCATTTTTGGTCTCCCACTTCTTTACTTCAGATGTTTTCCTCTTACCCACATTTTCTCTCCCTCTCGCTCTTCCTTAACCCACTTCCCCTCCTCCTCTCTTCTTCTTTACTCAAAACCCACCATTTCTTTTCCAAAATTTCAAACACAAAAATACTACCCAAAACCACAAACCCTACCCAAAGTAAGGTATTCTCTCTAGCTCTCATTTCTATTTTGTAGCAATATTTGTATACATTTTTGTTGTTAAATTTTTGGTTTTTTAGTTTTGATTTTGGTTGAAGTTTGGTTTGGGTTATGTGTATATTTTTGTGTAACTGTTGGTTGATTGTGTGGGTTTTAGTTTTTGTTTTGGTTAATGTTTAGTTGATTTTGTGGCTTTTTATTTTTTATTTTGGTTAGAGTTTGCTCTATTTTGGAGGAACTGTAGGTGGCAGTAGTGCTAACAAAAATTTGCTCTGTTTTGGAATTTAATTTTTAACCACTTGTGATAGTAGTGTCCATGGCTAATGGATCTGATTATTGAGCTAAAGTACTCTACTATTCCATGAAAATGACAAACTTATTTAGCTTCAACTTAAAATTAAATTTCTTTCAGAATGAGATATTCTTGCAATAGACAAAAATGGTAGAGTTTCATCCAATGTAATTTTAAGTATATGTTGTTATAAATTGGATTGAAGATAGTCATACCTATAAAAAATGGATTTTTAATTTATAGATAGAATTTGGAGTGAATATGTTCATAGTACATACAATGACATGATAATATATCATAAACATGCTAGTAATGATGGAAACTCTTTAATGTTGATTTTTTAAATTATTATTTACTATCTGATTAAGTGATCCATCATTAATTTTATTAATTTTCCAGCCTATGACCTATATTTTTGGTAAAGTAAGAACTTGTTACGTTTTTTTATATGGCCCACAATATTATTTATTGTAGTATAGTTTCATTTGGAATAATTGTGCCTTGACTTTTGAGTAACATTGATTATCAATAATTGTTTTCTGATGTTAACTTCATAATTTATTGTGTTCTATTTAGATTTTTGTAAATTAAGGATTGTTTGAAAATTATGAAAATGCATTTATCCCCTGTGTATTGAATAGTCATTGATGCATTTATCAGTTTGCCATTTTTGTGTAGTGAATTTTCTGACAAAAATAATTAATAGCTAAAGCATTAGTTTAGCTCTGTAATTTGGTGGTATATGCTATAGAAGTAGGTGCATCATTAACAACCCTATTCACATGGCAGAAGTTGAATATACCTAGAAATTTTCATTTATAAGGTCCAATATATTGGTTGTAGTTAAGAGTCTTGTGTGGTATTTGATATAGAGCAGGTTCTAGATTAATGACTTTGCCAAGCTATTTGTGCTGTTACTGAGCAAAAATTACTTGGAGGGATGAATTTCATTGCACGGTGGAGTACTACAGGTCTTCATTTCTTGTATTGCAAAGCCGCCCCCCTACAAGAGCTCCAAAAAAGGTGAGGACAACCTTGAAGTTTGATAAAATTGGATTGGAACTCTGTGAAGTGGAGAGATGCAGATGTGTTGGTCTTAAACACAGAGCATTGGTGGAATTATGAGAAGACTATAAGAGGGTAATTAATTCTCCAAATTTTGTGTGTGTTTAAGATGCTGAGCTGATGGTAAACTAAAGTTTTGTTGGATAAGTAGGCCCTTTTAATTATGAGGTTTAGTTGAACATTTATGGTATGGGTGCTTGAACACCTATTAATGGTTGCTTGTATTGGATGTCCTTGACTTATAATTCAATAAGAAATGGGGACCACACATCTTATCATCTTTAAATTAAAATTGCAATGAGATTTGCCTTTATATAAGAGTTCAAACAATAAATTTTCTTATGTGACATTTGCACCAAATCCTTTCTAATTTTTTTTTAAGTTAGGTAGTTAGTATATGTATTTATTGATGCAAGACATATCCTTAAATCATGGGTTAGTTTTGAGTGTCATTAGAACCTACTAACCTCATATTTATTATTCCTTTTTTCTTTTCTAGTTGGAGAAAAGATTAAAAGTCCATCTATTTTGTTCAGGGGTTGTTACTTCCAATAGGGTGTAGAGGTAAAGATGAATATGGTCAATCCAAGGTAAAACTACTAGTTTTAAAGACTTGAGGTAGGTCAAATTCTTTTAATTGGTCAGTATGTATTTCTGGCTGTGAACATCCTATTGGTTTTATTTTGATATTTATCCTAGCATTACTAAGTAGCCTCATGAACTACTACTTCCTCTCTATCCTCATTCCTTTTCAACTTTCTCATCTTTTACAATCTTTGTTTGCAGATTTTGTTCTCAAATATAAAAACTGGTTTGAGTATGGAAAAAAAAAATGTAGTTGTGATTTTATTTGCAATAAAACTAGTGATCATAGATTAGATTAAACCTAAAAACTAAGCTTTAATTGATATGCATAATTGACTACATATATGTATAAGTAAGTGAATGGCTAATTGTATTATGATTATATACTAAGTAAGTACAAAGCAATATATGTGGCTATTAGGTGGTTAAGTTATTAGATATATAGTTGTTGGTGTTTTAATTAAGTACTTAAGGTGTAATTAACCATTGGTGTTTTAAGTGTGGATTTAAATCTATGCCAATCAAGGAGATCAAGGATTGATTCTAAAAAAAAAAAAAGATCAAGGATTGATGTGGTTTAATAAAGGAAATTGTGAACTTGTAAGTCTCTCTCTCGGAGAAGGATTGTGTATTTCTCATAGTAGGAAGAATTGATACTAATTCCTCTTTCACATTTCTAATAAATTTGCTTTTGTTAATGTTATTCCGAAGCTTTGTCCACTTTCTAATTCCTGTTTTCTAGATTTATTTGATCCTCTTTATTAGGAGCCCAAATATGCATACTGTCTCTTCCCTTATTGTTGTGCAGCAGGTTATTATTTATTTTTTGATAAATAACGTAAGAACTTTTTATTAGGTAATAGCCCATCCAAGTACACTGGAAATGTACTACGTTGGCAGAAATTAGTAACCCAAATTACAATGATCAAGAAGAACAGGGCGGCACAAAGAAGTGCATGAAGGTAAAACTAAGCACCATTCAAGGAGAGTGTGGAAGAAAAAGGACTGGCAGGTTATTATGTGTTCAAAGTATTTAAAATTCAAATTGTAAATGAAAGTTGCTGACTTTACTAAACTCCAGCATTGCTTATCACGATTGTCCTGGTTCCTTTTTCTATTGACATTAGCTTTGGTCTATATTGTAAAAAATAAAAAATAAATTGTGATTCATTATTGGGAAATCATATATGTTAAATATTTGCATTCTTTAAACATGGATGCTGTTTAAATTCCAGAACAGTACATGTGTATGCTTCCTTGTGTCTTCTGTATAGGTATAAAAGTTATAACTTTTATGGATGTGGTTTGTATAGTTGGACTGTGTAGGGGTGATATTTTGGGGCTTATGGCTCTGTTGCCCCAATTCTTGTGTTTAAAAAATTTCATGCTATATATCTACTTGGGTGGCAAAATTTGATGGGGGACCTCAGGTAATAAGCTCTCTTTATGTCTTGATTTCATTATTATTTTTCTTAATTTGAAGTTTTAAGTATTGGAGTAAGATACATATGAGTTAGAAAAACAATTTGTTGGACTGACATTGGGTTGAGAACAGGCTTCTATTGCAGCTGTGTTTTAGATTTTGCTTTTGATCCTAATACTCCCTTAACTAGTTGCTTGACCCTTAAGAGGTTTTTGGTTTTCTGTTATATATATAATGATAATAATGACTAATTATTTTAATCTACATTTTTATAATCAAGATTGGATATCTTGCTTGTCTACTTTGTCAGTTTTTTTTTTTAATTTAAGTGGTGATGCATTTGTGGTACTTAAGCTAGGTTGATTTTGTTTGGTTGCTTCGTGATGAAACATGCTTTTGAGTAGTCTTGCTCTTTATAATTTTTTTTTTTTTTCTTTAGAAGTAAAATCTTATAATTTATAATTATTCCAAACTATGTAGCTGGAATTTTGTTTTTCAGTTTGCTCATGTGGTCATCTTTCACGTAGCACTTGTACATTTGTCTTCTTGTCTTGTTTCTATTGATGTTTTCTTGCTTCTAGTGGAACTTGGTTATGTTGTGCTAGTAGCTCTTTTTCTAGTTTGGATTGTCACATTGTCTATATGCAGGAAGCAAGATGTTTTTGTTTGGGTGCTTCACAGCTTAAGCAGCTAAGTTAGGCGATAAACTCCATTTTTCTACCCCTTTGTTTTTCTCTCCTTCAAGCATAATAATTTTAAGGATACATTTTTGTTGTTTTAATTCTCTCTAATACTTGGGTTTGTGACTGAATTTCCTAGGTTTCATTTTCGAGAAGAATTATAATTCCAAGTCTTGCAAAGTGAGGGTTTGAAATTTCTATTGCAATTTTTATTCCTTTGTCTTGCTATCTTATTTTATTTGTGGTCATTATGTGTTGGCAACTTCAATAATGAATTCACAGCTTAATCTGGCAGTGGTATTGTTGTAGTCCACAATTTTAATCGTAGTGTGTCTTGAATATGGTTTGAGGGAAAGCTTTTGCTTTCTCTTCTCCTGGCATTTGTGGGCTTTTTGGGAGTTACATTGGTATGCATCGTAATTTGTTAACTTGGATTGTTGCTACTTGATTTCCTTGCCCCCCAATATCTGGCAACAGAGAAAAGCTTGGTTTTCTGAGTTAGAAAGGATTTATCTTTATATTTTTGCGTCCTTTGAAATATAGTTGTTTTTTCATTTGTTGCTTTGCAACTCCTGTGATTCTCTATGCATGTTAAAATTCTATTACTTATATGTATATAGAACTGTTTTTTTTTTCTTCTGCTATACTTGGCAGTTTAAGTTGCCAAGTTTGATTAGGTTGATAAATTCTCTTTTTCTCCTACTTTCATCATTCTCTTTTGCAATCATGAGAACTTAAAAAACTTTTGGCTTGTTTAATTTCTTTTGAAATATATAGTTCTTTCATTTGTTGTTCTGCAACTTCTGCGATTCACATGTTAAAAATCTATTCATTGTTTGTCTATAGGAACTTGGTTTTTTTAATTTTTTTGTGTTTGTGCTTAGCAACTTTAATAAACTGAACTTTTCATTTGGTGATAAGCTTTGTTTTCTGCCCGCTTTCATTATTCTCTCTTGCAATCATAAGAATTATTTATTTTTTGTATTGTTTTAATTTTTTCTGATACTTGTGCCTGAAAATTCTTTTCTTAGGCTTTGGTTTCCTTGACAGCCACAAATTCATGTCTCACCTAGGGAGGGCTTGAAATTTCCCTTGCAATTCTTCTTGTTTCTTTGTCTTCTCTTGTTTAAATTTTGGTCATTCAATTTGAATGTGATAATGCCTGTTGATGTTGAGAGACTGGTAGATTAACAAAGTTTTTGAACTTAATATGGTTGCCAGGGAAAATAATACAGCTTTTTTGGTTCATCGCTTATTTGAAAGTGGTAATTTCTCTTATTGGTATGGTGCAAGTAGATTGATGCTGATCTTGTGGTTGCCCAGGTTGAGTTCTTCAGGTTATTGGTTTGTCCTGTGATCGGCATGACTTAGGCTTTTTGTTAATCGAATTCTTTTAACTTACACATTTGGTCTTAGCATTATTATTTGTAAAAATTCTGTGAATCAAATTCTTTTAATCTATATATTTGGTTTTTGCATTATTATTTGTAAAAAAATGAATTGTGGTTCATTACAGGTGTTATAAAATATGTATTGGAAAATATGTATTGTAGGTACATTTCGAGTGCTATAACATTTAAAATTTTTTTTTTTTTAAAAATGACCTATACTAGCGCTTTTGAAAACACTGGCATAGGTCCTTTTAAATTATATTGATTCAAGACCTATACCAGCACTTTTCAGAGTGCTGGAATAGGTACTACCTATGCCAGCGCTTTCAAATGCGCTGGTATAGGCCTTTTAAATTTTATTCATTCAAGACCTATACCAGCGCTTTTGAAAGCGCTGGAATAGGTACTACCTATGCTAGCGCTTTCAAAAGCGCTGGTATAAGTTATATTCACATTTTCATAAAGGCTGTCCCGACACAAGTAAAAACGCCGGGACAGGGTCCGAAAGCGCTGAGAACTATCCCAGTGCTTTTGAAAAGCGCTGGTATAGGTCCGACGACCCTATACCGACAATTCAAATGTGGCGGTTTAAAGTGCCGGGAAAAAAAAAAACATCAGGATAGGAATTTTGACCCTATCCCAGCGCTTTCTGGGGCTATCCCAGCGGTTTTCAAAACACTGGGATAGCCCCTTTTTTTGTAGTGTATTATTAATATTTTTTTTTTTTGGAGAATCAAAATATTATTTTAATATTACTATTGGCCATGTCTGCTTTTATATCTCTCATTTAATGCGTAATTCTAAGACCACAAATTATTCCACAATTTTTTTGTCACATCTTTGACGTAGTAGACTATGAATAGTTAACCTTTATAGACCCGCCAAAGGACTTGTAGCTGAATTGGCATCTCCTCATACACAAAGTGCTTGGGGGTCTAAGGGGAAAGGGTTCGAGTTCAGAATTAACAGCATGTTGTAATTATCTGTCAAAAAAAAAAAAAAAAAAAAAAGACCTTTATAGACCCAACATTTTTTTTTATCAATCACACTAGGTCACGGTAAAGTTGTGACAAGAAATTATGAAAATTTTTGTAGTCCTAGACTTTTTTCATTTAATAACAATGATTATTTTGACATAATATCAAAATATCAATGACTAATTTGACATTAAAATGACTAAAATGATATATTTAAAAATTTAGAGAACAAAAAGATATCTAATCCTTAAAAAAGCCATATTTGAAAATTAAGGCAACTCAAAAATTTACACAAGCGAAGATTTTCCTAGATTTTCACACATTAACTGATGGAAAACACCCCAAAAAAAAAAATATTCAAACTATAAATTAATCAAATCAAACTCAAAAAAAATCAGACCAAGGAACTCAAAAAAATCAAACACACTGACCAAAATCCAGTACCACAAATAGACCATTATAAGTCCACCCCAACAACACCAATCATCAGCAAGTTCAAACCCATTAAAGAATTCATACCCAAATACCCGAGCAACCACCAAACCTCCCCAACAAAGACATTAATGTCACCACCCTAAGATCCTCACTTTAGAGCATCTCTAGCAAAATAGCCAAATTTTT
Source organism: Quercus ilex subsp. ballota (assembly GCA_032727855.1). Taxonomy (NCBI): domain Eukaryota; kingdom Viridiplantae; phylum Streptophyta; class Magnoliopsida; order Fagales; family Fagaceae; genus Quercus; species Quercus ilex. Next base: position 31,776,371 of record CM064916.1, on the reverse strand, counting down.
GTACTGTTTGGCTAATGAACAGTGACATTTAGTTTTTGCCCACCCACTTTTTCAAATACACTTCCAACAGATTCTCTATCCCATTCTCTATCTCATTTAAATATTATTTCTTCATTCATTCTTTTCATCATTTATTCTTCCTATATTTATTCCCAACAATTATATTTTTTAATGAAAAATGTTATATTTACAACATTTTTCGCAATACTTTCACAACAAAATTTATGTGAAAATTTGTTACTAGTTCTAATTTGAACTTACCACTGAAATTATTTTTTTTTCTCGCCAATATTAACTAATAACAATTTGTTACTTAAAATTTACTGTAAAAATATTGTAGTAGAATTTCTTAATTAGGATTTTTTATTCTTTATATTATTTTTTATTCTTTCATTTCCATTCTCCTCCACACACGTGTCCTCTATCCCCCTTCTTTTATTTCTTTTTCTCCTCCAGAACCTTCTAGCGGCACCATTTGCTCTTCACATCAGAGAAAAGAGAGAGACAGAGACAGAGGAGAAAGGCTGGGAGATCGGCGTTCACATCAGAGAAGAGAGAGAGAGAGAGAGAGAGCGAAGAGATCACAAACACAAACCCACTGTCGACGACAGCCCGATCCCAACCACCAACAAAAACACGGCCCAATTCCAACCATAAACACAAACCCATGATTTGATCTCAACCCAAACCCATAATTGGAAACCCCAACGACCCACCACCACCAATAGCAACAAAACTGAGAAATATTGTCGTGGAGGCAGTGGTGAGAGCTTCGGCCATCACCATTGAGGCATTGCCAGTGGAGGCCGGTTGAGCTTGGGCCTCCACCACATCTTTAGCATCTCCACCGCCATTCCAGCATCTCCACTGCCGCTCGTCGTCCTCCCCACCACCAGGCTGAGTCAGATCGGCTTGTTCTTCTTCTCTCTCTTTTTTTTTTTTTTTTTTTTTTTTTTCATATTTGCTTGTTCTGATTCAACTTTATTTTATAAGAATCGGAATTTGTTTTGTGTTCTGTGTTTGGATTATGTGATGAGAAACGGGGTCAGATCGGCTTGTTCTTTTTTTTTTTCATATTTGCTTGTTCTGATTCAACTTTATTTTAAGAATTGGATTTTGTTTTGTGTTTTGTGTTTGGATTATGTGAGAAACGAAGAGAATGAGAGAAAAAAAAAAAGAAATCCGGAAGAGAGAGAGAATTGATATAATAAGAAGTTGGGATAATTTTTTAATCCAAGAAATTCGATTGCTAATGTACAGTAGCCCATCAGACCTGATGGGCTACTGTTCATGAGTAAAAAAAAAATCCATGTTTGTCGAATCTGTTGGAGCATAAACAGTGCACAGATTCTTCAAATTTTAGCTAATATACCCAAATGCATACACTATTGGAGATGCCCTTACTGCCACTAATAAAACACTACATCTAGAAAAGCCAAAACAAAACTCAGACCCATGACTCAGCCCTGTACCACATCAGCGTATGACTTCAAGCACCAATGCAATCACACTCCTAGTTTGTAAACCTGTCACCAACAATTGTCAATTCAAACTAAGTCAGTTTCTATGTGTGTCAGGAATATTATATTGCCAAAATTATAAAAATTTGTTGCGGATAATGCATTAAATCATGACCAAGTCTTGTTTTGACTGTTGAAACATAGCTTTATTTTAATTCAAATTTTTTTTTTAATAAATAAATAAAACATAAAAAGAACACTTTACTTGCCTTGAATTTATAAGGTTCATAATGGTCCAGATTTTGTTGATCTTTCATCTCCACAAGCTGGATCTACCAGTACCAGAAAGTAGATAATTTGTTCACTTGCTTCACAATTGCAAGCATACATTGGTAGAGATAGTGAAAACAAATGAATTTTTAGAAAAAGTGGCCAAGCAATTAGGCAATTGTAAAATGAAGTGTGGTCTCTTTCTTTCTTTTTTTGCTTTCTTTTCTTTCGAATGCTACAACATGTCTTAGGACTCTTGCAAACTAAATCATAAGACAAAACAATATATATACCAATGTTATTAATTCAGTTTCGGACCTCGTTTCAGTTTGTTTAGTAGAACGGAATATTTTAGCACCGACCTATTTCGGCGTATTATTTTAAGGTGTTTTGGGATTCTTAAAAAGATAAAGAAAAATGTATATATTTAATTTAATTTGTTTAAAAAATTAAATAAAGTGAGATTAAAAAGATATTTATTAAAAAATTTCTATAAATAAAATTCACATTTTGGATAATTGTAAAAAAAATACAATAAATGTGAGACTCATAACACTTATTGCATGCACAAAAGTTAATAATATTTTAATAAATATATAGATCTTAAATGTATAATAATAGAGAAATATTATATCCACAATATTTTTACAACAAATTTAAAGTGACAAATTATTATGAGTTGATATTGATGGCAAAAAATTAATTTCAGTGGTAAATTCAAATTTAAAAAAAAAAAACATTGAACTTATAATTTATTATGAAAATATTGTAAACAATTGTTCTTCCTAATAACAATACCTCTTTTTTTTTTTTTAGTATAAATAAACATTAATATATATTATATACCATTGTACCCAATACCTAGTCTGACACTTGCATAGAATTTTTTATTTTTTATTTTTTTAACATTTCTGTAGGGACTGAGTTTGAGCACTTCTATTATTGAGTGAGTAGACTTAAGCCCAGCTAGCCCAATACAATGAATTTGTAGAGAATGGGTTCAAGAACTAGGCTCTAGCAAGCAGACAACGTCCAATGCGGTGTTCGCCACCACCGAACGTAGACGAATCGGGATTATCTTCCAAAATCTATCCTCGGCCCGGTCCGAGGAGCTTCATGGTTGTCCTTCTCCCCCCTCCAAAAGAGTCCCTTCTTTTATCAGTTTCTTTTCCTTATATAGTCCTCTTCTAACGATCCCTTTCCTCCACTTGTTGATTATCCATGCTTCCTTTTGACAGCTCGTCCCATCAACCGCTTTACCAAAACTCCCAGTGAGTTGCAGCAACCGAGACAGCACTGCTCAGGGGTCATTTCCCCAATATTGCTGCCGGAGCATCAGTCGTGTGCATTTAATGTGGAAGTGACAATTCAATCCTGGTTTTGCTCCTTGGCCATTCTTCCACGGCTAATGCGTTGTACTTGGTCTTCCTCCTTAGATGTCCCGGAGGGCTGCCTGTGGTAGCCCGTTACTTCCTCCTTCCTTGGTCTTGCTTGGCTGAGGACATGGTTGTCCTCGGCGAGGGTACTGGGCTTCTTCCTCCTCGGCATGGGCCTTGGGCTTGGTATAGAGTGGGCCACTGGGTTGCCAAGTTCTCCGGCCCCACAATAGCCCCTCAAAATCCTGCTGTTTGGCTCCTCGGATGGGGAGGAAGATTTTGATATCCTCGGGCCTATATCGTGGCTTGTCTAGTCGGGCCCCAAGTTAGCGCTTGAAGTCTTTTCACTTGTCTAACGCACGTTTCTGGCGTTTCGATATGCGGTACGCACCCGTATTAAATTTTGGCAACTCCATACTCCCCATGTTCAACGGTGTGATGGTAATCCAACGGTGTGGATCTTTCACCATTATGGGCGGGAAGCCTTGCACAGTTGTCTTTGGTGAAGGGGTAAATACCCATTTAAACCAGTTTGCCTCTTCACTTCTGTATTCAAGGGTTCTTATGCACACACCCTGAATCCGGTTAAGTCTTCAGCCCAATTCACGTATCTTCACAGCCTAAAAAGCCTGGATCGGAGCGCCTTCCCTTATTTCCGTTAGTTTTCTCCTTACTCCATCTTATACTTTCCTTTTCTGATTTTCCTCTTCCTATACTCCTCTCTTCTTCCCACTCTTCCTGGAGTCTTTTGGCCGTCTTTCAGAATGGGTAGGTTTAAGAAATTAGTTGAGTCTTAGGAGGCGATGAAGGAATTCATCACCACTCATAGGATACCCGGTAACGTGGGTCTGAGATATTGCGAGGAGGGGGATTGGTATGTTAGGAGGGAGGTTGGTGAGGTAGTGATTCCCATAATCGCCTTCCTTGAAGGTGGTATGAGGATCCCTATGGGGTCAGTGATGAGGTGCTATCTTAGGCATTTCCGATTAGCCCCTACCCAGTGCACCATTAACATGTTTAGGATCCTGGGTTGCGTGGATGCCTTGAATGAGAAGATGGGGTTGAGGTTAACCCATCACGACGTGAATTGGTGCTACAATCTCCAACACCTAACGGGTAAGTCCTACTACATGAAGACAAGGGATGATAGAGTTAGGCTCATCCAGTGTCTCCCCGAGTCTAGCAAGGGGTTGAATAAGGATTTCCTCATCATGTCAGGGGAGTGGCATGACGACCTTCACTGCCCGACAGTAGAGGGAGAGCCAGGTAGGGTACTCAGAATACGGGGAGGTTGATCTGCTTTGTTTTCACCGTTTGCATTGCTTGGTTGCTAACAAGGACTAGCTCTTCTTTTGCAGATCCACACGTCTTCGAACGGCACTTCCATTCAGTCAATAAGAAAGACTTGGAAAAGGTCCTCAGGGTGGAGATCTTTGTGAACGAGGCTGACAACCAAGTTAGAGCCGCCCATAAGATCATCGGGTATAAGCCGTTCCAGAAGTTGTTCTCGGCTCCCAGACACGTGATCAGAGCCAAGGACCCTAGGCTCTGCCAAATCACCGTGGTAGAGCACGGGTTCTCAATTTCTGAAAGATCTTCCATCCCCGAGGGCATCCCGTTGGCAGGCTCTTCCTCGTCCCATCGAGCTGCGGAGGCCGAGGGAGGAAGTTTGGAAAAAGAGGGAGAATTAGTTGATTTGGGTTCGTCCGAGGATGAATTTGGTGCATTCGACCAAGTACACCTATCCGAGGATCCCTCTAGTGACTTGGGCGATCCCCACTTATCCGAAGCAGACCTTCGGTCACCAAGGGCTGGTTCTCAGGTTGAGATGGGTTTCAAGAGACAGCCCCAAACCAGCCAGTTCGACCTACTTAAAGGCCAACCGGGGAAGGACACGCTGGGGAAGTCACAATCCAAGTCTCCTTCTCCCCCACCCAAGCTTCCTCCACCCCAGCCTAAGTCTTTGCCCACGCAGACTAAGCTGTCTTCCACTCTGCCGACCTCGGACCCGCAGCTCGAGCCCACCGATCCGAAGAGGAAGAGGCCTTCCAAAGGCAAAGACCTAGTGGATGGGGGGAGATCTCGTTCCTCCCAAGAGGAAAATAGAGCTTGCTGACCTTCCAAGTAACTGAGGATTGATGGTCAGGACAAGGGAAAAGAGGTCATCCAGCAGTCCGAGCCCCAGGTCTGGCTGCCTGCCGCCATGCTTCATGGAAAGCCTTTGATGGATGACGCCACCCTCAGGGACTTTCAAAGGGGAGAGGGCGCTCGTGTGGCTGATGCCCTGGAGAGGTCCCTGCTTCTCCCCACCGACATGGCCGAGCTAGGGGGTATGAGGAGGCAGGAAGTTGTCCGCAACCTCAGGAGGTACTTGGGCATGGTGAGATTTCCAACACTTGTACCTTTGCTTGCATTTTATTCCTCCGTACCCAGCTTACGGTGTACTTGTTTTGATTGGTAGGCTGTCCAGGCCACCTTTAGACTGGAAGAGGAGGCCGACAACCAGGGTAGAGTTCTGGATCAAGAGCGCGACAAGTACTTGGATGTCGCGAATACCGTTAAGAAATCTGAGGCTAATCTCAAGAAGGCAAGGGAGGACCTGGAGGAGATGACGAGGGCCCGAGACAGCGCGGCATCTGACTTAGTCAGCGTTAAGAAACAGGCCGAGGACCAAACAGGGCTCCTGCGGGAGGTTGAGGGTCAGCTGCAGGTCGACAAGGAGCATATCGCCAACTTGAAGAAGAAACTGGCTGAGGTAGAGTGGGCTAAAGGTGTTGCCGAGTACGCCAGGGACGAGGCCTTGAGGGCTAAAGAATTAGCCAAGTTTGCGAGGACAGATGCTGAGAGCTCTAAAGAGCAAGCGGAGGAAGAGGCCTTTGCTGAGGGAGTGGCTAGAACCAAGGCTAGTCTCAAAGCCCAAGTGCCCGAGGTATGCAGACGTTACTGCTCCCAGACTTGGAATGAGGCCCTCAACCAAGCTAGGGTTAAGCCTCGTCTGAGCTTAGGAGGGCCGAGAGGGTGTATTATCCCCACGCTATCCGTGAGGCTGCCTTTGCTGACCCTGCAGCAGGCACCGCCTCTAAACCGACAGACAAAGGTCAGGTTAATGCTGCCAACGATCCAACGTCAACTGATAAGCCTGCTGAGAAGACTGGGCACCAAGGGACGTTGGGGAAAAACGAGGCCAGAAATCCAGCAGCGCCCCAGGACATGGTGTAGCCTACTGCTGACTCCCAGGCTCCTCCCGCCGAGAAGGAGTCCTCCGAAGTCGCACCTCCGAGCCAGGACCTCGAGGCATCAGATGAAGCTTCTCGGCAGACCCCTAAAGACAAGCTGTCTATCGAGTTGAAGAAACAGGAAATCTTGTCGGACCACTTTGCTTCGTTGACTTGTGTCGTCCTAGTCTTCCTTCCTCTTCGCTTTAACTTACTACTTGTATATTTTGTTTTGGTTTAAAGCACTGCAATGCTACCTTTAAGTCGGATCCACGAGTCCTCCTTTTTTACTTGGTGTTTATTGTCATTGTAATGAGTTTCGTTACTTATATAGCCTGGGCTTTAATTATTAGCTTCACGATTTCAGAGGCTCAGCATGTTTTTTTTTAATCCTAAATTGGCAACCAAAAAATGTAAAGCCCCTAGCGATAGCTTCCACTTGGTCTTTGATCGATAATCGAACCACCTAAACACCAAGACCCATTTTTGCCGGATTGAATGCTGAGGAAACGCCTTCACAATATTGGTTCCACATCTCATGAATTGGTTACTGTAAACGGTATATAATGCTTAAGAAAGCCGTTAGTTGCTGATTACGCTAAGGGATTCGGTTCAATGTGCCTCAGAATGCCTTAAGCGATGCCCATGAGCTTGTGTTTGTTTATTCCTCTGATGACCGTAGCCAGTCTCTCCAGGGACCTGAGTCCGAGAGCCATGCGAGACCCTGGTGCTGCCGAACCCTTTAGTTCTTCTCTGAGTAGATAGATTCCCCATAGGCTTGAGTCTGAGGACCATGCAAGACCTTAGTTCAGCCTAACACTTGTGTTCTTCTGTAAGTAACTAGTTTTCCCATAGGTTTGAGTCCGAGGACCATGCAAGACCTTGGTTCAGTCTAGTACCCAGATTTTCCTTGAAGTGGTTAGTTTCTCCATAAGCTTGAGTCCGAGGACCATGCAAGACCTTGGTTCAGTCTAACACTTGTGTTCTTCTGTAAGTAACTAGTTTTCCCATAGGTTCGAGTCCGAGTACCATGCAAGACCTTAGTTCAGTCTAGAACCCAGGTTTTCCTTGAAGTGGTTACTTTCCCCATAGGCTTGAGTCCGAGAACCATTCAAGACCTTGGTTCAGTCTAACACTTGTGTTCTTCTGTAAGTAACTAGTTTTTCCATAGGTTTGAGTACGAGTACCATGCAAGACCTTGGTTTAGTTTAGTACCCAGGTTTTCCTTGAAGTGGTTAGTTTCCCCATAGGCTTAAGTCCGAGGACTAAGTAAGACCTTGGTTCAGTCTAACACCTGTGTTATTCTGTAAGTAACTAGTTTTCCCACAGGTTTGAGTCCGAAGACCATACAAGACCTTGGTTCAGTCTAGTACCCAAGTTTTCCTTGAAGTGGTTAGTTTCCCCATAGGCTTGAGTCCGAGTACCATGCAAGACCTTGGTTCAGTATAACACTTGTGTTCTTCTATAAGTAACTAATTTTCTCATAGGTTCGAGTCCGAGTACCATGTAAGACCTTATTTTAGTCTAGTACCCAAGTTTTCCTTGAAATGGTTAGTTTCCCCATAGGCTTGAGTCCGAGGACCATGCAAGACCTTGGTTCAGTCTAACACTTGTGTTCTTTTGTAAGTAACTAGTTTTCCCATAGGTTTGAGTCCGAGTACCATGCAAGACCATAGTTCAGTCTAGTACCCAGGTATTCCTTGAAGTGGTTAGTTTCCCCATAGGCTTGAGTCCGAGGACCATGTAAGATCTTGGTTCAGTCTAACACTTGTGTTATTCTTTAAGTAACTAGTTTTTCCATAGGTTTGAGTCCGAGAATCATGCAAGACTTTGGTTCAGTCTAGTACACAAGTTTACCTTTAAGTGGTTAGTTTCGCCATAGGCTTTAGTCCGAGAACCATGCAAGACCTTGGTTCAGTCTAACACTTGTGTTCTTCTGTAAGTAACTAGTTTTCCCATAGGTTTGAGTCCGAGGACCATACAAGACCTTGGTTCAGTTTAGTACCCAAGTTTTCCTTAAAGTGATTAGTTTCCCCATAGGCTTGAGTCCGAAGACCATGCAAGACCTTGGTTCAGTCTAACACTTGTGTTCTTCTGTAAGTAACTAGTTTTCCCATAGGTTTGAGTCCGAGGACCATACAAGACCTTGGTTCAGTCTAGTACCCAGGTTTTCCTTGAAGTGGTTAGTTTCCCCAAACGCTTGAGTTCGAGGACCATGCAAGACGTTGGTTCAGTCTAGTACACAGGCTTTCCTTTAAGTGGTTAGTTTCCCCATAGGCTTGAGTCTGAGGACCATGCAAGACCTTGATTTAGTCTAACACTTGTGTTCTTCTGTAAGTAACTAGTTTTTCCATAAGTTTGAGTCAGAGGACCATGCAAGATCTTGGTTCAGTCTAGTACCCAGGTTTTCCTTGAAGTGGTTAATTTTCCCATAAGCTTAAGTCCGAGGACCATGTAAGACCTTAGTTCAGTCTAACACTTGTGTTATTCTGTAAGTAACTAGTTTTACCATAGGTTTGAATCCGAGGAACATGCAAGATCTTGGTTCAGTCTAGTACCCAGGTTTTCCTTGAAGTGGTTAGTTTCCCCATAGGCTTGAGTCTGAGGACCATGCAAGACCTTGGTTCAGTCTAACACTTGTGTTCTTCTGTAAGTAACTAGTTTTCCCATAGGTTTGAGTTCGAGAAACATGCAAGACCTTGGTTCAGTCTAGTACCCAGGTTTTCCTTTAAGTGGTTAGTTTCCCTATAGGCTTGAGTCCGAGAGCCATGCAAGACCTTGGTTCAGTCTAATACTTATGTTCTTCTGTAAGTAACTAGTTTTCCCATAGGTTTGAGTCCGAGGATCATGCAAGAACTTGGTTCAGTCTAGTACCCAGGTTTTCCTTGAAGTGGTTAGTTTTCTCATAGGCTTGAGTCCGAGGACCATGCAAGATCTTGGTTCAGTCTAACACTTGTGTTCTTCTGTAAGTAACTAGTTTTCCCATAGGTTTGAGTCCGAGTACCATGCAAGACTTTAGTTCAGTCTAGTACCCAGGTTTTCCTTGAAGTGGTTAGTTTCCCCATAGGCTTGAGTCCGAGGACTATGTAAGACCTTGGTTCAGTCTAACACTTGTGTTATTCTTTAAGTAACTAGTTTTCCCATAGGTTTGAGTCCGAGGACCATGCAAGACTTGGTTCGGTCTAGTACCCAGGTTTTTCTTGAAGTGGTTAGTTTCCCCATAGGCTTGAATCCGAGTACCATGAAAGACTTTGGTTCAGTCTAACTTTTGGTCGTCACTGCCCGGGGCGAAGGAATTTGTCCCCGACACTGGAATGTTCGCTTCTAGAGCGATAACGGCCTCGACCTCGCCTTGCCGAGGATGGGCTCCTCCTTAGTCTGGGCAATTGGCCCAATATTGTCCTGGACGAGAACGACTTGTGCCTTCGCCTTTTTGCACAGTGGTGGCCCCGTTGCTCCAATTTTTTTGCTACTTCTGATTACGAAGCGTCCTTTGGCTTTTTGAGTTGTACGCCTGACGTTTCGGTGTGCGAGGCGTACCCTCATTAATATTCTCGCGGATTAACGCAGATCCAGCGGCTGGTGGCCTTCTTGGAAATTGGTTGGGATTAATGTCGCTGGTAATTCTTCCTTTGAATTCTGTGCAGATTAATTCCTACCAACCTTCGCCTTCTATATAAGGCTCCCTGGGGGCATCATTCTCCCACGCTTCACGAATCCTTAAGTTCAACAGGAACTCTGAGCCCCCAATCCTCTAGACACCTTCGATAACCTTGCCAAGATTGTGATCAGGGCTTAGGGGAATGGGACGGCCCTGGATGAGGCCAAGGGCAAGGAAGCCAAAGGTGTTCCTACCTTTCGACCGAGCAAAAAGGGTGGTCCTCCTTCCTCAACCGAGAATCGGGGCGGTTGTAGATCGCGTCAGACTTTTAGCGCGGCAAGGCTCGGGCGTCATCCTGGTGGTAGTGCGCCTGGCAGTTAGGAGGGAGGTCCATGAAGAACATAATGCTTTTCTCTGGTACGCGTCCATACCTGCCCTTCAAGCTAGTAGTGACTCGCGCCCAGCTTACCCGCCAATGGAGGTTCGCAAGATTACGTCACGTTCGATGGCCGGGTGTTGCCGCCTCCAATGTTTAATTATCATGAGGCTCGGGGAGCATCAAGGGAACATCATGGGATAGGGCCATCAGGCGCTTTTGCATCTGCTCCTCTCTTCTCGTCGGTACCATCCATACCGGCCCGGGAGTTGTTGGTAGCCTTAAAACAAGCCTGCCTCAGCCTTCTTTTCTAGGGTTAGCTTTTGAACAAGCCCGTTTGGGCCTCTATTTGTATAGTTGGCTTTAGAACAAGCCCGTCTAAGCCTCTATTTGTATAATGTACTTTTTCTTTATTTAATAAAAAGGCTACGATGTTTATTCGCTTTTTTTTTTTTAATCTTTTATCTTTTTGCAATAATCGTTTCTTGAGCAAATCCGTCGTTGTTTGTTTGTTTTTTTTTTTTATGGGATCCAGAATCGGTGCCGTTGGCGGTGACGAAAAACTGCCTAACTTTGCGTAAGTTAGCATCGTAGGAACAATTGCCCTCTGCACTTGCTAGCGCACACGTTCTTCCCACAGACGGTGCCAATTGTAGGGACTGGGTTTGAGTACTTCTACTGTTGAGTGAGTGGACTCAAGCCCAGTTAGCCCAATACAATGAATTTGTAGAGAATGGGTTCAAGAACTAGGCTTTAGCAAGTGGACAACGTCTAATGCGGTGTTCGCCACCACCGAACGTAGATGAATCGGGATTATCTTCCAAAATCTGTCCTCGGCCTGGTCCGAGGAGCTTCATGGTTGTCCTTCTCCCCCCTTCCAAAAGAGTCCCTTCTTTTATTAGTTTCTTTTCCTTATATAGTCTTCATCTAACGATCCATTTTCTCCACTTGTTAATCATCCATGCTTCCTTCTGACAGCCCGTCCCATCAGCCGCCTTACCAAAACTCCCAGTGAGTTGCAGCAACCGAGGCAGCACTGCTCAGGGGTCATTTCCCCATTAATGTTGCCGGAGCATCAATCGTGCGCATTTAATGTAGAAGTGACAGTTCAATCCTAGTTTTGCTCCTCGGCCATTCTTTCACGGCTGATGCGTTGTACTTGGTCTTCCTCCTTAGATGTCCCGGAGGGCTGCCTATGGTAGCCCGTTACTTCCACCTTCCTTGGTCTTGCTTGGCCGAGGACATGGTTGTCCTCGGCGAGGGTACTGGGTTTCCTCCTCCTCGGCATGAGCCTTGGACTTGGTATAAAGTGGGCCACTGGGTTGCCAAGTTCTCCGACCCCACAGTTTCTTTGTCAATTCCAAAGATAATAAAGTGTGGTATCAGTAAAAGACTAATGACAATTTTTGGTAAACTATAACGGTAATTACATACAAATATGAATAGGTATTACAAGAAATAAAAGATGATGTAATGTGATACTTATTACTATTCATTTATTTGGTGACAATACAATAATAGAACCCTGAAGGCAATGGAATGAAAACATTTTAAATCAAACTTAAGATATATTTTAAGAAATATCTTACTCATATAATTATATTTTCTAAAAAATAATATTTTTTAAATTTGAAAAAGAGATTATTTATTTCTTATGATTATTTATTTTCATAATTGTTATGTACATATGGAAAGTTTGTTTATTTAAAAATATATTAATTTTAGAAATTAATACACATACTAAGAAATAGCTATTACAATCTTTTTAGAGATGAATATTATTCTTCATTTTAAATAATGGCTATTCATAAGTAATGACTATTCCCTATAATATAAATATAACCAAACTATTACATTACAGTGTCTATTACAATCTACCAAATATACTCTAAAAGTTGAAACTTAGTGTCCGTTTGGCATGATTAATTTTGCCAACTTATTTTACTATTTAGCTTATTTTTGCTACTATTCATGAGTCCTACTGCACTTTTTGGTACTATTCATGGGTCTCACTATACTATTTTAGCTAATTTTTATTTTTAATAATAGTACTTTCAGCAAAAAATTTTCAATTTCAGTAAAATAAGCAGATTGTACATTTTAAATAATGGCTATTCATAAGGAATGACTATTACATTACAGTGTCTATTACAATCTACCAAGCGTACTCTAAAAGTTGAAACTTAGTGTCCGTTTGGCATGATTAATTTTGCCAACTTATTTTACTATTTAGCCTATTTTTGCTACTATTCATGGGTCCTACTGCACTTTTTGGTACTATTCATGGGTCTCACTATACTATTTTAGCTAATTTTTATTTTTATTTATAGTATTTTCAGCAAAAAATTTTCAGTTTCAGTAAAATAAGCGGATTGCAAAAATACCCTTAAAAAGAGTATTAGACTCTAGAAGACAGTAGAAACATAAATTAAAAGAGGAAAAGACCAGTGCGAAGCGAAGAAGAAGAAGAAGAAGAAACAGAGAAGAAGATGAAATTGAGAAGAGAAGAAGAATGGCGGCCAGCGACATGGTGGCGACTTGAGTTTGTAGTTTTTTTTTTTTTCTTCTTTTTTAAATTCAAAATTTGATCCAGCCGAAATGTACACTTCGGCTGAAATTTGATGGAGTGGTCAGAACTTCCCAAAATTGGCTGAAATTCGACCCAAGGTGGAATGGGTAGTATTACCATACCGGATTGCATGCCGGTATGAGATATTCCGACCATTGGAACGGAACGAAATTAATAACAATGATATATACATAGTAATTAATTTCCATAATATCATTAAAAAAATGAGAATATGTGAGAATGGTACGGAGATAGAGTATGTCACAAAAGTTAAATGTAGTACTTAGCAATAAATGAGAGCTCATTCAACTCTAGTATTCTTTAATGAAATGAAGAGTAACGTCAAGAAAAATGGTTAATGTGCCCCTAAAGAATTAACAAAAAAATCATGTGGATGATTAAGTCTTTGTTTGGTTGGGGAATAGAAAAGTGAATTGATACAAAATAGGGAAGGAGAGAAAATTGGAGGCATATGAGAGATTTTAGTTTTCTCTTATGGTGTTTGATTTAGGAGTGAAAAAGTGGAGAGAAAGAAAACTCTTTTATTTGGTTGGGAAGAAAAATAAAAGTATAATAAATGTAGTTTGTATTAATTTACAATCATATCCCTATTAAATAAAAAAACACATTATATTTGTATTAAAAAATTTAGAAAAAGAGAGAAATTCAAAAACTCCAAATTGTTTTCTAAGAAAAAATCAAAACTAATGAAAAGGAAAAAAAAAACTAAAACATTAGAAAATAGATATAAAAATAAACGTTCTAAAAACTAAAAAGCGAACATCTGCTCGTGGTTATTTTGGTCCAAACCTATGAGAGATTTGCTCCACATTTCCACTCCTATTTTCTCTCCATTTTGGGGAGATTGAGTTTTGGTGAGTTTGAGGAGAAAACAACAGTACCCCACCATTTTGTCTCAACTTTTTTCTTTCTCATTTTCTATCCTCCCTGTCTTCACTCCAATCAATTATGGCCTAAGATAATCTTTAGAAGAGAAGTGTCAAAAGACCTTTCAACCTTCTATAATAAGGAACTTTGAAGCATGGAGAATCAAATTTGGGTTGGAAAAAATAGATGGAAAATAATGACTAATTGAGTTACTACTTGAAGTGTTCTCGAAATCTTTATCTTCCTTCTTTGAGGGTGCTTATATTTTGTTGAGAGTTAATTTGGAGGCTTTATGGTAAAGCTTGCTTACAGGAGGAGGAAAGCGATCTTTTATTGGGATTGATCTTTTTGTCGTTTGCTACCCTTTTGGATGACCAACTTTGCATTGGAGCGATTAAACTCTATAAAAGGTAACATAATTGAGTGAGGTTGGTTTAGTTATGAGCCAAAAGAGGACACTTATGGTTTGCAATTAACAATAAGGGCATAGGTTGACACAGTATGTGATGCGCGAGAGAGTGACAGTTTGGCAACAAAGTGGGTGACACTTAGCTATTGTAACTTTCATCACAAGTGGCAAATTGGTTAAATAAGTGTCCCAAACATTGACATTAACAGTGTTCGTTAGTCAGTTAAATGAGTCATTAAAATATATTTATTTATTTTTTGGAAATAAAATGATTGAATTATTATTACATTTTTTTATGGGGGATTGAAATATGTTTAATATGATGATAATATGATTTCCTGTGCGTTTGTTTCAAGTATATATACCTTGGCACGACTTGCAATCCATTTACCTTGGGGCGTATTTTTTACACTAACGGGGGCAAATATGAGGTTGACCTTATGAAATTATCAACTAGCATAAGAGAATGTTGTACATGCAAGAGCAAGTAGCCTAGTATCATCACAGTCACATAAGCATTTAGAGAGAGAGAGAGAGAGAGAGAGAGAGAGAGAGGTCTCAACCATTTTTATATGAAAAAATTATGTTATATTTTATTTTGTTAGAGCATTCGTATTAGTTCTGTAGGGGCGGGCTTTGGTTCTTAGGTCCAAAAAATGAATGGATTAAGGCCCAAAAAACCCAATACAATAAATTTGTAGAGAGTGTACTAAAAAGTTAGGCTTCAACGAAGTAGACAACGACCTCAATGGGCTAAAGAAGGTAAGAGAGCAAGGAAAAACAATGAATAGACAAATGTGGTGCACAGAAATTCTTCCTCGACAATGTCCGAGTAGAGTAGTTCTTGAATATATTTCTCTTAAATTTGATTACAGTTGTTGTTCTTAATGCTATAGTGTTTTCTCTTTAGATTTTCTACCCCCCCCCCCTTCCTTGGAGGGTCGCTCACACTGTATAGCTCCCTTTAGGCGATCTTGGCTCTCCATTTGTTGATTGTCCAGTCCACCACTTGAGTGCTTGTCACATCAGACACCTTTCTAAACCCCTTGTAAGTTGTGGCGGCTAAGGCAGCACTGTTCAGGGGTCTTCTTTATATAAATGCAGCTAGGAGGTTTGGTGGAATGCATTAAATGTGGAGGCAACCACCATCCCTTCAGTTATGTCAAGGCTAACCCCATATCCGAAACTTTTTCTTAACAGTAGGACCTCCTCTGGCAACCTGCCACTGATGTGGCCTTACCATCCGAGGGGGTGATCTCCTTGGAATGGCATAGCCTCCTCGACCTTGGTATGACATGTGGCAACATCACTCTATCAAATTTCTGTACCCCACAAGTTCGTACAATTTTTGTTGTTGTCTATTTTAGCATAAAAACTTAATTTTTCTATTCTATATACTCACTTTTCAAAATACCTCACATCAGATTATTTATTTTACACTACATTTCATTAAAATGTCAAATTTTCTTATTTTTTAAATTATTTATTTTTCTTTACACACAACAACTACCATCCACTTTTTTTCTTTATCCTAGAGATACGTAATGAATGAATAAATAACTAAATACAAAATGAATAGTGTTAATGTAAATTTACATTGATGCTATAGCAAACTTGTAAATTTACACAAATGCATATGGACTGATGTCAGTCATTTTTAAACAAAAATTTGTAAATTCTACACATTTTTATATCATACACGGATCAGTGTGAATGCTCAAATTGAGTCAAATATAGTGTGAATGCTCAAATATTGTGGATTATATTGTAGAGGCATGAAAGAAGTAACAAATGGTTCTTAACCTATGAAGTTGTATGATAATAACATCAATTAATGAAACGTAGGAAATAAACAATGAAAAATACAAAAATAAAGGATCTAAGGTGGAAATTATATTTAACTCAATTAATTATTAATAATGTCAGGAAATATTATACTATATATGGCAAGAAAAATGGTTTTGTCATGGCTAAAAGACCTTTGAAAAAGGAAAATGATGGGGAGTTGATGTCCGAGACCGTTGTTTGTGATCCTGCTGAGGAATTGATCTAGCAACTCACTTGAAAGTTAAAATGCAACCACAATAAAATCAAAAATTAAAAATTAAAAAACCGCAAAGTGCAACGTTGTGTGGTTATGCACACCGATAGAAATTGGACATTGACCATATCTATGGATTGAGCATTAGAAAATTGATTTTGTAAATGCACCATGATACTATAACCACATGTGAAAATGAGGCTTGAGTTGACTATTAGAGCTGATATTACAATGAAAACAAAAATTCAAATTACACTCTTTAAATTTGTTCAATTGCCATTTTAGTTCTCTAAATTCACATTTGTTGCTATAGTTAATCCTTTCGTACCTAACTCCTATTAACTATTAAAAAGAATTTAAAAATTACTAAATTACTAAATTTTCTTTTAAATAATAAAAAATGGTTTTTAAAAAAGGTTTAATTTTCCTTTTGACTCCTAAAGTTTGTCCTATGTGTCAACATGATCTCTAAAGTTTCAAAATGTACTAATTTAATCTCTTTTTTTGTTTTTTTTTGTTTTTGAAGAGTACAAATTTAGTCTCTAATATGTCAAAGTTGCGTTAAAATAATCCTTTTGTTAAGTGTGATATTAAAATATTATTTTTTATGTCATCCGAGTTTCCATATGGGCTGCCAAGTGTTTTTAATTTAAAAAAAAAAATTAACTAAACTAGAATCACAAACAACAATATTAATTTTAAAATCACCATTAGCCATGTAAAGATTTTCCATTATTTTAATATCACCGTTAGCTATGTCAACTTTTCCATCCACCATTTAATAACAATGACTTTTTTTTTAACACAAAATATAAATTCTATTATAATATAATCTAAGTGTATATATTTGTAAAGCTCATTCCTAAAGAGTTAAACCTCGACCCTTACCCCCTTACCTTGCAAGAACTTTGTACTTGTGTAATAACCATCACACCAAGGGTATGCAGTGATACGACAATAATTATTTTAACACAATACCAAAATGTTAATGACTAAACCAATACATTTAAAACATTAACGACCAAAATAATATTTAAACCTTAAAAAATCTATATTTGAAAATTCGCAACTCAAAAATTTACACATACGAAAATTTCCCTAGATTTTCACACATGGAATGATGGAAAACACCCAAAAAAATTATTCAAACTATAAATCAAATCAAACTCAAAAAAATAAATCAAGGAACTCAAAAAAAAATCAAAGACACTAACCAAAATCCAGTACCACAAATAGACCATTAAGTCCACCCCAACAGCACTAATCATCACTGAGTTCAAACCCATTAAAGAATTCATACCCAAAAACCCGAGCAACCACCAAACCTCCACAACAATGCCATTGATGTCACCACCCCAAGATCCTCACTTCACTACCACTATAAAACACCACATCCAGAAAAGCCCTAACAAAACCCAGATCCATGACTCAGCCCTGTACCACATCAGCGTTTGACTTGTCTAGTACCAATGCAACCACACTCCTAGTTTGTAAACCTGTCACCAACAATTGTCAATTCAAACTAAGTCAGTTTCTATGTGTGTCAAGAATGTTATATTGCTAATAATAAGACAGATTCAATAAAATTGAGATGCTTCCCTGCAAAATTATAAAATTTTGTTGGGGATAATGCATTAAATCATGACCAGGTCTTGTTTTGATTCTTGAAACATAGCTATATTTAATTCAAATTTTTTGGTTTTTTTTTTTTTAATATATATATATAAATAAATAAATAAACATAAAAAGAACACTTTACTATCCTTGAATATAGAAGGTTCATAATGGTCCTGATTTTGTTAATCTTTCATCTCTACAAGCTGGATTCACCAGTACCTTAAAGTAGATAATTTATTCACCTGCTTCACAATTGCAAGCATACATTGGTAGAGATAGTGAAAACTGTAGGGAATTAACACGAAATTTCCAAACCTGTGAGAAACAAAATCGAGAAAACACACACAAAAAAAAAATAAAAAAAATAATCACACGCACAATATAGTATTTATGTAGTTCGGCAATTTGCCTACGTCCACGAAATTACGGGATTTCACTATTATCAGGAAAAAATATAAAGTGTGGCAGTACAATTTTTTTCTCTCTAAAAAAATACAACTAGAAAACCCTAATAACCAAAACAACGGTTTATATATCCTGTGCACAAGATTCACAATGGGCTACAAAACGGGCCAAACCGCTCTATGGACTAAGCACAGAAAATCACCTCTTAAAAACCACGCAACATTATTTCGGATCAGGTCATCATTCGTATCAAACACAACTAGGCTCCACAAAGCCCAACAAAAACAAATGAATTGTTAGAAAAAGTGGGCTAGCAATTAGGCAGTTGTAAAATGAAGTCAGTGATCTCTTTCTTTATTTTTTTGCTTTCTTTTTCTTTTAATGCTACAACATGTCTTAGGACTCTTGGAAACTAAATCATAAGACAAAACAATATATACATACATAGTAATCAATTTCCATAATATCATTAAAAAAATGAGAATATGCGAGAATGGTATGGAGATAGAGTATGTCACAAAAGTTAAATGTAGTACTTAACAATAAATGAGAGCTCATCCAACTCTAGTATTCTTTAACGAAATGAAGAGTAAAGTCAAGAAAAATGGTTAATATGCCCCTAAAGAATTAACAAAAAAATCATGTGCATGATTAAGGCTTTGTTTGGTTGGGGGATTTTTAATAAATAAAAAGAGTACAAGAAATTCAAAAACCCCAAATTGTTTTCTAAAAAAAAACCTAAAACAGCAGAAAATAGACACAAAAATAAACGTTCTAAAAACTGAAAATTGAACATTGGCTCGTGGTCATTTTGGTCTAAACCGGTGAGAGCTTTACTCCACATTTCCACTCCTATTTTTCTCCATTTTGGGGAGACTAAGTTTTTATGGGCTTGAGGAGAAAACAACAGTGCCCTGCCACTTTGTCTCAACTTTATTCTTTCTCATTTCCTATTCTCCCTATTTTCACTCCAATCAATTATGGCCTAAGATAATCTTTAGGAGAGAAGTGTCATAAGACCTTTCAACCTTCTATAATAAGGAACTTTGAAGCATGGAGAATCAAATTTGGGGTGGAAAAAATAGATTGAAAATATTGACTAATTGAGTTACTGCTTGAAGTGTTCTCAAAATCTTTATCTTCCTTCTTTGGGGGTGCTTATGTTTTGTTGAGAGTTAATTTGGAGGCTTTATGGTAAAGCTTGATTACCAGAGGAGGAAAGCGTTCTTTTATTAGGATTGATCTTTTTGTAGTTGTGCTACCCTTTTGGATGACCAACTTTGCATTGGAGCGATTAAACTCTATAAAAGGTAACATAATTAAGTGGGGTTGGTTTAGTTATGAGCCAAAAGAGGATACTTATGGTTTGCAATTGACAATAAGGGCATAAGTTGACACGTAGTGTGTGATGTGCAGTAGAGTGACAGACTGACAACAAAGTGGGTGACACTTAGTTATTGTAACTTTCATCACAAGTGGCTAATTGGTTAAATCAATGTCCCAAACATTGACATTAACAGTGTTCGTTAGTCAGTTAAATGAGTCGTTAAAATGTATTTATTTACTTTTTTGGAAATAAAATGATTGGATTATTATTATTTTCTTATGGGGGATTGAATTATGTTTAATATGATGATAATGTGATTTCCTATGCGTTTGTTTCAAGTATATATGCCTTGGCACAACTAGCAATCCATTTAACTTGGTGCGTATTTTTTACACTAACAGGGGCAAATATGCCTTTCATATTTATCACACCCCTCCCCGACGTCGTTTCTTCTAACCATTCAAAAGGAATCATTCTATTCTTTGAGGTTAAATCCAGAAAAACCAGGGACCATTACCGCAATACCCCCTTCCTCCCTAACGTCCCAAAAAAAAAAAGCAAAGGTTGGCCTTGCTTTGAAAAAAAACAAAAGGTTCACCTTATGATATTATCAACTAGCATGAGAGAATGTTGTTTATGCAAGAGCAAGTATCATCACAGTCACATTCAGCAAAAAAAAAAAAAAAAAAGTATCATCACAGTCACATAAGCTTTTAGAGAGAGAGAGAGAGAGAGAGGTCTCAACCTTATTTTATATGAAAAAATTATGTTATATTTTATTTTTTTAGGGCATTGCATTAGTTCGTACTTCGTACAATTTTTGTGTGTGTCTATTTTAGCATTTTGGGCCCGTTTAGTAGAGGAGTTTGAGTAATGTTGTTTGTATTTTTTTGAAATACGTGCGGGTGAAAAAATGTATGGAAGTGCGTGTAATATTGTTTAAAAATTGAAAACATGTGTTTAAGATACTCTACCAAACGGGCCCATTTTTCTATTTTACATACATTTCTAAATACCTTACATCATATTATCTATTTTACACAATATTTCATTAAAATATCAAATTTTCTTGATTTTTTTAATTTTTTTTTTTCACACATAACAACTCCCATCCACTTTCTTACTTTTTTTTTTGAGAGAGAGAGAGAGTTTCAACTTATGACGTCCGCTCCTAATGATAGCTCTTTATCATCAGACCAAGACACCAATCAGTTTTTGGTGTAGGTGGTGATTGAACCTCAAATTTCTTATACAACCATCAGAGACTTTACCAATTGAGCTAACTAGAATCCACATCGGCTCTCTTACTTTATCCTTAAGATACGTAATGAAAAAATAAATAACTAAATGCAAAATGAATAGCGTTAATGTAAATTTATACTGTTACTATAACAAATTTGTAAATTTATACAAATGCATACGAATTGATATTGGTCATTTTTAAATAAAATTGCGTAAATGCTACACATTTTTATATTATACACCGACTGGTGTGAATGCTCAAATATTGTGTATTATATTGTAGAGGCATGAAAGAAGAAATAACAAATGGCTCTTAACGTATGAAGTTGTATGATGATAACATCAATTAATGAAACGTAGGAAACAAACAATGAAAAATACAAAAATAAAGGATCTAAGGTGGGAATTATATTTAATTCAATTAATTAATGATGTCATGAAATATTACACTATATATGGCAAGAAAAATGGTTTTGTCGTGGCTAAATGACCTTTAAAGAAGGAAAATGATGGGGAGGTGGTGTCCGAGACCGTTGCTTGTGATCCTGCTGAGGATTTGATCTAGCAACTCACTTGAAAATTAAAATGCAACCACAATAAAATCAAAAATTAAAAATTAAATTTTTTTTTTTTGGAAATAAAATGATTGAATTATTATTATTATTATTATTTTATGGGGATTGAATTATGTTTAATATATATATTTTATGAGTTTCCACATTGAACGCCAAGGGTTTTTAATTAATTAATTATTTTTTTTGAAAAGCAAAAAACTTAACTAAACCAGAATCACAAACCTGAGGAAATGTTTGAAGAATCACTTATTCCTTGCATTTTTTCAAGTCGGTTTTCCAAGATATCATGGTTGAGATGACACACATATCCAAATGGCTATACAGCGTCTACCTCTTCCTAATCTCAATCGGGTCTTTCTAGGGATTTTAATCCCAAATGGGCTGGGTTTGTGATTTTAGTTTAGTTTTTCATTTTTAAATTAAAAATTAAAAACACATGGCAACCGAATTGCATAAAATATTATTTTAGCATCACCGTTGGCCATGTTAATTTTCCATTAACAATGATTATTTTTTTCCATAAAAAAATGATTATTTTGACACAATACTAAAATCTTAGTGACTAAACCGATACATTTAAAATGTTAAGGATAAAATGATATTAAAACCTTAAAAAAGCCATATTTGAAAATTCTAGCAACTCAAAAATTTACACATGCAAAGATTTTCCTAGATTTTCACACATAGAATGATGGAAAAAAAAAACCCAAACAAATTATTCAAACTATAAATTCAAATCAAACTAAAAAAAAAGAAATCAAACCAAGGAACTCCAAAAAAAAAAAAAAAAAATCAAACACATTAACCAAAATCCAGTACCACAAATAGACCATTATAAGTCCACCCCAATAGCACCAATCATCACCGAGTTCAAACCCGTTAAAGAATTCATACCCAAAAACCCAAGGAACCACCAAACCTCCACAACAAAGCCATTAATGTCACCACCCCAAGATCCTCACTTCACTACCACTAATAGAACACCACATCCAGAAGAGCCCTAACAAAACCCAGACCCATGACTCAGCCCTGTACCACATCAGTGTGTGACTTGTCAAGTACCAGTGCAACCACACTCCTATGTGTGTCAGGATTATATTGCTAATAATAAGATAGATTCAATAAAATTGAGATGCTTCCCTGCAAAATTATAAAAATTTGTTATGGAGAAGAATGCATTAAGTCATGACCAAGTCTTGTTTTGATTCTTGAAACATAGCTATATTTTAATTCAATTTCTTTTTGGTTTTATTATCAACCACAAATTAAAAATAAAAATATAAAAAGAACACTTTACTAACTGTGGAAAAACCCCAAGGGGTTGGCTTCGTGGTTCCTAAGGACTTATGATATCTATGAGATTCTAGGTTCGAAACCTCTTGTCAACATCTTGAGGTCACCCTCATGGGATTTCTCTCTATAATATGTGTGAATAGTATGGAGATAGTGTATGTCACAAAAGTTAAATGTAGTACTTAGCCATAAATGAGAGCTCATCCAACTCTAGTATTCTTTCATGGAATGAAGAGTAACATCAAGAAAAATGGTTAATGTGTCCCTAAAGAATTAGAAAAAAACTCATGTGGATGATTAAGGCTTTGTTTGGTTGGGGGGATAGAAAATAGGGAATGAGAGAAATTGGAGGCATAGGAGAGATTTTAATTTTTCCCTTATTGTATTTGGTTTAGGGGTGGAAAAGTGGAGAAATAGAAAACTATTTTGTTTGGTTGGGAAGAAAAATAGAAGGATAAAAAAAAAGTAATTCATATAAATTTACAATTATGTCCCTATTTAAAAAAAAAACACATTATATTTGTATTAAAAAAAAAAAAAAGAGCACAAGAAACTCAAAGAGCCCCAAATTGTTTTCTAAAAAGAAAAAAAAAAACCAAAACTAATGAAAAGAAAAGAAAATAAAAGAAAAACTAAAACATCATAAAATAGATGCAAAAATAATTATAAACGTTCTAAAAAGCGAACATTGGCCCGTGGGTATTTTGGTTCAAACAAGTGAGAGCTTTTGCTCCACATTTCCACTCATATTTTCTCTCAATTTTGGGGAGATTGAGTTTTGATGGGCTTGAGGAGAAAATAGCATTGCTCTACCATTTTATCTCCACTTTTTTCTTCTTCATTTTCACTCCTCCTTATTTTCACTCTAGCCAATTAGGGCTTAAGATAATCTTTAGGAGAGAAGTGTCATAAGTCCTTTCAACCTTCTATAATAAGGAACTTTGAAGCATGGATAATCAAATATGGGGTGGGAAAAATAGATGAAAAATATTGACTAATTGAGTTACTGCTTTAAGTGTTCTCGAAATCTTTCTCTTCCTTCTTTGAGGGTGCTTAAGTTTTGTCGAGAGTTATGGTATTTTGGAGGCTTTTATGGTAATGCTTGCTTACAGGAGGAGGAAAGAAATCTTTTATTGGGATTGATCTTTTTGTCGCTGAGCTACCCGCTTTGGACGCTTGGCTTTGCATTGGAGTGATTAAACTCTATAAAAGGTAACATAATTGAGTGGGGTTGCACGGTTGGTTTAGTTATGAGCCAAAAGAGGACACTTAAGGTCTGCAGTTGACAATAAGGGCACAAGTTGACACGTAGTGTGCGATGCGCAGCAGAGTGATGGACTGACAATAGAGTGGACGACACTTGACTATTGTACCTATTATCACACGTGGCTAACCAGTTAAATTAATGTCCCAAACATTGACATCAGCAATGTTTATTAGTTAGTTAATTGAGCCGTTAAAACGTATCTGAACATTCCACACCACTACTTCTAAAAATTCCTCAATCCATTATGAGTTTGATCCAGGCGGTACAAAAAAGAAAAAAGAAAAAAGAAAAAGCAAAATGTAAACCCTAAAAGGAAAGCAATACACATGAAATAAATTTAAGAAAAAGCATAGAATATAGGAATTTTATTTTATTTTTGACTTTTTATTTTTGAGAATATTTTTATTTTTGACTAGTTCCATATCTACAAACTCGAATCACAACAGAGATTGCGTGCGCCGGCTATTTGACTAGTGGATGTTGCCTATATATGTAATTTCATAAGTCAACAATTCGAGCATAAATATAACAGCTCCCTTTTAGTCCATGTTTATACAGACATACACAACTTATTTTCAACCTTTTTGTACAAATATACCGTAGAATCCTCAAATTAACGTTAGCATACTACTACATATGTTCATGTCTTTTTCCCAAACCCATCAACCAATTTTGACTCCCAACAACCCCCAAACACCCCAAAAAAAAAAAAGGTGAAAAAAAAGTGCATTAAAAAAAGCCCCAAAACAATGATAAGATAGTTCATAATCATCTCTACATATTTAAGTGACGAGAATGCCCTTGTTAGGACACGTGTCCTACAAGTAGATTGTAAAAGTGGTACAAGGCCAAAACGGTCCTCTTCAAAAATCGGCATCAGAAAACTTTGATAGTTTGATATATATGTATATATAAAATCTAACGCACACCGTGATTTAGCCCCCTCTTCTCTCTGTTTCTCTCTCACAAACAACCGTTTTGTATGGTTGACGACACCACTCACTCTCTCTCTCTCTCACACCAATTTTTCGTTTCTCTCTCTAAAAAAAAAAAAATAAAACACCAAAAAAAAAAAAAACGATTATAGCAAAAGAAAATTGTTACAATTATTAACCACAAGAATTTTCACATTTTTTTTTGGTTTTTCAATCTCTTCCACGCACAGGTATTTTTTTTTGCTTTTTTTTTTTTTTTTTCCCTCTCTCTGATTCTGTAATTGTTTTTGTTTTTTATGTTTATATTTGTGTGTGTTTTTGTTTATCTGCATTATGGTGAATTTTTCTGATATTAGGGTTTGTTTGGTTTTTGTGGTTTCTAGGGTTTTTTTCTGTGCGGCTAGAAATTCTAACGGCTCAAGGTACTGGTGTTCGTGGTTGAGTTTGAATTTGGAGAGGGTTTGTGGGTGATAAGTGATAACGAGGTTAGGGTTTTGATTCGGGCCTTGCATTGTGTTGGGTCTCGGTTATAATTTAGTTTTAGTGAGATACTAATATTTGATTGAATTTTTTAGTGGCGTAATGAGTTTGCGTTAGGTTTTTTTTTGGATAGATTTGGTTGAATTTTGAGATGGGTTCGTATGAAGATGTGAACTTGGATGTAATTGAGGAACCTTTATCAGTTATTGAGCAGAATTTGAGCTTCTCAGTTTCGGTGCAATCGGGTTTTGAGGAGCAGGCGTGTTTGGAGGCAGCTTGCAGAGTGTTTGAGTCTAATGTGGAGCTCGCAAGTGCTCCGGATGGGTTTCTGGGTTCGTCTGAGGTTGATGATACTTTTCGTGTGAGCTCTGTTGAGGTTACAGAGGAGGGTAGGAAGGTGTTGTGTGTTAATAAAGATGATTTAGTGGGTGAGGGAGAGAATGTGGGTGATTTGATGCTGGAGAAAGTTCCGGGAAATGAATGTGGGATCAGTGGGGACTGTTTGGATGAGATTCTGTGTCTGGGTGATGTTTGTAGGTTGGAAAATGGCGGATTGTGCTTGGAGAAAGAAGGGTCTCGAGGTGAGGGTGATTATGAAAAGCCATTGGAATCTTCACCTCTGACTGATTTACAGAGGAACTGTGTTCAAATGGATGAGATGGATGATAAGTGTGTCAGCAGTTCATCTGCAGAAAGGGTCACTGAGGTTAAAACTGATCAGAGTGGTGTTTTAGATGGGGCGGAGACTGATATT
Organism: Quercus ilex subsp. ballota; assembly: GCA_032727855.1. Lineage (NCBI taxonomy): Eukaryota > Viridiplantae > Streptophyta > Magnoliopsida > Fagales > Fagaceae > Quercus > Quercus ilex. The sequence continues at coordinate 31,750,271 of CM064916.1, read as the reverse complement.
CATAGCCTAATATCTTCTTCACAGGGTTGTGAAATGCCTTCGGATTTAATACTGAAGACTGGTTTGCGTAATAATCATACCCAGCAGAACGAGCAGGAGGACACTAAGAGTGTAGGTGGTCTTTCTTTGGAGGTTATGTATGGGAAAAGAGCTTCTTCAGCAGAGACAGAAACTATTTTTTGCAACCCGATTTTACCATCAGGTGACTTGGTGAGTAACGGTGATTGGAACAGTGATCAGAAGGATGAAAAGAATGTCAGTGATCTCTCTGCAGAAACGGTTACAGAGATTCTTGAAACAAATAACGATGTTGATACGTGCACCCAAGCATCAACTTCATGGGGTTGCCAAAGTGACTTGGAGAATTTGCATAAGGCTGAATCACGGAGTATCTGTGCAAAACAGAATGAGCAGAGTGGTGTTTTAGATGGGGTGGAGACTGATACTCATAACCTAATATCTTCTTCACAGGGTTGTGAAATGCTTTCGGATTTAGTACTGAAGACTGGTTTGCCTGATAATCATACCCAGCAGAACGAGCAGGAGGACACTAAGAGCGTAGGTGGTCTTTCTTTGGAGGTTATGGATGGGAAAAGAGATTCTTCAGCAGAGACAGAAACTGCCTTTTGCAAACCCGTTTTACCTTCAGGTGACTTGGTGAGTAATGGTGACTGGCACAGTGATCAGAAGGTTGAAAAGACTGTCAGCGATCTCTCTGAAGAAACATTTACAGAGATTCTTGAAACAAAAAACGATGTTGATACGTGCACCCAAGCATCAACTTCATGGGGTTGCCAAAGTGACTCAGAGAATTTGCACAAGGCTGAATCTCTGAGTATCTGTGCAAAACAGAATGAGCAGAAGGATGGTGAGGGTGTTGATGGTCCATGTGTAGAAAGGGTTTCAAATGTTGTGCAAGATATAGGTGATATTATTACTGTTGTAAGTGTTGAATTTGACACCCATATATTACCTTTAGAAGAAAATTCCTGCAAGTCTGAGGAACGTGATACCAAAATAGTTCATAACTGTAATTTTGAGAAATTGGTTTCTCCTCAATCGTGTCAACCCTTTGGTATTGTCAATCATAGTACTTCTAAGGATACCCCAGATCAGGATGCTGTTGGTTCTATTAATTCTAGTAGTGTGGTGGAAAGTTCTGGACATACTGATAATGAAGGAAAAGATAATGTCAGAGTTGGTTGTGTTTCTGAAACCAAATGTCCTGAAGTTGCGTCCTCTTCTTCTCGAAGGAATAGCCAGAGAAGTAAATCAAGACAGAAAACTCATAGAAAAAGGGCTGCGAAGAAATGCAAGAATGCAGCCAATGTACCACACCCACATGAAAGTATCGGAATTGTTTTGAAGGTTGGAAGAAGGAAAAGAAGCTGTCTGTCAAAACCAGCTCGTTCTTCTATGTGGGGATTGTTGGGGCATATTACGCAATTTCTTGAACAGGGCAACATGCTTGATGGGGTCAATCAATTTCATAATCAAGGATTGGGAAAAGCAAGGCGTGGCCAAGGAAGCGGAAAGCAGAAAAAGATTCGGGGAAGTGGAAACTCAGGAGGGTCAAGGGGAAATCGTTGTGCTTCAACTGGTCTTATTCGTTTGAAGGTTAAAGTGGGGAAAGTAGCTGGTGAAAGTTGTCTGAGCAATATGGTTCCAGAGGCTGTTAATACGTTAGCATCTGCCGATGCTACTACCAGTGATGATCAGACTGAGATGCATTCTGGAACTGGTTTAGAACTGTCAAAGTTAGCTAATGGTGTAGAAGCTAAATTGAGGGAAGATGAGACAGGATTGCACCTCCAGTGTTTCAGCAAGTTCCCAGAGAAGGCAAAAACATTGCCAGATGGTTTTATTATGGATGGACAACTTGCAACTTCGGGCTCTGAGAATACCAACATATTAGATAAGACAGCTGGAGATGCAGACAATTATCTTGAGGTTCCCTCACATGTAGTGGTTGAAGCATTGGGAGGGGAAATTGATAGTACGTGTACAGATCCTGGAACTTCACCTGATTCGGAAGTGATCAATTTAATTCCAGATATTCAAGTCGCTGCAAGACATCAAGCAGATTTGCATGATGCCGTTTTGACTGCCTCCAAAGATGTTGCTGCTCGAAGACGTCGTACCAGCAGTAAGAGGGGAAAGAAGGATAGGCTTCCTCGTTCACGTAATTCTGTTCTGGAAGATGGATCCCAGGGTCCAGTTAGTATGAATGAAGCTAAACCATCAAAGAAACAGGGGTGCAGACAAGATATAAGTAATGGGTCCAAAGTCTCTAAGTCAGCAAGCAAAAGAGGGAATGTACAAAGACAGAGGGAGAAGCAACGGAAGTCTGTTAATAATTGCAAAGTCAAGGATAAGGATGCTTGTAATCAGATTGTGTGCAAAGTGGAAACTCAGCCAGAAAGTGGTACTAGTATGCCTAAGGCGTGTGCACACACAACACACACACACACACACACACGCATATATTGTGTGGGGTAATTTTCATTCATAATTGTTGCTGTATCTCTTGTATGCTTCTCTTCATACACACACACACACGAGATCTAGCTCAAATGGCACTTTCTCCTTCCATAATAATGGGATGGAGAGTGAGTTCGTGGGTTCAAGACCCATTATGTGCTTTATAACTTACCAATAAAAAATATATACTCTCTCTCGATCTATCTATATTTTTCATATCTATTTCTGTAATTCTCTTGTCGCTATGTTTGTGTCTGTGTTCTCGGTTAGAGACTTCTTTAATTTTTCCCTTCTGGCTACTTGTTTTTAGCTTAGGGAATTCATAGTCTGCTTCTAATTTAACATGACTTGATGCTGTAGGAAGTCAGAAAGTTGATGGTATTGGAAAAGCCAACACTGGTGATGATACTGCAGTCACTAACAAATCTGACTTGGAAATGGTGCGAGGTGGTCTAGAGGAGCAGCTTTTGCCCCCAAGAAAGGCCTGGGTGCTGTGTGATGATTGTCATAAATGGCGGCGTATACCAGCTGTGCTTGCAGATTTTATTGAAAAAACAAATTGCACATGGTACTTCATCTTTTATATCTCACTATATCATTTTAAAGGTTATAGTACTATAGAAACCTTAAGATACTCAGTATTTATGTTTTTGGCTTTAAATTAAGGCCAAAATGCAATAAGACACCTTGATGTTTAGGTTAGTTGCAAGCACACATCAATTTTGTTTTTAGACCCCCGAGGTTTAATGTTGACCAAATTGATCCTCTGTCCCATTTCTGTCAATTTTAACTGACAGAAGACCACTTTATAAGAAAAAAAATCATTTTTTAATAAAATTTAATAAAAGCCTCACATGAATTGTCATTAAGATGATAAGCACACGACAATTGGTAGCATTGTTTGGATGGACAAGGTGAAATATTGACGATTTGCAATCTTAGGAGAAGGGGAATAATTGTTTTGAATCGATATTGCATGTGTATGATTTGTGGTGAATTGGTAGATCATTTTCTTCTACATTGTGAACTGGCTACTGATTTGTGGCCCTTAGGGTTAAATTAGGGGTTAATCCAGCATTTTTAATTTTATTAGCTGTAAATTCTGAGTATCGTGTAATGGAAGACAATCCTTGGAACTTCTAGCCGGAATTTGTACAAATTCCACCTCAATAGGCATCTTTTCCAATTTCCAAGAAATATGTCCATTATGTTTGATGTGGATCATATGGAGGGAATGGAATGGACATATGTTTGAGGGTATGGAGAGCGTGGGGGAGCAGCTTATGATTGCCTTTTTAGACATTTTGTTTGATTAGCCTTGTGCTTGGGGTTTCATGACTAGATTCTATTCCGTTGTTCTTAGTCTCTGTCCTTTGTATTCTTTGGCTACTTCCTGCTACTTTATGCATGCCCTCTCTGCATGAAGTAGTCTTCTTTTAATAAAATTATTCCTTTTTTCTTTTTAAAAAAGGCTCCACACTTTCTACAAGAACTCAATTGCATCCTCAAGGTGTAAGAAGCCTCTACTCATTAATAACATGGCTGCAAGATTGGTGTGTCCTCCTCCTCAACTACTCCTTCAATCTCCACTGGCTCCATGGCTGTATTCGTAATATAATCTTTGTTGTTTTAGTCATTGACTCTGGCCTTTATGCCACTCTCTGTTCCCAAAACAATGCAATATGGAATGTCACTTTGTTCTTTCCCTTCATATAGTCCACAACAGACGTAAAGGAACAAGATTCCAGACACCTGAAGAAGTAGACCCTCCAATTCGCCACCCATATAATAAATTAATTTATAAATTATAATTTTATATACTCCTTGGCAAGAAGCAGGAGGATTCCAGTGTAGTCAAAGGGGAGCCAGGTGCTCGCCTAGGTGCCTGGGCGAGGTGCCTTTAGAGACTAGGCAAGCGAGGCGACCGCCTTAAGCCATGAAAAAGGTGCTAAGGCGAGAGCCTTAAGTTATATTATTTATTTTTTTAAATAATTTTTTTTTAATAGAAGTTTGTTGTGAAGCCTATTTTAGATTATTAATTTCATAAGGCATGTTATAAAACCTATTGTTTGTTAAATTAATTTACAAATTTGTTTGGTAAAACTTATTGTTATATAGAAGCTTGTAGTAAAACGTATTGTTAGAATTAACTAATAGAGCCTAAACCATGCTAATCCTATTTTGAAATAATTTTATGGACCTAATTTCTTCATGCTTCACATTGAAAAACACTTCATTATAATAGTATAATACACCAGGTACATGATTTAAGTTCTATATGTATAATAAATATATTAAGAATTTGGTGTCTCGCTTTACTCGGGCTAGCGCCTTTTTGTCGCCTCACGCCTCGGGCGATACAAGGCCTTGGCGCCTTAAGGTCGCCTTTCGCCTTTGACTACCTTGAGGATTCCTAAATATTTATGTGAGTGTTTTAGAATATAATTACTGGGTGCTAGAATTCACAGTTCTTAATCAGGATTACTAGAAATTGTGTCAATGTCAGAAGAATGAAGAACCAATGAGAAACTGTGACTGACTTGGTTTTCACTTTCCACGCAATTAAAAGAATACCATAAAAGAATAATAAAAGAACAATTTATTTCAACCTGAGAATACCATACTTAATGTAAAAAGGGTCCGTTTAATGTATGCCCTAAGGGCATACATTAACAAATCCGTTTTTGGAAAAATTTTATCGGGAATTGAAAAAACTGTCAAAACTTTTTCAATTCCCGATAAATTTTTTTCCAAAAATGGTATACTCACGTTAGTAAAATCCATGTAAAAATAATAATTAAAGAACATAAAGGAAAAAAAAGAAAAAATTAACAATACCTATAATTTAATATTTTCTATGTACTTTACATCCAAACAATGAAATTTGTGAATGATTGGAATGTGAATCCCATAATTTGTAAATTTATGCGTAATTAACAATTTCTTCACCCAAACACATGTAGAGAGTTTCCCTCTTTGCCGTGTTGGAGTTCACCCTTTTGCAGAAGTTCCATATCTCATTGCTGTTTTGGTACTTTTGATTCTGTTGTCTGAAGATATTGTCATTCCACTGTAGTTTGGTACATGGAACCGTATGTGGTTTCAATACGTTGTGTGTTTTTAATTTCTATTTTTGGTACTTGGTATAATATATAGTATATTATTTCAACTTGTTTTCACTTTCTATTATGAAGGTATACATAGCTAATGTGTATGCTGTCATATTTTTTTTTACCCGAAACTTTCATTTAATGTCTTGCATTTGATTTTGCTTATGTTTTTCATTTTCAAAGGACCTGTAAGGACAACTTGGATAAAGCCTTTGCTGCTTGCTCAACACCCCAAGAGAAGTCAAATGCAGAGATTAATGTGGAGTTGGATATATCTGATGCCTCTGGTGAAGAAGATGCTTGTGGTGCCCGTTTAAATTTTAAGGGATTGGATTGTAGGCGTTCAACAGGTATGTGATCTTTGCTACAGATAGCAGACCTGTAAGGTCGTTTGCAAGCTTGAAGCTAGCCTGAGCTGGGGGCCTTAAGTCATCCTTTTCTTGTAAGGTCATTTGAATTCTGACACTTTTTGTTTGTTTGTTTGTTTTGAATGCGCTGCAGGTTACCAAGATTCAACTTTTAAATGTATTTCTACTAATGAGTTTCTGCATCGTAAGCGTAGAAGTCAGACTATCGATGAGGTATGTAATTGACAGATAATTTCAAATATTGAGCTATTCTTTATTTGGCTACCTGGTGTATTCTTTTCACTAGACTTTGAAGCTTTTTTAACTTATCTTTTCTGTGCCTGTACATAGCCTGTGTATTGGGATTGCACATTTTATTAATGAATTTATTTACTTATCTTTTTTTTTATAAAATTATCTGCTCTTGTGCTAATAATGAAAAGGATTGTGCTGCATGTTGAGTAACATAATCTATATTATCAACAAAGCAAACCCTCCTACTATTTTTCAATCTGGTTTTGTGCTGAAGACTCCCATGTTGCACCCATTTTAACTAGAGAAATGAAAAAGCACATTAAAAAAAATCATATTTGTAATTTAGCTATTGGATAAATTAGAATGAAATTAGCGTAACTTCTTTTTTAATTGATTCTACCCAATTTGCTTTTCCTCCTCATTCTCTCTCAAAATTTCCCCCCCTTCACTTTGTTTAAACACACTTCGAAACCATATGTTCTCTCTGTTCTCTCTTAGGGCGCCTTTGATACATGCATGGAGGGGCACATGCATGGAAAGGGACTGTGTATTATGTTGAGAAGCAAAAATACACGTGAAGGTGAATGATGGCCGTGTTGGATCTGTATCTTATAGGTGCTGGATTGGGCCTGAACATTTTATACTCTGCTTGGCCATGTTTAAAGTTCAAATTATAAAGAAGCATCATAGTTTTTGTATGCATGCTAGTGAGAGTTGTAGCTCATTTACATGTGTACAATAACTATGATGCTGACTAGCATGCCAAAACAAATTTCGCTTGTTTTTAATATAGAATAGCCAACAAACTCTAGTTCAACTGGCAACTCTTCCACTTACAAGTGTTAGATGGAGGGTGAGGTTGTGGGCTCAAGACACACTGGGTGTGAGTATATAACTTACCAATAATAAATAAAAAAAGAAAGAGGGGTGCACAGGAATTGGATGGATTAATTTAAAACCCATTCAATGGAAAGTGGTACTATACAGATCTTGAAATTTTTTTTTTTTTGGGTAAGTGACGCATCTAGAGTGGGTTTTGAACCCATAACCTCACCCTTGGCACAATATTGTAGTAGGAGGAAGTTCCATTTGGGCCATAGCTCAGTGGCAGACAGATCTTAATTACTGTACTGTACTTTACAATTGCTATTTTCACATGATCAATTAAATTTGTATGCAATATAAATGATATATCTTTTTGTCAGGTAACACATATTGTATCCAATGTGATTATTATCAATCTCTCTCTCTCTCTCGCTCTGTGAAGTAATTAATTTCCAATATTGGTTGGGTTTCATCTTCGATTACTGATGTGGCATTCAGTATCTGTTTTTTCTTCTTTTGTGTTGAATATTAGATTCCAGTTTCTCCTTAACATATGTATATATGTGTGTGTGTGTGTGTGAAGATTCCTTACTTTCATGATTTTTTTCTCTCATTGATGTTGATATTTAGCTTATTTTATGTTTCTTGAACATTGATGGGGTACTCTATCTTCCAGCAGAGTCTAGCACTTCTGCTTCTGGCTGTAGTGGTGTCTTAGCCTATGTTTTCTCGAGTACCATGGTATCTCATCCATTTTACAGTTTTGATGCATTCTTTTGTTTCCGGTATCTACTATTGATGTTTCAATGTGTCATTTGGGTAAAATAAATGACATTACTAGTTCTAATATTGGAGGTCAAGTCTTCTAGTCTCTAACTTCGACAGTACTGTAGTTATTCCTGAATGAAGGATTGGTAATTTCAGTGTGTGATTCCATAGGTGTGTATTATTTTCAGTGTTTATTAGTTGAGTTTTTTGGCTATCCTGACTACATCATTAACCTTTTTTTTCCTGTTTCTTTTTACTTTTTCTCTTTTTGTTTAGCACTTGGATGTTTGCTCTTGATATGATTAATAAACTAGCATTCGATTTTCCATTAGCTTTTGCTTTTTTATCAATTGTATTTGTTATATGCAAAAGGCTGTTGCAAGCTGAGGCTTTGTAGATCAGTTCATCCTTTCTAACATTGTGTATTTTACAAATTTCTCATCAGATAATGGTTTGCAGTTGCAAGCCACCTTCAAAAGGCCAGTTGGGTTGTGGAGAAGGATGCCTGAACCGGATGCTTAGCATTGAATGTGTCCAAGGCGCCTGCCCATGTGGAGACTTATGTTCTAATCAACAGGTATTTCAGCTTTTCATTGCTGCTATGTGTTTACCTGTTTCTTTTAGTGAATTTAATTATTTGTTTTAAGGGCATTGTTTTAGTCCAAATCTTCGCTTTCAGTTTCAGAAACAGAAGTATGCCAACCTGGAGTGGTTTCGATGTGGGAAGAAAGGTTACGGGCTAAAGTTGCTTGAGGATATACCCGAAGGGAAGTTTCTTATTGAATATGTTGGAGAGGTAACATAAGAACTCTTCTCTCTTTCTCTTTCTTCTTTTTCTTCTTCTTGTCTTTTATTGTTATGATGAGTCCATAGGTTTCTCTGCCTAGTGGTAAGTTCAGATGCTGTTGGTTAAATGAGGAAATGCAAAGCCTTGTTTCTTTCTGCTAATTTTTAAATTTAAAATCATGGCTGTGCTATATTTTTTCCAAAATTAACAAAAACCATTTCATATGTTGGCAGTGCAGCAAGGTTAGATTGCTTTCCATGTGAATTCCCTCTCTCTCTCTTCTCTCTCTCTCTCACATACACACACAGACCCACCCGCGACACACACTCGCACACACAAAGGAGACCAAGGATTTCATGGCAAGCCTCTTTACTTTTAACTGCATGGTTTCCCTGCACATACCAACCTGATAACCGACATGCAAAGAAGAATTCATGTAACCTAGCCTGATATAATTGGACAAGGCTTAGCTGAATTGGCTGGCAACATAAGTTTCATTGTCTTTTCCATCAATGAAGGGTGACACATAGCTGAACTTTCTTATTTTGCTAATTTAGTAAATCTCTCAGTGGTATATAAGAATAAAATCTTAACAGGAACTTTTCCTTGACCCAGTTATATCTACTTAAATGCTTTGATGTGTGTTTGTGTGTGTGGAGGTGTAGTATATCTGTAACACGACTTTCTCTGACAATAATTTCAATATATGGGTCCTCCAGGTGCTTAATATGCAAGCTTATGAGGCAAGACAAAAAGAGTACGCTTTGAAGGGCCATAGACATTTCTATTTCATGACATTGAATGGCAGTGAGGTAAGGTTTGGATATTTCCTTTTAATTCGCTTTTCCCCCAAACTTCAGTGGCTTCTTATTTAATAAAAAATTTATAGCAGCATCTTGTGGTTTTAAACGCTTTATTGTTTGGAAAAGCTTTTCTGGTTTTAGTTCTCAATGAGGGCAGTTTCATGACCTTAAGTTCTATAGACTTATATATTTTGGAAACTTCTGGATTTATGTGTATCTGTTGTTCTATGTGGTGTTCAATTGTTTTTCTGCTCCCCATTCCTGCCCCCCAAAATTAGACATTCAATTTCTCAGGGTAGCAATCTTGTTTGTCTTTTTCCAGTTTACTTTTCATCAACGAAAAGTTATAGCGACTTACAAAAACAAGAGATTATTTTCTTATGAGCAAAGCATGTACTTGTGATGTAGGAAAAGTATTGGGGATGGTATAAATGAATAGGCATGTTAACATTAACAAGTATTGAGAAATGCATTCTGTGTTATGATTTTTAGGCCATTGATTGTTGGACAATAGTTTCGGATTTCTCAGCTTGATCTTATAAGTTGTCTTGGTATTTTCTTCTTAGGATCTCAGGTTGTTACAATGTTTATTACAGTGGTTGTTCATGTGAGAAACTGATGCAGGACCGTTAAGAAATTCAGCACTACTAGGTTTCTTGATGAATTCTTGAATAAGGATTGATGTTTAAGAGTTTAGGTTAGAAAAGAATGAATGTTGACGGCTGTTTGGGGCTGAAACAGGGGATAAACAGGAAATAACATAAATAAAATGCTAGGCAATCACACCTAGGTCTTCCTAAGCATCGCACTTAGGGTTCTTTGGCATCACATCTCGGAGAAGTTTGCATCACACAAACAAAGCTTAAATAAGTTGTTGAATTTTATTAATCAATCACAATATTCTACCATAACATGACCACAAAAGAGTCTTTTTATAGAGGCTATAGTTATCCTTTTCCTAGTAGGACTTGGGACTCTAAATAACCTATTCTTAGAATGAATAGGAATACTAATAATAATTAAATAAAAGACTTAATAATACATAAACATAAAAAAAGACTCATGAGCCTTTGGTACGGCCAAAGACAGCCATTCCAGATTTCTTGAAATTACCAAATTGCCCTTATTCTAATATAACTTAAATAAAACTGATTCAGCAGCTTCTCAACCTAAAAGACTTAATACTAATAACTAAAATGACCTATCGAAGGTGCTAAGAAGGTCCGACATCAGAACTAGACCACTATTGTTGAATCTTTGAGCTCTTCCTTATCTTCATCAGAAACTCTGTTGGTGTCTAAGATGGTAGATGATGGTGGTGGATAATTGGATTTGTTAGGTGCTTCTTGGCCATTTTTTATTAGTGACAGGTTGGGTGTTGGGATTGATGAGGTCAGTTGGAATAGGGATGTTCATTGGACTGTGCTGTTGGTTTTTGTGGATGTTTTCTTTCAGCACTAACCTGATGTCCATTTGGTACAACTTATTTTTTAGCTTTTTGAAAAGGAAATAGTTTACATCCAATCTGGTTTGGGGGAAAATTCCGCCAACCCACTATCTGGTGATTGATAAAATCATCTATGTATTCTTTTGGTCACATGAATTATTTAATAAGTCATGTGATTTGTTTAAATAATATACGTGGATGATTTTATGAGTTGCCACATAATGCGTTGGAGGAGATTCCTCCAAACCGGTTTGGATGAAAACTTTTTCCGTTTGAAAAAGCACTTTGAAAAAAGTGAAGTTTAAAGAAATTGTAATTTGTAAAGTGCGGTTTTTCACCGAATTACCAAATTGGTAAGTCTCTGTATCTTTTACCCACCTAGTCAGTTTCCCAACATTGGGAACTGATCTGCCCCCATGGAGAAGGGGGGGGGGGGGTGGGGATGCCAAGTTGCACCAAGCTTGGTTTTTCAGATTGGTGTGGTTGGCTTTGTCGGTGTGCGGGGGGAGATAAAATCAACCGCAAGGAGGTGTCAAAAAGAAAAACACGTCTTAATCGAAAAATAACCACTGCAAAGTGCTCTCTACCTAATCACAGCAGATTGACCGAAGAAAGACCAAAAAAGGACATTCAAGTGGGGTGGTGATAATGTTTTTTAGAAAATGAGTCATCTTTCAAAAAGAATTTTCTACTATCTCATTTTCCTATGTTTGGTAGTAACCTTAAATGAGTTGAAAAACAATCTCCTAACTTCCCTTATTTAGTTTGTTATGAGATAGAGTTATTTTCCAAAATTTTTAATGGAAAGCAATCTCTAAAAATAAAGTCACTTTTTTTTGTTTGCCAAATATAGTTCTCCTTTTACTCATTTTTCCTGATGCTACCAAACACTGGAAAACACAGAAAACTATCTTTTCTTAAAGTTTTCCATCGAAACAAATAGAGAGTAAAACTGCACAAAAAAAAACCAAATAAACGAAAAATTAAGCCAATTTAGGGCATTGAGCTAAATGGGAACTTGTTTAAAAGCATTCTCCTTTGATCTTTGTATGATTGGCTTCATGTTATAGGCTGTATTGTCAAATTTAATTGTTCTTCCTTTGGTCCTCATTCCCCTTCAAATATAATTTTTAGTTCTATTGTCTCACTCTATCTTGATTATCGGTCATTCACATCTTCCATTGTTTCAGGTAATAGATGCATGTGCAAAAGGAAATTTGGGCCGTTTCATTAACCATAGTTGTGATCCTAATTGCCGTACTGAAAAGGTGAATTTATTGTATTCTGATGTAGTCTTAAAGAAAACTTCTGCTATTAATACCTGTCAGATGTTACTGCATTAAATTTTCATATACATTAAATTAAGAGACCTGAATTTAGTAATTGATGAGATTTGCATATATGTGAAGTGTAATATTCTTTTTGTTTACTCCATTACCATGTTTGTATATGTAAGAGTAGACTTTCCAATTGATTTAGTGCTTATTTTGTTTCCTTTTATATGTTTTTTTTTTTTAATCAGTGTTTCCTTTTATATGTAAGAATATTGATCTGTAGCTGTATGCTGCTTATCTGTATAAGTGATCATTTGTAATACTGTTTTGCTTTGAATATATTTCTTATTCTTCCAAAAAAAAAAAGGCTTTCCCATTGTTTTGGAATTTACCTCTTAACCTCATTTCATATGTACAGTTGCTTGAGCTATAATCCCCAGAGAACTCACTATTCATGATTATTATCTTTTCTTGCTTCTCTTATGAATTACTTATATCTTATATTTTTTGAGCAGTGGATTGTCAATGGGGAAATTTGTATTGGACTATTTGCATTAAGGAATATTAAGAAGGTACACTTGCTCCTTGCATTAATTATCTTCAGGCTTGTTTTTTGGTTGGAGTCCACATCAACGTAATTTATTTATATGGTGCAGGTTCTTTATTTCCATAACTCAATTCATAAACATTTTACTCTTGATCCTCAGGAATTCTTTTTTTAAATTATTACTTTGATAGTATATGCGTGGGTGTGTGAGTTGGGGGGGGGGGGGTAGGTTGGTGGGTATATAGTATACACTCCCACGTGTGGTGTATTTTGTTTGTGTGCTTGCGTGCACGTCATGGGGGCATGTGAGTGTGCATAAGTATCTTAGTGGAAGAAGACTAACGCATTGCACTTCTATTATTGGTTAAAACAAGGGGCAAAGACTAATCAATAGGCATGATGAATGATTTCAGGATTATATGTGAAGAAATTTCATTATTTATCCAAAAAAAAAAGAAAGAAGAAATTTCATAGGACAGCATGTTATTTTCCCTAATGCAGTATATCAAGGTCTCTTTATCATCATTTTTCAGAGGCTATCAATTGTCAAGATTTTCCCTAAAGCCATAGTCCACACAGAGAATGAAACCTTTTGAGGGCCATGACTATCCAAATGCTCTTCTGAGGGAAGTGAATACCTTTAGAACCTATTATAGAATGATCAAATCTTAAGCATGCCTTTTGAATATGGCATCCATATAACTCGGTCTTTACCCTTGGATATAGGCAATTTAGCATAGAGTAGCTAAACAAAAGGAGCTACGGATTCCAGTTCCCAATCATGGAAGGACCTGGTGAGGCAACGATTTTGGTGTTGGACCTCACCCTCATGGGTCTTGGCTAAATACAAGACCTTTGAGGCCTCCTTGTCCTTTGCCCAGGCCGTTAGGTGAACAGGTCGGGGAACAAATTTTGAAGAGAATGGTCACCATATCAACTGTTTGTCCAAAATCTTACTTGAGAGCCATCTTGTACCTCGAAGTATAAGAACTTGGAAAAAGGCTCCCAACCCCCACTGATGCTCTTTTATAAACTAACCCTAGGAGGACCCCAAGGTTGCTCTCTGATCCACCCTCCCCAGCGTTCCCCATATTTAGTATAGATAGTAGCTAAAGTAGAAGGATGCTAGACCCCCACATCAAAACTAAACCACAATTACCGCGAACATAATAAACTACCAAGTACACTTATTCTTGGACTGAAATAGCTTCTTGCATGGTCTAGATGTGATTTTCTTAGGCTTAGGCTCTCATCTATGATGGGGCATCATGAGTAGGTCTAAGAAAAACGAGCGGCAGTTATCTTGAAGCAGTAGCAATGAATTATCCAACAAAGAAAGGAATTCCTCATCATATCAAATGAGATAATCAAATTCAGTGTCTAACGGAATCGGTGTTGGTAAAACTTAAAAAGTGCACTTAAGCGCCAAGGCTCTTCTGCTTTGGTCAATAAACAGAAGAAAGCAATGTAATAGGATTTCTTTCAAGAGAATAATTGACAATACCCTGTAGAACAAAGAGATAGAGTTGAGAGCGTTTATGGGTTTGTAATCTGGAGATCTTAATGCTTAAGTGCATAATTTCACCTCTGGAGACATTGTTGCTTCCTAATCATTTTTTCTCTTTGTTGTTTGCATTCATTACTATTATCCTATATTAATCTTCAATTTTTTTCTTCTTTTTGGTCAGGGTGAAGAGTTGACATTTGATTACAACTATGTCAGGGTGTTTGGGGCTGCTGCCAAGAAATGTTATTGTGGTGCATCTCAATGTCGGGGTTATATAGGTGGCGATTTGCTTAATACTGAAGTAATTGTTCAAGGTGATTCAGATGAAGAATTTCCTGAACCTGTTATGGTTCCTGAAGGTGGTAAAGGTAGAAATGGTTTGGACTATATGATGCCTAGGGCAATTCCCTCTGATAGTGCTGAAATTAAAGCTGCGAAGGGTATGTTAAAAGATAGAAATGGATTAGATGAAGCCACAGCTGCTGTTAAGCAATTAAAGAGTACCATAGAGAAAGAGGAGCCTATGAACCAATCTGCTAATTCCCAACTACTCAGCTCACTGGAATTGGAGGACTCCAAGGGAAATTCACCATCTTTTGTTCAACCAGTAGAACTGTCCCATCAAACAGAAGATGTAACATGCAAACATATGGCTGCTGTTCTGCCAGAGACTTCCATAGAAGAGGAGACTGTGAACAAAACCTCATTCAATGGTGATAGATTAGAGATAATTTCTCCAACTATGCTTAGCAAATCGTTAGGTCATGGTGTTGATGCTAATAGGAAGTCCAAATTTGAGACTGTTGAAGACAAGAGGGTTTCTGTAAAATCACATTCTCTGATGAAAGGTTCTCGTTCATCTAGTTCTGTCAAAAAGGAAAAAGTGAGAAGTAGTCCCCTGAATACTAACCAAGTTCAGGTGACGGCAAACAAATCTCAGGTGCTGTCTATTAAATCAAAAAAATTACTGGAAGGTTCTTCAAATGGCCGTTCTGAAGCAGGTTCGGAGTGTTCATTTTTGCTTTTCTTGACAACTAGAGTAGTTCATAAGGGATGCTGTATTAATGATTTATGCACTTCTATTCTTGCAGTTGAAGAGAAACTTAATGATTTACTGGATACCGATGGGGGGATTAGCAAGCGAAAGGTAATGTTACCAACTAAATTAGCAGAAGAATTCTATGTGGTTTCTGGTATTTGCTTATCTAAACTGTTTCATTTTATAGATTACTTTTCTTTTTGATAAGTAAATAATTCATTAGATCGCGGAGGCGCAACCCAGGTACTTTTTTTTTTTTTGATAAGTAGAGGCGCAACCCAGGTACACAGGAAGTATGCAAGTGATGCATTAACAACTACTAATGAAAATTACAAAGTTCAAGCATCTTAGCTGAGTTATAAATGGAAGCAGTGCTGAAGCTAAGGCTGTGTTTGTTTTGTGTAAAACGTTTTCCGGAAAATATGTATTTTCCGAAAATGCTATTTTCCGGAAAAGGAAAATATTTTTAAGTGTTTGGTTGAATTATGAAAATTGTTGTGGAAAATATTTTTATGTGTTTGGTTCTATTAGGAAAATGCTATTTTCCGGTAGCAAATTCCGGCAACAACACAACAACAACAACAACAACAGCAGCAGCAGCAGCAGCAAATTCTGGTAGCAACAACAACAACACCAATCGGTTCATCAAAAAAAAAACAACAACAACAATCAAATTAAAAAAAAAAAAAACAACAACAATCAAATTAAAAAAAAAAAAAACTGGGAGATCGAGGGGCGATCGAGGTGCGATGGCGTGGCGCGATGGCGATGGTGCGATGGCGCGATCGAGGTGCGATGGCGATGGCGCGATCGAGGTGCGATGGTGATGGCGCGATCGAGGTGCGATGGCGATGGTGCGATGGCGCAATCGATGCGGTGCGATGGCGAGGTGCGAGCCCGGCGATGGCGCCGACGAAGTCGAAGGCTCGTGAACGCCGGCGAAGGCTCCGTGATTGCGATTTTGGCGCGATCGAGAGGGCGGCGCGATCTTGGCGCGATCTCGGACGAAGGAGGCGACGAGATCGGAGACGAAGTAGGCGACGAGATCAAGGACGAAGGAGGCGACGGCGACGAGGATGGCGATCTGACCGGCGAGGACGTGCTTCAGGTGGAGTGTGCTTGGGCTCTCTCTCACTCTCACTCGTTCTCTCAGAGGCGCTCTTTCTCTTTTCTGTGTTCCTGTGCGAGACCCGGAAATGGTTTGAAGGTAAAATACAAGCGTAAAACCATTTCCGGGTCAAGGCTGAAAATTTGGTCAAACTTTATGCATATTTTCCGGAAAATGGATTTTCCTTGCCTTCCAAACGCATAGAGCAAGCGGTAAATGATTTCCTGAAATCATTTACCGCCAATCCAAACGCAGCCTAATATTCACTTATAAAGGATATAAGGAATGTGGACTTAAGTTCTAAAGCTGATCTTTCATTCCTTCAAAACTCTGACCACATAAGGTAATGAGGAATCACATTCCAAATGCCTATACTATGATATCAACCAAAGCCTTGCCAAGTAGCTGGGAAGTCAGTCACACCATGAGGCATAATCCATTGAATTCCAAATAGGCTGAAAACCAAGTACCACACTTCTCTAGCAAAATCACAATGAATGGCAAGTGACCAGTAGTTTCTCTGCTCTTATTACAGAAACAACACCAATCAATCACACTAACTTGTCACATCTTGAGATTATCTTTGGTGAGAATTCTTTCCATAGCTGCTATCTGAAGAAAAAAAATACCACTCTAGATGGAACCTTGGGTTTCCAAATACTCTTCCAAGGGAAAGATGAGCCTCTTTGGAATTTAGAAACTTTATAAAGATTTGACTTCAACCACTCTACATTTTGATCAATTCCAACACAATTTATCCTTTCCATTTTCTCATATATTAGAGGAATATACTATATATGTGAAGGAAGGTACATGCTCCAATTCCCAATCTTGTGCCACTCTGGCAAAGTGAACGTCAAAATGAATATTACCATCCCCCACGTTGTAGCTAATAAACGAAGAGAAAGTACCCCATTCTCTCCCATTGATTTCCATACGTAAACACTGTACCCTATCCTCTCTTCAAAGAACAAGCTTGGGCTTTGTGTTCTTTGATGAAGGAATTTGGTTCTTGAGGGTTTAGGTGCTGTAATTTGACGTTTCAGGGCTTAGGAATTTGGCTAGGGCTTGGGATGATGGTGGGTTAAGGGTTTGATATAAGTTCTTGTTGAGAGAGTAGCTAAGATTTCTAGGGAATGAGATTATGGTTTGGTTTGCATGGAAATGATGGATGGATTGAATAGGTTGCGACTTCTTCGAGAGAGTCACCTTCTCCATGATGAGATTGCTTATAGGGAGTTTCTACCTCCTTGAGAAAGAAAAGAATAGAGAGAAACTTGCACTAGGCAACAACTTTAATATTTTTCAACATGGTACAAAGAAGCATTATATGCTAGAAAGCACCAACGCGGCTCCGAGGTCGCTGCACCGGAGTCCGACGCGGCGTCCGGCGTCCGACTCGCCGACTCTCCCTTTTTTTTTTTTGATTCGCACCGACTCGAGCCAAAACGGGCCAATTCCGGCGGAAACGGGAACTGATACGGCCGATTTTGGCCGAAATGGCCACCGAAACAGGCCGAAATGGGCAGCGGCTGCCATTCTTCTGCTTCATGTGGCCTTGTGAGAGGGAAAAAAAAAAAAAAGAGAAGGAAGAAGAAGATGAGAAGACACCCAAAAAAAAAAAGGATGGAAGAAGACTAACTGTACGTAACAAAAGAATATAATTTAAGGAGGTGGAAAAGTCAATTATTTAATGTGCGTGGGCTTGGGAATTGAAAAATAAGTAAAGGAACCTTCTTGAAATGTGGTTTTTTCTTTACAATTACCAAAAATATTGATTTTATTAAAAACAAATCATAAATAATTATTTTTTAATAATAAATTCTACCATTTATTTGAATTTTTTAAAATAAAAATATTAAATTCACTATATAAAATATATTTTTAATAATTTTTTAATCGCCGAGTCTCGCCGCACCCGCATCTACACCTACCTTTTTCAAAAATTGCCGAGTCCCGCACCTGCACCTGCACCCGAGTCCCGAAACGCACCCGTGCTTCATAGATTATATGTATCTATTTATACAATTCATGCTTTTATCCTATTGGCCACACATGGCTCAAAATCATTGGCTAAAGAATTCAGTTTGTGATCATAAGGATTTACACATGTTTAATGTGATACATGTGCTAAAGCCCTAATTAACTCAAGCTATTCTATCTAGAATAACTAATTTATAACTAACTCTAGCTAAGCAAGTGCACTTTTGAAATAACATCCATCTGAGCTTTGGATTGTCATCTTAGGGTTGAACTGCGCATGGGAGTAAAATGATGTAGCCATGTGAAAACGGATATTATTGGAGCAAGGATTGTCATTCTAGGGCCTTTGTGTCGTCCAGCACTCTGGGCTCTGACCTAAGCGGCACTTAGGTCCGGAAATGGTCCTAACATTCTCCTTATGAATTTCTTCAAAAACACCATACAGCCTGTTGGCAGGACTTGAAGCCCATCCCCTCATGCTACCATGCTTCTTATCCACCACCCTTTGCCAAAGATCTTTTTACTCAATGGCAAAATGCTAAAGTCATTCCCTTAAATTTCTTGACCAAATACAATCAAATTTCTAATGCCCAAGCCTTCACATTGGAATGAGTCATAGATTGCAAATGGGTCCCAGATTTTATTCCATTTGATCAAACTATGAATTTTTTAATTTATTAAAAAAAAAGGAATGGAATGAATAGAGAGCATAAAAGAACGGAATGGGAAATGGATTGTGGTGTATTTTATCTAGTGTTTTGGGAGTGTATATGAGAAGCAATGGAAAGAAAAGGAATATATAGTTTTACCATTATATCCTCTACCTTTTGTTTGTTTTTCCTAAGTAGGGATTAAATCGGTACTTCACCTCCATTTTAAAGAAATGAGTGTTCTTCCCACTTTTGGGAGGAATGCCTAGGAGGGAATGTAATGGAATGGAATGCACATTCTCTCTAGCTCTTCAATTCCTTCCAATTAAACTCCAAAACACGGGTTTTTTTTTTTTGGGTATTGATGGAATATTCTTTAAGAAGATGTGAAATCACAAACGATTAATGTGTCATCATCAAAAAGAAGATGTGAAATAGTCAATGAGTTCATCTAAATTGTAGGAAAAACCCACCCCTTCAATTGTCTTTTCTATCACTATAACAATATACGTAGGGATAAAGGGTCTCTTTGTTGTAACCCTTGCAAGCTATCAAAAACGCATTATGCTGCCATAAAGAACAATGGAAAACGGAATTGTGTTTATACAGAAATAGGCCCACCTTCTCCATTTCTAAATAAAACCACATCTACTTAACACACAAATAGGGAAATCCCATTAACACCGCTTTCTCCACATCTAACTTACCTAACACCCTCAGAAAAATTAACTAGAATTAGCCTTACTTTAACAAAGGCATTTTGAGACTAATAAATGTTTTGAAGCACTATCCTCAACCTATTGGCTAATACTTGCATCAGAATCTTATGGATCTCACCGACTAGGCTGTAGGTTTGAAATCCTTTACCTTTAACGCCCTAGGTCTTTTTGGGATGAGTGTGTTGAAAGTAGTATTCAAACTTTTTGGGATGAGTGCATTAAAAGTAGTATTCAAGCTTTTTACAAATTTATGTTGCTCATTTTTTTTTTTTTTTTATAGGTAAGAAAAATTTGTATTAAAAAGAAGCTACTCCATCAAAGAGATGAAGTAAATGAAGGAAATATTTACAAGCAAAAAAGGAAAACAAAACAACTTATGTACAACAAAAATGTGAATCTAAAAATAGCAGGATGGATTTTGAAGAAGTAAAACCCCACGCACGAGACCAATCAAACAAAGTGGTTGCAAACAACTCTAAGAGCTAATCCCCAGAAAGCACTGAATCTTCAAATATGTGATTATTTCTTTCCCTCCAAATAATCCACACCACACAATGTGGTACCAAATTCCAGATATGAAGAATGCTTTCCCAACCAATTCCTCCAACCGGCTAGCAAGTCAATAACCCTTTTAGGTAGAACTCAAGAAATGCCAAAAGATCTAAGGGCAAAGCTCCATAACCGAAAAACCTCACTACAGTGTAGAAGCAAATGATCCACACTCTCCCCATTACATTTACACAGCAACACCAATCCATAATAGTGTAGCCCCTTTTCCTCAAATGGTTCGTTGTGAGAACCCTCCCCCATGCAGCTGACCAAACAAAAAACGACACATGACGTGGAGCCTTCACACCCCAATTACTCTTCCAAGGAAAAGTAATAGAGTTTGATCCCCTCAATGCACCATAAAAGGATTTTACATCAAAAACCCCTTTCGACCCCAAACACCACCTTATCTTATCTCCACCTTCAATAGGAGGACCTAGCGACTCCAATGTATGAGTAAAGGCCCCCACCAATTCCATCTCCCATTCATTAAGACCACATCGGATTCCATCCTTCCTCCAAAGTGTGACTCACCATCATATTTGCCATAGATGCCTCCCTAAAAGTTGCAAGTTCAAATAGCTCCAGGAAAGTTCCCTTCAACGATTGATCTCCACACCAATGATCATGTCAAAATCAAATTCTACTCCCCAAACCAATCTCAAAGGAAAGAAACTTACTAAAAATCTCCCAACCTTTCTGAATGCCCCGCCATAGACCACACCCATGTGAACCCCTACATAGACCACACCCATGTGAACCCCTACGCGACTTTGAAGACCACCCCCCCCTCCCCCCACAAAAAAAAAAATTCCTCCCCAAATTTCAATGCGATCACACGCCTCCATAATTTTGTCTCCTCAACCCCATAATGCCACAACCACTTACCCAAAAGAGCTTTATTAAAGGTAGTAATTTTCCTAATCCCTAACCCACCATCAACAAAAGGACGACACACCTTATCCCATGCTACCAAATGAAGTTTATGCTCATCTGCCAAACCACCCTCGAGAAAATCCCTCTGTACCTTCTCAATCCTATTAGCCACCCTAGTAGGAATAGTGAACAGAGATAAGAAATAAGTGGGAATATTTGAAAGCGTACTCTTTTAAGCAAAGTCAAGCAACCCCCCTTAGAAAGATATGTTTTTTTCCGCCTAGCCAAGTGTTTTTCCAACTTCTCCAAAATCAGATTCTATATAGAGGACGACTTGTAGGAGGCTCCCAAGGGCATACCGAGATATGTCATAGGCAGAACCCCAATCTTGTAGCCCAAAACTTCTGCTAACTCGTGTAAATTATTCACCTCACCAATCGGTACCATCTCACTTTTACTAACATTAATCTTTAGCCCTGTAACTGTTGTGAAACAAGGTAGTAACATCCTAATATGAAGAAAAACTATTCAACACTAGGGTCACAGAACAAAATGGTATCATCTGCAAATAACAAGTGAGATACGCATAACTCATCACCTCCCACACCACGCACCTTAAAACCCCTAATAATACCAGCCTCCTCCATACGTCTAAGCATCCTAGAAAATACTCCCATCACCAGAAGGAATAGCATAGGACTTAAAGGATCCCCTTGCCTTAAACCTCTCAAATTAACAAAGAAACTAGCTGGAGAGCCATTAACTAAAACTGAAAACTGGACAGTAGAGATACAAGTATGGATCCATTGTTGCCATATAACTCCAAAACCCATCCTTTCCAACAAGTAAAGCAAGGCCTCCCAATTTACATGATCGTAGGCTTTTTCTATATCCAATTTACAGATTACCCCAGGTATCTTACTACGAATATGACTATCAACACACTCATTTGCAACCAAAACTGAATCCAAAATCTGACGACCCCCCACAAATGTATTTTGAGATTCAGAAATGAGGCCATCTAGCACCCCTCTCAATCGGTATGCCAAGACCTTAGCCAAGATTTTATAGACACTACTTGGTAGACTTATTGGTCTAAAATCTCTAATGTTGGAGGTTTTATGTTTCTTAGGAATAAGAGCAATAAACAAAGCATTCAAGGACTTCTCAAATTTACCATAATCATAAAATTCATCAAAGAATGCTAAAATATCACTCTCCACAACCCTCCAACAATGATGGAAAAAGGCCATCGTAAATCCATTAGGTCTTGGGGCTTTGTCCCCCCTCCATATCACGCACAACCTGTAAAATTTCTTCCTTCTCGAATCTCCGTTCAAGCAGACCATTCTCCACTTCCCCAATAGTATCAAAATTCAAATCATCCACCACTGGTCACCATGTTTCTGTCTCCTTATATAACTTTTGATAAAAGCCCACTACTTGAGCAACCACCTCAGCCTTATCTTCATATACCACACCATCCACCTCTAAATCATCCAAATAATTATTTCTCCTATGGGAATTAGCCATCCGATGAAAAAACTGAGTTATTATCTCCCTCCTTGAGCCATAAAACTCTAAGACTTCTGTCTCAACGATATTTCCTCCAATGAAGCCAACCGCTTCACCTCTAAAATCACTCTATTCCTCTCATGAAAGTCATGAAACACTTGTTTGATGTCATCTTTGATTATGCTTTAATAAGACTAAAAACATGACCTTGCGTAGTCATCTGGGCTTGGAACTTTATCTCCATACATGTTTCTCACCTTGTTGAACACCTCGTCTTGTTCTTTAAAAGGTCTTTCCATCCAATTGGCTTCATCTTCATTTATGGTTGAAAACTGAAATCCATCCAGTATAGTTTGTTGAACGCCATCTTTAGCATAAAGCTGTTTGTAAACTGTACAATTGTCTTTTATGACTTCTTGATCAGCTGTCACTTCCCCATCTATAGACATGTTGCCTATGGTATTGTTTCTTCAAAGTGTTTTGGCTAGACGATGAAAGAACTAAGTGTTTGTTTGGGAATAGCTTATCTAGCTTTTTGCTGAGAACTTTTTTGTTGAAAGTGTGCTAAAGTATAATTGTACCCTGAAAAAATTTGAAAAAGTGAGAAGAGGCTGGAAAAATTGAGATTTTAAAAAGTTGTACATAAAAGATAAAAGCTATAGCTTAAAGCTGATGCCAAACTCACCCTAAGTATCCAAAAGGCTCTTGATTTTTGTCTCCAACTAATCTCCTTCAAAAGAGTGAGCCTCTTACTTTTTCAACTGACAAAAGTCTACTTTACTCCATTGCATCCAGCTTGTGAATCTCTTTTGATAACTGATTTTTGATCTAGCCCACCTTACCCAGCTTCTTGTTCCATTTCTTCAAGTCCATTTTCAAAGCTTTTAGCTCTTTAGTTTCTTAGCCAATACATGCTCAGGGAGCCTTGGAAATATTATGATTGGGCTTCTTAACCTTCTCCAGGAAATTTTAGCTCTTAACCGCAAGTTTTTGAATCTTAATGGGCTTCTTCCACTTTAAAGGTCTCCAAGAACCAACAAAATGGGGAAATGATTTGAATGCAAAAGAGGAAGCCTCTGCTGGACCGTATATGGAAATAATCCCTTAAAACTGGCAATGATAAGAATGTCAATAGAATTATTTTCTATTCACTTCAATATAAATTTTCAAACTTGTATATTAAGAGAATTTCAATTCTAGAGAATGATTGGTTCGCCTAATTATTACTTCCAAGTAAAACTACCCCCTCCATATGAATATTTAGTAATTAATGACATGGAAGTCCCGACCTACGCACCAAGGCACCTCCCACCAGCACCTGACAATTAATCCCACAACTTCTTCCTGTCACTATCACAATTTGGCACATAGTGTGTGTTTGGATACCATTTATTTTGCTGAAAACTGAAAACTTATTGCTGAAAACAATAAAAAAATAATTTCCTCGTTACTGTTCACTGTTGAAT
Organism: Quercus ilex subsp. ballota; assembly: GCA_032727855.1. Taxonomy (NCBI): domain Eukaryota; kingdom Viridiplantae; phylum Streptophyta; class Magnoliopsida; order Fagales; family Fagaceae; genus Quercus; species Quercus ilex. Next base: position 31,726,215 of record CM064916.1, on the reverse strand, counting down.
TACTGTACATTTACCTTAATGCACTGCTCATGTCCCATGAACAGTGCAGTAGGCTCTGGTCAAAAAAGAAAAAGAAAAAAAAGAAGCAAAAACGCCAGACGTGAGGAGCAAAATGCTATCCAAATGGGGCTATAAACTCCAAAAATGGCCTGTTCAAACTGGTTGGGGTGACATTTTTGAATTTGTATGACATGCAAGGTTCCACTTCTTCAATTTTCCATAATCTGCTTTCCTCCAGACGCCCCTGCTGAGCCTAGCCAATATACATGTTTATAGCACCACATGCTCCTTAACAAAGCTCTTGTAATGAGTTCCTATATAATTTCCTTCAAACAAATGATGTCTGCCTTCCATAGCTTGAATAAGTCTCGAGTCTCAACTTATTTCCCTTATCGTCTAAGCCCCTCATGTTTCAAGATAAAATTTTCTGATTCATGTAATCAAGTACAATGCCTTATCACCTCTGTTGCTACTCCTTTTTGAACCTACTGGCCATTGACTGAGCGTTACAGATTTCTTCAACTATCTATGACCCTTAAGACACTGGATTGGGACTCCTTTTGAAGGAAATTACCCTCAATAGCCAGTAATTAGCAAGTAACATCATCTTTGAAACCCTCATAGGATGCACACAGGAATTTTCCTAAACCCTTGAGCTTCTTCATGACTCAATTTTGATGGTCTGTGCTGAGAATATTTAAAATTCTGGGCTCCCATCTCTAATGGCATCACCCACTCTTGATCTGAATGACTTCTTGTTACTACCAGTTCCACGAACATAGGACTAGAAGCTTCTTCCTCCGAAGATAGCAACTTGTCTACATCTCCCAATGAATTAGTTTTTTTTGTTATCCTCACAAAAGTATCATTATCTCCTCACTAAGTATTGTACCAGTTGAAATAATCTGGACTGTGGCTATAAATTTGATCATGAAGATGCTTTAAATTCTTGCTCCCCCAATTGCATTAGCCGACTATTGATCTTGTGGGTGTGAAGATATTGAAGTTTATCAGCCCTCCGTGATTGTTCAAAATGAACGCCAGCCATTGAAGTCACCAACTTCCTTACATCTCTTAATCCAATAGCAACTTGTGTTGGATTGCCCTAAGCTTTAATTAAGTCGCCTGAAGGTAGTAACTGTTGCCGATTAGAGACATGGAGTGGTTCTCAGACTTTCCTTGAACGACAAGACTTAAATCCTCAATCTATCCCTTTGAAGCCCTCTAATCCAAAATGCTTCTTTCCCCCCGTCTTTGGAGTTTCACATTCTGCCTCAGTCCATTTACTACTTATATTTGGAGAATTGGTTTCAGATGGATAATATTCTAATAGTGCCAGTGGGTAGGGACAACTCACTAGGACACCTCATCATTGAAATATTCTAGACTTTTCTAGAAGGTACCACCCATACAGCACAATAGTACAACCCAGTACAATATTACCCAGTACAATATTCTCCGACTCTAATGCCCCTTTGATGTCTTTTGTAGACTTTATTGATTTCCTAGTGACATGTATTCTTTGATCTGTTTGCATCTATTTATGTGGCATTCTCTTTTCCTTTTTCAATGAAATTTTATACTAAAATATATTTTGCAACTTGTACCCCTTATCTGCATGTCTAGCTTTTGTTACTCCATTTTTTAAGCCACATTCTTTTCTCACAGGATGCCCCGAAAGGCTACTTGAAGCTTCTGCTTCTCACTGCAGCATCAGGTGATAGTGGCAATGGTGAAGCAATTCAGAGGTATCTCATAGATAGTTCTTTTCATTTAGTTGTCTTATGTTGTAATTAAGGTCATTTTTACTAATGGTTTATTGGGTTTTTGTCTTGTATGTGTAGTGTTTATTTGACAATTTTATATTCAAGTGCTTTTCTGTCATATTTTTTCACAGCAATCGAGATCTTTCAATGATCCTTGATGCACTTCTGAAAACAAAATCACGAGCTGTATTGATTGATATAATCAACAAAAATGGTAGGTATTCTTAGCTTTGTTGCATGCTTTACAATTTGTTTCCCAAATTTGTGGAAATTAAAATTATGTAGTTATACCTGTATTTCTTCAAACCATTTCTGTTGCTTTAACTTTCAGGTTTGCGGATGCTGCACAACATAATGAAGCAGTACAGAAGGGACTTCAAAAAGATTCCTATCCTCCGGAAGCTTCTTAAGGTACTATTCTTGAAATAAACAACTTGTACACACTTCCTTTCACAAAAAAGAAAAAGAAAAAAAAGAGCACTACACTCAGATTCATTGGATTTGTTTATAAAATATCAGTATTAAACCCAAAACTCCCAGTAGATGACCAGCAACCCAAGGAGTGGAAAGCATCAGTTACATCTTTCATATAATCTCCTCTATATATGGATAGACTAGTCATCTATTTATTTTATTAATAACTTTTTTGTTAATTTTAGAAAAAGCTGTTTTGGAACCCTGCATAGCTCAATTGATTTAGGTCCTCTTATGGATTGCAGAATGATAGTAACACATGATCTTTTGCATGACAAATTGGTTGTCAAATACTTCTGTTTAGATAAGCTGATAGTGAAAAGTAAAGGTTAGGCCAGACTATACTGCCAAAAGAAGTTCAAATCAGTCCTATTCTGAAAATTTGATATATATCCAATATTTACAAACAAGTGTCCCCTTTGAAAGATACACAAGTTTTAAGGAAATGCACTTATTGTGGGGTATTTACCCTTCTATTATCAGTTCTCAAGTGGTAGGAAAGAAGAGAGAAAGACACCATGATATTGGAAAGAATGATGATAAAGTTGTGTTTTTTATTGATCAAACTCAATGTAGGATGCTGCGATTAGATATCTCATATCATATCTAATCTGCTGCTGTACTACCAAAAGAAAATTATAAATATGTCATATCATTTGTCATTAGATGCTGACAACCATCTTTTCTAATTGTTAGGGAATCTATTCAAGACAGTCATTGCATTAAATTAATAACATTCCTTTTATAGTACAGATTGTGTATAATAGTGAGTATAATGCTGGCTAGCGACCCCAAAACATAGAAAACATGAAACTTGACAAATAAATTATCTTAATATGGTTGGCCTATCTCTCTTTCTTATCCCTTATACTGTTTCCAATCAGGTTGGACGTTGATCTGCAGGTTTCAAGTCTATTTTTATTTTTCTTTAAATTGTGAGGATAATCAAGTTGAAATTTTTTTAAAAATAGTTGAGCTTGAAAATTAATTCTTTGGCCAGTTGAAAGGTGACAATATTTTGCCTATAGCGAATTGGTGGCTGGGACCTTTCTGTGTGTGTATGCGTGCATGATTTATTTATTATTCTCTTTTTTTGTAAGACCATGGTTAGGTTTCAATAGAAATTAATAAATGGGAAAATGTTGTCCGGCATATGGAAGGGGAACAGAATTTTTGCACTCTTTTTTCTCCGTGTGAGGGGGTGTGTATCTGAGCACATTATTATGGAAGACCATGGCTGGGCTTAAATAAAAATTAATAAATAGAAAATTGTCTTCAGTAATATCAAAGGGGAACAGCGTACTCACTTTCGTTTTCTGCAGGTCTTAGAGTATTTGGCAATGAGGGAGATACTAACACCAGAACATATTAATGGAGGTCCTCCTTGTCCTGGAATGGAGAGGTTAGAAGATATTATCTAATTTGGCCTTACTGTTCCTAGATTATTATGCCTTTTGGGGTAATACCTTCTCATATGTTTGTTGTTGGGTTAAACTAGTTCGTGAGCTCTTTTAATTTAATTATATAATGTTTTCTTCCAATATATACATAATAGAATGCTAAGCAATTATCACAAAGAGTGTAAAAATATATTTTTCTTTTAAAAAAGGATTTTATGAAATTTGACCAAATTATGATGTCACTCACCACATTATCTTAAGGAACATTATACGGATGAATGGATATAATTATTCCATTACAGCATTCTTCATTCCTTGTAAATTTGTAATACTTATTCCTATCAGAATGTAATCACCATTACAGTGAACCAAACACACCCTTAATTTGAAACTACCCTAAAATATAAGGTATAAAATGTTATTTGCTTTATTTTTATTATTATTTATAATTCCTTTTGGGAGGAGGGTTTTTATGCAGGATTTTTTAAAAACTGAAATATAAATGGGAAAATATGGGCAAGAGGATATTACTTTTGTGATCCTCCAAGGGATTAGCCTGAATTTGAAGCAAGATTTCTTAAAGAAAAAAGCATTTGAGAAATATTTTGAACTTTAGTCATCTATATAGGCTTTTCACAATGGTAACGATCTAAAAAATACTGGGAGCCCACTGGACATATTTATACATGAAAGGACAAGAGACTTTTGGAAAGGCTATAAGTTCAAAAACAAATTTCTTCAAAGAAAGTTACAGCACTGAAACAGTTTAGACCAGACTATTGAGGTTGGCCCTTTGCTGTCCCCAATTGTATGTTGATGGATTCTGTGCTAGATTATTCTTGGTTGTAAAGAAATATGTTTGAAAAGTACAGAACTTTTGACATAATAGTATACTTCACAAGTTTATGCTAAGTGTACCCCAAATTCTGCCCCCACCAACCACAAGAATAAAGCCTTGGTCCCAAAAGGTATGTTTTAGTGATTGCAAGATATAAATATTTTCCTCTAAGGTATGGGGTAGTGTCAAAGTCCTCTTTAGAAACGATATTGTTATTTCCTGTTTAGCTTCATATGGAATCATTGTTTGAATCACTATGATGCTGATATGAATCAGTGTAATTAGAATGGGGTTTGCTTTTACTTGAAATTGTCTTTTTCTAAGTTTGCCCCTCAAATCTTGAGGTTAAGGGAAAGATTAAAACATTTCATGTTTACCATGAAGAGGCCATTTGGTTCACCATTTTTCAAATGTTTTTTCAAAATGGGTAAAAACTTGAGGAGGACATTGTTATTACCTCTGTTACCTTTTATCTCTTGGTCCCGAGGCAGCAAATTCTTGTGGTTGGCTATAAATTTGCGATGCAAACTCAAACCAATGAATTTTTATTTTTAAACTAGTCAAGTCAATGAAATTGTTATCTTAGGCATGTAGCTCTTTTGTCCCTGAGACATGTTTCTGTGCAGCTTTAGGGCATCAATACTGTCATTTACGGAGCACGATGACAAACAGGTATTTGGCAAACTCGTACATAGCCTTTTGAATTCCATTTAATATTGAGCGGTTAGGTTGCTTAGAAATTCATTAGCTTATTTTTGACGTTTGTCATTTTATTATTTGAACTTTTTTGGGGGGTTGATGCATCAATGTCTAATTGTCTGCTCTTGGGTCAGATTTGAGTATTAATTGGTGTGATCTGCACATACAGGTTCATCAAATTGCACGGAACTTCCGAGATAAGTGGATTCCTAGACCTGTCAGAAAACTTAGCTACTTGGACAGGGATGATGGTAGGATGGAGAGTCGCAGGGGTTCAAACTGCAATAGGTCTTCAGCACAACCTGGGTATTGGCATGATCAGCATGTAAGACCTACAGAAGCAATTGATTGTGTGAAGCAAGCAATGGTTGCAACAACCTCAGGTGATACTGGTCTCCAGGAGGGCTGTTTTTCTCCTTGTGTTGGTAGTTGCCCAGATAAGGAGACAAAACCTCGTAAACGTAAAAGCAGATGGGATCAGCCAGCAGAGACAAACCCAGATTCAAGATCTTCTGAGCGGAAGGAACAGAAGATTGAGTCTACATTGCTACAGCAATGTGAATCCAGGCCATCACAAGGTGGTGTTGAAGTGGCAGTGGATCATATAGACAGCATAAGCAGAAAGAACAGGAATTGCCCTGGTTTTGTTCAAAATCAGTGTCAGCATGATGAAGCTACTAGAGCTGACAATGAAAGGCAGAACATCCCTGAGGATGTTCCACCTGGGTTTTCATCTCCCCGAGCTCTGGGTACATTGAATGCTTCTTCAACTGTTATTGATCTCCATCAACAAAATGTTTGCCATACCAAGTGTCCTGATGATGCAATTATTGGGCAGCCACAGGAGAAATTCATTTCTCGCTTGCCTGTCTCTTATGGAATTCCGTTGTCAATTGTACAGCGCTATGGCACACCCCAGGAAGAAAGTGCAGAGTGTTGGGTTATTGCTCCTGGCATGCCTTTCTATCCTTTTCCTCCATTGCCTGAATTTTCCCGGGATCACAAAGACCATGCACCTTTGCATTCTCTTAATCCTTTGACAATTAATCAACCTGCGGAAGAAGGACGTAGGGACAGCAACTGCCTTGCCTCTTATGCAGATGAAACCACTCCATGTGCAAATAGCCAACAGACATTTAAGCGACAGAGGGATTCCTCATATGACTTGGGAAGGAGGTATTTCAGGCAGCAGAAATGGAATAATACAAAATTAGGGCCCCCATGGATTCGGAAGAGGAATGGTTGGGAACACATGGGAGACAACTCAAGAGGTGAGACATGCAGCATAGGAATAGAGAATGTAGAAAATGAGCCGAAAAATTCATATTTATCAGAGGATGTAGGCTGTAGAGTGGAAAAAGCTGGAAATTTTTTTTATCAGCATTCCCAGCACCAAGACCATCACTGATTTATAGGACAAACTCTGAAGAGCTACTGGATTTCTTCTACATTCTTTGTTTCCCAGATTATAACTAATGAAAATTTCATTCAATTTCAGATTTCCAGTTCTCTTAGTCAAGTTCTTATACCATACTCAGGGGAAAGAGTTACTCCTAATTTGGCAATGTGCTCTCAAGAAATATTGAGCCATCAGTCGCCTCAAAGAGGTAGTCATTCTTGTCTATGTATCATTCTCATAGAAATTAAAAGGCTTATGAATGTGTTAAAAGATCTGTGGAATAAGAGACATATAATCGATTCTTTGGTGCCATCAATCAAGTTATGCTTTTTCTTCATTTTTTCCCCATTGTGATGTACATGATTGAAGGTGGAATTGTTTTAATTATTCTTCCATTCTATTATCTTGGAAGACATTGTTCCCCTACATTCCCACCACTCAATATCTTGTTTCAAACAGATTTATTTATGCTATTCTTTTTTGATAATGTGGAACCTCACCAATATAAAGCCCTTTGGACTCTCCCTTGAGGCGTAAACCATGGATACACGAATACATGCCCCATCTGTTAGAACTGTGTATCAGGTAATTATAATATCAATTCTCTTACTTTTGGAAGGAGAGTGATGCAGATCTCCTTTTCCAAGAGTTTGTTGTCTAATGAGACAACTAGCAAGTTAATTTATGGCACAAGCACCTCATGCAAAACACTTCAGCAGTTATCAACTAGGATTTTCTTACCTCTACAAAATCTTAGAAAATTACAAATGGGATACTGTTATGTAAAGCGGAAACTTAAAATGCGCAATGATCATCATATGGGAATGACGGGATAGGGCAAGATGGGATCTTAATTTCACATTATGCTAGAATACTCTTTGATACACTTCAGTACTTGTCTATCTAAATGAGATTAAAGTCACCATATGGTTGCTACCATTTCAGATGTTTTTAGTATTGGGTAAATTCTAAGCATATTTTATATGTGATCGTGAACGTTTATGCGTACGCATGTATGGACATCCAAAGTCATTAGATTCCATTGTCGAAGGCCAAAATGTAGCTGACAGCCAAAGTAGCATCATGAAGTTTGTGTTGGTATTTGGATTGGTGAGGATTAAAAATTGTTATTTTATGAGTGTGTGTGTGAGGGCTTATTATTTAGTGCAATATGTTGCAAGCTGTCCTCTCACATGAGGTGAATCCCTAAGTCTAGGACCAATTTCAATGAGAGATATCGCTTACAATAGTTACACATAATACCACCTCTTTTGTGATGGCTTAAAACTTTTAACATGTTGATATTTTTATAATTTGCTTTAACTATTAATGTAACATGTTATGAGTAACATAAAAAATTGATTTAAGTGATAATTTTCTTTAACTATTGATATAACATGTCATGATTGATAAATAAAAAATTGATTTAAGTGATAAGAGTATGACCAATCACTCAATATTGTTACCCAAATGAGACTCAATTACTTAAACATGAATATCCTAATTATTTATTTTAAAAATATAGTAATACTGTGACAGCCATTAGAGTTCACTTTGAATTTGAGCAGTGAACGAAGGGAAGTTAAAGTGCCCTCAATCAATTACATCTTTTGTAATTGTCTAACCTGAGAATATTTTACATCAAATCAAAGAAATGGAGCGTTAGATACATAATCAACAAACTGTTTATTATTATTTTTTTCAACATATAATTTCATTAGTACATACGGTTTGTGTTATATTGTTTTCAATTTAATTCATATTAGGGATTGGAGAGATTTATATATATAATTTTTGAAGATCAACCTTTCAGTATGGCTTAGCAACACTGTTTATTTCCGCACTCATGCTTCGTATAATGTTTACAGAGTCCTAAATGCTCATAAACTCTGCATCACACATTTGCTACATGTTGACCGATTTGATTGAATGACTTTAGTGAGAATTGAGTCAAATGACCATGCTAATCAATATAAGGTGAAAATCATATTCCCAATCAATATATATAAAAGCAGAGAGCTCATGTGCGAGAGCATAAGGTTCTGTCAAGTGGCGCATTGTATAACATTTTTTTTTTTTCATTTGGGCTTCCACCTCATTTAAATTTAGCATTTATATTAAACTATTAAGTAATGACATATGCATTTATTTCGATGCATTAATAAAATTAAAAGAATTTGTATAAATTTATAATTTGAAATGCTTTGGATAAATACGGATGGATCTAAAAAGTCATGGGAAAGATAAGAGTTAAGAAAACTTTCCAATTTTATGCATAAGACTAACTTTAATGCAGAATTGCAAGAGTCAGATTTAATGAATATTGAGTAATATGATTATTTGTCTAATATAAATCCCCATTTCCTTTGGACTTAAAAATCAAATTTCCATAATTTTTCTCACAATATCTTTCGTTCGCTTTTTGGGAGGTATGTTAACTTCCAAAATATTATGTTCATCTTTAATATTTTGTTTAGATTTTATGTATTCGTTTTTTACTGATGTAGCATTGTCATGTGGTTGAGATGGTTTTTTCATATTATGTGCTAACTTAGATTTTGGGTTTTCCGTATGATGCATATACTTGGTAAGGATTTGTAGTATATTTGGTGTTTTGGCTGCTTTTAGCTCAATTAAAATTTGAAGGTTAAATTGTGATATTATTGCGTCATTATGGCATTATTGTTTGAGTGTTTCTATTGTTGTATCATGAAATTCTAGCAATTTTTATAGCTAACTAATTAAGATATTATTCTTTCAAATTTCACTCTATTATAATTAAGGTCTTAGAAAATCAAACTTTTCTTCAATTAAAATATTAATGGGCCTTAATTTTATCCCATATCAATTTTGAAACTAAAGAAAAGCTACTTTCAATGACATAAAAATTATAAGTGTTGATATAATGGAGGAAGAGACTTTAGTGTTATAAGAAATGTAGAAATTAACACTATAAAATCTATATATAAAGCATAAATCATACAATAAAAACACCTAAGAACCACCAAGTTTGTGAACGTAATATGGTGACATTTGTTGATTGCATGAATTAGAAGAATTTTCCCCCAATTTATTTAGTTTGAAAATTTTTTACTAGAAAACTTCATATATTAATTATGACAAACAATAATAGTATTTATGAAATTAATGGATCATATATAATTTTTTACTAAATTTATCAAAATGCACCGTTCATCAGGCGAGATATCCACCAGTATTAATAATAGTATTCTTTTTATTCTTTAACAGTCCAAGGTTAGCCATCAAAACTGCATTAGCAAGACCCAAAACTCAAAAATGCATCTCTTATTGCTTTTCTAACGAAATAATCCAAATAAAAGTTTATCCTTCAGCCAACCAGTTCCTCCTACCTCCTTTTTTTTCTTCTTTTCGGTGACCCCCAAAATAAGAAGAAACCAAAACAAGAATTGCTTATTTTCCCCCATTAAATGAACAACCTCGTATACAGCATAAAAATCAGATTTTTCTCTCAATATTCTGTCAACCCTGAGCTATATACATTTCATCAATATCTTCTTAGCATACTTCTAATACGAACGAAGCACCAAGTTTTTACCAGTGTTTTGTACCTTCTCCAGCCATCAAAGTACCTCCCAATCACCTTCTTGTAACTAGGCCTCTGCTGCACCAAAACCCAGTACTCAGCAATGTTTGGCCTGCTATTTATGTACTCATCTTTCAAATCCAAGAGCACTAAGCGAGCCAGCACTGGGATAAGCATTACATCTGCCATGCTAAAATTTTCCCCTGCTAAATATTGTGATTCATTCAGCTGAGTTTCAACTTCATCAAGAAGTCTAATTAAATGCTCCCTGTTCCCTTGCAAAACATTCTTGTTCTTCAACTTGTCCTCTGTCTCATGTGCTTCTCTTAGCTTATTATGGTAATCTCCTGCTAGATCAGGACATTCAGCCATCCGAGCAATCAGCACCCGCCTTATGAATTTGGAAACATAGAAGCGGTACTTATCTGGGATGTGGGAAAGTGTGAAGAACTTAGGATTCCACTCTTGTATCTTCTGCATCCATGCAACCACTTCTCTACCACTAAAGGAGATATTGTCACCACCTGACGAGACAGCTGCAATTCTTTCTAAATACCTGAAAATTTTTATTTCACGTTATTATCTTTCCTATAGTCTTCAGTAAAGATATAATTCAATACAATTTCAAATATGGATGCCTTCCACACTCCCAAAATAAGACGAGTGGGAGACAAGGGAGAGAAGGAGAAAGGAAGAAATTTGAAAGTAATAGCAAGCACGTTGATTACCTAAATGCAAAGAAAAATCCTAACAAAAAAAAGTTGGTCAACATTTTCCCAACAAAGCATTTCACTCAAGATGATCAAATGTCATTGTTTTGGGTGAAAAAAAGGGGATTTCCCCGCTAGAATTGATGTCAACATAGCTGGTAATGTGGCTGATCTGGGAACCCCATCATGATGAACAATTGACTATTGGATTATTCCGTTGTCAAAAGTTGAAGAAGAAGACATGTAACAAGGATATGGAGTTTTGGCAACTGCCATCCCCATGGGTTTTGAGAGTGAATGAAGCCAAGACAAAACCACAGATAGAATAAAACAAGACACAATCTGCAGGTTCAGGTGGAGAGACAAAGAGAGCAGGAGAGTTTTGAGAGTATGAGTGAATTCTACGGCATGACAGTATCTGGGTGAGGCTTTATGGTATATATATTTTAGAGAGAGAAATGGATAAGGAAAAAGACACTTTTGGATTGCCAAAAAGAGAGAGAGAGAGAGCAGGAAGAGATGATAAACAGCATTTGCATACAAACCCAATTGTTAAGTTCTAGAAAACTCCGTTCTAATGATTTTTAAGTTTGAGGCTCTGTTGGCGCATTTTTATTCACAGCTTTGCTTAATTTAATTTTGTGGTGTGATAAAACTAATATTACTTCATCATGCTACGGACTAACATGAGAGGATCCAAACCCATGACCATTCATCTAAATGTTTTTATTCTTTTGAACAACATTATAGATTCTTCTGTATAAGGAAGTTTAAATGTAATGATGAGATTCAAATTTTGAAATGCTTCCAAACACATCCTGTATTTTCCAATGTATAAAGTGACCGCAAAATGGTGAGTGAAGAATAAAGACATACTGGATAATCTCTATTGTATTGAAAATGATGTGAGCACCATTCTTGAAAACGGGGAGTTTTCCACTCGGATTCATCCTGAAGAATGAGGAGTCCATGTTCTTGCCTGTTACAGGATTGACATGGTATGATGTGTAATCAATGCCTTTCTCTTCCAAAGCAAGTCTCACCTTTTGGCTATCGAGAGAGTATGGGTGATGATATAGCTGCATTATTTGATAAGCATGAGCTTGTAGGATGTTATAGGCAGAGTGAAAAGTTGAGCTCTTTCGTGTCAACTTCGGATATCAAACACAGGAATTCAAGAACCAAGGGTATGCAAAGGTCTGCAAATGAATGGTAACAGGGAGGTCAGTTAGCGTCTTATTTTCTCCAAGAAAGTGGATTAAAGATTGGTTAATACACATACATGACCACACACACACACACACTCATGTGCATAGGTATGTGTTTGATCAATATTGTAATACAAAGTGTAGTGATGAGTAAATTTCCATAGCAGCAACAGAGATGATGACCAAAAATGACACCCCCATTGGTTTTTAATTCTACATTTAATGCTTTAGTGAAGGCATCTTATCAGCGTCAAACCCTAAGAATTTCAACAACATATTGCTACAATATTCCCAAGCAATATAAAGTTTACATTTAAGCAGACTACTGCCAAAGTTTCCATTAATTTATGCAAAAGAATGTTTTTGTAAGAAAGATTTGCACATTGTATCTTTCTTTTAAAGCAAAACCTAAGAAATTCTAGTGCTTAGAAATTCAACAACTTAGCAGAATTACATTCTCAAGTAACATAAATCTTACAAATAATAATTTTCATTGTTTTAGACAAGTTAAGAGTGACTTTTAAATATAGTTCTGCTCACTGCATCTTTCATTTAAAGCAGACCTTTCAATAATATATTCTTAAAAAAAAATACATTGCTAAAAAAAGAGGAAAGTGGGGGGAGAAGAGAGGAATCAGTAGTAGTGAACAGTGTTAATAAATTCTGCTCTACCCACAAGATTAGATTTGAAGTGGAGAATATTGTGTGTGCATTGGCGCATATGACAGAGAGAGAGAGAGAGAGAGAGAGAGAATGAAGGGCAGGGGAATGAGAGAGGGATAAATGGAACAGGTAGGGCACATCATCTTCATCTAAATTGACAACTTTTTAATAATGTCCTCGGATATACTTCTATTATAGAACCAGACAGTGTGGAAGCATCAATGCTTAGCATATATTAATACTTCTTTAAACAAAATTTGAAGCTGAGAATCAGTTATGATGATAAAACAAGTGGACAATAACATTTATTGGCATCTTCCTAGATTCCTAGTTGCCCTTGATCAAAGAAAGCATGTACAGTGACGGAAGATTCTGCGAGCTGCCTTTCTGTGCTTTAAGAGACTAGCAAAGTAGCCCTTCCCCGAAAGAGAAAAATTGACATTCTTGCCTCAAAGAAACAATTAATTTCATGACTAATATCAATTATAGAAAAATTACCAATAAACAATGAAAAGGGCTTTGCTAATTATGCATTCAGTGCCATGATCAATCTCATTGACCACTACATTCCCTACCTTAGACCTTTTTCTTCTATCTTTTTTGTGATATCAAAGAGGGACAGATTGGCTAATAAGGAAAAAAAAAAAATATATATATATATATATATATATATATAGATATAATGAAAAGATTATTGAGTATGAAGGTTTTCATTTATCATGGTTTGCTTATAATTGCAAAGCTGCTTTGGAATCTCAAAACATACATAGTTAAGACCCCGTAAATTAATAATGAACAAGGATTGGAGTACAGATAACGAGTCTGCATTGATCAGGAACGATTAACCAGTAATTGCCCAATTGCAATAAGATTAAGAATCGTTCAAGTTCTGCTTTCTAAATTTCAATTCAATTTCAAGAAGCAAATTTCCACCAAAACAAAAACTCAAAATAATTAGAGTTCAAACTTCTCCAACTTCGCAGTTAAGCTACACAAAAAAGAAGGAAGCTTGATCAATAAAGAAAACTCTAACAATCACAACCCAATCCAGAAATTACAATTTAAAAACTCACAGGGAAGAATTTACAGCTTAAGGTCCTTAATAAAGCAACCAAGAAAACAGACCCAGAAATAAAAGGTCCACAACAAAACTAAAGTCAAAGCACAAAAAGGAACGAAACCCAACAACTAAAACAAGCAAATTTACATAAACTAGCATGAAAGTCTATAACTTGAATTAGAGACATGAGTAAAAGAAGAGTGAAAAGACTTACAAGTAGACAAGAAGGAGACTTTAGAAACTTGTAGAAAGGGGGTGAGAGCACTCTTAGCGGTTTTGGAATATTGCGTGGACTGGGCACATATAAAAAGAAAGAAAGAAAGAAACCTTTTTTGAGAGGACTCTATAAAAGCTCTAAACTAAAAAGGGTTATCACAGAGAGAGAGAATTGAATTGAATACGTGAGACTATGCTTCTTCCAAGTGCACTGAGAATCTTAAAATATATGTTGTATATATATGAAGGGAAAATTAGGAGGCAAGAATAAACGCGGTTGGACTACTCGATTGGGTACGATGTAACAAGTACGCGCTGTCTTAGTGGACATGTGGACGTCTTTTTCAGTCTCTGCATCTGCATGCCCCCATCCCTATTTTTACTGTTACTTTGCTTGAAATTCAATTACGAAACAGAAAGTTTCTAGACTGAGAATTATTGTTGTAATTAATATTCATATTTTGTATATGTATGTGAAGGAGTGATGGCTCAAAGAATTTTTCTCAGGGTGACCAATTGATGTATTACCAATAACAAAAGGTACTTTAAATACTAATTTATTATTTTGTTGAAATGTCACTAATTACATTCATTACATGTTAATGTTAATTTGTAAGTTTTTTTTAAGGAAAATTTATAGCAATTTTAGCATTTTCTCAAAAAAATTATAGATTAATAGAAATTCAACCCAATCACCATTAAGTGAATTAGTGTGCGTTTGGATGTGGATTAAAATTATAAATTGTTTCACTATTCAGCTTATTTTTGCTACTATTCATGGATCTTACTGCACTTTTTGACACTATTTATGAGCTCCACTGTACTATTTTAACTAATTTTTATCTTTATCTACAATATTTTCAACAATAAATTTTTAATTTCAGCAAAATAAATAGACCCTTAGTAATTAAAAAGTAAGAATTATGAATTTTAAATATAAAAAAATTATAGTATAGAATATAAACTAAATATTATTTAAGTGATATTTGAAAATAAGAAGATCTATTTTTTTTTTTTTTTTTGAAGAAGAATAAGAAAATTTATTTAAATTTATTGCCTTAGGTCTCAAATAATATTAAACCTGTCCTAAATTAAAATTTATTACATATTACTTCAACAAATTTTTAAAAAGCTAAAGTTACAAAATATTTTGTGCCTTTAACATTATTTGAATTATAAGGTAAAACGTACTATTTTAACTAAATGGTAAAATGTAAAACTTGTTTTATCGTAGCCAATGAGGAGAAGGCTTCTTCATTAATTTCAGTGACTCTCCTCCAAATGGATGAATTCAGATTTGACTCACTGGCTCTTCTTATGAGATGGTTTTTTTTTTCTTAATTAAAAAAAAAAAACCACCTTTGTCATCTTAATTCTTAGATAATATGATGATGAAAATGTCAATCACAATTTATTTAACAAGCTGTTGATGGTAGGTTGTGAGATGTGAGTTGTGAGTGTTGACTGTTGAGTAAATAAAAATGATGTTCCTATTTGAAAATAATAAGTAAACACTCACATCACAACTTGTTAAACACAGAGTGGAGGAGTTCAGTACAAATGACAGCTGAGATAATTGAGGCTACCATCAAATAATGGTTGGCCACTTGTGGAAAAGTTGTGGAGCAAAGTGCGATGAGCTTATATTATGCTGAGAACGTGTACCTATCTTACGTAAAGGGCTTATTATAATATATGCATAATGTGCTAGAAGGGGTGGACGTGGAACCCAATATGGTGATGCTTTTATTTTATAATTATTGAAGGAGGTAATGATTAGAGATGAACCGTCCCACACATTTTCTTCGTTGGAAAAAGTTAACGGTGTCTAACGGCATCAGTTTAAGAATTATTTTTAATTTTTTTTATAAAATTACAATTTTTTATATTTTCAATAAAAGTAATACTAATTTTTTAAAAATAATTTATTAACAAATACTTTAAAAACATTTATTAAAAGGACCCTTTTTTGTAACGTGACAATTAACATGTATAAATCTGTTTGGGTAATAATACAAAGTTTAGAGTGTTTGGTTTGTTTAGATATCGCTTATTGCTGAAAATTGAAAACTAAAAACTGAAAATATTGTAACAAAATAATTTTTAAATGTGTGAATAGTGACGTGAGATTCAGTTTTAAAGTTATTTTTGCTGAAAAAAGTAGTTGTGGGTCCCATAAACAGTGCACAAGACCTACAGAAAAACAACGCAAACGCGCAACGCAAGCTCAAAAACGCTATGCAAACTCCACCTTAATATAAGTGACCTTTTAAAGGTGCCTTCTCATTAATAATTCTTTATTGCTTATAAATTGACATCCGTTAGTAGATTTAAGTTAGCTCAACTAGTAAAGTCTATGATGGTTTAATAAAAAATTTGGAGTTCAATCATCGCTTACACCAAAAACTGATTGATGTCTTAGACTGGTGATAAAGAGTTATCATCAAGAATGGACGCCATATGTTAAAACTCTCTAAAAAAATTAACATCCATTATTTACAAATTTTTGTAGATTTTGCCGACCATAGAGAGAAAGTTGTATAGGATTCTCCAAGACGGGTACTTCTTGGAAAATCTTGATTTAATTGTATCTTAGAGATGATTTGATTAGCAATCTTAATCGTGTTAATGTTGGGCAAATATTATCTTAAAGAAAAATATCATTTTGTGCCCCTAAGCCTACTTCAATTCTTAGTTTTCAGCTTTTCCCCAAATTTCCCAATAGAACTGGTTTTTATAGGATTGAATTCTCAAGATTTGTTCAATTGAACTCTTTTTTTTTTTTTTAATTGACAACACAATTTTTCTTAACAAAAATAAATCTGAAAAATTAACAAGAAGAAAAAAGAAATAAAATATTCCAAAAATTACATAGCATTAATTACAAATAATGCATTTGCATGATTCTATAACTTGGTTCTATCCCAAATTTTGCTTATTTGGGAACAATCTCACCAAGCCATAGAATCATGCATATGCATTGTCTTTAAAATTTGTTTGCATCACCCATAGCGATTAATTAGTGCATAGCGGCTACCAATCAATTTCCCAAGACTATACAATATCATATACCTTCGAGTTTACACTTCCAAGTACAAAAGTTCAAGCAACCTTTCATTGCCAATAGAAAGAAGAGAGGAACCAGATTTATTCTTGTTTCAAATAGCAAGAACGATCAGAGAGAGAGAGAGAGAGAGAGAGAGAGAGACTTGTGTTGTGTATTGAGAAAAGAAACAAAGTTACCCTCTTGGACAAATGTATAAATCAGGTAGTTTCCAAAGCCGCATTAGAAATAAATGGGTATAAAGCCCAAACAAGTTCATAGCCCAAGAATGAAAAGGTCTATAGCATAAGAAAAATAAATATGATAAAAAAAAGTGAATCAGGGGAAGGCACAGAGGTATTATATAGATAAGACCCAATCATTACACGAGGTCCTAAATAAATATACTAAAGAGAACCCACAAAATTGTACAAATCCAAAAAAGAGAACACTTCTTAGACAAAATCTAGCGTAATAATTTTTTTTCTACAAATTTTGCTACAGTTATAATGTGACAGATTATGAGTAGCAGAAAGAAAAAAGTAGATTTATTTGAAAGTAACAGATTGTAAGCTGTGACAAATAAAATTGTGGTCTTAAAACCACTCCACTTCTAATTAATGTGGGACTCAAAAGAAAGTATTTGAAACACACACAAAGTCCAACTAGAAATTTTAAACCAACGATGATGAGTTTTTCTTTGTGCCAAGCATATGACTTTGGGGTTTCATGCCATTTAGCTCAAGTTTTTCTAGGAATGTCAACAGGTTGGCTTTGGGACAAATTTTTTTTCCCCCTAACCCAAACCATCTAAGTATTTTACATACATACCCTTACTGTGAACTCAATGAACTACTGAATATTTTCAGCCTTACCTGATATGGCTAAGGCCTTTCCTTTATATAGAGTTGTACAGATTACAAGAATTTGACATATAACAGAGTTTCAAATACAAACAGCTCTATCCTATTTTGAGTTTGAAAATACAAATAACTCTACCCTATCATAATCTGCAATTTTGTATTTCGTATCACATTATCATAACTAGGATACAGCTGGTTTGGATATTGATTTGCTCTTATCCTTAACACTTACTAAACCCTATTAGATTTTAGGAATTACATATTAAATCCATCCTATTTACTATTTATATTTGAAAAACCAAAACCCACTCCAAGCCCATCCATATTTATCTTATCGTAAGTTGGATGGTTGGATCGATCGGGTTAACCTAAATATTATTTGACTAATTTAAGCATTTGTAAATACTTTTACACTAAATTAAAAAGTACCTAAGGGATAGAGATTGAGATGCATGGTTTGTGTAAATAAAATTAACATTAGAGTTATTTTAGTATTTTAAATACATAATCGGATTCGGTTTAAACCCAAAATTCAACTAAACCTGATCTATTACCCTCCCTAGTTTCTTCTACTGAATGGTGGTGTGTTTGCAAGTAACAAGTAGGTAGGAATAGTTTTACTTTTATTGGCTTGTTTGTCACACCTCTGATGGAATTTTAAAGATGCATCTCAAGGCCTTAAACAAGGTTCTCTGCTGACTGCTACTAATCTATATCATTTTTTGTGTTTCACTTTATATTGCACTGATTATAAGTTGTCATGTGTGATGCGTCTGATTTTTTTTCTATTTTAAACTTTGATTATTTTATAAGGAAAGTAAAAATAATACATGACAAACCGTGATTGATGGAGTATAAAATGAAACACAAAAAGTAGTGCAAATTAAGGATCTGCATTCTTAAATCAAAATTACAAAAACTTAACGAAGTAGACGCAACCTATTTTAGGTATACAAAAGCCATGCACTCTCTAAACTCATCCCTGAACTCAACGTCCCTGGAGAAATCCTTCCTTCAAAAGCTAACGAAGAAAAAACTCATATGGACACACTACCAGTCTTCCAGCAAGGAACCAGCCTAGTAGAAATAGGATTTTCCTTGGCACCCATGTCATTCAAGGAAAATTTACTTGCTAATTAAATCCATTGCTGATTTAGAGATGACACCAGTAACAGCACAATCCAAGGATCCATGCCCTGCCTTAGGAATTGACAGATACAATTTATGCTCCTTGGAATAGAGTATTATTGTTTGGTAAGTCTTTTTGTTTCAAATATTTACATCAACTTCTGTTGGGAACGAAAAATTCAAAGCTAGTATATGCACATGTTTTATGAGTTAATGTATATACTATATGCTCTTTCATTTTTTTACTACGTAGGTACCTTACTTATGTCCCCTCATTATACTAAATAAATTCATATTAATTATCCTTGATTCAAGCATAATATATAACCCCATGTAAATCAACCATTTTGTATATAATAAAACATCAATACAAAAATTGAAATATCCAAAAATTTCATAATACAACCTGGTATTTTATTCAGTATATTTTAGGAGAATCTACTAAATATCAATATCGACCAAAACACTTGAAAACTTTGACCATTGTCATGTTTTTGGGTCTTGCTAATGGAAAACACCCCCAAGGCACCTACTAAATTTGTGGGATGTGGTTAGGACGTATTAAATGCAGCCAAATTATTATCGTTAACTTAGGTTAATTACTCTGGATTTGTGACAAATAAAGCAAGCTAGATCTTATTTTTATGTTTAAGGCCAGCACACGGGCTTTTAGATTTTACAAATGTTTCAAGCTCACTCTGTAAAGCCCACATAGAGATTCATGAACAAGCTCAAATAGGCTCATTCTTTATCCCTCAAACCACAGCCCTTCAATTGCCCAATTAAAATACAAGGCCCAAGCATCAAAATGATGTGTGAACAAACATCTCTACTCTCGAGTTATAAACTTTGAATCCATTCCATCTTCGTTTTTTCTTTTCGATGAGTAGATAGCATTTCATCTTCGTTTAATTATCTATCATATCCACTTCATTAACCTTTCAAAAAAAAAAAAAAAAAAATCCACTTCATTAAGGATTTATACAGAGCAAGTTATTGACTTACACTGTAAATATCATCTCTGATCAATGACAGATATAATTAACACTAGATTGCTACCTTTGAACTAAGATTTAAGGCCATTTAATATTAAGTCATTGATGTTCTATTCTGAAGATTACAATTATACGTAATAAATAAAAATAAAATAAAATAAAAATAAAAAGCACAAATGTCATATCACCTTGGCCCAATAATTTATTTAATTGAGAACACAACTGGTTTACATTTTATTGTTCTCCTCCTCCTCTTTCAAAAGATTATGAGGGAGAAAGATAAGAAAATAAAATCATACCCTAAACACAAGAATGGTTCCTATAGAGAGCCGGTTCTATGGTAATTTTAACAAATAATGTTATTTCTTTCATTGTAATAGTATTAATTGAGTACAAATATTAGCCAATAAATAAAATAATATTTAAAAAAAAAAAGAAATGTTATGTTTACAACAATTTTTCATAATACTTTCTGTTGATGCCCACTTTGGCAATGAGGCCTAATAGCAAGAAGAAGCCCAACAATATGTGAAGAAAAGAGCTAGTAAGAGCAATTACATCAGCCGGTGGATAGTTTTGCAAAATAGAAAAAGGTAGTCCTTTTACACATTTTGGCCCAAAAAACACCCACATCAGTGGGCGTATAATTGTGCATTTATGCACAATTGCTAAAGTAACCGTGCATATATGCAAGGTTACTGTAGCGCTTCTATTTATTATTTTATTAGTTTTTTCTCTCTCCTTCCCTCTGTATCTCTGGTTGCTCTCGCTCTCACTCTCATCTCACTCTTACTGCCACCGATCATTAGAGAACGCCACACATGCATCAACAGAGAACGCCACACATTCATCAACAGAGAACACCACATCAAAAAATTTCTTCCAAAATCAAGTAAAACAAGAAATTAGTATTACACAGGATTTGTTTGGTTGCCAAGAAAAACACAGAGAGAACAAGAAATAAAGAAAATTAACCAAACACTGAGAAAATCAACAGATCTGTGGTTGCTGTTCGTCTTTCCTTCTATTTCTACTCTTTTCCACCACTTTCTCACCAACTAAACAAGAAATAAAGAAAATTAACAACAAAAAAGGCTGGGTCTGGGTTGACGAACCAAACAAGAAGACCGATCCAAGAAGTGAGCCATTTCGATCACCGGATAGCCGGAACCAGACGCTGACGACAACAACGGAGCTCGCACGCTGAAGGCCTAGAGAAAGGAACAACCCCAGACTCAAAAACAACTCGAAAAGCGACATTCCTTGGGATCAGACATTGGTACCCCATCTCAATCCCCAATTGTCTGGTACCCCTTTCTCCCCTTTCTCTTTCTGCAAGAAATCGTCCTCATCGAATTGTTTGCATGCAAATCCTTATCCTCAAAATAGCATATTCGTGGTATTCTCTACTTTTCTTTGCGTGTTGGGTCTAGGTCTGGGTCTGTGAGGGAGTGTTGGTCTGTGAGAGAGAGGGGCGGTGAGGGAGAGTAATAAAAAATTGTAAAAAAATAAATATTTTATTGAATAAATGTGTAGAATAGATAAACTGATGTGTGTGTTTTGTAAAAATAGGTGTGTAAAATAGAAAAAGTAGGTTTTAAGTGTAAATAGACGAAATCTTATGCACAAGCTAATGTAATTGCTCTAATTTGAGAAGAATACCATTAAATTCGAATGGTAGAAATAATGGATCATAGGCCTAGAAAATAGCCAATGGGCCTCAAAGAAAGCAAGTGGGCCTAAAGGAGCCCAGAGAAAGAAGTAGTAAACCCATGGGCATTATGAGAAATGGAAAGTAAGCAAGAATGGGCCAAAGAGGCCCGAAGTAATGAATTAAGTGAGTAAGGGGTTGATGGAAAGCCCATAAACCCCAAAAGTAAAGGATATGGTAATTTGGGCCGAGGAAGCCCAAGAGACATAGCAAAGGCCCATGGGAGTAAAGAATTGGAATGGGCCAAGGATGCCCAAGGAAAGAAATTGGGCCGAGGATGCCCAAAAGGATGAGATGGGCCAAGGGAGCCCGGAAGCAATGGAATGGGCCAAGGAAGCCCAAAAATTGCATGAATACTAGCCTAATGACAATACTGGGCCACTGGAATTAAGCATACAGCAGCCTAGCAAGCACGGGTCAAATAATAGCACAACAAGAATGGCAGAATGGCACTGTAGAAATGCTAACAGATCTACGAAAGAGGCAAAGAATGGATTAGAGAAGGAATAAGCCACAATTAAGCAAGGCCCAGCCCAGGAAGGAAGTAAGACATAAAGAACGAAGGCTTAGGGAAACATTCACGCCACAAGAGGTCAAGAACAAGCAGCAGAATGTACAGACAAGCCTTCAAGTCATGGCAAACGCATAAGCAGCAGACAAGCCATGGACATACATGGAAGTGGAGCACGCACAAGGCTTAGGCACCACCAACTTGTAGCTAGCCAATATAGGAGTGGTGGGCCATGGGTCAGAGGTAAGAGAGGGTGTGGTCTGGCAGTGGGGAGAAGGGAGAAGCCTATTCTGGGGTTCCTGCTCAAACTCTTTTGGGGGAATTGTCTTGCTGGGATGACATACCACCCAAAAGAGGGAAAGATGAGTTAGAATCACTAGGTGCATGCCATGAGGGATAGTGAGAGAGAGAATGCCCACCATTATCCTGATGGAAATGCCACGATGAGCAAGCAAACAAAATAAGGCTCTTTGTCTGGTTATGGGATGTGGCATGGCCAGCATAGATAAGTGGTGGTGGCTGGGCAGCTGACAGACCAGTGGGTGGTCTGGAAGGACACCCACACCCAGACAAAAGCGGTTAAGGGGTAAAATAGTAAAAACCCATCACGGCAGGCAATATAAAAAGGTCCTCCGCCGTGCACAGGAAACATAAAGGAGCAAGGAGGAAAGGGGATAACATAACAACACCACAAGAAAACAACGAAAGAAGAGAGTAAAAAAAATACAAAGCAAAAAACTTAGAAGGAAAAGAGAGTTAAAAAGTAAAACAGAAAGTAGGCAAAAGTGTGGTAGCAAGCATGCACCGATAGGCTAATCCATTCTCTCCCTCTAAAAGCCTACCCTCTAGAAAGGATTAAGGAATTGGAAGACAAGCCATCTAGGCCCATTCTCTCAAAGTGGGTAATTTCCGTGTCAGGATCTCCCCGTGAGGTTACCCATATTAAAGAAGTGGTTCCCTTCCTAGACTTAACTCCGAAGGACAACCAAGCATGGCAGGCTGATCATTCTTTCTTTATTTTTATTAATCACGCAATGGTGTTATTTCCTTTTTCTTTATTGTTATCATCTTATTTATATTGCATTCAGTATTTCCTATTTTCTGGCTGACGGTAGGCATATTTCCTTTTGTTGTTGTTA
The DNA here is from genome assembly GCA_032727855.1 of Quercus ilex subsp. ballota. Taxonomy (NCBI): domain Eukaryota; kingdom Viridiplantae; phylum Streptophyta; class Magnoliopsida; order Fagales; family Fagaceae; genus Quercus; species Quercus ilex. The sequence goes on along the minus strand of CM064916.1, from coordinate 31,702,827 downwards.
TATTACACCTGCCTGCTGTAACCCTTTTGTAACAATTTCCTCTGCCATGGGCATGTGACCAAAATTTTAGCAAAGGGGCTTTAGTTTATGCACAAGTCGGCTTGGGGTGTATTGCAGTCAAGCTGGTTCTAACTCTCTGAATGTTCAAATAGCGTTGAAAACACTATGAACGTTTAGACCCCCAAATTACAAATTACCAATTCAAGCTTAAAATCAAATAATGTATGTGCGGAAAATGAATATAAGCTTATACCAGGATTGATAAACAATCTAAACTAATTAAAATCACATCCACAGCAGAAATTAAATGGCAAAGATTAAGGGAAGAGAGATGCAAACACAAGGACAATACAATGATGTGTTATCGAAGAGGAAACCGAAACTCTCGGCGTAAAACCTCTCTGCCGCCCTCCAAGTGGTAAATAATCCACTAAAAAATGTAGTTGGGATACATGAACAGCAGAAGACCCTCCAAGCTTCTTGCTCTAATGAGGTTACTCCGAACCTATTTCTTCTTTACCTTATCGGATTCCACTATAGCCCATAGCATCAACCAATAGTTATTGATTCCTTCCTAACTGCTTCCCAAAGTACCAAAAAGCCTTCTCACAGATGTGGGTATGGTGAGAAAAAGATTTGGGTAAGAACTTCTCAATGATGTAACAATGGAGAGGGTGAGAGTAGAGGAATTTGAAGAGTCTCTATGTGAAGATTGTGGATGAATCAATCTTGTTTTTCTCTAGGGTTTCTCTCTCAAAATTCTCACTGGAAGCTCTCTACATTTCGTGGGTATAAGGGGTATTTATACTAGGGTGAGAAAGGAATGCGAAGAGTCAGGTTTTTCAAAACAGAGCTGGTTGGCGGCTTGGCCTCGTGACTTGACTGAGTCGCGAGTTCAAGCCGCGAGATAATAAAACGGCCAGGCTGGACTTTTTGTCCTTTAGTACTCCAGCTAGTGCAACTGTTCATCTTCTCGCATGCTTCACTCATGTGCTGCAGTTGGCGGCTTGCCAGTCGTGAGTCACCCGCGAGTCCCAACCACGAGTCTCTGCATCCTTGCACAATCTTGAGCATTTCTTCACACTCTCTCACTCATTACCCTTACATGATTCCCACCTAAAATACAGAGTTACTGATTGCTAAATTACAAGAAAATTTGGCACGGAATAAAGCCAACAAGATGGTTGATTAAATTCAACCTTACAATCTCCACCTTTGGCTATTCCGTGACAAAACCCTACAACAAACTCTAGACTTATCGCGTGAGTTGGGAACAGTTGATCAAAACTCACTCACACCTAACTCTAGAATTTGTGAAGCTCTTAAACCATAAGAACAAGTATCTCCTGAAACACAACAACACAGTATGATCATTGTATACAGAAAACTTGTAATGCAAATGGAGTAAGCATAATGCGATCAAGCAAAATGGAAATAAGTAATGAACCATGGTTTGACCAAAAACGAACAATCACTATAAATAGTTATCACAATGCTCATTCAAACAAGGAATGAACATTCGGACATGCAAGCTAATAAGCTCAATTGCAAAGTATCATTTGCATGTCCAACACTCAACCAATGCAACAACTCAAGGTAATTGCATTAAGGATAAAAATCTAACAAAGGGCACAAGAGTGATGTACTTAAAGAAAATGTATGACATTTAACATCAAGTACTTAAGCTACAAAGCAAGGGTACATATACCTTAAAAGCTTACAAAAGCAACAGGTACAAACCCTTAACACATACAAAATAACATCTTATGTATTGATAAACCAAAGTTTCACAGTCAAACAAAACCATGAGTTTTAAACCTTTAAACCAAAACTTTAACCACAGTGTATCAAACCCATAATGAAAGCATTAACCAAACATAATACCATAAGATATTAAAGTAAAAATGAAACATAAACTAAATAAACACTGTTTATGGCATGCTCCCCCTTAAAATGGCACTCCCCCTCAAGAGCTGCCCCTCAAAAATTCTCCCCCTTTTTGACCGGAATGGCCAAAGGGTCACTGCTGGGAGTTGATGCTGTCAAACTTGGCTGAAAGCACGTTGAGCTGATCCTGAATTGCTGCCATCCTGTCAGTATGCTCATTCTGAACTTCTCTTAGTCCATCAATCCTCTCCAGGATGATCTGAAATGCATCTGGAGGTGCAGTTGATGAAGTTGAAGCTCTGCTTCTCTTGCCTCTGCTTCTGGGTGTGGATGTCTGTCCTGCAGCCTCTACTTCAGTTTCCATTGGATCACGTTCTCCTTGGTCACCCTCCTCTTCATCACCTAGAAGACGAACTTGTATCCTTGTGATGGTATGTTTGTTAATGGCTGAGAGTGGAGTCATGGGACTGATATTTTGAGGGATTGCAACACCTTTTGCTCTGAAAAGTCTCATGAGAAGACTAGGAAAGATCAGCTTGGGCCTAGAGGTGGTTCTGGCCTCATCCACAATTGTGTTAAATATGTGAGAGCTGATGTCAATGAAGGTTTTCTCTTTGAGCTCCATGAAGAAGATAGCTCTGGCATTGGTAATTGTAGTCAGCTTCCTCACTGGATACAAGTTGAACATCATGATGGTGGTCAGACACCTCATGTCAGCAGGGAAGGCATTAGTATTGAGACATCTCCCCTCTTTAACACCACCAATCTGATTCTGAACAGTTTCTATAGATAACATCCTGTCCTTGTAATTGGTGAAATCATGATCCTCTAAACCCTCAAGCCCTAGAACCTCATCAACATCATGTGCATCTAGGCTGAACTCATGACCTCTGATCCAGCAATTCAGCTCATCCTCCCTTATAACAACATTTGCATAGAATTCCCTTATTAAAGGCTCACAAACTGCAGGTAGGTCACTCAGCAGCTTATCCCATTCTTTGCCCTCAAAACAGTCTGGAATGAAGGTCTCCTTCAAGTCCCCTAAGTCTACAAACCTTTCCTGAATAATGGTTCCCTTCAAGAAAGAATCTCTGTATCTCTCAAAGTGATGAACAGACCGAAACAGGTTATGGTCCATTTTCAGTCTTTTGTTAGCCTTTTTAGCAGGAGTCTTCTTCTTTGTAGATGTGAAAGCCATCTGTAAACAAGCAGAAGAGGCCACAACAAGACATAGCACAATGGATGAAATTCAAACATTAGTAACAGGTAAGAAACAAGTTGCTTTACCACCATTCAGTTGAGAGTCAGTCAATAAAAGAGGTACCACAAATCAGAAAATAATAGAGTACTATATCAACAATATAATGCATAGCATATTGTGACATAGAGCACAATTAAACAACCCAGAGCCCTGTAGAGTACATTCCCAATCACATACTACACCAAGTAATATGTCTATGAGACATATTTTCATGTGAATAAGATGATTAAACCAGCGCAGAGTAGACAATAGACACAAGGTAGAAGCAACACACGTGATATTTATAGTAACTTAAAGACAGAGATTATTACCCAACCATCACAACACAACTATATAGAACCGGCCAAACTCACACACAGAGTGAAACACAGTAAACCCGAACAAATAGCAACATGGGTATGAGATATAACAATCAATCACAGATCATTCTTCAAACTCTGTCAAAGAAACTAAATCATGATAACAATCATATTCAGAATACTAGACACAAGATTTTACCAAAACCAAACACCAAAACTCAACAAACATTAACCCAAACCATGTTCAAATACTATATTTCTCAAAAACTCAATAACACCTCACAAATCAAGAAAATAAAACCAAAATCATGAAATATGTAGTGAGAAATAGAAAACCCATATCTTTTCCTTGAAGATTTGAGATTGAGTTGATGCAAAAATGGAGGTTTTTGAGAGAGACACGGTGAGTTTGAGAGAGGTTTGAAATGGGGAAGACAATGAACAGTCACAAAAATTCGAGGGAAAAACTAAAATGATTTTAAAAATTGCCCAATTTGCACAAAGCACGCGTTTTTCGTGACTGGATCAAGTCACCAAGATAAGCCGCGAAATACTTTGAGAACAAGATTCTTGAAAAATCTTCTAAGTATTTTTCGCGACTGGAAGGTCTACCCGCGAGAGAGTCGCGAAAATCTCTGTGTATCCCTCGCGACTGGACCTTCCACCCGCGAACAAGTCACCACAGTAAGCCGCGAGAAACATAAAAATTCAAAATTTGAAAAATATTCTAAGTATTTTTCACGACTAGGGCATTTAACTGCCAGTGAGTCACCAGTGGGTTGCAAAAACATTCTGAGTAAAGTTCGCGACTGGGGCATGCGGATGGACCAACCTGCGACTGAGTCACCAGAACAGGGCAATACTCTTTTTGAAATTTTGACAACTTTTGTAAAAACAAAATTCTTTCCAAAAACAGCTAAAACACTCAAAAATCCTTTTTGTGTTTAATCAACAAAGATTGAGCATGTGAAAACACATTTAATCAAGTACAATCACACAAATGAATATGACATTCATTGAACATAGACTTGTGTATTGTGTGTGAAAAATGAGATAGTCCTTAGTCTAATGTGAAGCTTCAATGATCAATTCAATCAAGGCATACACAACTAGCACTAGATAATGTGACTCATCTCAATTATAGAAATATGCATATATGACCTCCCACATAAACTTGAGTACAATATTTTTGAAGCTTTTCATTTGGCTCCATGATCAACATACCATTTGATCTTTTTGAATCAACATATCTCATTGTGAGATCGATGCTTGAAATTTTTGATATTTCATTTAGATGAGTTAGCCTTTGACTTTTTGGGTATCATACAATTTATTTTTGGTCGCTTTCCCTTTTTCCTAGTCAAATACTAGTATGTGCGACAGGCTTTTGTAGCTCAATATCTCTTTTCATTTGGAGATTTATATTTGGTGAGCTCTTTAAGTAAAGCAATAAAATAAAAGTAGGAAGATATATAGGCACATGTCTAGATCTACATGAACCCTGTAGATTTGGTGAGATCTTGGAAGTGATCTTCCTCTAGCTTCATGAATAAACTCGTGAACATGAGAACTTGAATTAATTATATATATAATACTATATATATATATATATATTCCTGTCTAAAATATATTTATATAGACTTGAAATTAGATTATATAAATTTGTAAATTGGTTTATACAATATAAAATTATTATTTGTAATTTATTCATAACATAAATAATGTATTAGGATTAAAAATTCATAGATTCATGAAGGGATAAAACATTTTAGTCATGGTTTTACTATGTACATAAAAATCATAATAAGTTAATCATGTAACTTGTGAACAACCTTGAACTTGCTCGACAGGTAGATGAACCAATCTTGAACATATAATTAACAAGTAGATGAACCAATCATTCAAGTGTCCGTGTAGACTTGGACCTAGTTACTCTTCTTTTGTTGCACCGTGTTTTATGGTTTTTGACTCTTGGATGGGTTTTTTGAGTTATTTTTTTCCCTCTAAATTCTGAATTTAATCCTCTTGAAGTCTAAATCTTCTTTTAAACACTTAGTTGGAGATAATTAAATAGTTATTTAAAATTCATGAACTTTCTAGTTGTTTCAAACTCTTAAGAGTTTTTTTTTGGGCATGCATTCCCACAATTTTCATGACAATCCAATGAAATTATGCTACTTATTTAGTTATTCTTAATATTTTTACAGACCAATCATGATTAATTAGTGATGATTATATGTGATTCACCTTGATTTGTATGGATAGATATTAAACGATTACAATTTATCCAATTATAACTTTTGATTTGGTGGTCCAATTTAAGCATACGATATATTATTCTAATAATTAAAACTTTGAGATTTATTTTCAATGATGTCTAAGAAGATAGAGAAAAAAATGATGAAAAATACAATTTTGCCCCTCTGATCTGAAATGATTATTTTGCTCTTAAATAGAGGTAGCAAAATAGGGTGTCTAAACCCATCATTGTTGGCCACACTAACTATTCCACTCCTTGCTCCACGAGGAAATAGAAATTGTATGAAAAATTATTTTGTGTGACCCACAATTCAGGTAATGTAAATAAATAACAAAACACATATGAATCGATGCATTGGATTGCTTTTTCCTCATCTCAAGAAAGTGATCTTGAACTAGTTCGGTGATCTTGAACTAGATCTCAAGAAAGTGATCTTAAAAGTTAAAAAATATATTTTTATTACCTCATGAAATGAGATTCCTTCTGGAGTGTAATAGTTCGGTGGTAATGACATTTAAAAAAAAAAAAAAAAACTTCTTTAGACAAAATAAAACTATATTTTGTTCAAAATTCCTAACTATGATTACGGCTTCGTTTTATTTATTTATTTATTTATTTTTATTTTAATTATCCAAGTTGTCAAGATTGTGTTTACACTTAAATGTAAGGTAAAAACACATAAGTAAAAAAAATGAAAAAGTTGATGGGAAAAATTTATTCCATTGTAGTCTAGTGATTGAAACAAATGTAATAATAATAATAATAATAACAACAACAACAACAACAACAACAACAACAATAACAATAACAATAATAATAATAAACGGGAGGGGAGCCTGGGAGCCTGTCTCGTATAAATAAGACTAAAACAAAAAAAAATCAAAAGGTAAATACTGTCAGAGAAGCAATAAAGAAGTATCACCCATTTTCTGTGAAAGAGTACGGACAATTTGCTAAGTACTACAAATAATAATGAAAGAAAATTGTTTTGCCAGATCTACACGTTTTGCATTTAATAATTTTGTACTCTTTCTGGTACAAAACAAGACCAAATCAAAAGCAAATCCATCTTTATATGTACACGGCCATGCGCTACGTACAGAGCTTTGAAAAAGGTGTCTATAACCCATGTGATTGAGATTCGAGATTCAGAAGGTAAATACTGTCAGAGAAGAAATAAAGAAGTATCACCTGTTTTCTGTGAAAGAGTACGGACAATTTGCTAAGTACTACAAATAATAATGGAAGAAAATTGTTTTGCCAGATTTACACGTTTTGCATTTAATAATTTTGTACTCTCTCTGGTACAAAAACAAGACCAAATCAAAAGCAAATCCATCTTTATATGTACACGGCCATGCGCGACGTACAGAGCTCTGAAAAAGGTGTCTATAACCCATGTGATCGAGATTCGAGATTTAGAAGGTAAATACTGTCAGAGAAGCAATAAAGAAGTATCACCCGTTTTCTGTGAAAGAGTACGGACAATTTGCTAAGTACTACAAATAATAATGGAAGAAAATTGTTTTGCTAGATCTAAACGTTTTGCATTTAATAATTTTGTACTCTCTCTGGTACAAAACAAGACCAAATCAAAAGCAAATCCATCTTTATTCATACACGGCCATGCGCGATGTATAGAGCTCTGAAAAAGGCGTTTATAACCCATGTGATCGAGATTTGAGATTCAGAAGGTCCTGACTTTTCAAAAAATTTCCTAAAACTTTAGGTTGATTTACATAAAAATTATAAATTACATAAAACTATAGGTTGATTTAAGCAAAACTTTTGAATTACTCTATTTTAGAGGAAATTCAGGTGGGTTTATTGTATATTTGTTGTACTTTGGGGGTTTCGTGAAATGGGTTTTGTAAATTTCATTATTGGTATATAAAATTAGTGTTCAAAGTTCAAAGTTCCTTCTTCTTCTTCTTCTTCTTTTTTTTTTGGGTAGAGATCTTTAGGTTTCATTCCAACTTTTGAGATTTTTGTGGGCTGGAAATCGATTGGGTGCTATTTACAAAATTAATTTAATGTTTTTCAGATTTGTTGTAGAGAAATGGAGAGAAGATTGGGTGGTGGTGACGGCAGCGACTCTGGCGATGTGTGTGTGGTGGGTTGCTGGTTTGTGTTTCCTATGAGGAAGAGATGAGATTTTATTTTGACTTGAATGGTAGAAATTAGAAAGGGAGGAGATGGGATTTTGTTTTGTGAAATGGGGTTTGTTTGTAGCAAGTTGCGACTCTTTTCTTAATAATGGAATTTAAATATTTGGTCTATCTCTTTTTGCTTAACATTAAATATTTCCATTAATTCATTTATTATGTCTTTCTCAAATTCTAATTTATAGATTTTTTTAACAATTTTATTATGTCTGTCACATTTTTTTTAATATGTCCATATTTTTTATATTTATGACAAATAATATTTCTAATATGTCTGTCTGGTTTCTCATTATTTGATAACTCAGTAATCTTTAAAACTGTTATGTCCTTTTTCATTTCTTTTATATCTATTGGTGAATTTAAAATTTCTATTTTTTTAGCCAATTCTACTAAACCATTATCTTGGGTATATGTCATGCAGCTATCAATAAATTTTAGTCTTTCATCAATTTCTTCTTTGAAACTATTACTCTTTTTGGAATTATCTCTTCTTTCTTTGTTGACTACTTTTATCAAGCCATCATTTTCTTTTTCTTTCTCTTTCCTTATCATGTTTCTTTCTTCGTCTTTGTCTATGTCTCTTTCTATGCTAGACTCTTTACGTAGAGTTCCATCTTTTGAATTGGTTAAAGTACTATTGCCTTGTTGTCTTTCTATTCTTTCTAACATCTCTTTTACTATGCCTTTCCGTATTATCCCTTTTTCTTTGTCTCCATCAATTATATTTAGATTCTTCTTTTGTGTTGTTTCTATTATATCATCTTTCCTATTATTATCTTCTTGTCTTTCTATAGAACTTCTTACTATGTGACTATAGTCTTTCTTTTCTTTTAGAGTGATCTCCAGAGTTTTTAAATTATTTCTCCCGTCATCTTTTCTACATGTAATATTTATGAGTCTGTCGGTGCTTACTAAGCTACTATTTTTTCTATCATGCCAATTATTTGTTACTAAAGATGATCTTGGATGGGATTTAAAGTTTCTTTCTTGTTCTGAATTTAAAGTTTTAATTTTTTCATAAAGGTCCAAAAAACTGTCTATTCTATTATCTCTATCATTTTTTCTTTCTACAGTAGTGGATCTTTCAATAGCTTCTAAAGATTCCAATTTTTTATTAATCATATCTAAGAAACTATTATTGTGTTTATCAGTCTGTCGGTTGATTTTATCTCCTATTAATGTATTCCAATTATTTGTGCTATTATTATAGTTATAATTATAATCATCAGTATTACTGTCAGAATTAGAATCTATTTCACAATCCATATTATCATTTAACCAATTATTGTCTATATCTCTCATGCTATAACCTTCATCATAATCTATATCATCATAGTCAATGTTTCTAATTAGTGTGTGCCTAACCTAAGTGTGAACAAGCAAACAGATGATGAAATGATAAACGTATTTATCCTATTTCTAAGCAATTAATAATTACTGGCAGAACTATTACTAACCACTGGTATCCTTGTTATCGGGACCACCTCCTCGAGAAACTCCATTGCGAGACCACCCAAACACATGCCTGTCCGTCGGCTAACAGAAAACGGGCTGACCAACGCGAAACTATGGTTTGCCAACGATTCTTGAGGTTGACCAATGCTAACAAGGAGCAACAACGAAAGAAGAATCTACAGAACTAAAACAAGTTTGTCATCTTTAAAGACAGAAATATCAATTGATCACCAATTGACAAAAAATGACAAAAAGAAATTTAAACAAGACAAAGAGACAGAGATTTGCTCTTATTCCCCCATTGCTTTTTTGTATAAGCATTGACATATAATCCAAACACCTAGTGAAAAAGAATTTAGTGGAAAAGATAAAGACATGAAAGATGGAACTATACTCTCTCTTAGCCAATATGAATGGACTGACAGTTTATCGGGACCACCTCCTCGAGAAACTCCATTGCGGGACCACCCAAACACACGCCTGTCCGTCGGCTAACAAAAAATGGGCTGACCAACGCGAAACTATGGTTTGCCAACGATTCTTGAGGTTGACCAACGCTAACAAGGAGCAACAACGAAAGAAGAATCTACAGAACTAAAACAAGTTTGTCATCTTTAAAGACAGAAATATCAATTGATCACCAATTGACAAAAAATGACAAAAAGAAATTTAAACAAGACAAAGAGACAGAGATTTGCTCTTATTCCCCCATTGCTTTTTTGTATAAGCATTGACATATAATCCAAACACCTAGTGAAAAAGAATTTAGTGGAAAAGACAAAGACATGAAAGATGGAACTATACTCTCTCTTAGCCAATATGAATGGACTGACAGTTGGACAGATGTACCAAACAAAATTATAATAGATAACATACTTACACCCTTGTGAGAGACCGCGCCCCCGGCCCATTTTTATGTTTGTTGAGCCAAACCCACGTGAATGGGTGAGTCGTGTTATTGCCTCTCAAAATGGAGGTGCGACTAGTTATATTTTCCCCTTTAGATTAAGAGTTTTACAATGGAGTCGCCACTTATTTAATTGTTGGAATAAATAAGAAAACCATAATTGAAAAATTTATCATTTTATTAATTTGAAATTGAATTTACATTGAACATAGGAAATTACATGACTTTGGTCCTAAATACAATCTAAGATAAAGTACATGGCTTTGTTTTCTAGTTACAATCTAGAAATTGAAAATTACAAGGATAAACATTTGATCTACTAACCCTTGATCTAAGTTCGGAGGCTATGTTACAAGATGGGAAGGTGTTAGGCACCCACCTTGCCCAGTGAAACCGGTCTTCTAGACTATGGTGGCCAATATTCATATCACATCATCCAATATGTTATCAATCAATTTGCATGTTGAATTTAAAGTGTGTGCATGTGATAAACCCTAATTCAATTTATTAAGCACTTCATTTGGATTGAAAAATAAATTCTAGTGAATGTGTGTGGATTGTGATATCCTAAATTCAAGGACTTGAAAGAATTATGAAACAAACACGTTTTTCATTTTTTTTTAATGTGGATTTAAGATCAAAACTAGTGTTTATGCATGAACATGTGATAAACAACCAAGAACATGTAAAGAACACATAAGAACATTTAAGAACATTTAAACATATTCAAGAGAACTTAAATAATCACTATCATGTTTTAATCTTAAATTCTCATCATGGCAACATAAAAAACAAGTTAGGGAAAGAGATTATACCTTCATGCAAGATCTATATGGTGGAGGAGGAGACTCTTGATGGAGGTCTTAAGGGTGCAGGAAAAGAAGAGTTAGGAGAGGAAGAGTGAGTCTCACTCAATAACTTGAGTCTCAGGAAGACCAAGATATGACAAGACTACTCTACTTCACTAGAATTCAAGAAAGGAGAAGAGAAGAGGGTTTTTTTTGTCTTGGAATGAAGGAGAGGGATGGTTTATATAGTAGTAGTGGAGGGAATATGAATGGAAGGCCATTTAATGAGGGTTGACAAGGATTATGAACCTAGATCTCATTTTAGCCTTAGGAAAAATCTGGTGCATTAAATGGAGAGATTGGTGGGAGTGGGGAGCAAGCCAAAATTCGGTTTTCCCGTATCTGCTGTAACAGCTTGTAGAGCCAACTTTGAAAAATCATATCTGACTCCATTCTGATCGGAATTGTCTCGTTCTTGTGCTCAAATTGAAGCCCCCGATGTCTAGTTTCTGGGAAAACTAACCTTATTCACAGATTCAAAATATTCTGAGAGATATTGATGAAATGGTGAGCATAGGTCATTTGTTAGAAAATGATTTCAGCACAATTAACATTAATAGGTCCCAAATTAGCTCCCAATTAACATTAAATGGCTCTAATCACTCCCATTTCAGACTTAATTGGTTCTAAATTTACTTTAATTAAAAGATAATTACACAAATTACTCATTGAATAATTAATGTTTAACTATCTAATTAATTAGGTGTATGCAACCTCACCATAAAATGTAGTCCTAACCAATCAAATTATGACACATCATTGATCTCAAATTGATCACTCCTATAACCAATTGAAATAAATTGTTCATAATCATATATAGTCGGACTCAATTTGTGATAGTACATCTTAGCCATTAAAACTTGATTTGATGATAACTTTCAATCTGGTGGTCTAATTAGGGCTTATGACCAGTCGATTTGATCCTTACAACATCAAGATCATTTTGGTGAAATGAGTCCAAGGATCTAATGGCTAGAATCAAGATGCACATTTTCAAGGCAAAATTACCCTTTTACCCTCCATGCATGGTTAAATACGGGTTGCAAAATTGAGTGTCAACAACCCTTTATAGTATCCCCAAATGCTAATATGATGAATGTGTTAATAGCTGAAGTCTTGACGAATTCTCCTTTACTAATTATTAAAGAAAACATTAATTGTGGTAATTTCTTGTACATAGACAGATTTAATTCCCTAATTGGAAGAGTTAAGCCCCTAATAGATTTTCCTATTATCGAATGAGATATATACATACATGGATAGAATCATGACAGATTTTGAAAATATTTTGAACTCTACTCACTTTGACAGATTCTATCATGATTACTCTAATACCACTACTACTCAGCAAGAGCACAAAGGTGTACAAGAAAAAAGTTTGTTTTATTATATATGCTTTAAAGGATTTTCTTATAAAGCATTTTAAAGAAGTTTCACAAAAAGCCATTGATAAAAGGATTTTGAATTTGAAAGAAGCTTTGCATGAAAATACTTATTCTCAAAATAATATTTCAAAACATAATCTTTTTCCCAAAACCCATTTGCAGACTACCATGAGTAAAAGAACCTCCCAGGAAGACATGAAAGGAAAGGGCAAAGCACCAACGGTGCAACCCAAACAATTCTGAAAGCCTTCAGTAAGGATTTCGGATAAGCATGAAGGCGTCTCGATAGAAACAATATTCCTTCAGGATACGTTGCTAGCAGAGACAATGTATTCATGTGGTGAAAAAGTGAAATTCTGCAAGAAGTGCTTTGCATTGACCTCATTTTTCGAGACAGAGAATTTACAGAACTTCTTCTTCATCTTAAATTACTTGATAATTTACAAGCAGCCTTTACCCTCTAACAGAAACCCTTATTCCAAAAGACCCTTAAGGCTTTGGAATTACATCTTGTTAACACCAGTGCATTCATTGAAGCATCTGGTTGTCAACTCCTTGGGAAGGAGGATGGAGATTCAAGCTCCACAAAGATAGAATCACAGTCTCCAAAAAGCTATCTTATGGGAACAAGCTTTTCAAAGCTCCACCCTAAGACTCGTTGGCAAACCAAATGTCTTGGATTATGATAATACTTCTTTCTTTATGATAATACTTCTTTCTTTATTAAAAAAAAAAATACTAAATGTCTTGGATTCTTGGCATATTTATTGTTTTATTGTACAAGTGATTTTTATGTTTTTTTCATTTTTTGTTTGTAGAACTCATGAGTGATGCTGCATTAACATCGGAACTAGGCATGTCCACTCCAACACTTATTAAAGTTAATGGTTGAAGATTGCTCTGTGCTCTTTGGATGGGTGGTATTGATGACATAGGGTTTTGTTAGTTTCTATTTTGACAACAACTTGACATATTGATAAGTACACTTTTTGTGATTAGACACTAGTAGACAATGGCCTACATATAGATATGGGCTTTTATTTTGAGTTTTGACAGTGGCCTATACATAATACATAGATAATATTTGATATTAGGGAATAGGCAATGACATATGGCCAATTTATTTTGAGTCTTTGGCCAAATATTAAATATGGACTGTATATGTTGGCATTGACATTGACATATGGCCAATTTATTTTGAATCTTTGGCTATAATGCTATTATGTAGGTATTGACATATGGCTAATATGTGGACATTGACATATTACTAATGAAGTAATGAAATCTGCACTAGTTATTTTATTTTGACTTTTACAATTTATTTTTTAATCTTGTTTGTATTTGATGGGTGCTTATAACAAATTACAGATTAGTTTGAGGCTTTGAGTACTAGAGCAATTTTTTGCTCTAGATTATTTTTGGATTTGTGAATTTGTGTTGACAGGTTGTGCTTGTGCAAAGGTATTGTTGACAGGTTATATCATGTTGACACGTTATTTTTGGATTTATGAATATGTGATGTGTATTTTAAGGAGTATAATAGAAGCTCTAAAGCAAGTTATGAATTTATGATAGGTTGTGATTTATGAATCTGCTATACGTGTTGTATTTTTGGATTTATGAATCTGTAACAGGTTGTGATTTTTTTTTTTATGAATCTGCTATAATGTGTATTTCTAGATTTATGTTGAGCAAAATCAAGTTATGAAAAATGTAAAATGCAAAGCAGGTTATGATTTTTTCTTGTTTGTAAAATGCTTTATGGATGTGTAAAAAGGCCCAAAAATGGCCAAAATAGGAAAGACCCGAATTTGGGCCAAAAGGGCCAAAACAAAAAGCTAAAAAAGGCCCAAAGATGGCCATTGCCAAAATAGAGAAGGCTCGAATTTGGGCCACAACTGGTTCCTAACAAAGGCCCAAAACAGGTTTCTAAAAAAGATTTAATTAGAGCATAAAAGGGCCATAAAACAAGAGGATTGAATACTGCATTTTTTTTTTTTATATAAAAAAAGCCCAAACAGAAAATTTTGGGAAAAAAAACCGAAGGCCCAACTGGCCCAAACTCCAGGCCCAAAAAATCGAAACCGACCGAAGTTGACGATTTTTCAACTATTTCGGTCGGTTTCGGTTGAGACTTTTACAAACCGAAAATTTTGGTTTCGGTTGGCCAAATAAAAAAAAACCGATTGAACCGAACCAGTTACAGCCCTACTCTCAATAGTGGTTCATTTTTTCTAGCGTGGTCGTGGATCTGATGAAGTGGGTCGAGATGGTGGTTCAGCAACGTGGTCCTGGCGGAGTAGGGCGTGGTTCGGCATGGTTGTTGATCAAGTGGGTCGAGATTGTCGAGCAGTGGAGATTGGCGTGGTTCGTGAGTTTTGATTGGCGTGGTTCGTAGGTTTTGATCGGCGGTGGAGATCGGCGTGGTTCATGGGTTTTGATCGAGCAGTGGAGATCAAGTGGGTTGTGACTGGGTTGGTTTGGATTCGGATTGGTTGGTTTGGTGGTGGTGAGTGATGGTGTAGTGGTGGTGTGGTGATTAATGATGGTGGAGCCCCAGAGGTGGGGGTTGCCGTGTGTGGTGAAGGGCTGGGTTTACTAGTATGGGTCTGGGTTTGTTGTCATGGGTGTGGGTTTGGGTTTGACGTGGGTCTGGGTCTGGGTTTGCGGCCATGGGTTGTGGGGACCGTGGGTTGCTTCTTCTTTTTTTTGTGGTGTTGATGGTCGGAGAAAGTGGTGTTGATGGTTTGGGTTTTTTTTTTTTTTTGGTAGATTATGGGTTGCTGGTGGTGGTGGTGTCAGGTGTGTGTAGTGCAACGGTTGTGGGCTCGTGGTGATGGTGGTTTCTATAAATTTGTGGTTGTTCTTGAATAGAAAGAATGAGAGAGAAAGAATAAATAATGTGTTGTATTGTAAATGATGGTGATTTTGGGATATATTATTTTATTGTATAGAAATATTATTTTAATGAGTAGAATAGGAAAATAAAAGTTAGGATGTTGGAATGTTGAGAGTGTTATAAAATGGTATGGTATAAATAATAAAATAAATTTTAAAATGGTAAAATAGAATAGTTTGAAAATTTCGGATACGAATGCTCTAACGATTCCACTGGTCTCTCTCTCCCTCTCTCTCTCTCTTAAAGAGTAAAGTACTGATAAAGATTAGTGTGGTTTTTATTTTAAAGGGTGACGTACAGCTGTATTGCTGTAAAGCTTTGGCTGAGTTTCAATCTGTGGCTGACATGGCTGTCTGCAATTTTCATTAAACAAATAAGAAAGTTGTGGCTGTAAGTTTCCTTACATTTTAAAATTTATTGTGTTGTATTTTTTTTTTTTTGGGCAAACAAATTGAATGAAACTTGAAAGTGGATGTCATATATAGCACAACTTTGTTAAGTTAAAGTTGATTTATAAAAGCATTTGTTTAATCATAATTTTTTTTTATGCTTAAAATTTTTATTACATTTAGCTGGGCCTCAAGGAACTTGTTAACTTTGTGAGATGTGGTTAGAACGTATCAAATGCAACCAACCTATTACCCTTAGCTTAGGTTAATTACTTCAAATTTTGTGACAAATTCAACAGACTAGATCAGTGTTTATTTTTGTGTATGTGACCAGCACAAGAACTTGTTCATGGGCCTTCAACTTTTACAAATGCTCCGACCTCACTCTGTAGAGCCGAAATGCAGATTCTTGAATAAGTCCAAATAGGGCCATTCTTTACACTCAAAAAAAAATTTACCTCGGCGCCCCAAAAAAAAAAAATCTCCCTCCTTTTCCTCAAAAAAAAAAAAAAAAAAAAAATCCCTCCTTCAAATGCCCAATTAAATACATTGGCTTGGGCCATACAAAAATGCCTATGAGTTGAAAATAACGGGCACACCAAGAACTTGGGTTTCGCTTCACGTGGGCTTGTTGGGCCTTTAGCAGAAGTGGGCATCAACAACTTCTCACTTAAATTGTGACTTACACTTTTTTAAAGCAAGGTATTGTTAAGGTGTACACACACACATCTTTTCTAGACTGTCAGAGTTACAAACTCTGAAATCCATACCATCTTTAGTCTTTTCTTCTTCTTTTTTCTCGATGGGTAGATTAGATAGCATTCCGTCTTCGTTTAATTAATCTGCATATCCACTTCATTAAGGATGGGTACAAGGGCAAGTTATTGACTTGCTCACTTACACTATAAATGTCATCTCTGATCAATGACACATACAATTAACACTAGATTGCTACCTTTTTTTTTTTTTTTTTTGGTTTCCCACCGTGTTTCCTCAAAGTTTTCAACCAAAGACTAATCACTGTTCATGCCGGGTGGGCCCACGAAGGGGTAAAGCACTGGCCCAGGAAATTATTTTCAAAGTGCAGGTAGCAGGACTTAAACTATGGAGCACACCCAATTAAGTCTAGTACAAGCACTTTGAGACCGAGAGCCCAACCAACTCGGCGAACCTCCTAGATTCACTAGATTGCTACCTTTAAACTAAGAATAAAGGCCATTTAATATAAGTCATTGATGTTGTATTTAGAAGATTACAATTACACGTAATAAATAAAAAGCATAGATGTCAGGATATCATCTTGGCCTATAATACATTTGGGGAAAAGTTAACGAATCACTATAGAGCATTGGTTTAGAAAAAACTTTAAAAAACTTTTATAGAAATATAAAATAAATAAATAAATAAATAAAAAATTGACAACTTTTTATATTTTTATAAAAATGGTATTACAAATTTTCTTAAATATTCCATTAACAAATACCTTAAAGTACCTATTAACTGGACCCATAATATATATTTCATTAAGAACACACTTACTTAAATTTTATTGTTCTCTTCCTCCTCTTTCAAAAGATTATGAGAGAGAGAGAGATAAAGAAAATAAAATCACACCCTAAACACAAGCATAGTTCCACATATCTTTATAATTATTAAATAAATAAATAAATAAAAGTTCCTCATATCTTTATTGTCGAAAAGGTATCTGATACATAGATTACATGTAAAAATATCTTACAAAATATTTCACCAAAAAAAAAATATATATATCTTACAGAATATGGGATCTACGAATGTATACAGTCTGTACTCTGTAAGGCAACGATTATATCCAATCCATGTACAAGTAGATTTCCCTGTCTTTGAGGAACAAACCTCAAACATCACTAGAAATTTGTACAATTCACATGCATTGAGAAAGAGATGTGCCTACTTGTGGTGGTGTACACAATAAATTGATGACTTAATATTGTGACCCATAACTAACTAAATCAGGGTGACATTCACTACTAGCCACTAGGACCTCCCATATCTAATGTTCTGAAAATGAAAGCACTTTCTCCCAACCGATATTTAACCAAGTCATGCACAGCAATATCTTTCTGGGGTCTAATCTACCTAGTTACACAACCAGTCAACCACTAATTTGAGAGGTCTGATATCTTCTTCTTCTTCTTCTTTTATTTTTTATTTTTTATTTTTATTTCTTTTAACATAAGCATCTAGAACTTGTCAAACACCTAATTATATTCGAACTATGTAGTAGGGTTAGGGTTGTAAATGAACCAAGTTGTTTATGAACAGCTCGAGTTCAAATCGAAGAGAAGAATGTTTATGTTCGTTTTCCTTATAAAAAAAGATAAGCTCAAACCCAACTTTAGACTTAATTATTTAACAAGTCAAGCTTAAACATAATAATGTGTTTATAAACAAACTCATGAACATGAGGGCTCAAATTAACTATATATAATACTATATATATATATATGCCTAAAAATATATTTATACAGACTTGAAATTAGATTATATAAGTTTTTGAATTAGTTTATATGATATAAAATTATTATTTATTGTTTATTCATAACATAAATAATCAATTTGCAGTAAATAATCAATTTACTATATATAGGAAAATAATAAGTTAATCAAATAACTTGTGAACAACCTTGAGTTTGCTCGACAAGTAAATGAACTAAACTTGAACATGTAATTTTGTTTGATTATAAGCTCGAGCTCGGCTTGTGTTCGAAATAAAACTATATAAACAAGCCTGAACTTTTATTACTTGGTTTGACTCGACTCATTTACATCCCTATGTAGAGTTTCCCATCCCAAACATATCATATAATCAATTGCAAGTAGTAATTCCTTATGAATGATCTCAAGATGCAAGTTAGAAGTTTTAAATTAAAAAACTAGTTCTCATAAGGTCATAGAAATCACGAAACCAAAATCTTGAAATTTTGAGGTCTATGTTGAAGATGACTTAAACGACAGCAACAGCAAAGACAATAGAGAAGAGCAAAACGACAGTAAGAATAAAGTTTGTAAATACAAAACGGCAAGGAAGAAAGGAAAAGGGAAACGCACCGTTTCATTTAAGCATTAGTTAGCAAAGTTAGTTACAGTTTTGCCACATGTCATTAGCTGATTCATTGATTCTTTAAGTAGTTAGTTAAACGTCTGGGCATCATGTTTTAGCCCCTGCCTTTTGTGTATAAATACAAAGCTTGTAGTTAAAATTTATTTTAAGAGCTTATAACAAATTGATAAGCAATTCAGAGGAATTCTTTTCTCTCAAATCAGTTCTTGTTTTCTGTTTTGCATTTTACAATTTTACATGGTATCAGAGCGATTTTCTTTCATTTTCTCACCAACCAAACAAAATTTTTCTTTCTAAATTTGATCTCTTAGTCTCTAATGGCTTCAGATTCTTCAAGCGCACCTTCTTCTTCATCTACGCCAAATGGTAGTGCTGCCATGGCAGATGAATCAGCTAACAATCCGTACTTCTTGCCAGCGAATGAAAATCCTAGTTTGATTCTCACATCTCAGCTTCTTACTGGTCCTGAGAATTACATGACCCGGGCGAGATCTGTGTTTCTGGCTTTAAGTTCCAGAAATAAATTTGGATTTGTCAATGGTTCAATTTCAGAACCAAATCCAACTTCACATCTATTCAATTCTTGGAATAGGTGCAACACTACGATCCTTTCATGGCTGACCAACTCTCTCAGTCCTGACCTCAAGGCTAGTGTTATGTACATCAATTCTGCGAAAGATTTGTGGATTGATCTCAAGAATAGGTTTTCTCAAGATAATACGTCGAGATTGTTTGAGTTGCAGAAGGAAATTTCTCATCTAGTTCAAGGATCACTCTCGGTGAGTTCTTATTTTACTAGATTCAAAACCTTATGGGATGAGTTTGTGAATAATCAACCTTTTACTGTCTGTACCTGTGCTTGTGTTTGTGGTTCCAAATCATCTCAGTTAGATGCACAACACAAAGAACACGTTTTTCGTCTTCTAATGGGGTTGAATGATAACTATGGCAATTTGATTGGACAAATTTTGCTTATTGAACCATTTCCTCCTCTTAGCAAAGTATGTTCTTTAGTTTTACAAGAAGAGAAAAGGAGGAATTTGGGAAATACTGTTAACATGGTTCAGCAACTAGATGCTGTGGCAATGTATGTGAATAACAATAGGTCATTTCAAGGTGCTCAAGGTCAGAATAGAGGTGGTGGGAAAGGAAAGAAAGATAGGCCAGTTTGCACCTATTGTGGTTTTACTGGACATATAGCAGATAAATGCTATAAACTCCACGGATATCCTCCTGGTTATAAGCCTAAAGGGGGTAATAGGCCAATGGTTAACCAAGTTTCAGGTTCCTTTGGGTTTGATGCTAGTCACACTGGTTTTCCCAATGCTCAATCCAATGTTTTACCCACTCAAGGAGTCCAATCTGATGGTATGATTCAGAATTTGGTCAATGCTCCTTTTGGTGCTCAAGCTGGTTTTCAGAATGGTGTTGGGAATACATCCTTTGGCATTGCACATGGTGCATCTGGCAATCTTGTTGGCAGTCCATTTCTGCAGCAAAATTCTGTTGGTGGTCCTTCCTCTTATCAGCCTCAATGTTCCTTTTCTCCAGCTCAATGTGAGCAATTGCTCTCTTTTCTCAAAGGGTATGCAGGTTCAGCTTCAGGTTCAGGTTTTGGCACTCACTCCAGTCATGTTGCTTCTGTCATGACACCTAATGCTATTTCAGCCTTACCACAAACATCATCACCTTCTTCCTTCAACTCAGCTTCCAGTTCTTCTAATTTCTCAGGTAATCCTTTTTGGATCCCTCCTAATTTTTCTCATTCTGTGTTTTCTGCCCATGTTGTTGATAGAACTGTTTTCAAAACTGATTCTTGGATCATAGACACTGGTGCAACTGACCACATGGTCCATTCAGTGTCCCAATTCACTTCTATCACCTCCATTGTAAACACTTATGTCTATTTGCCAAATGGGGATCAAGCCTTAGTCACACATGTGGGCACTGTGCAAATTTCATCTATTCTTGTTTTAAAAGATGTGTTATGTGTTCCATCTTTTGGATTTAATCTGATTTCAGTTAGTAAACTTACCAAAAATGTATTCTGTTGTCTCATTTTCCTTGGTAATTGTTGCTTCATTCAGGACCTTGCTCAATGGAGCATGATTGGTCAGGGTAGAGAGAGCAATGGCTTGTACCTGTTGGATTCTTCATTTCAACAAAAGTCTACTGCTCTCACTGCTACTACCTGTACAAGTCCTTTTACCTTTTCAAGCACAGAATTATGGCACAATAGATTAGGACATCCTTCATTTTCTAAACTTCAACTGTTAAAGGATGTTGTAAACATTGATGCTTTTAATAAAACTACATGTGTGTGATGTTTGTCATTTTTCCAAACAAAAGAGACTTCCATTTCCTGTCAGTACGCATATCTCTGCAGCTCCTTTCGATTTGATTCATTGTGATCTTTGGGGTCCTTTTGCCACTTGTACTGTTGAAGGTTACAAGTATTTTTTAACAATTGTTGATGACTTTTCTAGGTGTACTTGGGTATATTTACTCAAGCTTAAGTCTGACACTCAGTTTGTTATCCCAAATTTTGCTTCTATGGTCAAAACTCAATTCAACAAATCCATTAAGACTATTAGAAGTGATAATGGGACTGAATTTTATCTTAAAGATTTTTTTCACTCTAATGGAATTTTGCATCAATTGTCTTGTGTTGATACTCTTCAACAAAATGCAATTGTTGAAAGGAAGCATCAACACATTCTAAATGTTGCTAGAGCTTTAAAATTTCAATCTCAAGTACCCTTATGTTTTTGGGGTGATTGCATCCTCACTGCTGTCCATTTGATTAATAGGGTTCCTTCCAAGTCTTTAGGTAATAAAACACCTTATGAAATGCTTTTCCATTCTCCACCTTCATATACACATCTTAGATGTTTTGGCTGTTTGTGCTTTATCTCTACCTTATCTTCTCATAGACATAAATTTGCACCTAGGTCCAGAAAATGTGTGTTCTTGGGCTATCCTTATGGCATAAAAGGCTACAAAGTGTTAGATCTTGCTACTAATTCTATCCACATTTCTAGAGATATTGTTTTTTATGAGTCAATTTTTCCTTACATCTCTACTTCATCTCCTTCCACTTCTTATTTGAATGACTTTGTTTTTCCTCATGTCAATTCTAATTCCTCTTATGCTTCTGATTGTCCCTCTTCCACTACTCCTGTCCATTCCATTTCAGACTCTGACCTAGTTGCTTCTCAATCTGATTCCGTCACTCTAGATCCTCCTTCCCATACTTCTCTTTCTGATTTTAATTCTTCAGACCCTACCACCCATGCCTGCATTCCTACTCCTGTCATTGATTCCAATCTTGATTTAGCTATCACATCCATTCCTCAACCTGTTCCAATTTCTTTAAGAAGGTCTACTAGACCTCATGTGCCTCCTTCTTATCTATCAGACTATTCATGTAAAGCTGTTGTTAGTGCCAAACCTCCATCTGGTCTGCCTTATGCTCTTTCTGATTTCTTGAGCTATTCTCACTTGGGTTCCAATTTTAAATCCTTTGTCCTAGCAGTCAGTGCTACTCCCTCAGAGCCTGTCTTCTTTCATCACGCTGTTCAATTTCCTGAGTGGAGGGCTGCTATGGACAAAGAGATTGAGGCTTTGGAAGTGAACAATACTTGGTCCTTAGTCCCTTTACCTCCTGGCAAGACTGCCATAGGCTGTAAGTGGGTTTATAGGATCAAGCACTTACCTGATGGTTCCATTGAAAGGTACAAAGCTCGGCTGGTTGCTAAGGGCTTCACTCAGAAACTTGGCCTAGACTACTCTGAAACATTTTCCCCAGTTGCCAAATCTGTTTCTGTTAGGATTGTGCTTTCTTTGGCTGCTGTGAAAGGGTGGGTTTTGCATCAAATGGATGTAAACAATGCATTCTTGCATGGAGATTTAGTGGAAGATGTTTACATGTCTCTCCCACCTGGTTTTCACAGCAAGGGGGAGGGTTTAGTATGCAAGTTGAACAAAAGTCTCTATGGTCTCAAACAAGCCTCAAGACAATGGTTTGCAAAGTTCTCAAACACCATATTGCAGATGGGATTTGTGCAGTCAAAATCAGATTACTCCATGTTCATACATTCACAAGGAACTTCTTTTACTGTTCTTTTGGTCTATGTTGATGACATTTTGTTGACTGGAAATGATCCTACTTGTGTTACTGCCTTAAAGAAATTTCTTGATGATCAATTTGGATTGAAGGACCTTGGTTCACTAAGGTATTTCTTGGGCTTGGAAGTAGCTAGAACTGATGCAGGCATCAGTTTAACACAGAGAAAATATGCCTTAGAAATATTGCAAGACACAGGTTTCATAGGGAGTAAGCCAGTTCAGTTTCCCATGGAACAAAACCTTAAGTTGTCTAAGTATGAGGGAGCATTACTTGATGAACCAGGGATGTATAGAAGACTTATAGGAAGGTTATTGTACTTAACCTTGACAAGGCCTGACATAACATATGCTGTACACAGACTAAGTCAATTTGTATCACAGCCTAGAGAGCCACATCTGTTAGCAGCACACAGAGTACTTCAGTTCATCAAGTCTACACCAGGAAAAGGAATTTTCTTTCCTAGCAACACAGAGTTGCATATCAAGGCCTTTTGTGATGCTGATTGGGCTGGATGCCCTGACACTCGTAGGTCTCTCACTGGATATGCAGTGTATTTGGGGGATTCTCTAATATCCTGGAGGTCTAAGAAGCAAGGAGTTGTGTCCAGATCTTCTGCAGAAGCCGAGTACAGAGCAATGGCTAGTGTAGCCTGTGAGATTACTTGGGTAATGCAGCTGCTTAAGGACTTGAAAGTTGATCACCACAAACCTGCTATGTTATTCTGTGATAACCAGGCAGCTCTGTACATAGCTGCTAATTCGGTTTTCCATGAAAGAACCAAACATATAGAAGTTGATTGTCATTTGGTTAGGGACAAGATCTTGGAGGGTAAGATCAAAACATTTCATGTGACAACCAATTCCCAAGTAGCTGACATTTTTACTAAGGCTCTGGGAATGGCAGCATTTACAAGACTCTCAAGTAAACTTGGTTTGAAAGATATATTCCAGCCTAAGTCTCTGAAGGAAACCAGCTCAGTTCAAGTCACAAAGTCTGAGACATTGGACTTGAGGGGGAGTGTTGAAGATGACTTAAACGACAGCAGCAGCAAAGACAATAGAGAAGAGCAAAACGACAGTAAGAATAAAGTTTGTAAATACAAAACGGCAAGGAAGAAAGGAAAAGAAAAACGCACCGTTTTATTTAAGCATTAGTTAGCAAAGTTAGTTACAGTTTTGCCACATGTCATTAGCTGATTCATTGATTCTTTAAGTAGTTAGTTAAACGTCTGGGCACCATGTTTTAGCCCCTGCCTTTGTGTATAAATACAGAGCTTGTAGTTAAAATATCATTTTTAAGAGCTTATAACAAATTGATAAGCAATTCAGAGGAATTCTTTTTCTCTCAAATCAGTTCTTG
Organism: Quercus ilex subsp. ballota; assembly: GCA_032727855.1. Lineage (NCBI taxonomy): Eukaryota > Viridiplantae > Streptophyta > Magnoliopsida > Fagales > Fagaceae > Quercus > Quercus ilex. Next base: position 31,678,481 of record CM064916.1, on the reverse strand, counting down.
TTTTCTGTTTTGCATTTTACAATTTTACAGTCTAATATCAAGTTCCACAACCACAAACTCGAATACAAATCTTGCCTTCCATTTGGCATTGAGAACCTAAGAGTATTGATTTAAAAAATATTTTTAGAAATTTTTTATAGGAAAAGAGAAAAGTAATTGATTTTTTTGACAATTTTTTATATTCATCATAAAAGTAGTATTAAAACTTACCTAAAATGTTCTATTAACAAATATCTTAAGCACACTTATTAACAGAAGCTTTAAAGGAGTATAAAAAAAATTTCATAATTTCACCAAAATTTTCAAATTATCTGTCACATAGCAATTGCCACTCACCTCAATTAAGCCCACCACAACATAAAGACGGGAAGGGTTTGGAAAATTGGTGAAATTTTCGGTGTCAATAAACTTACTGTTTAAGATTATAGTGTCCTAGAACTCGAAGACTATATTCCTTTATTCACAGGAAAAAATTCCACATCTTCTTAAATCAACAGGAATTCATTTTACTAAGAAAATTATATTTTTAAAATCTCATTTAAATTACTCATTTTACTCAGGAAACACGACAAATATTGTCATTCATTTATTATTTTCTGTTTAATCTACTAGAGATCTATTGGATTTATGAACAGAGTTGGAAATCTTCCTCTCTCTTCTCTTCCAATATCAATTCAAAAAAAGAAAATTGATAATTCAACAATGAGGGTATTCACCAACTTGCCGTTCCTATTGATATAGGCTGAATTGGGTTTAGTTAACTCTATAACTAATGTTTTGGCCCCCCCAAAAAAAAAAAAATCTATTGTAGGGTAGCTATGATAGTTCTGCTAGAGATTGGTGTTACTATAAAAAAATAATAATAATAATAATAATTTTTAACCTTCTTTTTAAAAAAAAAATTATAGTAGTAGATTCGGTGCCCTTGTAATGGAAAGGAAGGCCACCAACTGACAAGTTACGTTTCATTTTCAGTCAGATAAAAAATGTTAGGTAGCTCAATGAAGTAAACGTGGGAAAGAAAAATTAGAGAGTCTGCTCGTTTTGTTTGGCACTGCCGCTATTGAATTGTTTTCTTTTAGTTCATGTGTCGTTTTGTTCTTCCAAATCCCATTTTACCCGCCATATTAGTTGGGGGTCACAGACTAAGCAAAAATTATTGCAAGTAACCGCCAATACAAATCGTAATTCTAAGCCTTCCTTAATTGCTTTTCCCTAGTATTATAGCTTAGGCATAGATTTGAGTATGAAAAAAGTGTCATTTTGGTTTATTAATCATGTAAAATATATTAGTACTTTAATTTCTTTTGGGAGGGGTGTGAGGGGACCATTATTGATGACATACTTAGGGCCTTGTTTAAAGCCAAAATCCAAGCTATCAAGAATTGTGTCCAATTAATATTTTGAGTTCCCAAGATTGAGTCACCCTTCTAGCTATGGGCTAGAAATAGAATAGATTAGTTGTGCGATGCATCAATAACACGGGATAATGGACTTTAGGAACAGGTATAGGAAATTTCTTACAAGGAAGGAACTAAAATCGAACAATTTGATTTATTTTGTTAGGGCAGATAGATAATATCTAGAGTGTTAAGGGCAGGTGAAGGGGTCAGTAAGATCTCATTCAATATTGTACCTTTAAATATTGAAGAAAAGTTGGTACACAATCACGAACTCACGATACTAAAATGAAAACTTTGATTGTCATTATAATTTATCCTTATCTATCCCACCCTTCCAATTGCCTTGTAAATCTGTTCTTATGGAAAGAAAATAATAAATGCAAGGTGAATTTTTTTTTCCTTTTAAATTTAGATACAATAGATTTTTAATATATGACATCCGCTCTATAATAATTGTTTTGATTGACTTCTCGTTGGTGTTAAGTTTTAGGCCTCAGTTATTAATTTTCAAGAGAATTAGTCCAAAAAAAAAAAAAAAATTCTACTGATAATTTGATAGTTAAAAGAGAATAGATTTTAACTCTAGATGTCTCCGATTGAGGTATCAACAAGTATCAACCAGTTGAACTACAAGGTTTTTGACAAGAATTAGTGAAGTTAATTAGTTAAGCATGTAAACAATTAAATTATATATGACATGTAAAACAATGTGTCACCAATCACACAAAACAAATCACAATGGAGATGGCAATATGGTGACTAAGTGGAAAAACCAAAGAAAATTATCCAAGGAAACTACAAGGAAAATCTTCCCCAATGAAGCAAATTCACTATGATAAGAGAAGTTTTATAATCTTAAGAAAAACTTTTTTTCTAGACTCTACTGACTCATAGACAACTTTCAAAGAAAACCTTTCGCTAGACCAGAACATTTGAATGCTTCAATCTTACAAATTGCCTCCATGAATGATTCACACGTGATCACAACTGGAACCTCCAATTGACTCCAAAAACTTTTTGAAAGTTTTCTTTAAAGCAGCAAGTTTATGTGCTATGCCTTCAATTTCTTCACTAACTAATCTTTAAATCTACGCAGATGTCTCCAGTATAGTAAAATTGAGAGAATCTTGGTTACAAAACCTTAGGCTTACAAATGTCGCTTTCTCTCCTTTGGAAAACCCCTCTAGGTTAACTTATATTTCAACAAGTAGAGCACAAATTGGTTATGTGGCTTTTTACGTATCTAGTATGCATAGTCTCGATAAATCAAGATTGGTGTCGAGGTCACATAAACTCTGCTTTCTTGAACTGATCTTGGGTTTTCATTTTGATCTTGAATTACACCTTTAAAACACAACAAAACTCATAATTTAACGTGATTGGCTAACCCCAACACATACAGACCTAACAGTTGGTTTAGTGCTAGTGTGGTATAGTGATTTTTTTAATTAGTTGTGTTGCGCTCAACATCCTTCATGATTCATCCCTTATTATATGTCGCATTTTCTATCAATTTAGGCTTACAATTAGATTTGGAAATTTGGAAATTTAAAGAGATCAACGTGAGAAAGATGTTCCTCCACACCTCCACTATTTATGATTAGGATAATCTGATTGGCATAGGAGAAAGCTTGTCTTTTGGGTTAAAATAATCACTTTTCCTCTTCTTCATTTTTCTACGTAAAAAAAGAAGAAAAATGAATTGATGTGGTTTATACTTTATAGACTCTGGTCCAGACATTCCTCTGCACCTTTTCTTTCGCCAAATAAAAACAAAGATACACGTACGTTTTTTCAAGGACAGGAAGCACCTTCCTGCAAAACCTTTTTGGCTGGACCATCCGTGAGGAAAAGGAAAGCCAATCCATCACAAAAATTAATGGGAAAAGGAAAAGGCATTTACTGGGGCCGCCATATTATTAATAGTATATCATAGAAACCCACCATTCACTAGTTAATATATAGTAATCAGACCCATAAATTAATTTATCATATTAGGCCCACAAACATCTCATATCAAGATTGATACGTTTGTCTGAGACCTGTTATCGTGGTAGGTCTATCCGTACAAATAAGAATATAAGATCCCCTGCACTTTAGCTAGAATTTCATGCAATAATGGTAGGAAATATCATGTGAACGTTCTCCATATAATCATCATAAAATTAACGCATAAATTTAGAAAGCACCGATAGGAATACGAACATAAGTACAAGTACTAGTACAAATTTTGAAAAAAAATAAATTAATATGATGTAGTGGGGTGTCATGTAACCTGGGTACGACATCCTGAATGAAGTATTCATACTTCTTAGACATACTTAGAGTTTAGATATAAATTTCCCTTAGCACCCAAAATGGAAAAAGTCTTTAAATAGAGTTTCCTCCTTTTATATGGGAAATTCAAATTTTAAATAAACCTAGTTTGAAAAAAAACATTTCAAACTTTGTTTATATCTTTTTTTTTTTTTTATCTGGATTTTGACAAATTCATCACTAATTGGAATTTCCTCTTATATTATCATTGCTTGCAAAATTTTCAAAAAAAAAAAAAAATCAAAGCTCAATAACTATATCATCAATTAAACATCTAATTTGAACGAAATTTGATACGCATATAAGAATATAAAAAATATGCACTGTAATAGTTAGATTTTCTAAATATATAACCATCTTAATTTTGTAGCGAAAATTTGAAAAATTTCTCTCCGAAACTTGTCCTTAAAATTTTACTTGCCCCCACTTTAAGGGACCTCAAAAACATGACTATGTTGTTGGTCAACAAAATTTAAGTGAACATGAGATAGTATATTGTGTTTGAGAAAATAAAGTAATTTTGATTTTTTTTTTATATATACAAGATAGAAATTCTACTCTAACCTAATCTAATTGTATATGTGTGTGAAACTTCCTCTTGGAGACTTAGACTCTCGCACTTGTCCCCCATGCCTCACAAGCACTTATACTTGTGGTGTGACCATCACACCAAGGGTGTGCGATGGTTAATTTTGAAATATTTACATATAAAAAAAAAAGTAATTATTTAAACTACTTTTCTATCCTTTCATATTCTATTCTACTTCGAGCATCTAAAACAAAATTAAATAGAAGGAATTAAAAAAAAAAAATAGTAAATCAAGATTCTTTTCTCAACCAAATTCCTTAATACTTGGATGGCATATAAATTCATTCCATTTATAATTCATTTAGAGGACTATATACAGTGTACCTATTTCCTACAAGTTGTGGTAATTATTGAGTACTCCCAGAGTATCATAAATGCGTAATCTCTCCTCTGACATAATTGTGAGTCCCACTAATTAAATTTATAATGAGACCCATAATTCATGTAAGAAAAAGAAGTACACATTTATAGTACTCCTAGAGAATTTAATAATTTTTCCTACAAGTTGTATCCTACGCGTATTATTTGTGGGAGAAATCTACATTCACAATTATTCTTCCCACAATTATGAAGTTGCAAATTAAAAGTGGTGAAGAAAAATAAAAAATTCATGAAAAAATGATAAACAATCATTCACGATCACCCGTAAAGGTTGTGGCCAAAGAAGTCATGATTTTGTAACAACTCTATTAGTAATTGGCTCCAACTTTTGTAGGTCTGGTAAGTAGGATATTTATGCCTTAATCACGTGAAAGAAACCATATATTTTGATTTTTGACCCACCGACAATGCATCTTGACGTCTTTATTTTTGAGCCGAAGACCTTTTCAATTCAATTGATTTATAGTTGAGGAAATACAAACAATAATATGGGGCTAGTTACTACAAGGGGAAGGTGGCGGACCCCACATCATCCGATTGATGTTGAAGCCGAAGAAGAACCCATCTTTTATAGAACCGCTCGTCACATGTTATTCAAGGACAGCGATCAGGGATTCATCAATCACCCTATTGTGTCCTGTCGTTCCTTCAATTTGGACTCACCCCCCAACTCCAACGATGGTGATAGTTCGAGACTCGATTTCCCCCTCAAGTCACTGTTCATTTATATGTTTATTTTTAAAATTTGTATTTTAAATGTTATCTTAATGTGGAACTCTGTCAATATCTAATTCTACATGAATGATAGTTTTGGAAAAAAGAATGGCACCAGGACGATTACAAAAGGGAACCCAAGCAGCAAGAAAATGGGGTAAACAGTTTGAAAATCTAATAACATGTGAAAAAAAGTAATACAAGAAAAAGATTTAGCGGCTACATTAATGTCCTCAATGATATTTGATATCATCCGATGAGGTGCAATGGCAAAATTTTGGATAGGGTCGATAACATTAAGGGAGTCACCATCAAGAAATGGATGTGAATGAAAAAAAAAATATCAAGGAACCGGAAAACATAATATCAAGGTATTCTTTTTTATTGTTCAAGATTTTTCAAGATTGAATGAAAAAAACTAACTTTTTTTTTTTTTTTTGGTTTTGTGTTTTCAAAACAGTTTATTAGGGGTTTGAGAATTTGTTTTTAAACATATATAGTTTTTTAGGTTATGTTTGATAACAGTTTTTGTTTTCTATTTTCAAAAACTTGTTTTTTTGGAATATAAAAAAAAAAAAACAATTTTCTTATATTTTTGAAATCAAAAACATGTTTGGTTAGTTGAAATTAAAAAAAATAATTTTTTGAAGAAAAAAATAGAAAATACTAAAAATATGTTGTTACTAGGATTTGAACTCTAATGTTAACTCATTAAATGAGGCAAATTTATTAAATTAAATGCGTGTTTTCATTAACTTTTGAAAATAAGAAACTGAAAACAGCTTTTTGCATATTTTCAGTTTCATTCACAAATTGAGTTTTGAGAACAGTTTTTGTTTTCTATCCATTTTGAGTTGTCAAACAAGTTTTTTAGTTTCAAAAATAGAAAATTGTTTTTGAAAATAGAAAATAAGTGGAAAAATCAGTTACCAAAAATGTTTTCTCACCCCTAAAAAACAGGCACTTGTTTTCTATTTCTTTTTTTTTACTCAATCCTTCATCACTTCCATGTGTGTGTGTGTATAACTGTGTGTGTGTATATATATATATATATATATATAGAGGTTGGGTTCAAGTTATACCTGGTGTAACTTTAAGTAATGTTACACTACTCAATATTTTTTAATTGGATGTGAATTTTTAAAAATCCACTGTTAGATTACATTATATTAATATATTCTCCATGTTTGCAAATTTTCAAGGTAATCAAAGATTAATAGCCATGACATCAATCAATTATTTAAATTCAAATTTTTGTAGTTTAAAATAATGCATAAAAACGAGTTTATGGATCGAATAGTAAATAACAATCAATTGACATGAAAATTGGTATGAATGTTAAAAACATATAGAACATGTAATTCAGTGGTAGAATTTTCAAAATATGAATTCTATAAAAAGTTATTGAGTGGTATAACATTGTTTAGAATTACATTACGTGTAACTTGAACCCAACCATACACACACATATACTAACTAACTATTCACAGTAGTGCACAATCCAGATCCATTGAACCTAGCCAACCCAAATCGACTTAACCTAGCTAACCCACCGCCACAAATGCTTCCTCCAAGCACCACCTTAACCTCCCAAACATCAACTCTATTGCTAGTCCAAGTGATGTGACTAATCACCCCCAAATAAGGTTGAGAGAGAGAAATTGCCAAAAAAAAAAATATCGCAGTGACTACTCATTCACTAGTCTCGTGGTAGACTCGATCATGGTTGGTAATGGAGAGGGAGAGAGAGAGACAGAGACAAAGAGAGAGATAAAATTATTATTATAAGTGTAAAATGATTTTGAGAACAAAAAAATGGAGAAAAAACACCCTTGGGCTATTTTTTGAAAATTGTTTTGCACAGTGAGTTTTTATAACAAATTTCTAAAATTTGTTTTGTAAAAATAGTTTCCAAACAAAACAATATTAGGGGACCCTCCATTTTTTGTAAGTCCTAAAAACTATTTTGTTAAACCAGCTACCAAATAGGCTTTGAGTTTTCTATGTTTAAGTTAGGAATGCTCACAAGTCAATTGAGCTCAGGTTAATGGTTAATTCATCACTCGATTTGAATCACTGGCATTAATTTCATATTAATTGCTCTTTAACATTAAGTTATAATATCAATAATATTTTTTATCTAGGAAAATTTTGAGTTCAAGTCTCTTGCTCAACAATAAAAGAGTTTACTATTTTTTTTTTAGAAACAAACACACACACACACACACACCAGAGAGAGCAAAATGAGTTCTAATATAAAGACACATTATTCATCAAAAAATATAAAGGCACACTACATTTCCACTCAAAAATCATGTTAGTTTACTAGTTGAACTATTAAATACTATATTTCATATATATTTTTATACTTAAACATACTACTATATTTCATAATTGCATGAAAAATAATCCATTGACATACTTATTTAATTCTGACACAATTGTATCCCTAAGTCTAACCATACATTTTTAATTTCTATTCAATGAATTAACAATTTAAATAACGAAATATAATGTGACATATAGATGATATAATTGAATCTTCATATTTAATCAAAGAGATATGATCATGATCATATCTTAGAATCTTACCTGTAATTTTTTTTTTTATTATTAAATGAATTACCGCAATAATAATATAAAAAAAGGAGTTAATGTGACACGTACATTATGGTGACACAAAGTTTACAAATTTGTAGCCATTTGCGTCATACACAACACTCCGATATACTTCGCATTAAACTTTATTTTGCCCACATTTAAAGTCTACTTTAGGAGTAATGCATAGAATATAAAATATAATTAGATAGCTTCTAACAATAATATAATTTTATTTTTTTAGTAAATATTAATATTTATTAAAATACAAAAAAAATAATAATATTAATGTTTTAAATTGGATTTATAACTCATTTTATAATCAGAGTTTAATTACAAAATTTACGTGGCTGTCAACCGGTGGTTCACCTGTTATATGAGCTAACAAGTGGGGGGCTCACACCAATCAATTTTGCCATGTGTATTCATTAAAAAAAAAAGTTTGCCGCATGTAAAGTTTACTTGATTGGGAATCACGTGATAACAAATTACACTCATCAACGGCTCCACTGCCAGGAGGAGCGTGGCACATTAAGGTAAGTCTCTCTGTGTATTAATTAGCCTCTTTCACCGACCAAACTCACCTTTCTCACAAATATCTACCCTATCTATATGCTTCTTTTTATTAATCAATGGAGCATTTACATTTTACAAAAATTCCCAATAAAAAAAAAAAAACCCACATGGAGCCTTACCTTAACTTGCGGTTGGAGTAATAAATTATCATTCCCACGAGTAGTTTTCATGTCAAGCCTTAACATGAGACGAAGTCAAAAATTTTTGTTTGGGGTCTAATTATTAAAATATTAAATATTTTTATATACTATAATAATATTTTCATAAATTTTGGGGGTTATGGCCCCTACTATAACATGTAGCTCCACCTCTGCATCTAAATTAGAAAACAATTTCAAGGTGGTGATCGAGCTCGTTGAACTAAGATGTAACATTAACTGAGATATTTTAGTCTTAATCCACTCCATAAAAGGTATATAGAGTTTCACATTTTCAAAATATCTAATGAGCGGGGAATTAAATAGTCTAGACAAAGGGTGACACATCATTTCAAATTTTTTTATGTATATAATTTAGAAAAATAAGTCCAAAAAATATAAATCAAGGTAATTCAATATTCTATTAAAACATATTTTTATATATTTTTTTTCTTTAAAAAAAGAAAATTTTAAACCATGTATAAACATGAAAAGTACATATAACAATGATAAATTTATTCGAATAAGCCAATAAATTTTGAACAAGTGTTTTTTTTTTCCTTTCAAAATGTATAATTTTTTTGTGTAAATTTTTTTTTTAGTATACATTGACAAAAATATTGATCCTATTGTCCAAATTTAAAGGTCAACTATCAATTTATCATTAACTTATTGACTTTCCAATATATCCCTGCAATTCTCTTGTTCAGGTCGAAATTATTGAAAGTTTGTAAGGATAATTTTTAAAAATTCTACTATATTTTTTGAAAGACAAAATATTAAATATTAAGTAATTTCACTTAGAAGGATTTTAATTTTTAAATTGAACAAACAAAAAAGGTAGAGAGAGAGTACGTAACTTAGCTGCATGGTCTGTTGGACTGACCATTGATGTATAAATGTTAACGCAAAAGGAATGATTTGATTCGCCTAATGGTAATGGGCAATAACGCCTAAATATTAGTTAACACTTGTACAACTCAAAATGATGACTACTATAACTATCATTACTCATCGTTCTATTAAACAATAAACAATTAAGTTCGATAACTAACATCATGGTTTGGTTTCTTTTCGTGTCTAACTTCGTGATCGGAAATTTCATTTTTCAATAATTAATTGCTTGTTTAATATTGAGAATACGATTTATACCACTTAGATGATTGGCCTTATTAGTATTTGATAGATAATGTAATTTATAATCCATGAGTATTTGGTGTGGACTTATAAAGTGGATGATTACGAGTATTGAATAAAATATTGTTCAATTTTCCACATTTGATTTCATTTATTATGTGATTTTTATATGCTTTATTCATTAAATGAAACTTTCCAGAAGATTTATATCCTACCAGTTTGGCAGTGATGACATAAGGTGACAGTTTACATTTTGCTAGATTAAACCATAAGGAATATTATTAATTTTATGGGAATTTTGTAAAGATAGGATAGCCCATATTCTTTGACATTAAGGTTAATTTGACTATTGAACTTTCGGTTATAAGTTAGAAAAATTAACCTCTGGATATTATAGGTCAATATAAAATCAAACACTTTGTTAATATTTCTTGTTAAAGTCTAGCAAATCTATTAATTAAGTGATGTACACATCATATCTATTGGACTATCAATAATTTTGAAATGTTATTATTACCATGTATACATCATGTGATTAAATCCATTAGAATTTAGCTTAAACAAACAGGAAAAAATTATTTGTCGTATCCAATATCTAGAAGTTAATTATTCAAATTGAAGGTACAGAAACTAATTTGACACTTGTATGAAAGTTCAAAGATAATAGTTATAAAAACCTATTTTTAATTTTGACAGGTTAAGATTTTACATTAAAAAAATTTATAGAAAACTTATAATCCCTCGCATAACAAAGAAAGAAAATTGCAATAGACCAATGACCATTAGCCAATGGTCATTGGTCTATTATGACTAATCTTAGGAAGCTATGAATAATTTGAAAATTATTCATATTTTCTAATTTTCCAATCCCATGTTTTATAATTATTCATAACTTCCTAAGATTGTGAAAATTGTATGGGTGACTTCCTAAGATTATTCATAATTTCAAAATTATTCATATTTAACTTGGAAAAGCTAGATCAAGGTACCAATATAAATGAAAATAGATTCTCAGAAAAAATATATAACTGAAAATAAAACATGGGATTGGAAAATTTGAAATTATGAATAATCTTAGAAAGTTACCCATACAATTTTAATATTTAGCCTTATATATACATCTAAAGAGAAGGAATGTGTTGCTTCAAAAAAAGAAGAGAAGGAATGTGAAAATTTTGGATTAAATACATAGGCTAAGATTAAAACAGAGGTAAATTTGTAAAAGAAAAATCGCATTAAAGACCTTAACCGAATAGATTAATGGAATGAGTGAAAATTCACCTGGTAAGATCTTGCAAGGATGAACTAACCTACTTCTTAAGCTTTGAACCAACTAGTAGGATTAGTCTGTTCATAGAAAAAAATTGTAGAATAACAGTATTTTGAAGGTTGATGGGGGATATTATATATATATATATATATATATATACACACATATATTGTGAGTGAATATCCAGTTTCTTATAAAGAGTGAAAGCTCCTGACAATGCATCATCCCCCTAAGTCAACTATAGGGATATGCTCCTAAGGTGCCCACCTAATGCTGTAGAGCAATGACTTGTATTATTACATTAAATGCAAAATGGGGGCAATTGCTAAGAGTAATTAATGTTAACATAGTGAGATAAGTGACTTTTCTCAAGCATTTTCTATGGTTGGGGGGTGGGGGTTGCTCGATTATAGAGCTCTGGTATCCTCGACCAAGGTCTAGAGCTTTGCCCCTCTAGATGTTAAGCCCTTTGCATCATGTGGTCCTTGTTTGAGAGTACTTTACTCAAATATTGATAAGTGGATGGAGAATGTTGCACAATAGGGTATTGTGGGGTTGTCACGTAGACATGATTTCATATTTGACCCAATTGGGTTAAACCCTTGACTTGAAAGCTTGTTTAGAAACCCCTTACGCTTAGGCCTTAAAGGGTTCCCCTTCTTAAGTCAAGCTAATTAGAAGCAACTAATCATACATAATTTACTAGAGTCGAAACACAATTAGAATCCAAATAATCTTTCAATTGTAGTCTAATTTTATGTCAAGTGTCTATTTTAATTTTGATGCCAAGTTACTAATTCGTAATACTTAAAACTTAAATCATCAGCGCCATTAAATGTTTACGCAATATACATGAGTTATAACCTAGTTAGCATATAAAATTAAAGCCATTAAAGGTGGACAGATGGAGCAACATAGAGAGAGAAGTTTAGAAACAAGAAAAATTTAAAACTAATTAGTATATCCAAGATGGACCAACCCTAAAGAGTGGTCCAAGGACCAACAATTTAAAATTTTCCATAAGTAATTGCCAACTTGTAGATAGTTAATTGAATGATCAACTAATACCTACTTTATTCATAGAAATTTCCTTAATGAAAATCTATTAATAGATAAACATTACACATTGAATGATCAACAAAAAGTAGACAAATAATGCGTGCGAGAACAAACTAGAGGGAAAGGAAGAGAATGACATTCAAAATAAGCAAAAACACCCGCGCTACGTAACATAACCAATTAACTATAGCCTATTGCCTATTGGGTGAAAATAAATACTTTCTGGTGGGTCCTCCTTCTCTCGTGTGATCTGATCATATGAGATCAGTCATCAGTCTTATAATTAAACAATCAATTTCCATAAATAAATAAAATAGGTTGCATCTCAAAATAAAAAAAAAAATGAAGAAAGGAAAAAAAAATCACTTTTATGATCCAGTACACTCAGTCAGAACTATATTACTTACACTCACTGTGGCCCCACATCGTCGGATGATTCAGATCTAACCTCGTACCGAACTGTTCTTTGATACTTTTTTTTTTGAAACCCGTAAACTCCATTTCAACTTTTTTTTTTTTTTTTTTGGAAAAAAATTTGACACTTAGAATTCGTTTGGGAATAATTTGTTTAATTAAAATTAAAATTTTTTTATTGAAAATACTTTAGATAAAACTACAAGTTAACTAAAATCATGAATAATATCAAAAAATGCAATATGACTCATAAATAGTTGTAAAAGTTAGCTAAATAGTCAAAGAAGTTGTCAAATATAAACTATCTCAAATACAACCTTAATGTATATTTCATAAATATAATTTTCATAATTCTACATTCAATATTAATATTTTTAATTAGTATATATCAACATTTAAAATATGAAATAAATCTATTGAAAAAAAAGAAGAAAGTAAAATAGGTGTAAAGTGATGTGTGCGTTTAAGAATCAATTGTCAGCAATCTTGTAACTTAATCAATAATTTCTTATGCAAAAAACTTTTAAAGGTCTAATTTATGAGGAAAATGATTTGATCTATGAATTAGCAACTATTAAAAAAAAATTCTAAAATTGATTTTGTATTATTTTTATAATATATTTGATCTAAAATTTTAGCTTCCACGTCCACTGCAGGTGGGGTCCCATGGCCCATTTTTTAATTTTCAACACAGATCTTGCGTCAAAAACTAAATTACATTAATCTTTTGTTTATTTTAAGGAAAAGCTAAATTACGTAAATTAAAGCTAACAACTAATGATAATAATAATAAAATTGACGATAAGATATGTTATAAAAGCATAATAAAAAAGCGATTCAAGGAAGCTAAAAATAGAACTGAGTGTAGTGTAAACATTCCATCCCCCCTATCTCTTTCTATTCTGGTGTCCGAGCTTGAAAAGCAAACCAACTTGACTGTTAAAGCCAAACCCAACTTTCATAATCGCTCTAACTCTAATGCACCACTTTTATTTATTTCTTTTTTGTATGTATCTACTATATATATGTCTCACATGACTGCAATAAACGGCAACAAAACGACGAGGTGGTCGGAAAGCGACAGCTTTTGAGTTTGAATAAAAAAAAAAAAAAATGCCGCAAAATGGTCTGGCCGGAGAAGCCCAGGCTTTGGGCGAGTCCGGTGGCCGGACGGTGGTGGTGGGGGTGAAGCTAGACTCACCTAGCAGAGAACTGCTGACATGGGCTCTGGTCAAGGTGGCTCAGCCTGGTGACCTTGTTGTTGCTCTTCACGTTCTTGGACATGATGGTAATGGAAAAAAAAAAACATGAACAAAGTCTATGATATAAAGTTTTGTACCTGGTTTTTGTTTTTTGATTATTTTTGAATCTTATTTCTGGGTTTTGACTTTGATGGGGTTTGTTGTTTTTGTTGTGAAATGGATAAATATGTGTAGAAATTGTGGATCAAGATGGGAAGTCATCTCTGCTTTCGCTTGTCAAAGCATTTGACTCTGTTTTTGACGTCTATGAAGGTTTCTGCAACCTCAAACAGGTTCGATTTCCTGCAAAATTTAAGCTTAAGTTACAAAATTATTTCTGGGTTTTGTGCTATTTATTCATGGAATTTTGCTAGTATATAATTGCTTTGCTTTTGGTTGGTTTGAAAGCAGACAACCAAGTTAAACAGAGTGAAACTTGAGTCGCATGTGTATTTTTTTTTTTTGTTATGTATCAAGAATCAAAATTTGTACTTTCAGCGTTTTTGTTTTAGCTAACAAATTTTTGAAAAGTAGAGGATTTGGTTGAAATGTTGCAGGTGGATCTCAAGCTTAAGATTTGCAGAGGTACATCAATTAAGAAAATCATAGTTCGGGAAGCACAATCTTATTCTGCTGCTACTGTTATTGTCGGAACTGCCCGTAACCACCATAAATTGCGGCCATCGACCTCGCTGGCTAAGTACTGTGCTAAAAAATTGCCCAAGGATTGTTTGGTTCTTGCTGTTAATAATGGGAAAGTTGTGTTCAAGAGAGAAGGGTCTCCAACAACAAGTGCAAGCTACTCCAAAGGTTTTGGATTTTTTATAATTGATTTGTTGTTTTTTGGAATGAATTATGGTACAATTTTCTTATTTTATGTACTTAATACAGGAACTGAAGATCATCATCGAAATGGATTGCTTAGAATGATTCAGGGGACACTGAAGAAGAACACAAAAGTACTGAACGAAGGCAATGCCAGTGTGAGTTTAAAGGAGAGATTTGATTGTGGTACTTACCAAGAATTGGAGGAGGGCTTAGCTAAAGCTGCTCTGGATAGTAGAGAGAGTGCTATGAAGGAGAAATGCTCAATTTGTGAGTCGAACTCTGATTTGCCAGATAATTGTGGTGAGCAATCTGCAGAAGACTCTTCCAACGATGGCGTTGAAGACAAGTCTTTGGCTATAGTGCCAGTACAGAAGGAAGAAGCAGCGTCTAGTTCAATTTCTGTGTTGAAAAAAGAATTACCAGAATCAAAACCCGGCTGGCCATTACTTCGTCGTTCTATTCTGCCAGATAAAAAAGAATCTGAGAGGTCTTTGGTGCAGCAGATCTCTGTGGTTCAATGGGCATTGCGGTTGCCTAGTAGAAAGTATTTGTATATTACTAATTCAGATCACAAACAAAATAGTTGTGACCAGTGTGAAGATCAGTCCTCAACTTTAGATAGTGAGAGTGGCGCTATTGTTCCAGTGGATACCAAGACATTGACTGCTCCACCTTCACCTGAACGCAATTCCGGCAGCCCACCAAAAGAATTGGAGGGTCTTCATGAGAAACACTCATCAAGTTGCAGATTGTTCAAGTACCCAGAACTCCTTTCAGCGACCTCGAATTTTTCACCAGGTTTGTTCTGATCCACATTTCATATTCGAATTAACTTACTTATAGTCCATTATATGTAAATGCGGTTTTACTTTAACAAGTATTTTGCTCTGTAATTCCAGAAAACTTGATTGGGAAAGGAGGCAGCAGTAAAGTTTATAGAGGCTTCCTTCCTGACGGGAGGGAACTCGCTGTGAAGATCTTAAAGCCATCTGAAGATGCTTTGAGGGAGTTTGTCTTGGAAATAGAAATTATTACTACCTTACATCACAAGAACATTATTTCCCTTGTGGGGTTCTGCTTTGAGGATGGCAATCTTCTCTTGGTTTATGATTTCTTATCAAGAGGAAGCCTTGAAGAGAACCTTCATGGTATAAAATTACATATAATTATTGTGAACACTATGAAAAGTGAAGATTGTTATGCTACACAGGCTCCGAGTAGTTTCTAATTAATGTTATGTTTTTCTGGTTCTTGCTAACTTAGGGAATAAGAAAGATCCTCTTGTATTTGGTTGGAGTGAGAGATGTAAAGTGGCTGTGGGCATAGCTGAGGCCTTGGAATATCTGCACAGTGGCAGTGCTCAACCTGTGATTCACAGAGACGTTAAATCATCAAATATACTATTATCTGATGATTTTGAGCCACAGGTGATGTAAAGCTTATGTCTTAATTTAGTGATTTTTTTTTTCTTTATTGTTGCACTGTTGATGCTGATGTTATGTTACTTGGTTTCTTCAGCTCTCTGATTTTGGACTTGCAGTATGGGCATCAACCTCCTCATCACACATAACCTGCACCGATGTTGCAGGCACCTTTGGGTTAGTAACTTCAACTCCCATAGTTTTAGCATCTATAGCTTATCTGCATGCTCAGCATTTCTTTCAAAGAGAAAATGATGGTTTCATTCTTGAATTGTTTCCTGAATAACAGTGAAATTTTATGTTTAACCATTGAATATTATTACATTTTTCTGCAGTTACTTGGCTCCTGAATACTTCATGTATGGCAAAGTAAATGACAAGATAGACGTCTATGCATTTGGTGTTGTACTTCTTGAGCTTCTTTCAGGAAGAAAGCCTATAAGCAATGAATATCCAAAAGGCCAAGAAAGCCTAGTCATGTGGGTATGTCTTCTTTACTCATGGGGCTATCAGTACTGAACTCACCTCTTAATGTTATAGCTTAAAGAAGGATTAAATTATTCAAATTTGCTGTCCAGGCCAAGCAAATTCTAAATGATGGAAAGGTGTCCCAATTATTAGATCCAAGCTTAGGCGATAACTATGATCAAGACCAGATGGAGAGGATGATATTAGCTGCCACACTTTGTATTAGGCGTGCCCCACGAGCTCGGCCTCAAATAAGCATTGTAAGTCATCTCTAGTTCTTCCTCATAGCTTCCCTTCGATTATACATAATGATTTGCCCACACTGCCCCCGTGTCATATTCTAAATGTTATTGGAATTGCTGTTCCCCCCACCAAACACTTTCCTTTTTTTTTTTGGTGAGTGAAGATGTTGTTTTCTGGACCCTAATCTCACTTTTTATAACTTGCATATCCCTCATCATGTGGTCCCTCAATTATAATAGCTCAACTCCTTAAGTAGATTCTTTAAGATTGTACTCTTTTCTAAATAACATTTTTTTCTCCTTTCTATGATTATTTGTCTAAATTTATATCTGTTCTCATTGGCCACAGGTTTTGAAGCTCCTTCAAGGTGATATTGAGGTCACCAAGTGGGCAAGGCTACAAGTTAATGCTTCAGATGAATCCGACATGCTGGATGGCGAAGCTTGTCCACGTTCTAATCTGCAGTCACATCTTAACCTTGCATTGCTTGATGTGGGGGATGACTCACTCTCCATGAGCAGCATTGAGCAGAGTGTGTCACTAGAGGACTACTTGCTAGGCAGGTGGAGCCGCTCATCAAGCTTCGACTAACCACATTACTGGCTAATTGCTAGTAAAAATTGGTGTCTCCATTGTGTGATTCTTTTGTACATTCTTTTGTTTGTCCCTGCCATTTCATTGGCTTTTGTGTCTTCACTCGGTTTCATATAGATGGGTTTTGGATGAGAGGTTGTTTGTGGGTGTGCCCTCCTCCTTCCCCAATTAGTTGAGAATCTAGTCCCAATTTTTTGGGGCTAGCTTCCTCTGAGAGAGAAAAGGATGGTTAAAAAAATAAAATAAGAGAACAAGTGTCAGTTTTATTCCCAAAAATCTCAATCAAAATGAGAGTGGAATATGTTGTAATTTTAAGAGATTAATACTATTGTGATCACAAGTAAACATTGCTTATATCCAGAACAAGCTGGTTAGTAAGAGCTATGCTGCATTTTGTGCTTGATTTATCCATCTTTTGATTACATATTTACATCTGTTTACTAACCATTTGATGCAATAGCATTCGTTATTTGCAACTTTATGACTCACAAAGTGCCCATATGTGGACTATACAAGTCTTTATCATCCTCGACTTGCTACAATTATTGTTGAGCTACGTTCTGTTTGCTTTTTCCCTCCAAACCCACTTTGGTATAGATTCCTCCCCACTTACCATCAACATCTGCTATTGAATCCTCACATTTTTGACCCCGACGCTCTTGTATCCTCACGTGGATTTATAAAGTCATCAATGTCTCCAACCCCACGAAAGCTACAAGTGCTACTCTAGAAATATATTTTGTTTTACTTTGTAGTGGTGCTCTAGGCATTAGTCATGGCAAGTCAAACAGGTCTCATGCACCCAAATAATAATCGCCACCGACACTCCATGTTCTGATGTTCATCACCTACACGTACACATCGACATCACTCTATAGTCTATATCTTGTACCGAAGTGCTTTGTTTCATTGTATGTGTACAACACTTGTCAAGGTATCATGGGGTTTAAAATGACTGCTAGTACTTTTAACTCGTCAAACACTGCCTCATTCCCCTTCTCTCCTTCCAATTTCTGATCTCTACGTACTTTTAACTTGTCAAGGTATCATGGGATCAAAAATCACTACTAGAACTTTTAACGAAGGACTACAGGAATAATATCTGTCAAAATTTTGTGCAGCACTTGCCGACACTCATAAACTAATCTTCATCCAGGAATACCTTGTGTATACACAATTACTATCTTTGCAGGCCAAACAAGTAACAATTATGATAGATATGCTTGACATGACACTCTAATATGTCCCATTCTAACACAATCATTACTTGCCCCTCCTACACGTGTAGCAGAAATTAAGCTTCTACCCCAAGTATTGGCTTAAAATACTTGTTCCACATGCTTTTGAGCAAATATTACACGAACTGAGAATAGCCTTGCACAGGTGTTTGATGCAGGACAGGGTGGAAAAATAAGGAAATAAAGAAGAACAAGATAAATCCTAGGCTTCACCATTTAGGATCTATCTGAAAACCTTAGGCTTCATCGCCTATGGTTGTTTGGAATCACTACCAAGCCTAGAGATATATGAAATCTCTCTAATCAGAAAATTGTTATTCAAATTGCAGTACTTAAAGCCATTCCCTAGCTTCAATTTAATAGGTTAGGGATACATCAAGCCACATTATATTCCATAATTCAAAGTGAAATCTAGAAAAATCTGAAATTCAAATTTCAAAAAGTGAAATCTAAGATTTCAAATAAGGAACAAAAAATCTGAAATATTGTGGCTTTTATTTTTATTTTTATAAACAAGTATTGTGGTTGAATCTGATCAAAATATGGCTATTAATGAGGTTTTCAGCATAGTTTTTGAGGAGTATCCTTATTGGAACCATGTGATGGCATATGCCAGGATCTCCTTGATTAGAGTTTGGAACCTAAAATGAAGCATACTCTTCTGCAAAGAAACTTCTGCATGGACTAGTGCTAGCTGTAACTCTGTATGACCAAGGGTTGCGCTATGGACAATGCTAACTTCGTAGTAGTAGTACCGCTAATTAATAATGGTAGTCTCAGTTTTGCAAATTCAGAACGTGATAATCTGACTTCTTCATACCTACAATATGTGCAGAATACACCGATGTCTGACATTTGTGTCAAGAAACTTGAATTTTCTGGTTTTACCATCTATCCTTTTCTTTTTCATGGAAACAATGTGAATATGAACTGCTTTTCACAAAAACAATATGATTGTGAACTAACAAAGATACAGTTATGTTATGGTGTCCTGACTTTAACTATTGCCTCCGACAATTTCTTTTTGTTTTTTTTTTTTTAACAAAAGTTAGAAACTAACTGTTTCATCTTTTTAAGTGTGCATTTGAATACCGCTTATTTTATTGAACTGAAAATTGAAAACTAAAAATAATTTCTTGTTACTGTTTATTACTGTTCAGCACTGTTCATTAAATTAAATACACCATTCATATTCTATAAACAGTGCATTAAGCACTGGTTAAAAAAAAAAAGGCCCGCAAACGTCCAAAACATGGACGTGATCCAAACAAACACGTATCAATGTTGTAAGTTGTAACATCACTTTTGTATTACAAATCTACATATTATTATATCCTTTAATTTTTATGCTTTGTTCATTTCGCTTTATAGGATCCTAATCTTCATTAAACACATTTTGAGTCACATTCTCCACTTTCTTTAATCTTACCATCATTTCCTTATTCTCTACTTTTGTTGCAACATGAGTCCAACTTACTATGACGAAAATAGACTGATTGGTGATGTTTATCTAAGACACATTAGACTTTTTTTTACTCCACTGACAAATTTAGTGATTCTAGGTGACATTTACCTTGCATGTTGTTTGTCTTCGTTTAAATCATTTCGTTGGGAAAGTGATTTATATCAATTACTTGAATCCTGATTGAATGTCACATTCTTTCTTTAATCTTACCATCATTTCCTTATTCTCTACTTTTGTTTCAACATGAGTCCAACTTACTATGACGAAAATAGACTGATTGGTGATGTTTATCTAAGACACATTAGACTTTTTTTTACTCCACTGACAAATTTAGTGATTCTAGGTGACATTTACCTTGCATGTTGTTTGTCTTCGTTTAAATCATTTCGTTGGGAAAGTGATTTATATCAATTACTTGAATCCTGATTGAATGTCACATTCATACATAATGTTATGTCAATCTACTTAAGAGACTACTCTTGCATTAGACATTAGATCATCATGTTCCACTGAAGTAATCTTAACAAGCTTGACCAATTTCGCCATTATTTAATAGCTGATGTAACAAACATTTCTTCCAATTTTATGGCAAACCATATTTTAGCTAATTCATAAAATGAGTTGAGTTGAGTGAGTTAATTGGATTAAACATTCATAAAAATTATATTCTTTGATGATGCCGAAAATATCACCAGTGAGTTGCGCAATGCTTGTACCCTCAAGATGACACCTGCACAACAAAAAGGAGAAGACTTAACCGAGAGCACCGGTGTGGTGCCGGCCAAATACCCTCCGAAGGTCAAGTTAGAACTTGTTTCAACTCTAGAGTGCTAGAGAGTGGTTAATTATGCGTACTTTGATTTATGAGGGTATTGGGGCTTTTATAGTAGTAGAGGGTGGACCTCTCTTCCTTGGAGTAGAAGTTTTTTCCTTATAGGAGTCCTCATGAGCGTAGATCGCAGAATCCTTTCCTTAGAGGACTCTAAGAGCATTTGCAACAGTGATGGTATAAAGCTATAATGCTATATTTTAGCTATACTAACACAAAATTGATGCTCCAGCAGTGGAGCTATATCCATTTTTTTTAGCTCCACATGAACAGTGCACATCTATCTATAGATGTGCACTGTTCATGAGAGCTAAAAAAAATAACATTATTTTATTCCGGTGTTTTATTAAAAAAAACCTCTCTTTCTCTCTCGTTCACTCTCACTCTCACCGTGCCTCCCTCTCTCTCTCATTCACTCTCATCTCATCTTTCTCAATCTCACTCTCTCAACTCCGGTATCTCTCTCAACCTCACTCTCTCAACGTTGTGCTCCGGCCACTGGGTCGTGGTTGTGCTCCAGCCTCGTGGATCGAAGTGGCCTTTTGTGGATCGTGGTTGTGCTCCATGCTCGTGGATCGAAGTGGCTTCCCTCACCTCCACTTCGTCGCTGGGTCGTGGTTGTGCTCCGGTGTGCATTGGTATCAGGGTTGAGATCGGTGTGTGGTTTCAATGTTTGGGTAGCTGGATTTGGGTTTGGTGGGTTTCGGCGTTTGGGTTGCTGGATTTCAGGGGTCACGGTGGAGATAGTGGTGGTGGTGGGTTGTTTTACAAGTGGTGGGTTGTATCGGCGTGGGTTCGATTTGTGATGGCTGGGTCCGATTTGTGATTTGTGGCTGTGGGTTCGATTTGGGTTGGGCTGGATTTTTTTTTTTTTTTTTTTTTTCCAGCTGTGAACTGGTGGCCGATGGTGGTGGTGGTGGCGGTTGTGGTTGTGGCTGATGGTAGAGGTGGTTGTGGATGGTGCTGTGTGGATTTTTTTTGGGTAGTAAAATATATTATTTTATTGTAGTGGTTATATTATTTTATTGTGATGTTTATATTATTTTATTGTGTTGAAAGCTAAAATAGATCCACTGCTGCAGTATGTATGTAGGTAAAATAGATAAAGTGACTTTTTGTGTAGCTAAAAAGCTAAAAATTTAGATCCATTGCTGTGGATGCTCTAACATTGTACGTGGAAAGCAAGCTATCTCTTTATCATTCATGCGTGGTGGCCAAGTTATGGTTTTATTATACCTGTCGGCCTTTAAGACTGTCAGTTTGTATTAGACCCTTCAGTCAGGGAGGGTCGTCGGCCTCCTGAAGGAATCAACCCCTTAGGGCTCTTCGCGGACCTCCCTCCACGACGGCTTATCACGGTCCGTCCCTTTTAAGGCCTTCAGCCTTTTTATAACTTAGCCCGTCAGCCCCTTTTATGGCTTAGCCCGTCAGTACAAACCGTAGGCTCCATTCTGAGTGAAGCCGACAGATTAAGTGGGGGTGCCTTGTGTACCATAATTTTGCCTTATCAGTTGCCCCCTACTCCATATCTCTTTCAGTTATAACTGATGGGTTATGGAGTATTCTTCCGTTCTTATCTGTTACTTTGGCCAGGAGAGAGAAAATATTCCCAAGGTGAAACCTCAAGCAGCCAATATTAAATGCTTGGACACGTGGCGCGCTCGGGTTGGCTCCGCTTCTGGACGAGGGCGTCGCTTCGTCTTCCTTGAGTTTTCCCTTTTATATATAGGGTCCACCTCTCTTCATTTTTTCCTATTTCACTTTTACTGATTTCTGGAGAGTAAATCCGTCACCCACCTCCCGTCAATCCTGTAGCTTACGTTTCTATCGTCACTTCTTCAACCGTCACCTTTTTGAGAAACTTGTAAGTTCCTTTTCTTTCTTTGTACACACTTTATTTCAATTGATTTCTTTAAAGTGAGGTTGTCATCCTAGGTGCTTAGATTACACCCGTCACTTGTAGGTAGTCAGATGTCGAGTGATGCGTCGAGTGACCGGTCGTCGGTCCGCGATGGAGCGGGCTACGACGAGGTATTTGGTTCAGGTAGTGAGTCCAGGAACTTTTCCTGGTCATCAGAGAGGGAGACGTCAGCCCAAACTCCTGTCGAGGAGGTAGAAAGTCATGGAGACGGAGGTCAAGAAGAAGTAGTAGGTGAGGAGAGTGAAGTTGGGGTAGAAGGAGAGAGAAGTAGTGACGGGGATGAAGGCGACGAGGGGTCTTGTGAAGGGACTTCTGGAAGTCCTGGAGGTAACCGTCCCTTCATCCTTCCCAAGGGGTGGACTGTAGATAAATTCCTTCCAAAAATGACTCTCAAAATTTTTTAAGAGTTACGCGTCCATTTCCAAATCCTCGACCATATTCCCATTCGTCTGCCTAGGGATGGTGAAAAATGTTATACAGGAAGAACTGCGGACGTTGGCATGTACGATGCCATGTTTGCTGCGGGGCTCAGACTGCCCCTGATGGCTTTACACCGTCAGCTGGCTGATTTCCTTGGTTTGTCCGTTAGTCAGATTGCTCCAAACTCGTGGAGAATCTTTATTGGTGCTGAGATATTATGGGGTCGTCTAAGTGGAGGGCACCGTCAGCTTTCCCTGGACGAATTTTTTTATTGCTACAGACCCCGGCACCTTTCTTCTTCTAAGGGGATGTATCACTTTGCCGTCAGAGAGAAGGATTTGAGGTTGGTGTCTGAGATGCCAGATTCTAATAGAGCCTGGAAGAGTAGGTTCTTTTTTGTAAAAGGGACGGACTGGGTGTGCCGTCAAGAAGAATAGGAGACTATACCTCACGATTATTTCGATAATACTTGGGCGTTTGTCAGGGAGTCAGGTTTTAGCCGTCAGCTTTTGTCCCCGTCAATTTTTACATATCATAATCTATTTTTGAATGGTTTTAACATTGTCAACTTGCTTTTCTTTTTCAGCCCTCATTCGGCCCCTAATAACCGACGAGCAGGAAGATTTCATCCGACGGGTTTTAGAGATTCCTATAGAAGAGCGATCGTGTTGAGATTTAATCACTCTCGACACTCTTCACACGTACTGCGGGGGTCCTGAACCGACGCCTGAAGCTCGCAAATTAGAAGAATTTTCTAGTCACCGTGAGTGGTTCGATCTTATGGTCCCGTCATTTTCAGCATTTTTGGTTATCAGTTCCTCTTATGTGTTTCTTTTGCAGAGATTGACGCAGCTAAGCAACGGATTAGGGCTGCCACTGCCCGTCAGAATGAGGAAAAGAAGGCAAAGGGGGAAGTGACTTCTACGTCTGCCCCCCAGACTGTCACTAAAGGTTCTTTAAAAAGGAAACCCGATGGGGATGTCAACCGTCCCCTTAAAAAGACAGCCGTCACTCCTAGGAATGAGCTCCCTGAGAAGTCAACCCCCAAGTCAGGTCACGAGGCAGGGAAGGGCGTGATGACTTCTTCCGGTCCCGTCCTAAAGGGGCCCCATAGCCTGTTGACGCACAAGGACTTTGCTGTTGAAGCAATAAAATCGCTTATAAAACCGACGGACATAGATCCTTATACTCAGTTGGGGACGGAGGAGCTGGGGACGTCAGCTTTGTTTGATCTCTCACGAGTAAGCCATCTCTCTTAACTGGCTCTTCCCTCATCTTTTTCCTGTTTAATGATTGACGGTTGTACGCGTAAAGGCGCTTCAGGACTGGTGCGTGGCCAAGGAGGGTGTCATCACTCGCATCAACAAACATAATGCTAATATGCGAGATCAGCAGGCTCAGTATAAGGAGCCAATGCGTGTTCTTAACGTCGAGCTGAAAGAAGTAAGGGAGAAGCTGGAAGAGGCGGGTCGTCAGAAGGGCGAGTTAGAGAAAGAGCTGACGACTCTTCGTGATCAGTTAGAGATAGCAGGGGTTAACGTGGTCGAGAAATTCAAGGCGTCAGACTCTTTTATTGATTCCTGTGGTGGATACTATGGCACGAGATTCGATGACTGCCTTAAACAAGTAGCGTCAGCTTTCCCTGAGCTGGACCTATCTGGGATCACCCTGGATGACGCTCCGCCAATGACGCCTGCTACTCACTATTGGTGGTGACGACCCAGAGGATTCTCCTCCACATGGAGATAGTGGAGTTGTTTTAGCCCATCCTGCTGCGTATCCTCCCGTCAACCCTTCAGTGGAGATCCTTGTCGTGGAAGACCCTTCTGTACCCGAGAAGTAAAAAAGGCTTTAAGTGACGCTCCTCTTTCCCAGCCGTAGTTTTTCTTTTCGTAATCATTGTATTTTGTTTTGAACAATGTTTTTAAGTGCCCCCTTTGTCTTTGGGGCTTCCATTTGAAAATTAATTTACTTTTGCTTAACGCCCGTCGCTTTTTGGGTATGTATGTAGGGCTATTTGCTCGAGTTTTCTTTTCTAAATTTACTTTCTCAGCTGCAGGCTGAGGCCGTCAGCCTTTCCGTAATTTAATGTGCTTATGACTCTATTGGTTTAATAAAGCCGTTGCCATTTTGCTAGGAATTTTTAGTTATTCCTTTATTTTTGAAGTTGTTTAATGTTGGGCTCGCCCAGTTGTAGGTTATGATCCAAAGGAACGGAGTTATGATTATCGACCTGTTCAGTTTAGTGGCGCTATCAGCTTTATTTAAACCGTCAGCTTTTTGTTTAAGTGCCCGTTTGGTTGAACTTTCTAAGCCTAAAAGTTGGCTTTTACAAAATGCTGGCTCTATATTTGCGTTTGGTGAGAGTAAAAGCCAACTTTTTCTGAAAGTTGGCTTTTACATTCCTTCAAATCTTGCGCGTTTCCAAAATGGATGCCTGTTGCTCCATAATTGAAAAGCTGGGACTCAGCTTTTATTTTTATATCCGTTGGGCTCGTGGAGTTACAAAACTGCCCTTGACTAAAGGGCAAGGGTTACACTTCAAAATCTTCACACACGCAGCCCACTCATCTGTCTTTACCCTTCAGAGAAATTGCTCTCTCATCTTCATCTCTCTCTGCGCAGCTCCCTCACGCACAGCCTCATTCCTCTCATCTCTCTGCTCTTCCCTCACCGTTCTGCTACAAACACAATACCACCCAACACAATCAACAAAATCGAAATCAACTCATTTCAAACCCGGTCTATCACCGGTCTACCACCACAATCAACAAAATCAACAAAATCCATTTCAAACCCAACTCAAAATCAACCCCAAACCCAAGAGAAATCAACTTATTTCTCTCTCATTCCTTCTCTATCTCAACGGTAACATACCACAATCAAAACAAAAACACAAAACCCAATCGAAAGATTTGAAACACAAAAACAATATTTCTCATAAGCCTAATGAAATCTAAGCAATAAAATAAAACTGATCAAACCAGAAAAAAAAAAAAAAAAAAAAAAAAAAAAAAAAAAAAACCATGTAGAACGCCGATCTCCACTGCTCTGCCGGTGATCTATGTGTGTATGAGAGAGAATTTGTTTGGGTGAAATAGAGGGAGAGAAATTTGTGTGTGTGTGTGTATAAGAGAAAGAGGAAGAAACAGAGAGGGAGAAGTGAAGATACGTTGTTCTGGAGGCTACCACACAACTACACAAGTGATCCGAAAAGAACTAGAAGGAAAGAACTAGAAAAAGAAAAAGAAGGGTAGATGGAGATATAGTGGGATACGTGTGTGGTGGAGAAAAAACCAAGAGAAAAAAGAAAAAGAAAAAGAAAAGAAAACGTATGGCTGAAAGAAAGGAAAAGAATAAGAAATGACCATTTAAAAATACTCTCATAATATTTTCACAATATTTTTACAATAAATTTTAAATGGTAGGTTATTATTAGCTAATATTGTTGAGAAAAAAATAATTTATTTAGAAAGAGAAAAAAATAATTTTAATAGTACGTTAAAATTAAAATCTGTATCAATTTTTATCACAATATTTTTACAATACTTTCACAATAAATCTTAAGTGGTATGTTATTATTAGCTAATATTGGTGAGAAAAAAATAATTTTAATAGTACGTTAAAATTAAAATCAGTATCAATTTTATCACAATATTTTCACAATACTTTCACAATAAATCTTAAAGGGTAGGTTATTATTAGCTAATATTGGTAAGAAAAAAATAATTTTTTTAGAAAGAGAAAAAAGTAATAGTACGTTTAAATTAAAATCAGTATCAATTATCACAATAATTTCACAATACTTTCACAATAAATCTTAAGTGGTAAGTTATTATTAGCTAATATTGATGAGAAAAAAATAATTTTTTTAGAAAGAGAAAAATTGATTTAAGTATATGAATTAGTTGATTTAATTTAAGTATTAAATAAACTCACATCCAAAAAAAAAAAAAGAAGAAGAAATAAACTCCCTTATATATACATTGTCATTTTTGGTAATTTATCCCTCAAACTATAACTTTTATAAGTGCTAGCCAAACACTCAGTTTTTTCAAAAAGCACTTTTTAACAGTTTTTACCAAACACTCAGCTTTTTGAAACTCAACTTTTTCATTATGCACTTTTTAAAAACTCAACTTTTTCAAAAAGCCTAACTTCAAAAAGTTGAACCAAACTCACCCTAATTTGAGCTTCGACGGTTTCTTTGGGTCTCTTATTAGACCGTCAGCTTACTTTGTTCATCTTGTGGACGGCAAATTGTAGGTTCTTTATTTTAACCGTCAGCTTAATAGCTGAGTTTATTGTGGACTTGGCCATATTATCAGTCTTTTATTTAAACCGTCAGCTTATTAGCTGAGTTTATTGTGGACTTGGCCACTTTGTCAGTTTTTTATTTAGACCGTCAACTTAATAGCTGAGTTTATTGTGGCTTTAGCCACTTTGTCAGTCTTTTATTTAGACCGTCAGCTTAAGAGCTGAGTTTATTGTGGACTTAGCCACTTTTCTTTGTGGTTTTAAGGTCGTCCACATTTTGTGAATTTGAACTTGTAAGTAGAAACTTCAGTAATTCTGAATAAACTCCTCTTATTGTCATGCATCTATATAAAAAGTAGTTCAAAAACAAAATCTGCCCATTTGGGCTTATTGTAGCAAAAACAAAAGTAGAAAAAAAACTGCCCTTTGGGCTTATTGTAGCAAATACTCAAAGTAATTAATAAATCTGAGTGAACTGAAAAAGGGGGATGTTGTTCTTCACGCCGTCGTCCCTACTGGTAGTACTTTCGCAAGTGTTCAGCATTTCAAGGATGTGGTAACTTCCGTCCGTCTAGTGTCTCCAGATGGTAGGTGCCCTTTCTTTGCCATGCCGTAACTCGGTAGGGTCCTTCCCAATTTGGGCCGAGCTTTCCTTGGGTTGGGTTCCTTGCAGCACCCATGACTTTTCTTAGAACGAGGTTTCCAACCTGGAAGTCTCTGTGTCTAACCCGGGAGTTGTAGTGCTTGGCCATGTGGTCCTGGTACCCTGCGAGCCTTTGTTCTGTCGCCGTCCTGACTTCGTCCACCAGATCGAGTTGCAATCGTATGGCCTCATCATTTTTCCTTTCATCATGGTTGTGCACCCTGTAGCTTGTGAGGCTGACTTCGGCTGGGATGACTGCTTTGTTCCCGTATGTTAGTCGGAATGGTGTCTCTCATGTTGGTGTCCTTGCTGTAGTCCTGTAGGCCCATAGTATGCTCGGCAACTCTTCAACCCATATACCCTTTACCCCCTCAAGCCGAGTCTTGATAATCTTCAGCAAGGATCGGTTTGTGACTTCGACCTATCCATTGGCTTGAGGGTGGGCGGGGGAGGAGTAGTGGTTCCGTATCCCCAATTGCGAGCAGAAGTCTCGGAAGGAGTCGTTGTCGAATTGCTTCCCGTTGTCTAAGACTAAGACTCTAGGAATGCCAAA
Organism: Quercus ilex subsp. ballota; assembly: GCA_032727855.1. NCBI lineage: Eukaryota > Viridiplantae > Streptophyta > Magnoliopsida > Fagales > Fagaceae > Quercus > Quercus ilex. The sequence goes on along the minus strand of CM064916.1, from coordinate 31,649,766 downwards.
TCTGCATATGATACATCACCAGACGAAACTCCGTACGTTTTTCTCCGTAATGGTGGCCAAGGCTTTAGCTTCCACCCACTTCGTAAAATAGTCGATGCCTACTACTAGAAACTATTGCCGTAGGGAACGGCCCCATGATGTTCAATCCCCATTGAGCAAACGGCCATGGTGCCATCATCTGGGTGATTTCTTCGGGTGGTTGTCTGATGACATTGCTGAACCTTTGGCATTTGTTGCAAGTCTTTACATAAGCCTCGGCATCCTTCTGCATGGTTGGCCAAAAGTACCCCGTTCCCACTAGCTTGTGCACTAGTGACCTCGATCCTGAGTGGTTTCCGCTGATTCCCTCGTGCACTTCTCTCATGCACTTCTCTCATGATGTAATCTGCTTCTTCAGGACCTAAGCATCGTAGGTAGGGGCGAGAGAAACCTCTTTTATACAAGACATCTCTTATCAGAACGAACATCGCTGCTTGGACCTTCAGTTTTCTTGCAGCTTCCTTTTCATTTGGCAATATGCCGTTCTTCAAGAAAGAAACTAACGGCGTGGTCCAATCGCTTTTGGAACCACGCTCCTGTACATCGACAAAATTTATAAATGGAGAGAGCTGTATGAAGGAGAGGACATTACCAGGGGTGGCCATATGTTCGGCTGAAGCGGTTCTGGCTAAGCGGTCAGCTAGCTCGTTTTCTCCCCGGGGGATCTGTATAATTTTGACTTTCAGCTCGTTTACCCTCCTCCTTGCTTGGTCCAGATACTTCTTCATTCTTTCGCCTTTACATTCATACTCCCCATTTGTCTGGTTGACTATGACTTGAGAGTCACAATAAATGATCACTTTTGCGGCTCTTGCTGCTTTAGCGAGGTCAAGCCCTGCTATCAGAGTTTCGTACTCCGCCTCGTTGTTGGTGGTAGGGAACTCAAGGCGGACCATACACTCCACCGTGTCTCCTTCGAGTGACTGTAGTACGACACCGGCTCCGCCAGCCTGCCTGTTGGAGGATCCATCTACATGTATGCTCCATTGGGGAGATTCTTCTGCCCCCCTGTCCTCGCCATTTGTGAATTCAGCTATGAAATCTACAACGACCTGTCCTTTAATGGCGGTTCACGGGCGATACTGGATGTCAAACTCGCTTAATTCTATTGCCCACAGTGCTAATTGTCCAGTAGCGTCAGGATTGCTCATCGCCCGTCGCAAAGGCTTGTCAGTTAGGACGATCATCGTGTGGGCTTGAAAGTACGGCTTTAACTTGCGTGCTGCCGTAACTAACGCAAAGGCAAGCTTTTCCATGGGTGGATATCTTTCATTGGCTCCGCGTAGTGCCCGGCTAGTGTAGTATACAGGTTTCTGCACTTTCTCTTCTTCTCTAATCAAGGCGGCGTTGACGGCGGCTGGGGAGACGGTAAGATAGAGAAAAATTTCTTCACCTGGTTGCGAGGGACTCAGCAGTGGTGGGGAAGAGAGGTAAGTTTTAGATTCCTCGAACGCTTGTTAGCACTCGGCAGTCCACTCAAAAGATCTCTTTAGTATGTGAAAGAAGGGTAAGCACTTGTCCGTTGCCCTGGAGTCGAACCTGTTTAGCGCTGCTATCTTGCCGTTGAGGCTTTGTACTTCCTTCACATTTTTCGGTGGTGCCATCTCCATTATAGCCCGGATCTTGTTTGGATTGGCCTAGATGCCCCTCTAAGAAACCATGAATACTAGGAATTTTCCTGCCATCACCCCAAAGGCGCACTTTCCTAAATTAAGCTTCATGTTGTAAGAGCGAAGAGTGTTGAATGTTTCCCTAAGGTCTTCTAAGTGATCTTCCTCCCTTCGACTTTTTACCAGCATATCATCTACATAGACTTGGTCGTTTCTCTCAATCTGTTGTGCGAACATTTTGTTCATAAGCCTTTAATATGTTGCGCCTGCATTCTTCAGACCAAATGACATTACTTTGTAGCAAAAGAGGCCTTGACTGGTTACGAACGAAGTTTTTTCTTGATCGGCGTCGTGCATCTTGATTTGGTTGTAACCGGAGAAAGCGTCCATGAAACTTAACAGCTGGTGTTGAGCTGTAGAGTCTACTAGAGTGTCGACTCTTGGGAGGGGATAGCTGTCTTTTGGGCATGCCTTGTTTAAATCGGTGAAGTCTATGCACATCCTCCACTTCCCGGAAGCTTTCTTGACCATCATTACGTTTGCTAGCCAGTCAGGGTAGTAGACTTCTCTAATAAAGTTTGCCTCCTGTAGCTTGCGGACTTCTTCAGCTATGGCTTGATCCCGTTCTGGGGCAAACACCCGCTTCTTCTGCCGGACGGGTGGAAAGGATGGTGATACATTCAGCTTATGCACCATGGCCGAAGGGTCTATTCCTGGCATGTCCTCGTGACTCCAGGCGAATACGTCCCGATTCTCTTTGAGGAAGGCTGTAAGTGTTTGTCGGATCATGGGACTTGCAAGGGTCCTAATCCTTGTTGTTTGGTCAGGTCTGGGGTTGTCAAGGGGTATTTCTTCAAGCTTTTCGACGGGCTCTGTCGTACTCCGATATTCTTCTATGCTCATGGTTTGGAGGTGATCATCCATTTCCATCATAGCCACGTAGCATTCGCGTGCGACCACCTGATTTCCGCGTAGTTCTCCCACTCCATATTCGGTTGGGAATTTGATCATTAAATGCTAAGTCGAGGTTGCCGCCTTCCATGAATTGAGGGTGGGTCGCCCTAGGATAGCATTGTAGGCAGATGAACAGTCAACCACGAGGAACGTCACGTCTTTCGTGATTTGTTGAGGATAGTCGCCTACCGTTACAGACAACGTGATCGCGCCCAGGGGAAATACCTTTGTTCCTCCAAAACCGACGAGTGGGGCATTCGTCGGAATCAGTTGTTCTCTATTGATTTTCATCTGCTGGCATGCCGAGTAGTACAAGATGTCTGCCGAGCTGCCATTGTCGACCAACATCCAGTGCAAGTTGTAGTCCCCAACTTGTAGGTTGACAACCAGCGCATTGTTGTGCAGATGGTGAAGACGTCACGCATCTTCTTCTGAGAACTCGATAATAGGGCTTTCCCTTCGTGCTATTTTTTGTGCTGGACCCGTCAGCTAAACGTTCTGGACCATCCTGAGGTACGTCTTCCGAGCATTTTTGGATGACCCGGTAGCCGTTCCTCCTACAATCATTCTTATGTCACCGACGGGAGGTCTAAGACAGTCATTATCCCGTGGGGGGGGGGGTGTTCTTGAGGTGGTGGATCTGTTCTTTCCTTGCTTACAAACTTCTGTAATTTCCCTTGTCTTATGAGGGCCTCAATTTACTGCTTTAGGTCGTAGCAATCGGCTGTGTCATGACCGTGATCTCGGTGGAAGCGGCAGTATCTGTCTCTTGAATGCTTGCTAGATCTCCCTTCAGCTTTCCAGGAAAGGTTAGAGCTCCTTCGTCCTTGATCTGCATTAGGACTTGATCTATCGGGGTGGTTAGCAGGGTGAAGCTTGTGAACCTTCCCCTCGGAGGTTTAGAACGCCTTTCATCTCTTCGATCTCCTGTCCTCGGCCTCTTCCGCCCTTGGTCTTGTCGTGCATCTTCCTGCCTTTCCCTTTTTCTTGGCTTTTCCTCCCGAGCCTGCAGCGTGTCTTCAGCATTCATTTACTTGGTGGCCCTGTAGAGTACTTCCAACATTGTCTTGGGGTCGTTTTTGTATAGTGAAAACAAAAATTTACCCTTTCGCAACCCATTTGTGAAGGCTGCTACAAGTATTTTGTCGTCGGCTTCGTCGATCGATAGTGTTTCCTTATTGAAGCGTGTTATGTAGGATCTCAGCGTCTCATCTTCTCGTTGCTTGATACTCATCAAGCATGCCATGGACTTCTTATACCTGTATCCCCTAATAAAATGTGTAGTGAACTGAGCGCTTAGCTCCTTGAAAGTGCTGATAGAGTTCGGCGTTAGTCGGCTGAACCATACCCTTGCGAGACCCTTCAGTGTTGTAGGGAAAGCCCTACACATGATTTCGTCTGCTACCCCTTGAAGGTGTATCAAGGTCTTGAAGGTTTCTAGGTGGTCCAGAGGGTCCTTCACTCCGTCATAACTGTCTATATGCGGCATGCAAAATTTATGTGGTAAGGGGAAGGAATTGACAGCTGCAGTGAACGACGAGTCGGTGCGATTTACCAGATCGTCAAGGTCACTGGATACCCGTCCTTTGAGGGCATTCATCATGACCTCCATTTGTTCCTTTATTGCCTGTATCTCCGTGGTAATGTGTGGTTGAATTGCATCGGTGAGGGATGGCATGATAAAATTTTGGCGCTTCGGTCTACTTGGAGCATTACTGCCTTCCAGCCCTTCTCGTTCTCTTCTATCAGCACTAAGGCGTTCCACGGTAGCGGTGAGAGTCTGCACCTGTCTCTCGAGTGCAGTTGGATGTGGTTCATCTCCGTGAATGTTGTTGGTGGTCGCCATCGAGCGAGTGAGTACCATGCAACTCTTTGTCCGAGAAGTGGTAATATGGCTTACAAGTCAAAAATCTCGTCCCCACAGACAGCGCTAACTAATGATGCCGAAAATATCACCAGTGAGTTGCGCGATGCTTGTACCTTCAAGATGACACCTGCACAACAAAAAGGAGAAGACCTAACCTAGAGCACCGGTGTGGTGCCGGCCAAATATCCTCCGAAGGTCAAGTTAGAACTTGTTTCAACTCTAGAGTGCTAGAGATGGGTTAATTATGCGTACCTTGATTTATAAGGGTATTGGGGCTTTTATAGTAGTAGATGGTGGACCTCTCTTCCTTAGAGTAGAAATTTTTTCCTTATAGGAGTTCTCATGAGCGTAGATCGCAGAATCCTTTCCTTATAGGACTCTAACATTGTACGTGGAAAGCAAGTCATCTCTTTATCATTCATGCGTGGTGGCCAAGTTATGGTTTTATTATACCCGTCGGCCTTTAAGACCGTCAGTTTGTATTAGACCCTTCAGTCAGGGAGGGTCGTCGGCCTCCTAAAGGAATCAGCCCCTTAGGGCTCTTCGCGGACCTCCCTCCACGACGACCTATCACGGTCTGTCCCCTTTAGGGCCTTCAGCTTTTTTATAACTTAGCCCGTCAGCCTCCTTTATGGCTTAACCCGTCAGTACGAACCGTAGGCTCCATTCTGAGTGAAGCCGATGGATTAAGCGAGGGTGCCTTGTGTACCATAATTTTGCCTTATCATTCTTAAATCTCACATTCTAAAGTTTTTTTTTTTTTTGGAAACTCATATTAAAATTTTGTTTCAGTTTTTCAGAGATTATGAATTATAATTTCTCATTCTTCCAAGAAAAATTTAAATTGTCCTAGCTAGGGAAAACAATCAACAAAAATATGTTAAGGTCAAGTTTTCTTGAATAATGAGGGATTTTAACAACTCAGCTCACTTTGCTGGCGAAATGGACCTTTGAACGCCATGTTAATTTTTCATATTGAGGATGAAGTCTTCTCATATTTTGCTCAAACATTATTTTCTTGGATTTAATCATCTTTTGCTGTCAATTTTCTTCTTGTTATTCAAGTCCAAAGCTAACTGATTAAACTCCATTTGATTCCTTTTATTGCATCAAATCAACTATTTTTTCAGTTAAGTATTTTGTGACGAGGTTATCGTTTCATCGTTTGCATGAAGAGTGGCTTGGCTCTATAATTTCTTACTTACCTTCTTTGCAAAACTTTTACTTTCATTGGTTTTGTGACTCAATATCCTTGCTAATGGTTGTAAACATTACAAAGAGTTTTTGAATGACGAATGATTAGTTTTCGCCACTCAAAATACCATGTAGAAAAATATCTTTTATTTATTCCTAAGTTGAGAATATTTTCTATATATACTTCTTTTTTCAACAGCACTTCTTTTTCCACAACCAACACCATGCATGTAAATGAAGTTACTATTTATCATGTTGTAAGTAATAATGACATCTAATTCACCTTTGATTGGTATGTATTTCACCTTATTGTTATCTAACCTAATCAATGTAAAATGGAATTTCTATAAGGATACTTTTTCTTATAATTTATTAATTTAAAAAATTATTAGTTTCTTCCAATTTGGTAGTTATTGTTGAACAATTTTTTCTAAAAACATCAATTTGAGTTTTGAGTTCTTTTAACAACTTCAACCTTAATTGAATTGATTTATTTGTACTAATACCATGATAATCAAACCAAAATCATAAAATATTAACCATGTTATTGGCATGTTAAATACATTTCATGCAAAATATGACCATATTGATGTGAGGGTTTTTCATTTGCATAGAGTATTTTAAATATAAAATAATTTTTTCTACAAAACTCGTAAATTCTAATTTTTTTCATTTCTTTCAAATACCTCAATTCAACTTCAAATGCATTGTTCAAATTCATAGTCCGCAATAATATGGCCAAGTCTTCTACACATTTTAGAGTCTGAGGTGACAAATTTAGTGGGACTTCTCTTATTTTAAATATTAATCAAATAATGTTTATATTTTGATATTTTTTTTCATTTAAAAATTTATTTTTCTTACTTTTTGAAATGCAAGATTACTACTAAGATTAGTGTTCAATTTCACTAAGATTCTATTGTCAATTGGTAATATCGCTAATTCACTAAAAGTTTCTTACAACATATTCTATCTTAAATAGGATTTTATCAAATTTAATTTTGGATAACTTCTTTTGCAAATGTAATATATATTGTTAGTTAATATTTTATAAACAATACATGCATTAATAGAAATTGATAACATCCAAATGAATCTTTCAAATTGATGTAACAAACGATTCTCAAACAGGTTATAGAAATTGCAGAGAATCATATCTGCAGAATTCTCAATCAGTCCAGATTTGTACTTTGACCAATCAAGTTAATTGAAACTCGATCGACAGATTAAGCTTGTGTCGAAAATCTATGTTGCATCAATCTAGTTTAAGTTTTCTTAAGTCTTTCATTGTTCAAATATTGAATTGTCTTGTTCAATGTTGTACTTCAATACCAATTTGAGAGACAATTTTGATTATAATTGTTACAAATGTCCATAGTTTACCAATCTAAAAATATGAACCTACCTAACATTTTAACCTAACAATATTTCCTAAGACTTTCCAGCAAAATAGTTTCTTCGAAAATCACTAGCTACGAATGTTTAACTTTGCTATATCCGGGCCTAAAACCCTAACAAACATAATATTTTTGCCTTCAAAACATCTGGGCCTATGGGGAGGTTTATCCTTTTATGCAAATACTTTTGCTTTCAAAACACGGTATTTTTTACAATATTCCCTGCATTGTCGATGAAAAGATTATTTTGTGAGTGTTAGGCAAAATAATTGATCTTTCATGATTGTGGAAGTGGATATTAGAATGTTATAGGACTTTTTTTTTTTTTTAGAAAGAATGTTATAGGACTTTGAGGAGTTGGTAATTTAGTGAGGACAATAGAAGGAACGTAAAAATATTGTTATTGGCGTATTTATCCTATCAATCTTATCAAATCTAAAGCATCTTTTTTTTTCGGAATATTCAAGCACATATTGAAGGCTTATGCATGGTTTCACCAAAGCCAATAAAAGAAAAAAAAAAAAACTGTTATAGGGCCAAAATTAGAAGTTGGAAATCGCAATTTTAAGCTATAAGTTCAGTGCAAAAAAAAAGTGAGTACGTGTATTTTATATGCAATATTATGCGTAAAATAAACACCATTCTAAAAATAAATATAGGAATGATATAAGACTGACTTTTTAGAATTAGAAAAAATTGAAAATACGATTTATTGATCTTGCAAAATTATGTTAGGACTTAACGAGTCCTCTCTCTCTTTTCTTTAAGTAGGATTTATCCATATTTTCTTTTATGTGATCAAAAATCTCAAAAAAAAAAAAAATTAAGTACATGACATCAAAACCATATAATCATCTAATCTTTGTCTCAATAGTACTAAAATCATTAAGAGTCCTGTAATAATTATTAAATTAAGAAAATTAGGCTAAAATATAAAACTTACCTTCTAAGTTTCTTTAGAATTCATTTCAGTTCTTTAACTTTGTTTTCATTCATTTCAATCCTCTAAGTTTCAAATTTATTCAATTAAGGCTTTTCTGTCAACTATTGTTAAAAAATTTTGTAAAAAAATCTTGAAAATACTATTCAATTATTAATTGAATTTTTTTAATTTAAAAATTTTGAAGTAAAATTTAAAAAAATTAGAAAATTAACCACAACATATAACAAAAGTTGATGAAAAAGCCTTAATTAAATAAACTTGAAAGTTAGGGGACTGAAATGAACGAAAGTAAAGTTAGAAAATTAAAATGAATTTGGGTGAAACATTATAGGTGAATTTTACATTTTAGCCAAAAAAAAAAAATTTATATATATAATACTTAAAATCCCTATTTAAAGCTTCAGCGGGAACAAAAAAATCCGGATTTTGAGATTTGAGGACTTGTCATAAGGGGATTTGAATTTGGATAAGCAATAGTGTAGTTAGCTTGGAGAATGTGATCCAATCCACAAAAAACCCATATACTGTGGACTCTTGGAGGCAAGAGGCTCATGGCCGTGTGAGGCCCATTTTAGAGAAAAATCAATAAAGCCCAATTGCTTTCAAACGAAGTGCTAAGGTAGTGTTTGGTGGTAAGAATGATATGACTTCCAAACGTAAATAATAGAGCTCCATTGATACGAATGGGCATGATTTTGTTATTGGTGGTGAATGCTCAGCAGCCCGACCGTTTACAATGAGGCTTTTGATTTTTGTGTTAGGTTTTTAGCTATGTTCTCAAACCAGTGAACAAAACGTTATGTTTGTGTGTTTTACACTTAGAATGCCTAATATTTGAAAACAAGAAAGTTGTCAAATTCTGTAATTCACTATCTCAAATTTGTGGCTTCGAAAATGTCAGTTAGATCAATTGAAAGTGCGGTAGACCTAATTCGTGTTCCAGCCCATTCTGCCCATTCAATCACTAGGGTTTTGGTTCCTTGAGTCTCTAGAATACAAAGAAAACCTTAGGAAAGATGAAAAAGACTTTTGGAGCCTAAGATAGTATGGATCTGAAAGTTTTGTGCATGTCACTTACAAAAATTTCTACTAATATTCTAAAATGATCAAGTTCATGTTGCAATGATGTACATGTTGCTACTTCATCTAGAAACACAAAGTTGATGGAATCAAATTTTCAAAAGGTTCTTGGAGTCGGTCAGAGGTTTTAGTTGTGATCGTAGATGCATCATTTGTGGCGCATTCATGTAGTAGAATAGTTTAGAGGTTATGATACTATAAAAGGTTTCTACAGTAAGTTCATTTATTGAAATTTTAGAATCTAGGGACAAAAGTTTTGTACTAGATCTATAAATTTCTCTTTATTATAGTGGAGTGCTTTTTGGTAAGGTTTCCCTCTAGTAGATTTTACTTTAGGACAAATTGTTTCATTGGTTTCCTGAGTTATCATATTGTGTTATGTTATTTCTGCTGCGTTTCTACTAATTTCACAATATTGGAATTGTTTGCCTAACCAAGGACATTGCATAATTGGACTGAAAAATTACTTAGCCTAAAATTTGGTTGACCGATTCTTTTCGGGGTCTAAAAAACCCAACATTTTGAACGTCATAGACTTAGAAACTCACACCCAGTTTGTGAGCTTTAGAAGTTAGTGAAACTAGAAGTCCCCCAAGTCCTATTTGTAATTGAAACATGATTTGAAGATCGAAAGGTGGTAATGTTGAAGTCCCCCATGGTTACAAAATTTTCTAAATAGTATTTGCAAATTGTTGTCACCAATCCTATGAAATTAATTCGATGTTTATTTATTATTTTATAATTCTCTATCATATAAATTTGCATGCCATTTATAATAAATTGATAATAATAGCATTATTATATTTCATAACATATTAATATTAAAAATATTTAGAATAATAATATTGCAAAATGCTATGATGTTAGATCCATTCAAGTTTATTTTTAGGATTTGTACGTATTTTCTTCCGTATGACTTGGAGGAGATTTTTCTTGTAAAATATATTTAGTTTATTTTCGATTGTATTTTATATATAAAGATAAAAGTATAGTAGATTTGACACTTGGAAAAATTCAGAAAAAATAAATAGCATACATGTGATGCAAAATGTCTTTTCCAATAAATTATCTATATATATATATATATATATATATATATAACCAAGCCTTTGAAGTTCCCACAATTTTCCACGTCAGCACTATTTTCTTTTTCCTTTTATTTTAGGCTTTATATCTTATATATTTATTATAATATAAATCTACAAACCCTAAACGTAAGGGGATTCTGTAGCCGAATTCTCCTGTCTCCAACGATGGACTTCTTTCTTTTTCCCCTGATCAAAAAAATCTGAATTATGCTTCAACCCTAAACCTAACGCACAACTGTCAACTCTCTCCTTCCGCCCATGCTTACTTCCTATGGACACCTAATAAAGGAAGCAAGAGAAGTAATTTCCAAGTTCTAAGATGTGAGGTGGCATGCTGTATCAATTAACAGAAACAAAGGAGCAAAACAGATGGCGACATATACATACTATATTCAGAACACATGTGGCAAAGGGAACTTCCTCCCATTCTTAGCAATACCCATAAGACACGTTTATTATCAATAAACTTTTTTCTACTGTTTATCAATAAACCTTTTTCTAAGATTTCCCTTGCATGTTTCTATGTTGTTATAGTGAGCTTTTAAATATATATATATATATATATATATATATGATTTATTGAATAGTGATTAAATATTTAGAGAAATATACTATATTAGTTACTATTGCATTATAATTCTTATTTTTAGCTAACATTAAAAGAAAATACTTGTGATGTCTATACTTTGGAGCTCAAAATTGGTGAGAAACAAAAGAATATTATTATATTTGATTCAGGAACAATTTTGTTTCATTTAGTAGGTTGTGCATTTTTGGGTTTCTAAGGTTTCGCTTGAGTTTTATTGACAAAAAATAGTTTTGAAAATCAAGAGTTATAGTGTTATGATCTATGGAAAATAGTATGACTGCTGATTTTCATATAAATATTTTGTGGTCTTTGGTGAATATAAGTCTGAATTTGTAGAGAAGTGAAATCAAATTAATTAAAAGTACTTGGTGTCAAAGCATATGTGATAGTGATTGTTGGTACATGAATGCATTTATAGATTTTTGAGAAATCAAAAAGCATAAATTAAACCTTTATGCAAAGATTTGAAGTTACAAAATTAGGTAAGGCTAGTAGAAGTGCAATAGGATATCCAAATTTCTTATTTGATAGACTTGCAATAGGATATCCAAATTTTTTATTTGCTAGACTTATATCAAATTGGCATTTTTGGGACAATGCTTTGAGAATCTTTTATACAGTATTATAAAAGGTTGACTTTTTGATGAAGAAGTATAATGCTTTGGTTTGTGGTAAATGAGTTCCACAACTTAAAGGGTAATTTTTGGTTTGCTTTTTATGTTAGAATATGCTCATAAACTTTGAGTTTTTTGTGTGGTAAGTAATGGAACTTTATTGATGAAAATTTAAGGATAACAAAAAAACCTTCTTAGTGCATAGGAATCAACAGAAAGTACAAAAATATGAATAATAGCTAAATTTCCAGAAAATCAAAGATCAATAACTATATCATCAATCAAATGTTTAGATTTCAAGTTTTTTATAATTTAAAATTACGCATAAAAAATAAGTTTATGGATTTAATAGTAAATAACATCCAATTAGTATGAAATTTGATATGTGTATTAAGAACATAAAGAACTTGCAATCAACGATTAGATTTTCAAAATATATAGTCATGTTAAACTTTGTCCTATAATAAATTTTCAAACTATTACAATAGAAAACATAGTCAATAGCAAAAACAAATAAATAAAAATATTTTTTTAAAATCATATTTTAATAATTTTTCCATGCATCGCATGGGTTAGCGACTAGTTAGTACATATAAACAATGATGGAAAAAAGAACTAGAAAAATAAAAAGATAGACATTAATAATAGTAATTATTCTTTTCAATTCAACCTTCAAACAAATTTATTAACTTTCCATTAATTACTTTTTTAGGTAACGAAATTAAAGGTTTGATTTTATTTTTTTGTCATAAAAGTTTGATTCCTTTGAAATCCTTTCCATGCAATAACTTATATATTCTAAAAACAACAACAATCAAAACAACCAAAAGGACCGGACACCAAAACAAGAAAACAACTCATAAATTCAAAATCTATTAATAGATATTAGATAGTAGTATCTCTATCCATCTCTAACATGTAGGGGGTGTCAAATGGGTGGGTTTGGGGTGGACATGGTTTTGAAACCTGGACCGTTCATTGAACCGTAAAAGAGAAAGGTTCAAGGTTTTTAAGGTTGAACCGAGGTCGAACCGTGATGACGTCATAATTAATTTAATAATTATTTTAAATATATATAAAAATATTAAATTGATAAAAATTGAAAAATTAACTAAAATAGTCAAATTAAAATAAAAATCCAAATTTCAAATATATTTTTCATATCATAATTTTTACAAAATAAATAAAAAAATATATCAAATCTTAAGCAAATATAGATATAGGATTTATTTATTTATATGTTATTTAGTAAAACCTTGATAATAATAATAATATTATTATTATAATAATTATTATAATATAAAAACTTGTGGGCTTGTGGCAAAATGGCAATACACGTATATTATGTCACGTCACATCACATTGGGCTCAAGGTTGCTCAAAACTGAAAGAGAAGTCATGACTGAAACATTCAGCTCATTTTTTATTCAAAAATTCAAAGTTTTCAACATTTCCAATGCAAGTGCCAGTCAGTAGTCACGTGGAGGCTTAGGAAACTTCAAAAAGAAATTCAAAACAAAGAAAGAGAAACCACATATAACAAAAGTAACATAGCAGTGTTCAGCAAAAATAGAGACTCGGATGGGAGACTAGTTATTGCAAAGTAGTGAAGACGGACGGACAGAAGAAGAAGAAGAAAAAGAAGAAAGAAGAAGAAGCTATTGCTTTGTGCCGCCGCACCTGCTTCGTTGTCTTTTTGTTCCTCTTCTCCTTCTTCTCTACTTTTTTTTTTCTTTAGAAATTATTTGGTTCCAGATCTGAAAAAAAATAGAACCATGTAAACCGTAAAAACCAGCTGTGGTTCAGAGAACCGTACGCTCTGACCGCGGTTCAAACGGTTTCGTGCTTTTTTCGCATTGAGAGGTTCTTTGAGTTAAAAGAACTGCAATAAGTAGAGGTTCATGGTTAACCGGGTCGGACCATACGGTCCGATTCGAATTTGAAAACCTTGGGGGCAGAAATAGTTGGGTTGGGTACATAAAACTCATTCATTCATTTATTGCACATTTAACTAATTACTTTTAACCCAAACCTAACCCAACCCAGTTATTATGGGTAAACCTCATCCCACCCAATTATCCAATAATCAAAATTACAAAAATGCCACTAAAACTTGAAAATGACCAAAGCACTCATAAAATCCTATAAATTTACCAAAATACCCCCTAAATCTAAAAAAAAACCAAATATGCTTAAAAAACCACTAAAAATGACTAAAATACCCTCGAAACCTAAAAAAATGATTGAAATACCTCCGAAACTAAAAAAAATGACCAAAACACCCCTAAAACCTAAAAATTACCAAAATACCCCCTAACCAAAAAAGAAAAGAAAAAAAGAAATACCAATGAGACCTAAAAAATGACCAAAATATCACCGAAACCTAAAAATTGACCAAAATACCCTTGAAAATCTAAAAAATGATGAAAATACCCCCAAAACGTAAAAATTGACCAAAATATCCGCTAAACTTAAAAGTTGATCGAAATAATCCTGAAACCTAAAAATGACCAAAATATCCCCAAAATCTAAAAAATCACCGAAATACCTTCAAAACCTAAAAACTAATCAAAATACTCCTGAAACCTAAAAATTACCAAAATACCCCATAACCCTAAGAAAATGACCAAAATACCCCCGAAACCTAAAAAATGACGAAATATCCCTGAAACCTAATAATTGACCAAAATACTCCCAAAACCTAAAAATGACTGAAATACCTCCGAAAATAATAAAAAAATTGACCAAAATACCCTCGAAACGTAAAAAATTGACTAAAATACCCGTTAAACTTAAAATTAATCGAAATACTCTTGAAACATAAAAAATGACCAAAATACCCTTGAAATCTAAAAAATTAACAAAGCACCTCTGAAACGTAAAAATTGACCAAAATAGCCGCTAAACCTAAAAATTGATCGAAATACTCCTAAAACCTAAAAATGACCAAAATACTCTTGAAGCCTAGGTTTAGAGGCTATTTTGGTCATTTTTTAAGGTTTAGAGGTTATTTTGGTCATATTTAGGTTTCAAGGAGTATTTCGGTCATTTTTTAGGTTTCCAAGGTATTTTGGTTAATTTTTAGGTTTCGAGATTATTTTGATCTTTTTTAGGTTTAGGGGGTATTTTGGTCATTTTATAGGTTTAGGGGGGTATTTTGGTCATTTTAAGGTTCAGGGGGTATTTTGGTCATTTTTTAGGTTTAGGGGGTATTTTGGTCAATTTTTAGGTTTTGGAGGTATTCGACCTTTTTTTAGGTTTAGGAAGTATTTTGGTCAATTTTTAGGTTTTGGAGGTATTCGGTCATTTTTTTAGGTTTATGAGATATTTTGGTAATTTTTAGGTTTTAAGGGTATTTTGGTCATTTTTTAGGTTTAGAGGGTACTTTGGTAATTTTTAGGTTTAGGGGGTATTTCAGTTTTTTTTTTTAGGGGTATTTTGCTCATTTTTAGGTTTTGGGGGGTATTTTGGTCAATTTTTAGGTTTCGGGGGGTATTTTGGTCATTTTTTAGGTTTAGGGGTATTTTGGTCATTTTTTAGGTTTCAGGGGGTTATTTTAGTAATTTTTACGTTTAGGGGTATTTTGGTGATTTTCAGTTTCTGAGGGTGTCGGGGACATTTTTGCGTCAAGGGCCGAAAATGCGAGAATGGCCCAAATCTTCCCTTGGGTTCTTTAGAGGTGTTTATCGTAGAGAATCAAGCCCAAAATTGCAAATGTATAATGAACAAAAGGCTAATGGTGCTTTGATAAAAGAGAATCAAAATGCTAATAACGAAAGTGCAGAAAAAGCATAAAAACATAACAGGTCGGAAATTTTGACCCACAGCCACCGAGAAGAAGAAATTAAGAGAGGTTATGAGGAAGAGAGGGAAGGTTCCCCTGTACCCATATTTCCACCCCCAAACTTCGAAATTATGAAATTGTTGACTGGCTAAATGGGTTTTGCTTTGAAATTTCAGGTATGTGGGTAGAACGTGGTTGGTTGATTTTGAATCTGATTAGGGCCTTTTGTATTGAACTTGGGGTGCTCTAAGTGGCTGTTTTTGGTCAATAGAAGAGGCTTTGAAACCTAAGGTATGAATCAAAGAAGTTATGGTCAGATTTGATTTAATTGGGTAAGAGGGATGCCTTGCTTTTTGCATAATTTGGGAAATAAAGTAGCCTAAATTCATGGGCTGATATTTCCTAGACATGGCAGGTCCTTGGAGATTGCATTTGGTTGTTGCAGCAGACAAAGCCAGCCACTTAGGGTCAGCTATGTGTTTTAGGCAAAAACACATATGCCTGAGGTGTTACCACTGTCTCTTGCTCACTTTGTAGCACGCATGGGCAGGGCTTATGCAAAAGGTCCAAAAGGAACTGACCCATACCCTCCAAACCACATTTTCTCAATTTCCCCAATAAGTCACATGGGTTTGGGTCATGCTTAAAAGAATAAAATAAAATATAATATATGAATTGAGCCCACAAAGAAGTCAGACTTGGTTGAATCGGACTTGTACAAAATGTTTTGCAGAAATAGGTATCAACATTAGCCCCCTGAGCACGTGTGGCACTTGCGGCATACGTATGAGTAGTTGATGATTCTCATTGCTTGTATATGTTGCAAGTTTGAGAATTAGTTTACCCAAATGCTTTATTTTTTGTTAACATGACATGGGTTAAAGAAGCCCATATGTTGAAATGTTGTCGATCGTAGAGCCTGCTTTAAGAAAAATCGCCAGTTGAAGAAAAAAGCTTGTATGTGTCGAAATTTCATGGATCGTGAAGTCCAAGTAAATTGAGTTGTATCCAAATGATAGTTTCAACCTGAAATGCTCCTTGATTTTTATGTCCACATGTAGCTTTAGAAATTTTTTTTTTTTTTGGATGAATGCCATGATCACCATGGTGATTTTAGCATTTCTTCTTGGTAGCTTCCATGCTACTTTGATGATTTCATCAATTCTTTATATTATTTGGTTAAGGCACCTTACGTGAAGCTTCTTTGCTTTGTAATGTATATGTGGCCTTTGACTTTTCAAACTTTCTTTCTTCGTGTACCTGCATGTAGCATTAGCTTTGCTCCATTCCAATTGCTTTGCTTTTATGCCAAAAAGTTTCACTTTCCTCTTCAGATGTAAGCTAAAGACGCCACTTCCATTTTCTTTAATTTCACTTCAGCAAACACACTATTCATTTCTAATAGCATGTCGCACCACTTTCTGTAGGAATAACATATATAGGAATAAAATTCCTAATAACAATTGTGGTGGTTCCATCATCTTTGCTATCACCATGAGCAGATTCTAATGGTACAAGGCTAAAATTGCTGCTCCCAGCGTGGTGTGTTGGCGACCTTTGGATACTAGCGAAGACAATCTATTAAGCACCTTCAATCCTCCACCCATATAGCCAAAATGAAAGAGATCTTGTTGATGAAGTGAGAGGATCCTTCGCAGACAAGGAGCGTAATTTTTTGTTGTAGGAGAATGATGAATTGTATATTTGTGATATGGCTGATCTGTAGGTCGTATGGGTGCCACTAATTGAAGGCTTGGTGGAACTCTGTCTATGTCGAAAATAGATTTTTCCTAGCCCATCTATTTTACGGCACCATGTGTGTAATCGTTTCTTTTATATTAGTGAGCTGACAAGGGGTTTGTGGATAATGAGTTTGTCTTTCATGAGCTTTGTTGCTCTTGTGTCGAGGATGCTTGACTTAGTTGGAGCCATCTCTAGGAGCAAGTGCTTCGATAATCCATACAACAGCTGGTAAGACATAAAAGCCCCCAAGTTGTGAACAAGGCTTGAAGGTAGCCGCTGAATGTAGCGACAAAGTGTCGAGACCATTCCTTGCGTGAACTTTTTTTTTTTTGACTTGAAAAAGCCACATGCATGAAATTTCCATGTTCCCATTTTTTTTTTTTTGGATAGGAAATACTAAATTTGTATTCATGAGTTAAGGAATAGTAGCTACATCAATGTCCTGAGCACAGGCCTACTCAATATGGCTTGGGCAGGATTCTACCCAAGCAACATAACTAACTAATGACTTAGAATACTGCGCTAACATGTGAGTAGGGACATTTCCCTATCTTTTAGTGTGTGTGAAACAGCATGATCTAAACATGCGTGCTCGCTGATGGATGCCATCCACGATGAATTGGGTCGACGAACTCAGTGTCACTATCCCCTGGACTGCATTGATGACTTCAAATGCATCGCTCTCAAACACCACATCTCGGATGCCTATGTGTAGTGCGAAGCGCATACCGATCTCCAAAGCTTTGGCTTCCATCTCAAAAGCACCAAGGGGACCCTCCATGGGGCTGCTTAGTGCAGCAATCACATTTCCACTGCTGCCACGGATCATCACGCCCAGCCCCACCTTCCTCTGGTTTGAAAACACGGCCCCATCGGTGTTAACCTTGTATTGTCCCTATGACGGTGGTGCCCACCATACTGGTTCGGGGCTTGCTACTACTGGCTTCCTCGACCCCCCATTGGTCATCTGGTACTCATTCATTAAGCCGAGAGAGTTCTTTAGAGTAACCCTTCCACCGGTTCAAATGATATTTCTCTCTTTCCAAATACCCCAGCACACAGAAACAAACCATTCTACCAGACCGGGTTGCACTTCCTCAAACCTTTGAAGCTTTTCCATAACATCCAAGAAGCTCCAGTTGGGCCTAATATCTAAAGGAAGAGAGAACTTACTCGTATTCCACACTTCCTTGGCGTGAGCACAGAACCAGAGAATGTGAAGTACGTTTTCCCTCGGGTTCCTGCATAGTGCATAGCCACCATCCACCATGATACGCCTCTGCCGTGGGGCCTCTTTGGAAGCCAGAATGTCCCTAGTAGTCTTCCAAGCAAAATGCTTGACTTTTTGAGGCAGGTTCATTCTCCATAGCCCCTTCCATACTTTCTTCCTCACTTAGGGGTTCGAGCAATTAGCAGTGCCACCATCCTTATTCTCCTCAAAGGCCAGTCTATATGCGCTTTTGACCGTAAATTTTCCACTTTGTGTTTCCCCCCATACCATCCTGTCCTTGGGCCGATGCAAGCTTAATGGGATGCTTAAAATAGCATCGATATCCTCCTCTATGAAGCAGCTTCGGATTCGTTCAGCTTGCATGAACTTGATAAAAATGAATGTGATGCTCACCTTGGTGAGTTAACATTTCTTTTTGCTGATCTCTTGGGTGTATTTGGCCACATGTTGAATAAATTGTGTCGTTTGTGTAGGATGGATCTTCTTTAGGAAATCACAAACCCACCACGAGATAAAGACCCATGATACTGAGCTCTTGCGGTGGTTGAAGTCAAATTTCATATCGAAGTTGACTCTGTATTAATTCTAATAGTCTTAAAACGTGAAGGTAGTACGACTATGCTTAACCTTGAGTTGGCCATTTTGTTGAAAGTAGAATTTGTAGCATACTTGATTGTAAATTTGAAAGAGTGAAGCTAATTCTTGGCTTGGGTCCATGTGAGAAGATGATGACTAATAAGAGACCATCTTGAATAATTAGATCACATTGGGGATGCTTCAATTCTTGAGTTGCTTAATTGTTGGTCAATTTGGCGAGATTGTGTTTGCCAAGATTTGGTTCGATGAAGCCGTAACCACGGGCAATAAGCAATATTGCTGGCCACGTTGGTATAATACATTTGAGATGGAATGGAGTGAAGATATTACTTGCCACTATAATATAGAGATGAGACATAGCTGCTACATTGGTTGGTAGCCCCCTGTATCATGTTCTTACAATGAAAGCAAGTGAGAGCAAGTCACCAAGTGTTAGTCGCTTCTTGATTCAGCAAGCATGAAATGAAAATGTAGTGCAGAGGCGCATGGGGGTTGAGTTAGCCTTTAGCCCCCAATAATGCCGATGAATGAATTATTGTGTTGTTTGTATAACCGCTTAATCATTGTGAAATATTAAGTATTGACACCATTGAGGGCAAGCCATGTATTACATAGCTTGATTATTAGCATGAATTGGTGGAGCTGAAGTTGGTGATTCCATGTTGCAACCACTATTCCTTCAATGTAATTGTCGATGGCCTCAATGCTTTGCACAGACAGCAGCTCTGTTTATTTGAAAACAAAAATGAAATTTCTCTAGCAAGTTAAAATTTGTTGTGGCAAGTCAAAACTTGCTGCCAGCCCCTTTTCATTCCATCAAGGATTGTTGAGTGCGCCGCATTGCCGTCTTGCATAGAATAAGTGTACTTTGGGAGATATGCCATTGTTGAGCAAGAACTTTGTAACTCACTTGGTAAGTCACATATTTTCTTCATTTTTTTTATTGCATATAATAGTATATTGAGTGAGTTGTACTATGGTTTCTTGTAGGATGACTTTGGCTTAGACAATTGTGATGCCGTCATTGGGACTTTCATTCCTGAGGCCAATCCCAATGCCAATGCATCATTTTCTGAGTTTGAAGCCTCTTCGAACAACAACATAGAGCTGCAATAGATGGTACCATGGCTGCCGCTAATAACTTTGGACCCTTTTTAGTTTGTCTCTCTCTTGCGGCATTAGACATTTGATGAATTTGTCGTCTTGCTGTCTGTGCGTAAGGCCAAGTTGCTTTAAGCTCCGATATTAAGAGACAACATCATAAGTTGGTGTAAAATTGAGTGCCAAAGTTGAAATTGAGTCTCTTTTGTCTAGTCTCATCACTTCTAGCTCGCCTCAAGAGGATTGCAATGCTTCTTTGGTTGAGCTTGGTGAGGAAAATAACAATAAACATGGAGCTTGCCTAGAAAGTGGTTGTGGTAATGAAAATGCATAGTACTTGGTTCGTTCCTTTGGCCAAAAAGCGATTGTTTGAATGAAAGGGTGTTGCCAAATACTTGATTGAGGATAGGATGATTGTTTTGTATTGAGTTTTTGGCTTTGTTAGTTTGGAATGGTTGTAATGTGTAATAGAGGTTGCTACCATAGAGACACTTTCTCTTGTATTTCGCCTTTGTGGACAATCCACTTATGTATAAAGCAGCTTCCTTTTACTTATATTTATGGAAACTTTGAACTTATGTTGTCATGGTTAGTAGATACAATTTTTGTTTTGTACAAAGAAATACATATATGATGTTTCAATATGTAATTTTGAATTTTGGAATGAAAAGAATGATTTGTACCTCAAGGATGTGAATAGTTTGTATTTTGTACCTTGAGAATGAGCTTGTACCTTTCTTCGATAGGCTATGAGCATGTTTTTGCTGCGAAAACAACCCTTGTATGACTATGAGCATTTGAGTATGTTGCGAAAATCTAGCTTGGAAAGGTCATGTGCACCTTGTGATTGAATAGCAAAATTTTGACAGATTATGCACACTTAGTCTCTTGAAGATTACTTGTACTTGATTGGATAGCTTGTTAATATGGCTTTACCTTTGTAAGGACAAGTTAGTAGACATGTTGCTTGGTTGTCATGCCTTTGTAAACAGGTGTTTACTAAATGCACGTCTCGCTATTTGTGCACCATTTTTCAGCGCTCTATTGACGAGTAGATTTGGTTTCACATACAGTAGCTCATATATTTTAAAGCTTGGCTTGCTGCTTGGTAGTTGACTTTTTCTTGACATATATTAGGTTGCTATTTCGTTAGTTTCAAGAAGCCCCCACATATGGGTTGCATTTTCGCGCATTGTGACTCATGGTGCATTTTTTCGTCACTGTCTCATAGGGTGATCGCGTTCTTACATACAGTGCATAGGCTTGCTAATTTCTTGAAGAAGGCTTTTATCCTTGCGTATAGAAAATTACCATGTGGCAATGAGATAGTGATTTGTTGCATTGATTTTCCCATAATGTTTTAGGGATGATTATGTCCACCATGTAATAAATTGCTATGCTTGAGTTATAAGATGTTGTGTTGGCTTCAATACCGCTTCGTAAGGCTTGCATTTATGAAAACACTGGCTTTCCCTACCTTGTTGAAAGCGTTGCACCATCGTAAGTAGGGGTCTTACCATGTATGAATAATATGACATCTCATCGGCTTCCTAATCATTCGATAGGGCTTACCTTTGAGAGAGTAAGTGTTTGGCTTTCCTTACCTTATTGAGAGTATTTTCACCTTCTCATATAGAGGTTTTGCCATAAGAGTAATTTTTAAGCTTTCTCGCCACTTTGCAAGCTTTACCATTAAGAGAAAGCATTAGTTTACCTACCTTATTGAAAGCATTTCACCTTCACATGTAGGGGTCTCATCATGCTTGGATAATATGATAGTTCGTTAGCTTCCTAATGTTTTATAGGGCTTGTCCTCGAAAATTGGTATGAACGAGATATATTGTTGTCGCTTATGATCTTGTGTGAGATGTCGAAGCGACGAATGTTACGCTCCTCGATAGAGTGGGATATGGCCATTCTCATTGCTTTCTAGAGTGCGATTACTTCCGCCCACTTAATGAATTACTTAGTGGCGATAAAAGGCCCAAATGTACCCATTCAAGGGTTCATGGATAAGTCCGATGAGATCAAACCCCCAAGTATAAAAGGCTATGGAGTGCTCATGTCTTGAAGTGCACTTGGAAGTGTGGCAATTTTAGTGAATTTGGTTATGCCAAACCAATGGTATCCTATCGCCAAGAGTTGTTGGTGGGATTTATTCCTCCCTTAGTACTCACCATATTCCGCCAAGAGTTGGGGTTCCTCATTTGCTATATAGAGGGCAGAATAATGATTCCTCTTTGTCGAAGATTTGTTGTGCCGCAAACAACAACTCCATACTTTGCTGACTTGCCTTCTAATTTTGGGACAATGATAGGCTAAGCATCGAAGATGTTGGTATAAGGTTGTTTCATCTCCGCACAACAGCTTTTCTCCCGCGCTTCAGTTAACCTCTTTGTCGAAGATAAATGGTACCATAGACAACGGCTTCATATTTGGCTTGCTTGACTTCTAACTTTGGGATAATGGTGGGCTAAGCATTAAAGGCGTGGGTGTAGGGTTGTTGCATCCCTAGCACAACATTTTCCTTCGTTTGCCTTCACTCCGCTTATTCCAAGCTTCCACGTTATACTAAGATTCCACTCAAAGATCTTTGGAATAGATATCCAGCAACTAGCATGTGATTTTGGGCTTTTTGACTTAGTGAGGTCTAGTAAAGAATTCTTCAAAGGTGCGCGCACAAACCCTTCTGATTAGTTGGCTTAGTTTCAGATTTCAATTGCAAGAGTTGAATGACAATAATAATTTTCTTGAGGATGGCAACATTGGCACTTCCCTCTTCAAGTATAATCTTGAATTCAAGAATGATTAAGATGTTGACATGACTTGGAATGCATGTGTTTGTCGCGACTTGAGATACACGAACATGCCATGGCTTGGTGTGTGCGAATCGACCATGAGTTTGGATGCGTGAGCTTGTCATGGCTTAGAGTGCATGAGCATGTCACCACTTCTGTGAAAGGAGATTGAGTTCAGATTTCCTTTGTCATTGGGTGCCCCGAGAAGGTTTCCGTTTCACCCTAAGTGCAAATGTGATTTACATTAGTAAGTGATAGTCATGGCCAAGCGAAGTAGCATAAACTACTTATAGAAAATATTTTGATTAAAAATTTGAAGGATTAAAATGGTTTAAACGATATGTATAAAAAAAAATGAATTTGCGAAGAGAGTGCTTTAGAGTCTTAGCTTAAGCATGCTTTGATAATAGTAAATCACTTGTATGACTTCAAAACTTGGCTTATGAAATGTCGCTTCTTAAAGACTTGAAGTATGGTGTGTCGTAACCTTAAGGCTTGGTGCATGGAATGTCTAGCGCATTGCGGTGGGCCGTTTAGCTATGGCCTTTAGCTACTTGGTGAAGACTTTATTTAGCGGTGAAGCCAAAAATATTTAGTTGCGAAGTGTCGCACACAACAGCTATTATTATTGTGGCAAAATGAGTTAATCACCTGTAGCAACCGCCATATGCTCAGTGCTAACTCAACAACAATACAACTTGATGTATGGTATATCACTACCTCAGGGCTTGGTGTATGGAATATCTAGTGCCTTGCGGTGGGCCATTTAGTTATGGCCTTTAGCTATTTGGTGAAGACTTCATTTAGCGGTGATGCCAAAAATATTTAGCTACAAAGGTTCGCACACAGCAACAATTATTGTTATGGCAAAATGAGTTAATCACTTGCGGCAGCCCCTATATGCTCGGCGCTAACTCAGCAACAATACAGCTCAACAATAAAGGACATGTGTTGAGAAGATGTTGAGGATGAACTTTTAGCCGTTATCGTTGGGGTTCTTTGTTTTGAAATTGATGTTTAAAGCTTTGCATTGTTGATTATTGGTCGGAGCCGTCATTCCCTTTGCAGTTGGACTTGTGGCTCACAATTTTTGCAATTTTAAGCTACCAAAAAAAAAATGTTTACAAATATTGTATAAAGCAAGAGATGTACGATGATTCATCCATAAGAATCATAGCTAAAAAATAATATAGATGAGTGGAAGAAAATTTTTCCCTTGAATAAGAAAGTTAATTCTCCCTCCATCCTTCACTTCTTGGGTGGCTTCGAGAGGTTGGAGTGATTTCATCACATGGTTTGGAGCATCTCTAGCAGCTCAATGAGCTAAGGATAGAACTTATTTCAGCTCAAATTCACCATGCTCTTCTTGCGCGACAAAGTATCAGAAAATTTCTCTTAGAATGACAAGTTGGTGTGAGAAACATCATCTTTTTGTTGGTTTTGCATCTTCGGATACATGAGTTCTCTTGTTTCAGCTGCTTGACTCCCCAGCGGAGTCGCCAAAATGTCAAGGACATTTTTGCGATAAGGGCTGAAAATGCGAGAACTGCCAATCTCCCATTGGGTTCTTTAGAGGTGTTTATTGTGGAGAATCAAGCTCAAAATTCCAAATGTATAATGAACAAAAGGCTAAAGGTGCTTTGACAAGAGAGAATCAAAATGCCAATAATAAAAGTGCAGAAAAAGCATAAAAACATAACAAGTCTAAAACTTCAACCCACAGTCAGCGAGAAAAGGAAATTGAGAGAGGTTGTGAGGAAGAGAGGGAAGGTTCTCCTGTACCCATATTTCCACCCCTAAGCTTCAGAATTGTGAGATTGTTGACTAGCTAAATGAGTTTTTGCTCTGAAGTTTCAGGTATGTGGGTAGAACGTGGTCAATTGATTTTGAATCTAATTGAGGCCTTTTGTATTGAACTTGGGGTGCTCTAAGTGACTATTTTTGGTCAATAGAAGAGGTTTTGAACCCTAAGGTATGAATCAAAGAAGTTATGGTCAGATTTGATTTAATTGGGCAAGAGGGATGCCTTGCTTTTTGCATATTTTGGGAAATAAAGGAGCCTAAATTCATAGGTTGATGTTTCCTAAACATGGCAGGTTCTTGGAGATTACATTTGGTTGTTGCAGTAGGCAAGGCTAGCCACATAGGGTCAGCTATGTGTTTTAGGCAAAAAATGGCATAGCTGAAAAGTTGGGTCACAGTCACCCAGAGCATAAAAGCTGGTTTGGGGTGAAAATTTTGGATATAAGACCTCTTTCATAGGCCTGAGGTGCTACTAGTGTTCCTTGCCCACTTGGTAGCACGCATGGGCTGGACTCATGCAAAAAGTCCAAAAGGAACCAACCCATACCCTCCAAACCACACTTCTTCAATTTCCTCAATAAGTCACATGGGCTTAGACCATACTTAAAATAATAAAATAAAATATAATACATAAATTGAGCTCACAAAGAAGTCGGGCTTGGTTAAATCGGACTTGTACAAAATGTGTTGCGGAAATGAGTATCAACAGGGGTATTTTAGTCATTTTATAGGTTTAGGAGGTATTTTGGTCATTTTTTAGGTCTTAAGGGTAGTCGATCATTTTTTTTAGGTTTAGGGGTATTTCAGTATATTTTTTTTTAGGTTTTAAGGGTATTTTGGTCATTTTCAGGTTTAGAGGGTATTTTGGTCAATTTTTATGTTTCGAAGGGTATTTTGGTCAATTTTTAGGTTTTGGGGGGTATTTTGGTAATTTTTAGGTTTAGCGGTATTTTGGTTTTTTTAGGTTTTAGGTATTTTTGTTATTTTTAGGTTTAGGGAATATTTTGGTCATTTTTTAGGTTTATGGGGTATTTTGATAATTTTTAGTAGTATTGAGTATTTTAGAATTTGGTGATTTGTAAAAATGATATTTGGAACATAATTAGGTCTAATTGGATACCCACCTAAAACTCAATAAACATTAATATTAATTGAGTCCATTTAACCCAATTAGTAATTAGATAAATTTGAGTGTCATTTAAGTGGGTGAGTTTGGGTTGATTTTGTCACCTTTACTGACATGTGACGTTTACTATGTTATGTCGGCACCGTTTAAAAAAACATGACCCATACATACACGACACGAGTATCATATAATAACGAAACAGATCAAGCAAGTCAAATAAGCGTGTGACCCTACACGCACCAAAGACACCCGTTCCTTTTATAAAGCAACCACTACCGCTCACTAAGACACGTACACAACACAAACTACACAAAAAGAAGAAAAACACGAAACGCAACAACATCACCACACATTATTATCGCAACATCAACAACAACAACAGCCGCCGCCGCCGCATCCGCAGCCAGCAGATCTGACCTTCCGCCACCATGGACCTCCATCGCTTCCTCCAACAACAACAACAACACCACCACCACCACCACCACCATCCTTCTTCAAGGTACGTTCCTATAACTTCTCCTCGTCCTCAGTTCGCTGAACCCCCTACTTTTTCTCATCACCACAACAACAACCAAAGCCACCACTTTCCTCAGCCACATCCACCACCACCACCGCCGCCGCACCCCCGCCCTCTTCTTCCTTTATATCACCAACAACCCCTCCCTCCACCACCACCACCACCACCACAACAGCAACGCCATCCCTTCACTCCAACCCAATCCCAATCTTTCTCCTTCTCCTCTCCCACAACTCCTCCTTTTTTCTCCCACAACCAGATCGACGATCGCACTCGCTACCGATTACCCGAACCCGACCACTCCCGACCCGAATTCTTCAACCCGCATCCTAGGGTTTTGCCCGATTCCCGACCTTACCACCACCTGGATCTCGATCGAAACGGCGCGCAGCATCATCATAATGAGCGCACGTTCGATAAGTTTAGGCTTGAATCTGAGGGTAATTCTAGTTCTAGGTTTGTTAGACCCGAAACCATTGGTTATACCTTTGGTTCCGATCCAAACCATAGAGATAGAGAAAGGAATGAATTGGTTTGGGGCGGCGATCATCGCCGTCTCAATACATCTTCTCGGGATTTAGGGTTTGTGTCTAATCAGAATCAAACTTTAAGGAAAATTGAGTCGAATTCTAGTGGTTATGATCTCCGATTTGGTTCAGTGCGTGAGAATGAGGGATTTAGGGGTGGTAGAATTGAAGCAAGTCATGATAGACAAACCTCTAGAGATGGTGTAGGTGATTCTTTGTATGAGATTGGTGATGGTCATGGTGATGGTGATCGTGATAGGGATCGGATTGGTTCCGGGAAACGAGAGTATTTTGGTTTGGAATCGGGGAGATATAACAGTGGTAGGGGAAATAGAGAGGGTAGTTCTGAATATAATCGCACTCCGAGGAAACAAATACAGAAGAAGAGTGCTCTTTTGAGACTTCAGGTGGTGAAACCTAACCATAGGAATAGAGAGAGTGAGCGTGAACCGTCACATTATTCTGGTTACTTTGATAAAACCAACTCTGGTTCTTTTAGAGGTAGAGATCAATTTGGGTATTCGAGTCATGGGATGGAAGAAGAAGAAGAAGTAGTAGAACATGAGAGGGAGGGAAGCCCAGTAGAGCTTGATGTTTCATTCAAATCTAATTCGCTGGTAGCCAAGGCAATTGTGACACCTCCTAGTTCAACAGTTGTTTCGGATACGGATTTGACTCCTAAGAGTGAGAAAATTAGGAAAATGTCTGATGGGGATTGCCCGAATTCAAAAACGAGAAAACTCAATGAGGGTACTGTAAAATTGGATAGTTCAACTCATGTTACTGGTAAGGCATCCCCTTCTGGAAGGGACTCAAAACATTCAGGAGAGAAAGCAATGACTTATAATGTTGGGAATGTTTGTGATGGTAGTTCGCAGCCTAGTTCAAGTCGGGCCAGTGTATCACTAGTAAAGAGTAAAGTGGAAAGGTGTAGTAAGGATACTGTTTCAGATAAAGATGGTACTAATGTTGGTTCTGGCAAAAATACTGCTCCCAAGGTTGTAAAGAGGAAAAAAATAGTGAAGAAAATAGTGAGAAGAGTTGTAAATCCTCAATCTCGTTTGTCAAGTTCAGAGCAATTGAAAAAGTTTGACCAACCTGTGAAATCAGATGGCTCCACTCATGGTCCACCTGCTGCATCGGGGTCTGATAAGGGTGTGACACCTTCAGAAAAGATAATCACTTCTGATGGTATGGCTTCAAGGCAAGATGTTGTTTTGCAGCCTTCTACAGATGAGGTAAACTTGTTGCCTAAAAATGACATAGTATCAAATGAATGTGGAATTAATGTTGATTGTAATAGAGCATGTGTACCTAAGATTAGGAGAAATTGGAAAGGCTCAACTTCTCCTTTGGGTTCTCCAAGTTGTGAAGAAAATAAAATTGGTAAGAGTCCTGTAAATGCTGATAATTCAACTCATATCTTGGATAGCATTTCAAATACTGACAATGATGTAACTAAACCGCTAAAGGAAATTACTTTTTCTGACATTGATATTGTGGAAGATGTCAGCAAGCAGATTTGTCATAATGGAGTCTCTTTATCACATAGAAATGGTGCAGAAAAAGATTCCACTGAGGCCATGCTTTCTTTAGAAAATAATTTTAATTCTGGTTTGTTAAGTTCAGAGGAAATCAAAACTCAAGAGGATATTACTAATACATACTCTTCACACAATGGTACAGATAAAAATTCGGGTTTTGAAAATGGCATGGTCAAATCACAAGAGAATATTACAGTTTGTGATGTTGGCATCATGGATGCCATTAGAAAACAGCCTTGTACAAATCAGTTTACCATATCACTTGAGAATAGTATTGCAGAAGAAATTCCTGGGACACGGGTAGGAAGCAGTGCAATTGTTGGTTCGTCAAGTTCAGAGGAAACCAAAATTCACCGGGGTCTTGTTCATGGACAATGCTCCAAACGTGGTAGTGATATTACATGGGATTCTGACAATGGTTTTACTACTTTGGAAGAGAAAATTACTGTTTTAAATGGCAGGACCGTGAATAATACTGGCAAGTACCCATCTCCAGTTAAGGTCACCATGTCACTTGAGAATTGTGCAATTAAAAGATCTCCAAGTGGCATTTCAGTCGGAGCTAGTGAGGGTAACACACAGAAGATTAAGAAGAGGAGAAAAACAAGGACTCAGTTAGACTTCTCAAATTCAACTGACATACATGTAGAGCCTGTAAATGATTTAGTTAGCCCTGCAAATGCTGCAGATTCAAACTTATGTTTATCTGTAAAGGGTCCAAGTCCTGCAGAAGTCACATTTTCTGGGGTTGGAAGTTCAAATGTTGGTTTACTACCTAGTCAAGATGGTATGAGTGGGATCCATGCAAAAAGTTTGACAGATGGGCTTTCTGAGGTTAACTTTACAAATAATGTTGATGTTAATGGTTATCTGTATGGGACTTCACTTAGATGTGAAAACAAGAGAGAAGTTTCTGCCTCTGATTTGGCGTTTAGGCCAACGGCATATGTGACCAATGAGGGACCCACAGGCACCTCCACATCTTGTGCAGAAGTGCCCTTATCTAATAATGATGATATAACACAACCAGACAAGGAAGTTGCAGCATCTAGCATAAATAATCTGTGTACAAGTGGTTTGATACCTTGTCCAAATGGGCTCACAGTGTTGCCTAAGGATACTTTGGACAAAGGTTCTTCGAAAGCTGTGAGGGCAAGCAGGGATGTCTTGACAGAAGATGGTTTGAAACTTCTGCAACATGGTGTTGAATCTTGTATAATTGCTGAGGACAAGGCTACTCCAAATGCAGAGTCCCCTTGTATATCAGGGTTGGGAAGTGAGCCAAAAGAAATGAGTACACTTATGGCCTGTAATATTAATCAAAATGACATTATGGATATAGAGAGTAGTGGTAATGAAAAAATGGTTGCACAGGCCACAGAAGATCGAGTTCTAACTCATGGTGAGAGTCAGTGTAAAATTACTTCAGAACCTCAGTCTGCAGACTTTGATCAAAGATTTTCCGGTACAGATAAGGAATATGATTATCCACTTGTAAAGGAGGATTTGCCTTCTGTTTCAAACAAGCCATCTTTATTTGCTGATGGTCATAGAATTTTTTCTTCTCACACTAGTGATGAAGTTATGGAGTCTATGTCTGGAACACATCCGACTTTGGCTTCTCCAGATACCTTGTCTGAAGTCCAGAACATACACATGTTGAATGCCAGGACACCACTCAGCCAAATTTGCAATGAGGAAGTTTGTGGGGATGACCAAAAACTAGATCAGAAGTCCATTGTAGAAGGTGGTTCCAATTTATCTACTCATACATCATTTCCTCAGTGTATCAAGCCGGTTCCTGTGACTGAAATTAACCACTCAACCATGGGGAAGACAGTACTGTTGGCGTCACAAGATTTCAAAATTACATCTCACAGTCTGAGTGTCAAGACTACTGAATTAATGGGGAGGAAGACACAACTGGGTCACGCCATTCCTAGGACATATCCAGGTCATTCATCTTTTGTTTCGACCAATTCAAAGAACACAGCCTCTTCTACCCAAATTGCAAAGCCCCGAACTTGGCATCGAACTGGTAATTCTTCTGCTCCTTTACCAGGAAATAAGCCTTTCTCACAAAGTGTTCCTCCTCAAAGGCAGTTGGTCAAAAATAATGTGAGGTCTCAGAATACTTCTTACATTCGTAAAGGCAACAGTCTTGTAAGAAAAACTGCCCCAGTTCCTGCTCAACGCCAGGGTTCTCATGGTTTGAGTTCATCTGTTTATCGGGCAAACTCTTCAGGCATAGATGAATTGAAGAAGAGCACAGGGTCTGACATTAGGGTTGATGTTATTGATGCACAGAATCTTTTAAAAACAGGAACAAATACTCCTCTTGAGAAGCCTGGGACACCCCCATTACCCAATGACACCAAATTATTTACTCAAGTTGCTGTCTCTTCTGGGGATAATACACCTTCCCCATTGGCAGAGCGTTCTGTAAGTGATTGCTTTGAAAGTACATCAGATCCCATGAAATTTTCAGAAACTAAAAATGCACCAAAGACTTGTGAAGATGCTTGGAAGATTTCTGAAATTTCTGAAAACTTAATTGGTTCGTCAAACAATTTGGAAAGCCAGGCTGAACTAAATGGTGCCAATGTGGCATCTTCTAACATGAAGAGGATAGTATATGTAAAGCGCAAATCAAATCAGCTGGTCGCAACTTCAAACCCTAGTGACCTGTCTGGACACAATGGAAATAAGATTCAAGCTGCTTCTGATGGCTACTACAAGAGGAGCAAAAATCAGCTTATTAGGGCTTCATTGGAAAATCAAAGTAAGCAGTCAGTTGCCATACCCGATGACCTTTTCAACTCAGAGGGGCAACGGGCTACTACCATTGTTTCCAGCAGAAAATACAGTAAGAAACGACTGCATAAGGGTATGTATGAAGAACTTATTCATCTGATGTTGTCTATTTTATCCCTCATAAGGAACAATCTTCCGACCCATAGCAGTTAGTCTGTATGCATTCACACACAAACAACATATTTGAAGTTAATGTTTCTCTGGTAAAGGATCCGTTGGTATAAAGTATGGCTGTGCTGAATGAGATTATCACGTATATTCTGTAATTTATTTTGTAAATGAGGCTTAGTTTTAAATCCTATATTATGACTCATGTTTATCTAACTCTATGTTTTCCTACATTCATATTTTCTTCCTCCTCCCTTGGTTATTGCTTATAGTTGCTTATAGCAATGTCTGATTGAAAGAAAACAAAAACAAAAAATTTCTTTTCTCCCTAATCTTCTAGTTATATGATGCTAGGAGGTAGGATTTTAATTGGTACTAGCCATCTTTTCTAATTGACTGTTAATTCTGGTAATCAACATGCTCATAATGAAGTGTTGAGCTACTCTTTGGTGAAATTCATTGTTTTAGATGAAGAGATGAATATGCAGGTTGATACCATAGATTTTTACAATAGAAGTTGTATGACGTCATGTAATTTGATGTCAAGATAGAAATTATTGTAGTTGGAAGTTTATTTTTCATGTCATATACAAAATATCTTATCATAATTTTCTATTATAATGGGCATATTTTTGTTCTGGAATGCCATGTAGTATCTGGACCATTGTGCAAATGTATTCCATTTTACATCATCTAATTCCTTCTCTTTTTTGTGGCATTTGTTTTTTTTTTTTTTTTTTTTTTTTTTAATGTTTTTGATAATGTGTTCTGGAATAGCTATGTTTCCAGATTTGATGAGTGAATTTTGTTTTTTTAACTAAAAATCATAATGTAGATGATTTTATATTCGAAACTGTAGTTATGTATGGTGATGGTCATTTGACAAAGTTCACTGTATGTATCTCATGGCCACCATTCCTAAGTTTTTTAAACTTTGAACTTACTATCAATGGAGAAATTTGGAGATATTGGTGTAGTGACGTGGATTAGTTTGTTTTTGCATGATCAGTAATTACAGAGAAGCTAAAGTTCGATTTTTATTTGCAGTTGTAGCAAAGACACGTGAACCTATGAAATCCTCTTTGGTATGGACATTACGTGGTACACAGTCCTCAAAAAATGATCAGAAGGTCTTGCCTCAGCTCTTTCCATGGAAAAGAGCAACATACTGTAGAAGTTTCATGCAAAATACCGCTTCTATTTCCAATAATAGTTCCTTATCTATGATCAGGTACCTTAGCGTGTGATATATGTTAATTAATTCAGCAAAAAACAAAAAGTGAACATGCATTATATGTCTTCTTTCAGTAGGAAATTGCTACTGTTGAGAAGAAGGGACACTGTTTATACAAAGTCGAGCAATGGATTTTCACTTCGAAAATTCAAGGTCTTAAGTGTTGGTGGTTCCAGTCTAAAATGGTCAAAATCCATTGAAAAGCACTCGAAGAAGGCTAATGAGGTTAGTTTGGCTGCAGCCCACAGATACCTGTTTCTTCCCTTCAAAGTTAGCTAAAGTAAAGTAATGGTTGGTTTCAAGAAATAGAGCATTTTTATCATTTTCTAAATAATTTATTATCATCTTTTCTTTAGGAAGCTACACTAGCAGTTGCTGCAGTTGAGAAGAAGAAGAGAGAACAGTATCGTGCTGCATGCAGTAGTTCTCGGACAAAGAATAGAAATAATTCTTCCAGTAAGTCCTTTCATAGTATAGAATTAGATCCACAGGCCATTTGTTAATCCTGTTGTGCTGATGCATTCACAGTTCTTGCACTCTATGATATGTCTGTTGTATTGGATATATGAACAGTATGTTGTCTTAGAATGGACACTTCAATAATTATTTCATTTTAGTGTAATAAATTGATATTTAATGTATCCAATGATTTTATAGGAGAGCGTATATTCCGCGTTGGTTCAGTTCGCTACAAGATGGATTCTACGAAACGGACACTACAGAGGATTTCAGGTGGCCCATTCTTGATGTCTTTGCCGAATGATGACCTTTAAGTTTTCTATTTTCTCTCTTTTGTTTCATATTGTATAATATGTTATGTTATTTAATCACTAAATTGCTTTTATGGGTTTTCACTTATGTTTTGTATAGATGAAGAATCAACATGCTCTACTGCTCCGCAATCAGAAAAGGATGTCAAGAAATCTTACATTCCTAGGAGATTAGTGATTGGCAATGATGAGTATGTTTCCCTCTGTTTGCCTTAAACTGTAGATTACTGCAGTTAATGCAAGTAAATATTAACGTTTATTACTGATGTCCTAGGCACCCCCAAAAAAAAAGTGAACTTTAGTGTGTTACTTATTTTGAATGCGTTAGTGATTTGGATAAATGTGTACCAAATTTCCAATGTCGGCAGATATGTTCGGATTGGCAATGGTAACCAGCTTATCAGAGATCCAAAGAAACGAGCACGTATATTGGCAAGTGAGAAAGTTAGATGGAGTTTGCATACTGCCAGGCTTCGGTTGGCAAGAAAGCGGAAGTACTGTCAGTTTTTTACAAGATTTGGGAAATGCAATAAAGATGATGGAAAATGTCCCTATATCCATGACCCCTCCAAGATTGCTGTCTGCACAAAGTTTCTAAATGGTTTATGTTCAAATCCCAACTGCAAATTGACTCATAAGGTTTGTCGTGTATTCAGTTAGTGAACTTGATGTTGTCGATCACAATGTATCTGAAAGTGTTTGTTGACTGTGTATATTGATGCATTTCTCATGCACAGGTCATTCCAGAAAGAATGCCGGATTGCTCTTACTTTTTGCAAGGTGATTTTGTACTACATTGTGCTCTTGTTCAAGGTATTGAAAGGACAGTTCTTACATATTTGATATTTTCTGGCAGGTTTATGCACCAATAGAAATTGTCCTTACAGACATGTAAATGTGAACCCAAAGGCATCTACTTGTGAAGGATTTCTTAGGGGCTATTGTGCCGATGGGGACGAGGTATTACTTATCATAACTCTTCTATTGTTTTGGTTATATTCAGTGATATGTTCTTTTGGCATTAATGTTTTACAATATGAATGTTGAACTGGTTTCCTTTGCTACTTATACACTGGTAAGTCTGGGTGGGTGAGTGTGCATTTGCACATGCTTGTTTGTTTTACAGGGTCCTGAATATTCATTTTGACATACCATATGATAACAGCCTTT
The DNA here is from genome assembly GCA_032727855.1 of Quercus ilex subsp. ballota. Taxonomy (NCBI): domain Eukaryota; kingdom Viridiplantae; phylum Streptophyta; class Magnoliopsida; order Fagales; family Fagaceae; genus Quercus; species Quercus ilex. The sequence goes on along the minus strand of CM064916.1, from coordinate 31,615,524 downwards.
TCAAACCATAGTTTTTATTCCTGCCCAAGATCAGGGAGTAAATCTCTTCCATTTAATGATTGGGTAGATTTATGCTGGTCATCATTCTGTATCTGGTCCAACCTGACTGAAGCCAATTGACCTCTTAGGGATGAGCCGTAAATTTTTTTCTCACCTTGGTCAAAGTTTTCCTTTCTGCCCCCACTCCACAGCTGCAGCTTCCCCTTGATTTTTATTCTGGGATGCTGTGTAGTGCTTGAACTTTAAGTCTTGGATTTCTGTTGGATGCTTGATAACTCTCTCTCTCTCTCTCTCGCACACAATTGCACACTAACTTCAAAAAAGTGAAATGGAATATATCTCTCTGCTCTCACAGTGTCGGAAGAAGCACAGCTATGTCTGCCCCCTTTTTGAAGCGACTGGAACATGTCCTCAAGGGTCCAAATGCAAGCTTCATCACCCAAAGAACCGAAGTAAGGGAAGTAAGGGAAAGAAAAGGAAGCGAGTGGGACAGCAGAGGAAGGCTCAAGGGCGTTACTTTGGTTCTACACATGTCATTGTTTCTGTGCCCAGATCAGCAGTGAATGAAAAGCACTCTGCACAAAACAATGATGACATTTTCATTGAGGGGAAATATGCTGATTACATTAGCCTTGATTTTAGTGATGAAGAAGTTGGTGAAACTAATGATCCAATAAGTGAGCGAATGTTTTATGATAGTGATTCATCGGATCTACAATTAGATGACCTTGATGAGCTAATAAAACCAGTTCGAATAATGAATAGGAATACAGCTTAATTTTCTTAAGACTGACAGCTGAAGTTCAAACTCATGAGTAGGAATACAACTGAATTTTCTCAAGACAGTGACAGCTGAAGTTGAAAAGCATGCTTCGAATGCCATGTAGGAATTGTATATGTAGGAAATGAGGTATAGCATTTTTATTTTTTTTCTTTTTCTTATGAGGGAATAGTCAAGGACTCAAAGAGTTCTAGACATCCTCAATTTCTAGAAAAATAGAAAGATGTATTCTGCCTTTGTTTCTTTTTTCTTTTTTTAATCTTCTTTTCTAGGAATGTTTTATTTCTTATTCATTTTTTTTTTTTTTTTGTAATCTACATTGTACATGAACCCATGATTTAGGAAATTAAATGATTTTCAGAGATCTTATTGAATGGTCACACTCTTTTATGATTATAATATTCTATTCTGCCAAAGTTGCTTAATTGACATGCTAGATGATCTAGTGTTTCTGTGAAAGCTGTAATCAACCATATCAGAGTCATGCACTCTTCGGCCAAAACAGGAGAGAGAGATGGGGAGATGATTTGAAATGATATCCCAAGCTGTCTTCTACGTATTCCCTTCTGATAATTAAAAGCCCTGACAAAGTTGCGAAGGTTTTAACAAGTTACGGTTCAGTTGAAGGTCATTTAGCACAAAAACCCAGTGATTTAGTAAAAGGTTAAAAGTCTTATTCAGCGGTCAGGCTACTTCTTAGTAATTCATAATAATTGAGCCGAACAGAAAACGAAAGAGACGTGCTCATGTGCCTAGGATTCGAAGGGACTGCCATTAGTAAAGCTACCAAGTCAAATTATTCAAATTTACATGAATTAATGTACCTTGTACAAAGATTAATGATTATAAAAAATAGTGAAGGTATACATGCCAAAATCTTGTTTTAAAAACATGATTTCAGTTAAAATTGTGAAATCATATTTCATAAACCCGATTTTACAAACTATGCGTACAGCTGTGTGTAACTAAATGTGTGCAACAAAAATTAATCTTGCACAAAATCAACGGCAAAGATTATTGAGATAAAACACATGGAATATACAAGGCCAACACTTTAGTGATTTGATAGCTGCCAAAATTCCTTGCACCTTCACCACAAACTCACTTCCACTACAATAGACGATAACTTATCCACAATATATGGATCTAAATGTATTGGCACAATTTTAATTTCTCAAATTTGGATCAATAACGAAACAAAACTACAAAGAAAAAGTTTGATAGACTTCTACACCAGAAGGTATCATACAACATTCAGACATGGCAGCAATTTCCTCTTACATGGCTTGCACGAAAGTCCCCATGTTGGGTAGGATTGGAGGGAAAAGAGAAACGAGAAAGAGAAGCACATTTACCATTTCAGCTCAACAGCAGCAGCAAGCTGAAGTACAAGAACCACAAGAAGAACAAGAACTACAGCAAGAGAAAACGAAGCAACAAGGAACTACACCATTAAGGCCAGTGGAAGCACAAGTGAACGTAAAGAGCAAGAATATGGGCAGAGAGTATGGAGGGCAGTGGCTCAGCAGTGCCACGCGGCATGTTAGGATTTATGCAGCCTACATTGATCCTGAAACCTGTGCGTTTGATCAAACCCAGATGGACAAGCTTACGCTTATTCTTGATCCAACAGATGAGTTTGTCTGGAATCCTGAGACTTGCAATAAGGTTTACTCTTACTTCCAGGAGCTTGTGGATCACTATGAGGTAATTATTTCCGGAACAATGTTGAGAAGCCATCAATTTCTTTGTTATAAATCATGCCTCGTAGTTGAAAGTTGCAACTAATAATCATTGCTTAGCTAGAGTACACATTTACCAGTGCCTTATTTTTCGAAACCATTAATTCTAACATCATAGTTGAAGCGACTTAAAAATCTTCAGTTAGCAAATCCTTATTAGGAATTGCGAAACAATGAATTTGGTTGATTGAAATAGAGTATATAACTGTTTGCCCCAAAGGAGATAAGCAAAATCAAACACCGCACTTCATCACATCAATGATCCTCATTGTTGTCTAGTAAATGGCAGGACATATGGAACCATATTTTCTCATCAATGAGGATCCACCTTTAATGCTTTTGGACAAAATGTGAAGACTTCATATGTAGTACACACAAATTTTTTTTTTTTTTTTTGAGAAGGATATTAGTACACACTACACACTAATAGAGAAGAAAAAGAATTCTACACCATAATACTCTAATATCGTTACCACTATATACATTCCGAACATTCTATCCATCAATAATGAAGGGTTGTGCAACTATTTTCTACAACCCTTCATTATCGATGAATTATACCACTAAAAGACTAATGTTAACTTGGTAGCGTAAATATAAATGTTCCCTTATTTACCAAGCTTTTAAATTTGTACGGGTTTGAGGGTTACTCAATGATTCCAACAATTTTTGTGATGCCTAAGCATTGGGTTAGAACCCCCATCAACCCCATCCCCCTATTTACCTAGCATAAGAACAAATAACTAAAGAATTGTAAATTTGTACCTTTTTTTATGGGTCATAAGTCATAACTCTATTATAAAAGAAAAGAAATTCATTAAAGATTGTACAATCCAACTTTATGATGTGAATGCAAATTTTGAACCATAAATCTATTAGCAATTACACGTTTAGGCCCACTTTACTTTTATTTTTTAAGAATGTAGGCCCACTACACTTAATAGAAAATTTCATAGAATTCATATTTTGAACCATAAATTTAAAAGCAATTACACGTTTAGGTCCACTTTACTTTTATTTTTTGAGAAGTTAGGCCCGCTACACTTAATAGAAAATTACCTAAATTGTAACCACAATCTTTCCTTCCACTTTATAGTACATACTTTTTTTTTAATGTACCATACTTATCTAATCTTAACAGTTAACATAAGATATTACCTTATTTAACAATCTATCTATTTTTTCTATTAAACAGTTAAGATACTTAGTCATCTATCCATTTTATAATAACAGACAAAAAGTTAATACCTAAGTCTTTTCTTATGGTATGCCAACATGCACTTTTCAATTTTTGACAAGGTTTGTGACTTTGTTCCACTATATTCTTTTAAGCCAATTTTGCCTGGTTGAGACCCTAACATTTCATGTGGAATCAGGGTTCCCCTCTGAATGAATACACACTTCGTCTGATTGGTTCAGACATTGAGCACTACATAAGGAAGCTGCTCTTTGATGGGGAAATCAAATACAACATGAACGCACAGACACTCAACTTCAGCATGGGAAAGCCACGAGTTCAATTCAACCACGATGGCCAACCTCAAGATGTACAACCACAATAATTTGATTTTGTCAAAATGGCTGGGAAAGTAACTGGACCCACTGTCATAGGTTGTGGTGACAAGCTATTAGAAAAGTTAAACCTTCTTCACACATCCATTACGTAAATTACAACAAGTCCAATATAATTGTCAATGTAATAAGACACAATTTATTGAACAGCTCTATTTCATGTAGGGAAGAATAGTTAAAATTTTGTATAAATTATTAACCTACTTCATACTAATAGAGGTAAAGAGATGAGACCATTATATCAACAGTTTAATCATCCTCTACTACTCAAGACATACGGATTATTGGCTTACTATAGAATTTCAAAATGGACTTTCACCGTTGAAATCTAAAATTGTTAAAACCCGTCTTTGTATTGTTGCTAGTTTATCTCAGCTAGATTACAACCCCTATGTGCTGTTTTGCTTCAGTAAAGAAGAGAATATTTGGCAAAACTTGAGGAGGCTTTAATATTAATGAGATGGAGATGAAATAAAAAGGGAGGGATAATCATAAGAGTGCTAAAAAAAATAGAGTAAACAAGTGTTTTAGGAGACGGTAATAGAATATGTACAACAAAAAATTACAAAAAAGATTAGATTATTTATATAAGGGTCATGCTAACGAATGCCCTTAGGGCACTCGTTAATAATTCATTTAAGGAAAATTTAGATACCACTTTTATGAGAAATGAAAAAAACTGTCAAAATATTAATTACTTTTTTTTCATTTCCCATAAAAACATTCTTTAAATGGATTATTAACAAATGCCTAAGGGCATTCGTTAGCATTTCTCTTTATATAAAGAATTGAAATATATTAAAACATATATATAGTTATATACACACATTCACATTCAAACTTGGACCCTGTTAATCAGTCATTTGACATTACGTTACTGTTATTGTAACAGGCTTGAAACAAAATCATTTTCAGGGTAATTTCAAAACATGATAAGATTGATAGACAGGCAGAGATACAAACCTTATGTTTAGATGAGAAGAGAGGAGAGAAGGGAAGGGAAGGTGACTAAAATGTAAAAAATAGTACATTTTGGTCACCTTCTCTTCTACTCTCTGCCTTTCATCTCCCTCCATTCCAAAAATACCCTACATCATAGGCAGCTTCCAAATAGACAACACTGTATCTGCCACAATATTTTCACACTAGGTCTTATACTATACAAAACATGGAGTCTTGTTAGCTACAACTGCACTCTGTCATGCACTTGCGATCTTGAGTGACTACCATCTGAATCAGAGGAAAATCCCTGGTTTACTTTTGGGGCAAAACACCCAAACAAGGTTTGTCCTTCCAAGGCTGAAATGCTCCTTCATGAGACAAATTCTGACAAAATATGACAATCATCAATGCCACATGTGATTTGCAATAACCAGTAGTAATATATATATATATATATATGTTACGGCACACACTCCCCACACACACATGCATGCACACAGTTTGCCACAAAGTACGTTCAGAGGTGAAACAAACAGATAAGAGTTTGTGATGAAGTGCATTTAGAGCCTGTATTGAAACAAATTTCAGTTTCTGTTTAAAGGAAGTAACAAGTTCATTTATTAAAGTGCATATTGAAACAAATTGCAATTTCTGTCCAAAATTAGTCTGACAAACACATACAACTTGGATTCTCCATAGAAGGTTTCCTAACCCAAGAGGTGCAATAAGAGCACATATTGTATGTAACAAATCACAATTTATGTTCAAAAGTAATTATTTTTTTTTTTTATTAGTTAATTTAAATATCATGGCAGGTTTGTAGATCATACACTCAACACAATGAGTGCTTTACTTATGGTTAGTTACATTAATTATTTTCCAGCAGCCTACTTTTTCCAGGATAATTTTTTGAGTAAAATGCACAAGCTATCATATATTTTCTAAGACTCTAAAACCACAATTATTCTGGCCTTCGTCATCCTTTTGCTGATCCCTATATCACTCCTTGATGGAGTGAATAGTCTTCACTGCACATTTGTGCTACCTCTAACTTTTGGTTTATTCATCCATTCCTTATTTATTCAATTCATGCCTTTCTACTCATCCATAACAACATTCCATTTCAGCAATTTTCTTTACATGAAAACTATGCATTCTAACTCTCCATCATTCTATGAAAAAAACTTTGTTTAATATATCTATATATATATACATGATGAGGAGAAATCAGAAAAAGATTGTATTCATACAGAGCTTGAAAAAACCAATCTGTTGGAGATAAGCTGGAGACAGAAGTCTAGAGTTCTTTGGCTAAGGGAGGGGCAAGAAATATAAATAAAAAAATTTCAAAGTATTAATTCTCAGAAACAGTATAATACTATAACCAGTTTGCAGGTGGAGGGAGAGATTACTACTAATCCAGCAGTCATTTCTGATTGTATTTTGCAGTTTTATCGTCATTTGTATTCTGAAGACGGCTTTCAACACCCATCTTTGGATGTTGTGGAATTTTCTAGGATCTCTGAGGAGAATGTTGAGTGGTTGGAAAGACCCTTTGACGAAGAGGAAGCTTTTGGCGTGATACAGCATTTTAATAGCAATGAGGCACCGGGGCCAGATGGTTATTCCATGGCTTTTTCCAATCTTTGTGGAGTATCATCAAGTCTGACATAATGGAGGTATTTCAGAATCAGAATTTTCATGCCCAAGGTAAGTTTGAAAAAAGCCTTAACGCTACTTTCATCTCCCTTATTCCTAAAATACCTAGCCTCTGTGGATGTGAAGGATTTTTGGCCCATCAGTTTAATATGTGGAGTGTATAAGATTATTGCCAATGTCATGGCCAACAGATTGAGGGTGGTGCTACAGGAAATTATTTCAGATTTTCAAAATGCTTTTGTGAAAGACAGGCAGATTTTGGACTCAGTACTCATTGCAAATGAATGGATGGTAGAATAAAATTAGGAGTTCCAGGAGTGTTATGTAAACTGGATGTGGAAAAGGCTATGGTCACGTTAATTGGGATTTTCTCATCTATGTGCTTAGGAGATGTGGGTTTTTGGAGAAATGGAGGGAGTGGATACGATATTGTATTTCTGCAGCGTGATTCTCTTTTCTGATCAATGGTAGCCCAAGTGGTCTCTTTGAAAGCATTGCAGTTAGAGATTGTCTTGTGAAGAGAGGTATTAACGTTCAGGTTGTTTGCCCTCTTTGCCTAAGGGGTAATAAGACCATCCGCATCCAGGCCAAAACATCACATTATGTTTTATGATTGTTGTCTAAATTAAACAACATATGACAATAATGGAAACCAAACTGTGGTTAATTTATATCTAGTAAAAAAATTTTGAGAAGTAGCTCATACAGGTCATCCATAAAATTATAAGTTGGCCCATGAAAGAAGGTACTCACCTGCAACCAAAAGAAAAATCCACGTACAAGATTCAAAACTCTATAGCGATCAGATTGGACTGATTTGATCTTTCTTTTAAAGCCTGCAACATTATAAGACAAATCTCTAAAATTTACATTACAATCAGTAAGAATACAGAAGACAATGTATATGAAAATCAAGTCTACAAATCCTTAAACCCAAGAAGAGCTATGCTTTACCAATACTTAAATTGCAGTTTTAAGTATATAAAAGTGTAATGCATAAGATTACGCACAAAGGAAAGGTCCTCGCATAAACAAGGCCAAGAACCAGCACACAAACACTAATGAAGTAAATTCCTGAGTTTTAAATTAGACTAATCTGCTTCTCAAAGCTACAGGGGTAAGATCTTTTTCCTTATAACGCCAAACCAGGCCGCCAATGAGCTCTAGCTCAGCTGGTACCTTCTCCCCTTATAAGTAGATGGAGGATGAGGTTAGGGGTTCAAGACCCATTGGGTGTGTGTAACTTATCAATCAAAAAAAAAAAAAATCAATTTAGCTGTTGTAATAATGATTACCACCATCATCATGATTGATATTCTGAAATGCATTACCATCAACAAGTCAAGCTTATAATTATGCATATTCTAAGTGTAGCTTTCTTTTCTTGGTCTGCTTCCTTAGATCGGATCCTCACTGCAAACAACCTTTGGAAGAGATGAATTTTAGTAATTGATTGGTGTTAAATGTGCAAAAGGTGTGGGAAATCTGTGGATTATTTACTTCTTTGCTGCCCTATAGCATCTGAGCTATAGGTCGATGGTTTTTGGTTTGTTTAGTATTCATTGGGTTATGTGGCATAGAGTCATTGAGATGTTCGATTACTGGCCGGGTAAGTTCAGTCAACACCGAAATTTCACCCTCTGGAGGTTTTTGCCACATTGTCTGTGTTGGTGTATTTGGCGGGAACAGAATGCTAGATGCTTTGAGGATTGTGAACAGTCTATTCTTGGTATTAAGTCTCTTTTCTTCCTTACTCTCCTTGAGTGGAGTCTAGCTTTGCCCCTTTTTTCTTGTATTTTCCTTCCTGTTTTAATTGATTATTGTAATTTGGGCTCTTGAATTTGCCCCTGTAGTACATTCCCAATGTACTTGGGTGGCCTTTTATTTTAATAAAAGTTTTCTAGTTATCCAAAAAAAAAAAAAAAAAAACCTAATAATAATACACACACTCTGGTCAAAATAGAAGCTGTCAAGCATAGGGAGGAAAATTGATTCAAGAATCATCTAGCACTAGCAAATAAAAAGAATCCTGGATATATTTGAGTTGCTTATAATGTTTGGGAAATATTAAGGGGTATCAATTACACATTTGTTATATTTGAATGGTCAAATAACCTTTAAAGTGGACTGACCAGAGATAAATACGTTACATTATTAAGTGAGACAATGCCCATACTACAAAGATGACAAACTGCTCATTACATAAAACTAACATCCAGGCATCAAAGCAGTAAAAATGGAAGGAAGGCACGCCTATCCTCTGATGGCATGAAGATGTTAACAGTCCAACAACCTTAGTAGTGGGCTAGCCAGATAAAAATATACTCCACCAAATGACAGCTCATAACACAGACAAAACTGGCCTATATACAATGTAATGATCTTGAAAGTTTGTTTGCTTGTGTTTTAGGATAAGCTTTCTATTTCATGCAATGCAAAAAATCACAAGTTCATACTATAGTTGTAAACTAGGAATTGTTCTTGACATGAGACTCATCTATCATAAATATAACATTCAAAATATAAAAAAACATGGCATATGTCAGAATGAACTTACCACTGTACTGATCAAGATATGATTTACTGCAAGACTTTGTTGAATATGATTTTGTCCCACTACGCAACTCTCTGTCTCTTTCCTTTGGCCTTCTGTAAGATACTTCATGCATAAGTTTTTTGTACTCCATTTCGTTGTAAGGCCTTCTAAGAATTTCCATAAGGTTTTTCCTAAACTGAGAATGTCTACCACTACCAGGACTCCCATTGCGTGTCCTTCTGTATATATCAACATTTACCTTTGAACAGTGCACACAAACAAACAGAATAAATTTCATAACTAAGAAGCATACAATATCAGTAAGACCATTCTAGAAATAAAGAAAACAGGCCAAAGGAGTAGCAGGAAGAAATAGAGATACACATACAATTGCATCCGATCTTGAAGCTACAAAAGGGCTGCAAATTCTATCACTGAATGGATCTTTGTCTGTTGCATATATTTCCAAATCATCTGAACTCTCTACATCCCCCTCATATGTCACTGGTTTACCATGTTCAGGTTTAAATACAAGATTTCCACCATTACTCTCAAGACAATTCAGAAATCTTTTGTAGCATTCATCTATCATATCAGATTCCACTCTATGGTTGCAGTCATGCTTAGCTGGATGAAGAACTTTTGCATTGGCCATACCAGACTGTTTGCTCAAATGTCCATTTGTTCCACCAGAAAAGGGATCTTCATTTTCCTCATTTACATCCATCATCAAATTCTTACTTTTCTTTCTTGTAACACCCCTTAAAGTTTCCAGAGCTTCCATGCTTTCTCTCCTCACAAAATTCATCTTAGTTATTTGCTTCTCAGTCTTTTCAAGACTTGAAACACCAAAGAAAACATTTGGGCTCTCTGTCTTTTCTCTCCTTGAAGCATCATTCAAAGTTCTCCCAGTTTCAGCCATGCCACTCCTCTCAACACTCAAAACATTATTTGAATTATTCAGGCTCTCAAACTTCTCTTTCTTCAAAGATCTAGCAGTTTTGGTATTCACTCCCCTCAGACAGCTCTTCAAAGTTTCTGAAGTGTCTAACTTGAGCCCATCACACAACCCCTCTTCTCTTTCATACCTTGAAGCATCATTCAAAGTTCTCACAGCTTCAGTCTTGCCACTCCTCTTAACGCCCGAAACATTACCTAAATTATTCAGGCTCTCAATTTTCTCTCTCTTCACAGCTCTTGCTGTTTTGCTATTCACTCCCCTCAGGCAGCTCTTCAGAGTTTCATGAGTGTCCAACTTGAGCCCATCACACAACTCCTCTTCTCTTTCATACCTTACAACCACCGGAATCTCATTGTTTACAACAACTAGTACATAGGATTTTCCATCATGTCTCAAATTTTCCATGAACATCTTATACTGAGGATCCCAAACATCATCATTATCATCCAAACACATCTTATGCCGAAAATCTGCTTCTTGGTCATTGTTCTCCAAAATTTTGACATTGTCCTCCGAAATTTTGACACTGTCATGTCCATCAAGCGCATACTTAGCATTAACACCAGTATCATTATCACCGTCAAGATCATTATCATCCAAGCACATATTATGCCAAAAACCTGCATCTTGGTCATCCTTCTCCAAAATTATAACCTTGTCATGTCCATCAAGCACAGACTTACCATTGAAATCAGTACCATTATCACTATCATAGTCATTCTCGAGAAGATAATTGACAAAGTCTACATAATCCTTATCATACAGAGGTGTGGCTTCCAATTTAACACTATTGTTTCTAGTTTTCTTTGCAGATTTATCACAAACTTTGGCATTGAAACTACCATTGGCAATGCACCTTCTCTTCAACCGCCTCATTAACCTCACATCACACTCATCATCACCATCTTCCCCTTTAACTCTCACATTCCCCATTCTAGCCCACAATTACAAAACCCTAGCCTTGATATTTTCCCTCCATTTTCTCAGCAACTGAAACTAACCAAACAAAAAAAATTTTTAATTTTTTTCATGGAGTTAGTAAAATATAAATGATTTTTTAGAAGGAAAAAAAAAATTGAAAAGTGAACGAAAATTAGAACATGCATTATGCTTAACTGACTCTATTAGTGTCAGCTAAAGCCTTAAGTTTTGTTTGGTTGCCAAGAAAGTGCAGGAAAATAAATCCACTTTTGTAAAATATCAGACCTTTACAAAGCTTAAAATTTTTGATAGACTAGGAAGCAAAAGACAAAATCTTTAACTTTTAGTCACATTTTCGCGGGAAACACACGGAGAGAGATGAAGAAGAAGAAGAAGAAGAAGGGGGGTGGAATTGCGTACCTGAATGCAGGTGACGATTCCGAGAGCGAAAATGTAAGCCCTGGTTGAGAAAAATGAAAACCAAAAGGGTGAAAATGAAGCGCTTTTGAAATCAATGAAATGTGACTCAGAGAGAGAGAGAGAGAGAGAGAGAAAGAGTCAGAGAGACTTCTTGAGAGTGAGTGGGAAACGAAAACGAAGCACAAGGTACGAGGGAAGGAGAGTAAATGAGTTCAGCCAAAGAGAGAAGAAATCCTGTACCTTTTCAACTTCAAAAAAAAAAAAATCTAGTACAACACAAGGCGAAAATGGTAACTATTTTTTTTTTTTCCCTAACTATCTAGTTAATAATTTCAGTTTCAAAACTATATTATTTACTAGCATCTCGAGTCTAAGAGGCTCGATTTTGGCCTATAAATCGAGTCTTTAAGACTCGATTTACATGGTCTGATGTAAACCCAGAAACAGAAGGTCGCGCGCGACCTGGGTCGCGCCGGCCTGGGGCTGTTTCTGGGTTTTTTTTTTTTTTTTTCTTGCTCTGATTTCTTTTTTGTTGGTGCTGCTGTTATTTTATATATGGGCTTATAAATCGAGTCTCTGAGACTCGATTTCCATGTGGACGCCACGTGGAAAAAGTGTCAACTCAGACCCGATCAAAACATGAAAATCGACCCTCAAACACTCGATTTATGGACTCTAAATCGAGTCTCTTAGACTCGAGATGCTAGTAAAAAATATAGTTTGGAAATTAGAACTACTAACTAGATAGTTAGAAAAAAAAAATTAGTTATCCATTTTCGCCACAACACTACAACTCTCTTTAAGTTTTGGAAGGAGATAAGAGAATTAAAAACATGACATGCAAACAAGATAGGAACTGATCATTTTTTGTGGGTTAGTATTTAGCATAAATGGGTTCGTGTTAAAGTGGTTCAGCATGGTTTTTTTTTTAAATAGATAATTACAACATGCTGCTAACTTTGCAGTTCGAACTCTTTTCCCCCTAGACCCCCAAGCACTTTGTGCATGGAGAGGTGTCAATTCAGCTACAAGACCTTTGACTGATTTAGCATGTTTTAATATGATTATACATGAGTCAATTTGTGTTGGTCTACTTAACTTGTATATAAATTAATGTGCTTTCTGTCTAATATAAATTTAAATTCTAGATATATTTGAGTAAATAAAAAAAAATTAATGTTTATATTGATAAATTATTTATTAAAATTTAAAAATCCTTAACCTTTTTACTTGTAACAAAGAAAGAAAGGAAGAAAAAAAAAACTTTAAATTTTCTTTTCACTTTATTTTTATAATTATCTATTAAATAAGTTGTCAAGTCAATCTTCTTGATAAACGAGTTGTGTTAAGTTGGAGGGATTTGAATGCAATTATTAAATGGGTCAAGTTAGGTTGAGCTATGTGTTATATTACCCTCATCGACACAGCACAGACATAACATGCTAATATGAATTGCCACCACTAACCTTGTAATACCTCTCAATGGCTGAGATTGAAAATTAAAATATTAAATTTCAATCTAAACATTTTGGACAGGAGGATTTTTTTTTCTTTTAAAAATTTTTACCTTTATAACTTTTTTGATTTAAGGGTTGAAATTGAAATTTAATTTTTAACTCTCAATCTTAGCCATTGAAATTATGTAAACACACCAATTTACAACTTATATTTAACCTCACCCAGAGGGCAAAAGGGTAATTTTACACCCCTAAAGTAATATCTTAATTCTAATTGTTGGATCCTCAATCACTTGTCACAAAACATATCTTGATATCATAACAATCAAAACAATTTATCATGGGCTTCAACCAAACCATCGGATTATAATAATTGAAAATTCAAGTTTCAACAATAAAGGCGCACCCACATTATTGAGCATAATCACATGTGATTATGAATAATTGATTTTGATTAGTTCCATTTAGGATCAATTTAAAATCAATGATGTGTCATGGTTCTAGGCTAACACGAATGGTAAGCATGCACACACATAATTAATCCTCTCATCATTTATTAATAAACTCTTAGTTTTTATCTAAATTAATTCTTAATTGGAATTAATTTAACAATAATTGAGGCTCCATAATGTCTGACTATAATTTTTTTTTTCAACAATAAAGGTGCACCCACATTATTGAGCATAATTACATGTGATTATGAATAATTGATTTTGATTAGTTCCATTTAGGATCAATTTAAAATCAATGATGTGTCATGGTTCTAGGCTAACACTATTGGTAAGCATGCACACACATAATTAATCCTCTCATCATTTATTAATAAAGTCTTAGTTTTTATCTAAATTAATTCTTAATTGGAATTAATTTAACAATAATTGAGGCTCCATAATGTCTGACTATGAATTTTTTTTTTTTTTTTCATTTGAGATAGAATTATACTTTAACATAATCTAAGTGTATATGTGTGAAACTCCTTGTTGGAGATTTGAACCTCGACTCGTCTCACACCCTACAAGCACTTATACTTATAAAATGACCATCACACTAAAAGTGTGTGGTGATAATGTCTAACTATGATTGATTAAGTGAAAAAACTTATTTAAAAAAAGAAGAAGAATTGATTGCTAATCGAAGCTTAAAAAAGGAAGCTGATGGGCTATCACTAGGTCAAAGTGTTGATTGGCACCGGAGGACACTGACACCCCAAAAACCTTCCAATTCAGTTTTTTTCTACCACACTTACTTTAATGCTCTCAAGTCTCAACCATCCAGGATTTTCATCCTCCGCTATAAGTAAAGGATAGTGATTCAAGACTTTTGTTTATAAACATGATTAGTCTTAGAATTCTTTTTTAATAATTCTATAGTTATAACAAGGGGGAATTTGAATGCTGGTTTTTTTTTTTAAGAAGAAATTTGAACGCTGGTTCTATTGTTAGAAGAGAATAGATAATGCCACTAGAAGGTTTATTAGATATTCATATATCCCAAAAATAAATAAATAAATAAATTAAAAAAGTTGAAAGCCAATACTATAATGGACTACATTAGTCTAGAGCTTTACTACATGTCTAATGTACTTTGTAGGATTCCAGGAAAGAATTTTCCGCATGTTCATGAATTTGGATTTCATTAGCATTCTCTGTTTGGAGGATCAGAAACCTAAATACACACAAGTACATCTTTTTTTCACAAATAGCATGAGAAAGATCATCGAGATAGAGGGGCTAAGGCTATATATTCAATTAAGTAGGGTCTCAACGCCATAGCAGCTATTAGTATATATAATTTGCCATATGTATTTATCCTTGATTTTAGCCCAAATCAAGGATTCTTACCTATGTAAGATGCCAACTCTAGAGATCTATATACAGAAACTAGAGTATAAATATACAATATACAGTGAATATACATCAGTTCATACATTGTTTGTGTCATTTTCTTTCTTATAAATATCTTCAACAGCAGCAACAGGAGTATAAATATAGCAAACACAATGTGATCCCAGGATGCCTCAGCTTACAATTATACACCATCAGGTGCTCAGCAATCCCATATGTCAATTGGGACAAAAATTTCATCCAAATAATCTGGCCGGCCGTTGCTCCACTCCAATGCTTCCCACCAACTCCTCTCACCCTTTATCTTCTTCAAATCATGACTAGATACTTCATTGATTACTGGATTCGAAAGACTTGGGCAATTATAAAAACTCAACCATTCTAACTTCGGAGCAATGTGTAAGCCACTAGAGATGCTTACTAATCCAAGCATGTAATGAAGTGAAATCTTCTTCAAATTTGGGAGAAAATAAGAGGTTCTATGCTCAGCAGGGATTTTGCAGCTTACTATGCTTTTGATGGAGGGGCAGTCTTCAACTTTAAGCTCTTCTAAGCTGCATAAGTTATCAAGCAACTCTTGTGTGAAAATAGTGGTCAACTGGGGACATGTGCGCAATGTCAAGGACTTAAGAAGATATAAAGAATTTTGCGGTACTGGCCCGTCCAATATGCTCCTTAAACTCTTCATATAATATATATACAGGTATTCGAGTGATCCAAGGACAATTCTTTCAGTATCATGTGATTCAGATACTATTTTACTGATACCATCTTCTCCATAAGCATCTGCTGTATCTATAATCATTTGAACCTCATTACATTCCCCCACAACACAGCATTTTATTTGCTTCATATTTCTAGTCCCAAAATCAGACAGCTTCTTAACAGTTGCATGCCTGTCCAAGAAAAATGCAGTTGCATGTTGGAATACATTCTTAATATCTCTAGGGACACCCACACCATTTATATATTTCAAGCATCTCTCCCATCGTTCCAGCTCAAACTCAACATCAAGAGGGACTCGGGACATAATGCGCTTGACATGGTGTCCAACAGTAAATCTGAAATGAGATAGCGATAGGCTATTCCACTGAATGTGCCTCAAAAGTTCCACCCTTGGAAAATAGAATTTGAAAGTTTCCAACCTCTTTAAGTTACATACTTCATTAACAATATCTTCCATACGTGTATCCCACCGCTCATCATCTGGATTCACATCAATATTCAACTCCTCCAACTGAGACAATGAACAAATTACCCCACAAGGAACCACTGCATTTGATTGCATAGAACTCCTACCATTACCCGTATATCCATAAAATGAAACTTCCAAGCATATCAGATTAGTTAGTTTCTTAATCTCCTTAGGTAAATTCATAATCTTTGCCCCTTCAAGATCAAGAACCTCAAGCTTCTCAAGATCTCCAACTTTTGGAGACAACATCATAAGACGATGGCAATCATTTAGAAAAAGTCTTTCGAGGCTTACCAATTGGAAAAGGGAATCAGGCAAAGACTTGATACCGGTCCTGGATAAGTTTAGGATTTGAAGGTTTGGCATGCAATCAAAAAATGATGGAGGAATCACTCTCAATTTGTAGTTTCTAGGAAGGAACAAAGCTGATAGGTTGAGGCACCTTGGATTTTCAGGCAAAACAGACAACTCGTTGTCCATCAAGTAAATCTCTTTGGCGTGCTTCCAATCCTCATCCTTTGTTGGCTTAGTAAATACAAAACCACCCTGCGTGATAAATAATCCATGTTGGTCACTTGCTTCAGGTTCCAAATCATTGTCTTCAATCTGAAATTCCATCTGCCCACTAGGTTTAAGGGTCTTAGATGCTTCATCATCAAACAGGATCTTAACTGCTTCATCATCAAACACCACTCCTTGAGGTTTCATAGTACTTAATGCTTGCGGTTGCATTTCCTCAACCTGTATAACCTCTGGTTGTCTTGTATGTGAAGCGACATTCCCAATTTCTTCAATTTCAGGTTTGTTTTGTTCATCTGAATCAGTCATCTTAACTGCTTCGACATCAAAAACCATACCATGAGGCTCTGACATTATTTGTTTTTCACTTTTTTCTTCTGAAAAAGAAAAAAGAAAAAAAGGTTTTAAGTAAATTTATACTTTTCCTGTGCAAAAATGACTCCCTCCCACCCCACCCCCCCCCCCCCCCCTCAAAAAAAAAAAAAAACTACATTGTGTTATGGCCAAAAAAAAAAAAAAATTCATTAGTAATTTTTTAAAGAACCATATTAACACTCTGGTAAACCAATGTTGGAAATTGCCTCAAAATTTTATTTTGACTTGGTTACCTATTTGAGTTTCCTTTTGTGTGTAAAGAAAGTTTGTATTTCCTAGAAAGGTAATTGCCATTGTTTATCAAAAGACATAATGTTGTATTTTTTGCCCACCAGGGAATTGGTCATGAGGCCTTGTATATAGCCAAAACTGCAAAACGTTTTGTGTTAAAATGTTTTAATTGTGTTCACATATCTGTGTGGTGTGAAATCCTAGTTGAACTGAAAATATTTTCGGTTGACTAGGAAAACATAGTTAAGAGAGGCAAAAAATGTTCCTCACATATAAAACATTTTAAAGGAAGCTATCAGACCATGAGTTGTGCCATTCCACCTCAAAACTAATTGGTGATGAGAAAAACACACTTAAATCTTTTATGGCATTCAACATCACACCATGCGGACCATTTTTTAGAGTGGTTATAGGGAGTTAAATTGTGTTCCCCCCAATAGAAGCAAACACCCTCAACCCCCAGGAAAGTAGTCAACCCCTCTCCCAAGCCAACCACACCAAACCACCAAAGAAACTGTCCCACATACCCCCCAATGCAAAAAGTATCTCCTGAGACGAGCTCATGAGACCCATGTCTCACTGACATGTGGATCCCATACAAGATTTTTTCCCCCAGTGACACTCTTCTGACACAAGCGATTAGATTGATAATCTTCCGGTTTTAGCCAAAGTTACCCACCATGCGGACCATTTTTTAGAGTGGTTGTAGGGAGTTAAATTGTGGTCCCCCCAATAGAAGCAAACACCCTCAACCCCCAGGAAAGTAGCCAACCCCTCTCCCAAGCCAACCACACCAAACCACCAAAGAAACTGTCCCACATACCCCCCAATGCAAAAAGTATCTCCTGAGACGAGCTCATGAGACCCATGTCTCACTGACATGTGGATCCCATACAAGATTTTTTCCCCTAGTGACACTCTTCTGACACAAGCGATTAGATTGATAATCTTCCGGTTTTAGCCAAAGTTACCCACCATGAACACTATTTTTAAAAATTATTCTCGTTGTTTTTCATTCCTAATTTATTGACCCACCTCCATCCCCCACAGCGAACAACCATCATCCTACCCATTCCATTGTCACCGCCACCCCACATGATCCCTCTCTCTCTCTCTCAAAATCTCACATTTATTCTTATTTTTGTGTGATATCCATCTCTATGTGCAAAATTTGTGACATCCAAGTGGATGCTTGAGTTGTAATTGATACTTGCTTGAGAATTCTAAGATATGGATGCTTTCTAGAAGAGGTGATGATGTAGAAAAAATTATGATTTTTTGTACAAGACAAATGTTGGAAACTATTTTTTATAACATTTTCAGAAACACAACTAAGCACCGAAAAATAAACAATATCCCAGTTGAAACATTTTTCAACTGTAGACCATGGTTCTCAGACCCGGACCGTTCATTGAACCGTAAAAGGGAGAGGTTCAAGGTTTTTAAGGTCGAACCGAGGTTGAACCGGGGTCGAACCGTAATGACGTCATAATTAATTTAATAATTATTTAAATATAAATAAATATATTAAATTAGTATAAATATAAAAATTAAATTAAATAACTCAAGTAAATATAGAAATCTATCTTTCAAATGTATTTTTTCATATCATAATTTTCACAATTATGTTACAAAACGATACTTAAGTTATTATGTAACTTTATATGTAACTTAAATTATTATATCATAACTTTCAATTAAGTTATGATATTTTTTTATTTTAATCCATTATTATATTTGGGATATTTTTTTCTAACCAAAGTCTCTTGTTTTGGTGGACAAATAGACCAATAAAGCAAATAAAAAAAGGTAAAGAATATTATTATAAAATGAAAGTGTTCAACTTTCAACAATACGTTGGCAGCACCTCCTCCACAAAAAGAGCTGCCAGCTTTCAACTTTCAAGAGTATTATTATTATTTTATTAATAAATATCTCTTCATTAATATATATGTTTTTTCACTCCACGATGCCCAACCGTGGCTCTCAATCATTTGTCCTCTGCCTCTATATTTTAGCTCTCCCTAACCTCTCTTCCTCACTCAAATTTCAAACCCAGATCAGCCACAGTAGCAACCTCACGGTGGCAGATCGGCGGCAACCTGGCAGCGGCAGATCGGCAGCAACCTGGAGTAGCAGATCGGCGGCAGATCGGGCAGATCCAACGGGTTTTCCAGTGGGTTTTTCATGTGGGTTTCTGTTGGATTTTTCATATGGGTTCTACTCTTCTCTTCACTTGAGCATCCTTCACCGTGTGCTTGTGAATTTCTGTTCTTTTCTTCCTTCTTCCTTTCTTTTTTTTTTTTTTTTTGGTCAACTTCTTTCATACTCAGGGTCGTTTTCATCAGGGATCAATCTTCTCATTACTAATCTTGCTTACAAGGTCTCAGGTTCAGATCCTGCCAGCCACGTTTTTTTTTAATTTTTCCTTATTCCATGACCGGTTGAACCGGCTTACGGTTCGTCCGGTTTTTCCGGTTGAACCCCGGTTCGTCCGGTTCTCTCAGAACTCAGGTATACCCGGTTCTGTGTGCTTAAAAAACCGGACTTCAGTCCGGTTCCCGGTTTTTCCGGTCGGACCGTCCGGTCCGGTCCGGGTTTAAAAACCATGCTGTAGACATGTAATGTCAAAACAAACAAAACCTGAACGTTGAAAATTTGCCCAAGCCATCAAACACCTACTACGGAATCACAATTGCTGAACCAACTTTCTAGACTAAAATGTTTAATGTAATTCGATAGCACTAGCTGGATTTTAGAAGCCTTTTATGGTTCATTTCTCCACACAGACATGAGACTTTCTTGGGGAATATTTTAGAACTTTTCAAAATAATAACAGAATTTACATTTTTGGACCTCCAAACATGAGCTTATGTTAGTGAATGGTGGCCTAACAATCTGAGACAAATTAAATTGATGCCACAAATTCTCAATTTCCAAAAAAGTGCCAATGCATGCACTTTCCTGCTATGAAGCTCAACTACCCCATATAAGATACGGATATGATACAATATGGACATAGGATAGATCAAAAATTTTGAAAAATTAAAAAATGTTTGAAAAATCTATATTCCCTCCACCCAAGCTATACACAATATGGACATAGGGATAGATCAAAAAATTTTAAAAAATCAAAAAATGTTTGAAAAATCTATATTCCCTCCATCCAAGTTATATGTCTCAAGTTCGAGTCTATAAATCAATCTCTACTAAAATTGGAAGTAAGACTGACTACCAACCATCTTTCTTAAACCCCACATTTGCAAAAGCTTTGTGTAGTGGGTAAGAATTTTAAATGATTGCAATTAAATTCAATTGAATATAATAAGAAACAAAGTAAATAGGAATGAAATGAGTTGACAAGAAGACTCAACATATATGGGAAGAACCTACTTTTATGAATGAAATATATCAAGAGAAACAAACCGCAACATCATGCATAAGACAAATGTCCAAGTGTTCTCGAAGGGAATACCTTTCTCATGTTCCTCATCAGCTAATTTTGTATCAAAGGATTCTTGCTGCTCTAGTTCCCTCTTTGCTTTTTCAGCATCATTTAGCTTCTTCAATGTGTCTGGGTTGTGATGCTCTGAGAGAGCTTTCTGGAAAGCCTGAATAGCTATTTCATAGTCCTTTGAGAGTTTTGCCCTTTTTTTTAGGACAGTACCCTTCCTAGTTAAAGCTATTGCTATCATCTTAGAGTCTGATTTAAGCTGTCTTCCCCTTTCAACAGCCTTGTCACAATCTTTAATACATTCCTCATACCGAAAAAATACAATTTTATTAGAAGTTGGATCAAAGTGTGGTTAAAAATATATAAATGCAAATACTGGACAGTTCAAAATAGTCAGTATTGGGGCAGGACAAAAAGCTTGAATGGGCTTATATACCAATTTTTATCTAGGATCTTTAGGAATTCAACAAATTAGGATTCTTGATGAGATCTTGAAGGGTTCCTTTTTTCGATAAGTAATAATATTTTATTAAAAGAAGAGGTTATTTCATATTCATGATGATGAGCACAACATAACCTAAAAGAATTTATTTAAAAAAAAAAAAAACTTATACGTTAAAGCGAAGTGAATAAATGAGTATCTAATTAGGAAATTCTACAAGGAAAACCAACACACGAGCCCAATCAAAGTCCAACTGAGATGTTGATCTTTCTATATTGTCCAAAAAAAAAACCATTTCGTTCTTGCCACTATAACCGCATCGAACATAACGAACATAGTTTCAAATATCTCGTAAGCACTTCCCTATTCAATTCCTCCTCCTCCTAAGCAAAAGATCATGTACTCTCTTTGATAACATCCATTGAATCCCAAAGGCTCTAAAGGCTACACTCCACAAAGTGTATGCCAATCCACAATGGATCAAAATATGTTCCATTGTCTCCCCATTATATCAACACATGCAACACCAACCAACTAATGAGAAACCTTGCTTAATAAAATTATCACAAGTAAGAATCTTCCCTCAAACTACGTACTATCGTCCAAACAAGGAACAACACATTCTAATGTAGAACAGACTGCCATGGCCTTTCTGAACTCTCACATTTGCCTGAAAGTATCTCGCGAGGCAAAAAGGCACTAGTAGAAATCATGGGTCTCGGAGTCGGAATCGCATGAAATTTGGCAAGCTTAAGCAAATCGGCCTTCTGAGCAATAATCATTGCTTTACCATGAGGTACCCCTGAAATTGGTGAATTCCTCCATTTAGGCCCCGAAAACTGCGATCTTGTCGTTTATAGTAATTTTTGTTTCCTTAATAACTTTTTACTGGAAATTCAAAATAAAGTCCCGCTTGTTTTGAGACGACCATTAAAGTCAGTAGTTTATGATTTTGCATTTAACTCAATTTTGCCATTTTTGGTATTTTGTTACCTAATCACGTAATTAGTGCGAATTAGGGTTTCAGTCGTTTCCTAATCGTCTTAGGGATTTACTTTCTTAGTATTTATATATTTTGTAGCTGTCAAAGGCAAATCATATTATTATTAATAAAATACAGACTTTTTGTCGAATTTTTTGTCTGGTAGATTCTAGTTTATCACATTGTGGATTCAAGAACCCTCTCGTAAATTCGAGGATTACTACCCAGAAACTAACAGTTTAGTTTCTGTCCATCAAAGAGAGAATTGTATGTGTTTTCTTCAGACTTCCGTAACATCACATTCCTTAGGACATTAACACACCAAAAGAACAACCAGTCCCTTTCATTCTCCATCTCCTCCCTCCTTCCTACCTAGGACTATTTGAGTATAAAAGCTCTAAAAGTGAGTTTATTGACTTCAATTTCCAATCATAAAAACCTATATAGAATCTCACGTTCTAGCTCTACTAGGATTAGGGGGCCACGGCCCCTCCAAAATTAAAAATATAAATAAATAATAATAAAACCTCTTTTATTTTATGTATAGTTATTAAAAACTTTGAATATCCAGTTACAAAAATAGAAGTTAGCCCCAAATATTTAAGTTTGTCCAATGATACGAGGGTTAGGTCAGAATAGGCCTAGGAAAGGCGGTTCAGACTAGAGCATAAAACAATCTTCATTTATTGGTATACAACCTCCATCATGTTTTTGCCAGTGAATAAAATAAACAGTAATAAAAAATCAGTACATCCAAATCAGGGTCCCCTTTGTTTCAAGGAATCAAAATTTAATGACTTTTGCAATAAAGAAATAATTGACAGAACCTTAATGGAAATCATTTAATAAGCCCCAATGTCCACATCCGCATGAACTCTTTAACTTATTAAGCTAAAGAACCAATATGGTAGAAGTAACATATTGCAAATTCTAACCGTTTCCATTTTTTCCAGTCTTTTTTCGTTATAGGTAAAACAAGACTACCTTGTGAAAATAAACATTAAGTAGTCTAAAGAATTACAATTAGAAAAATATCTATGCATGAATCGAATCTATAAAGGATTGAACAAGGTTACTATTTGTGAGACTCGATACAAAAGACCACTTATAAAAACTATTGACAGATGCTTGCAATTGAGTTGATGTGCATTCCATATCTTCAAAAGTACGCCGATTTCTCTCTCCATATAGTCCACGTCAAACATAAAGGAATAAGATTCCAGATATTTGAATTAGATCCCCTACCCCGCCACCCATATTATAAATCAAGAACTTCCTCCAGAAATACCCACTGAACCCCAAACATCCTGGATGTGAAACTAACTCAAAAGCCATACTACAATGAATCAAGAGGGTTCTCCATAGTCTCCCACTACAATGGCACATACAACAACAACTCACTATTGAATAACCGATTTTGATGAGGTTCTCACAATCAAGAGTTTTTTCCCTAAGCCGCTGTACGCACAAAAAAAAGAAACTTTCGGAGGAGCCTTGGCCCTCCATATTTATATCTCAACCAATCTTTAATTTTTGAGCTTGTTTACGCTAACGAAGGAGCAGCAGAGTGTAAATTACACACATTTCATATTTTATTGAGACATTCATCAACCTAGTCGGGTAACTACATAAACTAAATTGGAAAAAACGCAAACATAATTACAAGTAAAACAATACCAATGAGTATATAAACTTCAACTGTAACAAAACATGAAAACAATCATAATCAAGAGTAAACCAGTCCAGTCAAGAAAAGTTTGTAATCAGATTTGTCATACCTGTCCCATTGCCAGATAAGCAAAGGCCATAAGACACGAAATGTGCCCATCGTCCAACTCCACCACCTTAGTATAATGAGCAATTGCAGTATCAAAATCATTCTTAGCGTATGCTGCATTGCCCAATTCCTGTTCCTTACATGCCTGCGACTCACTATCCATCCCCTCCACTATCAACTCCATCAGGTCCGGTTCCTTCACCGGCTCAGCCTCCATGCCTCCCCTTCTCTCCGACCGTAACGGCAAATATGAAGACCCAGGCATCTCTGTGTTTACAGTAACAAAGCTTCAAGCTTTAGTAATGGAGGCCATAACAGAGAGAGAGAGAATTGAGATTTGTGAAAAATGCTTCATTGAATAATGATTACAACAAACTGTGTGTTTATATACACTAACAGAGAGCGGGAAATGTGACTAACTCATCTAAATCACTAACAATTAACACAGAACCAATTACTAAATGACACCTGTTACTAACAACTAACTAATTAAATAAAGGCTAAACTACAAGTAGTTTTACCAGCTTTCAGAGCATGTTTAATAGACTGTAATAGATACTATAATCTAATAGTTATTCTTATATTTTATCTATTCAGTAGTTTGATTATGTTTTTATTACAAGGAATAGTTATTTTTTATGAATAGTTATTTTTTTAAATGAGAAATAATTATTCATTTCTAAAAGGATTGTAATAGTCACATAAAAAAAAAAAAAAAAGGATTGTAATAGTTATTCCTTAGTAAGTGACATAATTTCTAGCATTAATATATTTTCAAATAAACAAACTTTCCATATTCATGTAACAATTATGGAAATAAAAAATTATAAAAAATAACTCACATCTCTCTCAAATTTTTTTAAAAAAAAAAAATTATTTTCTAGGAAATATAATTGTATAAGTAATATACTTTCTAAAATAGATCTTAAAGTTTATTCTAATGTTAAAACTTATAACCAAACTTATGAATATGTTTAGTTATTCCATTACAACACATTTTATTTCTAGTAATAAAGAATATCATTCTTGTTGTAATCCCTATTTAGTGTACCAAACGTGCCCTTACAACCCAGATTGTATAAAAATCTTGCTTTAGCTAGTTTATCAAACAAATAAAAATACACAACTGAGAACCATAAATGCTCTTTTCTTATTTATATATTAATTATTTAGAATAAACTAACTTATAACATCATGCATATACATAGATACATTTGCAAATAAGCATAATTAAATGTATATTAAAATTTTTCCAAGTTTGTCTATAATATAATATACTATGTCGTCTTTGTAACTTTGAAAATATTAAATGGCTACTTATAAAAAAAAGATATAAGCTTATTTGAAACAAATGTTAAAAAAATAAAAATTCATTTAAATTGTTATCCATGAAATTCTCAATTTTAGTTTGTTCAACTACTATTTGTATAATAACAATAATACTGTTAGAAAAAAATATTGATAGCAAATGTTATTAATTTCCTATTGTGCTAGAGTTTAGTTGATGTTAATTTCAATTTGGTCTAGATGGAAACAAAACCTAAGTTGAAGCTTAAGTCTTAACATAAATATAAATTCTATTTTTGTTATTTTTTTTTTTTTTAATTTCCCCAATTCTCATTGCCAACAATTATATCAATAACTTGTCAAAGTCAAACCAAACCTTTCTTTATCTTTTTTTTTTTTTTTTTTACTCCTTGGATTTTGCAGTAATAATTAATAACTCATTTTGCACAAAAATTTAAATATTATATGGGACTTGTGCCACAAAATTATTGAAAATCTAATTGGATTTTCTCTTAACTATGATCATCCAAATTAGGTTTGTGCAACAACCTGCTTAATTCGCCTAAAATGGCCAACCTGTTTTGCTCCTCATGGATATGATACTTATTTCTAAGCAGTCAGGTTGGGCAAGTTCAACTCTTAAAGTGGCGGGTCAGGTTAAGTTTTTTAATTAGACCCAACCGGCTAGCCCAACCCACCTATATATATATATATATATATATATATATATCTCTTGTTAGTTTTTATCTCATATCAAATTTAATTTTTATTTATTAACTCCATGATTTACACATGTTAATATGGAAAATGTGATACTTTCCCAACATATTCATAAGCATTCATAGTGACATAGATATACTTAATATCTTCTTCTCCTTTTTTTTTTGAGAAAAAGTTAGAAAATACTCACACTATAAGACTTATGTACTTTTTTTTTTTGTTTTTGGTAGAAACTAAGACTTATGTACTTTTATCTATGTAAAATGGACATTTCCCATGATTCACTTTAGTTGTATAATTTTGTCCCAAGTCCTTTATTGCTTTATAGAATTTAGAGGAAATACTTATTAAATTTATTCGTAAATGTTAAAATAAAATTTGAAGTTTAGTATACAACCCATAACTAAAATTAACTTGCCTAATCTGCTGATTTGAAATTACCCAAATTTTCAACCAACTTGCCATTTTTGTAGATTGGAAGGTTGGTGGTGGTTTGGTTCCAACCTGTCGACTGCAGATTGATTAAGATTTTTAACCTCAACCCTACCCTATTTAACATGTGCACAGTCTTAATCCAAATAATAAAATTTCAAGAATTTTCACAAAAGTATTGTTTGTACATCATTGCTCTTAAACATTTGAAATGGTAATGTAATTTTAGAAAACAATCTATGAAAAAAAGAAATTAAAATACTTATTTGGTCCCTAACCTTTACACGGTATATCAATTTGGTTCCTAAGGAATATCATTCTGTAACTGTTGTTGTTCATATGATTTGTAACTGAAATCTCAATTTTTCTTTCTGCTTCTACTTTCATACACTCTGATGGATTGTTACTTTTATTTTGATATTTATTTTTTCTTGTTTGGAAACCTAGAAAATAGTTGTTGAGAGGTTGAGAAAATAGTTAATACTCTTCTTTTGTTTAATAGGTCAGAGACTAAACTAACACGTTTAAAACATTAGGGATCAAATTGACACACACTTTAAAGATTAGGAACCAAATAGATAATTTACTGAAATTAATTGATAAGTTACAAATGGGCCCTATGGGCTTATGAGTTATAATTGATAAGTTACAAATGGGCCCTATGGGTTTTAAACTCACAAGCTCAACCTCTACTCATTCTAATGAGAGAAAGAGTAGATAAGTTACAAATGGACTCTATAGGTTTTAAACCCACAAGCTCAACCTCCACTCATTCTAATGAGAGAAAGATGTGTCATTTGAATTAGAAAGAATTCAATGGTTTTATGACCATTCTATTCTATTTCTTTGTGAACTCCCAAACGAAAGCTAAGTGAACAAACTTAAACTAATTAAATACTAACTTAATTTTTCTAGTGCTTGTTTGATTATTATTACTTAGAAAAATGGTAGGATGGCCTACGAACCTAAAAATTCCATAGAGCACTTACATCAATGTCAAATTTACACATTTAAGCCCAAAAACAACTCATATCTCTCAATTTATAAGAGCACTTGCATCAATGCTTGTATTATAGAAAAATTACCACATTTATTAGCACTCACATCAATTGGTTTATAATAACAAAAAATATTTAAAATTTACACAATTTTGCCTAAGGGTCCGTTTGGATACAGCTAAAAACTAAAAACTGAAAACACTGTAGCAAAATAATTTTTAAATGTGTGAAAAGTATCGTGAAACCCATTTTTAATGAAAAAGTTACTGAAAAGTGAGGTTTTTGGGTCCCGTGAATAGTGCACGGGACCCATTGATGTATATTGTTCACTAAAGAAAAGTCAACAACTGCAGCTAAAAAAATATTTTAAAAAAAAGGAAAAACATGAAAACGCAGACGCGGGAAGCGCAAAACGCACTTTCCAAACGCATACTAAATATAACTCATATCAGTTAGTGTATAATTATGTAAATTTACAAGTTTTCCCCAGTAACTGTGTAAATTTTACACTGACACTATTTATTTTGCATTTATTTATTTTTACATATCTTGAGAAAGAAGAAAGAAAGTGGATGGTGATTGTTGTGCGTAAAGAAGGAGAAACAATTAAAAAAAATCAATAAAAATTGATATTTTAATGAAATATAGTGTAAAATAAATAATCTGATGTGAAGCGTTTTGAAAAATGAATACGTAGATTAAAATTTTAAAAAAAAAGTAAATTTTTATGTTAAAATTTACACAAAGAAGAAAAATAGGGTCCATTTGGATACAACTTATTATTGCTGAAAACTGATTGTTGCTGAAAACACTGTAACAAAATAATTTTTAAATGTGTGAATAGTATCGTGGGACCCATTTTTAATATATTTTTTTTCTGAATAAACTAGTTGTGGGTCTCATGAACAGTGCGTGAACAGTATCGGAACAATGCGTGAATATCGTTTTTTGTCTCATGAACAGTAACTTTTGTCCCTAAATGCGTGAAAGCAAAAAAAAAAAAAAAAAAGAGAGAAAACGTTCCGCAAGATTCATCGAAAACGCTGAATCCAAACTGATACATTATGGATCCGTTTGAATACTACTTATTGTTGCTGAAAACTGATTGTTGTTGAAAACACTATAGCAAAATAATTTTTAAATATGTGAATAATACCGTGGGACCAATTTTTAATTTTTTTTAAAAATAAAGTGGCTGTGGGTCCTATGAACAGTGCATGAACAGTTTTTTTTTCATGAACAGTAACTTTTGCCCCTAAACGCGTGAAAGCGAAAAAAAAAAGGGAGAAAACGTGCCGCTTTCTGCTGAATCCAAACTGATACATAGTACCCGTTTGGATTCAAATTATTGTGGCGTTTGTGTTTTTGTTCTGTGTTTTTTTTTTTTTTTTTTTTCAGCCCGCATTTGTTGACTTTTTCACGGTGAACAGTTGCACTATTCACACATTTAAAAATTATTTTGCTACAATATTTTCAATTTTCAACTATATCCATACGGACCCATAGTTTCTTCCCTGTCAATATACTCGTCAGGATTACTGAATAACAGTATTTTGGAAAAAAGAAAGGAAAAGCTGATGGGGTTTTTGTACTATGGAGGGGGTCGATTTATTCCATCACACGCAATCGATATCATGGTCTTGTTTTGGGTATACTTCCAAAACCCTCTCTCTCTCTTTTCAGAATTTCTCATAATGCGTCTAAGAAATTCTTTCAAAGATCAATCAGTTCAACTGGGAGTGAGTGTCTGTGAAGTATAATATATATATAAAGAATGAAAGAAAGAAAGAAACTTTGGGTACCTGACGCACTTGTGTGCAAACGAGCAAGTGAGGAAGCACTTGGATTTTCTGTGTGTATTTTGGGATGTTCTCCACCACGAAGCTCAAGTTGGTGTTGGTGCTGTTGTTGCTGTTGCAAAACAGCGAGTTGTCGTTGTCTCTCGCGGCGCTTAGCAGCCGGGACCCAAGTGCTTTTAACATGGGTTTGACAATCAAACCCTCGGCTTTTACAACAAGTCCTACACCGCATGTGAATGCAGTCCTTTTTAGCTTGGTTCCCACAGTCTTGGCAGTTTATCGCTTCTATTCCTCCTCCTCCTCCTCCTGATGAAGAAGACCTCATCATCATGAAAGCTGATCTTGAAGACGAATCATCAGAACAAACTCTTTGGGGGAATTTCATTTGGTGGGTTGTTGTTGTTAGTTTCTTGATATTCTTGGCTTGAACTTGCTCTTCCTCTTCCTCTTCCTCCTCCTCCGCCTAATGAGAAAAACCCAGCCATTGTAAGCCTGACCCGGACCTTAAATGAGACAAAAAATCCATAATAGAAATTCCACTCCCACTGAAAAAATTGGAACCCAAATACAAAATGGGTAGTCCTCAATTTTGCTCCTTTCTTTAGGGGGTGTGGTTCTTTGATGGAAATTCTAGTTGTGTGTGTCTTGTATATGAGTGTATGTTCTGTGTCTGTACACGCCATTCCCAGAAATATCCAAAAAAAAATTTAAGAAATCACCACCAACCATTCAAAAGACAACCAAAAACAGCATCGGTTAAATCAAGCTTACGTTTCAACACAAAGACCAAACCCTAACACGAAGAAAAATCTTCAAACAGTTCAAAAATATCCACAAAAGAGAGTGAGAGCGAAATTGATTTCACTTGCAAAAGTCGAGTCTCGCAAAAGCGAGGTGTTGGAGCGGCGGCATCGGAGACTTCGATATCGGCGTGGTCGATGCGGTGAGGGAGAACAGAGGGAGAACGGCGTGGTCGATGCGGTGCGGCATGGGACCATGGGTGGGTGGGTTTCAAGTCGGCGTGGGTGGCTTCAGCTCGGGTGGATGGCTTCAGATTTTGAGCTTGCATCTCCATTTCTTCTTCTTCTTCTTCTTCTCTCTCTCTCTCTCTCTTTTTTTTTTTCTTTCTTTCTGCGTTTTTGCTGTTTCTGTATTTTGGCTCTTCTGAGTATGAATGATTGTAATTATTTTTGACTTATAAATCGAGTCTTAAAGGACTTGATTTCCAAGTAGACGCCATGTGAAAAAAACGCCACGTCACCATGAAAATTGAGTCTTTTAGACTCGAGATGCTAATAAAAAATATAGTTTGAAAACAGTGACTACTAATTATATTGTTTGAAAACCAGTGTTAATTTCCTATTTTGACCATAGAAAAAGCATTTAAGGAACGAAGCTGCTTTCTATGGTTACGTTTGGATTCGGCTGAAAAACCCAGTGCGTCTGCGTCTGACATTTTTTTTTTTTTTTTTTTTTTGCACGCATTTGAGAGACCAACCTCACTGTTACGACCACTGTTCATGCACTGTTCATGAACAGTAGCCGCAATGTTTGACTTTTCTCACCCTTTTCAGAACATCAGTGGGTCCGTGTACTGTTCACGAAACCCACAAACCTCACTTTTCAGTAACTTTTTCATTGAAAATAGGTCACACGGTACTATTCATATATTTAAAAATTATTTTGTTACAATGTTTTTCAGTTTTCAGTTTTCAGTTTTCAGCTTTCAGTTGTATCCAAATTGACCCATGTGTGTGTTTGGTTTGCGCATCCACGTTGGGCGTTTGTGTTTTCAACTCTTTTTTTTTCACTTGTTTTAGGGAGACAAACTTTATTGTTACAGTTATTGTTCATGCATAGTAGCCGTAATATTTGATTTTTCAACACATTAGTGGGTCCCATGCAGTATTCACAGGATCCACAAATTTCACTTTTCAACAACTTTTTCATTAAAAATAGGTCTCACGGTACTATTCACACATTTAAAAATTATTTTGTTACAGTGTTTTCAGTTTTCAGCTGTATCCAAACGAACCCTATGTATTCGTTTGGATCCAAGGCACGTTTTCATGTTTGGGTTTTCTACCTTCTTTTTTTTTTTTTTTTTTTCCCCAGCGCATGAATAGTAACATCACATGGATTCACTGTGCAAGAGACAAAATACACTGTTCACGCACTGTTCATGGGTCCCACAACACTATTCATACATTTAAAAATTATTTTGCTATAGTGTTTTCAGTTTTCAGTTTCAGCAAAAATAAGTTGTATCCAAACGGACCTTATGTCTCTCTCTCATACTCACTCTGCAACTGCCGCCATGCTCTTCTGCACCGTGCTGCTATCTCAATTTAAGTCTCCCAATCCATCTCTTTGCCCTTTTCTCTCTCTCTCCCTCTCTCTCTCTCTCTCTCTCTTTTTCTCTGATATTTTTTGCGAGGATTCACATCTCGTGCAATACTTCAAATCCCAGCCATCCATTTAATCCAATGACTCCTTATTTTGACACCTCACCAAATAACAAAAAGACTATTTTACCCTTAAAATATTTCAAAGCCCGCCCACTGTTTTCAGCCCAGCCAATGTTCTGGTAAAAGTATGAGTAACCAAACAGAAAATCAAATTTCTCTCTCTCTCTCTCTCTCCCTCTCTCCCTCTCTCCCCTGTGCGGCTGCCGTCTGCCTCTCCTTCAACCCATTCTCTGCCTCTCCTTCAATCCATTGTCACTAACCCCAGCTCATACCCAAACACTGAAACTTAGCATTTGAAACCAAACTCCCAAACTCTCTCACTCCCTCTTTCTCGTGTGTGAAGCTGTCCCAAGTCCCAACTCTCATGGAGTAAAGGTCTCTCTGAAGCCAAACACCTTTGTGATAGTCATCGCAGGTCCATCCCCAACATAGAAGAAGATCGAGCATGACAAGAACAGAACACAGAAAGACAAAAGTCAGAAGCACAACCTCAAACTCCTCTGCTTCTTTCCACCATGCACGCTTCAATCTCGATCTAGGACTCACCCTTTCCACTCAGTGAGTTCATCAACTCAAATACCAGGTTTTGTTTTCTTCTTCTTCTTTGAATGGCATACTCTTTATTCTTTTCCTTAATGAGGCGACTTTCTAATCTTGCCCAAGATATGTATTAGTTATTTCTTATACCCAAAAGAAAATCACCATTTTTTTGTGTGGCTAATTTTCCCTATCCATTGGAATATTTAGGCAAAACATAATTTGAGTTGAAAAAAGTTACTTTTTGATACCGGGTTTATTGTAACTATCTACCATAAACTATAGGATTATTTGTAATGTCCATCCTAAACCATAAATTTTTGTGATCAATATATATTCAATACTCAGATTGGAGATCAGTTTACCAGTCAAAATTAGTGTTGAATTTACCAAATTAGTGGGGTGGTTTATGTGGTAGTGTGCTCTAATGTATCAAAATTAATTTGTAATGTTCACCCAAGTGGGCCTTTACTAAATTTTGCATTTTAATACTGATATTAGATATTGGGGTGGGCATTGCAAGTTAATCTTGGATTAAGGTGTTAATATTGCAAAAATAATTGTGGGTTAGGGTGGAAATTGCAAATGAGTCAATGACCATGTAGGTTAGTGTCAATACTCAATAGCTACATTGAACCCTTAATACCAGAATTGCTTAGCTTCCAATTAGCCCTGAAATGACCTCCTTTAAGTCTTTTAAGATTTTTAGACGATTTTAGTAATTTTGTTTGTTCCACCAATAGAGGTCTACTCATGATTGAAACCTTATTTTGTCATATAATTCAGGTAATTGAAAAATGGATAGTTGTTTCAGCTTTTATTTTTAATGAAAATCATTCATTCTTCTATATTTATAATAGTTGATATTTTGTTCATTTGTTTGTTAATTACAGAAGTATTCTTTAATTCATTGCATAGTGTGGCGAGAGAATTCTCTCAAAACATGGATGCCAATGAAGATTTCAGTCCTAGAGTCATGGATGCCAATGAAGATTTGAGTCCTAGAGTTGGTATGGAATTTGATACATTAGAAGATGCATGAGAATTTTGGCTAAAATATGGAAAGCAAATGGGCTTTGATGTTAGAAAGCATTACATAAACAAAAGTAAGAAGGATGGAAAGATAACATCAAGGGGATTTGTATGTGCAAAGTAGGGCATTCGAGGTCCAGAAAAAGAAGATATGATTCGCACTCGTAACCGAGATGATACAAGGACTAATTGTCCTGTAAAGCTATATGTTTCATTAGTGCGAGAAACTGGAAAGTATAAAGTGATTGATTTTATTAAAGAACATAATCACACTCATCATCTATCAGAGCAGTTTATATAATGAGATCTCAATGGAAAATCTCAGAAGTTCATGTAGGATTGATTGAGTTAGCATCTTCTTCTGGAATTAAGCCAAAAGCGACACATGAGTTAATGAGTAGAGAGGCTGGTGGGAGAGCTAATCTTGGATTCATTGAGGTTGATCAGCAAAATTATCTTAGAACAAGACGGCAAAAAAATTTGATATATGGTCAAGCTGCATGCTTATTAGGATACTTTCAGAAACAATTGACTACAAATTCATCATTTCAATATGCAGTACAATTAGATAATGTTGAGCAGGTTACAAATATTTTTTGGGCTGATGCTAGAATGATTATTGATTATGCTAATTTTGGTGATGTGATGACATTTGACACTACATATGGTACTAATAAAGAGCTAAGACCCTTAGGAGTGTTTACCGGTTTCAATCACCATAGAGGGTTAACGATTTTTGGGGCTACTCTTTTACATGATGAAACGGCAAAATTATTTAAGTGGCTGTTTGAAAGCTTCTTAGTTGCACATGCAAGTAAATGCCTAAAACAATTTCTACGAATCAAGATCCTGTAAAGGCAAAGGCATTGAGTGAGGTAATGCCTAACACTTACCACGAATTATGTACTTGGCACATAATGCAAAATGGGATAAAACATTTGGGGAATTTGATGAAGGATGGTTCTTCTTTTCTTCAAGTGTTAAAAACTTGTATGTTTGAGTTTAATGATGAAATTGAATTTGAAAACTTGGGAGGACATGATTGACACGTATGCTATACATGATCATAGTTGGTTGGATACTATCTACAAATTGAAAGGAAAATGGGCAAAATGTTATATGAAGAATGAATTTACATTGCGAATACGAAGTACCCAACTCAGTGAAAGCTTGAATGGAGATTTGAAAGACTACTCGAAACCTAATTTGAATGTGGTAGAATTTTTTGAACATTTTGATCTGGTGATTGAGCAAAAACGAGAAAGAGAGTTACAAGCTGAATTTAATGCAAGGCAAAAATTTCCCCAGTTGGGCTTGAAAAATTCTCCATTGTTGAGGCAAGCAGTACAAGTGTACACACCTGTAATATTTCGAATGCTTCAAGATCAATATAATCTTGCATCAATAGCAAGGATAAAAAATCGCCAAGAGGACTAGTGCATACATATACTATTGAGTTTATGCATAAGCCTAGTGAGTTCATAGTCTCTTATGACACTGCAGATAAGACATTTTCATGTTGTTGTAGAAAGTTTGAAATTATTGAAATTTTATGATGTCATGTTCTGAAAGTCTTTGACTTCCTTGATATAAAGACAATTCCTAATATATACATTTTGAAAAGATGGACAAGAGAGGCAAAAAGTGGATGTATCTTAGGCAATAGGAGAACATATGTGGAAGAGGATGTCAACTTGAGTGTTACACAGCGATATAGAAAATTATGTCCCAAGTTGGTACGATTAGCTTCTTGTGCAGTAGACAATGAAAAGGCATTTGCTTTAATAGAGAAGATGATAGAGGAATATGAAAAAAAGGTTGAAGACATTGCAGCAAATAATGTGGCTGGTCATCAATTGTCCCATCAAATGCCATTATGTAGTGGTGCAGAAAATCTTGATCCTAACCAACATTTGGAAGATTTGGTTGAAAGAGCAAAAGGTCTTAAGAAAAATGAAGGTCGCAAGGGTGGAAAAAGAAAGAAAAGTTAGGTTGAGAAGCAAACAAAAAAAAAGGGGTAAAGTTGAATTAAATGATGAGGTTAGCCAATAGTTTTTCAAAGTAAATTTTATTTATTTATTTTTATCCCTTGCTAAGTTTCCATTGTTTGTAAATTTTTATATTGTTATGGCTAATAATAATATATATATATATATATATATATATATTTTTTTTTTTTTCTCATATAGGAACCTGGTTTTGCTCATAACATGCAATGCAATAATTATGGCTCACATGGAGAACATTTTTCGCATCAAGTAAGAGATTTTTTTTATTCGTAGTGGAATAACTTAATAATTTGTGAAGTTGGAGGTTGTACTACACTTGCATTTTCATTTGTGAATTTATTAATAAGATTTTCTTTTTTGTGATATAGCAAACTTATCCTGTCACTTTTTCCACGCCAATGATGACATCTGAATTGGGACCAATCCTTAGTTACCAAACTAGTTTCATGTCATTCTTAAGGGTAAACATACTTGTTTACATCTTTTGCACTTATAAGTAATTAGATGATTTCTTAAACTCTCTCTTATAATCATTGTGATTACATAGGCACCATAACTCCATTATTGTCTCAAGTATCAAATCCTACGGATGTTAGTCAGGTAAAATGTAAATGTTTTCATACATGAAATTTTGAAAAAGCTTAAATGTTTACTTGTTTTGCAATTATAAGTAATTAGATGATTTCGTTTGTTTATGAAGAGGAGCTGAGATTCTGAAGAGAAAAAAAGAGCTGAAGGTGTGAGACTGGGTAAGGAGGAAAATAGGTCCCAGCTAGGACCCACGGCAACACGTGGAGGGATGCGGACCATTCTTGGAAATCGAGTCCAAAGGACTCGATTTCCAGCTCAGTACACGTGACCGTCTGCCATGGGATGAGACTGGGATGAGACTGATAATGCTGTGGAGATGAGACAGGAGACTAAAAAATCGAGTCCAACAGACTCGTTTTTTAGCATAGAAACTGAGTTCAGAGGACTCGATTTCTATGTATAAAAACCGAGTCCAATGAACTCAGTTTCTGTACATAGAAACCGAGTCCAGAGGACTCGATTTCTATGTACAGAAACCGAGTTTGTTGGACTCGATTTTTATACATAGAAATCGAGTCCACTGAACTCGGTTTCTGGCCTACGTGGACTTTTTGTCCACCTCAACTTCTGGCAAAACAGGAAAAAAACTACAGGAAAATCGAGTCCTCTGGACTCGAATTGTTAGAAACGAAATTAGTTTGAAAGTTTGCCTAACTAATGATATTGTTTGGGTTTGATGGTTATTTTCTAAAAAATCCCCACTAAACACTCTCCTCGGAAATAGTGGTGCTATGGGTTTCCATAGGATTCTTGTGCAACTCACCTGGGTTGGTGTGATATCATCAGTCATGGCAGCCACAGATACACAATTTCCATCAGCCCTGCCTAATTGCCGCGACAGATGCGGAGACCTACAAATTCCATATCCGTTTGGCTTAACTGAAGGTTGTTACCTGAATGGAACCAAGGAAGTATGGAACTACAGAATTTTTGATAGCTTGTGAAAGTGTTCGGGAAACCTGAAACAAAGACTAGAGATTTCCTCGTTACAAACACTTCCGTCCAAGAAGGCCAGATTGAGATCATGATGGATAACGACATTGACTGTTACGACAAGATGGGCCGACCTGAGAGTAACCCCATGTGGAAACGAAGTCTCACTAACCCGATTTTCACCATTTCTCACACCAAAAACAAGTTCGTGTCCGTTGGATGTGACATTTATGCGTACCTTAAGGGTTTCATCAACGATAAACCGTTCCGTTCTGTTTGTCTCTCACTATGTGAAAGCAAAAGTGATGTAGTCAACGGGTCTTGCTCTGGGATTGCGTGTTGCCAGCTGAATATTCCTGGAGGATTGAAAAATATTACTGTGGAAGCATATCGCTTAAATAGCCACGAAGACGTCTGGAAATTCAATCCATGCGGCTATGCCTTTATTATTCGAGAAGACAAGTTCAATTTCTCCTCAGCTTATCTTACCACTCTGCGAAACAATAAAACCCTTCCAGTGGTTCTTGATTGGACAATTGGTAGTGAGAAGTGTGATCTTGCTCGGAACAAATCGAATTACATATGTAGAGAGAATAGCATCTGTGTTGATTCCAGTTACGGGTCTGGGTACCGTTGCGAGTGCAAGAACGGTTACCGTGGGAACCAATACCTCGACCATGGTTGCCAAGGTATTCAATTTACTTACTACTTATTTACAACAATTTTTTCAAGAATAATAAAACATTTTTTTTTTTTTACAAATCTATATATCTATATATATAATTATAATAAGTGAAGTAGAGAGAAACTCAAATTACAATTCTAAATTAGAACTCTAATTTTGTGTCATGTGACTACAAGTTATGTCATCATAATTATCTTTTTAATTGTTCAATTAAAATCTAAAATTGAAATTCAATTTTGTTTCATTTGGCTAAACGTATGTGGGACATTCTCGTTAAAACCACTTCTATATACCGGGTCAAGCTTTTTTTTCTTGATTTTGCTGTCAAACGTGAAAACCAAAGAGCCTGTTTTTATACCCGATGAAATCACTTATTTCACAAGAGACAGGGAGAGGGAGAGAGTCATAAGACACTGTGAAGGAGAGATTGAGGACCACCACCATGTCAGACCATCTCCCACCTTTCGTCTCACTGTCAATGGATTCGTCAATTTGCAAGTGGGTTTGAATCAGTCCTCTGTTTGGTTTCCCAGAAAAAATGACGGAAAATATTGTTTTTAAATGAGATTCGTATTTTTTTTTCTCTTATTTCTCAGCAACCAAACAGAGCTATTTCTCTTTTCGTTTCTCTATCATAGTAAAATCTCAACTGAAATGCTTTTGTTTGTTTGAAGATTCGTGGAGGATCAGCTGGAATTATTGAGTCCTTATATGGTGTTGTCAAGCCTGTCTCCATTTTGTAAGTTCAATCTTTGAGAAGCCCTAATTTTGCAAAGTTCATATTTTGAAAGCATAACTCAATTATACCTTTCAGTTTATGTGAATTCTGGTTCCTATATAATGTGTAATTGCGGTTTCTGTGTTTGTTTTTGGTCTAAGTTAATTGTGTTTGTGATGATTTGTGATGTAATAAACTATTAATATTAATAGCTATTCCATTGAGCTACTTAGTTGATTGTTTCTTTCATGATAGTTAACTTTTATGTTTGCCTCATATGGAGATTTGTACAGGTAATTTGTTTTCTCTTACTTCGAAACAGAAACAAGAGTACAGAGGTTAGGCCTTCTGAGAAGATTGGTTTGAGTACAACAGAGGTACTACATCTCTGGAGAACTATTCTTTTTTTTTTTTTTTTTTTTTTTTTTTTTTTACAATTCTTTACTTTGAAATTGATAAATTACCAATTGTCACAAAAGTTTAAACGGTTAGGAAATGGAAAATTTAATTACTTGACCATTATTTTCACACTCTCTCTTACATGTGAACCATATTCACTCTTGATAATTGGGGTGCAACACGAGATTTTTTAAAATTTTTAAATGAGTGGTAGAGTGGAGACAGGGTTCGAACTTAAGACCATGATGAATTATTGATTATCCCAAAAACTTAAGTTATTAGGACATTGTGAATTTAGTCGTCTGATTAATATTCTACCAGGCACAATATT
This sequence comes from Quercus ilex subsp. ballota, assembly GCA_032727855.1. Lineage (NCBI taxonomy): Eukaryota > Viridiplantae > Streptophyta > Magnoliopsida > Fagales > Fagaceae > Quercus > Quercus ilex. The sequence continues at coordinate 31,576,775 of CM064916.1, read as the reverse complement.
ATGATTTCAAAAATGGTGCAGGAGCAGCACTACTGATGAAAGAGTTTAACTTTAAGGTCTTCTTTAATTGGCCTTTTCTATAGTTTATCTCTAGAAATGTGCAATGTTGTATCCTTGGGTATTGGGACTCAAGTATTAGTTATAAGTCTCCTAGGTTCTGCTATGGAAGCTCTCTCCTCCTCATGTGTGGTGTGAACTTCCCTTTTTACTCCCACCATGAATTTTGAATGCTTCTATATAATTCTAAAATTTACTTAGGTAACATATTTTCTAGCTTAAATGTTCTGTCAGCCTCTCATAAAAAAAAAAAATTAAAGGGTTGAGTTACTTTTCTTCTCCTGTCTGGTTTACGTCTTTAGTAGCCTTATCTTTTCTACTCTCTTTCAAAGTCATGCTAAATGCATTTTGGTTTTGATCTTTGGTTTAGTTTGTTATTTGTTACAGATTTGTGAAATGCAAATTCATGTTGTATCCTCTGTAATTTATAATTGTTCATGTATTGTGGCAGATACCATTTTCCATGTTTTTGAGATAGCTAGGAAAAGACAACCTAGAAAGATTTTATGAGACCTTCCATGGAGCCAATATCAGTGCTCAGGTGAGTGTTTTTGTCTTGATAGAATCTCTGCAGGTTCACCTTTTTGTTGAAAGTACCATTTGTGTTTGTCTCTCTTTTTCCTCCCTTATTTAGGCATTGTTTTTCTTATACATTTAAGTGACAGTGGATGATTAACAACACTTTTGATAGTATCTGGTAACTGTAGATATAATAAGAGGATACCTACATAAAACATTATCTGTAACAGTGGTGTTCATAGTCGAAAGTGATAAAGGTATGATTCAGTCTTAGTCTTTCTTTTATGTTATCTAGATAATAAAATTAAATGTTTGTCTTTTTGTTTTTTCATGCATTTAAAAGGCCACATATTTGAATTTACTTCGGCATGATATTATATATATATATATATATATATATATGTATGTATGTATGTATGTATATATTGTATACATATGTATGTATGTATGTATGTATGTATGTATGTACTTTTTTTTCCTTACAAATAGCTCTGTTAAGTGCCTAATCTTAAATAAAAATAATGTGAATAACTAAACTCATGTTCAATCACTTAGGTGTTAGATGACAGTGTGATTTGCACACAAGCGAGAAAACAACTTGGATCTTGGGTACAATCATTTTCTCTTTGCATCCACTTAATTAACTAATTAGATAGAATAGTTATGAAAATCACAATTTCCTCTTATTCCATTGTCTAATTTTTGTTGTTTGAGCATTTAATTCATGATTTTTTTTTTTTTGAATAATCCTTAATAGGTTGTTGCTGTTGCACTAAAGTGTGAAACAACCTAGGCACAATTTGACAACATGGCCACCAGGTAATGCCTTAGGCCGTGTAATATCTAATATTATCATTTTCATCATTTGCCATTTCCTCTATTATAGTGAATTGAAAAATTACATGAGTCTGCCTTTGTCTTCCTTGGTTCCCTCATCTTCTCAATTGGCAAAAGATAATGATTTTGCATTTATTAGAATATTAAATCTACACTTTCAAATTTAGCTTTCTATTAAGCACTATTCACCCCGGTTTGGATGTTATACTTATTTCTCATTTTCTTCAATGTCCTTGCAGTGAATTAATTATTGCTCCTTTTCTTTTCCCTCTAATCTAGGTGCTCCTAGAACTCTTTTTGGTCTAAATTTCTACACCGATTTGCCAATTTGGTATGTCAAGACTTCATTTACACATTCTTCCTTTTTTATCTAAATTTTAATAACTATTACATGAACCATGTATGAGATAGAAAATGCTTTGCTTGATTGTGGAGCTTGGGTGATTTAGATATTGTCAAAAAGGCAATTGAAAGGCTTGGGTTTTTTGTTATGAAAACTAACAAACTAGATAACACTGACCATATAACATCTTTATGTTCTTTAACTATCAACTTAAGAATAAAAATTCTGATGATAAGCCTAGGAAATTAAATTATGAAAATAAGTTAAAAAAAAAAAATTCACAATGGACTGTTTAGGCTAGGAAGGTCTAATTGCACTAGAAGGAGGCCAGTAATAAACTTTTCAATTGTACTCCACCTTAGTTTTGACAATTTAACCTTCCATTATTGTATTAATAATTGCAATTTGGATGGCCAATTTTTTATCAGTAATATATAATTTAACGTGAATTGGCGCATTGTAGATCCAGAAGGTATCCCAAATGCCTAAAAGTCTCTAAGGATGGGATAAAGAGAAAGCTCATGGCATTCAGGAAAAAAGAAAACATTATTGGAAATTTTTAGTTTAAATTATTTGGTTTATGACATTGTCTATAACTATTTTATGTGGTTTATTACATTGTCAAGAACTATTTTATGTATTTTATGATTTCTGAATATTGAAAAGGTAATCTGAAAAATCAATATATTCATATTAGTTTAATGGATCACATGACCTATGAGCAAGGTTTTAGTAAGTTCACTAATAAGCTTGTGTAATATTTGATAGCGTGTGCATCCTTTATTACTGGTTTTGGTATACTAAACTTTGGCTGAAACAAAAAGACTTAGGTTATGCAGCACAACGAAGGTTCACTATTATATGCTTGAAAAAAATTGATGATTATTGAATTTTTTTTTATGGGTGATTATTAAAGCTTAATTTTGCTCACCAGAGGGCTTAGATATAGTCAACTAATTTTGATCATTTCATTTTCCTAACCTTTTGTATATTTTTTTACTTGCTTAAATTGCATGACATGTGTTCAAAATATTTTTCATTGCATACAAAAAATGATTGAAATTCAGTTGGATCTCAATTAGTTGAACCAACTAATAACCACTTATTTTTTAGAGGTTTTTTTTTTTTTTTTTTTTTTTTTTTGTTTACCCTATCCCTTCAACCTAACATTTACGTAATTTAGTTGTCTACATATTATTGGATGAAAATGGTCTTAGTCAATGGTTTATGAAATTTTAGAGAATGTTTAGGATGTCAACCTATTAATAGCTAAAAAAAGGTAAAATAATAATAATTAAATTTTATGTACGGATTTAATCTTTTGAAGGATTGAGAAGAATTGTCAAAGAAACAAGATAATGAAATTACTTTCGTTGTGTACATATGTAATGTGAAAATATTTTTTAATCTTTTTAAGTACATTCTCATATTTTATTATAAAACTAATATCCATAGGACAAAAACTAATATCCTATATGTTTAATAAACCATTCTTAACGTGAATAGGAACAATTGAATATTTCCTTGCGTAATAATATCATGAAAATTATTAAATAATCTAAGCTTAACATTAATAGCATCACTACAATTCAATTCCACGATTTGATCTAACCGAACACTTCACATGTCCAAATTCATTTTGAAAGTTTTGAATGATGAACATGGAAATCATAGGCTTCTAAAATGCCAAAGAATACTTCAACTACTTGCTGCAGGAACCGCCATGTATCAAAGTTCAAACTTTCAAGCTTGCCAAAAAACTAAAATGGAACATTGGAACCGTGATGAACCGTATCCTTATGGTTATAAAGAATTTGTGGTTACGTGCAAGAGATGCTTGATTGACCTTGAAATGTTTAAGTTGGTGAATAGGTTTATTTAAGTTTGACAAACAAAAAAAAAAAAAATATATATATATATATATATATATATTAATGTCCCTTTATATATTTTTAATAATAAAATGCAATATTCTCTTCTTCTTTTTTTCATTGTAGCATCACTTAAATAATAAAATGCAATATTTGTTTTTTTTTTTTTTTTATTCACTGTTTTATCTAATGCTATCCTCCGTATGATAAACCAAAAAAAGAAAAGAAAAAAAGAAGACCAATTGCATCACTTAAATAATAAAATGCAATATATTTTTTTCATTGTTTTATCTAATTCTATCCTCCATGTGATAAATCCAAAAAAAAAAAAAAAAAATTGACCAACATTATTACTACAATTAACCATTCCCATGCGGTAGCACGGGTTACATACTAGTATATAATAATAGGTGAAGTAGAGATAAACTCAAATTGCTATTCCAAATCAAAACTCTAATTTTGTGTCATGTGTCTACATCTATGTGGCGATCAGTTCATAATTATCATTCCAATTGTGCAATTTGAATTTGAAATTGAAGTTGAATTTTGCTCCATGTGACTAAATGTATGTGAGTTCATTCTTATTAAAACCACTTCTACGCATCGGATCAAGTGAGTTACTGTACTAAAATTTTTTCTTGATTTTGCAGTCAAACGTGAAAACCAAAGAGACTATTTTTATACCCAATCAACCTGGGCAAAATTTGCCAAACAGTGCAATTTTTGAAATTTTTAAGCCGGATAGCACGCGTTCAAACTTATTTAGTTAGTTAGACTGTTTTTGAAAGTCGAGTTTGGCAAACTCGACTTTGGAATGAAAAACAGACACTATAGTGACGTTTTTTTGGTGCCTATAGCAGCGTTTATAGAAAACGCCACTATAGGGTACCTATAGCAGCGTTTGTGACAAACGCCACTAAAAAAAATGCCACTATAGTTTTCTTTTTCAGCCCAAAGTCGAGTTTGCCAAACTCGACTTTCAAAAACAGTCTAACTAACTAAATAAGTTTGAACGCGTGCTATCCGGTTTAAAATTTTTGAAAATTGCACTATTGGGCAAATTTTGCCATCAACCTACAGCTAAACCAATAAAAAAAAACCCCAATCCTCTCTCTCTCCCAGCAACATTTGCATTTGAAAACAAACGCAAAATTGCCATCGTTTTTTGCCATGGAAAATGCAGAATTCCAAAGCTTCCAACTTCTTCTAAAGGTAAGCAAGTGTTGTTGTCTCCAAGTTTCGAACAATCTCCTCTTTCACAGGTACTTCTCTTTACTTTCGCTCTCTCTTGATCTCCTCTTTCACAGTAAGTGTTGCTGTTTGCAAATGGGAATTGGGGGGGTTTCTTTCAGTATCAGGATAATTTTAGAATTTAGAGATTTCAAAGATTGATTCAGGAAATTGTATTAATTGAGATTTTTTTTTTTTTTTTTTTTTTTTTTTTTTTTATAAGTTTAGGATTTCAAGTTTGGAAAAGATAAAATTTTCGCAATTTTGGTCTCTCACAGAGAGCCTTTGACTGTCTTAATTAAATTCAAGGTAATATTAAGCTTTGCTTTTCAAAAATGTGAGGTGGAGAAGATGGTCCCGTGGCGGAGGGTTCCTGGAAGCAAGAAGACAATCTCTAGAGAGTCCTCGAATTCTAAAGCGGCATTGGTGGCATAGATGTTTACCAACATAATTTTGGTAACCGTCCCTATCAGCTTTTCCTTTTCCTCTTTTTCGCCAGAAAATATTGCTTCTGCATTTTATTTTTCTTTCAAAAGTACAACTTATCAGCATAATATGCACCTAAAATACTGTAATTGCATTTTTAGTATTTTTGTAGCGTTTTAACATAAAATCGTCTTCCCAATTGGATTTAGTTTTTTTTTTTTTATCTTTGAATTTGTCTGTTTTCTAGCTTCAATTTGCATTTGGATTTGTGTATTATATCCGGTCAGGAAATAAATTTTATGTTTTTGGTGGTAATGAAGCGGTGGTGTTTTGGTTTTTGCAGAATGCAGATACAGGAACCAATCCAAGGGGCCAAAAATTCTATCTTTGGCATAGATTTCCTTCTTTTTTTTTTTTTTCCTTTTTTTCTTCCCCTCTGATTCCAATGTTATGCTGTTTCAATTGGTTTTAATTAAGGTGGTGGTGTTGTCATTGAGGTATTGAGAAATGAGAGCCAACTGAATTTGGTATGAGAACATAACAGTAACTTTTGAAATAGCTTTATTCTTGGTGTTGTGCTAGAATGCCATTACTAGCAATCTAAGGTGGCTATGCTCATATTTGGCTCTTTAGATACAAAGAAGTGTGGAAGATCAATTTGTTTTGGTTGCAAACTATGCAAGTGAGCACAACTTATTAAGTAGCAATCTAAGGGGCCTATCTGATTGAGTGTTTTTTTTTTTTTTTTTTTCATTTGATAAATGAATTAGAAGGTTATAGGTTTGGGGTTTTATTTAATCACCAAAGCAGCCTAAGGCCGAATCTAATGTCATAGGACTACTCCAAGTCGATTAATTGACTGTAGAACAGTCTCAACATTGTGTGGCATGGGTTCCTTTTTTTTCTTTTCTTTTTTTTTTAATTATTATTTATTATATATTTTATTATATATGTTTTCATGCTGGAATGATTATTCACCTGATGATTTCAAGGTTTTTTTCCCCTTCCCTTCTTTCATACCCAAAGAAACAAAACCAGTCATTCTGCCATTTTTTTTCTACCATTTGGAGAGGAATGAAAAACAAAAACATCTCATGTTGGGGAAGATAGAGAGACATCTCAGGCTAGCACCACCAACAAACTGACTTTCGAGTCTAATTTTCCTCTATTTGTCTAAATTTAAGTGGGATCAGTTGTAATCACGCTCACTTTCATTTAAAAAAACGTTGTGCTCCTTTTTTTTTTTTTTTTGGCTGAATAAAACATTCTGCTCTTCCACAATAATCACACCCACGTATTTTCAGGTTCACCTCCCCTTCTACAATAATCAAAACCCAAAATCCTTCCTCTCCTTCTTTATACTTCAATGAATGCTATGGAATTTCAAAAGAATCTTTCGGTATTAATGATTACTTTTATTTGAGTTTTCCTGTTGGATAGGTTTAGAATTCATTTGTTTTTGTTTCAGGTTTTTAAAACACGGAATGATTGAGATTTTAGAGGGTTACAGAGATAGTGTTCGTGAATGTCTCTGCCACCATCAGATTATCAGAACTAGCGCCGGTACATTCTTTCCCCCTTTTTAGATTTAGGTATAATTTTTTTTTTTATAACATTTAGGTATGAAATTTGATTTTTTTTTAAAAAAAAATTCTTTGATAGGATAGGTTTCTTTTCTTTTCTTTTTTTTCTTTTTTTTTTACAACTTACAGAAATTACAAAAAAAAAACAAAAAACGATTTTAGTTTTGGCTTTTCATCTTGGTTTTGATTTCTTTTTGTTCTGGGTTTTTGGGCTCTCCATGAAAATGTTTGGTTTCTTAATTTTTTGATATTTTTTTCCCTATTTTGGATTACAGAAATCACTAAGCCTTTCCCTGTTTTCTAATATCCATGTTCATAGTTTTTTTTTTTTTTTTTTGTTCCTTTCTAGGGTCTCTGATTCTGGGAATTGAAGTTGCCCTCGAATTATGAAGTTCTTCTTCGGAAAGTATTCGATGATTGTACTAAGGTATTGCTCTCTCTATCTTTGTGTGTGTGTTTGTCTTCTGTTTGGATGTAGAGAAAGTGTGTGAAAATTAAAAGTTTCGAGTTTTTAGATATGGTTTTTGATTGGTTGTGATGGGGTTTTCGTTTATTAGGAAATAAATACGGCCCTGTGATGGGGTTTTAGTTTATTAGGTTTTGAGAAAATGAGGGGTAGAAAATAAATTTTAATTTAGGAATCTTAGACTTTATTTTAATTAATTGAGAGGGGAATAAAATTATTTAGTGTTGTTGTGATAAAGTTTTGGTACCTCCCTGATATGGTTCTCTGGCTTTTTCCTGTTTGGATTATTTATATTATATGATTTTCTTGATATGGATCTGTTTCTGATGGATTTGTTGAAAAATTGGCTTTATGCAGAGAGTTTGGCTGCATAAAAGAACGGGTGGTATTTGTTTGTCCATTGCTTCAAAAGGGTTAGCAATCACCGGGATAGGTGATTGAAGATATTGGAATCATATCCCAACTAAAGAATCTAGGTGAGATTCGTTCAATTTTTTAATCCTCTTTTTTTAGTTTTTATGTATTGATTTTTCAATGGAAATGGGAGAAAAATTGTATTTTTCCATTTTTTAAATCATCATTTGTGAAATTATATTCAGCTTCCAAATCAGTTTGTAACAAAATTGTAATAGAACTTATAATACCTAGAGCAATTTTCATGTGAATTGGAATTACAGGAGAGGACACATTATATGAGCTTGTAATAATACAATTAATACTGAATAGAGATGAGTCGAAAGAGACTATTCTTTATAAAGGTTGCCTTTTAATATATTTTCTTGATGGTTTATATATTATCTAAATTACAGACCTATCATCTTGACATTATGTAATCATTGTGTTCATTTTTTGTGTTAGGTTTCATCAAACTCTTGACAAATTCGGTGCTATAACTATTTTTTACAGTGATATTTTGGATTCGCTTAATTTGCAGGTGGCTTATTAGAAATAAGCCCTCAAAGATTAAGAACAAATGCCCCATCATAATATTATTCACAACAAACCCTTGATGAATATCCTCCTCAATGTACTGACTCGACTTTGAAGATTAGTCTCAAATGTTTAGACAATGATGTTATACAAACTCATTTGGATATATTTGCACTATTTTCTAAATGATTTTCACTGTGATAAATTGTTATTATTTGTTTCACCTTATTTCTAAGTAAGTTATGATGTCAAAGTAAGTCAAGTTTTAATTGCTTTGAAGATATTGCATTTTTGCATGCAAAATAGGGAAGCATTCTAGAGAATTCCCTTCATTCAAACTCATTTGAACGCAATGGAAGTAATAAAAGTGGTGGTTGCTCATTTCATATGTTCCTCCAAATGGTCTATTGGAGAATGGAAGTACATACGTGATGTGAAAACTGAATTAAGGTACAAGCCATATCATATAAAGTTTGCTGGCCTGCTTGACTGAAATTGTGCTTAATTATCATCTCCTCTTCCCCTCCTCCTTTCATCTGCTCTATCTTACCCCCACCACTCATTCTCATCAACAACTTCCATTTGCACATAAATATCATTTTCAAACCATAAAAATGGAACAAATAACATATATATATATATTGCTAAGTTTTGTTAATGAAATTTTCTGGTTAATAATATGAATTTAGACTTAACTGAGCCTTTTAAACATAAATAAACTCATGATTAATAATATATCCATTCGCACGGGTTACATACTAGTTTCTAATATAATACGTAGCCTTATTTTAGTAACATAATAATTGTCACAATTTTTTCTAACAATTGTTTAAACTGATAGATTATGATTTAATAATAATAATAATAATAATAATAATAATAATAATAATAATAGTGGATCTATGTAGACAAGGATGGAACTAGGATCAAAATTTAGGGGGGGCCAAAACCTCAATAAAAAAAAATTCTTTAAAATACAAATTAGCATATATTCAATGTTAAGAAAATACCAACAAAAGAGAGGAGAAAAAAAATAACCGTTTATTAATATATTTTAAATTAATAATTTAAAAATAGAATTCAACATTCTTTTAAATAACAAAAATCATCTATAGTTGATTTTGTACTAAACTTTGCAACGCCCTTTCAATCCTAATTTCTTTTGATTAATGATACATGAATTTATAAAATTTATATAATAAAATTTGTAATACTAATGACTGTACACTACACATTAGTACCAATTTATTAACGCAACTATTCAATTCTATAATACCCCACATAAAATTAAACTAATTTACTAATAAACAACCAACTAGTAAGTAGTAAGTTAAAAAAAAAATAAATAAATAAATATTTTAAGTTAAAAATTAATAGCCAAACACACTTGCCATCCCACCCCACACATTGATTAATGGCCACCCATGCACCCCACTCTCACTCACTATAAGTACATTAACTTGGTTTGTAATTTGTATTCATCTATCTTTCTTCTTTTTTTCTTTGGGCATTTTTTTTTTCTTTTCAGCAAAAATAGTCATATCTTTTTCACGAACCTAAAGGACACCATAAGGACGAACCTGAACAGGTATGTGCCCCCGATCAATCAGCTGGCCAATCATCACTCGCAATTTACCTCGCAGTTGGTGAGTATATCTATTGTATGTCTGTATTTACGCTAGGGATATCAATTTATATCCGACCCACGATACCTGGCCCTGCCCGACCCTAATGGGTCGGATTTTACTCGGCCCGATAAATTATAGGGTCGGGTATGGGTTTTTAAAAAAAAACCCAAAGTGGGTCCGGGTTTTTGCAAAAACCCGGCCCAAACCCGGACCCGACCCGACCCGTTTATATATAAGTTAAAAATACTAAAATACCCCCATATATATATATATATATATATAAGTTAAAAAAAAAAAAAAAAAAACCCTAACCTCCATATTCCCATTTCACTCACTCAGCCGCTACTCTCTTTCTCCTCTCCCACTCTCACTCGGTCACTGCCTCTCACTCACCCAGATCTGTTTCCACATGTCACTTTGAAATTTGAATTGTAAATCTCGTCTCAAGCTAAGGTTATTCTTTAATTACTTATTTAAGGTTTGAACTTTGAAGAGCTAGAATGGCAGTCTCGTAATAATATAATATAAGAAAGTAAAGGTCAGTTGAAGTTTTTCTATAGATTCTTGTAAAGAACAGTGGACCAGACAAAGATGTCTGATGTCTGATGTCTCAACCCCCGATCAGTCACCACCTTGTTCTCTATCTTCTTCTTTTTTTGAGTTCATTTCGTCTCAAGCATGTAAGCTGTTTGTGATTGTGTTAGGATTTGTGTTTGTGTTTGTGATTTTGAAAGGGAAGATCATAAATCTGAATTTGTGTTTGTGTTTGTGATTTTGAATGGGAAAATTATAAATTTGAAATTTTTGTGTTTGTGTTAGGATTTGTGTTTGTTTTTGTGATTTTGAAAGGGAAAATCATAAAATTTTGGTCATTGTTCATCCATGATTTCCTGTTGGTTCTTTTTATTTTTCAATTTTTCAATTTCATTCTTTGATTTTCTCTGCCGATCCTCAAGTCTTTATTATTTTTCAACAATTTTTGTATGTGGGTATTTCATTCTTTGATTTCTTTGATTTTCTCTACCTAAGTATACTCCTGCTAGTATAAAAAAAAATAATAATAAAATTTTTTTTTATGTTTTGCCCAAATTCAATAAAGAATCTGGCAAATACATTTTCAAAAAAAAATTTTAATTATTAGGCCACGGTTTGGGCCCAAATCGTGGCATGGCTGGCGAGGCCTGCGGGGCCCGTGGGTACTCGACGAGCTGGGTTTGGATTTAAAGAAAAAATTCGTTTAATAAACGAGCCGAGTCTGGGTTTCTGGGGCAGACCTACAGATCGGGTCTGGGTATGAAAAAACCTGGCCCGAACCCGACCTGTTGCCGTTCCTAATTTGCGCCATCAGATTCTCCTCACAGGTCACGATTCTGTGCAATAATAAGTTAGTGTGAGAGGGCAGATACTTAGTAACATACACCCATTGCAATATTTTCCTATTAAAAAAACATCAGCAGTAACTCAAGAGGGACAAAATTTAGCAACAAAACTGATTGTAACTTAAGATTTATAGGTTACAATCTTATTTAATAAAATAAATATAATTATATATTTTAAAAATATAATTGTTGAACTGCAAATTTTTTCTCTCTTAATAAACATGTCAATTTTTGTATTAATTGGATATATTATCTGTTATATGATCTTTACTTTTATATTTTATGAATAATTTTAAACTACAAAAACTTGCAATTTAAACAATTTATTAATGACATAGCTATTGATCTTTAATTTTTTAGAAATTTTGCAAGTATGGAGGATATAAAAAGAAGGTGTAATCAAATAGAGGATTTGTCAAAGACTCAAAATTCACCTCCAATAAAAAGATATTGAGTAAGGTTGTAACCTTAAACTACAACACATTTTGTAGCTAAATTTTATCCATTTAAAACTTCAATTATAAGGATAGGAACAATCACTTAAGGTCCATTTGGTTGGAAGGATTTCAGGGGGTGAAAATGGGGGAGAGAAAAGTGATGAGAAAATAAATTTTGGGGTGCTATGTTGGTGGGATTTTTAGGAAGGAAAAATTGTGAGGTCCAAGAATGAGCTTTGCTCTTTTTATGTTTCAGACAAAACTACCCCAGCACCATCAAATGTTGGTCTTTTCTTTTCTTTCATTTTTGGTCTTTCTTCTTTTTAAATGTTGTCTCAGTCTTCTTTTGTATGGGTCTTTTTCAATGTTACGTTGTGTGAGTCTCACCAATCTTCTTCTTCTTCTTCTTTTTTGGTTCATCAGTTTCTTTTCTCAACAGACACCAGTTTTGGGTTATTATTATTATTATTATTATAGTTTTGGGCTCTTGAATTATAAAGTTTCCATTCATACATTATTTTTTTTTTTAAATAAAAATAATGTGTTATTTTTTATTTATTTAATAGGGATATGATGATAAATTTATACAAACTTTATTCTCTATCTTCCCTTTTTTTTTTTCTCAACCAAATAAAAAAGTTTTTCATTTCTCCACTTTTCCACCTCCAGCTAGCCGCACAAAGTCTATTTTTTTAGGCAAAAATGTTTTATAAAAAATGAGTCAATGACTTAAATGAGTTGAAAAATAATTTTATAACTTTTCTTATTTAGCTTCTTGTGAGATGAAATTGTTTTCCAAAAAAATTTAATAGAAATCAATCTCTAAAAATAAGTCATACTTTTTGTGTTGACTAAAGATACTTTTTCTTTGACTTTTTTTTTTTTTTTTTTCTGATACTGCCAAACACTAGAAAATACGGAAAACTATTCTTACACAAAATTTTCCATTGAAACAAACGGAGTGTAAAATCTCTTCCATCTTTCCCCTTTTTCACACTTCCAATCAAACAGACCCTCAGAGATTATTCACTAAGCTTAGAATACTACCTTTAAATAAAAAAAAAATTAAGTGAACTAAACTTGGAAGTTTGAGCTTTAACGTTATTAATCTTGACAGTGATGCTTTAAAATTTACTTAGGGTACGTTTGGTACACTGAATGTAAATTATAAAAGGAATGGTAATCTTTATTACTAGAATAAAATGTGTTATAATGGAATAACTAAACATATTTATTAGTTTGATTATGAGTTGTAACATTAAAATAAAAATTAAGATCTATTTTAGGAAATATTTCATTCATACAATTATATTTCCTAGAAAATAATATTTTTTAAATTTTAGAGAGATTAGTTATTTTTTTATGATTTCTTATTTCCATAATTGTTAGGTGGATATGGAAAGTTTTTTTATTTGGAAATTTATTAATGTTAGAATTATTGGACAAAATGGGCTTCTGCCATTTTCGGGCAAATTATATAGGGAAATGCCCCCCTTTCCAAATTAAATAGGGAAATATCCCTCTTTTAAAACTAGATTTTTGATAAATCGAGTTAGGCCTTATAGTGGCGTTTTTAAGGAGCTTATAGTGAAATTTTAAGGACCTATAGTGACTTTTTTAACTCGACTTCAATGAAATCGAGTTATAGGCAATGAAATCGACCTATAATGGCCTTTTTTTTTACCTATATGAGCAGAAAGACACTTAAAATTATCCATGATAGCAGGGATCAAGGATCTCACTCAGGACGTTAATCCAATCAGAGTGAACTCACTCTGATACCACTTGTTTGTTCGTTTAGAACCTTAAACAGATTGTTTAACCTAATTTATTAACCAAATGATTACTTAGATAAATTATTCAGACCTAGGTTAAACAAAAATAAATCATATCATGCAAAGATGCGGAAAAGTAAATAACATTACGAAATGATGACCTAGGAAAACCGATGAAACGAACCGTTTCAAGGTAAAAACTTGGAGAGGATTTGACCAAACTATTCTCAAGGTAAACAAATCCACTATAAGATAATTGAAATTTTTTACAATTAGATTTAACTCTAAATCTACTGCTACCTCTAGTAGTAACTTACTGACATGACCACGTGCAAACTCCGAATTCATGGACTCCTCTTCTCGAATTTACACTAACACAAGCAGCCTTGCTTGTGATTTTGAGATCCCACTCAAAGGTTTAGCAACACAAACTCTCTAGTTTGTGACTTCAAGACCACCCTTGAAGGTTTAGATCATTAGCTATTGTTGATCTTATTGCAACAACTTCAGATCTACTGGATCTAATGATATGAGAATGATTTTTGGTAGTGACTTTGATAGAGGAAGGTGATGAATCTTGGGATATCAGTGGGCTGAAAATCTCGAGCGTTGGTGATCTTGAGGCTGAGTCCTGAAAAAGAGTTAACAAAAGTCAGAGGAGACCGGGGTCGCTGGCCACAAACCCTCCGATGATTAAATTAGTCTCTTTCTTAAGGAAACTTGAAATTCCAAGAATTTTGGGAATATTGTCTAGAATGGACTTACCTTTCATCATCGAAGTGAAAGTGTTTATATAGTGTTGATGTTAACGGTTACTCCTCTCATAACTTCCCCTATTATTAACATAGTTTTCAAAACCGGACTGGACCGGGAGGTCGGACCGTGAAAACCGTGAACCGTGATGAAAATCGGTTTTTTAAATATAAAGAACCGGGCATATGTGGCAATTCCGTGAACCCCTAAAACCAGGGTTGGACAGTACGAACCGGTCAAGAACCGTGCGGTCCAACCCCTTAGCAATTTTTTTTTTTTTATAAAAACAACTTAACACAATTTTATTCTACTTAATTAAATTATCCATCTCTTACAAGGAATAAACAAAATTATAATTAAAATCTTTCAAAGATATTCAACTTTACTTCAAAAATTAATCATAAATTTTAATATTTTCATGGTTATTATTTTATTTTATTAACTTTCTTATTTAATCATTAAATATATGCTTGAAAATCATTAAATTTCCCTCACATATATAGATATATTAGTCAATTTTGCTAGTTTTATAAATTTAATATCTATATTTAGGCTTTAATTAATTATTAAATTAATTATGACGTCATCACGGTTCGACCCCGGTTCGACCTCAAAAACCTTGAACCTCTCCCTTTTACGGTTCAATGAACGGTCCGGATCTGAAAACCTTGATTATTAAGGGATTGATTGGTATTGGGAGTAGACTCTTATGATAACTGTTGTGACAGTTATCATAACTCCATAACTGACTTCCGTTTTCATAACTGTTATTGGAAACGGTTCACAACATTAATATTCAGTTCCCAGGCTAAGTGTAGAGCTCGTCCGTCCAAATGCTCATAAGGACGAACGAGCTTTACAAGGGAACCTTGGACGGGCGCTACGTGTGCTTGACTCGTCCTTGTTGGCCTTCCCTTGGACGATCCATATGGACGAGTAAAGGCTATATCTTCACTACATTAGAAGGCATAATACCTTTTAGATCTCACAAGAGCACCTCCAAAATCTCTCAAAAAGCTCTAAAAATGTAGTGAGGGTTTTTCCTTTTACATACTAGAAGTGTTTCACTTGAAACCCAAAACGTTTAAGCAAAGTTTGGGCTGAAATAGAATTCTGCAGAAATTTAATGTCTACGATTTTCGATCGGTCGAATTTCACTGAATTTGAACTCTCATTTCTGCAGCTTGAATGTTCGTGTATTTTGACATGTAGTACCTTGAGCATTATCTAATAAACTCTATGGACTCTAAAATCTATACCTAGACAAGTTTGTACTCACAGTTTGTCAATTGTTCTAAACTTTTAGAACCTAATAGTATAAGACCCAAAATCTTCCCTACAAAACCTTAAAGGACACCCACATGTACCTATTAGGCAAAATAAGATTATACTTCATTTTTTATTCATCTTGAGAAACATATTGAACTTAGGATCTCTTACTCTGATACCATGTCAAATTACCGATTGTCCCAAAAGTTTAAGTTATTTAGTAAATTTAATTATTTAACCATATATTTTTAACATCTATGACTCAATAAATGTCAGATCTTCTTTTCAAGGCATGGCCATCATTAGCTTTGCATCTCCTTGTCTATCTCTACTTGCTGACGAATTAGTACAAGCTTGTGATTTACTATGATTTTTTTTTTTTTTTTTATATCACTAGCCCTAGCTTGATTGGCAATGATTTATTTATTTATTTATTGTTGTGAAAATATTGTTTTGTTAGCGAAACAAATGGGTTTGATATTGTAGATTGTAAGGGTGGGAGTTTTTCAATTTTGAACAGATTGATTTGGTTGGGTTTAGCTTGGATTGATTTGGACATGGATTTGGGTTGAATCTCTATTTGTTTATTGAGAAAATAACAGAAAGCTGAAAATAAAACAACTATAAAAATAATAATAAATGAAAGAAAAATGAATATTAAAATAAAACAGAGTATGAAATAGATAGTCAAATGTGAGGGTGTTGAAAAAGGGATTACCTAAAATAGAAAAATAGATTCTTAATTTTGCAAAACTGATGTGATTCTCTTAAAATTTAATTAGTAGAATTCATCATCATGTTAGAGGGGTTACAAATATCACTGTCGGTCCATTGCACATTAATATCCTGGCCACATTAACTCACATGGAGCAAGACTTAAATGGGTGGACCAGATATGTGAAGAAAAACAAAGGGTCGAAAGAAAAAAAGTACAGCCCAAGAAGAAAAGGATAGGAACTAATCCAACCATAAAATGGCCCTTAGGCCCACGAACCTTCAACATTATATTACTGGTTATTAAGCCCAATAAGTAATCATAAATCTCTAAATAGGGTTAGACGACCAACAATAGCCGAACCTTTCCGTTTGCAAAACCAAGCCGGGTCGAAACGACCCATATCCTATTCAGGCTAAACAGACCATTTCTTATCCGGACTAGAGGACCCAAGTTATGCTTGGTTCAAATGATTATTGGGCTTTACGACCCATGATTCCTCTTTCAAACGAGTGGGAGTTGGAACACCTTCTTAAGTGGCTCTTATTTATATAAAAAGGGTTTAGCTTGAGTAGAAGCCAAGCCCATGAAAAAAAATATTCTCCCAAAAAGAGGCCTATGAAAACTTTAAGAACCCAAATAAACTAATAAGATTAAATTCGGTAAAGACATTGTGCAAAATTTATATTTTACCCCTTCAATCTTAATATGCCATATTATGTAATCACATATTTAAGAATAAGTATAATCACACTTAATCAATTTTAATACTCATGTATAAATCCAACCAAATTAGGAGTTTATTAAGATGTTATTAGGAATGGTAGGATGTATTGAATTTTAAATAAAATGCTGATATGGTAATCTCTTATTGGATGGTGTAAAATATAAATTTTACACCCCATCCTTACTGAATTTGGACTCTAAACTAATGGGTTTGAGTCGTCTAACCAAGCAACGTGATATAATAATATATTAACCATTAATTTCACAAACCCAAAGGGATGGTTGGCACTGGCCATTTAATGAAGCCCAACCCATTTCTTTTAAATGCTATCTCATCAACTTCTCTTAGCTATATTTATATATATATTTGATAAAAATAAAAATAAAAATCTCTAAGCTAGGGAAAGAAAGAGCATGGCAACTATGGTGTGTTACATTATGTGGAGTGTAATTTTGTTCAATTTGGACTCAACTCAACTCGAAAGTGTTACGATTCTAAATGAGACTTGAGAAATTTTTTTGTCATATGGTTGTGGTTACATATAGTTGCTTTAGAATTATCTGACATAGTAAAATTTGCAACGAGTACATTGATGTAGGTATATTGCTGAATCACATAAAACTTTGTCTTGTGTAATTATTCTTTGCATATTCTTCTCTATTTTCCACTTCCCACAAGTTCTAGGAATTAGAGAAAATTCTCAACCATGCCAAACACCGTCCCACACACCCCACACCCCCCCCCCCCCCCCCACAAATCTTGGAAAAATACCAAATTAATGAAGAAGGTTCCAACTTTATCATGGACTAAGCCTATGCATGTGCGGATAAGATAGAAATTGTAGTTTGGAAAGAAAGATTATGGTTAGAACACCCAATAAACAGCTTAAGAAATTGCTGTTTGTGAGCTTGGCACACTTCCGTAGGCCATCTAAACTTTGATTTTAGGTTGATCCGTTGATGTAAGAAAAGAGGAGTAAGTAGCTAACTTTCCTTTTCACCAACACCATTCGATTCGAGTATGATTTTCACTTGATTTTGGTTGCTGTAAAGTACCATGTTCCCAGCTAGAGTTACAGATTCAACAGAAGAGTGGTCAAATTCCTCTTCTTTAATTTGGAAACAAATTAAGGGTAATTACTCAGAAAGTAGATGGAACCAAGCCAATCGATTTTCTATACATGGAAAAAAGAAAAAGAAAAAAAGAACCATATAATCGGCAGGGTGGAGAAAAAAAAAGGAATCATATAATCGGCTGGGTGAAATTGACCATTGAAATTCCTTGAGTTCATTTTATTCTTGTTTTGTCAAGGCCTCTCTTAGCCTTAGGTCTTTGGCCCTTCTGTACATTGTAATAGAGACTTCTCATAATTATTTATAAACTTAAAATTCACCTAATAAATAGTTAAACATTGATGTGTAACTTAGTCCACGTCCACACAACACACACTTAAATAATCCAATCTAATAAAATTGCATTATTTGGGGTTTCACAATATAATTGTGGCTACATCATATTTTTCAATGGTTAGGCATAATTATGAGATATTGGACTTGTCAAATTGTTGTGTTACTTCATTTCAAAACTAATTGGTGATGAGAAAGACGCACTCAAATCTTTTATAGCATTCAATATTGTGCCTCGCAAGCCTATTTTTCAAGATGTTGAAGGGAATCAAATTGTGGTCCCCCCTAACAATCCCCCCCTCATAATGACACTTTCATAACTCGAATCCATGACCTTAATAACTTGGATACCATTTTTTGGACCGTAAATTGTGCCATTGTAGCTCAAAATCAATTGATGATTAGGAATACACACTTAAATTTTTTATGGCATTCGGCATCGCGTTCTATGGGCTTGTTTGTAGAACGGTTGTAGTGAGTCAAATTGTAGTCCCCAACAAAATTGAAGAGAGATTAGAGATGCTTAATCTAATGTGACAAAATGATTTGGGTATGAAAAAACAATTTTTTGAATTTTGTTATGTTGATCTTCACAAGATTTGGTATAGTACTCCGAAACGTTTTTGTGCAGGTGTGCTTGACCATTGCACACACTATTTACGAGTATAAACATAGTAAAAAGCAGGGCAGGCTGAATGGTAAAGGAAGAGATGCGACTTTTTACCAAATGAAAAACAAATAACAAATAGAGAAAAATGCAATGTCCACAATATTTATCACAACACTTTTACAACTAATTCTAAGTAGCAAATTGTTAAAACTTGTTATTAATGGCAAAAAAATAATTATAGTGATATTTTCAAATAGAAAACAAAAAGCAACTTAAAACCTAGGATTTATTGTAAAAAATATTGTGAGTATTGCACTTCTAAAAAAACAAAGAATTATAATAAGAGTTTAGTTAGCAAACTTTTACTAGTTTTCATCTGAGTCTACTACTAACATCACTCTTCTACTTACCACTATCAATCTACCACATCAACAAGTATAAAAAATTTTGTCAAATTTTTTTCTGTCTATAAAATTTCTTAAAAAAAAAAAAAAATTATGTAGTTCATATTAATTAGTAGTAATTTTGCATCTAAAACAAGATAATCAATTTTCGCTTTAGGCCTCCAAATACATCAAGCCACCTCTAGTAAAAAGTAGCAGAAGAGAAGTATGGCTAAGCCAATCCCAATATATATGCAAATGGTAAATCTTGGAGATTAAGGTAGGCTTGGTTACGCATTAATGGCAAGAGGAGGTAATATCTTAATGTTTCTCTCCTTCCCTCAATTAATTCATGTCTTATAGATCACATATCCTTGGTGCGATGGTTACTCCACAAGTATAAGTGCTTGTGGAGTGTGAGGGGGTAAAGGCTAGAGTTCAAGTTTCTAGGAGGGAGTTTTACACACATATATACTTAGATTATACTAGATTAGAATTCTATCTTGTAAAAAAAAAAAAAACAACTAGATGATATAGGAATTCTCTCTCTCTCTCTCTCTCTCTCTCTCTCATAGAGTATTTTTTAGGTTGTGAAAATAGTGTGCCTTTCTTACCATCGACCAATCATGAATCAACTTGTTAAGTGTTACACTTTTTTATCAATTTCATGGAAAGCGTAAAAAAACTATAAAATAATATATCAATTATTTCTTCTTTTCTCAAAAATATTATTATAAATATTTCTAAATCAATACTTACTCATTATTATTATTATTATTATTCCTTCTTTAAAAACAATGACGAGTGTAATGTAATAATCAGTGATCAGTCTATGGTACAAGTTGGTTGTTAGGACTAGGCCTATTCATTGATCCACCAGCATCGACTGAAACCGGTCTGACCCCCTCAGGGCTCCGCCGAAGGTTTCCGGCACACTGCCAAGAACCGAACCACACCGAGTATGTTTAATATATATAATTTTTTTTTTTAATATATAGCGTGTTGAGCATGTTGTGCTCTACTGCTCTCAGTTTCTCTGTTTAAAAATATGGATTCAGATCAAGTGTATACCTTAGGTAATTGCACCTGATGCAATTGTAATCAATGGTTGAGATTGAAAGTTGAAAAAACAACTTTCAATCTCAACTATTAAATAAAATATATTAAAAAAGAGTTAAAAAGTAAAAATTAAAAAGTAAAAAATGTAAAATAATTTGTAAGAGGAAGTGGGTGAATTGCATCATGTGCAATACTTTGATCTCAATTTAAAAAATATATTATAAGCTTGTTTAAAAAACTCTATATACTACTTTCGTGTTTGTGTGTTTTAATAAATAATTATTTCCTAAAAAAAAAAGGATGTTTATCCTTCATTAGTTGTGTGCGTTAGAGTTTCAGTCCTTATAACCCAAGCTACTATTACAAATGTTAGACCCTTTTATAGTGGTACTTTGATTATGTAATATATTATAAGTCTGTTTAAAAAACTCTATGTATGCGTTTGGATTGTGCTTGCGTCTGGGTGTTTTGGCTTCCTTTTTTTTTTTTTTTTGATGCATGCGTTTCAAGAGACATTATGCACTGTTCAGTGGGTCCCATGCATTGTTCACAGGACCCACAAGTACTTTATTAAAAAAAATTAAAAATAGATCCCACGACACTATTCACTCATTTAAAAATTATTTTACTACAGTATTTTCAGTTTTCAACAAAATAAACGATATTTAAATAGACTCTATATACTATTTTTGTACTTGTATCTTCTAATAAGTAATGCGGTTTTCTCAAAAATAATAATCTCAATCCTAAAAATATATGGCATGCTGAGCACGCCATTTGACTCTTTAGTAGGCTCAGTTTCTCACAATCTCACCTGCGTGCGAAGTCAAAAAAATATAACATTAGTGTGCCTTTCAAAAATTAAAAAATGCTAGCGTGTGTTAGTCCTAAAATCTGAATAGTCTCACTCATATCTTGTCTAAGCTGTTTTGCATTTAAAAAAGAAAAAAAAATGGTGCCATATTTGGTTAGTGTTTGGCTCCGTTTGATAGACATTTTAAATATACATTTTCAGTTTTTAAACAATATTACACATTTTTTTATACATTTTTTTACCCACACATATCTTAAAAAAATACAAATAATTTTATTCAAACTCCTCTACTAAACAGCCGTGTAAGTTACTGTGGAAGATTTTTTTTTTCTTGGTTACTCTCAGCCACACGCGTACCCTGACTTAGACTCTAACTTGTCTGAGACCTTATCAAAGTGTACCTTATGCAACACATGCACAGACAATTATAGCTGTAAAGTTGTAGACACTTTTTACCAAAAAAAGTTGTAGACACAAATACACATGCAATAACTGTTGGGTCTTTCAGTTTGCTTTTGAACAGTCCAGCATCTATGATTAAAAACCTGTGAGTTTTCTAAAAAAAAATAAAACCTGTGGGCCAGCAATATTTGACATGACATGCAAACAATATAGGAACTGATATCATTTTTTGTGGGTTAGTATTTAGCATAAATGGGTTCGTGTTAAACTGGTTCAGCATGTTTTAATATGATAATACATGAGTCAATTTGTGTTGGCTGCTTGACTCGTAATTAACTCAAAATGATCCAATTCTATATAAATAAATGTGCTTTCTATCTAATATAAATTTAAATTCTAGATATACTTGAGTAAATAAATAAAAAATTAATGTTTATATTGATAAATTATTCATTGAAATTTTAAAATCCTTAACCTTTTTACTTGTAATAAAGAAAGAAAGGAAAAAAAAAAAAACCTTTAAACTTTCTTTTCACTTTATTTTTTAAAATTATCTATTAAATAAGTTGTGAAGTCAATCTACTTGATAAACGAGTTGCGTTAAGGTTGAAGGATTTGAACGCAATTATTAAATTAGTCAAGTTAGGTTGAACTATGTGTTATTACTTATATTACCCTTACATCAACACAACACAAACACGACTTGCAAATATGAATCGCCACCACTAACCTTGTAATACCTCTCAATGACTAAGATTGAAAGTTAAAATATTAAATTTCATTCTAAACATTTTGGACAGGAGGATTTTTTTTTTTTCTTTTTAAAACTTTTATCTTTATAAATTTTTTGATTTAAGGGTTAAAATTTAAATTTAATTTTGTAACTCTCAATCTTAGCCATTGAAATGATGTAAACACACCAATTTACAACCTATATTTAACCTCACCCAGAGGGCAAAAGGGTAATTTTACACCCCTAAAGTAACATCTTAATTTTAATTGTTGGATCCTCAATCACTTGTCATAAAACATATCTCGATATCATAACAATCAAAACGACTTATCATAGGCTTCGACTGGACCATCAGATTATAATAATTGAAAATTCAAGTTTCAACAATAATAAAGGTGCACCCACATTATTGATCATAATCACATGTGATTATGAATAATTGATTTTGATTAGTTCAATTTAGGATCAATTTAAAATCAATGATGTGTCATGGTTCTAGGCTAATACTAATGGTAAGCATGCACACACATAATAAATCCTCTCATCATTCATTAATAAACCCTTAGTTTTTATCTAAATTAATTCAACAATAATTGAGCTCCATAATGTCTGACTATGGTTTTTTTTTTTAATTATTATTTGAGATAGAATTCTACTTTAATATAATCTAAATGTATGTGTGTGAAACTCCTTCTTAGAGACTTGAACCTCGACTCTTGTGTCTCACACCTCACAAGCATTTATACTTATGAAATGACCATCACACCGAAAGTGCGTGGTGGTAATGTCTAACCATGATTGATTAAGTGGAAAAACATTTAAAAAGAAAAAAAAAAGAAAAAAAAAAGAATTGATTGCTAATTGAAGCTTAAAAAAAGGAAGCTAATGGGCTATCACTAGGTCTAAGTGTTGATTGGCACCAGAGGAAGCTGACACCCCAAAAACCTTCCAATTCAGTTTTTTTCTACCAATGCCAACTTTAATGCTTTCAAGTCTCAACCATCCAGGATTTTCATCCTCCACTATAAGTAAAGGATAGTGATTCAAGACTTTTGTTTATAAACATGATTAGTCTTAGAATTCTTTTTTAATAATGGACAAAACTTAAGTACAGTACCTTAGGTGCTGTTCTTTAGGTTCTTCTCTTAAGATTCAGCCATGTGGCTATTTAACTAAGAAATATACTTCGATTCCATGAGAAAAAATCCACATGGCAGAATCTTATGAAGAGAACCTAAGGAACAACATCTAAATACTGTACCTAAGTCTTGCTCTTTAATAATTCTATAGTTATAACAAGGGGGAATTTGAATGCTGGTTTTTTTTTTTAGAAGAAATTTGAATGCTAGTTCTACTGTTAGAAGAGAATAGATAATGCCACTAGAAGGTTTATTAGATATTCATATATCCCCAAAAAAAAAAAAAAAAAAAATTTAAAGAGTTGAAAGCCAATACTATAATGGACTACATTAGTCTAGAGCTTTACTATATGTCTATATGTACTTTGTAGGATTAATTCCAGGAAAGAATTTCCCAGATGTTCATGAATTTGGATTTCATTAGCATTCTCTGATTGGAGGATCAGAAACCTAAATACACACAAGTGCATCTTTTTTTCACAAATAGCATGAGAAAGATCATCGAGCTAGAGGGACCATATATTCAATTAAGTAGGGTCTCACCGCCATAGCAGCTATTAGTATATATAATTTGCCATATGTATTTATCCTTGATTTTAGCCCAAATCAAGGACTCTTACCTATGTGAGATGCGTTGCTAGAGATCTATATACAGAAACTAGAGTATAAATATACAATATACAGTGAATATACATCAGTTCATACATTGTTTGTGTCATTTTCTTTCTTGTAAATATCTTCAACAGCAGCAACAGGAGTATAAATATAGCAAACACAAAGTGATCCAAGGATGCCTCAGCTTACAATTATACACTCTCAGGTGCTCAGCAATCCCATATGTCAATTGGGACAAAAATTTCATCCAAATAATCTGGCCGGCCGTTGCTCCACTCCAATGCTTCCCACCAACTCCTCTCACCCTTTATCTTCTTCAAATCATGACTAGATACTTCATTGATTAATGGATTCGAAAGACTTGGGCAATTATAAAAACTCAACCATTCTAACTTCGGAGCAATGTGTAAACCACTAGAGATGCTAACTAATCCAAGGATGTAATGAAGTGAAATCTTCTTCAAATTTGGGAGAAAATAAGAGGTTCTATGCTCAGCAGCGATTTTGCAGCTTACTATGCTTTTGATGGAGGGGCAGTCTTCAACTTTAAGCTCTTCTAAGCTGCATAAGTTATCAAGCAACTCTTGTGTGAAAATAGTGGTCAACTGGGGACATGTGCGCAATGTCAAGGACTTAAGAAGATATAAAGAATTTTGCTGTACTGGCCCCTCCCATATGCTCCTTAAACTCTTCATATAATATATATACAGGTATTCAAGTGATCCAAGGACAATTCTTTCAGCATCATGTGATTCAGATACTATTTCACTGATACCATCTTCTCCATAAGCATCTGCTGTATCTATAATCATTTGAACCTCATTACATTCCCCCACAACACAGCATTTTATTTGCTTCATATTTCTAGTCCCAAAATCAGACAGCTTCTTAACAGTTGCATGCCTGTCCAAGAAAAATGCAGTTGCATGTTGGAGTACATTCTTAATATCTCTAGGGACACCCACACCATTTATATATTTCAAGCATCTCTCCCATCGTTCCAGCTCAAACTCAACATCAAGAGGGACTCGGGACATAATGCGCTTGACATGGTGTCCAACAGTAAATCTGAAATGAGATAGCGATAGGCTATTCCACTGAATGTGCCTCAAAAGTTCCACCCTTGGAAAATAGAATTTGAAAGTTTCCAACCTCTTTAAGTTACATACTTCATTAACAATATCTTCCATACGTGTATCCCACCGCTCATCATCTGGATTCACATCAATATTCAACTCCTCCAACTGAGACAATGAACAAATTACCCCACAAGGAACCACTGCATTTGATTGCATAGAACTCCTACCATTACCCGTATATCCATAAAATGAAACTTCCAAGCATATCAGATTAGTTAGTTTCTTAATCTCCTTAGGTAAATTCATAATCTTTGCCCCTTCAAGATCAAGAACCTCAAGCTTCTCAAGATCTCCAACTTTTGGAGACAACATCATAAGACGATGGCAATCATTTAGAAAAAGTCTTTCGAGGCTTACCAATTGGAAAAGGGAATCAGGCAAAGACTTAATACCGGTCCTGGATAAGTTTAGGATTTGAAGGTTTGGCATGCAATCAAAAAATGATGGAGGAATCACTCTCAATTTGTAGTTTCTAGGAAGGAACAAAGCTGATAGGTTGAGGCACCTTGGATTTTCAGGCAAAACAGACAACTCGTTGTCCATCAAGTAAATCTCTTTGGCGTGCTTCCAATCCTCATCCTTTGTTGGCTTAGTAAATACTAAACCACCCTGCGTGATAAATAATCCATGTTGGTCACTTGCTTCAGGTTCCACATCATTGTCTTCAATCTGAAATTCCATCTGCCCACTAGGTTTAAGGGTCTTAAATGCTTCATCATCAAACACCACTCCTTGAGGTTTCATAGTACTTAATGCTTGCGGTTGCATTTCCTCAACCTGTATAACCTCTGGTTGTCTTGTATGTGAAGCGACATTCCCAATTTCTTCAATTTCAGGTTTGTTTTGTTCATCTGAATCAGTCATCTTAACTGCTTCGACATCAAAAACCATACCATGAGGCTCTGACATTATTTGTTTTTCACTTTTTTCTTCTGAAAAAGAAAAAAGAAAAAAAGGTTTTAAGTAAATTTATACTTTTCCTGTGCAAAAATGACTCCCTCTCCCCCCCCCCCCCCCCCCTTCAAAAAAAAAAAAAAAAACTACATTGTGTTATGGCCAAAAAAAAAAAATTCATTAGTAATTTTTTAAAGAACCATATTAACACTCTGGTAAACCAATGTTGGAAATTGCCTCAAAATTTTATTTTGACTTGGTTACCTATTTGAGTTTTCTTTTGTGTGTAAAGAAAGTTTGTATTTCCTAGAAAGGTAATTGCAATTGTTTATCAAAAGACATAATGTTGTATTTTTTGCCCACCAGGGAATTGGTCATGAGGCCTTGTATATAGCCAAAACTGCAAAACGTTTTGTGTTAAAATGTTTTAATTGTGTTCACATATCTGTGTGGTGTGAAATCCTAGTTGAACTGAAAATATTTTCGGTTGACTAGGAAAACATAGTTAAGAGAGGCAAAAAATGTTCCTCACACATAAAACATTTTTAAGGAAGCTATCAGACCATGAGTCGTGCCATTCCACCTCAAAACCAATTGGTGGTGAGAAAAACACACTCAAATCTTTTATCGCATTCAACATCACACTATGCGGACCATTTTTTAGAGTGGTTGTAGGGAGTTAAATTGTGGTCCCCCCAATAGAAGCAAACACCCTCAACCCCCAGGAGAGTAGCCAACCCCTCTCCCAAGCCAACCACACCAAACCACCAAAGAAACTGTCCCACATACCCCCCAATGCAAAAAGCATCTCCTGAGACGAGCTCATGAGACCCATGTCTCACTGACATGTGGATCCCATACAAGATTTTTTCCCCCAGTGACACTCTTTTGACACAAGCGATTAGATTGATAATCTTCCGGTTTTAGCCAAAGTTACCCACCATGAACACTATTTTTAAAAATTATTCTCGTTGTTTGTCATTCCCAATTTATTGACCCACCTCCATCCCCCACAGCGAACAACCATCATCCTACCCATTCCATTGTCACCGCCACCCCACATGATCCCTCTCTCTCTCTCTCTCAAAATCTCACATTTATTCTTATTTTTGTGTGATATCCATCTCTATGTGCAAAATTTGTGACATCCAAGTGGATGCTTGAGTTGTAATTGATACTTGCTTGAGAATTCTAAGATATGGATGCTTTCTAGAAGAGGTGATGATGTAGAAAAAATTATGATTTTTTGTACAAGACAAATGTTGGAAACTATTTTTTATAACATTTTCAGAAACACAACTAAGCACCGAAAAATAAACAATATCCCAGTTGAAACATTTTTCAACTGTAGACATGTAATGTCAAAATTACAAACAACCTGAACGTTGAAAATTTACCCAAGCCATCAAACACCTACTACGGAATCACAATTGCTGAACCAACTTTCTAGACTAAAATGTTTAATGTAATTCGATAGCACTAGCTGGATTTTAGAAGCCTTTTATGGTTCATTTCTCCACACATACATGAGACTTTCTTGGGGCATATTTTAGAACTTTTCAAAACAATAACAGAATTGACATTTTTGGACCTCCAAACATGAGCTTATGTTAGTGAATGGTGGCCTAACAATCTGAGACAAATTAAATTGATGCCACAAATTCTCAATTTCCAAAAAAGTGCCAATGCATGCACTTTCCTGCTATGAAGCTCAACTACCCCATATAAGATACGGATATGATACAATATGGACATAGGATAGATCAAAAATTTTGAAAAATTAAAAAATGTTTGAAAAATCTATATTCCCTCCACCCAAGCTATATGTCTCAAGTTCGAGTCTATAAATCAATCTCTACTAAAATTGGAAGTAAGACTGTCTACCGATCATCTTTCTTAAACCCCACATTTGCAAAAGCTTTGTGTAGTGGGTAAGAATTTTAAATGATTGCAATTAAATTCAATTGAATATAATAAGAAACAAAGTAAATAGGAATGAAATGAGTTGACAAGAAGACTCAACATATATGGGAAGAACCTACTTTTATGAATGAAATATATCAAGAGAAACAAACCGCAACATCATGCATAAGACAAATGTCCAAGTGTTCTCGAAGGGAATACCTTTCTCATGTTCCTCATCAGCTAATTTTGTATCAAAGTATTCTTGCTGCTCTAGTTCCCTCTTTGCTTTTTCAGCATCATTTAGCTTCTTCAATGTGTCTGGGTTGTGATGCTCTGAGAGAGCTTTCTGGAAAGCCTGAATAGCTAGTTCATAGTCCTTTGAGAGTTTTGCCATTTTTTCTAGGACAGTACCCTTCCTAGTTAAAGCTATTGCTATCATCTTAGAGTCTGATTTAAGCTGTCTTCCCCTTTCAACAGCCTTGTCACAATCTTTAATACATTCCTCATACTGAAAAAATACAATATTATTAGAAGTTGGATCAAAGTGTGGTTAAAAATATATAAATGCAAATACTGGACAGTTCAATATAGTCAGTATTGGGGCAGGACAAAAAGCTTGAATGGGCTTATATACCAATTTTTATCTAGGATCTTTAGGAATTCAACAAATTAGGATTCTTGATGAGATCTTGAAGGGTTCCTTTTTTCGATAAGTAATAATATTTTATTAAAAGAAGAGGTTATTTCATATTCATGATGATGAGCACAACATAAGCTAAAAGAATTTATTTAAAAAAAAAAAACTTATACGTTAAAGCGAAGTGAATAAATGACTATCTAATTAGGAAATTCTACAAGGAAAACCAACACACGAGCCCAATCAAAGTCCAACTGAGATGTTGATCTTTCTATATTGTCCACAAAAAAAAAAAAAAAAACCATTTCGTTCTTGCCACTATAACCGCATCGAACATAACGAACATAGTTTCAAATATCTCGTAAGCACTTCCCTATTCAATTCCTCCTCCTCCTAAGCAAAAGATCATGTACTCTCTTTGATAACATCCATTGAATCCCAAAGGCTCTAAAGGCTACGCTCCACAAAGTGTATGCCAATCCACAATGGATCAAAATATGTTCCATTGTCTCCCCATTATATCAACACATGCAACACCAACCAACTAATGAGAAACCTTGCTTAATCAAATTATCACAAGTAAGAATCTTCCCTCAAACTACTATTGTCCAAACAAGGAACAACACATTCTAATGTAGAACAGACTGCCATGGCCTTTCTGAACTCTCATGTGTGCCTGAAAGCATCTCACAAGGCAAAAAGGCACTAGTAGAAATCATGGATCTCAGAGTCGGAATCGCATGAAATTTGGCAAGCTTAAGCAAATCGGCCTTCTGAGCAATAATCATTGCTTTACTATGAGGTACCCCTGAAATTGGTGAATTCGTCCATTTAGGCCTCGAAAACTGCGATTTTGTCGTTTATAGTAATTTTTGTTTCCTTAATAACTTTTTACTGAAAATTCAAAATAAAGTCCCACTTGTTTTGAGACGATCCTTAAATTCAGTAGTTTATGATTTTGCATTTAACTCAATTTTGCCATTTTTGGTATTTTGTCACCTAATCACGTAATTAGTGCGAATTAGGGTTTCAGTCGTTTCCTAATCGTCTTAGGGATTTACTTTCTTAGTATTTATATATTTTGTAGCCATCAAAGGCAAATCATATTATTATTAATAAAATATAGACTTTTTGTCGAATTTTTTGTCTGGTGGATTCTAGTTTATCACATTGTGGATTCAAGGACCCTCTCGTGGATTCGAGGATTACTACCCAGAAACTAACAGTTTAGTTTTTGTCCATGAAAGAAAGAATTGTATGTGTTTTCTTCAGACTTCCGTGACATCACATTCCTTAGGGCATTAACACACCAAAAGAACAACCAGTCCCTTTCATTCTCCATCTCCTCCCTCCTTCTTACCTAGGACTATGTGAGTATAAAAGTTCTAAAAGTGAGTTTATTGACTTCCATTTCCAATCATAAAAACCTATATAGAATCTCACGTTCTAGCTCTACTAGGATTAGGGGGCCACGGCCCCTCCAAAATTAAAAATATAAATAAATAATAATAAAACCTCTTTTATTTTATGTATAGTTATTAAAAACTTTGAATATCCAGTTACAAAAATAGAAGTTAGCCCCAAATACGAGGGTTAGGTCAGAATAGGAAAGGCGGTTCAGACTAGAGCATAAAACAATCTTCATTTATTGGTATACAACCTCCATCATGTTTTTGCCAGTGAATAAAATAAACAGTAATAAAAAATCAGTACATCCAAATCAGGGTCCCCTTTGTTTCAAGGAATCAAAATTTAATGACTTTTGCAATAAAGAAATAATTGACAGAACCTTAATGGAAATCATATAATAAGCCCCAATGTCCACATCCGCATGAACTCTTTAACTTCTTAAGCTAAAGAACCAATATGGTAGAAGTAACATATTGCAAATTCTAACCGTTTCCATTTTTTCCAGTCTTTTTTCTTTATAGGTAAAACAAGACTACCTTGTGAAAATAAACATGAAGTAGTCTAAAGAATTACAATTAGAAAAATATCTATGCATGAATCGAATCTATAAAGGATTGAACAAGGTTACTATTTGTGAGACTCGATACAAAAGACCATTTATAAGAACTATTGACAGATGCTTGCAATTGAGTTGATGTGCATTCCACATCTTCAAAAGTATGCCGATTTCTCTCTCCATATAGTCCACGTTAAACATAAAGAAATAAGATTCCAGATATTTGAATTAGATCCCCTACCCCGCCACCCATATTATAAATCAAGAACTTCCTCCAGAAATACCCACTGAACCCCAAACATATATCCTGGATGTGAAACTAACTAAAAAGCCATATTACAATGAAGCAAGAGGGTTCTCCATAGTCTCCCACTACAATGGCACATACAACAACAACTCACTATTGAATAACCCATTTTGATGAGGTTCTCACAATCAAGAGTTTTTTCCCTAAGCCGCTGTACGCACAAAAAAAAAGAAACTTTCGGAGGAGCCTTGGCCCTCCATATTTATATCTCAACCAATCTTTAATTTTTGAGCTTGTTTACGCTAACGAAGAAGCAGCAGAGTGTAAATTACACACATTTCATATTTTATTGAGACATTCATCAACCTAGTCGGGTAACTACATAAACTAAATTGTAAAAACGCAAACATAATTACAAGTAAAACAATACCAATGAGTATATAAACTTCAATTGTAACAAAACACGAAAACAATCATAATCAAGAGTAAACCAGTCCAGTCAAGAAAAGTTTGTAACCAGATTTGTCATACCTGTCCCATTGCGAGATAAGCAACGGCCCGATTCATAAGACACGAAATGTGCCCATCGTCCAACTCCACCACCTTAGTATAATGAGCAATTGCAGTATCAAAATCATTCTTAGTGTACGCTGCATTGCCCAATTCCAATTCCTTACATGCCTGTGACTCACTATCCATCCCCTCCTCTAGTACTATCCACTCCATCAGGTCCGGTTCCTTCGCCGGCTCAGCCTCCATGTCTCCCTTTCTCTCCGACCGTAACGGCAAATATGAATACTCGGGCATCTCTGTGTTTACAGTAACAAAGCTTCAAGCTTTAGTAATGGAGGCCATAACAGAGAGAGAGAATTGAGATTTGTGAAAAATGCTTCATTGAATAATGATTACAACAAACTCTGTGTTTATATACACTAACAGAGAGCGGGAAATGTGACTAATTCATCTAACTAACAATTAACACAGAACCAATGACTAAATGACACTTGTCACTAACAACTAACTAATTATATAAAGACTAAACTACAAGCAGTTTTACAAGCTCTCAGAACATGTTTAGTAAACTGTAATAGACACTATAATATAATAGTTATTCTTATATTTTATCTATTCAATAGTTTAATTATGTTTTTATTACAAAGAATAGTTATTCCTTATGAATAGTTATTTTTTAAAATGAGAGATAATTATTCATATCTAAAATTATTATAATAGTTATTCCTTAGTAGGTGACATAATTTCTAACATTAATATATTTTCAAATAAACAAACTTTTCATATTCACGTAACAATTATGGAAATAAAAAATCATAAAAAATAACTCACATCTCTCCCAAATTATAAAAAAAAAAAAAAAAAAATTTATTTTCTAGGAAATATAATTGAATAAGTAATATATTTCCTAAAATAGATCTTAAGTTTTATTCTAATGTTAAAACTTATAATCAAACTTATGAATATGTTTAATTATTCCATTACAACACATTTTATTCCAAGTAATAAAGAATATCATTCTTATTGTAATCCCTATTTAGTGTACCAAACGTGCCCTTACAACTCAGATTGTATAAAAATTTTGCTTAAGCTAGTTTATCAAAAAAATAAAAATACAAAACTGAGAACCATAAATGCTCTTTTCTTATTTATATGTTAATTATTTAGAATAAACTAGTTTATAACATTATGCATATACATGGATACATTTACAAATAAGCATAATTAAATGTATATTAAAAATTTTCCAAGTTTGTCTATAATATAATATACTATATCATCTTTGTAATTTTGAAAATATTAAATGGCTACTTATAAAAAAAGGATATAAGCTTATTTGAAACATTTTTTTTTTTTTAAATTTCATTTAAATTGTTATCCATAAAATTCTCAACTTTAGTTTGTTCAGCTACTATTTGTATAATAACAATAATACTGTAAGAAAAAAATATTGATAGCAAATGTTATTAATTTCCTATTGTGCTAGAGTTTAGTTTATGTTAATTTAAATTTGGTCTAGATGGAAACAAAACCTAAGCTGAAGCTTAAGTCTAACATAAATATAAATTCTATTTTTATTATTTTTTTTTTAAAAAAATTCCCCGATTCTCATTGCCAACAATTATATCAATAGCTTGTCAAAGTCAAACCAAACCTTTTTTTTTTTTTTTTACTCTTCAGATTTTGCACTAATAATTAATAACTTACTTTGCACAAAAATTTAAATATTATATGGGACTTGTGCCAAAAAATTATTGAAAATCTAATTGGATTTTCTCTTAGCTAAGATCATCCAAATTAGGTTTGTGCAAAAACCTGCTTAATTCGCCTAAAATGGCCAACCTGTTTCGCTCTTCATGGATATGATACTTATTTCTGAGCGGTTGGGTTGGGCAAGTTCAACTCTTAAAGTGGCAGGGCAGGTTGATTTTTTTAAAAAGACCCAACCAGCTGGCCGAACTCACCTATATATATTTATCTCTTGTTAGTTTTTATCTCATATCAAATTTAATTTTTATTTATTAACTTCATGATTTACCCATGTTAATATGGAAAATGTGATACTTTCCCAACATATTCATAAGCATTCATAGTGACATAGATATACTTAATATATACATACACACACACACACACACACACATATATATATATATATATATTTTTTTTTTTTTCTTTTTTGAGAAAAAGTTAGAAAATACTCACACTATAAGACTTATGTACGTACTTTGATCTATGTAAAATGGACATTTCCTATGATTCACTTTAGTTGTATAATTTTGTCCCAGGTCCTTTATTGCTTTATAGAATTTAGAGGAAATACTTATTAAATTTATTTGTAAATGGTAAAATAAAATTTGAAGTTTATACAACCCATAACTAAAATTAACCTGCCTATTCCGCCTAATCTGCTGAGTTGAAATTACCCAAATTTTCAACCAACTCGCCTTTTTTGTAAATTGGAAGGTCAGTGGTGGTTTGGTTCCAACCTATCAACTGCAGATTAATTAAAATTATTAGCCTCAACCCTACCCAATCTAACCTATGCACAGTCTTAATCCAAATCATAAAATTTCAAAAAATTTCACAAAAGCATTTTTTGTACATCATTGCTCTTAAAAATTTGAAATGGTAATGTAATTTTAGTAAACAATCTATGAAAAAAAGAAATTAAAATAATTATTTGGTCCCTAACCTTTACGCGGTATATCAATTTGGTTCCTAAGGAATATCATTCTGTAGCTGTTGTTGTGCATATGATTTGTAACTGAAATCTCAATTTTTCTTTCTGCTTCTACTTTCATACACTCTAATGGATTGTTACTTTTATTTTGATATTTATTTTTTCTTGTTTGGAAACCTAGAAAATAGTTAATACTCTTCTTTTGTTTAATAGGTTAGAGACGTGGGTTCCAGTTAGCTCAACTGGTAAAGTCTCTGATGGTTGTATAAGAGATCTGGGGTTCAATTCCCGCCCACACCAAAAACTGACTGGTGTCTTGGTTTGATAATAAAGAGCTATTATCAGGAGCGGACGCCATAGGTTGAAACTTTCTCCAAAAAAAAAAAGGGTTAGAGACTAAACTAACATGTTTAAAACATTAAGGATCAAATTGACACACACTTTAAAGATTAGGAGCCAAATTGATAATTTACTGAAAATAATTGATAATTTACAAATGGGCCCTATGGGTTTTAAACTCACAAGCTCAACCTCTACTCATTCTAATGAGAGAAAGAGTGGATAAGATACAAATGGACTCAATGGATTTCAAACACATAAGTTCAACCTCCACGCATTCTAATGAGAGAAAGAGGTGTCATTTGAATTAGAATTCAATGGTTTTATGACCATTCTATTCTATTTCTTTGTGAACTCCCAAACTGCTAAGTAAACAAACTTAAACTAATTAAATATTGACTTAATTTTTCTAGTGCTGGTTTGATTATTATTTCTTAGAAAAATGGTAGGATGGCCTACGAACCTAAAAATTCCATAGAGCACTTACATCAATGTCAAATTTACACATTTAAGCCCACAGACTATTCGTATCTCTCAATCTATAAGAGCTCTTACATCAATGCTTGTATTATAGAAAAATTACCACATTTATTAACACTCACATCAATTGGTTTATAATAATAAAAAATATGTAAAATTTACACAATTTTGCCTAAATATGACCCACATCAGTTAGTATATAATTGTGTAAATTTATAAGTTTTCTTCAGTAACTGTGTAAATTTTACACTGACATTATTTATTTTGCATTTATTTATTTTTACATATCTTGAGGAAGAAGAGAGAGAATAGATGATGATTGTTGTGTGTAACGAAAAAGAAATAATTAAAAAAATCAATAAAAATTGATATTTTAATGAAATATAGTGTAAAATAGATAATCTGATGTGAAATGTTTTGAAAAGTGAATATATATATTAAAAAAAAGTACAATTTTATGCTAAAATGGGCACAAATTTTTGCACTAACCAATGCAAATACTCTTAGCCAACTAAACCCAAAATTTACCTGCATCAGGTTATACGAATTATATAAAAATACATTATTGCTATGTGTAATTTATTTTATATTTAATTTTTATTCTTTATCCTAAGGATGAATGAAAAGTGGATAAAGATGATTGTATATTAAAAATAATAATAATAATAATAATAATAATAAAATAAATAAAAATAGATATTTTTATGAAATGCGAGTAAACAAGATAATGTGAATTTTGTTTTGAAAGAGATGGTTCTAAGGCGCGAATAACCAATACCTGGAAACAAGCTTCTCCTTGGTTGCTGTTCCGCAAGGTCGCCACCATTTTTTATGAGTTCCTCGGAGATCTCAGTTTTGGCATTCAAAACAGCATATAAAAGGTTGAAGAGGTCCATGCAAGAAGGAGATGGGGAGATCAAAGGAGCTGAGAACAAACCAGAAGTACTGGCCATGAACGGGTTGTGCCAAAGTGGGCTCAGCTCATGCTTCAGCAAAAAACTCTGCGGCTCTATCACCAGCGAGAAAAACCCATCTGGGATCGGCAGCAAAGTCGACGGCGATGGCGATAATATCCCGGGATGAGTACTTGCCTGACTTAATATTTCTACTACTTCTTCCAACATAGCAGTAGTTGTGTTAGTACTGTCGGCTCTGTCTGTGTCTCCTTTTGATGGGCTGGCCTTTACTATAGAGGCCAGCCTCGCCGCCGGCAAGAAAAACCCATCTCGGATTGGAGGCAAAGTCGACGGCTCCGGCGATCCCGGATGAGTACTTGCCTGACGTAATATTTCTATTACGAATCCTACACTTTCTTCTTTCAACATAGCAGTAGTTGTGTTAGTACTGGTGGCTCTGTCTCTATCTATTTTTTTGATGGGTTGGTCTTTACTATAGAGGCCAGTCTTGCCACAGGTACTAAATCTCCGTCGCCAGAATAGCCTGTGAGTCTTTGGACCATGGACCTAAAGTCAGTGGCTGAGGTTTCGTGAATAATTACTGGCGGCCTACATGGGGGAGGCTTTTTGATCTTGTGGGAGTCTTTGCCGACTCAGAGACTAGGACCTTTGATTTGGCGAAAAACTGTCGGCGGTGATGATTTTAATTCCAGTGGATTTGGATTCATTTTTTGTGCCATTGTGTGTTTATTCGTTAGGAAAACTGGATGGTTGTGGAGATGGGTGAGGAATGAAAGGGTGAGGTGCTTTTGGAGATGGGAGAGTTGAGGGAGACCAAGAAAGAGGGCTCTGATTTCTGAAGGCAAAATTTGTGAATAGTATTTTTAAAAGAAAATTTGAGAAAAATAGCACGTGATTGAAGTTTATTAGTAATACAGACTTTTTTCTAACCTCAAGTTTTGACTCAAAATTGAGTTGAGCAAAACTTGAATTTTAAAATTTGTATGTATCATGTTGCAGTGTGATGTGGATTAAAAAAAAAAATGCTATTTTAATCGTCTCTTTCTTGGAACCATTCTTCATCAACTTCATCTGGATCATGGTTGTGATAATAAGGGTCATCATATCCTATAAGAGGATTAGGCATTTCCCAATGATCTTTATGTGGCCATTGTTGTTTACAAACATCCGGATCAGTTGGCACTATTTCAGGGAGTATTCCTTTATTAAGAGACTCAGCCATTGTGAGTGCATGATGACAGGATACCCAATGCACGTCAGAATGCATATGGAGAGTGCCATCTGGATTAACAATCCAATGCATCTCTGAAGAGTGAAAAATTCCATCTGCTCGAATGTCATTTTTAGAATTGAGCTTAGCTACCAGGCATGCTGATTTGACTTTATGCCCAAATCTAGGGTGTTCTATCTTTGGATACTTTGTCCATTCACCATCATGAGCATCATTTTTTAAAATCTCAAACCAGAATTTGTGAAAATATTTATTGCCATGTGGAAAGAAATACCTGTAGAATTCTGGTTCAAAGTGAAGACATAAGTAATACTCATTGAGTAAATACCACATGTAGAGATAATGCGCCACATTCCAATTGGTTATCCAAAAGGCAAAGGGGGTTTTCCAAGGCTGGTCTATGTCAGGAAAAACAGCTAGGAAGTGAGACTGGTGTTTTTTGAGGTACTCATGGAGGGCTTTAATGATTCTTTTGGATCTGGCTTGGAGGGTCAAAGTTTTGATCTGGGTTTTTAGTTCTGGAGGGAGGGTGTCTATCATTGTAAGGATGTCATCAGGGTCTGTCAAGGGAAGGTTTGAGGATGAGGATGGATCAGTAATAGGATATACACACAGGGGTGGAGGAATAATAGTGGTATTAAGGATTGGAGGCTTTCTGGAAAGATAATCAGTGATAAGGTTTTCTTTTCCTTTAATGTGTTTAACTTGAAAAGACCATTGTGAAAATCAGTTTGACCATCTGAGTAACTGGGGATGTGGAAGCATTTTCCTTTTGAACTGTAGCATTTTGGGAAAGGAAGACATATCCATTTCTACTAGGAAGTTATGCCCAAGGAGATGGAACTGGAATTTTTCAATCCCATGTTTGACTGTTAGGATTTCTTTGAAAGTGGAGTGATAATGAAGCTCTGAGGGCTTGAATGCACCGCTCTTGTATCCACAAATACTTCTTTTGCCATTGATCTCTTCAAAAAGAGCTGCTGCCCAATATTCATCACTAGCATCTGTCTGCAGTATTCGTTTGCCTGGTCCTGGAATCTGCAAAGGGGGAAGCTTTTCTGCCAATTTCTTCAGTTGTTGGACTGCTTCTGTATGAACAGAATTCCATTCTGGAGGTGATTTCTTCAGTAATTGGGCCAAACAATTCCTGTACTTAGATATCTTTGGAATAAAATCCGACATGTAATTGACAATTCCAAGGAACTGTTGTATTTGCTTGGCACTTGTAAGCTTGTCTGGAAATTCACCAAGAGAGGCGGCAATATGAGGCTGCAAAGTATACTTTCCATCTGAAATATTTACTTCCAGAAAGTCTATGGTAGACTGTCCAATAACCATTTTCTTTTCCGAAAGCATTATCCCTTGAGATCTTACTAACGGGTAGAATTCAGTGAGCAACTTTTCATGGGATTCTTCGTCCTTTGAGAACAAGAGGATATCATCCACATAGATTAATGCATTCGTCAAGAGTGGCTGAAACAATGTTACCATTGCTTTTTGAAATTGGGATGGAGCATTTTTAAGACCAAAGGGCATGACAGTCCATTGGTAATGATGGTCTGGAATGCAGAATGCCATCTTGTATGTTTCTTTTGGATGGATTCCAAGTTGCCAAAAACCTGCTTTGAGATCAAACTTCGAGAATAGCCTGGCATCTGAAAGGTGCTGGAAAAGAGCACTCTTATTTGGCAAGGGAAATTTGTCATCTGCAAGGAAATGGTTAAGATCTTGGTAATTGATTACCAATCTGAGTTTTCCTCGGATCTGCTCTGCATGTTTGTTGACATAAAAAGCTTCACATGCCCAAGGCGAGGTTGTGGGTTCAATGAGTCCTTCAGAAAGGAGGGTGGATAGCTCTTGTTTGGCTAAAGTTAAATGTTCTGGATTCATCCCTCTATGACTGGCTTTTGTGTCTTCATTCTTTTTGAAGGGTAAATGGATGAAGAAATTTGGATTTTTCCACAAAGGGTTTGGATTTTTAAGGAGGAATTCAGAGTGGCTGTTTGCACAACAATCATTGATGATCTGGAATTTTAGGGACTCAAAAGGATCTACTGAGAATAAATGAGGAACTTGGGTCCAGGTGAAAAGGTGTTGTTTATGCATGAGTCCTTTTGAAGACCATCTAAGACTGGGTATTTGATGAAGGAGATCAAATCCTATAAGAAGATCTCTTCCTGTGAGAGGGGAGCCAAGGACTTGGTGTTTAATGGTAAGTGTTGGGAATATTCTGATAAGAATGGGTTTGCTTTTCAGGGTAATCAAGAATGTTTCCCCATTTGCTGCTCTGAACATCTGGTGATGAGGTAACCAACATTCTTTGGGTAGTATTTTGGGATGAAGGATTGTTGCTGCTGCTCCTGTATCAAATAAAGCTATTACAGAAATGGGTTTGGCATAAGTGTCCAGGAGAATGCTTACTTGGGCTATAGGAGTTGGATTGGTTAAGGGGGCTATAATGGGTTGTGATGTGAAGATAGTTTAGATCTCTGGGTCTGAATCTTCTTCATTGTCTAGATCTGAGTCTTCTTCTGAAGTGGAATAAGCCAAGACTGCTAAGGCTTGAGGGGAGTACTCCTCATCTAGTGAAAAGAGAGACTCTACATCTGAAAAGGGAGTATCATCCGCATGAATCTGTGCTTGCTCCAGGAGTTTTGCTGCTTTCTCCTTTTTTGGAGAATTCTTTGCAAAATGCCCCGGTCTTCTGCATACAAAACATACTCTTGAAGTTTCAAAGAACTCTGTTTTCCATAGTAACCTTGTGGACGTTTGAGCTTGAGTTGGCATCTAGTCCTGTTAGGTCTTGGCAAACAGTTCTTTTCTAAAGAAACAATCATGGCAAATGCATCTTCAGAAATAGCTGATACAACTAGTTCTGCCTTTGATCTTTCCCTTCGCAGATCTACTGCAAATAGGTTAGAATACCTGTACGAAATTTCTCATATCCCTGAAGATAGTAAGATTCCTATTACTGATTTCCCTATTGTAAATCCTTACACTATATTCGATAAACCCCAAACTTCTTTCAAGCAATCCATAAAAAGGTTGTTAGGTCCCTCTCGACCTTCTACTGTCAAAGAATATGTCCAAGCCTCTAAGTTTGACCAGTTTAACATTCCAGCAAGTGAAACAAAAAATTTCATTACTCTTGCCCTTCCTAGAGAATTTGTGATTCCATGGCAAAAACAAGGGTACACCCATCTTCATTTTGGTGCAGTAAGACTAGCACTAACCTTCCACGGAAGAAAGGGACTTCCTATAGCCTCTAGAATTTCACTCCTTGATTCTAGATTACTGGAATACCAAAATGCGGTCATAGGAACTGTCCAAACCACTCTCAATGCAGGAACAGTTTTTGTTACCCTTTTTCCCAACTTCAATATGTCTCTCAGAGACCCTCACCTTTGTGATGCTCTTAAAGTACAAGTTCAGATTACTGGTGCTTCTCAGGTGCAAGATACATTTGCAGCCACACTTCATTTCCAGCTAGCCTATAGACTTCAGAATCATGCCTTTGATATGGCTGTCCCAGATCTAGCCCAGTCCAATGATGCTTTACTGATCCAGGTTGATCCAGGAATGACACCAATGTGTACATTTGTTCCTAGACAATTGAATAGGGAACAAATGACATCTATCTTTCCAGAGTCTTGGATTACAAGATATGAGATGCTTCATCAAACAACTAAGCCGATCCAGTCAAACAAGCCTTTCTTTATCAGAAAAGCCAATGGTGAAGTAGAGACAAGATTTCTAACAGCTCCCCCAGAAAAGAAAGATGTAACAGTCTTCCCGACTCAAATGGCAATGATCCAGCCGGTTTCATATGTTGGCGAAAATGGTCTTAAAATTAAGGCATTCAGTAAGGATGGAAAGCCTTGTTATGAAGGAAAATCACTTTCTGGTCACATATGGTGGGATGTTTGCAATTGTCCTGATTGTCAAGAAGATGAGGACTTTGACGAAGATAGTTCAAGAAAGAAGAAGAAATCTTCCTAGCAAAAACTCAAAGAAAGGTATGAAGCAGGAGACCTAGAAGTAGACCTTCTTGGAGAATCCTCTGGTAAGTTTGATTACTATGTTCTTTATCCCAGAACCAAGAAGAAAAGCCTTCCTTCCTCCTTCCCATGCAAAGCAGAACATAACCCAAACCAGAAACCTCCATTAATTCCATACTATCAAAAGATCCTTCCCCAAATATCAAAATGTCAACCCCTCCCTGTTGGCCAAAACCATGTACAACACCCTTTACCATGTTATATGCTCGATCAAGCTTCAACCTCTTACTCACAGAATTTCCCCCCACTAGAAAGCTTTGATCATCCCCAAACCAACACCAGACATGTGTGGAAGATCAAAAATCCTGTTGGAGTTAATCCAGATGGAACCAAGAAGCAAGTCTCCTCAGCAGAGGCAGCTTTAAACTGGCAAGCAGAAAATGCTATAGCCCAAAACCATGTTCTGTCAAGAATTCTGGATAACCAACAAAAGATGGCTGAGGTAGTCACTCATACCTTTTCCTCCTCAAACTCTCTTATTGAGGATTTGAAGAAGAAAATCAAAGCAGTCGAGGAAGAATTGGCAATTATTACATCTACAGTCAGAGACTTGTCTGTTTCCTTTCCCCTTATTGGGCAAAAAGAAAAAGAAAGAAGACAGTTGTTGTTACAACTCCAATCCATGGAAGGACCCCAGAAAGAAATTCCTCAGACTCCTCCAATACATGTTCATATGCCCCTTCAACCTCGCCAATCTTTGTATAAAGATCTGACCATCCCATTAACTTTTCCTTTCTCCCCAGCCTCTCCCTACCAGAATCTTCAACCATTAGCCATGACACATCCTGACCATAATTCTTTTAAGCCAAGTGGAATTTTCCCTGTCATAACCTACAATACTTCAACCCAACCAGAGTCCCAAAATAAGCTTTTTTCTACCAAAAAAGACAAAGAACTGTTGTATCAACCTCCTGATCCAACTGTTGGAGCTTCCTCAAAGCCTCCTGATATGAACATGTTAGCTGTAGACCCTGACCCTTCGAACCCAATCTCATCATTCCTCAAAACCCTCACCCTTGCAGATTCAAGAGAACCTTTTGTGCTCCCTGTAATTGAGGATTCTGAACTAGACCTGTCAGATCTTGGTCTAGAGCAGGTATTTATGACTGAAGCAGAACTAAAGGAAGAAGAGGAAGATGATGTTCTCCGACCCAGACAACCTCCACCAATATTTCCCCCACCACCTATTATCCCAGAAACCCAAACAAGGTTGACTTATTCACCAACCACTGACTCCAACATCTGTTCACCCTTGATAATATCCCTCCTTCAAAATGGCATGAAGAGTTTTTCAATATGTATTCCTGGTGTATAGCAGAACTCCAAGCCCCAAATACCACGGTTCCCCAGATTATTGCCAAATTTGTAGCAAGAATCACAGGAAGATTGCGAGAATGGTGGATTAATCTAGGGGAATACAGGCAAAGACAGGTAGCTCAATGTAATACCTTGGAGGATTTCTTCACAATAATCCATAATGAGTTCCTTGGCTCTGTAACTCACTACACTGAGGTGGCACGAGAAGAATTTCTACTGATGAAATGCTGCTCGTTTGAAAGACGAGATTTGGAGAAACATTTTGACAGAATGTCGAGGAGATACTACTCTTTTAATGGCATGGATGATGTTAATTCGAAGCATACTTTCCTCAATTCCCTTCCACAACCATTAGGAGATGAAACTCTTCGCATGATGAACCTCCAAAGGATAACTTTGCAGCAAGCCTCTTTGGGAGAAATCTATCAGCATGTGCTTATTGCCCTAGAAAAACTCTGCAACCAGAGAAAATTTCTTTCAGAAATCAATAAGATTCATGGCAAACTCAAAGATAATTGTAAAAAGAAAGACTTGCAGATCAAGTGCTACGACAAGAATTGTTCCTGCTCAACAAAAAGGAAAGACCATTTCAAGAAATATTCCTGGAAGAAAAGGCACTATAAGAGTCAAAAGAAGCAATCCTTTCAACGGAAGAGATGGAGATTTCTTAAAAGAAAGCAGTTCAGAGGGAAAACTTCAAGAGTATGTTTTGTATGCAGAAGACCGGGGCATTTTGCAAAGAATTGTCCAAAAAAGGAGAAAGCAGCAAAACTCCTGGAGCAAGCACAGATTCATGCGGATGATACTCCCTTTTCAGATGTAGAGTCTCTCTTTTCACTAGATGAGGAGTACTCCCCTCAAGCCTTAGCAGTCTTGGCTTATTCCACTTCAGAAGAAGACTCAGATCTAGAAAATGAAGAAGATTCAGACCCAGAGATCCAAACTATCTTCACATCACAGCCCATTATAGCCCCCTTAACCAATCCAACTCCTATAGCCCAAGTAAGCATTCTCCTGGACACTTATGCCAAACCCATTTCTGTAATAGCTTTATTTGATACAGGAGCAGCAGCAATAATCCTTCATCCCAAAATACTACCCAAAGAATGTTGGTTACCTCATCACCAGATGTTTAGAGCAGCAAATGGGGAAACATTCTTGATTACCTTGAAAAGCAAACCCATTCTTATCAGAATATTCCCAACACTTACCATTAAACACCAAGTCCTTGGCTCCCCTCTCACAGGAAGAGATCTTCTTATAGGATTTGATCTCCTTCATCAAATACCCAGTCTTAGATGGTCTTCAAAAGGACTCATGCATAAACAACACCTTCTCACCTGGACCCAAGTTCCTCATTTATTCTCAGTAGATCCTTTTGAGTCCTTAAAATTCCAGATCATCAATGATTGTTGTGTAAACAGCCACTCTGAATTCCTCCTTAAAAATCCAAACCCTTTGTGGAAAAATCCAAATTTCTTCATCCATTTACCCTTCAAAAAGAATGAAGACACAAAAGCCAGTCATAGAGGGATGAATCCAGAACATTTAACTTTAGCCAAACAAGAGCTATCCACCCTCCTTTCTGAAGGACTCATTGAACCCACAACCTCGCCTTGGGCATGTGAAGCTTTTTATGTCAACAAACATGCAGAGCAGATCCGAGGAAAACTCAGATTGGTAATCAATTACCAAGATCTTAACCATTTCCTTGCAGATGACAAATTTCCCTTGCCAAATAAGAGTGCTCTTTTCCAGCACCTTTCAGATGCCAGGCTATTCTCGAAGTTTGATCTCAAAGCAGGTTTTTGGCAACTTGGAATCCATCCAGGAGAAACATACAAGACGGCATTCTGCATTCCAGACCATCATTACCAATGGACTGTCATGCCCTTTGGTCTTAAAAATGCTCCATCCCAATTTCAAAAAGCAATGGTAACATTGTTTCAGCCACTCTTGACGAATGCATTAATCTATGTGGATGATATCCTCTTGTTCTCAAAGGACGAAGAATCCCATGAAAAGTTGCTCACTGAATTCTACCAGTTAGTAAGATCTCAAGGGATAATGCTTTCGGAAAAGAAAATGGTTATTGGACAGTCTACCATAGACTTTCTGGGAGTAAATATTTCAGATGGAAAGTATACTTTGCAGCCTCATATTGCCGCCTCTCTTGGTGAATTTCCAGACAAGCTTACAAGTGCCAAGCAAATACAACAGTTCCTTGGAATTGTCAATTACATGTCGGATTTTATTCCAAAGATATCTAAGTACAGGAATTGTTTGGCCCAATTACTGAAGAAATCACCTCCAGAATGGAATTCTGTTCATACAGAAGCAGTCCAACAACTGAAGAAATTGGCAGAAAAGCTTCCCCCTTTGCAGATTCCAGGACCAGGCAAACGAATACTGCAGACAGATGCTAGTGATGAATATTGGGCAGCAGCTCTTTTTGAAGAGATCAATGGCAAAAGAAGTATTTGTGGATACAAGAGCGGTGCATTCAAGCCCTCAGAGCTTCATTATCACTCCACTTTCAAAGAAATCCTAACAG
The DNA here is from genome assembly GCA_032727855.1 of Quercus ilex subsp. ballota. Taxonomy (NCBI): domain Eukaryota; kingdom Viridiplantae; phylum Streptophyta; class Magnoliopsida; order Fagales; family Fagaceae; genus Quercus; species Quercus ilex. The sequence goes on along the minus strand of CM064916.1, from coordinate 31,531,789 downwards.
TCAAACATGGGATTGAAAAATTCCAGTTCCATCTCCTTGGGCATAACTTCCTAGTAGAAATGGATATGTCTTCCTTTCCCAAAATGCTACAGTTCAAAAGGAAAATGCTTCCACATCCCCAGTTACTCAGATGGTCAAACTGGTTTTCACAATGGTCTTTTCAAGTTAAACACATTAAAGGAAAAGAAAACCTTATCACTGATTATCTTTCCAGAAAGCCTCCAATCCTTAATACCACTATTATTCCTCCACCCCTGTGTGTATATCCTATTACTGATCCATCCTCATCCTCAAACCTTCCCTTGACAGACCCTGATGACATCCTTACAATGATAGACACCCTCCCTCCAGAACTAAAAACCTAGATCAAAACTTTGACCCTCCAAGCCAAATCCAAAAGAATCATTAAAGCCCTCCATGAGTACCTCAAAAAACACCAGTCTCACTTCCTAGCTGTTTTCCCTGACATAGACCAGCCTTGGAAAACCCCCTTTGCCTTTTGGATAACCAATTGGAATGTGGCGCATTATCTCTACATGTGGTATTTACTCAATGAGTATTACTTATGTCTTCACTTTGAACCAGAATTCTACAGGTATCTCTTTCCACATGGCAATAAATATTTTCACAAATTCTGGTTTGAGATTTTAAAAAATGATGCTCATGATGGTGAATGGACAAAGTATCCAAAGATAGAACACCCTAGATTTGGGCATAAAGTCAAATCAGCATGCCTGGTAGCTAAGCTCAATTCTAAAAATGACATTCGAGCAGATGGAATTTTTCACTCTTCAGAGATGCATTGGATTGTTAATCCAGATGGCACTCTCCATATGCATTCTGACGTGCATTGGGTATCCTGTCATCATGCACTCACAATGGCTGAGTCTCTTAATAAAGGAATACTCCCTGAAATAGTGCCAACTGATCCGGATGTTTGTAAACAACAATGGCCACATGAAGATCATTGGGAAATGTCTAATCCTCTTATAGGATATGATGACCCTTATTATCACAACCATGATCCAGATGAAGTTGATGAAGAATGGTTCCAAGGAAGAGATGATTAAAATAGCATTGTTGTAAAATATCGTTTGCTTTATTGTAAAAAAAAAAAAAAAAACAATACAAACTGGAACAGAGGGAGTACTATTTTCTCTTTCCTCATGGTTATAACTTTTTCCTATTTCTCATCTCTCTTCCTGATCCTATTTCTCATCTCTCTTCCTGATCAGTCCTCCCTTTCTTTTCTTTTCTTTTTTCTTTCTTTTTCCTTTCTTCCTCCATCCCCTCGCCGATGCCATCTACTCTGTCTAATCACCCAGCCACTGAAGGACCCACGCCCCAAGCCACTGCCAACCCATCTCTCATGCAGTCTCCACCTCTCCATCTCTCACATGGTCTCTTCTTTCTCCGCCTCTCCATCTCTTCACTCTCCTCTTGATATGGCTGTGGTGATGGTAGTGGTGTTTGATTTTTTTTTTCTCTGTGGGTTTGGTGGTGGTGGTGGTGGTGGTTTGGTGGATATGTTAGTGGTGGTTTGATGTTTGATTTTGTCTATGGGTTTGATTTTGGCTATGGTTGTGGTTGTAACAGTGGGTTATGGTTAAAATGGTGATCGGTGGTGGTGGTGGTTGATGGTGATGGTGATGGGTTGTGCTTTTTTTTTTTCTTGTCGTGGGCTATGGTTGCCACACAGAGGTTGTGGCTGGTTGAAAGGTTTTTCTAGTGGATATATATATTTTTTAAATGAGTTCTTTATATTATTTTAATCAAAGCGGTAAAAATATAAGACCATTGATATTGAGTGTATTGTAAAGTAAGGTGGTAAAATAGATAAAATAGTTTTTTTGTGGTGCTAAATTGCTAAATTTTTGTTACCACCAATGTTGATGCTCTAAGTTGCAAAAGTCGGTTTAAACAAATTCCTTTTTAATGGTTGTGATCAAAAGTTAGGAAAGTTACTTTTAATATCAGCCATTGGATTAAAAAAGTAAAAAAAAAAAAAAAGTTAAAAGTTAAAAGTTAAAAGAGGTAAAAAATTGAAATAGTTGAAATTTTTTGTGAGTGATTTAGGGGTATTGGAATTGACGTCAAACTTTGAACCTTTATGTGTTTCGTGGCATTAAAACCAACACAGCAACAAGGAACAAGTACAAATGCACAATGGCAAGGCAAACAGAACCACACAAGAGATTGCCATAGGAGGACCTATATGCGTATCATGGCATTAAAACCAACACAGCAACAAGGAACAAGTACAAATGCATAATGGCAAGGAAAACTTATGGAAGACCATGGCAGCATCCATCGAAGACATATAAAAGGTGTCCTAAGACTTTTAATTAGTTTTTAGTGTTAAGGGTATTTTAGTAATTTTATGTTTTCAGGAATGGGTTGTGTTTTTATCCATTGGGTTTTATTTAAGTTTAGTTATTTAATTTGGGTTTAGTATTAAAGCTCAAGGAGTCCAAGTTCTAGTCTTATTAGGTTTCCTAGTGTGAGCCACCGCGACCCAAGCCCGCCAATTTTTTCTCAAACTAGGCCTAACCCGCACGAACGGGTGGGATTGTGATGCTCAAAATGTCTAATTCATTGTAAATTGTACTCCCCCCTAGATTGAGGGTTTTACATGGAGTCGCCACTTATTTAATTTAAATGGAAAAATAAGAAAACCTTCTTTATAAAAATAAAAAAAATGCTTCTGTTGTATTATTATATATGACAATTTACATCAATTTTGTAACGAAAATTTACAATGCTTTTTGGTCCTAGATACAATCTAAGAAAGTAAATTACATTGCATTGTTTCCTAGTTACAATCTAAAAAATGTAAAATTGCATATACAAGAGCTTAGTCTAGAACCCTTGATCTTGGTTCGGAGGCTAATTTACGAGATGAGAAGGGATTAAGCACCCATCTCGCCCGGTAAAACTGGTCTCCTAGGTTAAGGTGGTCAATATCATGTCATGTCAAACAAATGCAAATAATATATCACATAAACATGTTAATTTGCAAAAATTGTAAACAAACATGTGTTGGGGAATTTAATGCAAAGAGAAACAAAAAAAGGGAAATTTGTTAGATAACAATGTAAATGTAAAGAAGGCATGAAAGTAATGGCATGTTCATCCAAGAAATTAATGTAAACAAAGAATTCCTATCCTAGACATGTTCATCTAAGAATGTGAAGGAAAACAAAATTGTCATGTTATTTGTCATCAACATAATTGCAAAAAAGAAAATTTAGTTTTAGGCATACCAATCATCCAAGCAATCATGAGAAGAATAAAGAAAATCACCCAGAAATGTTCACCCAAGTTTAAGTGAAAACCATAATGTTAATTAGACCTGTTCGTCTAAGCATTCAAAAAAAGAGATAAACAACTACCTAGACATGTTCATCTAAGCATGTTATAAAAAGAAAATAATAACTTAGAAGTGTTCATCCAAGCATGTGAAGGGAAACAGAAAATTGTCATGCTATTTGTCATCCACACAATTGCAAAGAGAAAAACAAAACATTTAAGCATATTTGATCATCTAAGCAATAAAGAACAATCCCTTAGACATGTTCATCTAGAGAAAATCAAAATACTTCTTACTTCTAGCCTAAATCCTAATTGATTGATTAGTGATCTAAACTTAAGGCTCTTCTAAATGGTCCTGACTGTGCTTGGATGAAAGGATCCTTCAAGTTCTTCTACTTTTGCGGAGTTTCCATGGATTACTACAGCCACCATTCATTTCCCTTTGTGGTTGGGTAAAGGGTTCCTCTGCACCCCAGGCTCCTTTTGGGTGAGTTCTAGGGTCCCCTCCCTAAGTTTTTTGTGAAAAAAGCCTCCAAAAGGTCTAACAATCCTTGGTAGAGTGCTTGACATAGTTATGAATCCTACAAAACAAAAGAATCTTCCTTTCTTCCTCAGTAAATGGCCTGGATACAGTGAATGGCATAACAATTCCATCTCTAATCCATTTATCCAAAATATGATTCAATTCTTCCGCAGTACATGGGATCATAGGTGGTTCCTCGGCCACTTTTCCTTCAGGTCTCTTCCTCTTTTCTCCTACTGACACTGTCATGGCCTAGGGTACTGACACTCTCTTTGTTCTCATGGTTAACGCAGTCCTCCTAGTTTTTTGTAGCAGGTCAACAAACTAGGTTATGCTTAGATTTTTGAGATTAAGCCTGTAATCAAAGAGCATGTTGGATATGCAGGTCTCCACGAGCTCCTTTTCTTCGTGGTCTCCATAGCAGTCCAGAGAAATACCCTCAAATCTTTTGATGAACTGGACAGGGTTCTCTCCAAGCTTTTTCCATACCATCTAAAGGCTTTGGAAGGTGACCTTGTCCTCACCTTGATAATACTTTGCGCAAAATCTCTCCATCATCTCATCCCAGGTCTTGATGGACCTCGACCTTAAGGTAATGTACCATGTGTATACTCTGTCTACTAGGGACTTAGCAAACTCTCTTAAACACAGCTTATTGTCTCCTGCATAAGGGCCCATGGTGTGAATGAACCTACTTACGTACTCCACAGCACTTCTATTCCTTCCATCAAAATGATGGAACTTTGGGGGTTCATATCCCTTGGGATAAAGCATGCCAAGGAGTTCTGGTGGGAATGGGGGATCTCGAGAGAATTGCTTGGGGATTCTCTAGAGATTTTCCCTTTCTTGTTCCAAAAGGGCGTTAACATCTACCAGTGTGAGATACTGGGGGTTAACTCCTCCTCCTACTGCCGATCCTCCTTCTAGTTGGGCCCTCTCTTCGTTGATCACTGGGGGGGGGGGGGGGGGTTATCCCTGATTTCTTGAGTCATTCCCTCTTTGAGGAGGTGAATCTCCTGTTGTAAGTCTTCCATCATTTCTGCCATTCGAGCCATTGGGTCTAGCTCCTGCACCCCACGCCCTAGTCTTGAGACGAACTTCTGCTCTACCAGAGGTACTTCATTCCTCTACCTGGAAGCTACATTATTTTCTCCTATGGGCTCAGATGCCGCATGTGGTACATTGGTAACTTTATTGTTCCTTAGTCTTGGGGCCATGCTTTGCGAAGGGACTACTTCCTCCCTCTCCTTTACCTAGTCTTCAGCGGAGTCGCCTTAACGTGTATGTTCTTTTTTTTTTTTAGCACATAGGCCCAAGTAGAAACAAGAATCCTGGGCCTAATACTTATTGCTTTAAGAGACTGGGCGTGGTTCACCGCAACTAAATTGGGCTGATTTCGAACGAGGTGGTGCACATAGCACGAATCCTACAACACATACATGCTAACGTACAAGAAATATATGCATTGAACAACAAGGAACAACAAAGGAATGGAATGATAAAGAAAGAACATAAAATAAAGCGTTAGGGATCCTTAGAATGATGTAAAATACTTCATTACTTTCTTGATTATGTAATACACTATGCTCACTATGACGTGTTATAAGATCCAAATAAGTTCAAAAATCACATACTTAGATGGCTCTTCAGGCCTCTAAGACTTGCAGCGTTTGAATCCCTTTGAATTCAAATGTGTTTTCAAGTGGCTGCTTGAGGATACCAGACAATATTTCCTTCCTTTTTCTCTCTTTTTGAATTCTGACAGAGTTTTCTCAAGGATTTTTACTCTAATTCACTGTTGCTGAATGACTTTCACTGTTGGCTGCTTCCCCTTTTATAGTGTGGTTTCCGAGGTACCACTGATTCCCTTTATTTGCTCACTTGGGTACTAGAACCAATGTTGTGCCAGCAATATTGGTGGCTGGTCCCTTCCTCATTCCTCATTATTTTCTTCTTTTGAGATTTCTTCTTCAAAAAGCCTCTTGCTGACTTTCCCGTTCTAGGGGGTCTTAGAAGACTGGTTTTTGTTCTTTCCTTCACCAAGGCTTCTAGATTTCACTTTTTTCAGACTTGCCTTTTGGCTGCTTTCTCTTTTGTCATTTTTCCCAAGTGAGCTAATTCCTTTTTACCAGGCCGAAAGATCCTTAGCCACCTTCCTTCCTGGTTCTTTTTCCTGGGTTCCCCGAGGTACCAGGCTCTTGCTCACGAGTTGTTGGTTCTCAGGCCCTCTGACCCTTTTTCTGCATCATTGGGTGGCTGATAGGGACATATCTGTTCTTGTTCCTTGTGTTTCTTGGCATCCCCCCTGAACTGTCTTAATCCCAACCTAGCTTTGCTGCATGTCCTGAGGATCTCAGGCTCCTGGGAATCCCTAGGTATCCTGCCCTAGTTATTTTCCCGGGCTCCCCAGCGATTTTTTTGACCTTTGAGGGTTGGGCTAGGCTTTTTCTTTCTTTTATTTCATGGGGCCCGAAACTTGCCCATTCATGGATTTAGATCCCTCCTTATGGACCCTTAATGTGTTTGGACCTCCCCTCTTTTTTCTTTATTGGAAGCCCAATTACTTTATTTTTCCTAGATTTCAATCATTTGCGTTGTTTTGGACTTTGGTACAACATTGTGATTTTTTTTTACCTCAACATAAGGTTCTTGGCATAAACATGAAAACACCACAAAGTAAGTTATTGATAATAGAGTTTTAAGGCAAATTAACTTAATAACTAACGAGGGTGTAGAAACTTGTTGAAGATATGTTATATAACCATTTGGTGTAATCAAGATTTTAAGGGCCCAATTCTCATTATGTATTAATATGATGTGACGTGGCAACAAGAATAATTTAGCACGGTACTATACAAGCACAACAAATAGCAAATTTTTATTTTTATTTTCATTTATTCTGAAAACAAATACAATATGTTTATGCAATGTATAATAAAACAGAATCAAATAATATATATATATATATATATATATATATATTTGGGTAATATATTACTATTGCAAGGGTGTGATCGGCAGCTGGGAGTGGTACCGTACTCAATTAAAGCTAAAAAGCAAGAATATCTGGTGGGTAAAACTTAAAAAATTTTACTGACGTGTGCCACACAATAATATACAATTTTTTAGAAAAAAATTTATCAAAAATTAAAAAAATTTTGACAATTTTTTCAAATTCTGATAATTTTTTTTTTTTAAAACAGATTTATTAATGTGTGCCTGCACAAATTAAACAGACCCAAACTTAAATTCAGGAGTGAAAAAGGAAATGGAATAAGAATTTTTTTTTTTTGAGAAGAAAAAGATTCTAAAGCGAGAATATGCTTGTACGTGGCTAAGTATATGCTTAATCCGTCTAAACGAACAATCAAAACAACAGAAAATAAATAAATAAAATACAGCGTGACATTTACGTGGAGTAGGTTTAAAGAAAATGTGTTGAGTGGATAATTAGTCAATTACCAAAACACACACTAATTCCACCACCTATGCAGACATACAGCTTACCAAAATGAATAACTTTATCTACAATCAAAATGGGAAAATTAATCTGTCTAGGCTATAATTAATTAATACATACCAGTTGTGGGTGCCTAGGATGTACGGATCTTCGGACCAAGGGCTTTTTTGCCTTATAAGCTGTGAAGCGAAGGGAGTAGTGTACCATCAGTTTATAATAACTATAAACTGATGGTACACTACTCCATTCGCTTCACAGCTTATAAGGCAGCAAGTGGGGGGGTTTTTCTTCGATGTGGGACTCCTAGGACACCGTCCGAGGACGTTGCCATGCATGCCTAGGACGTTGCAAAGCCGTTCGAGGACGGCCTAGGACGTTGAAGGACATGCCGAGGATGCGGTGTAAAAGGCTACAAGGCAAAAAAGCCCTTGGCCCGAAGATCCGTACATCCTAGGTACCCACACCAGTAATAATAATGGTATTATTTTTTTGAAGTAGCTATAAGTTTGAAATATTTTTCAATGTGTTTGAACAAAATGAATTGTTCTTATTTATTTATTTATTTATATTAATATAAGCAACTCTACATTACTTGAGAGTTATAATGATAGTCCATTTTTATTTGAAATTGCAATGTAAAGGTGAAACCTAAATATATTTAGCTCCTTGTCTCCTGTTTACAATTATAATGATTCAAGACCTGTCTATAAACATGATTAAATTTACAATTTGTTTTTAATAGTTCTATAGTTATAATAATGGAGAAAGTGGATATGAACTTTGATTCTCCTTATGAAAGAGAGTAAATAATGTCACTCAACTGCAAGACACTTGACATTAGTTTTATAATTCTTTAAGAGTTTACAATCGTAGAAATTATTATTAGTTCTTAAGAGTTTACAATTGTAGAAATTGTGGATTAAGATTATAGTCTACAATACTCTGACTGACTCTTCTATCACACTCAACTGTTTGTCAAGCTTTAACCTTCAGACCTTTCCTTCTCAAAAAAAAAAAACCTTCAGACATTAACAGATATACAAGACATCATTGTGGAGACTGGTTGCCCACTCAAGTGTCTCACTGTAGTTCCAGCTTAAAGCATTTAGTTTGAAACTAGCAACATCACACACAGTACATGTTTCTGACGATGAGACTTTTTATTTTTATTTTTTATAAGAACATTTTTTTTATATATAGGTTTAATGTCATAATTATTTATTTATACATATATATATATATATATATATATATATATGTATATATTTCTTTTAACTCAACTCAAAATCCACATTAACCATTGATTGCTAAAAAAATAACACTCTTCTTTCTTGGTTCCACCCAAATTGTAAAGGTATATAGACAGTTTTGGAAAAGAAAATAAATGAATGCACCAAACTAAATCAATATATACTGAAACATAAACATTGGTGGTAATAATTCATCTTCTACATTTGAAATTAAAACTGTCAATGTAGAAGAGAAATGTACATTTACAAACCAAATCAACTTATAAAATAAAATATAATAAAGGGTAAAATACTATTTTTGTTCTTAAATTTTACCAAAAATTTGTTTTTCATTCCTGAACTATTAAAAATTTCATTTTTCGTCCTTAAACATTGAAAATGTTTTAATTTATGTCCTTAAATTTACCAAAAGTTTATTTTTCGTCTATAAACTAGTGAAAAAAGTTATTTTTCATCCAAATTTTGTCTCTAAACTATTAAAAAACATCTTTACAAAGTTTAAGGATGAAAAGTTGTGTGGATATATTTAAATTGGTGTGTGTGCTAATATTTAGGAAAAAAAAATATATCAAATGTGTATGAGATATATATAAATAAAAATAGTATATGACTATATGCTAATTTTATGGAAAAAAAATGTGTTAAACTTTTAAAATTTATTATAACGGTTTAGAAAAATTTTGAAAAAATATTTTTTAAGTAGTTGCGGTCATTTCATTTTGGAAATTAGAGAAAAAGTAAAAGAGAACATAAATTTCGGTATTAAAAAGGAAAGAGATAAAAGAGGATAAAATTTAGGATATTGAAACATCAAGGTTTGGAAGTTAGTGATATATTTTTAGCAAATTATTCTTAAGTTTTATTTCTGTTTATACGTTGTAACAAACTAACAATAAAGTCCTATTCCATATTTAGCCTTAAAGTGCTACAATAGGTTGCCTTTTTTAGAATTCCTTCAAAAAAAAAAAAAAAAAAGGTTGCCTTTTCAGAGGCTTGGATGGAGGATCTTTGCTATTCTCTAATTATACTATTCTCACAATTTCACTGATAAAATTTTATTTTGACATATTTTTACCACAGTAAAATTAGTAAAATCCCAAAAAAAAAGGAGAGAATCTAGGAAAAATGAGAGTTGGACCCAGTTAACTAACAGCCATGTCAGCCACATAAGCATTATTCTGTTCTACTTCGACCATTTAGTGACCAAAATGTTTTATTTTTTTATTTAAATATTCTCAGATCCACGTGATTAGAAAACGGGCAAAACTTAAATATAGTTGACACCTGTCAAATTAAATAAACCAAGTAACAGACGTTAACACCCGTCTGTTTTTTTTTTTACTTTTTCTAGTTCATCGCCCTTATCAGAACCTAGAATTCTAAAGAGGGCAAAGCACATAGTTTTATAGTACATAGTATTACTCTTTTGCTTTTTGTTGCTAAACACATGCGATGAGTTCAACTTCAAATGTAAATAAAGGGTTTAATTAAGAAAATCGCCCCTTTCTCCAAGAGATCTTGTGAGATTGTGCATGAGAAAATCCAAGAGTTTTTGTTGATGATAATATGATGCGCACGAACCAGCCCCTCTGTCATTCTTTGCTTGATTTTGATTATACCTCTTAAGAGTTTGGGTGTGAGAATCTTATAATAGCCACCTGGGTTCTTCTCAGATTGTGCGTCTGAGAGATACGAAGCTATAAACAGAAAAGAGACGGTGTTAACGTCTAGACAGGTGTCAAAAAAATTAAAAGGTAAGGTACCTAAGCAACCGTGCCTAAGGCACGTATTTAAGTTTTGCCCTTAAAAAAAGAAGAAGCTGTCTTTCTCATTATTCTACGTAGCTTAAGTTCATTGCAATTATCCCTTCTCTCTGAGAATTCCAAATTTTCTCAGTCTCAGCAATGGCTTCAACAGCCACAGAAAGCCTTTCAAAACTCGACATCAATGCTGATTTCGCCTCCTCTGCTCCTAATCTGCAGCACAACCTTCACCTTCTCTCACCTCCACAGGTCCCCTTTTCACTACTCTCTCTATATATATATTTGTGTGTGTTTTTGTATAAAAGCATGTAAATTTTGCAAAAAAGTTTCCACCTTTATATGTAAAATGGAGTACAATTTTGGTGGGAGTGTTTTATTTGATTTGTTCATCGAATTTTTGGAATGGTGGTGGTGTGGCAGATTGAGCTGGCGAAGATGTTGCTAGAGACAGGGCAGACCCATTTGTTTGAGCATTGGGCTGAGCCTGGTGTTGAAGATGATGAAAAAAAAGCTTTCTTTGATCAGGTATCCTTTTTTTTTTTTTTTGGTTTGGGAATTTAGAATTATCTGAAGATTTAGATTTTCACATGGATTTTTTTTTGTTTTTTGGTTGGTGGATCTATATATAGAAATCTGTGAATTGTTTTAGGAGTGAGAATGAATTTGTAGAGTGAGATTGGAGGAGTTCCTGGCTTATAATATGGGGTTTTGGTTTCTCTTATATTGTAATGGATTTGAAGCGAATTTTAAATGTTTACACGGCAAGAGCTCAACTAGCACCTTCTGGTGTTTCCAACGGAGACGTTTGGGGTTCAAATCCCTACTCTCCACAATTATAATAATCGAATTATCAAAAGAGAAAATGTATATCGGGTTCATGTAAAACGATGTTAAATAAGGGGCAGAACCACATAGAAGGTTAGGGGGCCAGAGCCCTCCCAAAATTCTCAAATAATAGATTTTTACACCTAAATTTACCTAACATTTTTGAAAGATATATGATGCCCCCCTCCCTCCCCAATTCTTAAAATTCTAGTTCCACATAAGAGAAAGATCATATGTATATATTTCTCAATGAAATGAAAAATGAATTTTGATTTAGTAACACCAATGCCTTGAGTGAGGACCTTCTTTTTCCTCCTTAAAAAGAGCTTATGTTTTCATCCTGCTCTTTTTTCCATTTAAGTTCTGTTTATGGTTTCTGAAATGGCCCTTAACAATGGTCATTGTTTGAGTGGTCTCAGGCATGGGGATTTACTAATAGTAACTCCATGGCTGAGTTTTTGGTTTTATTAAAAAAAACAAAAACCTCCATGATTGAGCTTTTAAAATCATTGTCTTTTTGTGCATAACCTTTGTAATTCTTTCGCCTCCTTTGTGTTTACTACTTTACTTCAATGTACATGAAGTAGTCTTTTTCAATAAAATGATTATTTACTTATAAAAAAATAAATAAACTGGATCTTAACTATGGTTCTTCATGTTCTTGATTAATTCTAAATTAGCTATTTGTCTTTCCATTTCTTCTTCTAATTGCAATTTTATTTCAGGTGGCTCGGCTTGATTCAAGCTATCCTGGGGGTTTGGCATCTTATATTAAAACTGCCAGAGAACTCTTGGCAGATTCAAAAGCAGGAAAGAACCCTTTTGATGGCTTCACACCTTCCGTAAGTGAATATAGATCTCATGCTTATAAATTCATGAATGAGGCCTTCAATTTAAACTGGCACAAAAACCTAGCATAAATGCAGCATACTATTTGCACAGAGACATGCAAATGCATGCAAGTTTGACTTTATAATAAATGGAAAATTCTATAATATCAAATTCCACTTTAGTGCTCTCATCTAATTGGAATATTAATCGTTTGGTATGCGTAAATCTGTACACCCTGCCACCTGAGCATTTTCTGTTGTCACTCAGAAGCATCCAGTGTGCTTCTTAAAGACCTCGAGTCTGAAGGTAGGGAGTCCAAAACACAAGTGCTACAGGTGTGCATGGGGATTTAGGAAGTTCATGTTCCTTCTATGTGACATGTGCGGTATACTATGTCATCTAGTAGTTTTGGAACATAACGACTTGGTTCCATGGAGTACTTGTCTAAGGGTATGTTTGGACCAGAAATATTCCAGCCACCTTCTCTCTCCTCTCCCTGCTCCATCTCCCTCCGTCCAAACATAGGGTAATGTCGGTTTTGTTAGTGTTTAGAATTATGGCGATATTGATTCTAAAAAAAAAAGAATTATGTTTATGTTACTTTTCTATTAGGGCAGATGGTGTGTTCTGGAGGAGACCTATTAATTTCTTTTGAATTTTTTTGATTCGTCAAAAACAAAGTGATACATAAGCTTTATAATTATTATTATTATTTCTGACTTAGTTTAGTCAGCTAAACAATGAAAATTTGAAAATACTTGGAGCATCTAAAGTAATCCTATTTGTATGTATGAGTTCTTTTTGTTTGGGCAATACATACATCCTCAATCTTGACCCCTTGTACTTTATCTATACAAATATGGTTCAGATATTCAGTAAGAAGTACTGAGCCCACAATTCCCTATTGTTTAACAAATTAATAAAACTTGTCTGATATATGAGTAAATAATTTTGCAGGTTCCAAAAGGTGAAGTTCTGACTTATGGTGACGACAACTTTATCAATTTTGAGGACATGGGCGTCAAGGAAGCCCGAAAAGCTGCATTTGTTCTTGTTGCAGGGGGGCTTGGGGAACGTCTGGGATACAATGGAATAAAGGTAACTCCAATATAATTGTTATGGTATTTCTTTTAGATCTTTTTTTTTCCTTGTGTTTCTCTTGTATACCTCCTGTTGACTTGGATTCGCGTCATTTTTTTTTAATAAAATTTTCTGTTATTCATGCAAAAATTAGTTCTTTTGACTTCTAAATTATTTCATTACTTATAAAATAAAATGGAATAAAGGTAACAACTCCTTGTTTATATTTAGTTCTTTGGTGGATTGTAATGTTTTTAATTTCATCAATCTGGACAACCAACATAATTTTATACCATTGGGGTCAGCTACATCTATTTTGTCCTTGTTGGCTTAACACTTAACCATCAATTTCGTCTTCTTCTAGCCCTGAATTGTCCTTTTATACCCCATTTTTTTCCTTTTTTTTTTTTGGTGTCTTTGAAGTTTAAATTGAATTGAATCTCCTAGTAGATTGTTCCTTGGTAAAAATTCTCTAAGTCATATTTTGTTGCTTGATTTTCTCCCATTTTGCCTCCAATTTTAAGCAATTTAAAACTTTTTACTATGGCATTTCTTGTTGTATCCTCATTGGTATGCACATGTTTCTTGACCCAATATCCCCTGGAAGTAATTTATGTCTGGCATATGGTCATTTTAATTATTTATGTTGAAATTTCATTGCTCATATGGGTCTGTTTGTGTGTAATTGATCCCATTATTAGATTAGTAGATGCATGTGAACTTAATGAAAGCTAGGTCTTATAGTTAATATGACAGGGCACTTGTACTAGCAGGCTGTTCACTTATTTACCCATATTTTGATTAAAAATGGTTCCAATATCTTCAGCTGATTGTCTTTACCACTTGCAGGTGGCTCTTCCAGCAGAGACCACTGCAGGAATGCTTTTCTTACAGAATTACATTGAATCTATTCTGGCTCTTCAAGATGCTAGCTGCAAACTCGCACAAGGTTTGTTAACATCCATCGGTTATGTCATGTCATATATAGAGACTGGGGTTAGAATTCTATCTTGGTATTTTTTATTTTTTCAGTTTTTCCTAAATTGCCATGCACCATTTATTATCAATCATTAGTGCAAAACCTTCACAGCAAAAAGATAAACAGAAAATTTATATACTATGTAAATGCTGGAAAGAGGACCGATTATCTCTGATGTCATATGTAGGAGTCCTCTAAAACCATATCAGATAAAATTGTAAGATGCCAGTAGGAACAGAGCAGGATGTAGTACCATCTCCTTAGGCAGCTTCTGTCATTCTAAATAGTTTCCTCTCTCTCCCAGAGTTTTCTTCTTCTTTTTTAGAGATCCTGTTGACTTCAAAGACTCTGTGTTGCGCCATGTGAGACCAAATAACTTGAAACTTTGAAAAAAAAGTTCAAATGGAAGATACAAATGAACAGTCAATTAGTACATGAAAATTTGAGGCCAATGAGTATGAGCTCTAGCTCAACTGGCTACTCCTTCCCAATGAATGTACTCTCCACATAATCAAGCACTCATAGAGATGATGCATCAGTAAGACAGGATATTGCAAGAACTGCTAATTATTTTTTAACTAAATCCATTTTTTAAAATAATTAAGTAGAAAATATTGAAGAAAAATGAAAAAAAAAAGGTCCTCATTACTTCAGTTGTCCTGCCCAAAACTCATTTAAGTCACTTGAACCTATCAAACATCTTATACCCAAAGAATCCAAATAAAGGTCTGCGTGATGCTCTTCCATATACCACAACCCTGGGTTATATCTATGTGTTCTGGCCTGCTTAAAGGACCCATATTTTTCCGCAATTATTATGCGTTAAGTTTCCCCCTCCATAAATTCCTTAGCATCTCTCTAATTAGGCAGTTCATCCAGACAAAGGTCATAATTATACTACCTTTTACCTTGTTGAGACCTTCCTCTTATGTGCAAAGGTAGCAACTGCAACCTCATAATTAGATACTCCACTCAACTCACGTAAGCTTAATCCCAAAATTTTGGGTTGGGTTTGCACGAATCCTTTATCAACTAACTAGGGTGGGTTGTCTGAATCCTTTATCAACAAATTGCAGTCAGCTGTGTATATGTTTTTCCGCCACTCTACCCTATTTGACGCCATCATCTTGTCATCTTTTTATTTATTGCCTCATTCTTCATGACTTCTATCCTGGTCTTAGTTGTCTTTCTCATCCCTTTCATGGAACTTAAATCAGATCACTTTTTTTCATTAGTGCAACTATTGATCTCCTTACCACTTGGCAGACCACCTTGGGCAACTCACCCTCACCTTTTCCTTAATAGGTGCCATCTCCACCTCTGAACAGATATCTTTATTCCGTATTTCATCTTTCTTGGTACTTCTATTCATCTATCTAAATGTCTTTTAAGTAATTGGGCGTCACTTGGTTAATGAAGACTAGTGCATGAGGCTGATTATTGCATTAACCTACTTCCTATCTTTTTCTTTTGTGTTTGAAGTAGCGTTGCCTTTTGTTTGTAGATGATTGCCAGACAAAGATACCTTTGGTTATAATGACCTCCGATGACACACATGCACGTACCATAGAGCTGTTAGAATCAAATTCTTATTTCGGAATGGAACCTATGCAAGTAAAACTTTTAAAGCAGGTATGTTATGGGCCGTTGAAGTGTTATGGAGAAAGCTTATTGTAGTTGTAAAATGGCCTCATTGAAATGCTAAGTTTCTATTTATTACAGGAAAAAGTTGCATGCTTGGATGATAATGATGCCAGGCTTGCAGTTGACCTACGTAACAAATATAGAATTCAGGTAGCCATCAAATTTAGTGTACTTCATAATTTAGTCATTGACATCAGATTAGAATTTTTTAATAAATTTTAAGGTCTCTGTAATTACTCTAACCTTGGAACCTCATGGTATATGTGTCTACTTAACCTTTTTCTATTTGTGATAGACAAAACCTCATGGCCATGGTGATGTGCACGCACTTCTCTTTTCTAGTGGCATTCTGAAAGTTTGGTAATTCTCAAAAGCACACCTAGTTTCTGGAATTTGTTATTGTCCATATGAGTTCATCCTTATGCTCACTGTATAACTGTTGCCAAGAGCTTTGTAGCTCAATTAGCACCTCTTGATGTTTCCAACGGAGACGTCCAGGGTTCAAGTCCCCTCACCCCCAACGGCTGATTTATAAAAAAGAAAAAAAAAAAGAAAAAGAAAAAAAGCCCACTGTATAATTGACACTGCTCATCTTGGCCTACTTGTTTGATTACAACTATGGGCTCTTAATTAATTGATCTCGTGTGAGTGTGCTCTCACATGCATCTAATACTGGTTGGAATACTTAAAAATATTTGAACTTCTAGCAGATTGAAAGCCACTACATAACAGTAAACTATAGCTAATAGCTACATCTTTGTTTGGTAAACAATAATAATGATTTATGCCTCACAGTTATCTCCTGTTTACATTATTTTTGTGCGCCTATCTGAAGTGTAAATTGATAGGTTTACAATCCTTTTATCAATTGGAAGTTTAATAGCCTAAGGTTACCTTCAGAATTTTAGTACTGTATACAGTGAAAGTGTTCTGTAATGTGGTTTGATTTCAAATTTGGCATTGTAATATGCACTTTCATGATTGTAATAGTGGTTCATGATTATTTCAGGCATGATGCTGGATTGAGATGGGTTCTATTCTTCCAAGATACAAATGGACTTCTCTTCAAGGTTGGTTATTTCAATATTTCGTTCTTTAATCCAAATATGTCTTATTATTTATAGCTGGATTATAAGACCAAAGCACTGATCATTGTTTACTTGTTTGTGTAGGCAATTCCAGCTGCTCTGGGTGTAAGTGCTACCAGACAATACCATGTTAACTCTCTTGCTGTTCCACGCAAAGCAAAAGAAGCTATTGGAGGAATTACCAAACTTACTCATGCTGATGGTATTTTGCTATTTTATTGAACGCATGTTTCCCTTGTTTTTGGTTCAGTACTGTCAACTTGCATCATTGTCTTTGCCTGAATGTTATTTGCATGGATCTTAGACTGTAGTAACAAAGCTATAGTTACTGACCCATCATTCAATAACATGAATGAAGGCTCAAAAGTCATGTCTTATATATATGCTTGCATTATCAATAAGACAATTGCTGTGTCCTGACACCTAATGAAAAGGAGACCCGGGGAGTGAGAGAAGGATAGGTAATAGAGAATATGTCACTGAAGAGATGTTGAAAATCCTCGAAACTTGTAATTCATTTGTTCAATGCCTTCTTCCTTGTGTTGCAGGGGAAGATAAAAATTGCCATATCAGTCTAGATTCTTACCAGTTCTACAACTTTGTTACTGTGCTTAATTCTTTGTATAAAACATTGTATATACTTGTGAAACTTACATTTATTGTGGCATCCATGTAGACAATACCGTTCCTATTCCAGTGTTTAATCATTCACCTATAAAATTGTTCCAGGGAGGACAATGGTGATCAATGTGGAATACAATCAGCTCGACCCTCTGCTTAGAGCAACTGGAAATCCCGATGGAGATGTTAATTGTGAGACTGGCTATTCTCCTTTCCCAGGAAATATAAATCAAGTAATCTTCTTCAACAAATTCATAATCTTTCCCCATTAAAAGGGATGTTTGTCCCTTATAATCTTCTTAATTTTGTTTGTTTTTTGCTTTAATTTATTGGATTTGGCATTTTCAACTTTAATATGAGTTCTGCTGAGTTTACTGGAAAATTCACTGATATTTTCAGCTGCTAATGAAAATCTCATGATAAGTTTTCAGAATTTCCCCCACCGCATTAGCAGGCAACTGAATGGGGGTGGATATATCCAGTAAAGACTTCTGTATATAACTAATACAATGTATCATATTAATAAATTTGGTTACCTGAGCATAAAAATTGAGAACTAGTGTGTAATTTCATAAATTTGGTTGCCAGAGTGTAAAAGCTGAGAACTAGAGTGGAAATTGGTAGAGAGTAGTGTCTCATGTATTCCCTTCTTCCCATCTCTCTCTCTCGCTCATGGATGTTTGAAGACATTTACAATTTCATTACCACGCATGCTGGGATCTATGTAGCCATGGAATAATGTCATCACAACACAATGATAACAAAAAAATTATTAAAAAAGGAGGTTAAATATAATTTTACTTGGATTTTTTGATAAATTTACCAATCCTAACAACATCAATTCTTTCTTTTTAAATGAAAATTGATAAATTACTATTGTACTAAAAGCTTAAGCCATTAGAAAATGATAAATTTAATCATTTAAGCATTGTTCTAACACCTTCCCTCGCTCATGGGCTTAGACTCTCTTTTGTAAGTGAGATCTAACACGTGGGATTTTTAACTTTTTAATGGAAGGTAGATTGGAGACATGATTTGAACTCAAGACTACATCCTCTATTAGCAAATCACGAATCTAATCATTTAACATTATTCTAATAAATATTACCAAAGGTATCATTGAATTAGCATAAGATTACAATATCATATATCTTGTTTTCAGTATTTGATTCAGATTTTGATATACTGCACATCTATTTAAAGGAACTGTTGTATGCTTAGGCTTGACCTGTTTGTCTCTTTTTTTTTCCAGTTGATTTTGGAACTTGGTCCTTACATTGACGAGCTCACAAAAACAGGAGGTGCTATAAAGGAGTTTGTTAATCCAAAGTAAGTCTTCTGTACTTGCTACCTTAGAGCTTCTAATTTATCTACGTGGTTTTTCTACTATGTTTAAGTGCTTTCAGTTTTAAATCTCTAAAAATAATATAAATGCATTTTTATCTTTTGACTTAATTTATTTGTGAAAATTTCCCAACCCCAATACATCACACCTCGCCAGTAGAACAATGTGGGCTTTAGAAATTGTACTGAAATAGAAAGAGTGACAACAATTCACCTGACTGATTGGTTAACTGGGTTAGTCACATCTTACATATATTAAATTATAAATTTTCTAGTTTCTTGTTTTACCCTCTAGCATTGGAGAAATGTCATTCTTTCTTGATTTCTTTTTTTGCTCACAGAAATGTGTAGGGATTAAAGCAATTATACTTTAGTGGAACACTATGTAGGAAGCTGCTTACATTTCGGACTCCCTGGCAGGCCATATCTAAGTTAGATTCAGCATGTCTGTTTATTCATTTTGGGAAATTGTTAAATAACCCAATGAAATTGTAAAAAAAAATCATCTTCTTTAAGCATACCAAATATCATATCAATACATCTCCAATAGCTATTCAATCCAATAACTTCCATATTTATATAAATAATCTTCAATCTGCAGCAGTATATAGATAGGATACCTACCGATCTCTGCTTGACTTGATTTTTAGCAAGCATGATGAGCATTGAGAGAACATGAATTACCAAAATGGTCTTGTTAGGTGTCAACAGACTCCTATAATCTTTGTGTGTGTGTGTGTGTAATGTTGCAAATACATACTAGTTCTACCTTTTGTTTATCACTAAATCCTATATTCTATGGTATCTTACTGCAGATACAAAGATGCTAGCAAAACTTCATTTAAATCCTCGACAAGACTAGAATGTATGATGCAAGACTATCCAAAAACTTTGCCTCCATCAGCAAGAGTTGGATTTACGGTAATTTATTCTTTCTTGAGTGAATAAGTGGATTTTCAGCAAGTTGAAACCACTTACAATCTGACACATTTTTCGTTAAATTTGATTGCTTAGATGTTTAGATGGATTTGGTGTTTTTCCCTCTTATAATAGCACTTCACATTATTTTGTGATGGCGTATGCTATAAAGGCATTGCCACTATTGTGGCGCTCACTGTTTACTCAATAGTTATTCTGTGATGATTAGGTGATGGATGCATGGCTTGCTTATGCACCTGTGAAGAACAACCCTGAGGATGCTGCTAAGGTAAGAATATTGTATAAATATTTTGTTTGTTAGAATGCTATTCTGGAGGGTTTTCTAAAAAAAAATGAAACTTCTTTTTTGGCTAAGACAAGTTATATTCTGATCTGATGGTTTATTAAATAATTTTTTTATTTTATAAAAGTGTGATACAGTGCATTTCCTTGATTGATGGCATGGGGATTTTATGATGTTGGATCTAATTAAAATTCATGCCATAGTATAAGACAGACTACCCCCTTTTTTCTATGACTACATTTTACGTACGTTTATATGGCCAATATATGCTCCTCCATACAAGAGATCCTCAATTATCAAGTGGTAAACACAATGTGATGGTTTTGTTAAAGAAGATATTCAGAAGTTTTGCCTCATTTTATGCAAATTTGTGGTCAGTAACGCACTTCCATTGTTGAAACAATTGTTTGAACCATCCTGGAAATTATATCATCCATATTAGATATTTGTACCTATACATAGAATGCTTGATACAGTGTTATGATTAATTCACTTAATATTCCCAAATTAACCAGTGTGTGATCTACTATCGTGTTATCAAGTGCCTCGAAAGATGTTAGATGTTTTTTAAGTCCCTGTTTAGCTACACTTATTTTGTTTATTTGTCTAGATATAACTTCTTAAAGCCTCACTTTTTCTAGGTACAACTATACTTTTACAGAACTTATTTTCAGGCCTGTTAATCCCTTTGGTAGTGTTTACAAAATTTTTGCTAGGTTTTGGAAAATAGGTTCACATAGGTGTTAGAAAAGGTAATTTCCAGCTCTCAAAATGCTTTTGTGGGGTTCGAGGGAAACCTAGTTCAGCACCTCTTGTGGTGCTTGGGCAGTGGGTTCAAACTCTACTGCCCAGCACTTTTTTGGGGTGGCATTGGAGATGAACACAAATTCCATTTGATAAATTATGATAGTGTGTAATGATGTTGTGCAAGGCTCCTATTGAAAAACATAAGAAATGGACAGAACAAAATTGGTCATTCTCAACTAGAGGTGATGGTGCCAGAATTCATTTTTGGGAGGATCACTGGATTGGTAACAATAAGTTCAAGGACAAGTACCCTGAGTTGTACAGACCTGCTAGAGGCAGAGATGCTCTTGTAATAGAAAATATGGAAAGGGCTTAATGGAAAACTTCATTGGAATCTCGATTTATTAGAGAAGCTTAGGATTGGGAGGTAGAATTGTTGGATTAATTTATAATGTGTTGTATGTAGTTAATGTTGACCAAGAGGGAGATGATAGAATGCTGTGGCTTCCGTCAACTAAGTATGGATTCCAAGTTAAAAGCTTTTATAGGGTACTAAGATCTGGAGTTGAGGGGGTTGCCTCTTTCCATGGAGGAGCGCATTTGGAAGGTTAGAGCTCCACTTAAAGTTACTTCCTACACTTGGATTGCAGTGTTAGGGAAAATCCTAATGACGGATAATTTGAGAAAAACAGGGGGTAATAATTGTGGATTAGTATTGTATGTGTAAATCCAATGGGGAGTACGTGGATCATCTTCACTGATATTGTTCGTCATCAGAATAGTCATTTGTGGATGGCTGCCCCCACATTGCTTGATATGGTGTTTATGGAGGGAGCGGAACAAGTAGAGTTTCAAAGATACAGAGAAACCTATGCCTGATCTCAAATTATTTTTCTAAAGAACTTTGTTGGATTGGATGTTTGTTCTTGATTTGATAGATTTATGTAATTGATTGATTGTATGGTCCCCAGTTGTATACTCCCTACATACTTGGGCGACTCTTTTTTTATATCAATAAATTTTTAATTACTTATATTAAAAAAAAAAAATCGTCACTGATATTGTTCTGTCTCTTTGGAGTTGTGGGATCTACTCTTATGATGTCTAATTCAGTTACAGTTATGTTGGCCTCTTGGAAGGTGAATTTGGGCAAAACTCAATAGTGGTGAAATTTGAATGGTAGCTTCATTATGCCTAATCTGGTGTTACTTTTGAGTGAAGGGAGTCACCGGTGCCACCTATCAAGTTTGCTTTTCTCAAGACTTTGGATGAGTAGACATAAAATTCCATTCAATTCTCCACTTTTCGTTTCATGGACTTCTCAAATGATTATTGTTCAGAATTTAATTTATTTGTTCTTCAAATTTGTTATTGTTTTCTTTTTTCCTCTTTCTTTGTATACACCCCATGAATTAGAATAGCACTTCTTTTTGTGATTTTTTTAATAAAAATTTATTACTTATATGTAAAATGGTGAAAAAGTACACAAAACCACTGTGATTTCTCCATAAATCATGGAATCTCCCCCTGGAAGTTTTCAGTATAACATGTAACCTCCTGGTAGCTCAAGCCGATCTATTAACAGAAAAGATGACCCTGAAAGATAATGTACTCTTTTCATTTATCTTCTAGGGCTTGTATATATTGTGGTTAGGTCATAACTCAGAAAACAATTGACAATGAAACTGAATAACCCACTCATGTTACTTGTTATGGATAGATATATCTGTTTTTTTATTTTTATTACTCATTTATACTTATGCATGCTTTTCCTTTTTTTCTTGGTAGCTCCATGCCGCCTTCATCCAGAAACCCTGGTCTGTCAATATTGAAAGTATTTGTTTACCTTTATTTTATTTTATTTTGAGTGAATGGTTTAGAGCTTGTTTGGATGAAGAGAGTTTTGAGTGATATCACTCAGTTTTCTGTTTTCATCATCCAAATTGTGTGGGTCCCACCGCTCAGCACTTGTTTGGATTAGTTTTGAATCACGGTTTTCATCACTCATGACTCAGTAAAATGGATGATGAGTGACCAAAACTGAAAACAGGTTTCACCTGTTTTCAAAACTCAAAAACTGAGTTTCAGTGGCAAGTCGGTAAATTAGATGTTGTGGGTCCCTTCGCCAGTGCATTGTCACATCCGGAATAGGCTGAGAGTTATTACCGTTGGAGCTCTTCTCATTTTCACTTCCCTCTTCATCCCCAGCGAGCTAGCTCCACCACCGAACCCAACAACCCCAAACCCAGCAACCCCAAACCCAGCCAACTCCATCAGCACAACCAACCCAATCACAACCACCCACCACCTACTGCCGCAACCACAACCAGCCCACCACGACTCAAATTAAAATAAAATAAAATAATTATCACCACCACAAACCCACCTCAACAACGGTCATCCACAACCAACACATCACAGGCCACAACTAGCCACAAACCACACGCCGATCTGACCCAAGAAACCCAGCAAACCGATCTAACCCATAACACCCAGCAACTGATCTATACCCACACACCAACACGCTGATCTAAAAAAAAAAAAAAAAAAAAGAAACGAAAAGAAAGAAAGAAAATTAAAGGGACAAGTACAGGGGAGATCGACGACGAGGGAGCTTCTCATGGCCGGAGCTGGATAGTCCTGACGAGGCGAGGGAGCTTCTCATTTCTTTGTTCCTTCTTATTTGAGGAATGTGGGAGAGAGAAGTGGTGGATTCAGTGAGTGAAGGAGAGGAGAGGGGCGGAGAAGAGGGGCAAAATTTTTAGGTCTTAGGGGAGAGTAAAGGCAGAGAAGTGAAGAGAGGAAAAAAAAAAAAGAAGAGGAGAGAGAACTTACGCGGGCAGGCAACTATCCGTCTGACCCAGTACAGTAAATGGGTCCCACCATTATTGCAAAATTTTGAGTTACATAGAACAAGAAATGAAACCAAACATGTTTTATTTTGAGTGAATGAAAAAATAGAGTTTGAGTGATGAGTGACAAGTGATGGGTGATGGGTGATGAAAACTGAGTGATGAGTGAACATTTTTTTTAAACCAAACAAGCTCTTAAGTGTTTAGCAATTCCGTATCCTTTATCTTCTTTTCTTAACTAGGTTTAAATGTGAACTTGGGTTTAAGTTCAGTTTGATTTTATTTCTTATCATCTACTTAAATTTCTAATTGAAGGTACCAAAAGGAAATCCATATCATAGTGCAACTTCAGGAGAAATGGCCATCTATCGTGCAAACAGCCTTATTCTTAGAAAGGTAAGTAATATCATAATTTGTTGTCAAGTGTTACGAATCATCGTGCTGACTAAGGACACTTGCCATTGTATCACTGTGTTAACTTCATGTGTAAACTCTAGTAGATGTGAAATGTGAGTAGTTCAGTTGTTGGTAAACAGGACTGCCTGAAAAATAATGCAACATAATCTACACAAATCTAGAGTGCTTGCATATTTTGAACCTCTCTCTCTCTCTCTCTCTGTGTTTGAATTATGGGGGTTCTTTTTGTCTGTCTACCAGGTTGGTGTCCAAGTTGCCGATCCTGTAGTACAGGTGTTCAATGGGCAAGAGGTAGAAGTGTGGCCTCGTATTACATGGAAGCCAAAATGGGGTCTCACGTTTGCAGAAATCAAAAGAAAAGTTTGTGGAAGTAGCACCATTTCTCAGAGGTCAACCATGGTCATTAAGGGCCGTAATGTCTTTCTTGAGGATCTCTCCTTGGATGGAGCTCTGCTCATTGATGCTGTTGATAATGCAGAGGTAAGTTAAGACAATCTGATAGCAAACATGGTTAGAAAATTGCGAATAGACCCAGCTTGCCCATGTGGCGAAATTTAATGTTCTCTTTATTTTTTCTTTCCTTGCCAGGTTTCTGGTTGCATGCTACTTTTCTTTTACCTTGTGAACATACATTTGATTTACATGTTCCAAGTTATACCCTTCAAAAAGTCTCTTTATTATCATGAGTGTAGCAAATATAGCCTAATTAGTGTTATTTTCCTAAATTTGTAATTAGTGCTCTTTCTAAACACACACACATGCGTGTGCACACACACACACACATATATGTTATATATATATATATTAGGTCTAAATGCAAAAACACCCCTTGGGGTTTGATTTAGTAGCAAAAACATCCCCCGAGATTTCAATTTTTCCTTATAACTCCCTAAGGTTACCATATCTGCCAAATTGATCCCTAGGACCAATTTCCATTAGCTCTAATGGATGGAAAAATTACGTGATCATCATGTGATTAGTGACATGAATCAGTTGGTGGATCATCTTAATGTAGTCATGTCTTTTTTTCATCCATAAAAACTAACGGAAGTTAGTCTTAGGGGTCAATTTGTTGGATATGGAAACCTTAGGGAGTTATACTGAAGAATAAAAATTGAGGTGTTTTTGCAACCGACTCAAACTGAAGGGGATGTTTTTTGCATTTTAACCCTGTTTTCCTTAATCAAAAACATCATCTCAGAAACTATCTGTATATATCCTTTTCATTACTGTTTACCACCTGTTCATTTTGTTTATTTTCCACTGTTGGTGTCACTTGTGTTGGTTATTTAAGTTTGTTTTATTTTGTTAACTGTGTCAATCTTTTTTTCGGGGGTATTTGAAATGATTACGTCTTAGACCTCTGATTATGCAATTTTTTTTTGATGATTTTACCTTTTTAAACAGGTAAAAGTACGAGGTTCTGTACAGAACAAAGGTTGGACGCTTGAAAATATTGATTATAAAGATGCTTCAGTGCCAGAGGAACTAAGGATCAGGGGTTTCAAAATCAACAAAATAGAGCAGCTTGAAAAGAATTACTGTGAGTCTGGAAACTTCACCTTGGAACCCTGAAGGTTAACCAGAGAATTTTATCATATCATGTATTCCTGCCTCTAGCCAAAAATAATTTCCTTTATGATAATCTTTCTTTTATGACTTAATTAATAGTTAAAGTTTGATGTGAAAATTCTTTTGGCAAATAATGAGATTTGAGCTCTCTGTCAAAAAATTTTGTAGGATTTTTTTTTACATATCTTTGTATTTTTTTTCTTGTTCAAGACAGAGTAATAAAAAAAAAAGATTGTCCCTCATATAAGAATAAAAAGGTTTGTGCTGAGTTCTGTAAACACATTGGTATTTAATTAATACTGTGAATGCAAGTGCTCAGTCAAGTTTGTAAACGTGTTAGCATTTAATTAATACTGTGATTGCAAGCTTCTCTCTCTCTCTCTCTCTCTCTCTATGCGTTTGCAAGGAAAATTTTGTGTTACATTTTTCAAGAAGTAACAGAAATTTCCAATGACTTTTTTTTTTTTTTGGTTATAACTTATTTCCAACAATGAAAATAAAATTTACTTTATTTAAGTTGTTGCTCTGAATTGTACTTGCACAATTTGTGTGATAAATGGAGCTTACTGATGTTTCGCCGCATGATGCTCTCTTGGATAATGTACAAGTGTGCTTCTGGAAAAATTAAGTTAAAATATCTTAAGTGCGGTACATTAGGTCCTTAATTAAACTTATACACCTGATTACACAAACCAATAAAATACCCCAAAAAAAAAAATGTTATCTTTTTTTATTACTTCAATACAATTATATGTTTGAGTTTAATTGATAAACTAAATATATTACATCTAAGTCTAAGGAATTGTTATACATAAAGTAATTGCCCATTTCGGATAATTCCATCAATAGGCATGCCTTGAAGTTCCCAAAACAAAGTGGTATTGCATTTTTCAGCTTTCAAATAGAAACAAAATTGGTATGAAATACCCTATAATGCCACCATTTATGGATGATATATATTTGTTGCAAGGAGAATGGAGAGGGGAAGGAAAGTAAAAGAAAGGAAGTAAGGATTAGGAAGTCATGGTGATATTCCTTTGTATTCTCATTTGAGATTCCCAAATGCCCCAATAAATATATATATATATATATTTTTTTTATATATTTATATATATTGGGGGAAGGGGAGTTTGTGAATGAAAATTTTTCTTCATCTAATTATCTGGAATTACAAGAAAAATTAATGATTTTTTATGCGAGTCAAATATTATAAAATGTTTTCTAGTTCATTTTTCAGTGTTACAAGTTACAATAGAACACAAGAAAACAAGTTAGTTCTTTAAAAAAATGTTTAGAAAATGTATTTCGTTGAAACAACCGGAATGTAGGTATAAAATTTGGATGCTAAATATGATCTGTTGCATGGTCGAATCCCCTGAACAAAATACACAAAAGGCTTCACAAATTTCTGACCATAAATATTTGAAATTTTTGTCAAGTGCAGCTTCTCGGATTTTGCTATGGGGAAATTCTGCGGCAATTACCTTAGCCAATTGCTAACTTTTTCCGGTGTCCAAGTTTTGACTCACAAGTCACAACGAAAGTGTCTGGCTTCTTATCTTCACTGCGATAATGGCTCTTCATGCTATTGAAAGGCTGCAATCTACAGTTACAGACCACCATTATCAATTTGCTTCTTCTTTTTTATTCTTTTCCTTCTTTGTTTGACTTTATTTACTAGAATGAACCGAAACTCTTGCTTCTTAAAGGAATACAAATTCTTTGTACCACATTTTGTGTTTCACTTTATGTTTCACTAATCACAACTTGTCATGTATTTATTTTTTTCCATTTTAAATTCTTCTTAAAGATATTTTCCAAAAGAAATAAATAAAAGAATAGCATATATAGAAACAAAACAAAATTAAGAACTGCCCATGCTTGGAGGTTTAAGAACCTGACAAAAGATCAAATAGACAGGAACCAATATCGACAAATATTAAGGTGCTGACTAGAAGTATCGATCTCATTTTGAAAGAACAAGGCCGTGGGGGATAGAGATTATTACTTTTCATCGTTTACTAAGAATTGAGATATCTTTAGTTGATGAGCGAGTTTTTTTTTTTTTTTTAATACAAAATAGAATTTTATTCTAACTTAATCTAAGTGTATATGTGTGTGAAACTCCCTCCTGGAGACTTGAACCCTAGCTATTACCCTCCACACTCTACGAACACTTATACTTGTGGAGTGACCATCGCACTAAAGATATGCGGGGATATGAGTAAGTGTTATTATGTCTATCAGAATTACAATTGGGGTGGTACTCTAAATTAATAAAAGAAGTCATTTATTACGAAAATCTAATTTATTTTCATATAACTTTTTAAATATTTGTAAAAGTTTTATATTAGTGTGTTTGACATCAGCTTATAAGTTTAGCTTTTATTTTTTATGTACAGTTTTTTAAAACCTTAATTTTTCTTGCTTTTTTCACTTTTTCAAATTTTTTCAAGATATAAGTATACTTTAATACAGTTTCAGCAAAATACTCAATAAACTATTTCCAAACAGACACCTAGCTGACTAGTTTTCGTTAGCTTAAAGTGTTTGGAATTAAAGTGAAATCAATGAAAAAGAAAAACGGAAAATTAGAGTAAACTAAGACATGATCACATGAGTTCATCCTATTCCTTAAGAGGATATTTGACCCTTCTTGGTTGTATATGTTAGATTATTTCTTTTACTATATTCTAATTTAGTAACATGTATTATTTAAAGTATAATTTTGTAGGATGTTCAAAATAATAATAACTAATTTGAGATATCAATGAATTAAATAATTTTATATTTTATTTTATTTGAGAGAATATATGTTTTCATTTTTTTTCCCCATATTTTCAAACAAATCAATAAAACATAGTTTAATTGACATGTTTTTTTTTTTTCAACATGTATAATTGACATTAAGATCTAATCATCCAAATCATTGAAAATTTATTAGTGAATAAATTTAAAAAAAAATCATATAAAACATGAAAATGTCAATATTTATCTAAAGCATAAAAAATTAATTAAAAAAATTATTTGATAATTGTGTTGTTAACTGTCAAACGCTTAAAACATTAAAAAAATATTCAGTTAAAAATCTATGTCGCAAAAATACTCTACAATTCAAGATCTAGACTTTTTGCAACAACAGCAAATGGGTTGAATTTGAAACTACCACCAGCTTACAAGTTACACAAAACTATAGCTCTTTCTCATAAGTTAAAGGATAATATCAAATCATATACCTACCACAACTTTCCAATAAAAATTTCCTCTAACAAATCTTGACGGACCCATGATTTGGAACCAGTCTGATACGCAAACTCTCTGTTTAATGTTTATACCTGCCAGTAGAAATCTATATTGTCCAATTGAATCCTATTAAGATAGACAAAAGAGAAATTTCGTGGACATAATAGATGGAAAATTTATTAGAAGACCTGTGTACGTGTTCAAAACCTTATCTACAACATTCTCCACAAACTCTAAATTTTTCATCCTATAAAAAGTAGAATATTAGATAAAAACTCGTAGGCATATAATTTTCTAGAACCTAAAAAAAGGGAATGAATCAACACATATGTGATCAAAAGTCTATTTTAGCAGACTCCCATTAAGTTTCTTGCTAGCTTCCTTGAGTCCGTACAATTTGGTACGAAATAGTACAATAAAAAAGGACTAGTCTTTAGAAATTGGCCTATATATACCCCATTAACCTTAGCACCATTTGCAACTCTTAACAATTAAACACCATATTCTCTCATTCATATATATCCTATATGGTGACTTAGTCAGCATGTCTCTCATCAAAACCAACGATTTGCAAAGGATATTTGAGAAGCTTGACAAGAATGGAGATGGCTTAGTGAGTCTCGAGGAGCTAAATTGGCTTCTTGAAAAAATAGGAGTCCAAATAAGCCTAGACGAGCTCGAATCACTAGTGGGAAAATCAAGCCTCGACTTGAACGAGTTCTTCTCATTTTATGGTTCCATATCATCAAAGCAAAGCAATACTAGTAGAAGCACTAGCAACGAAGTTGTGGTAGTAGAAGAAGAGGAGGAAGAGAATGAAGAGAGCGACCTTGTTAAGGCATTCGAAGTGTTTGATTTGAATGGTGATGGGTTCATTTCTTGTGATGAGCTTCAAAAGGTGTTGTCAACGCTTGGGCTTTGGGATGAGAATAGTGGCAAGGATTGTAGAGTTATGATTCACGTTTATGACACCAACTTGGATGGGCAGCTTGATTTTGAGGAATTCAAGAACATGATGTTTCTTACTATTTCTTGATTCACATTCATTTTTGTGGAATTTTTCTACTATAGCTATAGCTATTTCCGCGTAAAGAAAAAGGCGAATTTGATTGTATTGTTCAACTTAGAAATATTATTGGTCCAATATGCTATTTTCATCTTTACTTTATACTTCATTAATTATCATATTATTTTTTATGAGTTAGCGTGATCATTATTGTTTTTTTATTTTTATTTATACAGATCATTATTGTTACTGCATGAATCATGATTTCTACCATTTCAATTATACAGATACCACCTGTCTAAGTCTAAATGAAAAGTGCATTATTGTTAATAATCATGATTTAGAGCTTCCCTTGTTGGACAAATGTAAACCAATTAATTAAACCTAATGAAAAGTCAAGTCAATGCTGCAAAGAACCAAGGAATGTTCTAGTATTCTCCATTTTGTCAATTTGCTACTAATATATTACCCCACTCATACGCCACTTTTCGCATATCTTCTTCATGTGCCAAGTCCATAATCAAAGTCTTATACAAGTCTTTTGGCCCGAGTCAGAAACTATGAAATAATGAAACTCCATTTGGTCTTCTTTTTTATTTTTTGAGAGAAAGAGAAAATAGGTAGAGCCCACAGTTGATTCTTTTTAATTTGCAACCTGCATGAGATCATGGAAAGAACTAAGAAGTTTTCCGCATGACATGAGTAAGCATTAGCATCGACATGCAATGCAATTTCTACTCACAAACAAGATTATTTAGCTGTTTCATATATATTCTATTACCTATCTCTTTTCACTTCCATTTTTCACGTGCTACCCAATATCATAAGAGTAAATGCTTGGCAACAATTAACAAACTTACAATTTGCCTATTAGTATATACCTTCTTCTTTTTTCATTCATCAAAAAGTATATATGTATATTCCCAAATAAGTAATGATTAGCATTGTGCACCAAAAAAAAAAAAAAAAAATTTGTAGAACTCAGAAGGTGTACGTACTAGAAGGGTCTCAACTTTGCTATGGGACAATATAGCCAGATGAAATAACAACCACAAAATTTGCACCAGATTTCTTGTCCACAATCCACATATCTGAGAGCAACTTTGATTCCGTCCTTTTTTTCCTTCTTTT
Organism: Quercus ilex subsp. ballota; assembly: GCA_032727855.1. Taxonomy (NCBI): domain Eukaryota; kingdom Viridiplantae; phylum Streptophyta; class Magnoliopsida; order Fagales; family Fagaceae; genus Quercus; species Quercus ilex. The sequence continues at coordinate 31,500,879 of CM064916.1, read as the reverse complement.
TTGGGAAGAATGTAATAGATTATTAGGAGAAACAAATTTTAAGTCTTTGGCCAACATAAAAAAACAGAGGAATAATGAATACCCCAATTACAGTAGATGACCCTATTAACTAACAAATATTCTTAACTTTGTTAATTCCATTCCATCCTAGTTTTTGGGAAATATTTTATACCTTTCGTAATTAACAATCTTGTTCTTATATAAAATAAAACAAAAAAGAAAATCTTGTTGATGGTCTTCCAAACTACTTCTATTTCCTTCTCTTTTTTAGGTATTATTTAATTAGAGAAGTTATTGACAAGAAAATTTTTATGAGGGTGAATTTTGAGAAGATTGCTAATTTAATTTAGTCAAAAACAATAAATACAATAATTAAGAAGACATACACTTCCAGGAAAACTCACAAGAGTTTCACCTATTCCCTATGACTTTGGTAAAGTCTTTCACAGGATCAGATCGCCCTGCAACAATATTTTTCAGCCCATTGCTTTGAATTCTATGGGACAGATTTTTCTTTTTTATTTTCTTGTAATTTTAATATATTTTTCTGAGCCACTTCCACTTCCACTAGTTCTAATGTTCAAATAGTGTGTCAGCTACAGGGGAAACTATAGGTAAGAGTGGTTACAGATGTTGGTAGATATGGATGGTTGGAAAATTTTCTTTTTTTTTTATTTATTTTTTTTATTTGTCTTTTTTCTTTCATTTATGATAGATATATTGAATTTAAATATTTGTTTCGCGAGAATTACTCTTTTCATAAATTTAGGTATCATTGAATTACTTTCTAGTGTAGGTGGTTTCGAACTAATTGATTTGAAGTTATAACCTCCATTTCAAGATGATTTTATCACCTGACTATATAAGTTTGTTTTTAGTATTAGTGGGGTACAAATACAAGTTCCTTATTTGATAACATTTGAAAATTCTTTTTACATATAAAGTATCTTCAACTCTGCATATCATAGTGGACCATTTGATTTGATAGTAAAATTATGTAAGACTTGTACGCCAATGCCAATAGACTATAGTGTGTTGCTGCGAAATTCCCATTGATTAATCCAAGGTGCAAAATCGTGTTTTGGTTTAAGTCTTTGTCATTTTTAATGTATAAAGTCAATTTGTTGATTTGCTTGATGAAAAAATTAAAAGGGGATAAGTACATAGAATTTAATTATGTTTTAATACCTACCGAATTGGTTGCAAGTTGCAACATTTCAACCAGGCATTATTCAAGTCATGTGTCTTGAATAATTTGTATGAAGATTTGGTTTTTTTTTTTTTTTTTTTCTGGAATAATTTGTATAAAGATAATTACATATAATTTTGACATTTATATTAATTCAAAATTGCGCAATGGTGTAATAGACATCATTTCTCATTGTTGAATATATATATATATATATATATAAAAGATGGGCAATATAAAAATTCTTGTCTCTAGAGAGGCTATTTGCACCCCAACTCATCATTGGGGGTGTGTGACTTAACCAAGACTTGATTCTCCCTTACCTCAGCTCATGCCACTCAACTTAAGAGTTCTTTTAGCCTTTTGAGTCCCCACACATATGACTATAATAATAATTATTTGTGTTAGAAAAATCGTTTGTTTTATACATGTATGTAATAACGGATATAAAATATTTGAGGAAACTAAACAGATTGTCCCAAATGATGCCAATCTATTTAGTTTCCTTCAATCCTAATATACGACCTTAACATTATCAATTTACTTATTTAATTATTCAATGAGGCTTGGAAAGTTGATACATACAAATGTAATTTTGGACATGAGATATTGGAGAAAACTAAACAAATTGTCCCAAATGATGCCAATCTATTTAGTTTCCTTCAATCCTCATATATGACTTTGACATTATCAATTTGCTTATTCACTCATTCAATGAGGCTCGGAAAGTTAATACATACGAATGTAATGTTGGACATGAGATATTGGAGGAAACTAAACAGATTGTCCCAAATGATGCCAATCTATTTAGTTTCCTTCAATCCTCATATACGACCTTGACATTATCAATTTGCTTATTCACTCATTCAATGAGGCTTGAAAAATTGATACATATGAATGTAATGTTAGACATGAGATATTGGAGGAGACTAAATGGAATGCAGTGAACAATGCTAATCCATTCAGTTGCCTCCAATTCGCCCATACAACATTGACACTTACAATTCTTTACTCACTCTAAGAGATCAAGGTAAAACTGGAAGAGCAAATATTTGCTTTATTGATTGTACAAGTTGGTGCTCAAGCTGCTATTTATAGACCATCCAACACGCAATTCACAAGAGTAAAGGAGAGTTCATGCAGTCTACATGAACTGCATGACTTTCATGTTAAGTGTTAACAAACAATTATAAGTCTCTCTATACAATTTAAAGACAGGAAGTTCAAATCTTCATAAATAGCATGACCTGCAATCGTACAACTAGTTAGGCTCTCTCTCTCAATTAGGAAACATCAAAACAAAAACTATTAGATAAATAAATAAATAGAAGTCATAAACAACGCCATGTATTCATTCAGTTGTGGAGGAAATTTTATGCATAAAAAAATATTATTTTCACATACAAAGAAGAATGATAAAAATATAATTCAGTTCTAGCTTTCCTTCATCCTTTTAGTTCACATGATTATAATAAAGCAGACAAATTTAAACATAAGAATAATAATAATATATAATGATATTGTTTTTATTGTCCTTTCAATTTGAATAAGAGAACAAATATCAAAATACTTAAAAATAAAAGTTAAATATAACATAAATTTTTAAGTTTAAACAATCCAAAAATTACAAATTTTATCATCACTACAAAACAAAAAAAAACAAAAAACAAAACAAAAAAACAAAAAATACTAGATACTAGGGTGGTTTGGTAACGTTATTCTAGTAACATTGTTTGTATTTTTTTTAAATATTTGTGAGTAAAAAAATTATATAAAAAAATATGTAATATTATTTAAAAACTAAAAACATATTTTTAAACTACCCTACCAAACAGCGCCACCGTTCTATGTTGTTCCATATAAACTAAGGGGGGATGAGCCTGGTTGTGGGTTAATTAGACTTGGCCCAGCTTTTTGACGAATCGGGTACAGGTGGACCCATTTAGAATTGACTGGAGCCATTTTTTTTTTTTTTAATTTGGTGGGCCAACATTGGGCTAACAAGTTCAGGCCCAATATATTTTGGGTTAAAATAGGGCTCGCCATGTTCGGGTCATTCCGGCTCAAATTGGTTCTTAAACTAAAACCCTATTGGAAAACTATAAACCCTAAACACTCGCAGAACACAAAGAACCAAATACCACTAACGGTAATTTTCCTCTTATTTGCTCATTTTTGCTTTTGTTTTTTGTTTTCTCTAATTCTCTTGCTTCTGTTACATAGTTCTTAAAATTTTAAATTAAATTTCTAAAATTTATTTAATTCTGATTTTATTTCTGGAATTAGCTGTGGCTGGGTCTTCAAAAACCCTAGCCTTTTGCTTTTGTAATTGTTCTTGATTATGCTAAATGTTTTATTTTATTTTTTGAAAATTCAATCAGGAAGATCTGAAGCTTGGGCTGAATTTGTGAGATTCAAGGTTTGTGGAAGCCATGGCTCGTGTCCGAAATGTAAGTGAAAGTATTGTTATGTTTGGTTTTTTATTTTTACTATACACTGTTTGGTTGCTGAGAAAATGAAAGAAAGGAAAAGAAATGAATTGTGGGTTTTATTTGTTTTTCATTGGGAGGTGGGAAAATTTTGTAGTGTGAGAAGCTAAGTCAAATCCAATGGGCTGTAGCTCAATTGGCACCTCCTCCTTTTGTTTTAGGAGTTTTGTTTACTTGATTTTTTCTGTTTCTGATGTGTTTCTCTTGTTTTATTTTCTGCGGAACCAAATGGGGTTCTAGTTATTGAGCCAAAAAAGAAGAGTTTGCATGATTTTGTTTTGTTTGATTTAAACAGAAGAAGAAGAAGGTGTTTATGAAGCCAGTTGTGAAGAAGAATCAACCTAGTGTGGATCATATCACAGGCAATAAGATTCCTAAGAGCTTTGTGTTTTCGAGAGGGAAGTTACCTGGTCCTCTTAGGCAACTTCAAATGGACTTGAGAAAGTTGATGCTTCCCCATACTGCTCTCAATCTTAAGGTAAAAATTATTTATTATCTGCTTTTCCTCCCTCTGTGTGTTTGTCTCCTAAGGTGCCTTTTAGTTGTAACATGAGATTGATGGAAATACGCATAATGTGTTGGTGGGTGTGTCCTTGTCTCCTAAAATATTTTTTGTGGTAATATGGGATTGATGGAAGTATGCCTAATGTGAGGACAATTTTTAAGGGTGTAAAATAATTATACTACACAAAAGGGGTTGAAACATTTTTGCCACCACCGCACACCCTTGGTGCAATGGTCACTCTACAAGTATAAGTGTTTGTGGGGTACGGGGGGTAAGGGTCGGGGTTCAAGTCTTCAGGAGAGAGCTTTATACACATATACACTTAATTAGAGTAGAGTAAATTTCTATCTTGTATCAAAAAAGAAACATTTTTGCCACAATCTTAGAATTCTTGTTTAGAGAAGATTTCTTCACTTCTTTTTAAGACTTGTGTATTAGGAGTTGGAAAGAAGTGGTTTGTAGCATATGAATGGCATGTATTGAGGAGTTTAGAAAGGAATTTAATTCTGCCAGGTAGATCATGTATTTAATTGTGTATATCTTAATTCTTGCAAACTGTGATTTCCCCTGTATTTATTTTTGATAAATGCAATTCCCACTGTGATGTGTTCAGTTACAGCAATAGGCTAACTTTAGATTGGAAGTGAATTCTCTGCTGCCTATGTGCTGCATTCATCTATATCAGTCCTAATGATTTCCTATAATTTTTTTTTTTTGGTAATCCTAATTTATTATGCCAAAACTTTTGAATTAATTGTTTATTTATTTAATATTGCAGGAGAAGAAACGGAATAATCTCAAAGACTTCTTGAATGTTGCTGGGCCGATGGGTGTAACACATTTCCTCATATTGTCAAAAACTGCAACTGCACCCTTCCTGAGGGTTGGAAGGACTCCACAAGGCCCAACTCTTACATTTAAAATAAATGAATACTCATTGGCAGTTGATATTGCACAATCTCAATTGCGTCCTAGATGTCCTCAAGATCTTTTCAAAAATCCTCCTCTGGTAATTTTATATTCTCCACTTATACGCAAAAAGAAAAATCACTCAAATTCACAAACAGACAAAAATTCATGACTATTTGGTTTCTAAAATGTCAGAGAAAGGAAAAAAAATGCTAAAACGGGTCTCTTTCTATGCAATTTTTGTTTCTCTTTTTTCTCCAATGACCAGTAGTCTTGTGCATCATTACTAGCCTTTAGTATGTTACATAACAAGTTAATCATAATATCTCAGTGCAGGAGAACTGATTTGTAACTCCTTGAATGGTTGGCACCTGCATCTCCATATGTCTTTACGCCATCTTTTATAAGCTAATGTTAGTTAATTAATGCTCATCTCAAAAGTGGAAAGTGCTGCAGCTATACAGTTGCATAATTTGACTTGAGGAAAATTATTAGGTGAAATTTTTACTCCTGTTTGTTTAACTTCTGCCCATGTTAATCTCTGATTATATCATTGGCAGATTGTTCTTTCCGGTTTTGGTACCGGTGATCAACATCTAAAGCTCACAACCATAATGTTTCAGAACATCTTTCCTGCTATTGATATAAACACTGTGAGTTTTCAAACAAATTTCAGGTTGGTGCCAGTGGCAGCAATACTTATGATCTTTTATCCCCCTCTTAATGTTCTTTTAATGTGCGTTTTCAGGTCAAACTTTCTTCTTGCCAGAGAATTGTATTGCTTAATTACAACAAAGATACAAAGCTTATTGATTTTCGGCATTATTCCATAAGATTACAGCCTGTGGGCGTCTCCCGTAGAATCAGAAAAATTGTGCAGAACCATCAAGTTCCTGATTTGAGGAATCTTCAAGACGTGAGCGACTTTGTCACAAAGTAAGGATTCTTTCTTATTAATTTTGTATCTTTTGAAGTCAAGGAAAATTATGTCAGCATGTAGAATTGGAATGAGAATTTAAATTAGAATTTGTTGTCTTTGTGTTTCCTGAGGTCTGCAGGTTGTTCATTAAGAAAGTGTAAAAGTTTAGCCTTACCTTGAAAAAGTAAGGGTTTAAAAATTTGTACATAAGTTGGCGGTGAAAATAAGAAACTCATAACCAACAACCAACTATATCAATAAGCTCTTGCTCAAATGATACTCCCTCCTCCCACAAGAGTGTGCTCATAACTTACTAGTCAGAGAGAGAGAGACTCATAACCAAGTACAAATTGAGAAGGAAAAAGTACACATCCTTGTAATACCATGTGTATTTGGATTGATTAATCTTGGCCATTTGTTCTGGTTTTATATTTATTTTCCCTGTGACTTTTGAAGGGCTGGGTATGGATCAGAAAGTGAAGCAGATGATGAAGCAGCGACTGTGACTTTGGCTAATGATCTTGGTAGAATTAACAAGGCTTCGACAAAAAGTGCTGTCAAGCTTCAAGAGATTGGACCCAGAATGACTCTTCAACTCATCAAGATAGAGGAAGGATTATGTTCTGGTGGAGTCATCTTCAGCGAATATGGTATATATCTCGCATATAACATGTTACTTTTTCCTCTAGCAATGAGATTATATTTGGCTGTAATAAACCTGATAACATATTGGTAATACAACATTTCTTAACTTTGAAGTAATCAACTAAGGATACCATGAATGATTGACTACAAGGATGCCATTAGACGTCCCTATGCAGATCTACAATGACCTACTTTGTCCATTCCTCCAAAAAATTTCTACACAGCTTGATTTCTTCTCATTCTTTATGCACACAAAACCCGCTTTCCTTGAGACCTTCATAAACAATTTAATTACATCCTCTAAACAGAAGTTCCTGCTTCCAAGCCCTACATCCTTCTTATATATATATATATATATATATATATATAGGGTTTAGGGTTTTACTAATGTGTGCCCTTAGGACATACATTAGTAAACAATTTTATGAAACTTTTTATTGAAAAATGAAAAAGTTGTCAACTTTTTTAACAGCTTTTTCAATTCCCCATAAAATGTTTCCAAAAATGGATGACTAATGTGTGACCGGACCCATATATATATATATATATATCAGTGGATGCTCTGCATGCTACCATTAATAATTTGCATGTTACAGTTACCTAGCTCTGAGCCCTGTTTAAATGAGATAAATCACAATTTTGCTCAGGTTTTATACTGATGATGCCGGTTAATCTTCTTTAACTTGGTTGTAACCTGCCTTCAATGGACCTTTTGACATTCTGTGATTTGTCCTGCCTTCTATATTATATTATCAATCTTTCATTACATACTTTCGATCCATGGTCTAGGCTTCCCAGATTTAATTTTCCCTTAAGTGCATTTCTTACTTTCCAGTTATGGAGTCCCGTCTCTTCTCCAATTCACATATGTTCTTCCCTTTTAAACTTTGTCTTCCTATACAATCAGCAGGCCTTGTGATAATCCGCACCTTATGATTTTTATTGGATACTTGGTTCTTCATTTTATTCTGTTTCCTTTAATTATTTTTGTACATCTCTTTTACTAAATATCATCCCTTTCTTGTTTCACCTTCAATATCATTCATTTGGTACTTTATATTATAAATCACTCTTCCTTTATTTCTTATTCACGATCCTTGCTCTTCGCAGGAATTGACAGATCACTATTAAACTTTTTTTCCCAAACTTATTTATTCTCCCCCTGTTATTTTCAGGAAATGGTGATGGCAAGAAGAAGCAGGACAAGGAAGACACAGATGAAAATGAGGAAGACATGGATGAAGATCAAGAAGATATTGAAGAAGATCCGGAAGGTGAAGCAGAAGACTAGCTACTGGCCAAGTTGGGAACTGAAGTGGACAGCAGTCTTTTTGATATTCGATACCTCACTTGCTCATCCATCAAGGGGAATTATAAGGTGCCGATAATCACAAACCCTGCTGATCTCTCTCTCTGCTCAGTAGAGAGAGAGGGAGAGATCTCCTTATTAAGGATTTGGGTGGCACTGTTGCCCAGAGTCTTAAATATTATGTTCTTGTATTGTTGTAAATGGGGAAAAAAAAAAAAAGAACATTAATTGAGTTCAAGAAAAGAATCTTTGGGTCTGAATAGGCTTGGGTGTATTCTATGTCTATTTAGAATATATTGGGAACAGTATGCTGAAGGCATGGGCATTGCCGTGCATAATCAATGACTTTTAATTTTATTATTTGATAAGTGCATAATCAAGGACTTCGTGAAAACATTCAAAAACCTTTTTTTGATAAGGGCTCCATTAGTCTTCTGCTGCCGCTTTTCTAGTGCCAATTTGGTACATGTATTTAAATACATGTTTTCAGTTTTTAAATAATATTAAACGTATTTTTACACTTTTTCATTCACATGTATTTTTAAAAAATATAAATAATGTTATTAAAACAACATTACCAAATGAGCCTCTAGCTATGAATGAATATTTAAGAAAATGTTGGCATGTCCTTCTCCCAAAAAAAAAAAAAAAAATGTTGGCATGCTTAATAAGTTAATTGTATACCTAATATTTGCGCCAAGCGATGAGGTTTGACTTGTAAATAAATAATAATAACACTAATGCACTAGATCCCATTTGAACTCCCCAGTTAAGAGTGTTTTGGCGAGAATAGTATTAGGATGGGTGACCTTTGGGAAGTCCTTGTGTTGCACCCCATTCTTTTTAGTGGGTTCTAGACTTCCAGTTAGCTCAACTGGTAAATCTCTTATGGTTAAATAAGAGATTTGAGATTCAATTTCCGTCTACAACAAAAACCAATTGATGTTTTGGTTTGATAATAAAGAGCTATCATCAGGAGCGAACGTCATAAGTTGAAACTCTCTGACTTGTAAACAATAATAATAATAATAATAATAATAATAATAATACTTGTCTTATTTTTGCCACATTAGACTAAGGACTATAGATCAGTGAAATTTCAACCAGAAATAAAAGAGTATCTCTACAAAATAAACACAACAATTTTCACAATAATTGTGTTGATAAGTTTTTACTTGTTTTTATCTAGGTCTATAATTGGCATTACCTTTGTCACTTCAAAATTTGTAAAATATTTTGTTAAACTTATTGGAAATAAATAATAATAATAGTTTAGCATGGCCCACAAAAATGGGTCTAAATAGAAGAAAATTTGGTCAGAAAGTCTATAAACATTAAATATATATATATATATATATATATATATTTAACACTTTCTGATATGACAGATTGTTCAGATGAAAACCAGCTTGCCACATCAACATGTGTATAAACAATATTATCAAAATTTTTTGTGTATTGCCCTAGACTACTTGTCTGGTTTCTCAACAACAACAACAAAAAACAAAAAAAAAAGTGTATTGGAGATTTGGAAATTTGCTTATTGGTGCAAGAAACCTATTGGAAATTTGGAATAGAAAAATTTGCCATAGCCTTCCATTTATAGTTTCTCATACTTCAATAGTCCAAAATCTAACGCTTCTTTCAAGATTCCATTTTAGTCTCTCATACTTCAGTGGTCCAAAGTTAACTCTTCTTTCAAAATCAAGAGTCACAAAGAAGTCATCCTAAACTAAAAGAGAAATGTTAAAAATGCCACAGCTACTAACTATTTTACAATTTTTTTTTTTTAAATTGTTGATGTGTTAGATGGTTATTGGTAAATAAAAATATAATGTCAAATGAAACCAGTAAGAATTTGTTACATCATCAGTTTATAAAAATGTTATAAAATAGTTTGTCTATAGTATTACTCATGATACATTCACAACAAATCCTAAGACTTTTTTGGCTTACTAACAAGTTATTATTGGTTCTAATTTGGACCTACCATTGAAATTAATTTTTTACCCACTAGTAATAATTTTCCATCTAAGAATATGTTTTGAAAATGTTATGGACATAACATTTTTCTAAGTAAAATTAACAATAAATATAAGGGCATATTAATTTCATATTCAATTAATGTATAAAATTATTATAACTAGTGTTAGACATATGTAAATGTAATTTCTTCTCAAAAAAAATATGAATATAATTTTTTTTGGATATATCTATAGTTGGAAATGAGAGGATTTAAGTCATAGATTATTGTGAGAGTGTCTTTTTCTTCTCAACACTGTGGCCCAAAGATCCTGGGCCAAATAAATATTCTTTGTGGACTGGGCTTGGTTCACCGCAGTTAAAAAGCTGTTTAAGAACCAAGTGGTGCACAAAACAAGCTCCCTACAATACAAATAACTGACAAACAAAAAATATCTGTATTGAATGACATTGTAACAGTAAAGGAATGCACAGCAAATGAAATACCATGTAGGAAAAAGTTAGGGATCCTCGAATTAGTGAGGTGCATTTTATTAATTTCCCTTAGTTATGATTACAGTGCTCACTAAAACGTGATACAAGGTTCAACTAAGTTCAAAAATTACAGACTTTGATAGCTATTCAAGCTTCCAAGACTTGCAAAGTTTGAATTTGTTGAATCTGAGTATGTGCTACAGTGGTTGTCTCTGGGATACCGGGAGCGGTTCCTCTTTTTTCTTTTAATTTTACAGAGCTCTTCCTATAGTTCTATATTTACGTGATACAAGGTTCAACTAAGTTCAAAAATTACAGACTTTCATAGCTATTCAAGCTTCCAAGACTTGCAAAATTTGAATTTGTTGAATCCGAGTAGGTGCTATAGTGGCTGTCTCTAGGATACCGGAGGCAGTTCCTCTATTTTCTTTTAATTTTACAGAGCTCTTCCTATAGTTCTATATTCTTTCTGATAATCCAGAAAATGGCCATGAATGCCTGAATAATCTAATCAAAAAATGAATCTCTCTCCCCCAAATCTGACCCCCCTTTTCAGCATGGACCCCCTCCTCCTTTTATAGCATAGATCGGGCTCCAGGATACTGGTGATTTCTCCCTTTTGCCCCTTAGAGTTTATGCCGCACTAGTTTTGCTCAGGGCTATGTCGTTTCCTTTTTTCTCATAACTTCTTACTTTTGGTGCGACCAAACGAAAGTCCCTTAGCTGGTTTTCTATTTCCAGCTTCTCCGTTAGCTAATCTTCAGCTATTTGGCATTTTTCACTTCTTCAGCTTTTTCAGTTGTACTCTTCCTTGTCATTTTCTCCAAATGGTTGGAATCACAGCTCATGCATTTTTTGCTTCGTACTTCCTGGTCCCACTATATGTCTGGAGCATCAGAGCATGAGACCCGCATGTTTTTGTCTTTGATCCCTGTTTTTGTTTCAATCTTCCTTCGCGTGCCCCAGGGATCCCTGGACTCTGGTGACTTCTAGGATCCCGGCCTCGTTCTTCTCACCAGACTTTGCTGGACTTTTTAATGGTCTTTTTTGCTGGAAATCTGAGCATACATATTGCCTTGATGTCGATTCTTCTTGCTGCACGAATTGGGCCTTCTTTATTTTTTATGGAATGGGCTTTGTTGTGAAATTTTGGACCTCAACATTAGCCCCCCGAGCTCGTGGGTTACCTGTAACCCACGCGCAAGAAAATGAGTTGTTTTTGGACACTTTCCTGCTTTGTAGAACCAATGTGTAGATCAAATAATTCTTGAGGGAAACTTCAAATGAATTGCTACACTTCCTTCATGGAATGAACTTTCTTTTGTTGAATTGAAGTACCTCTAAGCCTTTGGTGAGTTTACACCTTGTAAGAGGAGGGAAATGTTGCTAGCTGGTTTGCAATGTCATTGACTAATCTCTTTGTATAGAGACTTGCAAAAGTATCCATGCTTTTGCGGCTTCGAGTGAAGTACTTTTAGAATTTTTTTTTTTTTTTTTTTTTTTAATAGTTATGCCTTCCTTGCTTCCTTAGGCTCCCTTGAACCAATTCCTTTCAAGGAGGTCAATCTTGTGTACTTTATACACCAACTTTTGGGTTTTCGTACCCTCTCGAGGCTCTTTCTCTTTGTACCCCTCTTTGGGCCTTGCTTACAATTTGCACCCCTTGCTAGGACGTGCTATGGCTTGTACCTATTGCTGGTACGTGCTACAAGTTGTAGCCATGACTGGGATATGCTTACAATCTGCACTTGTACCTATTGTTGGTACATGCTACAACTTGTACCCATAAACTTTTGCTTTTGACCATTTTCTTGGTTGTACTTGGAAACTTTTGATCTTGGCCAATTCTTGAGCCATGTATTTAGAAAATTTGTTCTAGGCCAAGTCTTAGGCTAGGTACATGGAAAGTTTACTCTTCCCAAGTCCTAGGCCATGTCACTTGAAATTTGTTTTGGCCAAGTCCTAGGCCAGTTACAAAGAAAGTTTGTTCTTTCCAAGTCCTAAACCATGCCACTTGGAAAATTTCTATCATGATCAAGTCCTGGGCTAGGTACATGAAAAGTTTCCCTTTCCCAAGTCCTAGGCCATGCCACTTAAAAAATTCTGTTTTAGTCAAGTCATGTGCCAGGTACATGGAAAGTTTGCCCTTTCCCAAGTCCTAGGCCATGTCACTTGGAAAATTCTGTTTTGATCAAGTCCTGGGCTAGGTACATGGAAAATTTTCCCTTTCCCAAGTCCTAGGCCATGCCACTTGGAAAATTTCTATTATGATCAAGTCTTGGGTTAGGTACATGGAAAATTTTCCCTTTCCCAAGTCCTAGGCCATGCCACTTGGAAAATTCTGTTTTAGTCAAGTCCTGTGCCAGGTACATGGAAAGTTTGCCCTTTCCCAAGTCCTAGGCCATGCCACTTGGAAAATTTCTATTATGATCAAGTCCTGGGCTAGGTACATGGAAAATTTTCCCTTTTCCAAGTCCTAGGCCATGCCACTTGGAAAATTTGTTCATGACCATTGAATTTTTCAATTTTCAGAAAAAGTTCCTTCGTAGCCTCTCGTTCTCAAGTGCACTCACTAAACTGATTTCTTTTCTTTTCTTTAAAGGGTTGAGGATTTGTTTCCTTTTCCGAGGATCTTCTAAAATATCCTCTCTTGGCCGTGAACAAATCCTTTATGGAAATAAACTTCTTTTATGAGTCATCTAAGGTTGCTCTCACTGGTGAATTGGTGGCCAGGAGCTCCACCAAGATGATTCTGTCATGGTGTTTTCTTCAAGTGAGGGATCCTCTTACGGGGATCCTGGAAGAGGGAGGCTTCCTCTAGGCATGCTCATGAAGGCTGTCTTCACAAATCTCATAGTCTGTTTCTTTACAAGGATCTCTACCACTATTGCTTTTTTAGAGATCTTCTCACTCGATAGGTACTCCTCTTCTTCAGGGAACTAGACCAGTAAGTTTGCTACAGCTTAGCTCTTGACAGCTCTGGGGATCCTTCGAACCTATGTTGTATTGGGAAATTAATATTAGCCACTAGGCCACTCTTCAAGATCACAAGGACTGATGGAGGAGGGCTTTTATTGGATGAGAGCTTATCACCAATAGGATTTGGTGGTAAAAAGTAATGATTCAGTTGTTGAGATGCATGACCGCCAAATGCGCTCTTTCTATGTTGGGATACCTCATTTCGGTTTCCTTTAATGATCTATATGCTTGGGATCGGGATCCCAGGTACAACAATAATGATTTTGCCATGGAGTAGTACCCATAAGGTAGGCAAATGACTCATGTTGAAGTTTTATGATTGGATGCTCAGCTCCCCATATGAGAACATTCTCCTTTTTTCAATAGTTTGGATAGTCCACTAGTGACCAAGGCTAATCTTGGTGTGAATTTCCTAATGTAAGAAACTCTTTCCAAGAAGCTTTTAAGTTCCTTAACCATGGTATGCCTCTTTATGGTTGATATTGTTATTGCCTTGGCTAGATCTATGAGGAAATTGATGTTAGGCTAAGGAAATTTATCCTTTGGATATGCCTTATTTAATTTGAAGGAGTTCATGCCAATAAATCTTCATATTTTCAATAGCTCCACCAGTTGCTTTTTTTTTTGTACCGATAACTGACTGCTGATTAGGATAGGCCCCGGGTTCCTTGGGTCAGCCCCCAAGTTCACCTCTTCTAGTTTTTCCTTTGGTAGGATTTATGCCTTCCTTTCCATATCCATAAGTTTCTCCAGGATCTTCAAAAGTAGTATATTAGCCTTTCTCCTTCTGTCTTTTTTCTGTCAAAAGGATCCCTCAAACCATGGGTATTGTTTCCTTCTTCTGGGATGGGAGCCCCTCGGGATCCTTGAGATGGGAGCTCCCCCGGGATCCTAACAATAGGATATTTTTCAGTTGGAGCCGATTCATCATAGAGTATATCTTCCACAAAGTCTACTTTGTGCTGGATGAAAGGACTAGGATTGGTAGTAACTTTTGTGGACTTCCCATTCAATCCCTCTTTCATGTACTAGTGGTACATTAAGAGGATTAGGCAATACTTGTGATGTCATGGTTGGCCTTTAGAGCTAGTTGTAGGTGTCCTTCAGTGGTCTCTATATCTCCTCCAAATCTTGTTATTTCCATGGGTGGGCCCAATTGTTGAGCTATAAGAAATGATAGATGTACTGTATAGTTGTTGAGCTTTCAATAATGTTGATTTTTCTGCTGACTTGCAATGTAGTGTTTCTATTGATTTTCTTCAAAATATATTCAAGGCCCATTGCACAATAGGCTTTAGCCCCCAGGACATGAGGTAGTTGTTGAACCATGCTTGATCTACCTTCTCTTGATGTTATTGTGGAACTTCTATCAAATTTTTTTTTTTTTTTTTTTATGCCTCCATTTTTTTTTATAACCATTTAATTTTGCTGGATCCATGGAGGTACTTCAACTTTGTCGGAACCAAAGAATTGTTTCACTTTGCAAGAATCAGAAAAACTATTCCATCAAGGGACAACTCGAAATTTTTTTTTTATGGAACCAAAGAACTACTAGAACCATGGTTGGAACCAAGGAACTACTCAACTTCTTTGAAATCAAGAAGCTACTCTATTTTTTGTTGGATTCGTGTCTAGACCCAAGGAACTACTCAGTTTTTTTTTTTTTACTGGAATCTAGGATCTCATTTGGAATCAAGGATCTCCTCAGCTTTGTTGGGATCAAGGATCTCCTAGGCTTTGCTTCCTGGAGTCAAGGATCTCCTAGGCTTTGCTGGAATCAAGGGTGTACTCAGCCTTGCTGGAATAAAGGATCTCCTCAGCTTTGTTGGGATTAAGGATCTCCCAGGCTTTGCTTCCTGGAGTCAAGGATCTCCTAGGCTTTGTTGGGATCATGGAACTACTCCATTTTGTCAAATCCATGGGCGGAGCCAAGGAAACTTGTCCATTTTGTTGACCTCATTTAACAAGCATCTTCAAGTTTTGGACTTCAAAGTTTAGGACTAAACTAACTACATAAATGCTAATCAAACTGACTAGCTTTCTTCTCATCACTCCCTCCTACCCTTTCTATTGCTCAAGGTGTGGAGTCATCAGCAGCCAATCCCATGCCTCATACTTAGCTGCATTATTGGAATAGGAGAACCCAAGCTTGAAAGACAGGGGTATGGTGTCCCCATCCTCACGGCTTAGTACAACTCCCACTCCATTTGAGGTTGTTTTAACTGACCCATTGAATCTCATTGTTCATTTCTTTCCTGGGATTTCTGCTACTGCTATCTCACCTGGGATCTCTTCACTTAGTGAGCTTTCTTCCTTCCTTAAGAACTATGCCAGGAGGTCAACTATGGCTTGACTTTTGGCAGCCTTAGGGGTCCTGAGGCCTATGTCATATTGAGAAAGCAGGACTAGCCATTGTACTATTCTTCCTGTTAGGAGTGGCTGATGCAGGAGTGCTTTTATGGGGTGTGACTTAGTCATTAAAAGGATTTGGCGAGCTGAGAAATACCTCTTCAGCCTCTTGGGTGTGTAAATAACCACTAGGCAAGCCTTTTCTATCTTGGGATACCTAGTCTCGGCATCCTTGAGTGTCCTGCTTACATAGTAAACAGGTTGTTCATTCCCATCATCATCTTCTTGCACAAGCAGGGCTCCTATTGCTTGGGCATTTGATGCCAAGTACAGTAACAGGGTCGCCCACGCACTGGTGCTTGGAGAGTGGGTAAATGATTCATAATCTGCTGAATCCTTTGGAAGGCTTCCTATTATTCTGTTCCCCAGGTGAACTCAATTCATTTCTTTAATAGTTTGGATAAGCCACCTGTGACTGAAGCCAGTCCTAGCACGAATCTCCTAATGCAGGAGACCCTTCCTAGGAAGCTTTTGAGCTCCCTCACTATTGTTGGTCTTTTCATGGTGGCAATGGCTGCAGCTCTGGTTGAATCTATACTTTGTTGAAGTTCAAAATTAAAAGGCCACAAATAGGCCCAAGGAAGTAAAAAACATTGGGCCCATTTCACACAAAAATAAATGAATAATGAAACTAGAAAGGCTGAAGAAAAGAGAGAAGAAGGAAAGAAAGGGGAAAAAGCCCAGAGGATTTGAATCCAGAGATCCACGAAAAAAGCCCAAGAAACAGACAGAATCAGCGAACCAAAGAAAGCCCAAAAAGAAGAACTAGGTCGGGATCCCAGAAGCCTCCTAGAAGCAAGAGATCCCTAGACGCGCGAAGTGAAATTGAAGCAGATTTAAAGAGAGAGAAGAGACAAAAGGCATGCGGACCTTATGCCCCAGACACGCAGTGGAAGTACAAAGCAAAATGCAAGAGCCTGGCTCCAACTATTTGGAGAAAGAGACAAGGAAGAGTACAACTGGAAAAAGCTGGAGCGCTGAGAAGAAAAAAAACCAAAAAGCCTCAGGTCAGCCAACGGAAAAATCTGGGAATAGAAAGCTAGCTGAGGGACTTTCATCTTGTTGCAACAAAAAGCAGGAAACTATGGAAAAATGGAAACGACATGACCTTGAAGCAACCTAACACGGCACGGACTCTAAGGGGCAAAAGGGAGAAATTGTTAGTACCCCGGAGCCTGAAGCTGTGCTATAAAAGGAGAAAGGGGTCCATGCTACAGGGGATTCGGATTTGGAAGGAAGAGATAGAGAATTCATTGACAATTAGAGGCATTAACAATTGCCTTCAGTAGTCTCATAAAATTGTAGAAAACACTCTGTAAACGTAAGAGAAAACAGAGGAACTGTTCCCGGTATCCTAGACAGCCACTACAGTACATGCTCGGATTCAACAAGTTCAAACTTTACAAGTCTTTGAAGCCTAAATAGCTATCAAAGTCTATAACTTTTGAACTCAGTTGAACCTTGCACCACGTCTTAGTGAGCACTGTAATCACAACTAAGAGAAATTAATAAAATGCACCTCACTAATTAGAGGATCCCTAACTTGTTCTTACATTATATTTTACTTATTGTGTATTCCTTTACTGTTAAAATGTCGTTTAATATGGATATGCTTTCTCTGTTAGCTATTTTTATTGTAGGAAGTTTGTTTTGTACACCAATCGATTCTTAAACAGCCCTTTAGCTGCGGTGAATCAAACCCAGTCCACCAAGAACATTTTCATTCAGCCCAGGATCCTTGGGCCATAGTGCTGAAGAAAAAAGGCATCCTCACACACTTATCTGTGATGTACCAGGAACCCGAGGAACTTTCCCGCAGATACTCAAAAGGCATATTTCATGGCGTTCATGCGTAGTTTGTATTCTCTGCATCTTTTGAAAACTTGTTCAAGTACCTGGAGGTGTCCTGTCCTAGTTTTTGACTTGACCACGATATCATCCACATAATCTTTCATTTCCTTATGCATCATGTCATGGAAGATGGTTGTCATGGTTCGCTAGTACGTGGCTCTTGCATTTTTGAGGCCGAAGGGCATCACAATGTAATAAAAATTCTCAATTGGGGTCCTGAATGCTGTCTTCTCAGCATCCTTGGAAGCCATGCGAATCTGGTTGTACCCACTATACCCATCCATGAATGAGAACATAGAACTTCCCGCAGCTGAGTCCACAAGGAGGTCAATATTAGGCAGAGGGAACTTATCTTTTGGACATGCCCTGTTTAGATTGCAGAAGTCCACACAGCAACGAATTTGGCCGTTCTTTTCTCTCGCAAGTACTATGTTGGAAAGCCATTTGGGGTGCTGAATGGGCTTGATAAAACCAGCTGCTAGCAGCTGCTTGACCTCTTGGGTTATCTGGGCTTCCATATCAGTGTGAAAGACCCTAGCTGGTTGGACTACCGGTTTGACTCCTGGGTCTACGTTGAGAGCATGGGCCACCAGCTCAGGATCCAAACCAGGCATCTCATCGTAGGTCTATGCGAACACATCCACGTATTCTTTGAGTAAGGTTACTAGTAGCTCCCTTTCTTGTGCTGTCAACTGGCTACTGATGAAAATAGGTTTCTGGGATCCTAGCTCAGCTCCCAAGTTTATTTCCTCCAATTCTTCCTCAGGCTGGATTTGTGTCTCTTTAACTGGTTCCCCTGGGATTTCCTCTTGAGCTACCATACATTCTGGTGGTCCGGGACCTTCCTGCATGATGCACTCAGATCCTGTGTACCTTCACAAGCAGTAAATTAATCTTCCCTTGGGTTCCCGTATTACTACGCATTCTCAGGATCCTGAGGTGTTGAGCTCCTTCTTTTGCCTTTTTCTCTTCAGGAGGTCTCTTAAGTCATGGGTACCTCATCCTTCTTCTTTTTCCAAGATATGTGCTCCTGGGATCCCTGGCATGGGACTCTCATCATCAGGTTTTAACTCATCATAGAACATTGTTTATACAAAGTTTACTTCTCCTTGGCTGAAAGGGTTATGGTTGGCAGGGATCCTTACAGGCCTCCCGTTCAATCTCCCCTTAACACAATGATGGTATGTGGATGGTATAAGGCGGTGCTTATGAAGCCATGGCCATCCCAGCAGTACATGGTAGGACACCTCTGAGTTGATTACATGAAATCTAGTCAAGGCTACTATTGGCCCCACTCTTAGGGCCAGCTGTATATATCCCTCGGTTGATTCTGCTGATCCTCCAAATCCGATTATCTCCATGGGAGCCCCCAGGATCCTCCTTCCAGCTAGGCCCACGGCTTCCAAGGTACTCAGGGCTATGAGGTTGAGTGATGCCCCTGTGTCCACCAATGCTCTTCTGATTTGGACACCGTTTATGGTGGCCATTAGATAAAAAGGTCTACGGTGGTCTGGATGCTCAACCTCTATATCTTCATCAGTGAAAGTTATGGCATTGGTTGTCTCCAAGAAAGCTCGGTTAGCATGTGATTCTACTGTGAAACATTTCATTCCCAAATCTGCTGCTATAGTCATGAGAGACTCCGTGGCCACCCTTCTGGCTTCTGGTCCAAATCTCAGCTAGTTGAATAACGATATGAACTTTGGATTCTTTTGAAGGGTTCTGACTATGCTCGGATGGAAGGATCCTTCAGGCTCTTCTACCTCTGCCAGGTTCCCATGGATTACTACAACTACCACCCCCTTCACTTTGTGGTTGGGCAGGGGGTTCCTTTGTACATCTAGCTCCTTGGCGGAATGCTTGACATAATTATGAATCCTGCAAAACAAAGGATTTTTCTTTTCTTCTTCTGTTGGTGGTCTGGACACAGTGAATGGCCTAACCACTCCATCCCCGATCCATTTGTCCAGGACATGGTTTAACTCTTCTGCGGTACATGGGATCACCGGTGGTTCCTCGAACATTTTTCCATCAGGCCTTTTCCTTTTTTTTTTTTTCTTTTTTTTTTTTGATCCTGTCATGGCTTGGGATGCTGGCATCGTCTTTGCCCTCATAGTTTGTGCTGTCCTTCTAGTTCTCTGTAACAGGTCAGCGAACTGTGTGATACATAAATTTTCGAGGTTGAGTCTGTAATCAAAAAGCATGTTAGATATGCAAGTCTCTATGAGTTCTTTTTCTTCATGGTCCTCATAACAGTCTAGGGACACATTTTCAAATCTTTTGATGAACTGGACGGGATCCTCTCCAGGCCTTTGCCTTACCATCTGAAGGCTTTGGAAAGTGACCTTGTCCTTACCAGGGTAATATTTTGCACAAAATTTCTCCATCATTTCATCCCAGGTCTTAATGGACCCAGGTCTCAGTATGGTGTACCAAGTGTATGCTCTGTCCACTAAAGACTTAGCAAACTCTCTTAGACACAGTTCTTGGTTTCCTGCGTAGGGCCCATAGTGTGGACGAACCTACTCACGTGTTCTACTGCGCTTCCATTCCTTCCATCAAAAGGATGGAACTTTGGTGGCTCATATCCCTTGGGATATGGCTTGCCAAGGAGTTCTAGTGGGAATGGGGGATCCCGAGAAAATTTCTTAGGGATCCCAGAAAGTTTTTCCCTTTCTTGGTCCAGGAGGGCACTGACATCTACCAGTGTTAGGTACTGAGGGTTAGTTCCTCCTCCCACTGCTGACCCTCCCTCTGGCTAGGTTCTATCTTGGTTGCCCACATCGGGGGCATTGTCTCTGACTTCCTGTGTCTTGCCTTCTTTGAGCAGGCGAACTTCTTGTTGCAAGTCTTTCAACATTGCAGTCATCTAAGCCATGGGGTCTAGCTCCTGCCTTGCGTTTCTTTGTTCTGACATGACCTCCTGTTCTGTTAGAGGCACCTCGCCTCTTTGTCTGGAGGACACTTCATTTTCTCCCACGGGCTTAGAAGCCGTGGGTGGCACATTAGCACCTTTACTGTTCCTTGGTCTTGGAGGCATGCTCTGCGAAGGGATTGCTTCTTTCCTTTTCTTTACCCAGTCCCTAATGGAGACGTAAAAATGTGAGAGTGCCTTTTTCTTCTCAACACTGTGGCCCAAAGATCCTGGGCCAAATAAATATTCTTGGTGGACTGGGCTTGGTTCACCGCAGCTAAAAGACTGTTTAAGAACCAAGTGGTGCACAAAACAAGCTCCCTACAATATAAATAATTGACAAACAAAAAATATCCGTATTGAATGACATTTCAACAGCAAATGAATGCACAGCAAATGAAATATAATGTAAGAAAAAGTTAGAGATCCTCGAATTAGTGAGGTGCATTTTATTAATTTCCCTTAGTTATGATTACAGTGCTCACTAAGACGTGATACAAGGTTCAATTAAGTTCAAAAATTACAGACTTTGATAGCTATTCAAGCTTCCAAGACTTGCAAAGTTTGAATTTGTTGAATCCGAGTATGTGCTATAGTGGCTGTCTCTGGGATTCCGGGACCGGTTTCT
This sequence comes from Quercus ilex subsp. ballota, assembly GCA_032727855.1. Lineage (NCBI taxonomy): Eukaryota > Viridiplantae > Streptophyta > Magnoliopsida > Fagales > Fagaceae > Quercus > Quercus ilex. The sequence continues at coordinate 31,479,676 of CM064916.1, read as the reverse complement.
TTGTTTTCTTTTAATTTTACAGAGTTCTTCCTATAGTTCTATATTCACGTGATACAAGGTTCAACTAAGTTCAAAAATTACAGACTTTCATAGCTATTCAAGCTTCCAAGACTTGCAAAGTTTGAATTTGTTGAATTTGAGTATGTGCTATAGTGGCTATCTCTGGGATACCGGGAGCGGTTCCTCTGTTTTCTTTTAATTTTACAGAGCTCTTCCTATAGTTCTATATTCTTTCTGATAATCCAGAAAATGGCCATGAATGCCTGAATAATCTAATCAAAAAATGAATCTCTCTCCCCCAAATCCGACCCCCCTTTTCAACATGGACCCTGTGGGGCCAAAGAATCCTACGGCCCAGCCCACTTCGTTCCTGGGCCAAAGGCCCGGGCCGAGGAAGCACCCTAAGTTCGAGGATGACCCCATCATCGGACTTCCGAGAACTTGAAGGACAAGCTCATGACAAGCAGTCACCTCCACATTAAATGTACCTGACTACCGCCCTGGCCGCATTAATGAGGAAAGGACCCTGCACCAACGTCACCTTGGTTGCCGCGACTCTCAAAGAGACTGAGAAGGCGGCTGATGGGACAAGCAACTGAGTATTGTCCAAATCGCCCAACACGTGTAGGGCTAGAATTGGTTAGGTAAAGAGTATATAATGTAAGGAAATCCCTCCTGAAATAGGGGGAGAAGAGGCGAAACAAAAGGGAAGAAAGCCTCCTCAGCCGTGGGCCGAGGAGCATCCCCCAACTGTAAAGATGCTCTAGGTATTTCTTCAATAAAAAGAGAATGGCGTTCACGCCTCGTGAACGCCGGCTAGTGCCTAGACCTTCGATCCACTCTCTACAAATTCATTGTTGTGGGTTCGATGGGCCCTTGACCCATACCTTTTGGGCTCTGGGCCGCAAAAGCAGACCCTACAATTGGCGCCGTCTGTGGGAAGGATTAGTGCGCCGGCCGGCGAAACAGGCGATTGTTCTAAATAGATATTCTACAGAAGATCGGTGGTGATGCAAAAAAAAAGAAAAAGAACTACCAAACAAACATTGCAGAAAGATAAAAGCTCGAGATAGAAAATTCAACAGCAAAGAAAAAAAAAACTTGATATTATTTCATAAAAAGAAAAAGGGTTACAGATTAGAATCAGAGGCTCAGGCAGGCATGTTTTACAACTGTTCCTACCAGCTAGTCCTATAATCAGAGGCCCAGGCGGACCCGTCCTAAAACTAGCTGGAGGGAAGTGTCAACCCATACTCTTATTGGCATCAAGAGAATGGGAGAACTTGACAATAAGCGGGCGGAAGGGGGCTGGGGCTGGCTCGTTCCAAGGCCACCAACAACTCCTTTCTCGGAGCGGCGGAGCTTGAACAAAGCGAGGAGCAGATACAGGGGCTCCGGGACGCCCTCCCCATGATGTTCCCTTGATTTTCTCCAACCCCCACGAGCGTTGGCCGTTGGAGACGGCAACACTCGAGCACCGCCCATGATGTGAGTTCGCATGTCTCCTCCGTCGGGGGCGCACTCAGAGGAAAGACGTTAGGTACTTCAATGACATCCCTCCGGGCCGCCGCGCATGGCGCCATCGGGGTTACGCCTAGACTCTGCCGCACCGGAAGCCCAGTGGGGGCTGCGGCCACAACGGCCCTTGGCACGGATATCCTCACATCCGTCCAAAGCCGCCCCTATCTCCTAACTCCGATCGCAATTTCGGCGGGGTTATTGAAGGGGCTTGGGGAGCTGAAAGGGTGTGTTCTTTCTGTTTGTGTTGGGAGGTTCATGGAGCATGGAGAAACCATCCCCCCGGAAGGCCTTATATAGAGGATGAGGGTTGGTAAGAATCAATTCACGCAGAATTCGAAAAGAGCGTTACCGAAGCGTTGGATAATAATTATGTTGCCAGATTCCAAGGGGGCCGCAGACCGTTGGTATTATATTGATTTACGAGGCTATTAATGAACGCGCGTCTCGCGCACCGAAGCGTCAGGCGCAGAACACGAACGGCCAGGGGACGCTTCGCAAATAAAAAAGATGGGGGCTCGGGCTGGAGACGAGATCAATGCCACGTGTAAGCCCATTATCCGTCCAAAGGAGGAATCGTCTCCAGTAAAGCAATCCGAGGACAAACCCCTGCTTACAGAGAAAGCAAAGTGTTAGACAGAACCAAGGCTCTGCATGGTCCTCGGACTCAGGCCTATAGGGAAACTAACCACTTCAGAAGCCCAAGTGTTAGACAGAACCAAAGCTCTGCATGGTCCTCGGACTCAGGCCTATGGGAAAACTAACCACCTCAGACGGCCAAGTGTTAGACAGAACTAAGGCTCTGCATGGTCCTCGGACTCAGGCCTATGGGGAAACTAACCACTTCCGAAGACCAAGTGTTAGACAGAACCAAGGCTTTGCATGGTCCTCGGACTCAGGCCAATGGGGAAACTAACTACTTCAAAGATCAAGTGTTAGACAGAACCAAGGCTCTGCATGGTCCTCGGACTCAGGCTTATGGGGAAACTAACCACTTCAGAAGCCCAACTGTTAGACAGAACCAAGGCTTTGCACGGTCCTCAGACTCAGGCCTATGGGGAAACTAACCGCTTCAGACGGCAAAGTGTTAGACAGAACCAAGGCTCTGCATGGTCCTTGGACTCAGGCCTATGGGGAAACTAACCACATCAAAGACCAAGTGTTAGACAGAACCAAGGCTCTGCATGGCCCTCGGACTCAGGCCTATGGGGAAACTAACCACTTCAGAAGCCCAAGTGTTAGACAGAACCAAGGCTCAGCATGGTCCTCGGACTCAGGCCTATGGGGAAACTAACCACTTCAGACGGCCAAGTGTTAGACAGAACCAAGGCTCTGCATGGTCCTCGGACTCAAGCCTATGGGGAAACTGACCACTTCAGAAGCCCAAGTGTTAGACAGAACCAAGGCTCTGCATGGTCCTCGGACTCAGGCCTATGGGGAAACTAACTACTTCAAAAACCAAGTGTTAGACAGAACCAAGGCTCTACATGGTCCTCGGACTCAGGCCTATGGGGAAACTAACCACTTCAGGACGGCCAAGTGTTAGACAGAACCAAGGCTCTGCATGGTCCTCGGACTCAGGCCAAAGGGGAAACTAACCACTTCAAAGACCAAGTGTTAGACAGAACCAAGGCTCTGCATGGTCCTCGGACTCAGGCCTATGGGGAAACTGACCACTTCAGAAGCCCAAGTGTTAGACAGAACCAACGCTCTGCTTGTTCCTCGGACTCAGGCCAATGGGGAAACTAACTACTTCAAAGACCAAGTGTTAGACAGAACCAAGGCTCTGCATGGTCCTCGGACTCAGGCCTATGGGGAAACTAACCACTTCAAAGATCAAGTGTTAGACAGAACCAAAGCTCTGCATGGTCCTCGGACTCAGGCCTATGGGGAAACTAACCACTTCAGACGACCAAGTGTTAGACAGAACCAAGGCTCTGCATGGTCCTAGGACTCAGGCCTATGGGGAAACTAACCACTTCAGACAGCCAAGTGTTAGACAGAACCAAGGCTCTGCACGGTCCTCGGACTTAGGCCTATGGGGAAACTAACTACTTCAAAGACCAAGTGTTAGACAGAACCAAGGCTCTGCATGGTCCTCGGATTCAGGCCAATGGGGAAACTGACCACTTCAGAAGCCCAAGTGTTAGACAGAACCAAGGCTCTGCATGGTCCTCGGACTCAGGCCTATGGGGAAACTAACCACTTCAGACGGCCAAGTGTTAGACAGAACCAAGGCTCTGCATGGTCCTCGGACTCAGGCCTTTGGGGAAACTAACCACTTCAGAAGCCCAAGTGTTAGACAGAACCAAGGCTCTGCATGGTCCTCGGACTCAGGCCTATGGGGAAACTAACCACTTCAGACGGCCAAGTGTTAGACAGAACCAAGGCTCTGCATGGTCCTCGGACTCAGGCCTATGGGGAAACTAACTACTTCAAAAACCAAGTGTTAGACAGAACCAAGGCTCTGCATGGTCCTCGAACTCAGGCCTATGGGGAAACTAACTACTTCAGAAGCCCAAGTGTTAGACAGAACCAAGGCTCTGCATGGTCCTCGGACTCAGGCCTATGGGGAAACTAACCACTTCAGACGGCCAAGTGTTAGACAGAACCAAGGCTCTGCATGGTCCTTGGACTCAGGTCTATGGGGAAATTAACCACTTCAGACGGCCAAGTGTTAGACAGAACCAAGGCTCGGCATGGTCCTCGGACTCAGGCCTATGGGGAAACTAATTACTTCAAAGACCAAGTGTTAGACAGAACCAAGGCTCTGCATGGTCCTCGGACTCAGGCCTATGGGGAAACTAACCACTTCAGACGGGCAAGTGTTAGACAGAACCAAGGCTCTGCATGGTCCTCGGACTCAGGCCTATGGGGAAACTAACCACTTCAAACACCAAGTGTTAGACAGAACCAAGGCTCTGCATGGTCCTCGGACTTAGGCCTATGGGGAAACTAACCACTTCAGAAGCCCAAGTGTTTGACAGAACCAAGGCTCTGCATGGTCCTCGGACTCAGGCCTATGGGGAAACTAACCACTTCAGACGGCCAAGTGTTAGACGGAACCAAGGCTCTGCATGGTCCTCGGACTCAGGCCTATGGGGAAACTAACCACTTCAGAAGCCCAAGTGTTAGACAGAACCAAAGCTCTGCATGGTCCTCGGACTCAGGCCTATGGGAAAACTAACCACCTCAGACGGCCAAGTGTTAGACAGAACCAAGGCTCTGCATGGTCCTCGGACTCAGGCCTATGGGGAAACTAACCACTTCCGAAGACCAAGTGTTAGACAGAACCAAGGCTCTGCATGGTCCTCGGACTCAGGCCAATGGGGAAACTAACTACTTCAAAGATCAAGTGTTAGACAGAACCAAGGCTCTGCATGGTCCTCGGACTCAGGCTTATGGGGAAACTAACCACTTCAGAAGCCCAACTGTTAGACAGAACCAAGGCTTTGCACGGTCCTCGGACTCAGGCCTATGGGGAAACTAACCGCTTCAGACGGCAAAGTGTTAGACAGAACCAAGGCTCTGCATGGTCCTCGGACTCAGGCCTATGGGGAAACTAACCACATCAAAGACCAAGTGTTAGACAGAACCAAGGCTCTGCATGGCCCTCGGACTCAGGCCTATGGGGAAACTAACCACTTCAGAAGCCCAAGTGTTAGACAGAACCAAGGCTCAGCATGGTCCTCGGACTCAGGCCTATGGGGAAACTAACCACTTCAGACGGCCAAGTGTTAGACAGAACCAAGGCTCTGCATGGTCCTCGGACTCAAGCCTATGGGGAAACTGACCACTTCAGAAGCCCAAGTGTTAGACAGAACCAAGGCTCTGCATGGTCCTCGGACTCAGGCCTATGGGGAAACTAACTACTTCAAAAACCAAGTGTTAGACAGAACCAAGGCTCTGCATGGTCCTCGGACTCAGGCCTATGGGGAAACTAACCACTTCAGGACGGCCAAGTGTTAGACAGAACCAAGGCTCTGCATGGTCCTCGGACTCAGGCCAAAGGGGAAACTAACCACTTCAAAGACCAAGTGTTAGACAGAACCAAGGCTCTGCATGGTCCTCGGACTCAGGCCTATGGGGAAACTGACCACTTCAGAAGCCCAAGTGTTAGACAGAACCAAGGCTCTGCATGGTCCTCGGACTCAGGCCAATGGGGAAACTAACTACTTCAAAGACCAAGTGTTAGACAGAACCAAGGCTCTGCATGGTCCTCGGACTCAGGCCTATGGGGAAACTAACCACTTCAAAGATCAAGTGTTAGATAGAACCAAGGCTCTGCATGGTCCTCGGACTCAGGCCTATGGGGAAACTAACCACTTCGGACGACCAAGTGTTAGACAGAACCAAGGCTCTGCATGGTCCTCGGACTCAGGCCTATGGGGAAACTAACCACTTCAGACAGCCAAGTGTTAGACAGAACCAAGGCTCTGCATGGTCCTCGGACTTAGGCCTATGGGGAAACTAACTACTTCAAAGACCAAGTGTTAGACAGAACCAAGGCTCTGCATGGTCCTCGGATTCAGGCCAATGGGGAAACTGACCACTTCAGAAGCCCAAGTGTTAGACAGAACCAAGGCTCTGCATGGTCCTCGGACTCAGGCCTATGGGGAAACTAACCACTTCAGACGGCCAAGTGTTAGACAGAACCAAGGCTCTGCATGGTCCTCGGACTCAGGCCTTTGGGGAAACTAACCACTTCAGAAGCCCAAGTGTTAGACAGAACCAAGGCTCTGCATGGTCCTCGGACTCAGGCCTATGGGGAAACTAACCACTTCAGACGGCCAAGTGTTAGACAGAACCAAGGCTCTGCATGGTCCTCGGACTCAGGCCTATGGGGAAAATAACTACTTCAAAAACCAAGTGTTAGACAGAACCAAGGCTCTGCATGGTCCTCGGACTCAGGCCTATGGGGAAACTAACTACTTCAGAAGCCCAAGTGTTAGACAGAACCAAGGCTCTGCATGGTCCTCGGACTCAGGCCTATGGGGAAACTAACCACTTCAGACGGCCAAGTGTTAGACAGAACCAAGGCTCTGCATGGTCCTTGGACTCAGGCCTATGGGGAAATTAACCACTTCAGACGGCCAAGTGTTAGACAGAACCAAGGCTCGGCATGGTCCTCGGACTCAGGCCTATGGGGAAACTAATTACTTCAAAGACCAAGTGTTAGACAGAACCAAGGCTCTGCATGGTCCTCGGACTCAGGCCTATGGGGAAACTAACCACTTCAGACGGGCAAGTGTTAGACAGAACCAAGGCTCTGCATGGTCCTCGGACTCAGGCCTATGGGGAAACTAACCACTTCAAACACCAAGTGTTAGACAGAACCAAGGCTCTGCATGGTCCTCGGACTCAGGCCTATGGGGAAACTAACCACTTCAGAAGCCCAAGTGTTAGACAGAACCAAGGCTCTGCATGGTCCTCGGACTCAGGCCTATGGGGAAACTAACCACTTCAGACGGCCAAGTGTTAGACAGAACCAAGGCTCTGCATGGTCCTCGGACTCAGGCCTATGGGGAAACTAACCACTTCAGAAGCCCAAGTGTTAGACAGAACCAAAGCTCTGCATGGTCCTCGGACTCAGGCCTATGGGAAAACTAACCACCTCAGACGGCCAAGTGTTAGACAGAACTAAGGCTCTGCATGGTCCTCGGACTCAGGCCTATGGGGAAACTAACCACTTCCGAAGACCAAGTGTTAGACAGAACCAAGGCTCTGCATGGTCCTCGGACTCAGGCCAATGGGGAAACTAACTACTTCAAAGATCAAGTGTTAGACAGAACCAAGGCTCTGCATGGTCCTCGGACTCAGGCTTATGGGGAAACTAACCACTTCAGAAGCCCAACTGTTAGACAGAACCAAGGCTTTGCACGGTCCTCGGACTCAGGCCTATGGGGAAACTATCCACTTCAGACGAACAAGTGTGAGACAGAACCAAGGCTCTGCATGGTCCTCGGACTCAGGCCTATGGGGAAACTAACCACTTCAGAAGCCCAAGTGTTAGATAGAGCCAAGGCTCTGCATGGTCCCCGGACTCAGGCCTATGTGGAAGCTAACCACTTCTTACGAACAAGTGTTAGACAGAACCAAGGCTCTGCATGGTCCTCGGACTCAGGCCTATGGGGAAACTAACTACTTCAAAGACTAAGTGTTAGACAGAACCATGGCTCTGCATGGTCCTCGGACTCAGGCTCACGGGGAAACTAACCACCTCAGATGATCTTAAGTGTTAGACAGAACCAAGGCTCTGCATGGTCCTCGGACTCAGGCCTATGGGGAAACTATCCACTTCAGACGAACAAGTGTGGGACAGAACCAAGGCTCTGCATGGTCCTCGGACTCAGGCCTATGGGGAAACTAACCACTTCAGAAGCCTAAGTGTTAGACAGAACCAAGGCTCTGCATGGTCCTCGGACTCAGGCCTCTGGGGAAACTAACCACTTCAGACGAACAAGTGTTAGACAGAACCAAGGCTCTGCATGGTCCTCGGACTCAGGCCTATGGGGAAACTAACTACTTCAAAGACTAAGTGTTAGACAGAACCAAGGCTCTGCATGGGCCTCGGGCTCAGGTCTATGGGGAAACTAACCACTTCAGACGGCCAAGTGTTAGACAGAACCAAGGCTCTGCATGGTCCTCGGACTCAGGCCTATGGGGAAACTGACCACTTCAGAAGCCCAAGTGTTAGACAGAACCAAGGCTCTGCATGGTCCTCGGACTCAGGCCTATGGGGAAACTAACTACTTCAAAAACCAAGTGTTAGACAGAACCAAGGCTCTGCATGGTCCTCGGACTCAGGCCTATTGGGAAACTAACCACTTCAGACGGCCAAGTGTTAGACAGAACCAAGGCTCTGCATGGTCCTCGGACTCAGGCCTATGGGGAAACTAACCACTTCAGACGGCCAAGTGTTAGACAGAACCAAGGCTCTGCATGGTCCTCGGACTCAGGCTTATGGGGAAACTAACCACTTCAGAAGACCAAGTGTTAAGCAGAACCAAGGCTCTGCATGGTCCTCAGACTCAGGCCTATGGGGAAACTAACTACTTCAAAGATCAAGTGTTAGACAGAACCAAGGCTCTGCATGGTCCTCGGACTCAGGCCTATGGGGAAACTAACTACTTCAAAAACCAAGTGTTAGACAGAACCAAGGCTCTACATGGTCCTCGGACTCAGGCCTATGGGGAAACTAACCACTTCAGGACGGCCAAGTGTTAGACAGAACCAAGGCTCTGCATGGTCCTCGGACTCAGGCCAAAGGGGAAACTAACCACTTCAAAGACCAAGTGTTAGACAGAACCAAGGCTCTGCATGGTCCTCGGACTCAGGCCTATGGGGAAACTGACCACTTCAGAAGCCCAAGTGTTAGACAGAACCAAGGCTCTGCATGGTCCTCGGACTCAGGCCAATGGGGAAACTAACTACTTCAAAGACCAAGTGTTAGACAGAACCAAGGCTCTGCATGGTCCTCGGACTCAGGCCTATGGGGAAACTAACCACTTCAAAGATCAAGTGTTAGACAGAACCAAAGCTCTGCATGGTCCTCGGACTCAGGCCTATGGGGAAACTAACCACTTCAGACGACCAAGTGTTAGACAGAACCAAGGCTCTGCATGGTCCTCGGACTCAGGCCTATGGGGAAACTAACCACTTCAGACAGCCAAGTGTTAGACAGAACCAAGGCTCTGCATGGTCCTCGGACTCAGGCCTATGGGGAAACTAACTACTTCAAAGACCAAGTGTTAGACAGAACCAAGGCTCTGCATGGTCCTCGGACTCAGGCCTATGGGGAAACTGACCACTTCAGAAGCCCAAGTGTTAGACAGAACCAAGGCTCTGCATGGTCCTCGGACTCAGGCCTATGGGGAAACTAACCACTTCAGACGGCCAAGTGTTAGACAGAACCAAGGCTCTGCATGGTCCTCGGACTCAGGCCTTTGGGGAAACTAACCACTTCAGAAGCCCAAGTGTTAGACAGAACCAAGGCTCTGCATGGTCCTCGGACTCAGGCCTATGGGGAAACTAACCACTTCAGACGGGCAAGTGTTAGACAGAACCAAGGCTCTGCATGGTCCTCGGACTCAGGCCTATGGGGAAACTAACCACTTCAAACACCAAGTGTTAGACAGAACCAAGGCTCTGCATGGTCCTCGGACTCAGGCCTATGGGGAAACTAACCACTTCAGAAGCCCAAGTGTTTGACAGAACCAAGGCTCTGCATGGTCCTCGGACTCAGGCCTATGGGGAAACTAACCACTTCAGACGGCCAAGTGTTAGACAGAACCAAGGCTCTGCATGGTCCTCGGACTCAGGCCTATGGGGAAACTAACCACTTCAGAAGCCCAAGTGTTAGACAGAACCAAGGCTCTGCATGGTCCTCGGACTCAGGCCTATGGGAAAACTAACCACCTCAGACGGCCAAGTGTTAGACAGAACCAAGGCTCTGCATGGTCCTCGGACTCAGGCCTATGGGGAAACTAACCACTTCCGAAGACCAAGTGTTAGACAGAACCAAGGCTCTGCATGGTCCTCGGACTCAGGCCAATGGGGAAACTAACTACTTCAAAGATCAAGTGTTAGACAGAACCAAGGCTCTGCATGGTCCTCGGACTCAGGCCTATGGGGAAACTAACCACTTCAGAAGCCCAACTGTTAGACAGAACCAAGGCTCTGCATGGTCCTCGGACTCAGGCCTATGGGGAAACTATCCACTTCAGACGAACAAGTGTGAGACAGAACCAAGGCTCTGCATGGTCCTCGGACTCAGGCCTATGGGGAAACTAACCACTTCAGAAGCCCAAGTGTTAGATAGAGCCAAGGCTCTGCATGGTCCTCGGACTCAGGCCTATGTGGAAGCTAACCACTTCTTACGAACAAGTGTTAGACAGAACCAAGGCTCTGCATGGTCCTCGGACTCAGGCCTATGGGGAAACTAACTACTTCAAAGACTAAGTGTTAGACAGAACCAAGGCTCTGCATGGTCCTCGGACTCAGGCTCACGGGGAAACTAACCACCTCAGATGATCTTAAGTGTTAGACAGAACCAAGGCTCTGCATGGTCCTCGGACTCAGGCCTATGGGGAAACTATCCACTTCAGACGAACAAGTGTTAGACAGAACCAAGGCTCTGCATGGTCCTCGGACTCAGGCCTATGGGGAAACTAACCACTTCAGAAGCCTAAGTGTTAGACAGAACCAAGGCTCTGCATGGTCCTCGGACTCAGGCCTCTGGGGAAACTAACCACTTCAGACGAACAAGTGTTAGACAGAACCAAGGCTCTGCATGGTCCTCGGACTCAGGCCTATGGGGAAACTAACTACTTCAAAGACTAAGTGTTAGACAGAACCAAGGCTCTGCATGGGCCTCGGGCTCAGGTCTATGGGGAAACTAACCACTTCAGACGGCCAAGTGTTAGACAGAACCAAGACTCTGCATGGTCCTCGGACTCAGGCCTATGGGGAAACTGACCACTTCAGAAGCCCAAGTGTTAGACAGAACCAAGGCTTTGCATTGTCCTCGGACTCAGGCCTATGGGGAAACTAACTACTTCAAAAACCAAGTGTTAGACAGAACCAAGGCTCTGCATGGTCCTCGGACTCAGGCCTATTGGGAAACTAACCACTTCAGACGGCCAAGTGTTAGACAGAACCAAGGCTCTGCATGGTCCTCGGACTCAGGCCTATGGGGAAACTAACCACTTCAGACGGCCAAGTGTTAGACAGAACCAAGGCTCTGCATGGTCCTCGGACTCAGGCTTATGGGGAAACTAACCACTTCAGAAGACCAAGTGTTAAGCAGAACCAAGGCTCTGCATGGTCCTCAGACTCAGGCCTATGGGGAAACTAACTACTTCAAAGATCAAGTGTTAGACAGAACCAAGGCTCTGCATGGTCCTCGGACTCAGGCCTATGGGGAAACTAACTACTTCAAAAACCAAGTGTTAGACAGAACCAAGGCTCTGCATGGTCCTCGGACTCAGGCCTATGGGGAAACTAACCACTTCAGAAGCCCAAATGTTAGACAGAACCAAGGCTCTGCATGGTCCTCGGACTCAGGCCTATGGGGAAACTAACCACTTCAGACGGCCAAGTGTTAGACAGAACCAAGGCTCTGCATGGTCCTCGGACTCAGGCCTATGGGGAAACTAACCACTTCAGACGGCCAAGTGTTAGACAGAACCAAGGCTCTGCATGGTCCTCGGACTCAGGCCTATGGGGAAACTAACTACTTCAAAGACCAAGTGTTAGACAGAACCAAGGCTCTGCATGGTCCTCGGACTCAGGCCTATGGGGAAACTAACCACTTCAGACGGCCAAGTGTTAAACAGAACCAAGGCTCTGCATGGTCCTCGGACTCAGGCCTATGGGGAAACTAACTATTTCAAAGACCAAGTGTTAGACAGAACCAAGGCTCTGCATGGTCCTCGGACTCAGGCCTGTGGGGAAACTAACCACTTCAGACGGCCAAGTGTTAGACAGAACCAAGGCTCTGCATGGTCCTCGGACTCAGGCCTATGGGGAAACTAACCACTTCAGACGACCGAGTGTTAGACAGAACCAAGGCTCTGCATGGTCCTCGGACTCAGGCCTATGGGGAAACTAACCACTTCAGACGACCGAGTGTTAGACAGAACCAAGGCTCTGCATGGTCCTCGGACTCAGGCCTTTGGGGAAACTAACTACTTCAAAGACCAAGTGTTAGACAGAACCAAGGCTCTGCATGGTCCTCGGACTCAGGCCAATGGGGAAACTGACCACTTCAGAAGCCCAAGTGTTAGACAGAACCAACGCTCTGCATGGTCCTCGGACTCAGGCCAATGGGGAAACTAACTACTTCAAAGACCAAGTGTTAGACAGAACCAAGGCTCTGCATGGTCCTCGGACTCAGGCCTATGGGGAAACTAACCACATCAAAGATCAAGTGTTAGACAGAACCAAGGCTCTGCATGGTCCTCGGACTCAGGCCTATGGGGAAACTAACCACTTCAGACGACCAAGTGTTAGACAGAACCAAGGCTCTGCATGGTCCTCGGACTCAGGCCTATGGGGAAACTAACCACTTCAGACAGCCAAGTGTTAGACAGAACCAAGGCTCTGCATGGTCCTCGGACTTAGGCCTATGGGGAAACTAACTACTTCAAAGACCAAGTGTTAGACAGAACCAAGGCTCTGCATGGTCCTCGGACTCAGGCCTATGGGGAAACTAACCACTTCAGAAGCCCAAGTGTTAGACAGAACCAAGGCTCTGCATGGTCCTCGGACTCAGGCCTATGGGGAAACTAACCACTTCAGACGGCCAAGTGTTAGACAGAACCAAGGCTCTGCATGGTCCTCGGACTCAGGCCTTTGGGGAAACTAACCACTTCAGAAGCCCAAGTGTTAGACAGAACCAAGGCTCTGCATGGTCCTCGGACTCAGGCCTATGGGGAAACTAACCACTTCAGACGGCCAAGTGTTAGACAGAACCAAGGCTCTGCATGGTCCTCGGACTCAGGCCTATGGGGAAACTAACTACTTCAAAAACCAAGTGTTAGACAGAACCAAGGCTCTGCATGGTCCTCGAACTCAGGCCTATGGGGAAACTAACTACTTCAGAAGCCCAAGTGTTAGACAGAACCAAGGCTCTGCATGGTCCTCGGACTCAGGCCTATGGGGAAACTAACCACTTCAGACGGCCAAGTGTTAGACAGAACCAAGGCTCTGCATGGTCCTCGGACTCAGGTCTATGGGGAAACTAACCACTTCAGACGGCCAAGTGTTAGACAGAACCAAGGCTCTGCATGGTCCTCGGACTCAGGCCTATGGGGAAACTAATTACTTCAAAGACCAAGTGTTAGACAGAACCAAGGCTCTGCATGGTCCTCGGACTCAGGCCTATGGGGAAACTAACCACTTCAGACGGGCAAGTGTTAGACAGAACCAAGGCTCTGCATGGTCCTCGGACTCAGGCCTATGGGGAAACTAACCACTTCAAACACCAAGTGTTAGACAGAACCAAGGCTCTGCATGGTCCTCGGACTCAGGCCTATGGGGAAACTAACCACTTCAGAAGCCCAAGTGTTTGACAGAACCAAGGCTCTGCATGGTCCTCGGACTCAGGCCTATGGGGAAACTAACCACTTCAGACGGCCAAGTGTTAGACAGAACCAAGGCTCTGCATGGTCCTCGGACTCAGGCCTATGGGGAAACTAACCACTTCAGAAGCCCAAGTGTTAGACAGAACCAAGGCTCTGCATGGTCCTCGGACTCAGGCCTATGGGAAAACTAACCACCTCAGACGGCCAAGTGTTAGACAGAACCAAGGCTCTGCATGGTCCTCGGACTCAGGCCTATGGGGAAACTAACCACTTCCGAAGACCAAGTGTTAGACAGAACCAAGGCTCTGCATGGTCCTCGGACTCAGGCCAATGGGGAAACTAACTACTTCAAAGATCAAGTGTTAGACAGAACCAAGGCTCTGCATGGTCCTCGGACTCAGGCTTATGGGGAAACTAACCACTTCAGAAGCCCAACTGTTAGACAGAACCAAGGCTCTGCATGGTCCTCGGACTCAGGCCTATGGGGAAACTATCCACTTCAGACGAACAAGTGTGAGACAGAACCAAGGCTCTGCATGGTCCTCGGACTCAGGCCTATGGGGAAACTAACCACTTCAGAAGCCCAAGTGTTAGATAGAGCCAAGGCTCTGCATGGTCCTCGGACTCAGGCCTATGTGGAAGCTAACCACTTCTTACGAACAAGTGTTAGACAGAACCAAGGCTCTGCATGGTCCTCGGACTCAGGCCTATGGGGAAACTAACTACTTCAAAGACTAAGTGTTAGACAGAACCATGGCTCTGCATGGTCCTCGGACTCAGGCTCACGGGGAAACTAACCACCTCAGATGATCTTAAGTGTTAGACAGAACCAAGGCTCTGCATGGTCCTCGGACTCAGGCCTATGGGGAAACTAACCACTTCAGACGAACAAGTGTTAGACAGAACCAAGGCTCTGCATGGTCCTCGGACTCAGGCCTATGGGGAAACTAACCACTTCAGAAGCCTAAGTGTTAGACAGAACCAAGGCTCTGCATGGTCCTCGGACTCAGGCCTATGGGGAAACTAACCACTTCAGACGAACAAGTGTTAGACAGAACCAAGGCTCTGCATGGTCCTCGGACTCAGGCCTATGGGGAAACTAACTACTTCAAAGACTAAGTGTTAGACAGAACCAAGGCTCTGCATGGGCCTCGGGCTCAGGTCTATGGGGAAACTAACCACTTCAGACGGCCAAGTGTTAGACAGAACCAAGGCTCTGCATGGTCCTCGGACTCAGGCCTATGGGGAAACTAACCACTTCAGAAGCCCAAGTGTTAGACAGAACCAAGGCTCTGCATGGTCCTCGGACTCAGGCCTATGGGGAAACTAACTACTTCAAAAACCAAGTGTTAGACAGAACCAAGGCTCTGCATGGTCCTCGGACTCAGGCCTATTGGGAAACTAACCACTTCAGACGGCCAAGTGTTAGACAGAACCAAGGCTCTGCATGGTCCTCGGACTCAGGCCTATGGGGAAACTAACCACTTCAGACGGCCAAGTGTTAGACAGAACCAAGGCTCTGCATGGTCCTCGGACTCAGGCTTATGGGGAAACTAACCACTTCAGAAGACCAAGTGTTAAGCAGAACCAAGGCTCTGCATGGTCCTCGGACTCAGGCCTATGGGGAAACTAACTACTTCAAAGATCAAGTGTTAGACAGAACCAAGGCTCTGCATGGTCCTCGGACTCAGGCCTATGGGGAAACTAACTACTTCAAAAACCAAGTGTTAGACAGAACCAAGGCTCTGCATGGTCCTCGGACTCAGGCCTATGGGGAAACTAACCACTTCAGAAGCCCAAATGTTAGACAGAACCAAGGCTCTGCATGGTCCTCGGACTCAGGCCTATGGGGAAACTAACCACTTCAGACGGCCAAGTGTTAGACAGAACCAAGGCTCTGCATGGTCCTTGGACTCAGGCCTATGGGGAAACTAACCACTTCAGACGGCCAAGTGTTAGACAGAACCAAGGCTCTGCGTGGTTCTCGGACTCAGGCCTATGGGGAAACTAACTACTTCAAAGACCAAGTGTTAGACAGAACCAAGGCTCTGCATGGTCCTCGGACTCAGGCCTATGGGGAAACTAACCACTTCAGACGGCCAAGTGTTAAACAGAACCAAGGCTCTGCATGGTCCTCGGACTCAGGCCTATGGGGAAACTAACTATTTCAAAGACCAAGTGTTAGACAGAACCAAGGCTCTGCATGGTCCTCGGACTCAGGCCTGTGGGGAAACTAACCACTTCAGACGGCCAAGTGTTAGACAGAACCAAGGCTCTGCATGGTCCTCGGACTCAGGCCTATGGGGAAACTAACCACTTCAGACGACCGAGTGTTAGACAGAACCACGGCTCTACATGGTCCTAGGACTCAGGCCTATGGGGAAACTAACCACTTCAGACGACCGAGTGTTAGACAGAACCACGGCTCTGCATGGTCCTCGGACTCAGGCCTTTGGGGAAACTAACTACTTCAAAGACCAAGTGTTAGACAGAACCAAGGCTCTGCATGGTCCTTGGACTCAGGCCTATGGGGAAACTAACTACTGCAAAAACCAAGTGTTAGACAGAACCAAGGCTCTGCATGATCCTCTGACTCAGGCCTATGGGGAAACTAACCACTTCAGAAGCCTAAATGTTAGACAGAACCAAGGCTCTGCATGGTCCTCGGACTCAGGCCTATGGGGAAACTAACCACTTCAGACGGCCAAGTGTTATACAGAACCAAGGCTCTGCATGGTCCTTGGACTCAGGCCTATGGGGAAACTAACCACTTCAGACGGCCAAGTGTTAGACAGAACCAAGGCTCTACGTGGTCCTCGGACTCAGGCCTATGGGGAAACTAACTACTTCAAAGACCAAGTGTTAGACAGAACCAAGGCTCTGCATGGTCCTCGGACTCAGGCCTATGGGGAAACTAACCACTTCAGACGGCCAAGTGTTAAACAGAACCACGGCTCTGCATGGTCCTTTGACTCAGGCCTATGGGGAAACTAACCACTTCAAAGACCAAGTGTTAGACAGAACCAAGGCTTTGCATGGTCCTCGGACTTAGGCCTATGGGGAAACTAACCACTTCAGAAGCCCAAGTGTTTGACAGAACCAAGGCTCTGCATGGTCCTCGGACTCAGGCCTATGGGGAAACTAACTACTTCAAAGATCAAGTGTTAGACAGAACCAAGGCTCTACATGGTCCTTGGACTCAGGCCTATGGGGAAACTAACCACTACAGAAGCCCAAGTGTTAGACAGAACCAAGGCTCTGCATGGTCCTCGGACTCAGGCCTATGGGAAAACTAACCACTTCAGACGGCCAAGTGTTAGACAGAACCAAGGCTCTGCATGGTCCTCGGACTCGAGCCTGGGGGGAAACTAACCACTTCAGAAGGCCAAGTGTTAGACAGAACTAAGGCTCTGCATGGTCCTCGGACTCAGGCCTATGGGGAAACGAACTACTTCAAAGATCAAGTGTTAGACAGAACCAAGGCTCTGCATGGTCCTCGGACTCAGGCCTATGGGGAAACTAACCACTTCAGAAGCCCAAATGTTAGACAGAACCAAGGCTCTGCATGGTCCTCAGACTCAGGCCTATGGGGAAACTATCCACTTCAGACGAACAAGTGTGAGACAGAACCAAGGCTCTGCATGGTCCTCGGACTCAGGCCTATGGGGAAACTAACCACTTCAGAAGCCCAAGTGTTAGACAGAACCAAGGCTCTGCATGGTCCTCGGACTCAGGCCTATGGGGAAACTAACCACTTCAGACGAACAAGTGTTAGACAGAACCAAGGCTCTGCATGGTCCTCGGACTCAGGCCTATGGGGAAACTAACTACTCCAAAGACTAAGTGTTAGACAGAACCATGGCTCTGCATGGTCCTCGGACTCAGGCTCACGGGGAAACTAACCACCTCAGATGATCTTAAGTGTTAGACTGAACCAAGGCTCTGCATGGTCCTCGGACTCAGGCTCACGGGGAAACTAACCACCTCAAATGATCCTAAGTGTTAGACAGAACCAAGGCACTGCATGGTCCCAGGACTCAGGCCTATGGGGAAACTAACTCCTTCAGAGGATTCAAGGTGTTAGACAGAACCAAAAGCACTGCATGATCCCAGGACTCAGACCTATGGGAAAACTAACTCCTTCAGAGGATTCTAAGTGTTAGACAGAACCAAAAGCACTGTATGGTCCTCGGAGTCAAGCCTGTGGGGAAGCCAACTACTTCAAGGGGATCCTGAGTGTCTACTCAAAGAATGTTCTACCTGGCCCTTAGGAAACGGAGGGTCCACCCAAGCATACCTGCCCTCGTTATGACAATTGATGCCGCGATTGGTCGAGATGCAATTGAAGTTAAAATCATATAAGTAAAGAAAAAGCGGATAGCGTGCAAGTAAGTAAACCACTACAACAAACAGAAAAAGAAGCAAAGCTCGCATTTCATTAAGTCTAGAAAAGGTTACACGGTAGGAATTACACTACAAGCTAAAAAAAAAAAATGCAAAAGGAAAGAGAAACGACGGCGTCAAGGGGCCTGCCCTACCCACTTATTTTCCTCCCTCGGCAGGGGGCTGGACCATAGCAGCTTCAGAACCTTCTGAGCCTTGGCCAGAAGGGGCAGCTTGCGAAGGCGTGGCAGGAACGGCTGCCTCCTCAGCAGCAGGAACTTCAACTTCAGAGCTGGGCTTCGCAACCTCCTGGGGCGCCGCCTCAGCGGGGCCCTCACCTGATTCAGCTACCTGGGGAGGATCACTTACTTTGACGAGCTCGCCCATGGGTTCAGCAATGGAGGTGTCCTCACCCGTAGCAGCACTGACTTCCTCTGCAGCCTCTTCGGCCTCAGCGCCACTTGGAGTTGCCTCGCGAATGGCAGGAGGGTAGTACACACTTTCCTCATTCCACAAGTCAGACGAGGTCTCAACCCTAGCCTGCCTGAGAGCCTCCATCCAAATTTCAGCGGAGTAACGCCTGCACAACTCGGGGACCTGAGCTTTAAAGGCTGCCTCGGTCTCGGCCATCCCCGCAGCATAGGCCTCCTTCTCGACTTCCCGCTTAGTGGCCAGGGCGTCCTTTCTGCCGTGGTCAGCCTCAAACTTGGCCCTAACGGTCTCGTCCCTGGCCTCCTCTGCCACCCTCTTGGCTTCCTCTGCAGCAGCCACCTTCATTGGCAGATCAGCAAGCAGCTCCTTTGCCATCTTCAGCTGCTCCTCCGTCTCGCCCAGGCGCTTTGTCTGATCTTCGGCCTGCTTCTGGAAACCGGCGAGTCCTGACAGGGCAGTATCCCGAGCACTGGTCATCGCACTCAGCTCCTCCCGAGCCTTGGCAAGATCAGCCTTGGAGTTTCTAAGGATCCGTGAGGCCTCCAGGTGCTTCTCACGCTCCACGTCTGTGGCTTTCCCCTGGTCACGGGCCACGTCCTCCAACCTGTAAGTGGCCTGAATGGCCTGCCCAACAAAACAAGCACACGGTTAACCGAGACCAGAAAAGGGTTGGAGAAAGCTAAAACTGGAAAAGTCATAAGTGTTGAGGGACTTACCATTCCCAGGTACCGCTTGAGGCAGAGAAAAACCTCCCTGCTCCTCATAGCTCCCAGCTCCGCCATGTCAGCTGGGAGTAACAGGCACCTTTCCAGCGCGTCGGCCACGTATGCGCCTTCGCCTTCCTTGAAGTCCCTAAGGGAGGAGTCTTCCCTCAGTTGCCCCTCATGGAACATTGGGGCAGGAAGCCAGGCCTAAGGCTCGGGCTGGGCGTCAACCCTTTTATCCTGATCTCGGGAGCCTATCTTCAGCTGTTTGGATGGCCGCCGAGTATCATCCTCCTCCCGTGGGGACCCGGACTTCTCCTCAGCCGGCCTTTTGCCCTTATCCTTTTTCTGCTTGGGGTCAGAGGGCTCGCGCCTTGGAGGCAAACTTGTCTTGGGCGGAGAAGGAGGAAGCCTTGACTGGGAAGTGGTCGACCTACCCTGGGCAGAGCGAGTCTTGGGAGGAGGAGGAGGAAGCTCCGGCTTGGATTTCCCCGATTGGCCTTCGATCAGATCCGCCAGGCTGGGTTGGGGCCTCTTCTTGTAACCCATCTCGCGCCGAGGAGGAGACTTAGGCGTTTGGAAATCCGCTTCTGTCAGACAAGGGTCACCTAAATCCCCTGGAGGGTCCTCGGACTGATGGACCTGTTCAAACACGTCAAACTCGTCCTCGGCGGGGCCAAGGTCAGCAACTTCCTCTTCCTTCTCTAGGCCTTCTTCGACAGCCTCTGAGGATCTAAGGTAGGAGGAGGGACCCGCAGGTGTTACGCCTTCTGATGTGGAGGGCACCTCGGGGAACTGAAACCCGTCCTCGGTCACAGTTATTTTTCGAAACCGAGGATCCTTTGCTCTGATTACGTACTTCGGCGCCGCAAATGACTTGTGAGTCGGGTCGTATTCCAAGATCTGGTGAGCGGCCCTAACCTGATTGTCGGCCTCGTTCACAAAAACCTCTGCCCTCAGCGCCTTCTGCAAGTCGTCCCGGTTGATCAGGCTGAAGTGGCGCGTGAAGGCGTGCGAATCTGCAAGAGGAAACACCTTCACATTAGAAACCTGACGGTGTAAAAAGAAACGAATGAAGTAAAGGATGGAACTGATTAGGGTCCTAGAACCCTCTCCCTATTTTCCCATTGCCTCACCTGGGGTCCCCTCCGTCGTTGGGCAGTGAAGGCCATCGTGCCACTCTCCAGACACGATGAGGAAATTTTTGTTCAGTCCCTTGCTGGACTCAGGGAGGCACTGAATAAGCTGGACCCTGTCATCCCTGGTCTTCAGATAATAAGTTTCGCCCTTCAGGCACTAGAGGTTATAACACCAGTTGACGTCATGGTGGGTCAATCTCAGTCCCATCTTCTCATTTAGGGCATCCACACAGCCCAGAATCCTAAAGACGTTGATGGCACACTGGGTGGGGGCTAGCCGGAAGTGCATCAGGTAGTCCCTCGTCACCGGCCCCATGGGTATCCTCATGCCACCTTCCACGAAGGCAACGATGGGAATCACCACCTCACCCTCCTGCCTCTGAAAGCGCCACTCGCCCTCCGCACAATACCTCAAGCCCACATTGGCTGGTATCTTGTAATCGGCGATGAATTTCTCCATCGCCTCCTCAGTGAATACATACTTCTTAAATACACCCATCCCAAATGATGCCTAAGCAAGCTAAGTGAGAGAAAACGAAAGAGAGGCAGAGATGGAGAAGGAAAAAGTTTGAAGAGAGATAGAATGACTTACAGAAATGAGTAGCAGCTCCTCGGACAGGCTTTTTATGCTGGAGATGTAGACTCTTGAGTGCGAGTGAACAGAGGAACCGGCTTTTCGAATGGGTATTTATACCCCAAATCAAGGAACCGGGCGTGTTTTTCCGTCCCTAACTGCTAGGCGAATCCCCACAGTGGGATTATCATCCTCCCGTTGAACGTGGGGGGCACAGAGCCGTCATGATTTAATGAAAGGCGCATTGCGCGCTTCGAGGCGCCATTAACGCGTCTGGGGTAGATGAAAAGGCTCCAGTACTAATAGAGGACCAGACTCAATGGGACGCGTGGCAGGTCCGAGGACATCAAAATCCTCCTCTCCGCCCGAGGATGCGGACAGCAAGATTTTGAGGGGCTATTGTGGGGCCAAAGAATCCTACGGCCCAGCCCACTTCGTTCCTGGGCCGAAGGCCCAGGCCGAGGAAGCACCCTAAGTCCGAGGATGACCCCATCATCAGACTTCCGAGAACTTGAGGGACAAGCTCATGACAAGCAGTCACCTCCACATTAAATGTACCTGACTACCGCTCTGGCCGCATTAATGAGGAAAGGACCCTGCACCAACGTCACCTTGGTTGCCGCGACTCTCAAAGAGACTGAGAAGGCGGCTGATGGGACAAGCAACTGAGTATTGTCCAAATCGCCCAACACGTGTAGGGCTAGAATTGGTTAAGTAAAGAGTATATAATGTAAGGGAATCCCTCCTGAAATAGAGGGAGAAGAGGCGAAACAAAAGGGAAGAAAGCCTCCTCGGCCGGCCGAGAAGCATCCCCCAACTGTAAAGATGCTCTAGGTATTTCTTCAATAAAAAGAGAATGCCGTTCACGCCTCGTGAACGCCGGCCAGTGCCTAGACCTTCGATCCACTCTCTACAAATTCATTGTTGTGGGTTCGATGGGCCCTTGACCCATACCCTTTGGGCTCTGGGCCGCAAAAGCAGACCCTACAGACCCCCTCCTCCTTTTATAGCACAGATCGGGCTTCGGGGTACTGGTGATTTCTCTCTTTTGCCCCTTAGAGTTTGTGCTGTGCCAGTTTTGCTTAGGGCTATGTCGTTTCCCTTTTTTCTCATAGCTTCTTACTTTAGGTGCAACCAAACAAAAGTCCCTTAGCTGGTTTTCTATTTCTAGCTTCTCCGTTAGCTGATCTTCAGCTATTTGACATTTTTAACTTCTTCAGCTTTTTCAGTTGTACTCTTCCTTGTCATTTTCTCCAAATGGTTGGAATCACAGCTCATGCATTTTTTGCTTCGTACTTCCTGGTCCCACTATATGACTGGAGCATCAGAGCATGAGACCTGCATGTTTTTGTCTTTGATCCCTGTTTTTGTTTCAATCTTCCTTCCCGTGCCCCAGGGATCCCTGGACTCTGGTGACTTCTGGGATCCTGGCCCAGTTCTTCTCACTGGACTTTGCTGGACTTTTTAATGGCCTTTTTTGCTGGAAATCTGAACATACATAGGGCATTGATGTCGATTCTTCTTGCTGCACGAATTGGGCATTCTTTATTTTTTATGGAATGAGCTTTATTGTGAAATTTTGGACCTTAACAACTATATTTATTGTAAATACTAGAAGGTGTCAATCAAGTTATAAGATTTTTTTTGTTATGTAATTGTGATGTTATTCTCATTGTAAATTAACAACTTGCCAAGATGTAAAATTTGATGATTTCATTTATACTCTATAGTATAGTTGTCAAATTAAAGAGGCAGCAATGAAATGAAAAGTTAGAATCAGTTGTGAGTTTCTATTAGCTCAACTAGTAAAATCTTTGATAGTTAAATAAAAAATTTGGGATTCAATCCCCCATTACACTAAAAATCAATTGGTCTAATAAAAAAAAAAACTATTATCAGAAACGGATACTAGAGGGATAAGGGCCCAAAATCATATATTGGGTCTTGGGCTTTGTCTGAAGACGTTGACAGATCCGAGGAGGGATAAATAGTTATGAGGGATTCAGATTTAGAGTCTCATAAAATAAGGAATGAGTGGAAGGCCGTCCAAGGAGGAACTCCTCCTTGGATATGATAAATACAGCTTGAAATATGTATTCCAACAATTAAGGTGGCCTTCCAAGAAGCTCCAGTGATAGGGACGTGCCTCATGAACATACGAGAGGGAAGATAACCCAAAAATGTCTAAAGAAAAGTTGTTACCACCGCATTAAATGCACTGTAACTACTTTTCTGACCGCATTTATGTGGAGAAGACCCTTGAACAGTGTTGTCTTAGCTACCACAACTCACAGAAAGCCAGAGAGGGTGTCTGATGGGACAGATACTCAAGTAAGGGTTCAAATGACTAACAAATGTAGGATCAAGATGATCCAAAGGGAGCTATATAATGTAAGGGACCTTTCTAGAGAGGGAGGTCAGAAAATCAAGAGAGAAACACTGTAACAATCTAAAACTAGACTTGTAATCAAACTTTAAAAGCAATACATAAGAATCAGTCTCCTCAGACTCTACTGAGGACGTCTTTTCTTAGAAAAAGTTCGTTATTTTCCTTTTTTTGTCATCAAGATCTGTTTAGTTGTTGTTAAATTAATTAAAACTCAGTTTTCCAACATATTCTCTACAAATTTATTGTTTTAGACTTTTTGGGCCAAAGTCCACCCACTTTTTGGGCTTTGAGCTCAAAACAGGTTCTCACAGATACTATAAATTAAAACTCTCTCACAAAAATAGTTACAATCAATTGTAAAAATATTTTAGTTAGCCCTACAAATTCCAATATAGAAGGAATTAAAAAAAATAAAAATGATTAATACGATACTTCTTCCCCTAGTCCTATACTGATCATTGATTACACACTTCACCCCGACCGAGAAACGAAACGATACCTTTCCGACACCGAAGGCTTCTAATGCGTGCACAAGAAAAAAAACATGGTCCCCTCTGTCTCTTGTTATTTAGATAAGGAAGGTCCCCCACGTGGTCCCACGTGAGCACCGATACTTCGTCACTGACTCTGAGAGAGTTCCCAGTCCTCTACATTCACTGATTTGAAAATAAATCCAAATACAGCAACTTCTTCGTCAATCCCATTTTTGTCTTTTTATTCCTTAATAAATTCTATCTCTCTCTCAATTCTCATCTCATAGACTCATAGTATATTTATGATATATCTGTTCTTTTTTTTTTTCCCCACAGTTTCTCGAGAAACAAACAGAGTGAGAGAGAAGTTGAATCATGACGACGACGACGAGGCTTAACGATGTGGTTAAAACCCCGGCTTTCGTCAAAATTACAGTGATTGCCCTTCTCTCCCTCTCCCTCTTCTTCCTCTTCAACCCTTTCTCTTCCTCCTACAACCCTTCTCTCATCTTCTCCTCTCTCCCTCTTCTCCTCTCCAATACGACACCGTCTTCTCCACCCCCTCTTCCGACTCCGCTTCACGAAACGACGACGACGACGTCATCTCCTCCGCCGTCTCCGTCGCCGCCTCCTCCTCCGCCGCCGAAGCCGCCGAAGATGGACATGTTGATAAGGATGGGGATAGTAGACGAGAATGGCGCGATGTCGACGGATTTCGAGGTCGGCGAGATCGACGAGGGTTTTGACGACGAGGAGTTAGAGCAAGAGAAAGAGAAAGAGAAGGAGAAAGAGAGGAATGGTGGTAAGAGGGTTAAGGTTGAGAAGTTTAAGGCGTGCGAGGATAAAAGTCTGAGCCACTATGTGCCGTGTTTGGACAATGTGGAGGAGATCAAGCGCTTGAATTTGAGTGAGAGTGTTGAAAAATACGAGCGGCATTGTCCTCCTCGACCCTTGGATTGCGTGGTGCCGAGGCCCGAGGGATACCAAGTTAGGATACCTTGGCCTCAGAGCCGAAACCAGGTTACTTCCACTTCCACCAATCAAATATGCCTGCTTTTTCTGGTTATTTTATTATATTTTTTTTATAAATTGTGATTACTATTCATAATTCATTATGATTATTTTTGTTTTAATTAGTTGTTTGGGTGATTTAAGGTAGAATTGTTTGTGATCGCGTAGTTAAGAATTCAGAAATTGATGGATTATGTGTTTAAAGTCTAGATGATATATGCGCCCGTTTGGTAACCCGTTTTCAAATTGCACTTTTTCAAATTATGAGCTTTTTTGAACTTCATTATAGAATTTTCCTCTAGATAATATGAGATTGATTGATTTACAAAAGTAATTTATTCTTGAGAAGCTAGAGATAGAACCGAATTGATGATATTTAGAAGAGGAAAAAAAAAAGTTTATGTTAGGGACTTTTGGTGGCAAGGAAAACCAATTACTCGGCTGTTACATCTTACAAGAACTGATTTGTCTCCAATTAAGTGTTCATTCTATTTAAAACATTTTCCATAGTTATTCAGTCTGTGGTACATCACTGCCTCATCTTGTTCAGACCTTTGGGGGACTTTTATTTTTTCACTAACTATGAGATAGAATTGCAGGTGTGGTTGACTAATGTTCCCCGTACAAGTCTGTTTGAAGCTAAAGGTAGTCAAAAATGGATATCGATAAAGAACAATATGTACGTTTTTCCAGGAGGTGGAAGGGTGATTAGTCACTTGGATCGGATTTCTAAGGTCGGTCTGTTCCGTAATTCTCATTACATATTAGTATGCATGTGCATGACATTGATTGCCGTCTCTTTAATTGAATGCGCAGATGATTCCTGACATTGGTTTTGGCCAAAAGACCCGAGTAGCATTGGACATTGGTAGTGGAGTAGCAGATTTTGGTGCCCTTTTGATGCAACATAATGTGACCACTCTGTCAATAGCGCCAAAAGACGAATATGCAAACCAGATTCAGTTTGCTCTAGAACGTGGTGTGCCTGCCATGGTAGCTACATTTGCTACGCGTCGTCTGTTGTATCCTAGCCAGGCTTTTGACTTCATCCATTGTTCAGAATGTGGAGTTAATTGGGCCCAAAATGGTACACTCCCTTTTCCCCCTTGTATATATAGCATTAAAGATATTTTTGGCTTCTAATATTTGATCAGTAGCTCTTTTCTGATTTTCTTTATCAAGATGCTCTAGGTCTTTTTCCAGCCTGTTGATAAATTAAAAGCTTATTTTTTTTTTGAGTATTGGAACATATCTGAAGTGACTCTCAGCCAAGGGCCTTGTAGCTCAGTGGCATTACTTGGTCTCCTTTATAAGGAGAACCAGGGTTCAAATCCCCCTCCCCAAGTTGTTGTGTGTACACACACACACACACATATGCAGTGATTCTCAGCAACACAATTTTTTTTTTTAAACGATTTTCTCTTCAAAACAAATAAATGAAAAGGGAGTAAAAATAAAAAGGGATTGTAAATGTATTTGATACTGTTTCGCTGAATCTGTTGACATTGATATTCCATTTTCATTGGCTTGGTTGCAGATGGAATTATGCTTCTTGAAGCCAACAGGATGCTAAGGGCAGGAGGATATTTTATTTGGGCAGCAGAGGCTGTTTATAAACGTGAAGAAAACCTACGAGAACAATGGAGAGGTAGCTCACAATGAATGTTCTTCTAGGTTTTTTTGTCTTATTCAGCTCTTGTTAGTTATTAGTTTGTTGCAGTGCAGTCTCATAATCTTTATTTCATTTTATTATCTTCTCCCCCTACCCCCCCACGAAACCAAAAATTTTCCTCTTCTGGTGATAATTTTCCTATTTATCTTACAGATTCATATTTGGGCTTATTTATTTACACTTTCAGGAATGGAGAACTTGGCAACTCGCATTTGTTGGGAACTAGTAAAGAAGGAGGGATATCTTGCTGTATGGCGAAAACCTTTGAATAACAGCTGCTATCTTAATCGTGCTGGTGAAATGCAACCTCCATTGTGTGATTCTGACGAGGATCCAGACAAAGTTTGGTATGACCTTCACACCCTTGACTTCACTTTGAGTGAATGTATGGATTTCACATATGTCAATTTAAATTAAATATACAGACAGATAGTTTAAATGTGCTCCTTAGCGCATGACCCTTGATACTGCGATAGTCTTTCCGAAATTGATCTTTTAGAGGTTAATATTTCAGTTCTGGCTATAAATATTGAAATTATAACAAAACATTGCCTTTTATTTAGAATGGTTTCCACAATTTTGCCTTAGGGATAAAATGATTTTAGCCTGTCTTTTGTTGAGTTGAGTCATATGGAATGAAACGTTCATTCTTTGTCATCTTTTCTATGTTTTAGCTTGAATTAATTATTTAAGAGAGAGGAATTCTGTAGGGTGTGACTGCGTTTACAGCGTGAAGCAACTTAAGGAAAATAATAGGAATGTAGTGATAATCTGGCTATTAAAATAAATAAAGGAGAAACAAAGTATTCCAAATCTTCATTAAGATTCTCATCTAACTTTTGTAAAGGCAAGAATTTTGGCTGGAACCAAGAAGTTTTCTTTGTACTTCAATATCACTGTTCTGTGAGAAAAGATAGGGAAATATGTTTTGTATTAAATTTCTGCATGTTAATTTAACAACAATTTCTGGTAGTTGTTAATCTGGTTGTTTTATTGGACATACATTATGCTTTTCATTTTCAACATCCCACAAGAGCTCAATAAGGCTTAACAAGCTATGAAGGAGAGGACTGTCAAAATAAATAATATGTAACAACTTTTATACTTTTTGCAGGTATGTTAATTTGAGAACATGTATCACTCGATTACCAGAGAATGGATATGGAGCTAATGTTACTACATGGCCTTCACGCCTTCATTATCCACCAGACAGGCTCCAGAGCATAGAGATGGATGCCTACATATCCAGAAAGGAAATCTTCAAGGCGGAGTCAAAGTATTGGAATGAGATAATCACTGGTTATGTTGGTGCTTTTCACTGGAGAGAATTCAAATTAAGAAATGTGTTAGACATGAGAGCTGGATATGGAGGGTACGTCATTCTAACAACTCTTGATATCTTTGCCATATTCTTGCATAGTAATTGGATATTTTATAAACCCTCTCCATTTTCAGTATTCCTTTTAACCTTAAAGAAAATGGAAATCATTTTACTGTGGCAGGTTTGCAGCTGCACTGCATGACCTTGAGATTAATTGCTGGGTTATGAATGTTGTTCCAGATAGCGGCCCCAATACCTTGCCTGTCATATATGACCGTGGACTTATTGGAGTTAGGCATGATTGGTATGTACTAATCACCTTCAAGTATCTCTTTTGAAAATTTCTGCTGCTTTCGTAGTTGCCCTTGGTAGTTTCATAGCCTCCTTTCAAACTCCATACAGCAGTTTATCAAGAGCCATTTGTTTGTTACTTAAATACAAAGGAAAGAATGGCCATCTTGGTCCAACCTAAATTGTGAAAATAATGACGTTTTCTATGGTAACAAATAAAATCTCTCACAAACAATTGACCTGGATTGCTGGAAAGCACTTGTCAAAGTAAACTTTGTATAAAAAATGAGAAACTGTAAGACTATCATGTTGTAGTATAAGAGGAAGCAAGACATCAGTAGGACTATTGAAGCCCACATGAAAATTTTGGATGCTGATAACGTTTTCAAACGGTAATTTTTCACTTTAATTGTTCACAGTTTCCTACATGTGACTGGATATTTATAAAAGATATATCAGTGGATGCTTTTAGAAGTTGTGATAAATGATAAACTTTCCACATTGCTCCTTCTTGTTACTAAAAACTTGGACTTAAGTTGTAATGCTTGAAATTCTTATTCTAGGTGCGAACCATTTGACACTTATCCTAGAACATATGACCTGTTGCATGCAAATGGTCTCTTCTCTGTTGAAAAAAAGAGGTATGAATTTTGCTCTCTCACATTTCCGTTTATTTTGTTTGTGGATGCAAACCTCATTTTATACTCAGTACATACTAACTTTTTGCCAAATGTTATACGTGTCAGGCAAAGATGTGATTTCTCAACCATCATGCTTGAGATGGATCGGATGCTAAGACCAGATGGGCGTGTCTATATACGTGACACAATATCTGTTATTGGTGAAGTAAATGAAATTGCATCTGCCCTGGGATGGGTTCCTGCACTACGCGAAACTGGCGAGGGACCCCATTCAAGCTGGAGGATCTTAATATGTGATAAACGTATGTGACCTGCTTCATAGTGTGAAACCAGTAGTGAGTTCTTAATATCTTTCTTGCCCTCATTGTGATTCGTCCTCACTGTGAAAGGAGTCTCCCTGAAAGCTCACCAAGATTGAAAGCACTGCGACTAACTATACCACAGATTCTTTCTCCCATGTAACCAATGTTACATCAGATTGGTCATGAATAGCAGATTAGCGTGATGGCCCATAATTCACAATATGATATTTTGAATCATTATTATTTTAAAAGAAAAAGAATTTAAAAGAAAAAGAAAAGTTTTGTTTTTATGATGTACCATATCGATTGATAGGTTTTATAAGATCTGTTGCGTACTTCTAATAAAAACTGTCTCTAAGTTACTTCTTTGTTTCTGTTTGTCCAGAAGAAAGGAAGAAGAAAAACAAAAAACAAAGAAGGAAAAAGCATATAAACTAGGGGACAGTGGCATCTAAACCCAGGTAGAAGCAGGGCTGGTTGGACATGAGATTGTCCAATTAACTGGGCAGGGTCTCTGCAATGCTTTCTTGGTTACCAGCTGCCTTCTTCAATGAATGCTATTATTTTTTGTTTCACCTCGATGAATGCCGTGAATTGCCCCTGATTGTCTTGTATATTATGGCCACTTCCCAACACATAATACTTTGTTAGAGATGGAACTGAAAAAGAAAAAAAAAGAAAAAAAAAAGACTTGCTTGAAATCAGTTTTGGTAAAAACTTTTGGAACGCCCAAAGCCTTTGCTGTCGAGCACACTTCTCACTCTTAAAAGAGACTTGATTATTAGAGCTGTAACACAAACAGATTAGCTCTGTGATGTACAAGAGAATTTGTTTGGTCTCTGATAAACTCGCCTATGACCTGTGAAAAGTTGCTTGGAGAAGAGCTTCATAAGTTTATTTTTAACCTACGCATAAGGAAAGACACTTTAAACTTGTTGCAAGGCAGGTCTAAATGGATATTTACACGAGAGCTGAGGATTGGTTACTAAGTGATTTAGGAGGCCATATCAGTATCATGGAGACTAGCTATTGGTTCTCTTTTTTTCTTTTCTATTTTTAGCTTGCCAAATAAACCATCAAAGAGAGTCATCCTTCAACTCCTTTATTAGGGTATAACAGCATAGAATTAGATCTCTATTGTCTCTGCCTTTTGCATTGAGGGCAAAGGGGACTAGATGTCTCTCGTGACTAAAAAGTTTCTGAAATACGTTCCCTAGATGGTTAGGACGGAAAAAGATGAATACCAACATTTCATTAGGTAAGATTAAGGCTTAACTATACCCAGATTCTTTTTTTCTTTTTCTTTTTTTGGGGGGGGGGGGTTGGTGGGGGGTGAGGTGATGGTTATGTTAGGAAAGGGAATCCATGTACAAACTAACCAGCAGCTACAGAGATGGATCTGTTGTAACACTCATCTGATCAGTCCAAATTTTACAATAGCATTACATTAAAAGGAGGTTAAGAAAAAGGCATGAAATCTTCTTGTCGTCACAAACCAGACTTCTAGCACTCCAACGAATTTTTTAAAGATTTGCTGCAATGAATTCACTAGAAACTGGAATTTGGATCTCTTTGGTTTCAAACAATTCTCACAATACTCTGTTTGGGATCACAAGAAGAATAGGTGTATCAAGTTACTTTCGATTAGGCTCAATAGAACGAAGTCATCAAGATCTGAATATAGTTAGCTTTGGTATGGCAACTCCAATGAATAAAAAATTCGTGCAATCTTAATTTTTTAATAGAAGCACAAAGCTGATTCATTTGAGATTGTGGAACTTGTTGGCATGGGTTTTGTGTGTTTCAAACACTTGCTTGTCACACATTGGTTAGGAATGAGCCTATTGTTTACCTTAAGAGGTATCTTAAGATAGTGGGCTTAGTATTGAATTTGGACTTACGTATATCACACATGTGAGTACGTAATTGGCATGACCGTTTGATTGGCCTATTGGAGTGCATAATGACCATTGGACACCCTTCTCAACTCTCTTTTTCTTCCACAGATTTTTTTGCACTTGTGTTTCAGTTCAAGGAAAGGCATTTTAAATATATGTTCTTAAACCTTCATCTTTGGAAGTGAGACCATTGTGAAGGTTAACCTACTCTTGAAGGGTTATTCTATCAAGAGAGTCAATTGCACCAAGCTCTACTTTGTGTGGCACAAATTATCCTTTAAGGCCAATGTTTCTGTATTATTCTATAATTTTGTGAGATCTTTCTAACTTTCTCTTTTAATTTCCGTCCTTGCTAATTTTGTAGGATTTGTAATATTGAATCAAAACTAGTTTTTCACTAAAATATTTCCAACAAAACTCCCACCAGTTGGCCTGGGCTTGTTTTTACTTTTTAGCTCTCTACATAAAAGGCTATTCTTGAAAATTCTAGGTACAGCTTCCAAAAAAAAAAAAAATCAAAACCTAAGGCAGTATTTTTGAAACAATATTTGGTAGTGTACCTAGAACAACAGTTTTCAGTATTTAAACGACATTACACACACTTTTTCACTTACACGTATTTTTAAAAAATACAAACAATGTTACTAGAATAACATTACCAAACACCTCCAAATCTTAGCCAAAAACCTTGTAATTCAAACGCTTAGCACTCTTAGAGGGCGTTTGGTCATTCATTTTAAACACTAGTGTTCAGTGTTTAAACACTGAATGCTAGTGTCCAAAAACAAAAACATGCGTTTGGTCATTCATCCCTATTCAGGGTTGTTTGAAAAACATTGTTCAAAAACCCATTTTCAAAATGATGGTTTTGAAATCACCTCTGACCTGTTTTTAAACAACAAACACTAGTGTTCAGTGGCAATTGGGTAATTATTTTGAACACTATATGGGCCCACCTGGTCAGACATCTCTCAAGTATTGTCTCCTCTCTTCCTCTCATGCCGAATCCATCTGCACTTGGTACCAAGATCTCATCTCACCCACACAGTCAGAGCAACCCAGCGGCATTAATCTCACCCACCTCCATAACTCCCCTCACCGACCCAGCGCCATTAAATCCTCACCGACCCATCGCCATTAAATCCTCACCGACCCATCCAAAAGCTTGATTAGTTATTGGGTCTTGGAGTGCTGACAGTGGAGATGAGATCTGAGGAATATGAAGCCTGGTCGTGGATCTTTTGAGGCATCAATGGAGATGAGGACTGTGCATGGGTTTGGTTTTCAGCTCTCAGGGAAGAGAAGGGATAAAGAAGGAAAGAGAGGAGCAACAAGAATATGATGTAATCTCTCCTTATTTAAAAAATGTTTATTTCGTACTTTAGTAAGCTTTTTTTAAAATCTAACACACACATATCAAACATATATTTATATTTTTTAAACACAAAAACATGTTATTTAAACCATGATACTAACATTTTTTTGTTTTATAAACACTAAAAACACATTTTTTAACCACATTTTTTAAACCACAGTTTTCACATCTTTTTAAACAACAATTTTTGAACTCTATGACCAAACAGCCCTAATATCTTCAGCAAGATTCAAATCTCCTCTTGCTTATCAGGAAAGGGGAAAAAAATGTAAAAAAAGAAAAAGAAAAAGAAAATGGTAACAACTAATCCTGGGGCAGGAACCCAATAAAAAAGCAGCAGTGGGACGCACTCTCTGGTCGGAGCAGAAACCAGGCTATCATCCACGCTTCCCCAAAATCTACTGGATATGTTTGAAGTACGTTAAAATTTTCCCGAGCCAGAAGATTTGAAAAGCTTCGTAAAGCACCCAGCTACAACAGCTCCAATTTCCTTTTTCATGTTCAACCAAAGTACGCTACCCTCATCCTTCAATTTCAAACTAAGCATCAAATGATTCAAATTGAAACAAATGGATATAACAAGAAATAAAGGCTTATGGGCATGGCTTTGGTAAAAAGTAAACGTAAGAACGTCATGGACCAGCCATTGGCATGTTATATTACATAAAGCCAGCAAGAGTAACAAAGTGGGCCGGACATTGTCATTTCATATAAGGAAATTTACACTTCCCACTCTTGAGGTATAAAGAAACAACAGAAAATTGGATAACTTATGGGAAAATAGGGATTTTTTAAAGATAAACCACGGACAAATTAGAAACATCATCACTTAAGCAAAGGCAAGTTAGTCTACAAAAATAGGGCAACTCAAGCGTAAAATAGGGATTTCATTGTATTTGGCTCAAGAAGGGGACTTTCATTTTACAAAACTTTGGAGGCCACTGTCATTTCCTAAAACATCAAGGGAGGTTAGCATAATTTTCCCCATTCATACATCATTCAAGAGAAAACATTCATGTCATTTCATAGATGAGATGTACTAATGGTTAGTTTCAGAGTTACATTAATGATTCACAAAAGACTTACAACAAGATGAGAGTTGGAGCAAAGCAACCCTTTCAACAAAGCCAGACATATTTTATATTTGGGTGCCAAAAACCATTAGAATGCCTTTCCAGCCTAATAAAAAGATTTTAGTTTATCACAATAAAGATTTCACTAGACAATGAATTATGATCAAGAACTCATATCCCAAGTCAGGAGAATAATCATTGCTTCAGATCAGCATACCAAGAAAACACAGTACTTGCCTATGACTTCATCGAAGAATCCTTGTGGGCAGCAGTATTAACCTGTTTAGAGAGATAAGCTTCATAGATTTCCACTATTAGCCGAGGATCCTTCTCCACCAGCTCCGCATACTCTTCCCGTTTAGTAAGCTTATCCATGTTGTCTGTGATCACTGACAAAGCT
This sequence comes from Quercus ilex subsp. ballota, assembly GCA_032727855.1. Lineage (NCBI taxonomy): Eukaryota > Viridiplantae > Streptophyta > Magnoliopsida > Fagales > Fagaceae > Quercus > Quercus ilex. Next base: position 31,445,994 of record CM064916.1, on the reverse strand, counting down.
GCATCAAGCATAAGCTTGGCATTGTGCTGGTGTGCTATGGCATAGCTCAGCATTGAATTCTCCCAGTTCAGTTTCGACACCAAGAACTTCTCACAATAAGCCTTGAGATGCTTTACCTGGTATTTTTCAGCCAATACTAAAAGGTCATAAGCCATTTGCTCATCAAGGCATGCTTCAGCAGTGTACATATAGTTGACAAAGGCGCGTAAGGCATCATACGATACATCACCAATCTTGATGGTACCACTCCGGCTTTCTTCCATCTCATTGTCAAGCATCGCTTTGAACACTGGGGAACGGCTTACCTGATAAAATAAGAAAATGTTCAAAGAAGTTAAAGCCTCGAAATATCTGTCCTAGTAGGAAATAGCACAGCCAAAATATATACACTGCATTAACATATAGGATTGGAACAAGTGCAAATACTATATGAACATGTCCAAAAATAGGTATTAGGATTCTCTCCCTTTGAAATGAATCCATTTCATGGTTTAGATTAGATATTACAAATCTAAAGGTGTATGCAAGAAATAAAAGGAAAAAGTTATTTCCAAACTGGTCCGGACAAAAATTCATCCAAACCACCACAGTAGGATTGATAAAGCCATACACATGCATGTACTTCTAATCACATAGCTTCTTTAGAGAGTCTTGTGACTCGTTTAAATACCATACGTGGATGGTTTTATGAGCCGCCACATGATGAGTTGGAGCAAATTCCTCCAAACCCGTGTAGAGGAAAATTGTGTCCAAAATAAAATCTCCATTTGTTTCAATGGAAAACCTTGTGTGTAGATAGTTTTTCACATTTTCCAGTGTGTTTTGTAGCATCATAAAAAATGAGTCAAAAGAAAAACTATCTTTTGTTAAAAAAAAAAAGGAAAGCAACTATATTTTATGGCAAGCTAAATAAGGGAATTTTCAAACTCATTTAAAGTTTGCTACAATCAAAGAAAAATGAGGGAGTTCTATAGAAAATACTTTTTGAAAAATGATGCATTTTCTAGAAAACATTAACCAAACAAACAGAGCATTAATGATTAACCATGAAGTAGACTTACCCCATTTCACTTGAAATGTGAGAGCACCCTGTAAATTAATTGCTTGATCAAATATAATCACCTCACTGCAGCAAACAATATATACCTATATGCTCCCATTTTACATGTAGCCAAAGATTAAATCACTAAACACACTAATCAAACTTGATTATTTCACACAAAACTCCATAATCACAGTCTAGTACAGTAAAGTTCCAATTTTTACAAATTACAGTTACAAAAAATCAGAGACTGTTACTGACCAGTACGGCCTTATGGGCCGGGACGGGGATGGGGGGCCCAGAAGGGGAGCCATCGTCGGAGGAAGCAACGAGAACGACGTCGGTGAAGCAAGGCCCATTGGGCCTAGAGAGGTGTTGGGGATCGAAGGGAGACCAGAACCTGAGAAAAGCGACTTTGGCTTTCAAGTCTTCGATCTCTCTCTTGCGATCCTCCTCGGTCTCGTTGGCCTCTTCGTAGCACTCTTTGCACGTGCCGGAGTCACGTGTCTCGTACGACGCTTGGCACGACAGGCACTTCATCGTCGTCGTGATCATCGTCTCCGGTTGACACTCGCTTGAGACCGAGACTGAGGTTGAGGATGATTCTGAATCTGATTCGCTCTCCGATGAATACTGTCTCGCCACTCTGTGATGCCGGCACCGTTGCATCCTTTTAAGGAAAAAGAAAAGGCAAGCAGGTTAAGTAATAAGACCCAATTTTGTTTTTATTATATACAAAAGGATGACTCCCTGTTTTATAGCTGTCATTTTTTTCATTTTCTCTCAATTAAATAATCAATCCTCGTATACAAATGTTTTTTTTCTACTTTACTTTTTCGTAAAATACTTTTTTTAGTCTGATTCATTAAAGAAAAATAAAAATAAACCTTTACTTGCTTGGAATCTTGGCAATACCTTTGCAACTTTACAATAAATTTTTTTTTTTTTCAATTTAGAATTGATTATTATCTAATAGTAATGTTAGGGGATTTTTTTTTTTTTTTTAAAGAATGTTAGGGGATTTAAATGATAGCTTAATAATGTCTGCCGTCGAAACTCATTTCTTACTCTCCTATTTCTACCCGCTAAAAAGAAGATCAATACTAGAGAATAGAGACACAACATTTTTTACTTTCTTTTGGCTGATGCATAGATTTTGCATAACCAATCTAGACTCTAGCATTTATAAAACTTAAATGAAGCCTTTAATTAAATTCCCCATCAGGAGTTTTTCTCTAGTCTTTTCACTAATTAAGTGCGTGTTTGGATACCAATAAAAAATTAAAATTATTTTATTATCTAGTTTATTTTTGCTACTATTTATGGGTCCTACTGCACTTTTTGATACTATTTATGGGCTCCGCTGTATTATTTTAACTAACTTTTACCATCTACAGTACTTTTAACAATAAGTTTTCAGTTTCAGCAAAATAAGCGGTATCCAAACAGACCTTAAGTGTGTATTTGCACAGGGATGAACGCGCGTTTTGCCTTTTTTTGGCTGGTCCCATGGCACTGTTCATGAACCAGCCAACCCCCAACAAACGCAGCAACAGTGTTTTATGGGTCCCACAGCACTATTCACAGTTTTAAAATTTATTTTGCTATAGTGTTTTTAGTAATAAGTTTTCAGTTTTCAGCAAATAAGCAGTATCCAAACACACCCTAAGTATATCCCTTATCGGAATTGACTTTAGGCAAGATTCCATTATATCCACTACTTCCTTCTAAGTCTAGGGTGGCTAGTTCTTTTCTCATGAAATAACCCTTCATTCCCTAGCTAGACTAGTTCAGCTTTGGTTTGTTGTTGGGAATAAAATCAATTTGGGGATAAGTTTTAATTGCATTGTTTGATTTTGTGTCTTTAGGGACTTAGAAGACTTTGCTCTTGTCCATAAGTTTTGGGATTTATTGCATCTTAGAGTCCGTTTGGATACCGCTGATTTTGCTGAAAACTGAAAACACTATAGCAAATAAGTGAAAAACGGCTGACTGATTATTTTGGGGTCCGAGTACTGTAGCTCAGCTAAAAGTATTGAAGGGTCAGGTTTTTTTTTTTTTTTTGCTTCTATTCACTCCTCACCCACCCTAACGCTTGTGTCTTCGAGAAGAGAGGTCCACACCCACCAAAGAAATTCATGAGGAATACCTACATCGATTTGACACTGGCGAAGGGCTCAGAAGAGAAACCCACGAGGAAGACAACCCAGTCCGATTCCGGCGAAGATTGGGTCCCCTCTGGTGTACTCTTCCTTCCGTAAACCTGGGTTCACCCTCTTCCCCAATTTCACTCCTTTCCCACTATAACACCTCTCTTCCCATAAACTCATTTCACCCTCTTCCAATTTCACTCCTCTCCCAGCCTAACACCTTTCTTCCCATAAACCCATTTCACACCTCTTACAATTTCACCAGTACCCATTTGTTTAATTCAAGTTAGCTTTTGTTATTTTGTGGCTTTCTTTTCTTTTGAATTGTTGGAATCTAACCCCAGTTGTTCTACTTTGCTTTTAATTTATGTTCTAAAATGGCCTATTAAGGTTAAGAGCCTAATCTGTTAAGCTTGTTTTATGCATATATGATTAGAAATTAGAATACAGTGCAAAGGGTTTTTTAATTTCTAGGCCAATGGGTTTTTGAGTTTGTGAATCATGATGGGGTTTGATACTCCTTTCTTCCCTTTACTTTCCCTTTGTATAAGGGGCACACCGTTTTTGATTTAAAGTAAAATTAATAGTGCTTTGGTCTATGTGTATTTATTTATTTATTTTTGCAATTGGTTGAGTGATTAAGAAATTTGTAACTTGTAGTTTCTTGTGCATTCTCTAAAATTTTCTAGGGATGCTGCAAGTGAAATATGTATAATTTGGTATTTCTACCCCACCCATTGACCTTAGTTAGGCTATCTATCTAAGCTTTAGATATAGGAGACAAGCATGGAAATAATTGATCTTTCTTCGCATGCTATAATTAACTTTCATTATTATTTTTTTACATCAGTAACAACTTTAAATCTATAGTAGAAAAAAGATAATGACATGGGCAAGGGTAGCATGCATTTTTCCATTTTTGTTCACTTCATATTGTCAGTTTCCCAACTTCATGTCCACGTAAGAATTTTCATGCAAAATTCATGTAGCTACACTCTTGCTTTATCATGTAATCATGTCCTTAAGCATAAACAATTCTTTCTTTTTTGCCAGACAAGTTTTAAGTGGATATTTTTGTCGTGCATTGCACAAACCAGTCATGATACTTGATGCAGGAAATTAAAAAAGAACATTCTCATTAGTAATGCACTTCAACTATGGTTCATGTTCATTTCAACTATGGTTGGAAATATGCCAAAAATATATACAAATAAAAAGTGGAGGTGACCATGGCTATGAAACATAATTCCATTCCTTTTTACATATTGTATTATGTTCACCATTCTATTTAATAAGTTCTTCATTTTTATATCTGGTCATCATGCACTCTTTTTTTGAAACTTTCAAAATTGAAGCAATAACATAATTGACTTGGAAACAATGCCTAAAACAAATGAGTATTTAGAAAATGAGTATAGACTAAAATGTTTAATCATTGATTTGTTTAACCAAACTTTAAAAAATTGTAAATAGTCAAAGAGCAACATTGAGTTGGAAATTTTGTTCTGAACAGCATGCTATTCCTCATCGTATTTATATTGCAATTATATTCTATGTATTTATGGTGCACCCTGAAGTCGGTTGAGAGTGGATTTCTCAACTCTTATAAGTAGCAGGGCTCTTTAGTTACTCATGCAGTCCTTGTCTTGGCCCGTTATTTGACATAATAAATTTGAGACCATGGTACCTACAAGTCATCACTGAATATATTTAGTTATTACTTTGTGTTTCTATGGTAGAGCCGTTGGTTTCAGCTGCAGAGGTTGTTGGTTTGTGATGGTGTCTCTCTCTCTCTCACACAAAGGTTTTGTTTGGTTTGGTTTTCTGGGTTTTATTAGATTAAGTTTTGGCTAGGGTTTTAGTTTTTTTTTTCCCTAAGGTTTGTTTTGGCAATAAAGGAAGACTTAACTAAGAATTGGGAAATAAAGGATGTTATTCATGAAGAAGTTGAAAAGATTTTATCTTCTTTTTGTAATTGGTCAATTATTTTTGCTCCTACATGAGTCAATAGAGTGGTTCCCAAATGTGCTATGTGAGCTGTTGGTTTTAAAGATCGGGAACTACTCCATCTCCTTATAAATGGCAATGAAAAGTCAAAATGTGTCCTGCTACAAGCCTCATAGTTATTAAATCAAAGAGGATGGCCATAAACCCAAATATCAAAATAATATCATTCCTATTTTGAAACACGTCATCAAACAACCTTTTTGCATCAATGAGTGAACTTAGCTTGATCCCAACTCAGACACATTGCTAACTAAGGAATGTACACTGATTCAACACTAAAAAAACAAGAAATGAACATAATATTTTCAACCATAGAATTCAACATAGTTGAAACTTATTTAAGCAAATTCATAGAGTAAAATTCTAAACAGACAATTAGATGATCCAGACCAGAAAAAAACAATAAAGCAAAGCAAAATTAAACAATAAAAAAGAAAAGACAGAACTTATAGATGACAATTATAAACACCAGATGACATTTGGCAAACCTAGATGACAATTAATTATAGATGACAATTATAAACACTAGTAGAAGAAAAAGGAACAAGTAAGCATACACTAAGCATAGTTTCTACCAATAAGAAAAAAGAAAAAAAAAGAGAGTGCAACTAGTACATAAAGAAAATCTGATTACTATAACACTAATTCTAAGCAACCCTATCGAGACAATCCTCTTTCCTTTAGGAAAAATGATATTGAGGGTTCATTTGGTACTGCATCTCTAGCCACTTCAGTTGGACATCCTTTTCATGAACAAGTGCTGCAAACATGATCCTACCCTCTACGTTTCCCATAAAGAAGCAGGTGTTGAACAGATGAAGGCGATCACCCGATTGCACCCCAGGAAGACTCAACGCCATGTCCAGAATTGCTTTAACCTCAGTAGCTGTTGTGAAAGCAAATGGTGTATGAGTACTTATACTTCTACTTTCAACAATACCTAAGATGCTCTTTAAAGAGTTAGACATCTCTTACACAACTGAACGCTTTTTTCTTGGTTTCTTGCAAATTCCCTTGAAAAGGTGGACACCGCTTGCCAAGCCTTTCCCTTTATTCATTGCCAATCTTGCCCTTGACAATGATGGGCCTTCAACCTCCATTGGGTCAACATTCGCAAAGGGTTGACACTAGGGGTCAACAAATTCTTTGCTATCAGCGAAGTCCCTAGACCCTTCAGTGCATTCATTTGGTATTTTACCACTCGTGCAGAATGCATTTTTCCCTGTTGCAACTGTGCCTTCAAACATGATTTCCATGGACTGAACATTTGGCCAAGATTTGTTTTTAAAGGTTAATGCCTTGGGACATGCCTACATGTGGACAACCGGTAGTTAGAACACAATATAGTTGTAGACAGTTGAGTTTTTCACAATTATGTAAAGTGAACTAACCTAAAGCTTTCGGGTCCACCACTTATCACTAGCCTCAAACTTCCCAGTTACAGAATCATAACCCAACCCAGTCTCACGCACAAAACACTCCTTCCAAGCCTTCCTCTGTTTTCTCAGATGATCCTATTTGTTTTTAAACTGCGTGTGAGTCACCACTTTTCCCATTTCACCTAACTGCTCAATCACTGCATCAACCCCTTCCCTTCTCAAAAATCCTCCATTCCTCTTGTTGTCTAGGACTTGAGCAGCACATAAATCATGAAAAGCTTTTAGTTCCGCTGGTTCTTTCCACCCATTTCTCACTTCATTACCACCGTCCTTCGATTTCCCTTTACCCATTTTTGCTACAACTTCCTTCTATACTCATTGAGGCATTTCAACAAACAGTTCGTATGCATATCATAATTGGTTATGTATGCCCACATGAAAAATGCAAAGTAAACTCACATAGTCCAAATACAATATAGGCAGGAAGAGAAACACACAAAATTACACGAATGAAAGAGAAACCCAAATACTAGTGTCATGGAAAACACAAAAACCACACACAAACGTTGAACACAAAACCACAGATTGAAGCCTCATGGAAAAAAAATATAACCACACACCAACAGATTAGAGAGTATGAGAAGTTAGACACAACTTACCCGTGAATGCAGAGACCCATAGTGGCGGTAACGGCATCCCAAGCGGAAAGAAGGTGAGTTCGAGCAAAGGAAGAACAGAGGGGATCGGGTTTGTTTGTTCTGCATAATGGGTTTGCAATTACTGTGTTTCCTTTGTTTTGATGGTTTATTGGTTGGTGGGTAGGTGCAATTCATTGAAGAGGAAGAGGACAGAGCATTGAAGAAAATTGAAGACATCTCTGCCACGGTAGTTGAAAGAAAGAAGAAACCTGAGAATGCGAAAATTAGCCATTGGCCTGAATGCATCGTTTTGTGTTTACTCTGCTTCGTGAGTCAGATGAGTGAACAGTACACAGTACACAGTAGCAACGCATTTCCTTTTAAGGTTGTGTCCATGAATAGTACACGCACACGCACAGCGTTAATGAAACGGTGCGTTCAAGCTTTCATCCATGCGTTTCAGCTGGAACTTTTGCGCATTTATTTCGTGGCACTATAGTCGTGGGTCCCACGGTGAGTAAAACGCTGAGGAGAAACGCAATCCAATCCAAATGCTACCTTAATAAATTTTCGCCTCCAGATGGTTTTTCACTAAACCTTGTCCATCCATCTAGGCAAGCTTCTCTTCCATCTTAGTGACTTAAAAATATTGTTGCCACTTGGGTACGCTATGTCCATTATCTTGGATGAGTGTCCCCTTTATCTTAGGTACTTAGGGGACCTTTGACTTCAATGACTTGATTGCTTAAAGGGTTTGTCTACCCTTAATCCCTTATTGCTATAGGCTCAAGGGAACACTTGTCGTTTAGCATGTGTACCCATGTGAAGGACCTAGGAGATTTTTGCCTTTTAATAATTCTTGTCCTTCAATATGTTCATTCTTTATTTGAACACATTAGTGACCTCTTCTTTAGGGACATAGGATAATTTTTTAATCATTCACTAGGTCTTTGGTCCTTCATTTGGATAGTCATGTTCTTGTCTTTAGAGACTTAATAAACTTTATTCCCTTTTGCTATGTTTTTGGTCCTTATGGGCCAATCCATTTAGAGGTTAGTACCTTCAATGGGCTTGTCCTTCATCTTGGATGATTGTCTCCCTCATCATCATTGACTTTGGGAGATTTTTGGCGTTTCTATAAGGCTTGTAGCTTCAAGCCTCCATGAGATTATGTAGCTTTGGGCCTCCTTGAGGCTTTATACCTCTTAACACATTCATTATTCATGTACATTGTTATACATTTACACTCTCAACACTTTTACATTTATTATTTTTTGAATAATCAAATTACATGTTTAAATTTTACATATTTAGATTAATTTCTTGAGTTGATTGTTATTAGCTATAAATTTATTATTTTTGTTTCTTCATTTATTTTTATTATATTTTGTATAACTACTACATTTTCGTACAATTGTTTATTATTTTTTTACTAATGCCAATCAAGATTTATAAGATTAATTTTTCTTTCAATCATGACTTTTAATACTGTCCTCCCTAAAGTAAATCATGACACCACCATTGAAGAGGTGAAATTGTTGTGATTGTAAATTGTTAAGGGATATGATTGATTCAAGGAATTCACCTCCAAGAAGAATAGAAATGGGAAATATAGGAAGAGTTGAGAGGATCATTTATCCACTCTCATAATAACTTAAATATATATATTTCTCAAAAAAAAAAAAAAACTTAAATATAAAAGAAACCTAGTATTTATTGTTGGAAATATTTTAGTTAATGCACAAACTCTTCAACCAAAAAACAAGTTTAATCCAAGTCCGGAGTAATAAATAGCAACAAGAATAGAATCTCAATATAAGTTTAAGAAAAACCCTATCAGACGAGGGTTGTGGGGAAGTGGTGGAAGCTTCGTGGTCATCCTATCACCATGGTTCTAATGATAGTGACATCTTAAAAAGGGTTGAGAAGTGTGGTCGAGATCTTGAATGGTGGAATTACAACATTTTTGGAAATGTGAGGAAAGAGTTGGCCAAGAAGAAGGAGCTTCTGACTCAAGCAGAACATGAAGCCCAAGTGACTGGGCTGAACACATGGGTTAGAGCACTCAAAGAGGAAATTAACATCCTCTTGGATAGGGAAGCTCGTATGTGGAGCCAAAGATCACGTACACTATGGCTTAAGAATGGAGACAAAAATACAAGATTCTTTCATTGCCATGCCACTAGGAGATTCCTGAAAAATGTTATTCATGGGATCATGGATGAATCAAATAATTGGATAGTGGATCTGAATGACATAGCAACCCTTATGATCAAGTACTATCAGGATCTCTTCACTTCCTCAAAGCCAAATGCACATAGGGTGGCCTTGGATCACATCCCTAATGTCATCACCAACCATATGAATGTTGCCCTTGGTGCTCCCTTTAGAGATGATGAAGTTAAGGTAGCCCTCAAGCAAATGGCCCCACTTAAAGGCCCAGGACCCGACGACATGCCACCCTTATTTTATCAGCACTTTTGGGGGGTGGTTAATAGGGATGTAACAAATTCTGTCCTATCTTGGCTCAATTTAGGTATAATTCCTCATCCAATAAATCACACCTTCATTACATTGATCCCTAAAGTAAAAAACCCTGAATTTGTTACTCAATATAGGCCTATTAGTTTGTGTAATGTCCTCTATAAAATCTTCTTCAAAGTCCTAGCAAATAGACTTAAAAATATTTTGCCCACCATCATCACTGAGCACCAATTAGCCTTTACCAAGAATAGATTGATTTATGATAACATACTTGTGGCTTTTGAATCTCTACATAGCATGAACAACATGAGTTCGGGAAAAGTTGGGTACATGGCTATTAAACTGGATATGAGTAAGGCATATGACCAGGTGGAGTGGTACCTTGAAAATGTTATGAGAAAAATCAGTTTTAATGAGAGATGGATTGGATTAATCATGGCGTGTGTAAAAACAGTCTCTTACTCCATATTGATCAATGGCGAACCTCATGGTTTTATCCAACCTTCTAGAGGTATTCGCCAAGGTGACCCACTATCACCTTTCCTCTTCCTCCTTTACACCGAAGGTCTCCATGGCCTAATCCAACATGCAGCAAATCTGGAAGAAATCAAGGGTTTCTGCAAAGAGGCCCAGCACTAACCCATTTATTGTTTGCAGATGATAGTCTCCTCTTTTGTAGGGCAAGCGGTGATGAATGCAGAAAGATCATTGATATCCTTGAAAAATATGAAGGAGAGTCAAGCCAAAAGGTGAACAAAAACAAAACAGCTATTTTCTTTAGCAAGTCTACTGCGGAAGCAACCAAACAAGAAATCATGGCTGCCTTGGGCTTACAAGAAATGGTGCATTTTGAGCAATACCTTGGGCTACCATCATTGGTGGGTAGAAGAAAGAAAGAAGGCTTCAATTTAATCAAAGAGAAGGTGTGGAGAAAGTTGCAAGGATGGGAAGGGAAACTCTTGTCTCAAGCCGGTCGTGAGGTGCTCATTAAAGCGGTAATACAAGCCATCCCAACCTATGCTATGGGGTGCTTCAAAATACCTTTGGGCCTATGCCATGAAATTGAAATCATGGTTCTCAGAACCAGACCGGACCGAGAGGTTGGACTGTGAGAACCGAGAACCAGGATGAAAACCGATTTTTTAAGCCTAAAGAACTGGATTTTTTGTTAATTCCGTGAATCCCTAAAACGGGGGTTGGACTGCATGAACCGGTGAGAACCGTGCAATCCAACCGCTTAGCAATTTTTTTATTTATTTAATTTTTATAAAAACAACTTAACATAATTTTATTCTACTTAATTAAATTATCCATCTCTTACAAGGAATAAAAAAAATTATAATTAAAATCCTTCAAAGATATTCAACTTTACTTCAAAAATTAATCATAAATTTTAATGTTTTTATGGTTATTATTTTATTTTGTTAACTTTCTTATTTAATTATTAAATATATGCTTGAAAATCATTAAATTTCCCTTACATATATAGATATATTAGTCAATTTTGCTAGTTTTATAAATTTAATATCTATATTTAGGCTTTAATTAATTATTAAATTAATTATGACGTCATCACAGTTCGACCCTGGTTCGACCTCGGTTCGACCTCAAAAACTTTGAACCTCTCCCTTTTACGGTTCAATGAACGGTCCGAGTCTGAAAACCTTGATTGAAATCATGATCAGAAAATTTTGGTGGGGACAAAGAGGAGAAAAAAGAAAGATCCATGGGTGAAATGGGAGGAGCTCACAAAATAAAAAATGGAGGGAGGAATGGGGTTTAGGGACATAGCTATGTTCAATGACTCCTTGTTAGCTAAACAAGCATAGAGATTATTGAAAAATCCGGACTCATTGTTGCACAAAGTTTTTAAGACACGTTTCTTTCCAAATTGCACCTTCATGGAGGCTAAATACTCAAGTAGTGGCTCTCATGCGTGGAATAGCATCTTGCAAGGAAGGGAGGTATTACTTAGAGGCTATCAATGGAGAATTGGGAATGGGAAGGCTGTGAACATTTGGCAAGACAACTGGCTGCCAAGAAAAAACATGCCACAAGTTCAATCCTCTAGGGTGGAATCATTGGCTGATGCTAAAGTGGAGATTTTGATTAAGGAAGACACAAGGCAGTGGGATCATGGTCTGATTGAAGGAATGTTCACCCCTGAAGAGGCTAAGTTGATTAAATCAATTCCACTTTCTAGGTGCGAGGCAGAAGACACCCCATTTTGGCCTTTCACTAGCAACGAGCTTTACACAAGTAAATTTGGATACAGATTCTTGAAGGCTGAAACTCAGTTCGAGCGGGATGATGAGCAGATGGCGCATGAGAAGATTTTGTGGCGGACACTATGGTCTCTTCAGGTACCGAATAAAATCAAGAACTTAGTGTGGAGGGCATGCAGGAATTCGTTGCCAACTAAGGATAATTTGGTGAGGCGAACCATCATCGATAATTTGACGTGTGACCGTTGCAAACAATTGCCTGAATCAGCTCTTCATGCTCTCTGGACTTGCAACGAACTAGACGTGGTGTGGGAAGATGAACCATTTCGACATTGCCGGAGAAGACACACCTTTGTGGACTTTAAGGAGTTGCTTTCTTGGCTCATTACAAATGATCACAGTCTGGAGATGTTCTCAACTTCGGTGTGGTTAGTTTGGACTTAAAGGAACCAGGTATGTATGAGCCAACCAAGCATAAGTGTCCATCAGATTCCATCGTCGGCAAGGGAGCGTGTGGCTGAGTTTGAGACGTCCTAACCTGCGCCTTCTTTCACTCAGCCTGATCTAACTTCATTGCGGGCTAAGTGGCGTCCTCCCATGCCAGAAATGGTAAAAATAAATTGCGACGGAGCTATATTCAAGGAGCAGAAAAAATCAGGCATCGGTGTTATGATCCAGAACAATAACGGCTTGGTCATGGCTTCAATGTCGAAACTTCTACCTCACCAATACACGCCCCTAGAGATTGAAGCTCAGGCAGCCTCAACAGCCCTTGAGTTCGCAGCTGAGTTGGGCTTTAGTCGGGCAGTACTGGAAACAGATGCTCTGGTGTTGTCCAACGCGTTGAGAGATGAAAGCCCATACTTGTCACCCTTTGGTTTATTACTTGATGATATTAGGTGTAATGCTAGTTTGTTTAATAAATTACTTTACTCTCATGTAAAGAGAGAAGGTAATAAGGTAGCACATAATTTAGCAAGACGTTCTATTAGTATTTCTGATTTTTCGGTGTGGATGGAGTCGGTTCCACCACCCTTTGTTTCTCTTGTATTACCTGATACAGCTGGAGTTTCTTAATACAGTTGATCGTATTCCTTCTCAAAAAAGAAAAGAAAAGAAGAAGAAGCTAAAGAACCAAGCAAATATGTTGTCTTTAAATGTTGATTCATGCTACTCAAAGTAGAACTCAATGTGAATAGTTCTCAAGCAGAACAATCCCTTAAATTAGACTATAGGATATAATTTTGTGTTGGACGTACTTTTACATGCAAATGTACTATTTATGAGTTTCACTATACTATTTTAACTAAATTTTACCTTTATCTACAGTATTTTCAGCAAAAAGTTTTCAGTTTCAGCAAAATAAGTGGATCTCAAACAGACCCTTAGTTTATTGTCATGCTTTTTTTTGCTCAAAAAAAAAAAAAAAAGGTTTATTCTCATGTTTTTGCCTTGCACACGTGCAAGTGTTTGTATTGATGGCTGTCTATTGGGCTGAGTACAGCTTTGATTCATTACAAGAAGACTCAAAAAAACCAACATGCCTCATCCATTTCTCCATAAAGCTGGCAAAACAAAACTCAAAAAATACAAAAAGAGAAGAAGGTAAAAAAAACATATTCTGCTAGCAGAAAATATAGCTTTTTGGTTATAATAAGTGACAAAATAAATGTACTCTCAAGTCTCATCGCATGCCTGGCATGAACAGGGAGGGGACACACAGATCCATAATTTTCCAATATATACCTACTGCTATCTTTTCTTTTAGGTAACCTTTTCCTGCTCATCAAAAAAACCATTTACCTTGCACTATCAAAGACCAAAATGCACATTCCTAGGCTCCATTGTTGTTTCCCACTGGGGTTTTGAATTCTGATATCTGACAAGTGATTCAGGCGGGGTTGAATCTTTGACCATTCACAAAAATGACAAATCCCATAACTTCCGGGTCAACCCACACCCGGGTCCGACCCAATAACTCAAAACAATAAAATTGGAAATTAAAAAAAAACCAAATGAAATATTAAAAAAATATAAAAAAAAGCTTTTAAAAATTAATTAATTAAAGGCTCTGTGTTTTTTAGTTTCACAGTACCAAGATTTTACACCATCATTCACAAACCCACAAGTTCCGGGTCAACCGGCACCCGGGTCCGACCCAATAACTCAAAACAATAAAATTGGCCCCAAAAGAAAAAAGAAAAAAGAAAAAAAAAAGCTTTTTAAAATTATTAATTAAATTAAAAGGCTCTGTGTTTTTTAGTTTGACACTAGCAAGATTTTAAAATCGTTGGATAAGAGTAAGACCTCTTCTTATTACACACCAACTTCTCAGATTTCGTGTGGTTTCGATTCTTTTTAGGGCTTCAAAATTTTCACTCAGGTAACCATTTCTCTCTCTTTCTCTCTCTCATTTAATTTTTTTGTTCTTTTGTTTATTTTTATAATGCTCTGTTTGGTTGCTGAGAAAATGTAGCTAAAGAAAAGAGAACAAGGCGAGAAAATGTGTTATTTTCTTTCTTGGTGACTTTAGATAGCAAATTATGTAACTCAAATGAGTTGGGTGGAGGTTTTTGGGTTTGGTTTTGTTGAATTTTTTTCATTTCCAGAGAAACCAAGAGTCAGAGAAAACGTAGGATTTGAAAACTGCATTTTCGTTTATTTTCCTTCGTTTTCTTGGCTAACAATCTGTGGGTTTTTGCTTTAGTGGGTTAGTTGTGGTTATTTAGTTTGTTATTGTTGGTGTTTGTGAAGTTGTTATGGGATAATTCACGGAAAATTTTGAATCTTGGAATGTAGGTGTTACTTTGAAACCCTAATTTTTGGAAAGTTGGGGTTTTTTTTAAGTGCTGAAGTGATGGGTGATGAAGAGGGAATGAGCAATGGTGGTGGTACAGAAGGCACTGAAGGGTTTCACTACTTGAAAAGTGAAGCAATGAATAATGGGATTTCAATTGGTATTGGGAATGATGGTGGTGAGTGTAGCTCTGGTGGGAGTGAGGGTTTTCGAACTTACAAGAGGCGGAGGCATGGGAGGTCGAGTGCAGATAGCAAATATCAGGATGATGAGAGAGTTTGTGTGGAAGCTGCAAGTCATTTAGCAGCACAGGTTTTTGCTCAATCTCTTTTTATTGTTGCATGTTATACTTTCAATTGCAAGATGGGTTTGCTATGTTATTCCATTTTGAGCATTTGTAAATGGTTATGAGTTTCAAGGTTTAAAGTTGTGTTGTAATAGGATGAATTACATCTGAAACAAGTTAAAATGATTTTAATCTTTAATTTGAGGAAAAATCAGCACGGGTAATAGGCTGTTGAAAAAAGCACAGGAGCTGTATCACTATATATATTTAAAAATAACAAAAGGGAAGCATAGCTCTTTAACTATGAAGAAATATTGTAATAGTTGAGTTGTCAAATATAAAAGATTACGGTTGAGAGAGAGATATGACAAGATTATATGAATAACTTTTCGCTAATATAAAAGTAACAAGGGTGAGCTTCACTAATTTTTCCTATGAAATACATATCAAACATGCCTGGCTTGTAAGATTGTCACTGAAAGGAGGCACGAGAAAACAATGTTGTAAGAATTTGACCCAATTGGTCATTTGAGTGAACATAGAAAGTGAGTCTGTTATCTCATTAACAAATCCACAATAAAGTGACAATAAACCTCAATATGTTTGTTTGTCATAGCATCTGCATAGGAGTAGAAACATCAATACACAAGTCATGAAGGACAGAAGGAGAGAGCAAATCCATAATATCTCGAAAGTAGTATGAGCCATAGCTTGATATTCAGCTTTAACATTAGAATGGGTGACTGAATTTTGCTTTTTACTGCATTGGTAACAAGATTACCTCTTAACAAAGTATAATAGCTAGAAGTGGACCATCAATCAAAATGACCACCAGTCTAGTTAGCATCATTAAAACTTGCCACAGATAGAGAAGTAGAAGGCTTGCAAAACCATCCTTTTCTAGGAGTACCCTTCAGTTAATAAAAGATACTACAATAGCTTCGTAGTGAGGCTGACATGGAACATGCATATGTTGACTAACCATACCAATTTCGTAGGTAATGTTAGGACGAGTGATAATAAGGTAAATTAATTTCACCACCATTTCTTGGTATTGACCAACATCGTTAAACGGTTCACCACACCATTAAGTTTAACGGTGGAGTCCATAAGAGTATCAACATGACAAGCACCCAAGAAACAACTATCAGACATAAGATCAAGAACATATTTCTGTTTAGACAAATTTATTGTGAGAACAACAAGCAAATTCAATCCCAAGAAAATAACGGTGAACTCAAAACTCTGACGAAAATTGACTGGTTATAGGCTTATAGCTCTATAAGCATACTGCATCCATTTTTATCTTTCTTTTTTGGTTTTTTATTTTTTGGTTATTAAAGATCTGTCAAGCTAGACCCCACAACATACCACATTCAAAATGGCAGTGGGAAGAAATTTTAATATTGCATGTTAAATCCAATTGTGAAAAGTTTTGTTATATAATGTACTAGAAGTAATGTTTTAAAAACATAACTATTCAAAGCATCTGAAAATGGATACGTTCAAGATTTTTAGGTTGGACAAGGGTTTAATCAGAGGTCAAACCATGATGGTGTCATAATTAATTTATTGATTTATTAAAATACAAATAATGATATTAAATTTGTAAAAATTAATGAAATTGACCAAAAAGTATCTAAAGAAATTTAAACAATTTTCAAATGAATCTTCAAGATTTTTATAAGTTTAATAGAAAATAATAAAGCATACAAAAAATATTTTGTTTAGTAATCCTTCAAGTAGAAAGCATTTTAATTTAAAATAAAACCATTTAAAATTTAAGTCATTAAACAGCACATTCACATGCAAAAGCATGACTGTGAATCACAATAAATTTAGCAAATTAAAGAATTCAATGATATTAAATTATTAATACATTGAGGAAGAATGGTGATATAATGAAATGAAAAATAAATATGATATTTATTCCATATATGACAACACAAAGGAAGGTGCCATGATGGTTGTCTTGCCCGCCATATACTGGGGGGTTGGGGGGGAGGAGGAGAAGGGTCTTGGGGCTCAAAACCCCACATCTTTTCTTTCTCTTTTTTTTTTCAAGAAAATAACACTCCCTTGACCCAGTTGAACCGACAAATGGTTTAGTGGTTCACTGGTTCCATCAGCAATTTAGGGGTTCAACTAATTTTAAATGCACGGTTTCTTATGCAAAAAACTCGATTCCACTTTGGTTTATATTTAACCTGGCCAGTCTGGTCTGGGTTTTAAGGTCATGACTAAAAGTACATTTAATTGAAATGTGGGGAAGACACATACACTCATTCAAGTTAGTTTTAAACTTTTGATGCCACTAATTTGAATCTCCCCATCCTTGCCCCTTGGGACCAAAACTTATAAAAAATATGGTACAAAAATGTATGTTCTTGTTTGATGTGTATCCTTGACATTTATCAGGTAGTGACCTTACAACACTATGCAATATTGTTAATCAAAATGATGGTTCATGGCCAAGGTTTTCTAATTGACTCTTCATTAGACGGGTTGATTCACCTATCATAAATTATAGCAAATCTTTGTTTTGTTGTGGTCATTTGTCTTTTTGGCTACTTGATGGTTATAAACATGTGACTGCATACATTCATACCTTGGCATACATAACAGAATCCTTGTATGGTACAATTGAATATTTTCTGTTATAGGGGGATGTCTGGCACTCTGGCTGCATCTCTGTGTTTGGTGGTAATGAAAACATAATCAGGTCATCTGAAATTGCCTGTGTTGTTTTATCAAGTCCAAAATTATCAATGACTTGAAATAGGGAATTAAATTACTTTTTTCTTTCATTAAATATCATAAACATAGAAAAAACAACCAAGTGTTTCTTGTTTCTCTATGGTTATATTTTCTCCCTCCTTTGAACTCTCAAGCGTTCTGTTTGTAATGATGTTTATTGGTTCTTGTTCTTTACCCAATCTATATTTGAAATCTTGCAGACTGTAAAGGAACGTTGTGACATGGTTAAAGGCAGTAATTCTAGTGAGCAAGTCTGTCTTCCGATGAATGGCTCAGATGATTGTTCACAGAGGCACTGTAGAAATGTTGTATTAGAACAGATATATCAGTCATTAAGTGATGATGAAGGTGGTATACAGGGGTGCATTCGGGAGGCACTTGTAACTAATCGTGAAATTGATTGTATGATGACAGTTAAGGTTTATGCTGCAGCCAAAGTTGCATTGGTTCAACTGAAATTAGTCATCATTTCTAATTATTACTAAGTTCCTTTTGATTGTTATTTTGCAGGAATCTGACCATTGTAATGAAGATAGGTGCAAATATTCACAAACTGGGTGGATGTCTGATGGATCTCAGAAAGCAGCTAATGGCCATCCAGGCATTATATCTAGTGGATATATAAACGAATCAGATCATTATGCTAAAACCGGGAAGTGTCAGCAAGCTTTTTTGAATGTTTTAATTTCAGACAAGTTCAGCACACTCTGCAAGCTAATATTTGAGAATTTCCAAGGCATCAAAGCTGACCTTTTTGATTTAAGTACCATAAACACGAGAATGAAAGAGGGAGCTTATGAACGTTCACCTATGCTTTTCTCTTCAGATATTCAACAGGTAATTTTGAGTTTCTATTGTGTTAATTGCTTATTTTCACTCTTTTATTTATCTTTATATGGTCTTGCTTACTCTTTGATGTTAGTAATAGTGTTAGTGTTTTGCTGCATTTTTATTTATTATAAGTATTAAGTTTTGTTATAATAAACTAGAATGCACCAAGTACACAGGATATTTGTGTTTTGAGGTTTATTTTTATTTATTTATATTTATTTTTGGGTATTAAAAAATTAAAGTTTGGAAAGAACTTTTAAAATCCATTTTTTCACATGCATAAAGACATGGACATGACCCTTTTATAATTTTTTAGTGTCTTTACAATCCAATTCCACTCGTTTACATTTATTATGATCCTGATAATTTATCCAAACAAATCTGATCCTGAGTCTAACCCCCTGCCCTTGGATACAAAACAATAGAAATTTGGATCATGCCCTTCACAAGAATCTATGAGATTGAAACACAACTGGTAATGCCTATGTCCATATCATATCATATTTGTATCTGTATTGGTGCTTGCTAGAGTCCAATCATAAGCTCTTCATATTTGGTACTTTTTGGACTTTATGGTTCTTACATTTGAGGGGACTATATTTATAAATATAGAGGAATAGTGTCGTTCTAAAACTGCTTCTGTAAATCTAAATAATACTTTAGGAATCTTATGGAAAATTTTGTTTTATTAATTATGAGATTTGGCTAAAATTCATGGAGAACTGAATTGTTGAAGATGTTGGATCTGTACCTTTGGGAGTCAATTGCTGATATCATGAAGCTGATGAAAGATAAATGGAGGGGGAAAAATGCAATGAAAATTAAGATGGGCTTCTCGTTGATGATTTCACAAATAGTAGGTGTACATATAAGTGGGGAACTAGCAAAAGTTGTATGAGAAATTGTTTGTCTAGATAGGTTTATCTACATATATATCAGATTGCCGTTGAAATTTAAGTTTAGATGAGGGATTTCTTGAGCAGAGCTGTGGCTTCAGTGTCCTTCATTTTGGACATCATGGAATTTCTAGTGCATGCTTATGCAAGGCCTTGATAAAATTTTGAACCTTTTTTAACCAGGCAAGTTTGACTAATGATGGAAGAAGCTTCTTGTGATACTGAAAATAATTTATGTTCTCTTACTGACTAAGATTCTGCTTTGCTTACTAAAACACATTATAGTGACTTTTCTTACAAGATGATGTCTGGAGGTTTTTTGTTGTGCAAATCTTACTATCTGTGCAAATCTTGTTTTACTCATTTCTTAATGATGCATGTATCTTGAATCTTTTGAATTTATGATAACGAACTCCTTTTTAATTTCATAGAACCATCTTGATAGTGTCAACACTTTTTAGAGATCAGTTGTAGTGTGGCTAGTATATAATCTAAGCTTTTTTATTTATTTATTTTTAAAATAAAAAAATTGAGAATTGCACTGTGCACACACATGTAGTGGATCTTGAATCCACAACTTTGCCCTCTACCTTGATCTCACAAGAGTCAGGGGAGTCTTTTGAGCTAGTGCTCATTGGCATGCAAGCCACCTACCTAAACATTGTGATATATGCATATATGTGTGTGTAGAGGGGGACCAGGGGGTTTGGGGGGTGGGGAATCAAGATTTGGGAACTTAACAAGCAGAAGGCAGTTTAGTCATTTTAATTGTGAAAGGGCAGTCTAGTCATTTAAGTGATGATGTGCATAGCACGTGACTGTTAAAGTTAATATTCCTTTGAACAGCAGGGTGAAAATTACTAAATTTGTCCCAATGGGGGTGTTTATGTCAAGTTTTTATAGTTGATGGTGTAAAGTGCAAGCACCCCCATAGTTTTAGGGTGGATTTGTATAATCAACCCTAAAATCTTTTATTATTTATTTTTTTGATAAGAATCAACCCTAAAATCTTTTTTGATGTGTTGTGTTGCATTGATTGGTCATGTCTCACTGCAAGGAAACTTGAGATCCAGGTCATGATCACGTGCAATGTAGAAGCTACCGTGCAACATAAGCAATGTTTAGTGTCTAGCTTAAGGACATCCACTTGTTCCATGAAGATGATTCCATTTCTTTTTGTCATTGGACATGCCATAAATCTGAACAAATACTTTTTAGGTATGGAGAAAGCTACAAGGGGTTGGAACTGAAATTGTTTCTCTTGCAAAGAGCCTCTCAGACCTGTCAAGGACTTCCTATCATGAACAGGTTAGAAAAACCAACTTGCAAATATTGCTGTGACACTCCAAGTGCCTTACATTAAAGATATATAATAGATTTTTTATTTTGTTGTTATTTTGAGTTTGTGAATTTTGTTATGGTTTGCTTGTATTCTTTTATCTCAACTCAGTTTTTTAACTTTGTACTCCAAGGTGGGAGGATTGGTACACAGCACAAATGAAGATGGAAAACATGAGGTAAGGGAGTTTATATATTAAATTGTAGTACTATTACTCTATTTACTGTAATCAGCATTAGGAATAATTTGATCTCTGAATTCAGATGGATGTTAGAATTACTAATCTTCATAGTTTAGGTTGCATTTGGTTCTCTGAACAAGTTATATTTAGGAAATATTTTGGAAAACTTCCAGTGCTCTCATGTTTGTTCTACTATTGCTATTGAAGTAATGTGTTCTATAGAGCTGATTGCAAGCACGTAGCATATCTGCTGTTTGTTGCTTTTTTCTCTTTTTTTGTAATCTTTGATATGCTTTGTGCTTCTTTGCATAAAGTAGTTTTTTGAATATACATCTTTCTTTTCAAAAAAAAAAAAAAAAGGCATGTAGCATATCTGGGTAGGCCCCCTGTTCTGTACACGCTAAACAATTATTGGTAAGTGGCTACCCAAGGGTTAATGGTAGGATTTGAACACGGGAAGTCCTCTTTCTGCCACCCTTGAGGCCAAAATTTACTTACATAATTAAAAAAAAAAAAAAAAAAAAGGATTTGAGCACGGGCAGTACTTCATGATGCATTTTAACCTCTGGCCTTGGGAGCCATTGAACCTTAAGCCTTGGGGTATTTCTTCATCTTGGGCAATCAAATAATTTCATTTCAACTTGGGCCTTTTTTTTTTTTTTTTTCTTTAAACATGTGAGGTATGCAATCTGTAAGGCTGGATAGCTGATTGCTTCTGAGACTCTGCTGGTACCTAGGTTTTGATAGGGGTCAGGCAAGGTAGAAACCTTGTGTTCCACTTTTGAGTTTCTTCTTTCTTCCTCTGATTTCCTTCCCTATTATATGAATTTGGTTTGTCTCTGTAAATCTCTCAATTTTGGTGATAAATCCTGTCTTTGCTGTACTCTTCGAGTTATATCCAAATTTCAGTATTATGTAGGTTATTAAGAAATGGTTTTATGCAGAATGTTGTGATGGAATTTTGTGCAATAGGAGAATTCTGAAACCATATCCTAGATAGTTGGAGCATTTTTTAGATAATAGGGTTAGGAACTTAAGATTTTTCTCAAAACGTTAAGCTGGTATTGAGTAATATTTTATTTACTGCAAAACAGTTTTTCCCCCGCGAATCTGACTCACACACTAAACCGGAGCAAACAGAAGATTGTGGTGTGTACAAAGTTTGCACTTGCAGGCGTTGCGGAGGTAAGGCAGATGGAAGGAATTGTTTAGTATGTGATTCGTGTGAGGAGATGTACCATATGTCCTGCATTGAGCCTGCTGTGATAGAGATTCCCCACAGAAGCTGGTATTGTGCCGGTTGCACTGCTAGGGGTTTCGGATCACCCCATGAAGATTGTGTGGTGTGTGAGAGGTTGAATGCCCCCAAGACCCCAAGTAATGGAGACGATGATGGAATTTCACCTACAAATGAAGAAACTCCTATTGAATTGGAAGAGAATTCAAATTGTAGTATTGATGATGGGCTTCAACTATCAAAAAGTGGCAAAAACTTTGACCCCTGTAAAATTTGTGGAAGCAAGATAGTGGATGGTGAAAAGTTGAAGACTTGTAGCCACTCCGAATGTCCAAATAAATACTACCATTCGAGGTGCCTGACAAATAAGCAATTAAAATCATATGGTCCCTGTTGGTACTGCCCATCTTGTCTGTGCAGAGTTTGCCTTATGGATCAGGATGATGAAAAGATTGTTTTATGTGATGGGTGTGATCATGCATATCACATCTATTGCATGAAACCACCGCGCACAATGATTCCAAAAGGGAAATGGTTTTGCAGAAAATGCGATATAGGCATCCAGGCAATACGCAAGGCAAAAAGAGCATATGAGACTTTAGAAAAGAAACAGAAAGAGAGAAGGGATGGGAGTTTAAGGGCATTTGAAAACCTTGGAAAGAAATGGAATTGTAAACGTGAAGAGGGATCAGAAAAAATGGACATGCTTCTAACTGCAGCCAACACTCTAAACTATGAAGAGAAGTTGGCTGCTGTTCAGACGGACTTACAAAAAGGATGACATTTTCTACAGAGGACAACATTTGAATTTAACGGTTTGGTCAAGTAGTGTTTTTGATTTTGTACTTGTATCCCCCGATGCCAAAAATATTATTTTTGCTGCACTGTTTACATATTTTGGTAGGTTGTAAACGGATAGACTTCGCTGACTTTTGGAAACATAACTTGGGGAAGATATGATTCTTAAGGTTGTATATTGCTAGTCAGCAGCTCCAGAAACTATTATATGTAGCCTTGACCCTGCTAAAGTGAACAGGAACTATGACACCAGTTTAGTTGGAGAGTTTTGAGAGGCTCTGTTAAATTTGCTGCTCTGTACTTCAGTAAATATTTTTGAGGGGATATTGGAAGCTAATGTTTCTCAGTTTTGTTGTAAAATGAATTGTCCAAAGAACAGTACATGATATCTGAAGTAAAGGATACTGTTCTTTTGTGCTGTATTTTCATTCTTCAGTATACATTTGGATATTGCTCATGATTTCTGAAGTAAATGATGCTGTTATTCTGTGCTGTATTTTCATTCTTCAGTATAAATTTGGATATTGCACATTGGATTTTTTTTCCCCTTCTTAATTTGTATTATTATCCTATGGTATAAAATGATATTTAGGATCATTCATAAATTTGGAGTTATCATACTATTGTAATTTTCTCCTGTGTCAATTAGTTCACGGTGCCTCATCCCAAGGGTGATATGAATTTTTGTGAGACGGGTGCATTAGGTACGGAAAATATTATTGTTTGTGAATGCAAAATTTTGTGTACTTAAAAAAATGGAGATAAGTCAATAGTCTCTTATATTATAGACCCGACAAAATTGAGGTTTTGTATGTTAGCTACTACATTTTTAAGAACATAATAGATGAATTTGAATATAAGTACGTAGAAATTTATAACTCATAAAGTTCTTTAGTGTCTTGTTTTAAAGTTGTAGGTATTTTTTAAAAATCTTATAATTACATGTTGGAGTTCTGTCTTATTTTTATTTTTATTGGTAAGTTACATACACCCAACCATTAAGTCTTGAGTTCACAACCTTACCCTTATCGAGTGGAAGTTGCAACTGTTAGGAAGAATATTAGAATAATATTTAACTCATTAAATTCTCATTTACTTAAGACTTACAGTATAAGTGGTAGCCTATCAAATTAAAATGTGTTCTGAGTTCTTAATGCTGTTGTTTATTGTATTAAAAGGGTTCCGGTACTGGAGAAACAAAACAACATTCGATTTTAATCTTATATTCCCATTGATGAGCAATACAAATGCGCATTACTTTGCATTTACAGTTTACCACTAAGCAGCCAAACTAACGCGCCAAGACATGCTTCACCCAAACCACAGCCAAGTCATCTAAACAGCCTTCATATAACCAAGCTGAATTTGTAAATTTTCATTCATCAGATATAATAACTAAGCAGCGATTAGAAGACTTGTGTCAAGTGCAATTGCATCCTTCACCTTAGGGCAAGAAAAGAAAAGGTACGTTATTATGGGCCCAATTTTTTATTTGTTGCTTTAAATGAACCAATATCCTCTACTTTGGTAAAATGGATTTCTGCGAGTAAGTCTAGGCTTCCAAAGCCAAACTTCACTCAATAATCATATTACAAGATAAACCTAACATTTAAATTCAATAGATATCTAATATTTATCTATTACAAGTAGATAGAATTTATTTAAAAACTAATCTACAAATCTATCCCATCTTGTCTGTTTACCCAATCTAAAGATAAAAAAAAAAACTATGAATAAAAAGTATAATGATAAAGTCTAGCATTATATCATCCTTTAACACACTAGATAATTATCTGCCATCATCAAGTATTGATATGCCGACTTGGTTCCTTATGCTGTCGTAACATGCAGAATTGCCACTGACACCACCAACACAATCATCGTATGGTTTTTGGAGCAAGTACTCAGTCTCTTCTGAACTCATATTGCCTTTAACCCATGGATGCTTTGTCATTGCTTTCAAGCCCTCTAACTCCATTGCAACTTCTCTCATAGTAGGCCTCTCCTCTCCCTTCACTTTTAAGCATCTCTTAGCTAACATCGCAACTTCATTAAGTTGCTCAACATTTCCCTCATTCAGCATTCGTTGATCTAGAATTTCAAACAATCGGCTTTCATTCATTGATGAGACAAAATGCATGGCTAAGTTTCTTTCTTCTTCAGGTCTCTCAAAAGAAAGTGCCTTCATTCCAGTTAGCAACTCTGCAAGGAGAACTCCAAAGCTATAAACGTCGCTCTTTTCAGTCAATTGGCTTGAATGAAAGTATTCTGGATCCAAGTATCCAAGCGTCCCTTGCACTAGTGTGGTTAACTGAGTATGATCAAGAGGAACTAGCCTTGAAGCTCCAAAATCAGATACCTTAGCTTTGTAATTATCATCTAAGAGTACATTAGTGCTCTTGATATCTCTATGAATGATGGGAGTGGATGCAGCAGAATGCAAATAAGAAAGTGCTCCTGCAGTTTCAACTGCTATTTGTAAACGTAATTGCCATTGCAACGTTGAAGAATGGTCTGTTTTGTGAATGTGATTGAAAAGGGTACCATTGGTAACAAATTCATACACCAACAAAGGAACTTCAGTCTCCAAACAACATCCCAATAACTTTACCACATTTCTATGGTTGATTTGGGAGAGAATAGACACTTCATTAATAAATTGTTCAACTTGGCTTTGATCTATTATTTTGGACTTCTTAATGGCAACTATTTTGTTATCTAATATTCCTTTGTAAACCGTTCCTTGGCCACCTTGGCCTAGGATTCTATTTTCATGGTAATTGTTTGTTGCCTTCTCAAGTTCTTCTGCTGTAAATATTTGAGTTGTTTCAATAGATCCATTGTGCTTAGAAAGTTGTTGTTGTAGTAGAAAGCCACCATTTTGTTTAAAAAACTTCTCTTTGAGCTTGATGAGCTTTCTACGCTTGAGTCCCCAGTATAACCAAGAAATGCCCAAAACTAGAACCAAGAGGCTGACACTGACACCTACACATTTTGCAGCAAATTGAAGCTTTTATATCAAAAAACTAAAGTTCCTACATGCTCATTTTACCTTAGGGTTCTGGGGGAGGTCATGGTAGCCTTACCCCAATTATTTTTGGAGAGGTTGATTTCCGGATTTTAACACCCAATTATATTTGGAGAGGTTAATTTCCGAACTCTCTCATGACTTGTCACTTTTGGTGGAAAACACTTGTCATCACACCAAGGCTCGACCTTTATCCCAGACATTACTATTATATAATAAATATGCAAACTTTATGTATCATTCACATGATTAATTAGAAAGTGATCAATATTGCTCACCTAGTGAAATCCTATTAATCAATGGAAACCTCTCAGGGCTTGGTATGAGTTTGCAACCTGTTCCATCCCGTTTACCATCGCCCTCATATCCTGGTAGCTGACAGGAACAATTATAAGTACCAGGCAAATTGGTGCAGTTTTGGACGCATATGGTGGAATTTAAGCACTCATCAATATCTGGAAAAAAAAAAAAACATAAAAATTGACATTAAGAAAAAAAAAAATCCATCAGTAGCAAAAGTCAACAATAATTCCAAGTAAAATGGCAACCTTGGCAGCCATCCTTGAGGTAAGGATTGCCTTGGTATCCCTCGAGACAACTGCACTGGTAGCCTGGACCATTGTTCGAGTCATGACAATCACTGTTAGCCATGCATGCATAACTTTCAAGACCCTTTTTAGCTTCACGGCAGTTTTGATCCCCTATTGCCCAATTTAGCACCATTGGGATCTTATCACCTTGATCTTTAAGATTCAGAAGATCTTGTTTAGAAAAGTTGTAAGTACCTTCCTCTGCCACAAAAGCATAGCTGCAAGGATTGAATTCCCACACTCTCTTGTGGTTGTAATAGCTGGATACGTCGATTTCGAAATCCATTACTCCTCTTGGAATAGCAGTTTCGCAACAGCCAATACCAGAGCAAGACCCCTCAACCACATCTCTCGTGCTATCACATAAAGACATGCACCCAGTTGTGTAGTTTGTCCCTTGATAACCATTTATCACAGCATATGTGTCACACCCAATAGCCATGAACTTGTTTCGAGTGTTGGAGATTGGGAAGTTGGCCAATTCGAGCCAAGGATAATTGTTGTATACACTCCCACCAGTTCCGTTGTAGCAATCATAGGCTACCAAGGCATATATGCGCATTTCACCCGAAAGCCATATATCTGTAACATTTATACTACTATCTGTCAAAAACGCCAAGGGAGGGTTGTATGTGTGATTACAAGTGATGAGAAAGCTATGATTAACGTAGCATCCTTCCCTTGTGCCAAATGGGTATGGAATACTGACATTGCCACAATGGTCTTCACAGCCGTCCTTGGCTAAAGGCAAGGCGTTGGTGTTGACAATTGATGCTTCTACTACCCACAGCAAGGTCAATTGCAAGATTGCCAAGTGCACTAAGGCCATAATTATTTTTGTACGAAATTAGCTAGGTAGACTATTGTACATTTTATAGGCCATGTTTAATTAGCAAGAAGAACGAGTCGTCGATAAAATTACAAGTAGGCCAATCATCAAAGAATATAAAGAGCATCAAGGTCAACTATATGCACCTTTCATGTAGTTAAAAAATAATTTTAAGGATTTGTTGAAAGGGCTAATCGTAGTCAGTATTTTAGTTGTGATTTCTTTGTTGTTAGGCATTTATAGTTTATTATAATTAGTGTTAGAGATATATATTAGACATATTAGCCCAATGTAATAGGCCCAAACCCTAGACTACTAGTACAAGCAGGAATGGGTTTGGGCCTATTACATTGGCCCAAACCCTAGACTACTAGTCAAATATTAGCTCCCATTGCTGCATTCACTGCTCCTCCACGAATAAACTCTGGGCGTCCCACCTCTCAGTCTTCTAAAGGTACTCGCTGCGAGTTTTGCCGTGCTAAAGGCCATGACATCTCTGTTTGTCGCAAACTGCAGAAATTTGTGCAAGAGCAGAATAAAGCTTCTCTTCCTCGGGCAACTGCTGTATGTCCTTCAGATCCATCAGTTCCTACAGGTCCATCTTTGGCTTCCTCACTTACTATGGCTGATATTGAGGCAGTTGTTCAACAGGTTTTATCCCGTACTTCCACTGCCCTTTCTGTCACCTCAGGTAAACAACCTTGGTTTTTTGATACTGCATGTTGTAACCATATGACTCCTGATGAATCCCAATTTTCTGATAAGGCACCCTTAGAACATTCAATCACCATTTACACTGCTGATGGAACTCCTATGCCTGTTAGTCATAAAGGAACAATCTCTTCTCCTTGTTTATCCCTTAGTGACACTTTTCATATCCCAAAGTTATCCCTCAATTTGCTTTCTGTTGGTCAACTTTGTGAATTAGGCGTAGATCTTCTATTTACTAATCATGGTGTGGATGTGCAGGATCCCCGGACGGGTCAAGTGCTTGGGATAGGCCGTAAGGTTGGTCGCATGTTTGAGGTTCATGACTTGAAGATTCCTTCACAAGTTGTTTCTGCAGCTGCTACCACTACCACCTCCTCACCTGATCTATGGCATGCTCGTCTTGGTCATCCATCCTTATCTCGTCTTCAGTTGTTAGCTTCTCAAGGTCATTTAGGTTCAATTCAGTTTCAAAAATTTGATTGTACTTCCTGTCATTTTGGCAAACAAACAAAATTGCCCTTTAATAATAGTGACTCATTTTCTTCTGCACCTTTTGATCTTATACATTCTGATATTTGGGGTCCTGCACCTGTTTCTACTGAGGGGGGATCTAGATATTTTGTCATATTTGTGGATGATTTTTCTCGATATACTTGGATTTATCTGCTTCACCATAGGTCTGAACTTGTGTCTATTTACCAAACATTTCATAAAATGATTGAAACACAGCTCAATCGCACCGTCAAAGTTTTTCGATCAGATAATGCTCAAGAATATAATGATAAATCTTTCCTATCCTTTTTAGACAATCATGGTACACTTACTTAGCGGTCTTGTCCTTACACCTCTCAACAAAATGGTCGTGCAGAACGAAAACATCGTCACATTCTTGATGTTGTCCGCACCCTTCTTATTTCTGCCTCTCTTCCTGAGCGCTTTTGGGGTGAGGCTGCACTCACTGCTGTATATACACCATTAATCGTATTCCTTCACCAACTACAAACAAACAAATCACCATTTGAGCTTCTTTATAGTCAAACCCCCGACTACTCCTCTCTTCGGGTTTTTGGTTGTGCTTGCTTTGTCTCTCTTCCTCCTCATGAACGAACAAAACTTCAACCTCGTGCTCGTCTCTGTTGTTTCCTTGGTTATGGTGTATCTCAAAAGGGGTTTCGCTGCTATGATCCCATTTCTCATCGTCTTCGTGTCTCCCGTCATGTTGAGTTTTGGGAACATCGTCCTTTCACGAGTCTTCAGCAGTTTTCTACATCCTCTTCTTCTGAGTCTCCCATTTTTACTGATCTTTTCCTTCCTCTCTATCCTGAACTTGTGGAGGATTCTTCAACATTGGCTGCCTCTCCAGACGACTCATCTCCGGTTTTGTCCCCGGCATATGACCCGCCTGTCTTGGATCCTGTGGCACCACCCTCTCCTGAGTCTCCTGATGGTCCTGAACTGCGTCGTTCCACTCGGGTAAGCATTCCTCCCCCTTATCTCTCTGATTATCACTGCTCTTTTGCCCTTGTCACCCTCCTCCACGCGCCGGAAAACTGCTAATGACGTCATCTTGCCACGTCAGCTCCAGCCAGCCTTTGCCACGTCAGCCCTAATCCAAGTCATTAGCCATGTCGCTAGCCACGTCAGCAGTGTCGCCTTGTCAGCACCACGTCACCTAGCTGACCGTTGACCCGGACCGACCCGACCCGGACCACCCGGATCTGACCCGTGAGCACTGACCGTTGACTTTGACCAAATCCGTTGACTTTCGTTGACTTTGACTTTTGCGTTGACTTTTGACCAAAAGTTAAAATTTCCGAAATGGCCTATCTTGCTCAGTTTTTCGCGTAGATTCCAATTTTGGACTCCGTTTCTTCATTTGGAACTCCGAAATTGGTCAATTGGAACATTCTTCATTGTGGTTTCTTCAAAGGCATTCTTCAAGGCATCTCCAAGTGATCTTCTCATGCTTATCCAACCTCAAGCCTTCATCGAGCTTCCGCCTTGAGTTTGAGGGAGGGTGTTAGAGATATATATTAGACATATTAGCCCAATGTAATAGGCCCAAACTCATTCCTGCTTGTACTAGTAGTCTAGGGTTTAGTCGCTTATATATACTCATGTTAGGGTTCATTATAACACAGGTTATTGTACTACATTCTTATACAATAAAGATGTAGCCCTTAAGGGATTCCTCCGTGGATGTAGGCCGACAAGGTTGAACCACGTAATCCTCG
Source organism: Quercus ilex subsp. ballota (assembly GCA_032727855.1). Classification (NCBI taxonomy): domain Eukaryota; kingdom Viridiplantae; phylum Streptophyta; class Magnoliopsida; order Fagales; family Fagaceae; genus Quercus; species Quercus ilex. The sequence continues at coordinate 31,415,555 of CM064916.1, read as the reverse complement.
TGTTCTCAGTGTTCATATTCTATGCTTCCATCTTCCGCATCTACTATAGCATACACAACATGGTATAACACATTACGTTTGATAATATTGTCCATTTAACATGGTATCCGAGCTAATATTCAACAATTAGGTAAACTTATTTTTTACTAGTCAATTCTAATAAAACCAATAAAACTAGACTACGAATTACACCAAGTTTATGGTTGTTGTCACTTCTTAAAAAATAAATGGTTTATGGGTGTCATTGTTATTTTTTTTTAGAAGAAGGGGTTGTTATTTTTTTGATTCCTCAGTCTTAATTTTATCATTTTCGCACTTAAACTTTTAGCTTCCATTCCATTTTTTCCGTATCTCCACATTTAGATTGTCGTTAACTTTCAAATTAATGTAATTTTGTATTTTTTTTCCTAATTTATACTTGATAAATTATTGAGTTTGGGACATAAGACCACTTGTCTATATATATATATATATATAAAACCGAAGCCTCTAAAGTTCCCACAATTTTCCACGTCAGTGCAATATTAAAAAAAAAAAAAAACCCAAAAAAAAAAAAAACTTTTCTTTAATATGTGATAAGATGATGGGGCATTTTGGAATTGGAGGGTGTAAAACTTGGATTTTAAACCACATCCTTATAGAATTTAATCTTTAATAAAAATATGTAAAAAGTATGTTTAATTACCGTTACATTAAGTTTTTCTATATTAATATGTGCTCTGATGGTCCCAAGCGTTTTCACTTTTTAGTTTTCTATTAAAAGTGAGAATACACAATTTGACTGATTTGCCTATATTTCATACTTTTTTTTTCTTTTTTCTTTTTTGATGAAGTTCATACTTTTCTAACAACCCATAATTTTGAAAAATGTAAGTGTTCTAGAAATTTTCTTAGCACAATCCTTGATACGGTCCCATTATTTTTTCAAAGAAGACTTATCTTTTGAAGAAATTGTTTAATGCAATCCTTCTATGTACAACTCTCTCTTCTTCCCTTTCCCTTTCCTGACTTTTTCCTCCCTTCTTTCCTTTTCATCTCCCTTACAATCAAATAGGATATTAGTTTCTAAATTCAGCTAATAAAAAAAAAGTGCTTTGAGGATATTCATAAAAAGAGTCTGAATTTCGTAAGAATGAGATGTAAAATTCATGTTTCACACCATCTAATGAGAGATATCACATCAGCTTTTTACTTAAAATTGAGTACATCATACCACAATTAATGACATCTTAATAACCTCCCAATTTGGTTGAATTTTCAGATGAGTATTATAATTGATTGAGTGTGGTTGTTCTTATTCATTAATACATGATAAGATGATGTGACATATTGGAATTAGAGGATTTAAAACTTGGGTTTTAAACCATATCCTTATAGAATTTAATCTTTAATAAAAATATGTAAAAAGCATGTTTCGTTATCGTTTCATTAAGTTTTTCGATATTAATATGTGTTGTGATGGTCCCAAGCGTTTTCACTTTTCACTTTTCTATTAAAAGTGATAATACACAATTTGACCGATTCACCAATATTTCATAATTTTTTTTTTCTTTTTTGATGAAGTTTCATACTTTTCTCACAACCCATAATTCTGAAAAAAGTAAGTGTTCTAGAAATTTGCTTAGCACAATTCTTGATACGGTCCCAATATTTTTTCAAAGAAGACTTTTCTTTTGAAGAAATTGTTTAATGAAATCCTTCTTTGTACACCTCTCTCTTCTTCCCTTTCCCTTTCCTTTCCTTTTTCTCCCTTCTTTCCTTTTCATCTCCCTTATTACCAAATAGGATATTAGTTTCCAAATTCAGCTAATAAAAAAAAGTGTTTTGAGGATATTAACAAAAAGAGTCTGAATTTGATAAGAATGGGGTGTAAAATTCATGTTTTACACCATCCAATAGGAGACGTCACATTAACTTTTTACTTAAAACTGAGTACATCATACCACAATTAATAACATCTTAATAACCTCCCAATTTCGTTGAATTTTCTGATGAGTATTATAATTGATTAAGTGTGGTTGTTTTTATTCTTTAATACATGATAAGATGATGTGGCATGTTGGAATTGGAGGGTTTAAAACTTGGGTTTTAAACCACTTCCTTATAGAGTTTAATTTTTAATAAAAATATGTAAAAAACATGTTTAATTACCGTTTCATTAAATTTTTCTATATTAAAATATTATATGTGCTGTGATGGTCCCAGACGTTTTCACTTTTCAGTTATTTATTAAAAGTGAGAATACACAATTTGACTGATTTGCCAATATTTCATACATTTTTTTCTTTTTTGATGAAGTTTCATACTTTTCTCAAAACCCATAATTTTGAAAAAAAAAAAAAGTGTTCTAGAAAATTTCTTAGCACAATCCTTGATATGGTCCCATTATTTTTTCAAGGAAGACTTTTCTTTTGAAGAAATTGTTTAATGCAATCCTTCTATGTACTACTCTCTCTTCTTCCCTTTCCCTTTCCTAACTTTTTCCTACCATCTTTCCTTTTCATCTCCCTTATTACCAAATAGGATATTAGTTTCCAAATTCAGCTAATAAAAACAAGTGTTTTGAGGATATTAATAAAAAGAGTCTGAATTTGGTAAGAATGGGGTGTAAAATTCATATTTTACATCGTCCAAAAAGAGATGTCACATCAGTTTTTTACTTAAAACTCAGTACATCATACCACAATTAATGACATCTCAATAACCTCCCAATTTGGTTGAATTTTAAGATGAGTATTATAATTGATTGAGTGTGGTTGTTCTTATTCTTTAATACGTGATAAGATGATGTGGCATGTTGGAATTGGAGGGTGTAAAACTTGGGTTTTAAACCACATCCTTATATAATTTAATCTTTAATAAAAATATGTAAAAAGCATGTTTAATTACCGTTTCATTAAGTTTTTCTTTATTAATATGTGCTATGATGGTCCCAAGCGTTTTCACTTTTCAGTTTTCTATTAAAAGTGAGAATACACAATTTGACAGATTCTTCAATATTTCATACTTTTTTTCTTTTTTGATGAAGTTTAGTGCTTTTCTCACAACCCATAATTTTGAAAAAACTAAGTGTTCTAGAAATTTTCTTAGCACAATCTTTGATACAATCCCATTATTTTTTCAAAGAAGACCTTTCTTTTGAAAAAATTGTTTAATGCAATCCTTCTATGTACAACTCCCTCTTCTTCCCTTTCCATTTCCTTACTTTTTCCCCCCTTCTTTCCTTTTCATCTCCCTTACAACCGAGCAAGATATTAGTTTCCAAATTCAGCTATAAAAAAAAAGGGGTTTTGAGGATATTAATTAAAAGAGTCTGAATTTAGTAAGAATGGAGTGTAAAATTCATGTTTTACGTCATCTAATAAGAGATGTCTCATAAATTTTTTACTTAAAACTCAGTACATCATACCACAATTAATAACATCTTAATAAACTCCCAATTTGGTTGAATTTTTAGATGAGTATTATAATTGATTGAGTGTGGTTGTTCTTATTCTTTAATACATGATAAGATGACGTGGCATGTTGGAATTGGAGGGTGTAAAACTTGGGTTTTAAACCACATCTTTATAGAATTTAATCTTTAATAAAAATATGTAAAAAGCATGTTTAATTACCGTTTCATTAAGTTTTTCTCTAATAACATGTGTTGTGATTGTCCCATGTATTTTCACTTTTCAATTTTCTATTAAAAAGTGAGAATACCCAATTTGACTGATTTGCCAATATTTCATACTTTTTTTTTCTTCTTCGATGAAGTTTCATACTTTTCTAACAACCCATAATTTTGAAAAAAGTTTGTGTTCTAGAAATTTTCTTAGCACAATCCTTGATATGGTCCCATTATTTTTTCAAAGAAGACATTTCTTTTGAAGAAATTGTTTAATGCAATACTTCTACGTACAACTCTCTCTTCTTCCCTTTCGCTTTCCTTACTTTTTCCTTCCTTCTTTCCTTTTTGTCTCCCTTAGTACCAAACAGGGTATTAGTTTCCAAATTCAGCTAACAGAAAAAATTGTTTTGAGGATATTAATAAAAAGAGTTTGAATTTGGTAAGAATGGGGTGTAAAATTCATGTTTTACACCATCCAATAAGAGATGTCACATTAGCTTTTTACTTAAAACTCAGAACATCATATCATAATTAATAAGATCTTAATAAACTCCCAATTTGGTTGAATTTGCAGATGAGTATTATAATTGATTAAGTGTGGTTGTTCTTATTCTTTAATATGTGATGTGGCTTGTTGGAATTGGAGGGTGTAAAACTTGAGCTTTAAACCACATCCTTATAGAATTTAATCTTTAATAAAAAATATGTAAAAAACATGTTTAATCACCGTTTCATCAAGTTTTTCTATATTAATATGTGCTGTGATGGTCCCAAGTGTTTTCACTTTTCAGTTTTCAATTAAAAGTGAAAATACACAATTTGACCGATTCGCCAATATTTCATACTTTAATAAAAAGAGATTAAATTCAATAAGGACTTGATGTAAAAGCTTATGTTTATGCCATCCAATAATATTGTGCCACGTCAGATTTTTAAAAATAATTGCACATAAAATATTAAGCCGTAATGCAAACAATTATTATCTATTTCAGTACATTAAAACCCTAAACTAAACTTCTTCTAGAACCAATACACCTTGGGAAGTTGCCGGGAACCAATCATTCTCAACCAAGAAAGCATTAAGCAAATGATTGAAACTTGAGTTTCATGAATTCGAGTTTCAAAAAAGTAGTATATTGCTACTTATTTTGTAAACAGTGGTATATTGCTAATAATTTTCGTGAAAAGTGGTAAATGGCCAATTTGGCCTCAAATTGATTGCATAGATGACTTTCTTGTCCGAAGAAAGCCTAAAAAACTCAAGCCATTGTCGATTTTGAGCCCGCACACTTTTGACTGCCGCGTGCTGTCGTTGAACAACTGTTATTCTTCTCTAGGCATACAATTTTCGCACTTTGATTTTTGTATATTCCAATTTTAGGGCTTATTTTCTTATTTGAGACTCTTAAGTCACACAAGTTGGCACGTCACACATTCTTTTGGGTTCAACCTATGCAAAATTTTCCAATTCAATCATGTGCTCCATCATGGTGTTATCCTTCGCTGATATTCCTTAGGCCAGTAGTGTAATTGGCCTTCAGCCATAGTAGCCACGCTTTGGTCATTGGTGAAGTAGTTTTGTAGCCATCTTCGGACAAAATTGGCCAATGCCCTTTTCGCCCAAATTATATAGCCTTTTGCCCCTCATTTTCAAACTAATTAGGGAAATGCCCCTCTTTTAAAACTCGATTTGCTCAAAATCGAGTTAGGCCCTATAGTAGCGTTTCTAAGGAGTCTATAGTGACGTTTTAAGGACTTATAGTGGTGTTTTGTTACTCGACCTCCATGAACTCGAGTTATATGTTAAAAAAAGGTAAAAAAAGTAAACAAAAAAATTACCTATAACTCGATTTCATGGAGGTCGATTTCAAAAACGCCACTATAGGCTCCTTAAAACGCCACTATAGGGCTCTAGAATTTTTTTTTAACTCGATTTTGAGCAAATCAAGTTACAAAAGAGGGACATTTCCCTAATTAGTTTGGGAAGAGGGGCAGAAGGCTATATAATTTGGGCGAAAATGGCATAGGCCAATTTTGTCTAGCCATCTTCTAACATTCATTGGTTGTTGTTATCCACTGCCATCACAATCATTGTGCCTAACCCATTTTACATTCAATTAGGTTTTTGTGGTTATCTTTAAAGCATCTTTCACGAGCTTAAATTCCAAATTCAAGTTGGTCTCACACTTTCCACCATGAGTTTAGAGGTGTGATGAGCGTATTGTCATTATGTTCTCTTTACATCTTGTCATCTTGTTGTCATTGCTGAATTCTCACCTGTTAGTGAAAATGTAACATAAAAAGGCAAATTACTTCACTAATAAATTGGGAATGTCATGCAACACCGACTTGAGTCGTTTATTATTTTTATACTAATGTTAGAAATCCTACCAATTTTATTATAAATTGATGTGTCACTAATTACCGTCAAGTAATTTTTACTTTTTAATACTCATACAATAAAATTTATATTTATAGTATCTTAAGCAATATGTTTTTTTTAATGGTAGTACATAGTAAACTCTCATGTTTGCTTTACAAAACAGTTTATACTCTTTCACATACCTTTTTCACATTTTTAAATACAATATTCTCAGTTACATATGTTAATGTACACATTTTTTAACACAAAAATGTGATGTTCATATTTAAAATGTGAAAAATGAATAGATACGTAAGATTTGAAATAAGTTGTATAAGAGAATCATTACCCTTTATAAAATGTGTTTAGATATTACCAAAAAAAAAAAAAAGGTCTATGAATGCTTACATATGCGCTTGAGCTTTTCTTTTAGACCTCTCTTGTGCCCGCTCTTTGTCACGTGGAAGTAGAAATTTGGATAGTCTTTTTGGTAGACAATGTTTTCCGAATTCGCTGTGACAATGGCCAATATTGTCGTTGGACCCTTTGCCCGCGTGCTTCTCTGAGATTTTCAACTAACGCCATTAGATATGTTTGCTAAAAGCTGAGATCGTGGGCTAGTTGCAAAGGGATGTTGTGTGTGTATATATATATATATATATATATACACAAAGATAGATTGTAATAATGATATAAGGTTGGAGAGTATTCATTTGCAAAATGAATAAAGTGGAAAATTCAAGTACTAGAATTTTTTTGGGGTGAAAATTCAAGTTCAAGTTCCATATATATGCATATATGAAAAGGTGTCTATTGAAAGGACATAACATTTCTTATTGGATATATATCAAAGGTGCCTTTTGACCAAAAGGTACCTATAAAATGGAAAGGTATCTATTGAAGAGTTATAATCATTTGGGTATAAATAGTGGCTTATATTCACTTGATAACTACTTTTTCTCTTCCAAAAAGTTAGTTTCTAAGAAACACAAGAAATCCTATTGGTATTCTCCAAAATTGCTATTTGTAAAACCCAATAAACTTGGTTTTATCTTGGGGACAAGTTTGTAGAAACCTTTTAGCAACTTGCGTATGGGGACAAATATTGTCTAAAGATAACATTCAATTGTACCTCCAAGTCAATCACTAGTTTCTATTTACTTGATGTGTTCATTTTGGTCTTTTATTATTACTCCTTCATTTGGTGAAATCCCCAACAATCTTAGACAATATTTGTTACAAGGCAAGGAGTGAATGATGGTACAGTTTTGAAGATGTTGAACCATGATTTGATGAAATTGCATCGCTTTGATAGAACCAATTTTACTTGGTGGAAAGAGCAATTGGCTTGGATTTGAAGGGGTCTTCAAATGATGAATCGATCATAATGAAGATTCAATAGAATAAGGCTTAAAGAAACAAAGTTTCATTGTTGGCAAGACAAGGTGATGATTCTTTCATATTGTGGATGCATTAAAAACCATGTTCATAGTTTGAACATTGAAGGTACGGATTCCTTGTTCATGGGCAATTTGAATTTCGAATTGATTGATAAGTTTTGTTAGAATATTTGCATGTGTTGAGAATTTATATAAATTGAGAAATAAGAATGAACTTTTGATATGTTTAAATATTGTAAAGTGAAGTAGAAAACCCAAAGAATGGGAATTTAAACTCTTAAAGTGATAGAGTATGTGAATATTTTCCTAAGTGATTTTCTAAATTATGTGAAAACATTAAATAACATGTCAGAAGATTTTACTTTAGATCAATTCAAAAGTGATTGTGAACAATGTTCAAAGTGGAAGTTCTAGTAAGACCAATAAGCACTTGAATGTGAATAAGAGTGTGGGTGGTTTTAAAAGAACAACTCCAAGAATCCCAACAATGACAAGTAGAATTTGTCATGTTTCCTTTGTGGAAAGAAAGACCATTATATTTAAGAATATAAGTTCTTAAAAGAATAAAAAGGATGACGATGAAAATTCCAATGAAACATTGTCATTGAGGACATTATTGCTATAGTGAGTGATGTATGTAATAATATGATTACTATAACTCATATGGCTATAATTACAAATCCTTCAGATTGGTGGTTTGATTCGAGTGCAATGTTGCATGTGTGCAACTACAAGGCATATTTTAAGACTTATAAGAAGTCTTCCATAGAACTAGAGGTGCTTGTGGGCATCCACAGTAAGACAAAAGTTCATGGAAAGTGCATTGTTGAAGTAAAATTGAGTTTCGGCAAGAAGTTCTCTTGATCAATGTTTTTCACATACTTGATATCAAGAAAAGCCAATTTGTTATTTAAGAATGGTCTTGTCCAAAAATGGGATATTAGTAGGCAATGGATATGCTACTAATGACATGTTCAAACTGAGTGTTATTAATTAAGATGTTTTTGGTTGTGCTTATATTGTTGATTCTTTTATTTGTGGCATGCTAGACTTGAATATTTGAATTTTAAATTCTTGAAGTTTATATCAAAACATGATACAATTTTAGATAAGCATGATTTGAGTTGAATGGTGTATTAACTAGAGATGGTGAATATTTCTAAATACATATTCTTCTTTGTAAGGAACATGTCATAATACACCTTTATACAATCTAATAAAATGTTGGTCAAAAAGAAAAAAGAAAAGAACTCTAGTTGATATGGTGAATGCAATAATCTTGAGTGCAATCAGCTAAATTTCTATTTGATCAATGGGAAGAAGCTTTGCTTAGTATATGCTATGTGCATAATAGCGTTCCATCTCAAAGGTATTTCATATTTGTTATGAAATGAGAAAGTTACCAAATACTTATCATTTTAAAATGTGGGAGTGTTTAACCTTTTGTAAAATGATAGACCAAAGAGGACTAATTAGTCAAAGAGCTATATAAAGTGTATATGTAGGTTTTGTGTAAATTCGTGGGTATATAATTTATTAGACTTCATGTCTAATGTAAGAGTGAAATCAAAGAGATTGAATTTATTGAGTTTAAATTCAAAAATGATTTCAAGGATACCCCGATATCTACTTAGAGCATTAGCATTGGGGGTGTAAAAACCCCCCGGTTGCTATTTTAGCCATTGAAAACCCAAAAAGGTGATCCAACTTGATATGCAAAACCTATAAATTTTACAACACGTGAACAGTAAGTACCTATATTTGCAACCCACTGTTCATGAGTTTCTAAACCCAAATAATATTAATTTATTCATTTTTTGCTCTCTCTCTCTCTTAAGTTTTCTTTGACCCTTTGAAACTCTCTTCTCTCTCAACTCTCTAAAACTCTCATTTCTCAACTCTCTGCTTGCTCGGTGCTTGTGGGTTTTGTGTAGATTTTCCTTTAATTTTTTTTTTGGTGGGTTTTTGTGCATATGGTGTTGCCGTGGTGGTGGGGTGTTGCCATGGTGGTGAGGTGGAGGGCGTGGGTTTATGGCGATCGGCATGGTGGAGGTTTGGGTTTGTGGATCGGCGTGGTGGAGTGTGTGGGTTTGTGGTGATCGGCGTCTATGGTGGACATCGGCACCTGTGGTGGAGCGTGGAGGCAGTGGGTTATGGTTGAAGTTTGTATTCGCAGTGTGGTTCATGGTTGTGGTTGAGGTGGAGGTCATGGTGGTTGTGGGTTGAATCGTTTTGGTGGTGATGGGTTGAATTGTCTCGGTATAGTTTTGGTTTGGCAGGTTTTGGTTGATTTTGTGGGTTTGGTGGTTTGTTGTGGTGTTTGGCGGTGTTATGGTGGTGGTTCGGTAGGTTTGGTATGGGCTTTTTGGTCGGTTCTCGATGGTTTGCTATATGAATGGTGGTGGGTCTTGGTGTTTTGCTGGGTCTGTAGTGGTTGTTTAGATGTATGAGTTGTGGGTGATGTTGGCAGGTAGTAGTGGGGAAGAGGAAGAGTTGTTGGGTAAAATAGAGAGATGGGAGAGAAGAAAGAAATAGATTTTTATTATTATTTTATTTTATATTATTTGATGGTGTAGTTTATATTACTTTAATGGGGTGTATATAAAAATAGAAATTGGAATGTAGGGTGAGTTGTATAAGTAGTTGGTAAAATAGATAAAGTAGGTTTTGAGGATGTAAAATAGAATTTTTTTTTTTGCATCCCCGGATGTTAATGCTCTTAAACACGAATAAATGAATCCAATGTTAAATATCACATTAAGTGGTATTAAAGATTTAAATGTGGTTCACCAAGTGAATAGGTGGAGTTAAAGTGTAAGAAATAAAAGGATTTTGATCCAAATTTTATTTCATGAAAAGCTCTTGTTTACATTGTTGAAGGTAATTAAAGTGTAGTCCTAAACAAATGCCTATAGTATTCTTTGAGGGAAGTGATCCTAAACTTTGAGAAAGCTTTGTGCCTCTAAAAGATGTAGCTTTCTGATATAAAAGCTATTAATGTTGAGATAGACTTAATAATATTTAATAATAAGTGGGTCTTAATGGATCTACCTCTAGTTTCAAAACCAATTGGTTGAGAGTGGGGTATTAGAACAAGATATAGAATCTTTTGGCCTAAAGTTAGTTGTAAAAGGTTTGAAACAAAAGGGAAAAGATAGATTTTGATATCTATGCACTAATAAATATTTGTGTTATTAGTTTGATTTTTTTAAAAAAAAAATAATGCATATAATTTTAATGAAATTCACTATGTTTGATTATTACATTTTGATGTATGTAATTACAATGTGTGTGGATATATATATATATATATATATATATATATATATATATATTTATATATATGAATTTTGGAATGGTTGAAAACCCAAATGTGGGGGTTTAGAAAATCAAATTGTGGAATTATGATATTTAAGAAGTGTGAGAATATAACCCTCAAAAGATTCATGGACTCATAAGGATGCTAATGTGCATCAAAGATGTGCATGTTAAGGTATCTCTTTGTGAAATAAAGAGAGTACAAGTGAGTTCATTAATTGAACATTCAAGAATCAATAATGAAATATTGGATTGTGTCTCAACATATAATTTGAGTATGCATCATATATATGTGAAGTAACTTTCTTAAATAGTGATCTTAGAAAGGAAGTTTGATTGAAAGACCTGCAGGTTTGTTCTTAAATAATTAAATGAAAGTCTTTTATGAATAAGAATCAAGTAAAGAAATATAGTAAAGATGTACATTATAGTAATCTCGTTTTGAAATTAGTGTTGTCTCATTCTATTGAGAATTGTGTTATCTTATTGTGTTGAGAACTTGCTTCTTAGATTTTAATACCGTTAAAGAAGCAAAGACACTCTGATTCCAATAATAAATAAAGAGAATACTGGAAGGGCGGATGCATAGCACGAGTTTTCTAGTGAATTAAGTACATGTTGTGTATCATGTATGGAGCAAAACTAAACATAGCCTTCACAGTATGTAGACTTTCAAAGTTTCTAAAATTTAAGGTTGATCACTAGAAAGTAATTAATTGTGATGAATATCTATTATATAGAATATTCAAAGTTAATTCTATTATTGATGTGAGTGATAATATCTATGTCTCGTTAGATAATCACTACATATGGGGGGGGGGGGGGGAGTTGCTATGTGTAAGCATTAAAGAAATAAGGTGTATTTCTTACTTTACTATAGAATTAAATTGAAAGCATTGATTATAATGGTAACGGGTAATGAAGGAAAATGACTAAGGTTTTGATAAAGTGTCGTGGCCACGACTATAGTAAGCCATTCCTTGTACTATAGTTGTGAAATCACAATACGTATGGTATACATGAGTTGTATACAAAGCGAACTTAGATTTAAAAGTCTAAGACAAGAATATGTAAGGCAAGTCAAGTGTGGTTGGACTAGTCCATTGCCTACATAAATTCAAAATAGGTTCTTTACCGAAGTGTGTCTTGAGACTTGGTAAGGATAACATCTATTGGAATGAGATTAAAACCCTTCTTTTAAGAGAATCACCAATAGTGGGAACCTAACTTCGAATTGATTTAATCCAAGAGGTTTAAAGGGTAACAACAAGCTATTGATATTGAAAACTTTTGCGGAAGCAATATAAAACAAAAAAAATCATATTTTCATTTAAAGATCGTTGTACCACATAACCATGGATTCTAAATAGAACAAAAATTGCATACCTCTCTTAGCAACCCGAGCGTGTTGCCTCCCAAGGTATTCACGTCTCTCTCTCTCTATTTAATTTGAGTTTTCAGAAGACTGCAGTATCACTCAGTAGTTCTGATGGCCAACCACTAAATATGATATTATAAAATCTTATTTTATAGTAGACTTCTAAAACCCTAGAGAGAGATTGGACGTGGGATCCGTAGGGATCCTAATCTTCAGCCGTAGGATTTTATCAATAACTTTTTTGAACGTTATTGACTTATCTTGAAACTCTTTCCAAAATTATTTCTTAATTTTCTCAATCATATCAAGAAAATATCTGAACTTCTACAAATTGCAATAATGTCCATCAACACATTGCAATTGACCCCTGAAGATTAGAGAATTACAAATGAGGTCCCATTATTTACAATTTTATATCTATGTCCTTCCACCATACTATATTCCCACAAGCCACTAGGACTAGATTAATATCACTGTCATGTTCCTAGCTTATGTAACCCTTAATTTCTTGATTTCATAATTTCTATTGGACTCCAAAATATCTTTAAAAACTCTTTAAATATATATATACAATATTATATATATGAAATTTTTTTTTTTTTTTGAAAAATGTTACCGGCTGGTTTTGTTTTGAGTCCAACTTCAATATGAAAATCAACTGAATATACTATTTTCTTTAGAGACTGATGGATTCATTGTGAGCACTTATATATTTTACTCATTACACACATAACCCAACATGTCTATATATAGCCTTTAAAATTGGCATCATCAGTTGACATTGTCAAAGTCATGTGCATAATAAATAAATATACACAAACCCCTCATATTTGAGGACAATAGAAAAATTGTGATAGGACAACCTTTTAATTAAATCCAATTCAGTGTATGTACTTGTTACATTACACCCACTTGTTTGCTTAAAGTCACTACCTCAATGATAGAGTAAATCATCCTATCATATAGCAGCACAACAAGTGTAGGCTTTAGTGGTAATATTCAATTAATATCCACAGCCTAGAACAATTTAATAATCTATGAAAAATCATTACTCCCTGATTTTGGTTCCTTAACCATTAACATGATTTTTTTTTACAGATGTGACATCACATGCCACGTTTAAATAATGAAATATACCTAAAAATAAAATTATGAATGTGAAAATAAAATGTTATCATCAAATAAAAATGCATAGTATTGTTTTTGAGAGCACATAATTCTAACAGATACATGGTTAGTAAAAGCACTAAATTTGTTTTTCATTCAAGATGGATTTATATAGACTATTACGATGAAAATTGAGGATGAGTTTTGAACTCTTAATGAAGTTCATAAATCATAAATGTCTATGTAATAGGAATATAAGAAGAAACTTTATCTTTGTGAACATAAGAGTGGTGCCGCTTCTAGCAAGAGTAAAATGGGTTTTTCTTGTACATGTTCATTAAACCGGGAAGAGCACAAGGCCATAATAGTGCTAACAACATGGATTTCTAAATGTGTTGTGGATATTCTCATGTGTGTGTTGTTTCCGATTTCAACACATAAGGGTTTTGGTTTAAGCACCAAGCCACCATTAACTCTGTTGATTTCTTGAGCAATTACATTAAATGGAAGTTTAAGTTGAAAGACACCTTCTATTATGTATGATAGAATATCAATTAAGTAAGACATATATTATTACAACCTAATGGGAGATTGTTGTATATATATAGGTATATACAGTGTTGGAGCCAAGAATTTATCTTTGAGGGAGCTATATATAAATTTTTGAGTGTGTGTGTGTGTGAAATGTAAAATAGTAATGTACAATACTTCATAATTGAATATGTGCTATAAATAAAAATATATTTAATTAAAATTAAACAATCATAAGACAAGGTTGAAAAAACAATTTAATATCTTAATCAACTATGAAATACAATAATATAAAAGTTAAACATCTTTGTCAAAAACATGTGTATATATTGTTTATAATATATTGATTATTATAATAATAAAGAATATATTATAAAGAATATAAAAAAGAAAGCAATAAAAAGTAAAATAAAAAAATCAAAACAAAAGCAATTGCAAATACCTTGAAAGAGTTAAAAACAATGGGCATGGGTCAACCGGTCTCACTCTCAGCTAGGGGTATAGTCATAGATAGAGCACTGTACATTGCACATACTCAGTTAGGGATGAGGGGCCCACCATGGCATGAAGCTTTACAAATTGAGTCATAATTGAGGGGCCCACGGCGTTGAGTCACTGACAATGGCGGTGACAAATTGAGCCACTCTTTTTTGTCTTGTTTGAAGTTTGAACACAAAATTTAATACACTACTAAATAACTTTTACTTTTAACCAAAAGAACGGAAAGGGAAGAACTAAAATCTGAAAAAATAAAAAAATAAAATAAAAAGAAGAAGAAGAAGGCGAAGGAAGACTTAGTAGCGAGAAGAAGGCAAATTGGCAAGGAAGAAGGCAAAGAACTGAAACAGTGGTAGCACATCAACAAAGGCCAAGTCCCTAATGGAGAGAGAGAGAGAGAGAGAGAGAGAGAGAGAGAGTCACCTGTGTGAGAAACATTGTAGGGGAGACTTGGTGGTGTGACACATCAACAAAATTTCTGGGTTTTCAATTTCCTAACTGTGTACAAGTAAGCCCTAAATATGTTGGGATGAAAATTAGAATTTTTTTTTCCTTTTATTTGTTGAGGTAATTGTTAAAATACCTATTTGTTGAGGTAATTGACATATGTATTTGTGGATTATATTTTATTTAAATGAAAATTATTTTTATTTTTAGACTTTCTTAAATATATATGTATATCATTAGGTATGGAGGGCAAAATGATAAGGTTATTTAAAATTTTTGAAATTTTTGGATTTTGGGGGGGTGGGGGTTGCTAGGCCCCCATTCGAGTATTGAAATTTCCTTTGTGAAAATTCAAGTTCCATATATACATTTATGAAAATGTGTTTATTGAAAGGGTATAACATTTCATATTGGATATATTTCAGAAGTAACTTTTGATGAAAAAGTGTCTATTGAAAGGACACAACTTTTCATATTGGATATATATCAAAAATGTCTTTTGACCACAAGGCACCTCTTAAATGAAAAGATACCTATTGAAGGGTTATAATCATTTAGGTATAAATAGTGGCTTAGTGTGTGTTTGGATACCAATGAAAAATTAAAATTATTTTACTATTCAGCTTATTTTTGCTACTATTTATGATCTCCACTACACTTTTTGGTACTATTCATGGCCCTGCTATACTATTTCAACTAACTTTTACTTTTATCTACAGTACTTTCAGCAATAAGTTTTCAGTTTCAACAAAATAAGCGGTATACAAACAGACCCTTATATTCACTTGATAACTACTTTTTCTCTCCTAAAAAGTTAGTTTCTAAGAAACACAAGAAATCCTGCGGGTATTCTCTAAAATTACTATTTGTAAAACCCAATAAACTTGGTTGTATGCTAGGGACAAGTTTGTAAAAACCCTTTAGCAAATTGCATATGGAGACAAATATTGTCTAAAGGTAACATTCAATTGTGCCTTCAAGTCAATCACTAACTTCTATTTACTTGATGTGTTCATTTTGTTCTTTTATTAGTACTCATTGATTTGGTGAAACTCCCAACAAGGGACAGCCAAATCACACTAGAATATTATTCGTTTTTTGTATAAGGTTTAGGAAGCATGAAAATTCAGAACTCGATATCTTATTTTTGGGTCATTCTATGGTACCCTTTATTTTTTTTTGGGGTACGGTACCTACTAAAATCTAAACCACACAATTCTATTGGCTTTAATCTTGACTGTTTAATTAAATTTAATGGTTACCAATTACTGGTTGAACATATAAGCATATAAAAGCAACCAAATTTTTTTTGCGTTCCTTCAATTCTGATTTCTAAGGCGATCCAGAGAAGATGATGTCGATGTTCATGAGAGTTGAGACTACTTCTACAAACTCCAAGATGGGCAAGGTAAGGTGTGAACTCTATCTTCTTATTTTTTTTTTTCATTTTCAACGATCAGAATCACATTTTTCTTCTTTCTTTCTTTTCATATGTGGTTTTTTGTTTCTTGGATTTGAATGACTTCAGAACCCTAAACTCCCTAAGGATATGGTTTTGGTGTTCGAATATCATTGATTTTAGATCCTTCACTGAAGCAAAATATTTGGGCTTTATTCTTTTAGTTTGGGATTTAGGCAAGTTGAAATCGAAAGTTTCAAACCAACATTTTAATTTTGCTCTCATCTTCTCTAGATGTCAGATTTTGGATTCCACTACTTTGCGCCTGATTGGATAGGATCATTTTATTTTAGTGACAAGTCACAGCCAGGATATAGTTTTGATTACACATATTTCTATATTTCGAAAATAAGATCATTATTATTTAATATATGTCTTGCCCTATAATGGTCATGATTCTAAATGTTTTATGTTTCCACTGTTACAGAAAATGAGTTCCATGAGGAATTTGATAAATTGGGGGGGTCAAATCTCCTTTTTTTTCCTCGTTGTTTAGGTTTGGAAAAAGTTACAAAGGAAAATCCATAGGAATGGTATTCAACTATTTATTATCAACTGTAAACATTATATTATTTATGTCAACATCTTCCTCATACATAAATTCTTAATAGTCAAAATAGTTCTTAAAGCTGCAATCCAAATGAACCTACTTTGATTTAGTTGACAAATTGTGGAGACCATGTACTTAAATCACCGAGAAATTACTGGGAACATAAAGAATATTATTATCTTAGTTGATTCATGCTGCTCAAATGTTACCTATGAGATTTGATGAAAATTTGGTGGTGTGGTGTCACAAAGAAAAGAGAGCTGGAGAGGCCAAGATGGTTAGAACTTAAGTGAATTGTTGGGCAGTCGTGGTTACCAAAAACTAAAATGTCTCTTAGGGGGTAGACAACTTATATTATTATGTTTTCTCATTACATTTGGATTAACTTACTAAATAGTATGATTTCAGTAGAGGCACCTGCTTCCTTAAACCTGGAGCATGCATGAAAAGTCATGTGGCATCAAGTGAGGGTTATTTCTTGTATTTTAGATTTGGTGTTGTTATTCTAGCAATTCTGTCTAAGTAGAGCTTGGCCTTTGCTTGGTACTTGCAATTACATTAACTGCATTGAGAATCAAAAGGTGTTGACAGATACTGGTGCTCAACTGTCCTAATAACACTATACTGGTGAACACATGCCAAAGGGGCCCTTTTAGTGTTGGTCATTAAGAGTTAACTTGGAGTTTGCATGGTTAGAGATCTCTCTTATGGCTTTCATAAGGAATATCTTGAATAGGAATCTTGGACTTGCATTGACAGTCTTACATGGTTTTTTTTTATGTCAAGTGTAAATTATTTTTAATTTTATGAGGCTTGATTCCCTTTCTCATTGTTTATGCTATTGCTATTAGAATTGTTCTCGCTACATTCCCCTTATTTTCCTTATAGATTTCATTTTTGGGATTTGTTACATCCGATGAGCAATTCAATTCCACTCTTTCCTTTTACATGAGGTTTATGTCTTGGAAGATGGGTGCTAAATGTCCTTTGGAAGAAGTTGAAGTGATAATAAGAGAGAATATAAATAATGCACTTGGAAATCTATAGTCTTAGATTTACTTACCCCAAAAAAGGGGAAAAAAGAAAAGCCTTGAGATTCCAAAACCTTGGTCAGTGGTTCTAGGCATTGAGAATTTCTCTTATGTTGGAAATTAGCATCCTTTGTGGTCACTGTGCTTCTTTAGGATGAGTTCAACATGTGTACATGCTTCAAGGCCTGAAGTGACCATTGTACATGAGTGTACCTGCATTTTTGAAAAATACCTTAGGCTATGTAGTGAGAGCTTGTTTTTCTATTGAAAATCTTGCTACATGTTCACCTTTCTTCAATCAAGTGTGATAGGTCTAACCTGTAATGTGTACAAATATATAGTGGCAATTTCAAGTATTTGTTAGTGTTTTGAAGATATGGAGTGCACATCAAATCAATTGCTAACATTTTTCATTAGTTATCTTTATGAGTGGTCCTTTGCTTTGGGTCTCACAGATAGTACTTCTATCCAAAATTTCATAGAGTCAATTTATATGTAAATATTTTTCAATTATAATTCGTTAGGCCACTTCATGTTTTTTTTTTTTTTCATGAAATAGTTTCTTTGCAATAAAGTTATTCTTATGTATATATATGTTAGTATTTTGGGTCCAAGGTATTTGCTTATTTTTGTAGTTACTACCTCTATATTTCTGTGTATTTTAAATATAGTCTTATACTCTCTTGGCAACTTAGCACTGTAAAATTTTAAAATTTGTTAGTAGTGCTTTAACAATCAATCATCCAAAATGATTTGTTTTGATTGAGATCAACTCTCAGAATTCCTAGTTCTGACAATTTCTGAAAAACATCAAGATGATTAACTGCACCTTGGATTCGCGCATATAATCTATGGCAAGCAAATATTGCAGAGTTTGCATGCAATTTGCCAGTTACAGAATTGGGAGTCGTACCTACATAGTCTAAGAACATTCTAAATTTAATCATGACTTTTGTTTTTACTCTCTTTTCTAGTTTGTGGAGACTGATAACTGATTCCCTCCCACATAATGCTTTTTTCTATTCAATAAACCGGATCCTTTAGTAACAATTCTTGAACATGGAATATTATTAGTGACTCAAATAGCAGGACTATTGGAATCTGATTTTGGAACAGTGTTGTCACATAACAAAAATAACATTTGGTACATTAGGTTCATGAGATTCTCTGGCAGCTCGTGCAATTGTGAACTGTAACATTTTTGAATTTTTATTTTACTCTTTCTAAATGAACCAAGTCAGCTAGAGTCTTTCTTGAGCCATATTGAAGAAATAGAGCGTTGTTCAATGTTTTTGTCTTTGAGCAGACTTTTTTGAATTTGTGGTGATCCAGAAGAAGTCTCCTTTTTTTTGTTATTTTGAATAACTGCTTTGCTTTTGTTTTATAACACTATCGATTTTCAGTTGATGCCAATAAAACTTTAATGGAAATTTGCAGGTTGTGTATCATTGGTGTTTTCTCTGAAGGAAGCCTATTCAAATTACCCTGCTGGAACATGTACTTGCTTGGCAAAACCATGTCTGTATTACTAGCAAGCTAATGCCACTAAGATGATGTAAAGCATATCTTAAAACATATATAAATAGATATAAATAAATAATATATCCCTATTAATCTTACACATTAATGTTAATTAGAAAAATATAAACATCAAGAAAGTAACCTGAACTATGTTATTTTAGAGGGAGGTATGCCTTGAATGTGATGTGAGCTATCAAGGGAGATACGTAGAAAGTTAATTGGTATTTTCAAAGATTTATGGAAGAAACCAAGATAATTTTAGCTTTTTTTTTTGTGTGGATTTTGTTTTTTATAAAGCATTTAGACACAACTTTGAAATGATCAGTTGTGATTAGTGGAGGCAAAGTGATGGATTCATATGAAAGTAATTATACATCATTCACATTTGACTACTTCATCAAATTATGGTAAAAGTTGTGGTCTTAGCACTTCAAAAAAAAAAGTTGTGGTCTTAGAAGAGCCATTATGTTATGGTGGGAGCCACGTCTCTTGTGTGAAACAAATTCCTCTGTTAGAAAAACGAGATGGTAGGGACTTTGCTAGCTTTTGTTTGATTCATGTTAATGAAGTGAATATTCAATGGCAAAAACATTAAAATAATCAAAGTTTAACCAAGACCACCATTTTGGGATCCACTTATTTTACTGAAACTGAAAACTTTTTTTTGAAAGTATTGTAGATAAATGTAAAAGTTAGGTAAAATAGTACAGTGAGATTCATGAATAGTACTAAAAAGTGCAGTAGAGTCTATGAATAGTAGCAAAAATAAGCTGAATAATAAAATAAGCTAATTTTTTAATTTGGAGGCAAACGCACACTTAGAGTCTATAAAATAACTTCATCAAGAAATACAAGAGCAAACATTATGTCTGAATTGCTTCTTCTCAAGTGGTCATCTACCGCATCATATTATTTATGATACTAATACATATGTCAATAGGTCTTGCTTACACTAAGGAGTTAGTGTGGGTTGCTGTCAGCCGCCAATGTGAATGAATAAAGTAGAGAGAAATGAAAATTGACCTTTTAATAGCCAATTATGTTAAAATTGACCTTTTGTGGCACTGATATGTCTTTAATAAAGAAAACATTTCATTGCTATTATGGCTCTCTTAGACTTAGCTGGTGGAGGCTTTGCTAACTCAAATAAGGCTAACACTTTTCATTATGATCAAAATGATAAACTATGAAGGACAAAAATATTTAGTTTAAAATTTTTAAAAGGGTTGGGTTGTTCGTTTTTGTTAAAATTGGTTAATTGAGTTTAATTATTTTTAACTTTACTATTAGTAATTATTGTGATTGGGCTAATTTTTTGCGATATTTATTTTGCTTTAGATTTTAGATCTAAATTTTTTTTAATAGCTTTTAAAAGGAGGAAAATGCTAGAGCTACAATATATATATATATTTTTTTTAAATTGCTATTGTGATGAGTAGTTATTAGTGAGTAAAAAAGTAACTTTAGTGGCGGGCCCAAATATAAAAGTACTGTCAAATGTGATGTTAAAACGACACAATATGAGAATGAAACTGTAAAATGTGAGAAAAAATTAGAGTATCAACAAATGTGACAACAGTATGGTCATTTTTTAGATTCTAAGCACATTTAAGTAATTTTTTAGGTTACGGAGTCATTTTGGTCATTTTTTAGGTTTCGGTGTCATGAAATTATTTTTTAGGTTTTAAGGGTCTTTTGGTAATTTTAAAGGGTTTCGAAAATATTTTGGTCATTTTCAAGTGTTATGGGGTAATTTTGGTTATTGCTTTAGGTTTTTTTTGGTTATTTAGATAATTTTTTATGTTTTAGAGTAATTTCAGACTTTTTTTTTTTGTTTTAGGGTCATTCGGTCATTTTTTAGGTTCTAAAGGTATTTTGATCATTTTTTAGGTTCTAAGGGTATTCCAGTAATTGTTGAGGGTTTAGGGGGTATTTTGGTCATTTCCAAGTTTAATGAGGTATTTTAGTCATTTTATAGGTTTCAAGGGTATATCAAAATTTTTAAGGTTTCAGGGTAATTTCGGTAATTATTAAAGTTCTATGGGTATTTTAGTAATTTTTTAGGTTTAAGGTGCATTACGGTCGTTTTTTAGGTTCTAAGGGCATTATTGTCACTTTTTAAGTTACAAGGTTATTTAAGTCATTTTTTAGGTTTCATGGTCATTTAGGCACTTTTTTTAGTATCAAAGGGTATTTCGATTATTTTTTAGGTTTAGAGGGTATTTCAGTAATTTTTTAGATTTTAGGGTCATTTCGGCCATTTTTTAGGTTTTAAGGATATCCTAATAATTTTAAATAGTTTTGAGATTATTTTGGTAATTTTAATTGTTAGAATGTGTTTTAGTAATTTTAGTATATTTAAGGGTATTTCAGAATTTTAGAGACTTTATGAGTATTTTTGTTATATATATTTGTCGATTATTAGGTAATCGGTGGGGTTGGGTTGGGTTGGTTACGCCTATGGTTGTTGAAATTCCGATCTGGATCCTATGATCCTACGAATTTACGATCCCACTTGCCTAAAATGATTCGGATCTTTTAAGGATTTTTGCGATCATTCAAGATCGGTAGGATCGTACGATTCTGACAATTCCAAACGACCCTGGTTTCTTGAAATCTTCTTTAACTTGACAAAAGGCTCAATTAGACCTAAATGAAAAATAAAATCCCAATAGACCAAGTTTTTCCACTCTAATGTAGAGAGAGTGTCAGTTGGATCCAAATAAAAAATATCCCAATAGAGTGTCACATTTTAAGATTTTTAGTCTCTTTAAATGTTACTTACAAATGGATGTAGTGATATATGGTAAATATATCAATAAATGTATAATTTTTGTGATTATTTAACATACCAATGTGTATTTTTTGTTTTTTCTCAAATAATGTAGGATCTTACGATTCACGATCCGATCCTACGATTTACAATCTTACCTACCTCCCACGATCCTATGTAGAATCCCGATTTTGACAACCTTGGTTATGCCCATATGTAATGTTGGTATACCTTAATATGATGATGAAACTGCCAAATGTGAGTAAAAAAAAAAAAAAAAACCATTGAATGTGACAAAAGTATGATTATATGTGATATTGGTATTACCAATGTGATAATGGAACTATCAAATATGAGAAAAAAAAATTAGGGTACCACTGAATGTGACAAAAAGTACGGTAAAAAATGATGATGGTACTGTATAGTTTGATAATGGAATTGTTAAATGTGAGAAAAAAATAGGGTACCATTGAATGCGATAAAAGTACAGATAGATATCATGTTGGTACTGCCTAATATGACAATAGAACCATCAATGTGAGGGGGAAAAAAGGGGGGAACTACCAAATGTGACAAAAGAACAATCACATGTGATGTTGGAACTGCACAATGTGAGGATGAAACCATTAAATGTGAGGAAAATAAAAAAGGGAACCACCAAATGTAACAAAAGAATTGTCACATGTGATGTTGGAACTGCATAATGTGATGATGAAACTGTCAAATGTGAAGAAAAAAAAGAAAGAGAACCATCGAATGTGACGAAAGAATTGTCACATATGATGTTAGAACTACACAATGTAATGATAGAATCGTCAAATGTGAGAAAAAAGGTAAGGGAACCACCAAATGTGAGAAAATAACTGTTACATATAATGTTGGAACTGTATAATGTGAGGATGGAACCGTCAAGTGTGAAAAAAAAGTTAAGGGAACCACCAAATGTAAGAAAATAACTGTCACATGTGATGTTAGAATTGCAAAATGTGAGGATGAAACAGTCAAGTGTGAGAAAAAAGTATGGGAACCACCCAATGTGACAAAAGAACTGTCACATGTGATGTTGGAACTGCACAATATGAGAATGGAATTGTCAAATGTGAAAAAAGAAGAAGTAAGAGAACTACCAAATGTGATAAAAGAACTGTCATGTGTGATATTAGAACTGCATAATGTGAGGATGGAACCGTCAAATGTGATAAAAAAGTAAGGGAACCACTAGATGTGAGAAAAGAAATGTCATATGTGATGTTGGAACTGCACAATGTGAGTATGGAACTGTCAAGCGTGAGAAAAAAGTAAAAGAACTACCCAATGTGACAAAAGAACTGTCACATGTGACGTTAGAACTGCACAATATAAGGATGGAACCGTCAAATATGATAAAAAAGAAAGGGAACCACCGAATATGACAAAAGAACTGTCACATGTGATGTTGGAACTACACAATGTGAGGATGGAACCGTCAAATGTGAGAAAAAAAATAAGGGGACCATTAAATGTGGCAAAAGAACTGTTACATGTGATGTTGGAACTGAACAATGTAAGGATGAAACTGTCAAATGTGAGAAAAAAAGTAAGGGAACCACCAAATGTGGGAAAAGAACTATCATATGTGATGTTGGAACTGCACAATGAGAAGATAAAATAGTCAAATGTGAGAAAAAAGTAACTTGATATAGCAAATTACCTACTAGTTGGAGGGTATTGTAGAATTACCCCTTATTTTTTATAGACTTGAAGTTTTGGAAGGACCTAAAAAGAATCTTTTGAACTTAGAAGGTTGGGAAGATTCCAAACCTGCCTTACTTAACCTATTATCCTTTTAAGATATTGAAATACTTTCCCTAATCTGGTAACATGAAGTCAACAGTATTTAAGAACTATTTTTTTTTTTTTTTGGGGTCAGAACAGAAAAGATTTTGGAATTGCTGTTATAGGTTACCCCAGCCTCTTATAAAAAGATTTTGGAATTGCACTTGTAATTGTCATGTACTTCCAATTCCATACGGACAAATATTACTGGTTAACGGGTGTGTTAATTTTTATTTCATACGGACAAATATTACTTTTAAACCAGTTTAGAGGAATCTCTCTTAGTCCACTATGTAGAGGTTTATAAGACTATTCATGATTATATGAGTATTATTTAAACTAGTCACATAATTTATTAAAAAAGTCATATAACTAAAACTAAACGAAAATTATTTTTTCAATTGCTGTATCTTTTTTTTTTTTGATATCTATCTCTATCTCTACAGTTCATTGAAGCAGTTTTGTAGTAATAGTATATATAGGACATGATTTCTATTTTTTTTTTTTTTACAAGATAGAATTTCTATTCTAACATAATCTGAGTGTATATGTGTGTGAAACTCCCTCCTAGAGACTTGAACCCCGGCCCTTACCCCCCACACCCCACATCCCACACCCCACAATTATTTATACTTATGGAATAACCAACGCACTGAGAGTGTGCAGTGGTATGATTTCTAATTTTTCAAATGCAAGCAATATCATACTTACAACAAAACTTCCATAAGTAATTGAGACCTACATATTATAAATTAAGTGTGAGTGTCACATATCTGTAAATGCTTTGTCAAGATAGTGTGTTGTGATTGGATCTCTTGTCTTGGGAATCTATTCTTGTGATTTTTTATTTATTATTTTTGTATAACTTAAAAAAAAAAACTGTGAAATTACAAAATGACGCCTTTTGTGAATGATCATATTACTATTTATTAAAACTGTTTATTTTTCAGAATTATTGACAACCTTACACTTTTTTATACAAGCCATTGACAACTCAATGCAACTATTAGTTTATAATATCATTTTTTTTATAATTTAAAATAAATTTGCAATCGCTTGGGTAAATGTAATTTTTTTTTTGTTGAGAAAACTTGGGTACATGTAATGAAAGTTCAATTTTGGCGTGAGTAATTGGTACTATTTATTTTAGTAGTAACTCCTTTCAGATTTTAACAAAGCAATTATTTGTATTATATATATTTTTTGGCATTTCAAACATCATAGTAACTATACACGCAGTCTCATGCGGCTTCTCGGAAGAACCTTGGCTTAGAAAAATGACTAAGAGCATCAGCAATAATAGAGGTGTTAATAAGATAAGTTATTAGTTCTTATATATGATCTTCGATTCTCAACCAAAAAAAAAAAAAAAAAGTTCTTAGAAAAATGACTAAGATAGAAATGAGATTTGGTCAGGGACGGAGGCATACTTGGACTTTCAATTTTTTTTTTATTTTAAAATTACTAGTATAGATATAGGTACATGTTATTTAAATTACATTTTGCCTCCCTAAACAACATAGTTGATTCTTTTAAAATTAAAGCTATAACCCCAAATTTTTCTACAACGTTTTTACAAACTGTTGAGGTACAAATTATTACTAGTTCACATTTGGGCTCGCCACTTGCATCACTTTTTTACTTACTAATAATCACTCATCATATCAGTAACTGGTAAAAAAAATTTGTAACTCTAACATTTTTCCTCTTTTTAAAGACTATAAAAAAATTTATACATTTAAAATCTAAAACAAGTTTCTCCAAAAAAAAAAAAAAAAAAAAAAATCTAAAACAAAATATACAAGCCCAAAAAAATTAGTCCAACAACAAAAATTGACAATAACAAAGCTAAAAATAAAAATAAAAATCAATCAATCAATTTTACCCATAAAAAAAAAAAAAAAAAAAAAAAAAAAAAAAAAAAAAAAAAAAAAAAAACACTTAATGGCTAAGAAACAACAAAGCTAGAGGACAACATTAGAGTTGCCCCCCCTAACTCCAAGTTCTGGTTCCGCCTCTAGATTTGGTTGATAGTTGATACAATGCAGCCATTTTTTTTTTAATCTCATAAGTAAGAACCACCGGGCCTTGTAGCCTAGTGGTACCCAATTCCGTTGTAACCGTTAGCTTGAGAGTTCTATCCTTCACAATTACCCAGCCAATATATATATATATATATATATATATCTATCTAATAAGTAAGAGCTAACAAACTACACGTACACTTTCTCTTCCTTATTATTATTTTCAAATGAGACAATATTATTAAACAAATAGAGATACAAACAGTCCATCTCAGACTAAGAAAGATCCCAAACTGGAGGAGAAGAGATGGGAGTAGGCCCTAAGTGGAAAAGCCAGAGGCCCAAGCAGCTACAATGTGGACTAATATATTGACTTGTCTAGGGACAAAACAGGCCTCCCAAAACGATAGGGAACTGAACTTTCAATGAACAATCTTTTTCTTACATTACATTATTTGCGTCAAAATAAGACCTATTCTATAAAAATTAAAAATTATTTAAATTAAATAATAAATTGAGACCTATTAATAAAAACGGAGTTGAAAATTGAGGACTAAAATCAAAATTGTTAAACCTGAGGAATTAAATTCAAAACTACCCCCAACAAAAAGAATGTATTGTGCACTTAAAAAAAAAAAAAAAAAAAATCAGGGACCGGAAATAGATTCTGAATTTCTCTGAAAAATGTGAAACACTTTCTATTATACAAACCACCAATTTCATACTGAGAAATAATCCGGGGTATATTAAACCAAAAAAAAAAAAACTAGTTTAACAGGCTCATAGATATCACTTTCCCCATCTTGTTTAATATAGGTTAGCACTTAGCTCATCATAATTTACAAAAGAATGGAGATAAGTCAATAATCTCTTATATTATAGACCCGACCAAATTGAGGTTTTGTATATTAGGTACTACATTTTTTTAGAACATAATAGATGAATTTGAATATAAGTACGTAGAAATTTATAACTCATAAAGTTCTTTAATGTCTTGTTTTAAAGTTGTAGGTATTTTTTAAAATCTTATAATAACATGTTGGAGTTCCTTTTTATTTTTATTTTTATTGGTAGGTTACATACACCCAACCAATAAGTCTTGAGCTCACAAACCTTACCCTCATCGAGTGGAAGTTGGAGCTCACAAACCTTACCCTCATCGAGTGGAAGTTGCAACTGTTAGGAAGAATATTAGAATAATATTTATCTCATAAGTGGTAGCCTATCAAATTAAAATGTGTTCTGAGTTCTTAATGCTGTTGTTTATTACTCTATTGTATTAAAAACGGTTCCGGTACTGGAGAAACAAAACAACATTCGAGTTAAATCTTATATTCCCATTGATGAGCAATACAAATGCACATTACTTTGCATTTACACTAGTTTACCACTAAGCAGCCAAACTAACGCGCCAAGACATTCTTCGCCCAAACCACAGCCAAGTCATCTAAACAGCCAGTTACAGCCTACATATATGATATAACCAAGCTGAATTTGTAAATTTTCTTTCCTCCAAAGTGAAACTTCACTCAATAATCATTTTTTCAGTTTGTTTCATTATTCAACATTAAGCCATATAAATAGATAGTTTTAGAAGATAAACTTAACATTTAAATTCAACATACATCTAATATTTATCTTTTACAAGTAGATAAGATTTATTTAAAAACTAATCTACAAATTTATCCCATCTTGTCTGTTTACCCAAACTAATAACAAAAGGGTTGCGCTTGTGTTCAGTGACTAGTTTCACTGGACAAGCTGAGTTCATAACAAAAATACATGTAAAAAAAAAAAAAAAAAAAACTATGAATAAAATGTATAATGATAAAGTCTAGCATTATATCATCCTTTAACACGCTAGATAATTATCTGCCATCATCAAGTATTGATATGCTGACTTGGTTCCTTATGCTGTCATAACATGCAGAATTACCACTGACACCACTAACACAATCATCATATGGTTTTTGGAGCAAGTACTCAGTCTCTTCTGAACTCATATTGCCTTTAACCCATGGATGCTTTGTCATTGCTTTCAAGCCCTCTAACCCCATTGCAACTTCTTTCATAGTAGGCCTCTCCTCTCCCTTCACTTTTAAGCATCTCTTAGCTAACATCGCAACTTCATTAAGTTGCTCAACATTTCCATCATTCAGCATTTGTTGATCTAGAATTTCAAACAATCGGCTTTCATTCATTGATGAGACAAAATGCATGGCTAAGTTTCTTTCTTCTTCAGGTCTCTCAAAAGAAAGTGCCTTCATTCCAGTTAGCAACTCTGCAAGGAGAACTCCAAAGCTATAAACATCGCTTTTTTCAGTCAATTGGCTTGAATGAAAGTATTCTGGATCCAAGTATCCAAGCGTCCCTTGCACTAGTGTGGTTAACTGAGTATGATCAAGAGGAACTAGCCTCGAAGCTCCAAAATCAGATACCTTGGCTTTGTAATTATCATCTAAGAGTACATTAGTGCTCTTGATATCTCTATGAATGATAGGAGTGGATGCAGCAGAATGCAAATAAGAAAGCGCTTCTGCAGTTTCAACTGCTATTTGTAAACGTAATTGCCATTGCAACATTGAAGAATGGTCTGTTTTGTGAATGTGACTGAAAAGGGTACCATTGGTAACAAATTCATACACCAACAAAGGAACTTCAGTCTCCAAACAACATCCCAATAACTTTACCACATTTCTATGGTTGATTTGGGAGAGAATAGACACTTCATTAATAAATTGTTCAACTTGGCTTTGATCTATTATTTTGGACTTCTTAATGGCAACTATTTTGTTATCTGGTAATATTCCTTTGTAAACCGTTCCTTGGCCACCTTGGCCTAGGATTCTATTTTCACGGTAATTGTTTGTTGCCTTATTAAGTTCTTCTGCTGTAAATATTTGAGTTGTTTCAATAGATCCATTGTGCTTAGAAAGTTGTTGTTGTAGTAGAAAGCCACCATTTTGTTTAAAAAACTTCTCTTTGAGCTTGATGAGCTTTCTACGCTTGAGTCCCCAGTATAACCAAGAAATGCCCAAAACTAGAACCAAGAGGCTGACACTGACACCTACACATTTTGCAGCAAATTGAAGCTTTCATACCAAAAAACTAAAGTTCCTACATGCTCATTTTACCTTAGGGTTTTGGGAGAGGTCATGGTAGCCTTACCCCAATTATTTTTGGAGAGTTTGATTTCCGGATTTTAACACCCAATTATATTTGGAGAGGTTAATTTCCGAACTCTCTCATGACTTGTCACTTTTGGTGGAAGACACTTGTCTTCACACCAAGGTTTGACCTTTATCCCAGACATTACTATTATATAATAAATATGCAAACTTTATGTATTACTCATATGATTAATTAGAAAGCGATCAATATTGCTCACCTAGTGAAATCCTATTAATCAATGGAAACCTCTCAGGGCTTGGTATGAGTTTGCAACCTGTTCCATCCCATTTACCATCGCCCTCATATCCTGGTAGCTGACAGGAACAATTATAAGTACCAGGCAAATTGGTGCAGTTTTGGACGCATATGGTGGAATTTAAGCACTCATCAATATCTGGAAAAAAAAAAAAAAAACATAAAAATTGACATTAAGAAGAAAAAATACATCAGTAGCAAAAGTCAACAATAATTCCAAGTAAAATGGCAACCTTGGCAGCCATCCTTAAGGTAAGGATTGCCTTGGTATCCCTTGCAACAATTGCACTGGTAGCCTGGACCATTGTTCGAGTCATGACACTCACTGTTAGCCATGCATGCATAACTTTTAAGACCCTTTTTAGCTTCACTGCAATTTTGATCTCCTATTGCCCAATTTAGCACAATCGGCATCGATTCACCTCCCTTAAAATTTGGAAGATCTTGTGTAGAGAAGTTGTAAGTACCTTCCTCTGCCACAAAAGCATAGCTGCAAGGATTGAATTCCCACACTCTCTTGTGTTGGTAATAGCTCGACACACTGATATTGAAATCCATTACTCCTCTCGGAATAGCAGTTTCACAACAGCCAATACCAGAGCAAGACCCCTCAACCACATCACTCGTGCTATCGCATAAAGACATGCACCCAGTTGTGTAGTCTGTCCCTCTAGAGCCATTTATCACAGCATATGTGTCACACCCAATAGCCATGAACTTGTTTCGAGTGTTGGAGACTGGGAACTTTCCCAATCGGAGCCAAGGTTGATTGTTGTATACACTCCCACCAGTTCCGTTGTAGCAATCATTGGCTACAAAGGCATATATGCGCATTTCACCCGAAAGCCATATGTCTCTAACATTTATATGACTACCTGTCAAAAACGCCAAGGGAGGGTTGTATGTGTGATTACAAGTGATGAGAAAGCTATCATTAACGTAGCATCCTTCCCTTGTGCCAAATGGGTATGGAATACTGACATTGCCACAATGGTCTTCACAGCTGTCCTTGGCTAAAGGCAAGGCGTTGGTGTTGACAATTGATGCTTCTACTACCCACAGCAAGGTCAATTGCAAGATTGCCAAGTGCACTGAGGCCATCTCTCTGGAGCTTCCCTCCCAATCGACCTTCTCCTTCACAGCCTTTGTCCGATTAGGAACTCAGTTTGATTTTTTCTTGGCAGCGCCAACTGGACTAGATCTTTGATGAGCGGTTTGATTTTCACTTTTGGGTTTGTGTATCTATTAGGGTGGCGCCGATCTTCTCCTCAAGGTGGTGTGCTCCTCGACTCTGTGTCTCTACTGGGTAGTGTTGATAGATTTGTATAAGTCTAAGCATGCGATTAGATTGGGATTATATAAATGAAAATTATTTCACTGTTCAGCTTATTTTTATTATTATTTATGGGTCTCATTACACTTTTTGGTACTATTCATAGGTCTCGCTAAATCATTTCAACTAACTTTTACTTTTATTTACAGTACTTTCAATAATAATTTTTCAGTTTCAGCAAAATAAGCGATATCCAAACACAACCTAAGTCTAATTTTAAAATTTTTTTTTTGGCTGAAGTCTAATTTTCAATTTCAGTAGCCTTACTTTTGATTGATTTATTATTGTGAGAATTTTGTTTTGTTAGCTAAACAAATGGGGTTTGATATTGTGATTATCAATTGGGCATCGTTGATTTGGTTGTTCTGGTTAGGTAGACTATGGTACATTTTATATGCCATGTTTAATTAGCAAGAAGAACGAGTCATCGATAAAATTACAAGTAATCATCAAAGAATATAAAGAGCATCGATGTCAACTATATGCACCTTTCATGTAGTTAAAAAGTAACTTTAAGGATTTGTGGAAAGGGCTAATCATAGTGGTATTTTTTTTTTTTTTTGAGAAATAATTACAACATGCTGTTAACCCCGTAATTCGAACCATTTTTTCCCTAAACCCCCAATCACTTTGTACATGGGGAGGTATTTTAGTTGTGATATCTTTGTTATTAGGCATTTATAGTTTATTATAATTAGGTAAATTTATTTTTTACTTGTCATTTCTAATAAAACCAATAAAACTAGACTATGAATTACGCCAAATTTATGGTTGTTGTCTCTCCTTAAAAAACAAATGGTTTATGGGTGTTTTTTTATTTATTTATTTTTTTTAAGAAGAAGGGGTTGTTATTTTTTTTGATTCCTTAGTTTTAATTTTATCATTTTTGTTATTAAACGTTTAGCATACATGCCATGTTTTCCATATGTCCACATTTAAACTGTCGATAACTCTCCAAATCAAAGTAATTTTTTATTTTTTATTTCTAATTTATACTTAATAAATTATTGAGTATGGGACATAGAACCACCTGTTATGATTTAATACCATGATAAATTACTTATTTTCTTAAAAGTTTAAATTATTAGGAAATAATAAATTTTATAATTCTAATATTCCCAAATGTTAGTGTACTGTCAATATGTTGTCATTATACTATCACCAGGAGGTTATTGTTACCCTAATTTCTATATATACATTACTTAGAGTCCATTGTAAACGCATTGATCATAGTAAACATGTAGACGTTTAGGCTTTCTGTTGTAGATGTAGGTTGTGAAGCAATTCACGTTAACTCTTGTGGTCTCATTTTCTCTTGTTCCCGCTCTTTCTAAATCTACAATCAACCCCATTCTATTTTTATTCTTTAGATTTCAATATTGTATGACCTTGTGGCCTCCAATAGCGCCCGCTCTTCATTGTGCAACCTTGCACATCGTCACTTAACGGCTTCACTCTCAAACTAGCCCTCTTGACACCACCAGTTGTTGATAGGCCAAAAATGTATTGACCCATTGTGATGAATTAATCGATTAATTAGCCAAGTTTATTAATTAATCAAATTAACATGCAAATACGTGGTAGCACAAACAAATCACCAATTAAACGAACTATGCATCGGAAAATAAATTGACACGGTGATTTGTTTATGAATGGGGAAAACCCACACGGCAAAAAACCAGGTGATTTTAAGGTCACCACTCTCTAGAATCTACTATTATCATAACAAGCGGTTAGAAGTAAAGGAATCCCAGTACCTTATACCAACTTATAGTTGAACCCTTACCCCAATACCTAATTAGACTTATTCTGTAATGACAATCTCTCCTTGTAATGCATGGCTCTTAGTACGTGACTAACCAATTGCGCAGATCCCAGTACGCAACTTCAAACACCAACTAGAGAAGGTTGTTGGCTGTAAAGTTCTTCAGTTCATCACACAATAAAGATCGAGAAGATGCTTGGTCACAGAACCCTACAGTATACAAACACAGCAGCTTCTTCTCAAGAAAGATGAACTAGGGCAAATTATGTCTTCGGTCACAATTTGCTTGAACAAACTTTGTTCAACACTTGTTCAACTTGTGTCACTTTTGACGGCCCTTAAAATAATCTTTTTATATGTCTAGAGTTGTGAAAAAAGAAAGCCTAAACATACAATCACAGATTGAATGAAAAACATAATAGAAAATCTTAATTTCATAAATCTCGACAGATACCCTATCTGTCGCGCTAGCTGTCGAGTTCAACTGTCGAGCTTTAATGAACAACACTTCTCACACTTGAATCTTGGACAGACTTGCATGCCTTCAACATTTGAACTTGAAACAAGATTTCTTAAAGTATTAAACACATTCTAGATCTACCCAAATACAAGTGAAATGCGTTTTGTCAAAGGATTAGCCAATTACATAAAATAGTGACATATGTTCCTAACAAGTGAATCACATATGTCTTAACAATCTCCCCATTTGACAATCCGTGACAAAACCACAACTAACAAATGAGATATGAGAGAAGTCATAAATCACTTAACTCATATTCACTTGTTGCATACAATAAAATCTATCATAATACAAACTCTTGAAAAACTTTGCAAGAAGAGAGTTCATGGTAAGGTAGACTTTGACAACCTGTATTTCTGAAACACTTTAAACAAAACTCATCAAGGCATCTTTGTGTGAAACAGAAATAATAGATTGCATACAAGAGATAAAAAACATGTGTATAAAGAAAAGAAACAACACATGGAGAGATAGGTGAAAAGAAAAGCATACATCAATATAAAAGGAATATAAGTACAATGTATGTCAAAATGGTCACATGACCAATATACAAGATATGATGTATATGAAATAGAAAGAAAAGAAAAAAAATATATGAAGTCCTCACTACATTCCTCAATGTACACACTTCCCCTAACAAAAATCTCCTCTACTAATTTTTCCCCTAAGTATGACTACTCTTATAACCAAAACTACTTCCCATTTTTGTCACGAGTGACAAAGGGTAAGAGGATCAAGTAGACATCTCGTCATCGCTGGGTGAGATAGCATCTCCATCTCCATCTCCATCATCATCATCGTCCTCGGATGTCTCAGATGCCTCGGGAGGAGGAGAGGGAGACTCCAAAAAGCCACCAAGGCGAGCCTGCTGTCTAGCAATACAGCCGACATGGGTGTTCACCTGACACAACTCATCAGTGAGAGTGTCAAGACAAGCATCCATACGCTGAAGTTGCACCATGATCGCATCAAGGGTCACATTTCCCACTAAAGTAGAGGGAGCGGAGGTGGATGTAGTTGAAGGAGTGGGAGGAGCTACCGGACTAGACCGCCTTGATCGAAACTATGCCTCGCTCCATTTAACAGTAGCGTAGTCAATGGCACACATAACAGGGAAGTGGTCGGAAACAGAAAAATGGCGTAAGATCCTCGTGATAGCTGAAGGGAAGATGAGCTTATCTCTGGTTGCCATATCCCTATAAACATCTACAATAGAAAGAATGAAATGAGAGGAAAAATCTATAGTGAGATGCTCTAACAAAGAAAGCAAAAATCAAGCATGCGGCTCTGTAATAGAGTTATAATGAGAAAGGGGGTGCAAAACAAAAGTCATTACCTTGTTCATGAATTTAGGACCTTTAGCAAAGGTCGAACATGGAGTAAACTGACGATCACCCGAATCAGAAGGGTGCTCGCAAAAAGTAGAAATCATCTCGTCTTTGGACACAGTCCTCAGACACTCACAACCGGGGTAGTTAGGATTATCTACCCTCGGGATACGGAGCACATCGGATACCAACTCCGGTGTGACCACTATGCGTGTACCTCGAGTACAAGTATGAAAAAGAGGTACTGAATAATCAAGTCCATGCATGTTGGAGTAAAACTCTTGAATCAGCATGGATGGACAGGTGACCGGGATGTCATACAGTGACTTCCAACCTCGACTATGAATGACAGTGGGTAGGTTAGTGTCGGAGAAGTCCGACAAGATGATTCGGCGTTTTGAATGAATGCCTTGTCTAGAGAAGTTCTCTAATAAGTCCTTTCGGGCATCCTCATCATGGAACCGAATAGAATAGGGGGTGGGATCAGAAGACAAAGATGCCCCGGAACGAAGAGGGTTCCAGGACGGAGCAGACTTAAGTTTCGGTGCCATTGACGCACTAACATAAACTAGAGAGTGAGGGGGGGGGGGGGGGGGGGGGAAGAAAGAAACATTCAGAAAAGTCCCAAAAATAGTTCAAATATATAAAAATATATTGAATGTAAAGGACGTATGCATAAAAATGCATGAGCATGTGACGTGCAAAAATAATTGCATCATGGTCTTAGCCTAATCCAATCCTACCAGCACACAATTAGTTGCACACATCTAAATGCATGACAATATTGTTATAATGCTCATGAGATGCAATGCATGAAGTTTTTAAGATCAAATCTTCAAAACCCATCCCAAAAATTTCATAAAAACCTCTTTGATTTTGAAAAACCCCAAATTTTACAGAAATCCCTAAAACTTAGGTTACAAAGCATGAAATGCATGAAAATGAGTGATTTAGACACTTACCAAGTGAAGAAGAACTTGAATAAGCTTGAAGAATCCTTGAGGAAGAGGTTGAAGGTGAGTGAGAGAGGTTTGGGAGGTGAAAAGACACAGATAGATCGAGAGAGATCAAGAAAATGAAGATCGGATCGCGTTGAACAAATATATAGAAGCTCAGTAAATCTCGACAGATAGAAGTGTCGAGAGGTGTCGAGAGAGGTGTTGAACTTTAAAAGCTACGACAGATGCAACTATTGAGAGGTGTCCACACTAAAACAAGCTCGATGGATCGAAGAGGTATCAAGGAACTATCGAAGGGACAAGAACTTCCTCGATCAATTCACCTAGCTATTGAGAGGTGTCAAGATTGTAAAAAGCAACTGAAGATCTTGATAGATAAGCTAGGTATTAAGAGGTATTGAGGAGCTATTTAGATTGGTTAAAAACAGTTTTTCAAGAAGAGAAAAACACAGATATGAATGCAATCAAACATGCAACTCAACCAAGGATCCAAATAACATTTTAAGCTCTCAAAATCATCTATCATCAATAAAATTGATAAGCATTTAGATCCCAAAACACACACACACACATACACACACACACACACGCACGCACTAAACAAGTCTAACTAATTTTATATTTCAAAAACAAGTTAAGACAGTTTAGTGAGCATACATTAACACATGTAAATCCTTGTGATGGCCAAATCACATTATACCTGCACATGTATCAAGAGTAGCAAAGAATATTGCATGTTGTGTGTGAAAAACATCGCAAGATTGCATAAGTGTATACATGTTATGACAATTTGAGATATGAGAAAGTCACTTTAACTCACACATAATCATAACTATTTGATGGGGACTATCACCTTCGAGGTACATCCTATAACTCCCACATTTCCTAGAATACACGCTTGCAATCATATATAAAGCATTTTGATCTTTTTGCTTTTATTTTTCTTTGCATATTTTTCTTTTTAAACAAATCATGCATGGGCATATAAGAGAGAGAAAAGAAATACCCAATGATGTTAAGCATTTGACATTCCAATTTTGCTATGCCGAAGCACACAAATGTCATTGACATTGCACTTTTGCTATGCCGAAGCATACATATGTCATTTCATGATTGGCGGGCAATAGTGGTGAGATAGTTATTTATGCATTTCTCTTAGGATTTTTTAGTCCTTCACTTCAAAAAGACTGATATGAGTGTTAAGTATAAGAGATTACTTAATCTTTCTCATCACAAACACAAGTCACAAAGCTCACTTTCTTAGTTGTGCATTGAGATGCTCATCTAAGCTACAAAAGATACAAAGTTTGCCATCCAAGGTACACAAGTACAAATGTACACAAAACACACACTGTTTTTGTATTTTTCTGATTTTTCAAATATATTTTTATTTTTATTTTTATATGAAAAACAAAACAAACAAAACAGGAAAATAACCAAACAAAAACATATTAAACAAAGCAAAGTATAAAAACTAGATTGACTCAAAACTTGAAAGCAAAACACACAAGTAATGCAAACAAAAACAAGAAAAGGGAGAGAGTGAGAAAATGACAGAATCACTTGGAGCCATTTTCCTTCCACACCTTGGAAGAACCTTTTCGTCTAGCAGATCCTTGATCTGACGGCGAGGAAGAAGAATTGAAACCATTCAAGTTCAAAAGGAACATGAGGGCTTTGAGAAGATCTCCAAGGGGAGTAAAAGAGGATGGAAACTGATTCTGGTTTCTCGATGCGATCATGCCGTTGCTTTGTTAAATGGCTAACCACTTATAGCAATTAGGTCGAGTATGACCGGTTGCTCCACAGTGATGATAGAAATGCTGCTTCTTCTGTTTAGGCTTTTGAGAGTCAGCCTTTTTAGCCGTAGGGTTTTTAACCTCTTTCTTATCCTGCTTAGGGGGTGCTCCTAAGATAGATTTACCCTTGTCTATGTTCTCACTAGTTAAATCAGTTTTGACATTAGTGTTCTCAATTTCAACATTATTAGTAGGAGGAACAAAAACAGTAGTACTAGTAGAAGCAATATTAGAAGGAGAGAAATCATACCCTAAATCGGTTCAATTGGAAGCAGATTTCTGAAGACTCAGCATTTCATCAAGCTTAGCACTTGAAGTCCTTTCCAGCTGAGCTCTGACTTGGAACAGTTCCGCCTCAAGCTTCTTGATCTTCTCAGCCAAGAAGTTATTGTCAAACCTCAGTGCTCCAATAGTCTGATTGGCTTCATCAAACTTTGTGGAAAGCTCTTCATGCTCAAGCTCCACATCACTAAGCTTCTTGGTGGTCAACCTATACAACTTCTCATGCTTTTCTGAGACTTTGTATAACTTTGCATAGGCTGTATGGATGTTATCTTGTTCATCCATCTTTCCAAACTTGGACCCCACCAATTCCTCTTCTTCATCCACATCTTCAACAATACCTTCAGTAGGATTGAAAGTAGCAGTGAAGGCATTCAAGATTTCGTCATCCTCATTGTCGGAATCATCTTCAGGCTCAGTGTCGCTCAATGTAGCAGCAAGTGCCTTGCTTTTCCCGATGGTCTTGAGATATATGGGACACTCTTGTTTCATGTGACTGAAGCCTTGACACCCAAAGCACTTTGTTGCTGAAGGAACAGCGTACTGACCACCATCCCTAGCATCCTTCTTCCCTTTGTCTTGGCTCTTGAACCAAGAAGAACTAGATTGCCTATGGTCCTTGTCGAAGCCCTTACCATTGGCATTCTTCATGAATTTCTTGAATTGCCTTGTAATGTAGGACTTCATCTTAGAATCTTCATCATTTTAAGACTCATCAGTATCATTACTTTTGGCCTTCAATGCCATGCTCTTACCTTCACCTAACTTACCAATTCTTGTTAAACCTAACTCATAGGTCTGCAGATTACCAACCAGCTCTGTCAAAGGAATCTTGTCAATGTCCTTTGATTCCTCGATCGTGGTGATCTTGGCATGGAATCTCTTAGGCAGAGATCTGAGCACCTTTCTCACAATTTTGGGTTCAGGAATGGTTTCCCCAAGATTAAAAGCTGAGTTCACTATGTCCTTGAGCTTGGCATAGAACTCATCGAATGACTCATCCTCCTCCATCTTAATCTCTTCGAAGCTAGTAGTGAGCCTTTGAAGTTTCAAGTCCTTGACAGTCTTTGTTCCCTCATGGTTGTCTGGAGGATGGTCCATGCTTCCTTCGCAGTTTCAATAGAGGATATCTTCTTGAACTCCTCATTGGTGACTGCACTGAATAAGGCATTCAATGCTCTGCTGTTGAAATTTGTTGCCTTGATCTTAGTATCATCTCAGTCGGCCGGCCCTTCCTTTGGCTTGGTCTAGCCAATCTCTACAGCTTGCCACACCTTCTCATCTAAAGACTGCAAGAAAGCTCTCATGCGTACTTTCCAATATGCATAGTTAGTGCCTTCAAATAAAGAAGGTATAATAAGAGATTGTCCTCTATCCATGACAAACATGGGTCAATGGATCACACACAAAGATTAACCCTAATCAGAGTGTGCCTGCTCTGATACCACTTGATAGACCAAAAATGTATTGACCTATTGTCATAAATTAATTGATTAATTAGCCAAGTTTATTAATTAATCAAATTAACATGCAAACGCGTAGTAGCACAAACAAATCACCAATTAAACTAAGTATGCAGTGGAAAATAAATTGACATGGTGATTCGTTTACGAATGGGGAAAACCTACACGGCAAAAACCCTACCGGGTGATTTTAAGGTCACCACTCTCGAGAATCCACTATTATCACAACAAGCGATTACAAGTAAAGGAATCCCAGTACCTTATCCCAACCTATAGTTGAACCCTTACCCCAATACCCAATTGGACTTGTTCTGTAGTGACAATCTTTCCTTGTAATGCACGTCTCCTAGTACGTGAGTAACGTGACTAACAATTGCGTGGATCCAAGTACGCGACTTCAAACACCAACTAGAGAAGGTTGTTGGCTACAAAGTTCTTCAGTTCATCACATGATGAAGATCGAGAAGATACTTGGTCACAAAACCCTATGGTGTATAAACACAGCAGCTTCTTCACAAGAAATATGAAGGGCAAATTCTGTCTCCGGTCACAATTTGTTTGAACAAACTTTGCTCAACACTTGTGCAACTTATGTCACTTTTGACGGCTCTTAAAATAATCCTTTTATATGTCTAGGGTTGTGAGAAAGGAAAGTCCAAACATATAATCACAGATTGAATGAAAAACATAACAGAAAAAAATAATCCTTTTATATGGTGTTATCCTTTGCTGATATTCCTTAGGTCGAATTGCCGGCTCTATGTGTTACTCAGGGTGGTCACATGACCACCCTGAATTGATTTTTTTTTTTTTAATACCTTAAATATTTTAAATTTTAAATTAATATGGGATGTTGACCATCCTAGAAAAAAAAATCTTGACCATCCTGAAAAAAACTTGAACATCGTAAATAAAAGTTTGAGTCCATTAAAAATAAAATTTGATCTCTCAAAAATTTTGGTTTATTGAAGGTTGAACCAAAGAATTTCAAAAAATGCAATTTTTACAACATTTTCACAACAGTTTCACAAATAAATCTTAAGTAGTGAGTTGTTACCGATGGACAAAAATGTGATTTCTGTGGTAGGTTCAAATTAGAACTAGTAAAAACGGCTTATTTAGGATTTGTTATAAAAATGTCATAGAAATGTTGCGAACGTAACCAGTGGCGGCTACAAGAATTTTTCTCAGGGTGTTCCTTAAGAAATATAAATTATACAATCTAATAAAAAGAGAAATTCATGTATTGACAACAACAACAATAAAAAAACACACGAATACATAAAGTTTATAATTGCCTTCTACGAGTTTTCATATTTTGAAATCGGTGCATGATAGTCTCATTATCAATGCTACAAGCTACATCTCTTCAATGTACACA
The DNA here is from genome assembly GCA_032727855.1 of Quercus ilex subsp. ballota. Classification (NCBI taxonomy): domain Eukaryota; kingdom Viridiplantae; phylum Streptophyta; class Magnoliopsida; order Fagales; family Fagaceae; genus Quercus; species Quercus ilex. Next base: position 31,375,472 of record CM064916.1, on the reverse strand, counting down.
ACCAAGTAATCATTCATCCATTGAATGTAGAACAAATTATGGTGCAAAATTTAATTTTATTGACATAAAAAAAACTGAGGGTGTTCCCAAAATTTTTTTGAAGGGTTGACAAATAAAATTTTTTAAATTATTATATATGAAAAAAAAAAAATTTCAGGTTAAGTTGGCACCGCCACTGAATGTAATACTTCTAAAAAATTGCCCAAACAAATACAATTTAGCCCAAAAGCCCAAATCAAATGTTTAAGTGTGTGTTTGGCTCCAAATTAAAAAGTAAGCTTATTTTATTATTCAGCTTATTTTTGCTACTATTCATGAGTACCATTGTACTTTTTGGTACTATTCATGGTCTCACTGTACTATTTCAGTTAACTTTTACCTTTATCTATAGTGATTTTAGCAAAAAGTTTTCAGTTTCAGCAAAATAATCAGATTCTAGACAAACCCTAAGTTGTTCCCAAATGAACACTTAGTACCCTTTTTGTTTTTTGTGTGGTTATTTTTACGAAAATATTTTGGATCCATTCGAGAAAGTAACACTTTTAATATCTATGCAGAGCATAATAATTGAAAGAAGGAAAATGTTTTAAGAATCCCAGTTTGTCTTTGTTGTTCAAATAATGCGAATAAGCTGTTGACAATGTATCAATAATTGTACTACAAACTACAAAAGACTTGTAATCAGTATCACATCAAGTGTGCATTTGAGCAGCGGCATTTCTGTGTTTGCGTGCATTTGCATTTCGCTTGGCTGGTCCCATGGCACTACTCATGGACCAGCCAAGTGATGAAAAACGCATGAACAATATTTTCAGTAGTAAAAAATATTTTGCTACAGTGTTTTCAGCAAAATAAGTAGTATCCAAACAGACCCCAAGTGAGCAAACAATTTTTTTTTTTTTTTGGTTGAAAGTGAATCTATGAGATTTTAAATACTTTTATATCAAAAATTTTAATACAAATTGAAAAAATAATAATAAAATTGTTGTTTCAAGAGGACAAACTTCATCCATGCTTGAACCATGTATTATGGATGCATGTGCTTTGTGCCTTGTGCCAAAATAAAATCAAGTCAAGTGATAAAGTCCAATTCATTTCATAATCTATCCTTACCAACCACTGATTTTACCATTACCCATCAATTTTACATTGAAAATATTTATAATGCCACTGTTTCTAGTCTTGCTGACTTGCTTGCTCTCCTATTTGCGAGGGAAGAGATGATGGATGTGCTTTGTGCCTTGTGCCAAAATGAAATCAAGTCAAGTGATAAAGTTCAATTCATTTCATTATCTATCCCAACCACCAACTGACTTTACCATTACCCATCAATTTTACATTGAAAATATTTATAATGCTACTGTTTCTAGTCTTGCTGACTTGCTTGCTCTCCTATTTGCGAGGGAAGAGATGATGGATGTGCTTTGTGCCTTGTGCCAAAATAAAATCAAGTCAAGTGATAAAGTTCAATTCATTTCATTATCTATCCCAACCACCCACTGACTTTACCATTACCCATCAATTTTACATTGAAAATATTTATAATGCTATTGTTTCTAGTCTTGCTGACTTGCTTGCTCTCCTATTTGTGAGGGAAGAGATGATGGATGTGCTTTGTGCCTTGTGCCAAAATAAAATCAAGTCAAGTGATAAATTTCAATTCATTTCATTATCTATCCCAAACACCCATTGACTTTACCATTACCCATCAATTTTACATTGAAAATATTTATAATGCTACTGTTTCTAGTCTTGCTGACTTGCTTGCTCTCCTATTTGCGAGGGAAGAGATGATGGATGTGCTTTGTGCCTTGTGCAAAAATAAAATCAAGTCAAGTGATAAAGTTCAATTCATTTCATTATCTATCCCAAACACCCACTGACTTTACCATTACCCATCAATTTTACATTGAAAATATTTATAATGCTACTGTTTCTAGTCTTGCTGACTTGCTTGCTCTCCTATTTGCGAGGGAAGAGATTTCGTCTAAGTGTGTGATTGGCTCTAAATTTAAAAGTTAGCTTATTTTTACTACTATTCATAGGCCCCATTGCACTTTTGGTACTATTTATGGGTTCCACTGTACTATTTCAGCTAACTTTTCCCTTTATCTATAGTACTTTCAACAAAATTTTTTCAGTTTTAGTAAAATAAGCGGATCCCAAATAGACCCTAGTTGTGATTTTTAAATTGTTCTCAAAAGACACACATTTCAAATGGCTAGTCTATTAGTGTTTATTTTAGTCTTTAGCTGTAGGTTAGTTATTGTTGAAAAGAATAAAACAAACAATTTTGGGCAAGAAAAGTTCTCCTCGGTCAAGTCCGAGGATGGTTTGTTCTTATTTACTTCTCTTGAACTTATACAAAATTACAATTCTTGATGATAGGCCAAGAATGTATTGACCCCTTGTGATGAATTAACCAATTAATTAGCCAAGTTAATTAATTAATCTGATTAACATGTAATACATGTGGTAGCACAAACAAATCACCAACTAAGTTAATATGCAGTGAAAAATAAAATTGACACGGTTATTTGTTTATGAATGGGGAAAACCTCCAAGGCAAAAACCCCATCGGGTGATTTTAAGGTCACCACTCCCGAGAATCCATTATTATCACAACAAGCGGTTACAAGTAAAGGAATCCCATTACTTTATACCAACATATAGTTGAACTCTAATCCCAATACCCACTTGGACTTGTTCTGTAGTGACAATTTCTCCTTTTAATGCACGGCTTCCAGTACATGACTAACCAATTCGATGCACGGATCCAAGTACGTGACTAACACACCAACTTGAGAAGGATGTTGGCTGCAAAGTTCTTCAATTCATCAACACGATGAAGATCACGAAACTCCTTGGTTACAAAACCTTACGACGTATAAATGCAGCAGTTTCTTGAAGAGAAAGATGAACTAGGGAAAATTGTCTCCGGTCATAATATGCTTGTGAAAAACCTTTGCATCAAGTTGTGACGGCCCTTAAAATAATCCTTATCTATGTTTAGGATTGTGAGAAAAGAAATCCTAAACATTTATCCCTAGATTAGAGTGAAACCAGATCTAAAAAACTGATTTTCTTAAATCTCGATAGATAGCTTATCTATTGCGCAGTTGTTGAGCATCGAGCTTAAACAGCCTTTTAAACCTCGATAAATATTAGCCGTCGAGCTTTAAAATCCAACACTTCTTCACTTGTTTCTTGGACAGACTTGCATGGCTTTAACACTTGAACTTGAAATCTTGTTCCTTGAAGTATTAAACACATCCTAGATTTACCCAATTACAAGTAAAGTGCGTTTTGTCAAGGATTAGCCAATTCTACATTCACATATGTTCCTAACATGAATCACATTTGTCCTAACTCTTGAGTCTACAGTGATTTTCTTTTAGATTTTTTGATGATCCCCTTGTAATGCGGTTTTTCTTCTTTACATTCTTCTTCCTTCTTTCTTCTCAGCCCTCCATGTGTAGATTAGATTGGAGGCTTTGATACTTATCCCATTAGCACATTCTTGAAGTCTTTGGGGGTAGTTGTAAGGCTGAAGATTACTGTTCAGGTATCACTTCCACATTAATGCGGCCTGGGGGTTAGATGCAGAGCATTCAATGCGGTGGTAGCAGCTTTTTTCTCAGATATTTCCCACTTTCTTTTGTCTTATCCCCATCTGATGTTTATCCTTACCTGCACGATTGCCTGTTGCCTTGTTCTTGATGAAGGATCAGACCTCTAACCTCTACTTTGTTTAGCTGAAGAGGTGCTTATACTCGGACAATGTTTCCAGCTCCTTATGACTAGACTTCTTCTAGGGCCCATTAAATGGTATGCTTTCATTAGTATTTACCTGTCCTCGGGTACGGCCCACGAGCCAATACCTATATCTGGGCCCTTCATCACTACAATAGCCCTTTGAAAATCCATTCTTTTGCTCCCCGTGATAAAAAGGGGGATTTCAACTTTTTTGGTGATCACCCTTCCCATTTTTATGTCACTTCTTTTTGTGCAAGTTTCTTTTCAACTACAAAGAGGCACGCTCCTGATGCTTTGGCATCCGGGACGCTTAAGCCTTTACCTTATACGACGCCCTATCCCCCACGTTCTATGGTGCGATGAAGATCTTACGGTGGAGAAACTTTATGGGGATTTGGGCGGGAACTCTCTTGCTTACTTTTTCCCATCCTTATATATATTGCTCGAAGATTCTGGCTGTTCCACTTTTTGCATCTTTAACTCCCAAGCATCAGTCTGAGGAGCCATTCCACATCTTTGTTAGTTACCTTTAGTGTTCCTTCTTAATTTTTATGACATTTTCTTCCTCGGCCTCTTTAATTTACACCTCGTCACCCTAACACCTTTGCATACCTTTCAAATGGGTAGATTCGCTAGCTTAGTAAATACCTCAGAGGGTATAAAGAATTTTAAAGCCTATTACCACATTCCAATTAGGGTTTCAATTTGGTATTGCCACCAAGGGGAATAGCATACCCTGAGACAAGAAGGGGAGGTAGTAATCCCAATGATTGCCTTTATAGAGGGAGGGATGAGAATCCCTATGAGTAGAGTTACTAGAGACTACCTGATTGCCCACAGACTTTGTTCCACCCAGTGTGCCCCCAATGTGTTTAGGATCCTAGGTAGCGTAGATGCCCTTAACGAAAAGATGGGTGTGAACCTCACCCATCACGACATTAATTGGGTTTACAATCTTCAAAACCTTAAAGGCCAAGGGTATTATCTGAAAACTAGGGTCCCTAAGGTCAGGCTTATATTGTGCCTCCTTGATACCAACAAGGGTATGGATAAGGACTTCTTGATTGTCTCAGGGGAGTGGCATGATGGACTTCATTGCCCTTCACGAGATGGGACACCAGGTGGGGTGTTTAGGTTTAGGCTTACTACTCTAATAATACCAATTTTTTCACTAACATCTTTTGTCTTTACTTCTTCTTTTCCAATTTTGTAAAATTTTTTTTATTTATCTAACAATTTCTTATTCTAGCAACGTCTTCATTTTTGATGAATTTGTAGATAAGTACTCTATAATCCCCAATTTCAACCTTGTTAACGAGCCTGACCTGGCGAGGATACTCAAATCCGAGATCTTTATCCACACTGATGGACAACTGCGAGCTGCTCACATAATCCTTGGCTACAACCCTATCTCCTCGAGTTTCCAAGCCCCAAGTATGTAATAAAGGCGAAGGATCCTCGGTTGCAGCAGATCAACATTGCTGTACCTGGCTTCCTTCCTAGTACCCCTCTAGAAGGCACACAATTAGTGGAGTTACCTTTCCAGCGTAGTGCGAAGGAAGAGGCGACCTCCTCTCACCTAGTTCCTGAAGAAATGACCATGGTAGTTGAGGTTTCGAACTGCAAGGAAGATTTTGAGGTTTTTGACCAACTTCAATCTCCAGAACCTTCAAGCGTTGACTTCAGCCACCTACCCCCCGCACAAGTTAGCAGCGTCCAAGAAGCCCCTAGTTTACCCGATGCAATGGTGCTACAACGTAAGTCCAAAACAAGCCTTCTTGAGCTTCTTGAGTCTCATGTAGGAGGCATAGTGCCCGAGGTGGCCATCCAAACTAGGCCCTCCTACTCCTTTTCCTGCTTAAACTTCCCAGCTTGATCCTGCATATAAGAAAAGGAAGCGGGACCAAAAAGGCAAAGATTTAGTTGAAGAGGGAAAGGTCGTCCTCTTTAAAGAGCCTGAGCCCCAAAAAGGGGCCAAAATAGCAAAGGGAGCCTAGACGAGGTCCTTAAGTGAAGGGGCCATTGTGGAGAGGGAGCCTGATCATCGCCCTAGGGTCCAAACTTGGAACCCCCTTCTGGTGCTGAATGGAACTCCTCTTCCTCTGGACTCCTCTATTCGGGACTTTTAAAAGGGGAAGGTGGGTTACGTGGCCGATGCATTGGAATAGCCACTGTTACTACCTTAGGACATGGCAAACTTCAGGACAATGAAGAAATACGAAGTGTTTCTAACCCTGAAGAAGGACTTGGCGTTGGTAATTTAAAAAAAAAAAAAGGCAATTCAAGCCGTGCACGTGGCCGAGGAACTAGTAAGCACCTCCTACAAACAAATGAAGGAGGAAGAGGGACGGCGCATAGCTGCCGCGGAGGCCTTCACCTTGGCTGAGTAGAGGTGTGAGAGACCTCAACGAAAGTCGTCCCTCAAAAAAGAGATTCAGGTACTTTTTAGGGCACCTCTCTTTTTGGGTGAGTGGTATGGAGTCGCCACTTATTTTTTTATACAAAAAAAATAAGAAAAACTAAATACATACAAATACATCACTGAATTGTTCTCTTCATTGATTGAATAAATATTAAGAGGCTGTTTGGCAACTTTTTTTTGGTCACTCAATTTTCGTCACTCAATTTTCATCACTCATCACTCATCACTCATCACTCATTACTCATCACTCTAAATCAATACCCGTTTGGCTTATCAGTACAATGCCATAACTCAAAAATTTTCATCACTGTTCATGGGCCCCAGCTCTGTCACATATCCAGATGGTTTTGTTTTGTTACCCACGCCTTGGTACTCATCCCCATCTCAGCTTCTCTTTTCTCATTTCCCGTTTCCCCTTCCCCCTTCAGCCCGGTCACTCTCCCAAAGCAGAAAAACCGAACCCATAAAAATTTTTCAAGCTCCCTCGCCTCGTCAGGACCGTCGCCAGTGAAGAACACCCATCTCTCCGACGTGTACAACGGCGCCATCTCCTCCGTCGTGACCCAGCGGCGCTGACGAGCATAAGAAATAGTACCCATTTCCCGATTTTGTCACGGCCGGTCTCCTCCGACCCAAGACGGTGAGACCTCGACAGTCCTGTACTTTCTCACTTTGTTTATTTAGCTGATTTGTGTGTTTTGCATTTGGATTTTGAGAAAAATGTTCTGGGTTTTGCAAGTGGGTTCTTCAAAGTTCATCTCGCCAAGGTCTTAGAAGAATCCCTAGGCAGATTTCAACTCAGGCATGTAAATAAATCAACACTTTTTTTTTGTTCCTTTGCTGCTTCAATATCACTGAATACATGAATTGTGTTTACGAATGCACTTATGACCTGAATTTCAATGTATCGTTACTGTAATCTCTAAATTAACTGTGTTTTCTTATTGTGATTATGTGAATAAGTTATATGTGTTTGTTATAATGTTGATTTGGTAAATCCTTTTGAGAATGCCGATGACTAGATTTAGTAATATGTGTTTTGTTTTGTTATTCTCCGACTTGTGATTTTTGATTTAGTAAAGCAAATGTTCAAGTTTCTCCAAAAGTTTGATTTTCTTTTTAGACTAGACCAATACCATTATGTGATTGTTCTTGGCTTCTTCAAATTTACGAGCCTCCTCCACCTTCCACTGATGAAGCTCTTTAGCCTGACAGCCATTGACAAAATTATCTTAATTGCTTCAAGGCTAGGATTTTTGTGTACTATGCCTATTTCTTTTTCTCCTTTCTAATAAATGGTAATGATTACTGCCTGAGCTATAATCATTTATCAGTGAACCTCGGAAACCTATGGTGTCTAGTATGCTACAGTGGACTAACAAATTGGATTTTTATTTTTTATTTTTGGTTGGCTGGCTTGTAATTGGAATGTGTCAATGTAAGATTGAGGTACAGTGGCAAGTGAAGAAAACTAATTTTTAAGGATCATATTGCTAAAAATTTAAATGCAGTGTTTTCTTTTGAAACAAATTTAATTCGAAGGACAGCTCATTGAAGAGTGCTAGCAACTAAGGCAGGTCATTTGAATTTTGTGTGTGACAATATAAGGTCACATTCTCCAAGAGCCTTGTGCGTCAGTAGCATTGCCCAGTCTCCAACATGGGAAGAACTTGGTTCAAATCCCCTCCCCCAATTGTTGTAAGAAAAATTAAAGTCACCTTCTTTTTGGCTGACATTGCTTCTCTGCAAGCTGAGCTGTACATGTCCATGGTTTGCTTTAGTTGAAGCTTCAATTTTTTCATCTCAGCTTCTAGGTCTCTCTGTAATAAACCAGCAGCTCATAGTTAGATTACTTGACGATAATGAGACCACTTCTTAATGTTAGGAGTAAAATTCTTCACACCGAATTGCAGGTAAAATGATTTTTGGGTACATCTCCATGTCCCATGGATGCCAATTAGGTGTTGTTAAAATCGCACTTAAGTGCTCTAAAAGTGAAAACCGAAAAGCACCAGCTGAAGTTCTTTTAAGCATTTTTCACCTAGAGAAGTGAATTTCAAAAAAGTGCGCCTAAAACGTGCTCTTTAAACAAGCTAAAAATTTGGGTGTATGTGTGTGTGTGTGTAAAGATAAATGGATAAACCATTAGTTCTTAACTCTATTTATATGGGCCCTTGACTTGATAATCTTACAATGTGATATGCTACACAAAATTCAACCCCTCATAATAAATTCCAGAAGAGGAAAATGTCTTACCCATAGCACAAGGCTCCTGCTTTTGTGGAGTATGGGAGTTGTGGTTAATAGGCAATGTTACCTCCAATTTTTGGAGGGGCTGATTTTTGCACTCAAGTCTGCGACACATCGTTTGGGTAGCAGGCACTTGCAAGGTCTGATCTCTACTATTTATATTGAAAGGGACTACACAATCCACATAGCACCAGCACCAGGATTTTATATTCAGTAATAGTTGAACACATGATTTCCTTTAGTTATGCTAGTCTTAAACTCATTATCAAATAGCAGTTATACGACATTATATAATGCTATGCTTAAATTTTATATGACTAGTAGATCACTTGCACGCCACTCATTAGTAGTTGAACATATGATTAACTTTAGTTATGCTAGCCTTACTCTCATTATTCAATATTTTTATAGCAAATTGTATAAAATGCTATGTTTAAAATTTTAAATGATTAGTTAATCACTTGACTGACATATTGTCCATTATTATTTTCTTTTTTCAAATTCACCACATTATTTTGAAAAAATGCATGCTTTACTTCAATTAGGCATGCACTTGCAATTCCCACTTAGCATTTCTAACACTATACCAAATGGCTAGCTCTTTTTCTTTTTATTTTGGACATTGGTGGAATCCATTAATCCAAAATGATCTCATCTAAGAAAATGGATGTTATTTCTATGCAAGTATCACTATAAAAAATTGCTCTAAGCTTTAGCTCAAAAGCCACTTCCTCTGCTTGTAAGAGCAAGGTGGAGGGGTGAGGTCGTGGGTTCAAGACCCACTATATATGCGTGTAACTTATCGATAAAGAAAAAATTACTATCAAAAACCTTGACCATAAGTAACTTTATGGCCCCTTTTAACATGATAGATTTGTACAGATAATCATGTTTAAAACACAGTGATACATTTCTCTTGCATGTTATTCTGACATGTCCATGGTGGTGCTTATACTTTCAGTTTACTTCTGATTTGACATGTACAATCTATGGAACTGACACTTTCACTTGTAAAGGCAACTCTCTCATCATAAAAGTTAAATTGATGAGCCACTTTAGTTGACCAAAAAAGATAAGAAGATTTTTCTTGTCTCTCTAGTTAGCATTGTTTGTTAACATTTTAAATCTTCTCCATAATCAAATTTGAAAAAAGGAAAAAAAAAATGATATATCCAGTATCTACGTACTATATATAAAAGATCCTTGACCTTTGGATCTTTTTTTTTTTTGGATAGGGACCTTTGGATCTTAATCCGACAGCTCCAATTAATTAATAAATCAGCTCGATGCTAATCATGGACAACTGTCTTGGGTCCGTGTCCTAAATACTAAGCTTCATATATATATATATATAATAGAATTTGATAAAGTTGTGAATAGTAGCTAGACAAGTTTGGTAAAGAGGCATGATCTTTGTCACCTCGACAATGTAAGAAATTTTGGCTTCTTTACTAGCTATTGATGTTGAAATTTCTGCATTAATATAGGTGTGACATATATATGGATTATTGTTTCAAAGAACATTAATCCAAACTTTGACCAAATAGTCAAATTTTACCGTCCAGGAAAAGGTCCCTGGTTTGTCTTTTCTTTTGTTCCATATTTTTAATATATAGCATGCATGCTCATAGTTCATAGAACCTATATCAAAGCAATTTTTCTTGTCTCTCTAGAACAATTTAAATCACCATTGATTTAGTAATATGTGATTTAGTTTTGTTATTGTGACACATAGCTTTTTATCTAGATTGGATTCTTGTCTCTTTAGTTAGCATTGTTTGTTAAACATACATATTCGACTAAGTGTGTGGACATTTTTTAATAATGGAATGTGATACAATAAATGTAATGATTCTGAGCCCTTGGCCACTAAGACATACGTGATATTGGAGGAGTTGGGGTTCAATCAATCAATTTGCCTACTGGTAGGTGGTAGAACAATAATGAATGCTATGAAGTTAAGAACAAATAGATGAATTTCCATTGACAGTGCATTGATTATGTAGAACTATGTACTGACATTATATATATAATTATATGTGTGTAGATATATTGGAAAAAGAAAAGCCATAACCATGTCTTCTGCCACTACTTATGAGTCCACCTCTACCGGCCATATGTGCGATATGGATCGGTGTGTGGAAAGGACCTCTTTGTCTATCCGTAATTTCGGTAGGAGGTTCTATGGATGTCAGCAGTGGGCGCCGGTTAGTTTCTATCTTCAATTTTATTGTCATTACATATTCGACTTGACATTTTTTTTACTATCTTTGCTGACCATCTTATATATGCCTTCAATGTTGTATGCAGGACTCTGATCAGACATGTACGTTCTTCAGATGGTTGGACAAGAATACATGCCCACATGGCCGTGCAACGGCACCACTTGTCCACGAAAGGTTTGCGAGATATAAGGCCGACGCCGTAGCTGCAAGAAATGAAAGAGATGAGGCTTGTGCAAGGGAAGCAAAAGCATGGGAGCTCCTAAGGAAAGCAAAGCGCAAGGGTGAAAAAAGTAATCTCAAACTCCGGATTGCTGAAGACAAGGTCTATAAGTATAGGGTAGCTTTATTTTTGGCTTGTACTGTACTCGGGGTTTATTTTGTGTTCTCTAATGTTTCTGGGGGTCATTGCCATACGCAACTGCGTCTGCCATGAACCATTGACGGTCACGTGTATAATGTACATTACACTTCGCATGCCCTGTTTTGAGTTCTTAAATATTTTGCAGAATGAGAATTGTGTTTGTCAGCTGTTTGCTGTACAGGGAGGTGTTGTGTATAGCAATGAACGTTTCTTGAACAAAACAGGTCAATCTATTATCATTCATTTTATGCATTCTTTTATATTCAATAATGAATACTTCTCCATCAGTTTATATTTTTTGCACGTATTCTATCCAACAAAAAAAAAAAATTTATTTGGCCCCTTCAGTGTATAAGACAATAAGGTGTCTTTATCAATAAATAAATAAAAAGAAAAAGATGTCTTCATAAGTTTTCATTTTGAATAAATTTTGTGACGTTATTTTTTAATTATATGTTTTTATCATTTTTTTACTTACTTGGAAGTTTTTAAACTTTTTTTTCCAACGCATGACCAATTTTTTTTTTCTCCCCATAGAATTATTTTCACCTTTCCACGTTTTGACAATTTTTAATTTTGTTATATGTTTTTTGAACCGCACATTTTGACATTTGGCCCAATTTAATGATACTTAAATAATCTAAATTGAAAACTCTAGTGCGTACATCGCATATTCGCATTTTATTTTTAATAACTTATTTTAGAATGGAGGGACCGTTGTGGCCGTTTAACAAAAGTGGTCAGTTTTGTATTCATTGCCATTGGTGAGAGTCGACACATAAATAGTTGAAACTTTTTTTTTTTTTTGAGAATGAACATCAAGATTTTATTGAACTTGATTTGCCAAAGTGGTCAAATCATTTTGAGCTACAGAAATTAAAGAACTAGGAAATTAAATAGTTCAAACTTGAAACCCTTACGTTACATATATCTTTTAATAATTGATACAATTGATTTACGTTACATAATTATGCCGAGAGCATATCTGCACATTGTCATGTCATTCCAAAATAGTGCAGTATCATTACAAGTTGAACTAACTTATACATCCACCTATCTAATTAATAAGTTGTCCGTCACTTACTATAGTGCCAAAATGATTACGCTGCAAAGGAAATGGTCAATTGCCATTTTCAACATATAATCATCTGACATTGCCACGGGCAACATAATCATCCCACATTGTGTCAGTGATATTGTCCCTAAATTGCCCCATCGCTCTCTTCGATGCACTTGACATTTCTAGTACATGCCTTTGGGTCGCTGAGCTTGTTGCTGCTTCAGCATCGCCACTACCTTCGTTATTGGTCGCACTACCTTCGCCAACACTCTCCCCTATTGTTCTAAACAATTCATCACTCCGATTGTTTATGCGTATGAAATTATGTAGAGCGCAACACACAATAACCACGTAACGCTGCCTAATTGGCTTGAAGTTTGGCATTAAATTCAAAATGGGGAAACAGGCCTTCAGCACTCCAAAAGACCTCTCTATCACCATTTGCAAGGACGAGTGTCTGTAGTTATACAACTCTTTTTTTGATGTTATCCGTCTACGGCTTGACTGGAATTCTTGCGCATGGTACCTAGTTGACTTGTGAGGGGGGAGAAAACTAGTGCCAATTGGTAGACCCGAATCCACCAAGTAGTACGACCCTACACACACACACACAGCCAGGCAACACGTAATTAAGTTGTACAATAAACACACTACTTAAACGTGGAGGATAAAATAACTTTAGTTAAACTCATAGTAATGTATAGTACCTGTTGGTGGCCATGGGAATCCATGCTTCCGGTCACTAATCGCTTCCTCGAAAACCCTTGAGTCATTTGCACTACCCTCCCACCCACCATGGACAAATGTGAACTGCATGTCCATGTCACACACACACAACACATTGGTTGTTATAAGGCTCTTACGGTCCCTATGTGCTTGAGTCGCATTTGCAGGAGGTTGGGCACTCACATGCGTTCCATCAATTGCTCCTATACATCTCTACACATTGGACCTTTTCATTAATCTTAGCAAGGACATCTACAAAATCATATTATTTTACTGTTGTACGAAGTATGTCAAGTAAGGGAATGATTTATACCTTAAACCATGGCCAGTACTTGTTCACTTGAAGATGCTCAGGGAGGCTTGTGACATTCTGATCAGGTTTAATTAAATGCTTCGCGTAGTGGTGGACAGCCCGCAACGCCTGACGAAAATGCCGGCACACGGTTTCTGTTGAATGCTGAAACCGGTCTGCAACACATCTAAAGCGGGTGTTGTGTCCAAGTATGTACAATAACATGGCCACGGCCTGAGTGGCATTCACGTCATCATGTCCATCCTTCAAGTAACCATGTGCAGCCAACTCGTCCACCAAATGCAACAGTAATTCAGGTGTCATGCGGAACATCTCATAACACTTAGCTTGATTACCTTCAGTGACCTCGTCCATATACGCCTTGCCGGTCAACGCACTTGTTCGCATTGGTTGTTTATCATAATGCCGTTGCATGTATGCATACATCTCCCCGACTAAAGGATTCACTAAATTAAACTCTGCTTCTTCTTCACATTCAAACTCTGAATCGGGCCAGTCATCATCATTTTCTTCATAGTCATTGCTGGAACCAACGTTGTTGAAGTATGCATCATCAAAGTCATACTCTTGGACCGCCTGCCACCAGTCATTTCCAGACGCCATAAGTGACCTACACATTAGCACAAACACACTATTCAGGTAGGTTATGTAAAGAGAGATATAAAAGTAAATATGTTATTAAAACAAGTACATCGCATAATAATCATGTAGAATATAAAGACCTAATTCAACAATCACGATAATAAACGTAAAAAAAAAAAAAAAAAAAAAAAAAAAAAAAAAAAAAAAAAAAACCTTATCCAAGTACGTGACAAAGAATCGAAGTTCAAATCCAAATCCTTCGCATACTATAACACAAATATAACACAAACCATACAAACATTCCAAGTGCAAATCCAAATCCGTCACATAATATAACATAAACCATACAAACATCACAACTTCAAATCCAAATCCTTCACATAATATAACACAAACCATACAAAGATTCCAAGTTCAAATCCAAATCCTTCACATAATATAACATAAACCATACAAACATCCCAACTTCAAATCCAAATCCTTCACATAATATAACACAAACCATACAAAGATTCCAAGTTCAAATCCAAATCCGTCACATAATATAACACAAACTAGTTTGGCATCTGAAGTTCCTAAATAACATAAACATAATATAACACAAACCATGCTTGCGGTCCCAAGTTTGTTAAATAACATAAACCGTAGTATTATCCATACGAAACATAAACAAGTAAATAGAACAACCGGAATCCATATTACATAAAAACCAAATATTGTTCTAGTTTAAAGCGAAACTGCTATCCCTCAATCCTCCTCCGGGTTTAGAATGGCATCAATCCAAGACTTCCTCCTATGCTCCGGCATACACATAAACACTACCCTATCATCCTTTTGCTGCAAAACCTTTGACATCTTGATATAGGCCTTGTTACTGAGATCCGCATACGAATTCAACACCTCCATTGCCTTGGGAAGTGAGCAAGGATCACCGCCTACAGCAGATTGAGCGAATTGCTCGGATGAACCGCTACCCTTGCCGAGTTTACCACTGAACTTATCCCTCGACATTGCAGTGTACTCCCTTAGGGCCACAGTCATTTCACTTACCCTATCTGACTTCTTTGAGACCTTCTTACCCTTGCCACTTGCATCTGTCACAGGACGTTTTTCTGCTCGTTGGGTTACCTCCTCAACCTCAGCATCCTCCACAGTGTGCGGGAAAGTGTCAAAGTTAGGGGTGTAACAGTCATCATCCAGATGGGTGGGTGCACTTGCATTGTCATTGGCATTGGCAAGCTCTTCCTCTAGGGCACGCTCCTCATCACTATTCAAGGGAGGAGTGTTTGAGGAGATTTGCAGGTTCCCAGTCGCGGTACTAGGGGCAAACAACTGCTGCAGTGATGGGTAGTCTGCGCATCCCTTATTCCTTAAACTATTTGCACCACGATTGCTCTGGATTGAACTTGGAAACATTAGCACACTAAACGCAGCAGTTCACAAGAGGCAAATTGCATAACTAAATAATTGCAATAAGTCAAAATTAATAAACAAGAGTGAACATACCGCAACCACATTTTGCCAGACCTCCTCAGAGCAAGTCACTGTTTTGGTCTGCTCGTCCCACCCCAATCCTGTGTGTCTTAGCAACTGGCTCCACTTGCGTTGTTTGGTACGGAGCCTATTGTGCTTCTGTTGAACTTGGTTAGGGATAAAATTTTTCCCGGTCCTTTGGTTAAGTTCAGTTGTGATTGTTGTCCACATGGAACCCTTGAACACACCTTTTGCCATGTTACCCTTAAGTTGTTCCTCTAACATTATCTCAATAAAAATATGTTCTACATGGGAAGGCCACAATTTCTCCTCTTGATCTTGTGATTCATGTGCCATCTATTTGAAACATGTCACGTGGTAAGCTTATGACCGCTGATAATTTTAACAATTGAACAATAGGACTATAGGATTCATTTAAGGGGTTCAAAAAATGGAAAATCTTCCATAATTAAATCAACAAAGATACGAAAAAGCATGCACTGAATGTAAGAAACAATGGTAATATATGATAAACAGTGGTAATATATAAATCCTTCATCGAGGTTTACCACATATACAATGTGACCAGATATACAAAAGATGGAAGATCAAAGTAATGAGTCAGTAAACTGAATAAGTGGTCACAAATACAACTAGGTTAGTGCATGGTTAAGTACATGGTAATTCATAAGAAGGTACGCTACTGAACATAATGGGAACAAAAGATGTCAGCAGTATATCAAAAGGGACATGCACTAAATTGCCTCGACTACGCATCCGCCTCTTACTGCGACGGGTGATCTGACAATCGGTCTGGAGAGGCCACGGGGGAAACGTTGGGCCGAAGAGATCTATTACGGCCCACCATTGCTCTGCGATAATTTTGTACAATACGCTTCCACCTCCTAAGTACCCGCCTCACGATAAAGGCCTTCCCCATGCGGGCATTAAGATTGTCTGTGATCTCCTCCCACACATGCGCATTGGCATGACAACGACGCAAATTCCCACAAACATAGTGTCCAAGTACAGAGTCACACAACACATCCTCACAATTGGCATCCCATGTTGTCAACTCCGCAGCCATCTTAAAGAACAACACACACATCTCATACACAACCATATCACAAGTTCAATAAAGATATCCCAGTATATTTAGAGGAACAAATATTGAGCATAGGATCCATATTAATATGTAAATAGGATAAAAAGGTTTTGTGGGATCAAAAGCTTTAAGCTGCAATATTATGAAAATAATCCTATTGCACATGGTAGTGTGTATGTACAGTGCTCTGGGACTATCGAAGTTTTTCTTCAAACTTTTGTAATTATGTGTCATAATTTCATTTATGCTTTCCTTATGTGCACAACTACTCATAAATTTTACCTTTTCTATAAAAAAAATAGTTTTAATTTTACTGTTTTATATATATGATAAGCATTTTAAACAAAAAGAACATATTAAGCCATTGGAAATATATAACCTATCACAAACACAAAAGAGATTTTATTGTATAACATATATGGTGAAGGTAAAATTCACTACCCAGTTGCCCATGTGCAGCAGGCTAGGTCCCTCAGCAATGATATGTGAACTTAAATTAAAATTGTAGTACCAATACTTTGTGATGATCTAGTACATCACATTCATTATATCCATCACTCATATATCTCCTCTATTACTAAAATTAGCAATGGTGCATGCATATCTTATGCTTAGGATTTGGGGTACGGCTAGCTATTGATATGTAGAGTTTAATCCAACAACAACAATAATTATATTACAATTAGACTCCAACCAAGTCTGATCAGCATATTCTAGAATTAAAATTGTCGATGACAATTAAGTTTTTGATTTGGTTTTGTTTTTTGTTTTTTTGGGTATGTAGGTTTAGTTGAGATCTCACATAACATGACTAGCACTGATGTTATAGTTAAAAGTTGAATAATAAATATTGTGGGGATAACTTAAGCTTATTAATTTATGCCGTGTCTAACTACATTTTAACTAACCCTATGTTTTAATTTACATCACTAATGATGCAAGTGTTTAATCAAACTATCTTGAAAATTAGAGTACTTATTTTGAATTCAGCTTAAAGCTTATACATTAAAATTAGAGCTAAAGTTCGACAAATAGGAGAGGGAGGAGAAGGGATAAAGTGTCACTGAACTTTGAATCCTTTGGCAAGTTTTATCTTTTTGTTTCTTCATTTAGAGGTAACAATTTAAATTGCCATTATTGAAATCTGAAAAGATAAGGAGTGCAAGGTAAGAAGAAGAACCTTTACCTATCCCACTATGAACTAAGTCTTACCTGAAAAAAATAGAGACATTTTGAAACAGAACCTTAGGTGACAAACTGCCAATGCAGTATGACATCAATTCCGTTGGCCAATCTGACCTATCAATGCCAAGAATTTTGTATTTTAATTAGTATTCAATGGTCATATCACTCTCCTCCAACGATAGGTTATTAAAAAAAAAGGGCATATGAACAATTTTGAACTTGTAGCTCAAAGTATGGGTGTTTATTAAACCGCTCAAACTGCACCTAAGTTGACCAAACTGCCCACAAAACTACATGTCTTGAAAACACAAATGTTTTTTTTTTCTTCTCATACTGTTCTTTACACATTAGTGGGATTTTTTTTTTTTTTAAATATTAAAGAAGAATTTGACATTTCTTATGAACCAAAGGATAGAAAATGAGGCTTCCATTTTTTTCTCTATTTGGAAAGGATTCACTTCATAATTCATATTAAATTTTATAAATTTAAAGGTGTATCCAACGCCACGATACACTAATAAATTCATGAAATAAAATCTTAACCGTGAAAATCAATCACTCAATTTCAAATGAAACGAGAATCACATTCCTATTTTTCATCATAGTACTCTCTCTGCTAGTTTTGAAATATACCCTCTCAATTTCATTTCAAATGAAACAAAGAGAATCGCATTCCCATTTTTCATCATAGTGCTCCTCTCTCTACTAGTTTTGAAATATACTCTCTCAATTTCAAATGAAACGAAACGAAGAGAATCGCATTCCCATTTTTAATCATAGTACTCCTTTCTCTACTAGTTTTGAAACCATAAATTTACTTGTTTCACACTTTTCAAGTATCCCAAACCAACAAGTTATGAGAGCTCCTCACGTTTTCATCCTCTATTACTTTGGTACAAAGACAATTAACTCTACGTTACAATTATATGCAACCCCTCCCCCTCCCAAAAAAAACTACAAAGAACAATCCATGGACATTCAGAATCACCATCTAACATAATGAAACACTAAAAGAAGTAAAGGATTTTGGAAGACAGAATCTGGGAACTCATGCCACCAGCTAATTATATAGCCCAAAAAACAAACAAAAAGCACCATCCAAGATTTCAGCCTATAAATAACAAACAAGTTAAACTATAAGATAATCATCTAATTCACCATCATTCATGTTTCAAACTTCAAACCCCCCAAAGTACCGACCAATTTTGCATAGGATGTCAGAAATTCCTGCCTGCCAATAAAACTAGCAGGAATATTATCTACAAGGAATTAATTAAAAAAAAAAAATTCAAAGGGTACAGCCACAGAATACAAAGAAATAACAAAGCATGGCAACCAAAGCCACAGACTCTAGCATCATCACAATGGTCCAAAACACATCATCAAATATAGTAAAATCCAACCACCTGAAGCTAATAATAATCAGATGCGAAAACCCTAACATCAAACAAAGAAAAAAAAAAGGAAAAAAAAACAGAGAAGCAAACTTCTCATCACCAATCCTTGATTCGATGTAACAGATGCGAAATCCCTTGCTATTACCAATAAATCAGATATATAAACAGCTATTGTTCTAAAGAATACCTTCGGATTTCACTGGAAAAAGTTGAGAAAGTCCTCGGTGGTTGGCGCGTGAAGCAGTGCGTTACCGTGACACGGCGGCGCGGGTTAGCTGAGCTCGGATCCGTGAAATGGTGTCTGAGGAGGTGAGCGCAGTGAGAGCTTTGTGGTGGTACTGGAATGGAGAGGAGAGAAATTTGAGATGAGAGACCAAAGTTGTTTTCTGAAGAGAGAAGTGTTTTCTGAAGAGAGAAGTGTGAGATGAAAGGGCTGAAGAGAGAGCCGTTGAGGACAGTGTCAAAAGGTACGCCCCACGTGAATGCCTCAGACGGTGGGACCGGATATGTAATGTTAATTACAACTTTGCCATTGAAAACAAAAAATTAAAAACTGAAAACTGAAAACAGCCCAAACTTGTTTTCAGTTTTCACAACTCATAACTCAAAAAGTAGAGAATTGAGTATTGAAAACTGAGTTATGAAAACAAAAAAAATTATGTAGACAAACGAGTATTTTGACATGGGTCCCACCATTTTTGAGAATTGAGTTATGAAAACAGAAAATTGAGTCATGAAAACTAGTGAACCAAACACCCTCTAAATATCTTGCAAAACTTTAAGATTACAGAGCTTTGGGTTTTAGTTACAATCTACCAAAAATACATGGCTTGTTGTCCTAGTTACATTCTACCCAAAAAAAATAAAATAAAGACAAGGCTAGATCTACTTAGCCAAAGACCTGAATCTGGAGGCTAAGTTACGGAATGGAAAGGTGTTAGGCACCCATTTCGCCCAGACAGAGTCTAGTCTTCTAGACTCTTGTGACCAATGTACTATGTTATGCATGTCATGAATGATGTGTTAAACATGTGAAAAAAAAATATTAAATTGCGCAAATTCATTTATGAATGAAGTCTTTTCTTTTGTTTTTTTAAAAAATCCAGATTTTTTTTATTACATAAAAAAATGACTTTGATTTGTCAAAATACCAAATTTGTTTTGTAGCATGTAAAAAAAGTTATTTTTTGATGGTAAAAATCCAGATCTGTTTTTATTATATAAACTAAAGTCTTTTAATTTAAAAAACATCAGATTTGTTTTTGAGGAACTAAAAAAAATGGTTTTTGATAATAGAAAAATTAGATCTATTTTATGATGAAATAAAAAAAAAGTTTTTTGACAATAGAAAAACCAGATCTATTTTTTATACGTTTTAGAAGAATAAAAAGACTTTTTTTTTCATTAAGAAGAGAGTTTCACTCATAATATGAATTTATGCAATCATGAATTAAAACAAATACAAACAATACATGATCTCTTTCTTTATTTCAAAAATTTGCATGTATTAAAAAATCAGATTTGTATCTTAAGAAAGATATAAATTAGTTTTGATTTGAGAAAAATTCAGATCTGCATCTCATAAAGATGCTGATCCATTTTTGTTTGAAGAAAAACTCAGATCTGCATCTAAGAAAGATGTAGATCTGTTTTATTTGAAGAAAAATTCAGATCTGCATCTAAGAAAGATGCAGATCCGTTTTCTTTGAAGAAAAATAGTTGACTACATGCAGATCTTTAAAATTGAGAAACAGATTATATCAACAATAAAGAAATCAAGAACATGTTTTTATAAACAAGATTAACAAGGAAGAATAAGAATATCTGAAACAATTAAACATACATTATCATGATAAGAAAAGCATAGAAATAAAAGGGTTAGAAAACAAAATCTTGCATGAGCACTCTTCTACTTAAGAGGATGTTTTAGGGTTCAAAGAAACTTATTCAGTTATCTTTGAAACCTAAAAACCCTAGCTTCAACAGAAAATCAGAGAGGAGATCAGAAAATATGAGCTGTTTAGGGGCCAAAACATGTGCCTCTCAGAGCGTAAAAAAAAAAGGTGCTAAATTATGAGGTTCAGTCTCTATTTATAAAGGCTAGAAAACTCTAAAAAATAGGTATAGATGATTAGGGTTTGAATTTGGATGCATTCTTTTGCAAAAAGATTGAAAAGGGTATGCATAATCATCAGCCAAAGGTCGTTAGGCCAAAGCCCACATCAGGGAAATTTGGCCCTTTTAGGCACTCCAAAAGTTTCGAATTGGCCCTATGGCTCCGAATGTACTTTCATGTTCGGGTGCCGTTTGCACTCATCTTCTAAGGTTTTTTTTGGTCGATCCTTATACCTCGACGGGTTTTCATCCTCCGCCTATGATTTTTCATCTCTTTTTTGGATAATTCAGGATATTTAAGGACAATTATCTTGTAGATAAATATTCTAAAATAAATCTTGATAAAGTTCAAATTATCCACAGTTTTATTGTTATCCAATCATCCCTTTTATTCCCATGCATGCATCCCTATGTTAAACACTAATTATCGACCAATCACAAAATTTTTTAATTAATTTTAATTGTTTAAACAATCAGAATTAATTTAAATTGCTCATGTGTGGTCGATTCTACCTAGACACAATGCATGTTGGCTATGCAAACTTGATCATGCGATATCTTTCGATCCTATTGTCCGATTTGATAATTGGAAACACTGCTGCGACCATTAGAATCTCAAGATCATTTTTATGATATGCAATGAATGAATTAATGCATGTAATGCAAAGTCAAAATGATGCATGTAATGCAAGAACAAATTGATGCAAGTAATGCAATTATGATTTTTGTGGTACATGGATTAGTCATTCAAGTCATTCTCCTTGATTAAATTATGGGTGCAAAATTGAGTGTCTACAGAATGCCCCTCATTGACAGAGATTGAAAAACGAATGTCAAGGTAAAACAAAAACATTGATTTTAGCGACCATGATTTAATTGAGGTTGAATCTTTAAAGATTACCTAGCCCTCGAACCTAAAACCTTGGAACATAGAACTAGCCTTATCTTTTGACTAAAAAAATGAAAATACCGAACTTAGCTAGTAGTTGATGACTCTGGAAAGGATTCTTAGCAATTAGGGTAACCAGGAAACTTTCCTATCCTGTTCTTGAAAATGGAGTTGTTTGGGATGATGATCAAAGATATCTCTTCTACTTTGATCTCGATCTAGCTTTGGAATGATGATCAAGGGGATCTCCTCTACCTTGATAATCTGGAACTGAAATGATGATCAAGGGGATCTCATTTACCTCGATAATCTAGAACTGAAATGATGATCAAGGGGATTTCCTCTACCTTGATTTGGTTTTGGAATGATGATCAAAGGGATCTCCTCTACTTTGATAATCTAGAACTGAAATGATAATCAAAGGGGTCTCCTCTACCTCAATCTGGCTTTGGAATGATGATCAAAGAGATCCCCTCTACTTTGATAATTTGGGACTGAAATGATGATCAAAGGGGTCTCCTCTACCTCGATCTGGATTTGGTTTCTGCAAAAAGTCAAAATTTTAGATTAGACTTTAACTGACAGGTGCTTCATGGTTGCACTGTTTCTGAGATGTGTGATTTTCATTTGCTCACTCTTGATTTGAATTTTGTCAAAAAAAGTTTAATTAACAAAAGATTTTTCTTTTGAGAAACATTTAATCTTTGAAACTTGGAAGTTTTAAAATTTTGAGCCTTAGAATTTTGAAAATTAAGGCTTGGAATTTTGACCATGAAATCTGAAGTTTTGAATTTTTTTTTTGGGTTGACTGAGTCAACTCAGTTTGACTAAGTTGACTTAGCTTTTGCTGAGTTAAAGAGTGTGGGGGCCGAAATTTTGGCCCCCCACTTCATTGTTTCTCTTTTTTTTGCTTTTTAGCTTCATCTTCCATCAACTTCTCTTCCTCCATTGGCATTATTCACTTTCTTCTTCCCTTTGATTTTTCTTCTTCATCTCACCATTTCTTCTCACGAAAAGAACTTTTCTAAGCTTCTCAACTCTTCCTCATCCATCTCTATCAATATTTCTTTAGATATTTCTGTTTTGGGCATTTTCATCCCACACCCATTTTTGGTGAAATCCGTTTTCTAAAACCTATTTTCTTTGCATTATAATGGCTTCTTCCTCTAAGGGACCTTCTTTTCTAGCTTCTCATGGTAAGAAATATGATCCAACATTTGATTGGAATGATGATGATGGACTTCTTCAAGATCCCAGGACCCATGCTCCATATTGTCATGTGGACACCGAGGTGAATTTTTTTTTTTTTTTTTTTTTAGTTTCTTTGCTTGGAAAAAGGTTGTTGCATGTTTCATTGAAAGTTTCATGGTCAGATATTGTCATTTTTGAAATTCTGGGGGCATTGTGATCATGTTTGGAATGTTGGCTTTGAAGCATTCTTGAAGTGTGTTTTTTCTTTGATCATGGTGCAATTTGGGCAATGTTGGTGGCTTTTGGAATTTTGACAATGTAGGTAATTTGTGGTGTTGTTGGATGAACTTTGGTTTGGATTTTTGGAGGATTGGCATTGTGAAAATTTTGTGTTTGATTTATATGAATGTGTTTGACTTATATGAATGTGTTCATGATGTATGTGGGAAAACTTCTTGGCATGTGTAAACTTTGTTTTATGAACATGGCAAAATTTTGTGGGTATGTGCATGGATATATTTATGGGTATTGGCAAATTTTGTGGGTATTGTGGAAAAATTTTGTTGGGTATGTGAGAATTTATTTGTGCATGAAGTTTTGGGAATTTGTCTTGGACATGTAGAAATTTTCTTTTTGCATGGCTATGGCAAAATTTGGTGGTTGTATGGATATGTGATAAATTTGGTAATGGTGAAATTTTGGTGGGGCATTGATTTGATTTTGTGGTGGTGGGGTATTGATTGTGAGAATATATTTTTGGGTATGGAAATTTTTTGGTTATATGTTTTGGGTCATGGAAATTGATGATCTGAATTTTTATGTCGCAGAGCCTCAAGAGTCGAGGGAGTCTCCAAATGTTGAAAAGTGCATGGGCAGCATTGTCTCTTAGCATCAAAAACATCATCAATGAAGCAGGCTTTGGCGCTTGGTGATTGATAATCTGACCATTGATAATGTGAATTCTTTCTTCCTTCTCATTTTTAAATCCTAGGCACTTGGTTATGATTCAGTCTCTTCTCTTTTTGAGTTCCTTTTTTGTGATTTTTCAGATGAACTTAAATCTTTGGGCTGGATGTGAGAGGTATGCTGAGTGTGAGTGGGCTCTTGAATTGAATGGCCGCCAAGTATTGTTTAAATGTGGGCATGGAAAGTACTGGTATCTTGGTGATCGGGTGCTGCCCCAAGTTGAACATGTGTATCCTCCTACCAAAATTCCAACTCCTCCTTGTCTCACTGTTCAGTTGGCTAACTTCTTGGTTGATGAAGAGATTACTTGGGCCCTGTGATGGCTATGTTGTTGCAGGAGTAGAAGGAAATTATGCTAAATTTATCCAGAATCGTTTGCAAGGTTGCTTAGTTCGTCGAACGATATTTCTCTTCCCTTCAAACTTTTGTTCTACAAATTCCTTTTCCATATTTCTGCTTGGTAACAATATTTGTATGTTAGATTTTTAGCCTCCATCTTCTGAAGGAGAGGAGAGGAAGAGGAAGAGATTCCCTCTCTTCACCATGTTGGTGGTTCTTCTAGTTCTTTCACAAAGACTTATCCTCATTTTTCGGCATGGCAGTATGATGTGATGAATCTTGATGGAATGTATAGTTCCATGCCTTTGACTAGGCTAGAGCATGTGCCAAATGTTCCTTGGTCTGATCTGGTATGTTCTTAAATGTTCAATTCTTTGTCCTTATTTCTTGAATGGATTCTAACTCGGTAGAGTTATGGTTCAGGTTGATGTGGATCTTGTGGAAGAAAGCATGCGGATGTTTGGAGGCTTGCAGTCATTGGCTCATACTCAGTCCTTCCAATATGTGATCAATGATTCTAATTGGGTATACCATCTTGCTTTCTGAGCATCTTTGGCTTGAGCTTTGCTTGATAGTGTCTTTAACACTTGATTTTGTTGAATTTTTAGGCACATCGAATGGAAATTGCTGACTCTACCAAGAGTCTTGAACTTGAAAATCGTCAGTATGATCCTCGTTTTTTCGTAAGTCAGGAAGGAAATACTGAAGGTGGCTCCTCTAGAGGTGGTTCAAGGAGATCCTTCCGCAGGCGGACTCAGAGTCCTAATGATGCATGACTTGTATGTTTATTTTTCCTATAAAACAAAAGGAAGTGTTCCTTAGACAATCTTGTATTATTTTCTATGTTTAGCTCTTTGTCCTTGCTATCGCCTTGGATCATGTAGAAACTTTAACTAAGATAAGTTTAGAATTCACTTGATGAGATCTTGTAGTACTAATTTAAACTTATCTTGTTTGTCTCTGTTGGAATCTGCACTTACTTGCATGAGGTGGAGCCGAATGCCCCTAGTTTAAAATGAATGCATGATTTTTGAAAATCTTGATGTGATTTTTTTTTTTAAGAAAATGATGGTGGCAATTTTTTTTTTTTTTGAAAAATTGACCATGGGCGAATGCTCCTAGTATACAAAAGGATGCATGATTCTTGGAAATCTTTATGATGATTTTCTTCTTCTCTTTATGATGAATGTCAAACGATCTTAAAAAAAATTACACAAGAACATGAAACTGCATGGAATTGCATGAGTGTAGGACCGAGGGGCTGTGTGCCACTTGGCAATTGAAGAGTGCCAGTCAGTACTTTTGGAGTGCCGTTCAGCACTTCTAGAGTGTTGAATTTCACTAAGCCACACCATGACGCTCATGCCACGGTGGGCTGACTCCTCATGGTTTCCTAATGCTCACTTCGTGTTTTTGCATTTTTTGAACAACATTTACTTCGTTTGTGATCATGAAACTCTCTCTTAGTCAGCTACAAACTCTCTGAAACCTATTTCAAACATGATTAGGAATTGATGCAGCTTATTTAAACGAATTCTCCTACGACAAATCTTTGCATAAAGATTAGCAAAACACAATAATCACAAGAAAAAGTCATCCATAGCTAGCAATCATAATTCATGATTATGGATGGGTTTGTAACTTTGATTTTAGTACCAAAACCAATTTTACAGCCTTTAAATTAGAGGGAATCAAGGCTCTGAGGAATGTCAAAATCAAGTGGGACTTCCTTCGTGCTGATGTGAAATTCTGGGATCCTAAAGATCATGTGTTCCAGTTTAACATTGCTAAACTCTATCCGACAATTGAAGAATTTTCTGCTATCTTGGGCTACGATTCAGGTAAAAAATCTGTAGCAGTTTCATGTAACCCCAGGCATAAGGAATCTTTGTCTAATGCTCTTGGTCTTCCTACTTCCATTACTGATAGTATGATTGAAGGTCATATGGTGAATCTTCGTGCCATTATCTCTCGGCTGATTGACAAACGCACCTATGGAGTGACCGACAACATGCAAAAAAACTTCGGTTTGGCTTTATGCTTTGTGGGAGAACTTTTGCTCTGCTTTGGAAGACACAGCTTTATGGATGCTCGAGCTATAAGTGTTGTGAGTCAGATTAAGGATGGTAATAATCCCGTTTCTTTAATCTTTGCAAAAACTCTTCTAGGACTGAATGCTGTATTTCATGGTGGAGAAACTCAGAACTTTTTAGGGAGTCCTTTGACTTTGCAGATATGGCTAATGGAGCGACTGGACATGATTGTCAAGCCTACAACCTGTAATTATGGGCCTAGCAGTTTTCTTAGCGGGGTTGTAATCAAGACTAGATGCCAAACTGAGAGTGACTGGGTGAAATTATTAGACAAGAAATCTAGTACCTCAATTCAATAGGACTGTTATTGGTGGAAGTGCCCACCCCTTTTACTGAGGTCTCCAGGATCAGATCATATTTTCCTTGTTGGATTACGGAGAGTAACTTTCTACAAGGGAGATAGACTCTTAAGGCAATTCAAATATGAGCAAGGAATGCCTGGTGGCAAAAGAAGAACAACTTTCTCTCCTGTGGATACAAATCTTACTTCTGTACAGAACATGCTATTGGGTTTAGAGATGGCTGATCGAGTGGACTAATCTTTTGTCAAGGTTCATTTCCACAAGCTGACTACAGAATACTCCAATTGGTTGATAGACAAGATTGTTGATAAGGAAGCTGAAAGGATTGCTATGAGAGAACAGTTTCTCAAAGACAACCGGGAAAAACCCGATGAAGACAACTATGAACTTAAAAGAAGGGACAATACTGACAAAGTACCTATCATAGAGGGAATTGATGATCAACAGAAAAAGAAAAGACTGAAGACAAAGTGACCTTATATTTTTTTTTGGCTTTGAATCATGTTTATTTTAGAAGTTGATGTAAAAAACTCTTATGTTTAGGAATTATTTAGGATTTGCACGTTAGGGATTCTATTTAAGGTATAGGCTTTTGGGGTTTTGGAATTTTTATGGTTTGGTTTTAGGGTTTGGGCTTTTGGATTTTGTGTAATGGAATGGTTGAATTTTTTGTAATTTTGGTTAATGGGCAAATGGTGGGTTTTGGAAAATTGTGACTGAACCAATGCATGGTTGCCTACGTACCCCCTTGATAGAAGGACCAGGTTATCACGTAGTTCATGGATGATGATGGTTTTTTTTTTTTTATTTGCCTTAACTTTTGCCTAGGTCACCCTTTTGGGTTTTCAACTTAGCAGGCTCTTTCACTTTATTTATTTATTTATTTATTTTTAACTCTCCTTTTGCATAGGCTGGCCTTTCGGGTTTTCAACCTACCTTTTTTGTTTTTGTTGCTCTAACTTTTGCCTAGATCGCCCTTTTAGGTTTTCACCCTAGCAAGCTCTTTTTTTTAGTCAAACCTAGGAAAGGAAATAACTTAATTTATAACCACCTCAGACATGGTTTTTCTTCAATTGATCCATGTTGGTTGGCTCAGTGAAAGGGTTTGCATCCAAGTCCATCAATCTTATTGCTCCCCCAAAATATATCTGCTTGATAATGTATGGGCCTGCCCAATTTTGCTTGAACTTCCCATTTGCATCTTGAACTGGGGCTCGGATTTCTTTCAACACTAAGTCCCCCAACTTCAAATCTCTAGTTCTCAATTTTTTGTCAAAAACTTTCCTAAGCTTCCTCTGATATCCTTGAATGTGATACAAGGCTTTAAGTCTTTTCTCATCTAGCATGCACAACTGATTATATCTGCTCTGCAACCAATCTGCTTCAGAGATTTCACTTTCCAGTACTATCCTTAGTGAAAGGACACCCATTTCAATAGGAAGGACTGCTTCCATCCCATACACCAATGAATAAGGAGTGGCTCCTATGGAAGATCAAATTGATGTTCTATACCCTCAAAATGCATAGGGCAATTGTAGGTGCTAGCCTTTGTAGTTTTTTATGCTTTTTTTCAAGATTCGCCCTATGTTTTTATTAGCAGCCTCAATTGCTCCATTAGTTTGAGGGCGGTAAGGTGAAGACTTGTGGTGTCGAATGTTGAATTGTCATACCAGCTTCTCTGTTTCTCCTTTAAAGTGCAACCCATTGTCTAAGATAATTTCATGCGGTAACCCATATCTGCAAATGATATTGGTCTGGATGAATTGAGTATAAATGGCTATGAGTATAAATTCATGGCCATTAGATGCTGTAAGTTGGGTCTTTCCAATAATGTCTATTCCCCATGTAGAGAATGGCCAAGGTGATGTCATGGTATGTAATGGCATGGGTGGCATGTGCTTCAGATCTCCATGAACTTGGCATTGATGGCATCTTCAAACATAAGCTGCACAGTTGGCTTCCATAGTAGTCCAGTAATAGCCTTGTCTCATTATCTTGATAGCATGTGTGCATTCATATTTGGCCCATAGCTTCACTCATGAACCTCTTCAATTATCTGTTATGCTTCCTTGGCAGTTACACAAAGGAGATGAATTCCATCATATGATCTCCGATAAAGCCTTTCACCACAAATGATGTAATTAGTAGACAACCTTTGGATGGTTAACTGATCATTCTTGTCTGCAGACTCTCGGTATGTTCCATTCTTGAGGTATTGTAGGATGTCTGAATACCATTCACCTTCCCCACTCTTCTCTTCATCCCCTTCTATGGTCATGCAGTAGGCTAGTTCTTCTTTTTGTTCCAACACTATCGGTCTAGCTTCATCTTCTTTTGGCCCATTCTTCATGGATGCCATGGTTGCTAAAGCATTTGCAATTTGATTCTACATCCTCGACACATACTGATATTGGATCTTGCTGAATTTTGATGACCACTTCTATAGACATTGATGATAAGGCATAAGCCTTTTTTCTTTGATCTTCCATTTATTCTGTGCTTGAGAGATTATTAGAGTTGAGTCTCCATACACCTCCAACTCTTTCACTCCTAGGCCTAAGGCTGCTTGTAGGCTCATAATGCAAGCTTCATATTCTATGGCATTGTTGGTAGCAGGAAAGTTGAGTCTGCCAGAAAATGGAATGTGTTCCCCTTTTGGAGAAATTAAGAGAACTCCAATTCCACTTTTGTTTTGATTTGTTGCTCCATCAAAATACATCTTCCATGATTCTACTTCAATTCCTATGATGTCTTTATCTGGAAAGTCTCCTTGGATCTCTTCAACTTCTTCTAGTGAATAATGGGCTAAATGGTCGGCAATTGCTCTTCCTTTCACAGATTTCTTAGTCATTCTGACAAAAGCAAAACCCATTTAGCAGTCTTTCCATCTTGCACATGTTTTTCCATTAAGTACACCAAAGGATCCATTCTTGTAATCAACAGAACCTTGTAAGCAAGCATATAATGTCTAACTTTACGGGTTGCCCGTACAAGTGCTACACATGTCTTCTCTAATGGCGAGTACTTCTCTTCATAAGGCAACATCTTCTTGTTGATGTAGTATATGACATTCTCCTTTCTAGTCTCCTCTAAGTATTGAGCAAGTAAAGCCCCTATTGTTGTATCTGTAGTGGTGAGATACAACAACAATGGCTTTTCGGGAACTGGTGGAACAAGTATTAGTGGTTTCATCAAATAACTCTTAATCTTTTCAAAAACTTCTTGGCATTGTTCGTTCCACATGGTTGGGATCTCCTTCTTAAGCAGTTTGAAGATTGGTTCACATGTCATAGTGAGTTGGGCTATGAACCTGCTGATGTGCTATATCCTCCCCAGAAATCCTCAGATCTCCTTTTCAGTCCTTGGAGGCTTCATCTCTACAATTGCCTTGATTTTTTCAGGATCAAATTCTATTCCCCTCTGGCTTACCATAAACCTTAATAGTTTTCTGGATGTGACCCCGAAAGTACACTTCTTTGGATTGAACCGCAACTTGTAGAACCAAATTCTCTCAAAGAACTTCCTTAAAGCCGGTATGTGCCCTTCACAGTCTTTGGACTTTGCTATCATGTCATCAACATAAACTTCTACTTCTTTGTGGATAATATCATGCAGCAAAATGGTGGTTGTTGGTTGGTAAGTAGCACCAGCATTCTTAAGGCCAAATGGCATGACCTTGTAGTAGTATGTCCCCCATGGAGTGATAAAGGAGGTTTTCTCCATATCTTTTGGAGCCATCTTAATCTGGTTGTATCCTGAAAATCCATCCACAAATGAAAGCAACGCATGCCCTGATGTGTTGTTAACCAGGACATCAATGTGAGGCAAAGGAAAGTCGTCTTTTGGGCTGGCCTTATTTAGATCTCAAAAATCTACACACATTCTGACCTTCCCATCCTTCTTTGGTACTGGAACCACATTAGCTAACCACTCTGGATAGTTGACCACTCTCAAGAATTTTGCGTTGTACTGCTTTTCTACTTCTTCCTTAATCTTGAGAGTCCACTCTGTCTTCATTCTCCTTAACTTCTGCTTGACCGACTTTATGGTTGGATCCGTTGGAATGCAATGTTGTACTATATCTGTATCAATCCCAAGCATGTCTTCATATGACCAAGCAAAGACTTCCTTGAACTCTGTCAGTAGTGCCATTAATGCATCTTTCTCTGAGGCAGTTAGGGTATTGCCTACTTGGATCATTATGGGATCATCATCAGTTCCTAGGTTAATGGGTTAGGTTTCTTCTTTTATAGGTCTAGGTATTCATGTTTTAATTCTTATCATTAAGAGTTTATTTACCAATTTCAAAAATAAAAACATTCAAATCCAGCAAATAAGCAGAATCAGAAATCATATTAAAAGGGAAAGAATTTTTAACAGACTTTATAGACTCAACAAACTCAACTGGAAAACTATCACAAACAAACTTAATAGGAATAGAAACACTAGCAGAAATAGACTCAATAGGAACGAAAACAATGTTCTTGGTAGGAGAGACTAGCTCGGTGGTCTTGATCTTCTTAGCAAAAGTGACTAACTTGATGGTCTTGATCTTCCTCACAGAGTCATCCATGGGGTGGGCGGCTCCCTCCCATGCTTAGTTCTTCAACTCGATTGTGGCTTCCACAATGGTAGGTGGCTCCTAGTAAGCTCTTTTTTCCCCCAGCCTTAGTACTGTGGGGTCTACATCCATATAATCTGTAGCTTCTTCTTCAACCTCCATATCTGTGGGCTTGTCTGTCACAGAAGCATCCAGGTGCTCCATGCTATCCATCCATTCATCAAATAGCTCATACTTGCCTCTGTTGCCTAAATCAGTGGGTTGAGGGAGACGCTCTGGCTCTTTTTCTTCCATTCTTTCCTCATTACGTTTAGCATTCTCAAGTGTCATAATTTTGAGACTATGAACCATCCATTTTTGGTCTAGAGCGGCCAACCTGGCATCTATGTCATCCTCCTCTTCAGTATATGGGGTTAGTGAACTTGGTTCTGAATCATAATACTACCCCAATTTCGGAACCACTCTTCCATGCTTACCATAACTAGGGCTAGACCTTGAACTGACATTAGTGATATCGCTCCAATCTAAAAGATGCCCATAGGGATATTCTTCATGATACATTTGATTGGCTTGTGCATTCTTCTCTCTTGTGTTCTCTAACACATTTATCAGCCTGTATTGATCACTATAAGTATCGCTCCACCTATTAGCTTCAGTATCATCTTCAATATCTTGATCATAGTAGTCCACATCACTGTCATATTCCTCATAGAATAGGTCTGCATCTTCATCTTCTCTTTCACTAGGGGGTTCACCCCAATCATCTCCGTTGTATGGGCTATCGTAACTTCTATTGCTGTTTTCAACACTATTGGTGCTACTGTCATCATCACCATGTCCACCATAACTACTGCTGCTGTCACTACTACTATCACTCTGGTCATCACCTTTATCTTCATCATCACTAGGGGTTGCTTCCCCTTCCTCATCTTCATCATCACTGGCAAGCCTCCCAATATTCTTCTTCTTCTTCTATGTTGTAGATATGATCTCCAAGGAGTTTAGTCATGGCGTTAGGATCCATGTGAGCAACCCAATCAGTAGGAACCCAGGTGGTATCTTCTTTCTTCAATTCTGGAACCTCATTGTTGCAATCAAGTAGTATCTCGAAACCAGGCACCATTGTCTTTGTTATAGGATCAAATCTCGATTTTGGGAATCCCCAATAACGTTGACATTCTCCAGCTTTTACAAACTTCCCATTCAGTGTAGGAGTGTAGGGCTTCAGAGGCCTTTACTCAGGCCATCCTTCTTACTTCCATTTCCAACAAATCATCGTCAGTGGGCTTATAGCCTAGCCCAAAAGGTGGTGTGGCAATAGGAATTGCCAAGTCTTGAATGGTTGGTTTCTTCATAGCTCTCCCCAAATTCATCCCAGGAAGGTGGTTCATTCTCCTCATCATTGCTACCACATTGTTGTTACCATAAGGAGCAAAGTCCATTGGGATCTTTTTAACTTCTTCTCCTATCTTTTCAAAGCCAGGCTTCCCGATCTCAAAGCCATCCAAATTTAATGGCTCTTTCTCAGAATCAATACCATAAATGGGTTTAGGCACAGTCAAAGTATATGTATAGATGGTCACAATTGCCCCTTCATGTGGAAACCGAACCTTTTGATATAGGGAAGAGGGTACGGCTTCTGTGTCATGAATCCATAGTTGCCCAAGGAGCATATTGAAGCATGAGGCTCTATTAAGGACTTGAAAATCTACCTTCTTGACCATCGGTCCTATGGTAAGCTCTAATGTTATGGTTCCCAAGATTTCTCTTCTACTGTTGTTGTATGCCATCACATGTTGATCGGTAGGCACAAAGTCTTCAATGCTTAGGCTAAGGCAGCTTGTAGTCTTCAAAGGACAAACATTCAAGGAACTTCCATCATCTACCAAAACCATTAGTATTCTCTTCCCCATGGAATCTATAGTGATATGCAACAGATCATTGTGGTGCTTCCCCTTCTTGGTCAAATTCTTGTCGGAATAGGAAATAGTGAGTTCCCTATTTATGAACCCAATCATAGCATTCAGATCTTGGGAGGTTGTGGTTGTTGGGACTTGGATTTGGTTGAGCAAGTCTACTAGGTTTTGTCGGTGTTTGTAGGAGGCCATGAGTAAGATAAGGATATATTGGCTTATGTCTTCTGTAGTTGCTTGAGGACTTCATCTTCTGTAGTTCACTGGGTAGTTAGTCTCTAAATGTGGGGGTTTTAAGTGTCTCCCCCCCCCCCCCCCTTGTGATGTGGGAAATTTTAGTTGAGTCATTAGGATTAATGTCTCGGGGTTTGAAGTGTCTCCCCCCATTTATGAGTGTTTGGCCATTTACTTGGGGTTTGAAGTGTCTCCCCCCATTTGTAGGTGTTTGGCTATTCTCTTGGGGTTTTTAATGTCTCCCCCTATTTGTGGATGTTTGGTTGTTTTCCTGCTTTGGCATTTCGTTCCATATGTCATATCTAGCAGTGGTAATAGAGGTCCTATCCATTAATTCTTCCCACGTCATCATGAAGCACTCGGGTAGGTCATAGATCAAATTGGACGGGTCTTCCTTATTCTTTTCTTCGGTCATTAAGCAATTAATCCTTGGTCCTTTCCCAAAATTGTGATTGGGCAAGGGATTGTTAGTGATGCTAGGCCTTGTAGGTGGCACAATCACTTTATTGTCTATTAGATCTTGAATTGCATGATGAAGGGTGAAACAACAGTCAGTGTCATGAGTAGGGATTTGATGGTAAGCACATCTTTTATTCACATCAAACTTTGAGGGCAAGGGTTTTAGAATTGGTCTTGGGTCTAAAGGCTTTAGTAACCCTTTTGCTTTTAGCTTATCGAACACTTGACTTATGGGCATGTACAACTTATGAAATTCTCTTTTGGGTCTAGGTCCTTGGGGTACTTGCACAGGTGAAATAGGTGCAATCAATTGATAAGGAATATTGGAAATTTCTGCAGCCTTAGAATTAGACCCTACATTCTTTCTAAATCTTGGAAGGTCATCAGTCTTTATAGTGCCATTGTTTATAGCATCCTTAATTTAAGTTTCGGCAGCAATTTAAGCTTTAAATTGGGAAAATACTATGTAAACAAATATTTATGGTATACAGGCAAAAAGTTCTTTACAAACATGGCTAATTGTTCTTCTTCACTCAGACTACTCATCATCTGTGCAGCCTTGGCTCTCCACTTGGTAATGAAAGTAGAGAAGGATTCTTTCAGCTGTTGCTTGGTAGTCTCAAGGTCTCTTCTTGTGATGTCTATGTCTATATTGTACTTGTATTGCTTGTGAAACTCTTAGCAGATGTCCTCCCAACTTCTTGCTCTTGCATCATCTAGGTTGAGGAACCATCTAAGAGTAGATTCGATCAGTGTGTTTTGGAACATCTGGGCAAGTACTTCTTTGGTTGCGCCTAAGGGCTGCATAGCCCTCATACACATCTTCAGATAGGACTTTGGGCAGCTGGTCCCATCAAACTTGTCTAGGGTTGGCATCTTGAACTTGGGGAATAGGGAAAGAGAATTGTAATCCATAAGTTCCTCCATCTTGCGGGCTATTCTAATCATCTCCTCCATTTTATTCATCCTCTCGTTGATCTTCTTCTCATTCTCTAGGGTTGGTAGATCATGATCAACCTTGTCCCCCTTTTGATTACTCTTTAAATTCTGAAACTGTTGTATCATACGGTTCATGTCTTCCCTCAGCTAAATCTGACTAGCTACCATAGTGTTGAGTAGCTTTTGGGTGTTCATGGGTTCCTCCGTGTTTGGGTTTTCTCCCTCTTCTGCCATATTGCTAGGAGCTTTAAACTTCTTGTGGCTTGAACTGTCTTAGAGGTCAAAGATGGGGTTGTGATGTTGCAGTAGTGGGGTCTCTTCTATGCTTGAAGGCTTTAGCATTATGATGGGAGTGACAGGCTTGGAACTGGAGTTACTAGCTTGAGTGTTGGGCTTTAGTTCTCTTTGTAGCCTTCCTTCAAATCTTGACCAGATTCTCCTCTAATGACAGGCTTAGTCAGGTTAATCAAAACTAAAACCCCATCCACATCCGTCAATCAATCAAAACAAATACACACAACATGCAATTTTAATCGGGATCGACCTAAGGGTAGGTTCTAAGTCATTACGTTGTAAGGTGGATTTATTGTTTCATTGTTTCCTATAGCTAGGATGTTACACCTCCTATCTTGTAATGTAATGAACATTGCATTCGTCCAAACGGCATGGTTTGTCCTTTACAGTCAATAGGAAATGATCCAGTGACTTTAGGCTATGAGTTGGTGAGTTCGCCACTAGGTACCCGAATCTAATGAAAACCGGTGATCCATGGTTACTACCACCACAAATTGTTGAAAGGGATGCATACACTGTTGTTTGGATGGCATACACTATGACAGTTAGCGAAAGATTTTAACAACCAAAACAATCAACAAAATATCATACACCACAATATTATGCAACATCCCATCAAACATAAATAAACAAACAAACAACTATATCATGCAAGACCATGCAAAACAAAGGTACATATTTGGTCACTGAAGTCTAATATGAAGCTTAGCCCTCGACGTCCCCAGTGGAGTCGCCACTATGAGAGACCTTGACGAAAGCTATCCCTCAAAAAAGAGATTCGAGTACTTTTTAGGGCACCTCTCTTTTTGGGTAAGTGGTACGGAGTCACCACTTTTTTTTTTATACAAAAAAATAAGAAAAACTAAATACATACAAATATATGACTGAATTGTTCTCTTCATTGATTGAATAAATATTACATATCTTGAAAAACTTTAAGATTACAGAGCTCTGGGTCCTAGTTATAATCTACCAAAAATAAATGGCTTGTTGTCCTAGTTACATTCTACCCCCCCCCCCCCCCAAAAAAAAGAAGGACAAGGCTAGATCTACTTAGCCAAGGACCAAAATCCAGATGCTAGGTTACGGAATGGGAAGGTGTTAGGCACCCATTCTGCCCAGACAGAGTCTGGTCTTCTAGACTTTTGTGACCAATGTACTATGTTATACCTGTCATGAATGATACGTTGAACATGTGAAAAAAAAAAATCACACAAATTTATTTATGAATGAAGTCTCTTCTTTTGTTTTTTGTTTTTTAAATCCAGATCTGTTTTTATTACATAAAAAAATGACTTTGATTTGTCAAAATACCAAATCTATTTTGTAGTATGTAGAAAAAGTGGTTTTTTTATGGTAAAAATCTAGATCTGTTTTTATTACATAAAATAAAGTCTTTTAATTTGAAAAACATCAGATCTGTTTTTGAGGAACTAAAAAAAATGGTTTTTGATAACAGAAAAATTAGATCTATTTTATGATGAAAAAAAAAAAAAAAAAAAGGTTTTTTGACAATAGAAAAACCAGATCTATTTTTTATACGTTTTAAAAGAATGAAAAAGATTTTTTTTTCATTGAGAAGAGAGTTTCACTCATAATATGAATTTATGCAATCATGAATTAAAACAAATACAAACAATACATGATCTCTTTCTTCATTTCAAAAATTTGTATGTATTAAAAAAATGAAATTTGTATCTTTAAAAAGATATAAATTAGTTTTGATTTGAGAAAAATTCAGATCTACATCTCATAAAGATGTAGGTCCATTTTCGTTTGTAGAAAAACTTAGATCTACATCTAAGAAAGATGCAAATCCGTTTTATTTGAAGAAAAATAGTTGACTACATGCAGATCTTTAAAATTGAGAAACAAATTATATCAACAATAAAGAAATCAAGAACTTGTTTTTATAAACATGATTAACAAGGAAGAATAAGAATATCTGAAACAATTAAACTTACATTATCATGATAAGAAAAGCATAGAAATAAAAGGGTTAGAAAACAACCTCTTGCATGAGCACTCTTCTACATGAGAGGATGTTTTAGGGTTCAAAGAAACTTATTCAATTATCTTTGAAACCTAAAAACCTTAACTTCAACAGAAAATCAGAGAGGAAATCAGAAAATATGAGCTGTTTGGAAGCCCAAAATGTGTGCCTCTCAGAGCGTAAAAAAAAAAAAGGGTGCTAAATTATGAGGTTCAATCTCTATTTATAGAGGTCAGAAAACTCTAAAAAATAGGTATGGATGATTAGGATTTGAATCCAGATGCATCCTTTTGCGAAAAGATCGAAAAAGGTATGCATAATCGTGACCTAAAGGCCGTTGGGCCAAAGCCCCCATCAGGGAAATTCAACCCTTTTAGAGTGCTGAACGGCACTCCAAAAGTGCTGAATTGGCCCTATGGCTCTGAATGCACTTTCGTGTTCGGGTGCCGTTTGGACTCCTCTTATAAGGTTTTTTTGGGCCAATCCTTGTACCTAGACACGTTTTCATCCTCTGCCTATGATTTTTCATCTTTTTTTTTATATAATTCAGGATATTTAAGGACAATTATCTTGTAGATAAATGCCCTAAAATAAATTTGGATAAATTTTAGATTATCCACAGTTTTATTGTTATCCAATCATCCCTTTTATTCCCATGCATGCATCCCTATTTTAAACACTAATTATCAACCAATCACAAAATTATTTATTTAATTTTAATTTTAATTTTTTAAACAATCAGAATTAATTTAAATTGATCATGTGTGTTCGATTCTACCTAGACACAATGCATGTTAACTGTGCAAACTTGATCATGCAATATCTTTCGATCCGATAGTTCGATTTGATAACCGGAAACACTGCTGCGACTGTTAGAATCTCAAGATCATTTTAATGATATGCAATGAATGAATTAATGCATGTAATGCAAAGACAAAATGATGCATGTAATGCAAGAACAAATTGATGCATGTAATGCAATTATGATTTTTGGGGTACATGGATTGGTCATTCAAGTCATTCTCCTTGATTAAATTATGGGTGCAAAATTGAATGTCTACAAGAGGATCAAGGGCCTCAATACTATAGCCAAAAAGCAAATCGTGACTTTAAAGAAGAAACTGGAAGAGGCAGAGGAGGCTATAGGCAAAGCTGAGCAAGCTAGGTACGAGGTCGGGGTAACAGAGACAGAGGAACATTTAAGGCCCAAGGTCACTGGGGTGTGTAAAGGCTACTGCCTCTAAGTGTGGAATGAAGCGTTAAACCAAGTTGGGGTGGATGCTTCTTCCCCACTAAGGAGGGCAGAGAATGCCTTCTATCTCGTAGCCCTTCACACAGCAGGTCCCTCAAGCTCCCAGACTAAGGCCTTTCCCAAAGCCCTAACCAGGCTACCTCTGTTGATGCTGCTCCCTCCTCTACTGTTCCCCCCAAGGAGGTGGAGAAAGAAAAAGAGCCAGTCAAAGAGACAGCCCTTGAGCGAGCAAAACTTCCACCTGCACCTAAGGACTCCTCCAAGGAGAAGGGAGCATCTCAGAGCTATTACTGGTCACCCTCCCCTTCATTGCCAAGGAGGATCCAAACAGCAAGGGTGTAGCCTAAGCAATATGCCTAAGACAACTACCAAAATAGCTGCAAAGACCAACCCTCCTTCCAAGACCAAATAGGACCTTAGATATACATTTTGTGGTTGTAGTTATTTATTTATTTATTTATTTTTATATATGTACTTCTTTTTATGTGTATTTATTTTTTGCGTTTTTAAGCATGTAATTTCTTTGCCTTTTCGAGGCCTTACTTAATGAAAAACATTCAATTCCTTAATGTTTCATTGTGTTTAGTTAAAACAAAACATTATTTCTTTACTAATCAGTGTTTTGCTAATATACACATAACTTATTGCCTCTTTCGATTAAGATATATCTTCATTCTTAACTTTGACAGACATTTATGCAAGTTGCAATTCGACTATTACATTTTGTGTAATTGGTAGCGTAATTGACTAACTTTTACAAGCCCATGACACTCAATAACCTATAATTTAACTTAAAAACATATTTTGTGTACTTGAGATAAGTAGTTCAAAAGATTATGTGTACTTCAAGATTCCCTTCCTAACTTCATACAAAGATGAAGCACCTATCTGTTTGAGACATATGATTCGAAGAGACCAGCATATCCAAGACTTCATTTAACACTCCACTTCTTAGCAGGCTCATATAGTAGTAGGTGTTAATTTACTCAAAGTATGATATCTGAGGAACCAGGCATGACCAAGGTTCTATTTAACATTTAGAAAATTAAGGGGTGTTAATTTACCCAAGGTATGTGGTTCTAGGAATTAGGTATGACCAAGGTTCTGTTTAACACTTAGATAAATAACTGAAAGCATTAATTTGCCCAAGGTATGTGGTCCGAGGAACTAGGCATGACTAAAGTTCTGTTTAACACTTAGATAAATAGGTGGTGTTAATAACCCAAGGTAAATGGTTTGAGGAACTAGGCATGACCAAGGTTTTGTTTAACATTTAGATAAATAGGTGGTGTTAATAACCCAAGGTATGTGGTTCGAGGAACAGGCATGACCAAGGTTATGTTTAACACTTAGATAAATGAAAGTTCAAATAGGGTGTAAAACACCTATGAATGTTTAGACCCCCAAATATAAAATTACCAACACAAACAATATATGTGAAGAATGACGAATATAAGCTAAACCGAAATTGGTAAAACACTCTAAACCATATTTAAATATAATCACAGCAGTAATTAAAAGGTAAAGAGTAAAAGAAGAGAGATGCAAACACAAAGATAACACGGCGATGTGTTATCGAAGATGAAACCGAAGTACTCGGCGTAAAATCTCTCTGTCGCCCCCCAAGTGGTCAATAATCCACTAGAGAATCAAGTTGTGATACATGAATAGTAGAAGACCCTCCAAGCCTAATTTACCCAGTGCACCTAAGCCCTCCAAGCCTCTTGCTCCAACAAGGTTAAGCCGAAATTTATCTTTTCTAGCTTACCGGATTCCGCAATAGCCCATTGCATCAACCAAAATGAATTGGTCCCTTCTGAACTGCTTCCCAAGCACCAAAATACCTCCTCACTAATATGGGTATGGTGAGATAAGGATTTGGCTAAATGTACCTCTTAAGGATATGTCAATGGAGAGGCTGAGAGTAGAGAAATTTGGAGAATCAAAGGATGAAGATTGTGGATGAGCCAATCTTGTTTTTCTCTAGGGTTTTTCTCTCAAAATCCTTTCTGCAAGCTCTCCACATTTCGTGGGTATAAGGGTATTTATAGTAAGGTGTATGAGGAATATAGTAAGGTGTATGAGGAATACGAAAGGTCAGTTTTCAACAAATAGGGCATTATGGCAACTCGGCCTCGCACTGGAACGAGTCGCGAGTTTGAGTCGTGAGCTAACTGCCTAGCCAGAGTGGAAGTTTTGTCCTGTAGTGCTCCAGCTATCGTGACCATTCAGCTCCCTTGCATGCTTCACACGTGTGCCACCTTTGGCGACTTGCCAGTCTTAAGATCCAGTCGCGAGGCCCTTCTTGAGTGCACACATCTTGGGTTTTCTTCACACTCTCTCACATACTACCCTTACATAATTCTCACTTAAATACAGGGTATCTAATTGCTAACTACAAGCAAATTTTGCATGAAATAAATCCAACACATGATTGAATAAATTCAACCTTACAATCTCCCTCTTTGGCTATTCTGTGACAAAACCCTAAAACAGACTCTAGACTTAACATGTGAGTTGGGAACAGTTGCCAAAACTCATTCACATCCTAATTCTAGAAACTGTGAAGCTCTTGAACAATATGAACAAGTATTTCCTGAAAATAACAACACAAGATAATCATTGTAAGCAGAAATCTTGAAATGCATATGGAGCAGACACAATGCGATCAAGTAGTGAAGATTAAAGCATTAAAGAATGACTTAACCAAACAGGAACAATCACTATAAATAGTGATCACAATGATCATTCACATAAGGAATGAACATTCGGACATGCAAGCTAATAAGCTTAATGCAAAGTATCATTTGCATGTCCAACACTTAATCAATACAAAAACATAAGGTAATTGCATCAAGGATAAAAAATCGAACAAGGGCACAAGAGTGAAGTACTAAAGAAAATGCATAACATTAACTAAAAGTACTGAGCTACAAAGCAAAGGTACAAATTAAAAAAACATAGTTTAAATACATAACATAAGCCTTGATAATATAAAGCAAAATATTAAACGTGGGCCTTTTCTTTCTCTTGCTCCCCCTATCATTATACTCCCGCTATCATCACCATCTCCCCCTTTTTGTCATGGAATAGCTAGTCCTCATTTTCTTCTAGCTTCCTTTGAATTTAGTCCAATTAAGTTTAGAGAGAAGTGAACTTTGTATCACAATGGATGTTGTGATGGTGCAAGAGAGAGGCAAGTCCAAACATCTTAGTGCTTATGTATGGATGGATGCCATAATGTTGTCTAACTTCTCTTCATAGGAGTACGATCTAGAGTGTGAGCCACCATGAGAAGCTAGACTCTCTGTCTTGATTCCCTTCCAACTATGACCAATGCTAGCGTTGAGCGTATGAATGTTTATTGGACTAGGGACTCATCGTCCAATGGATGAATCCCTTTAAGTTTCAATATCCTTGAAATGAGGTAACCAAAAGAAATGCAGTGCCTTGAGGCAATTCTCGCAACAGTTTTGCACAAAATATGAAAGATATGAGTGCAAATATCAATCTCTTCATCAGTAATCAGATCATGGAGGAACAAAGCTCTTCTGAGATTCATGTACCCGGTGCTTGATAGAGGATAGAGATTGTGAAACATGATTACTATAAGCACCCTCAATTCTGGAGATAGTGAGGAATCACTAATTGATTTCCCATTGGGAGAGAATTCCAAGTTTTCTCCAAGAGTTTCCCGAAGTAATTCCTCATCCGGATTTAAGTCATCATACACTGGTGACTTTGGAAACATTGGCCAGTTGATGTGCAGAGTGTTAGCAAGATAGTAGGGTGTTACTTTGAAGTGCTGTCCTCTGACCCAACATTTTAGCTCACCCCCTTCTGAAATGGCGTTTGCATAGAATTCCTTCACCATATTTTCATATGGTTCTTCTAAGTTGGAGAGAAGGAAGTTCCAATCCTTGGTGGTAAACCATTTCAAGATTTTCGTATCCAGGAGAGAACCTTGATCAAGCACCCTTTCCACTAACATGGGAGCATCCATGAAGTAGTTCTCATAAGCTTGTGATGCTGAATATGATCTGAACTTGCTAGCATCATAGAATTCTATTGATGAATGATACCTCTTGGACTTAGGAGTGAAGTTCACAAGATCAATCACTGGATCTTTTCCTTTGCTACTGCCTCCCTTTACAGCTGATCTCTTGAACGAAGACATATCAATCTATATCATGTAATATCAAAGAGCAAGGGAGACCACACATGGCGAAAAATTTCTTTAGCACTTAGTTAGTCCCAAATCAGAATTTTTGAATGAAACCCTAAAATCATGACATTAAGATCTTAATCATGTCAAAGAGTGTTTGTGTGCAACAAATATCACCATGTGCAACCAAAGGCGAAGTGTAACATCACATAACCAACAAAACCCACACAAAAATCTCAACAATATATCAGAAAACCATATTCTAACATCATTTTCGCAAATTTCATCAAAGACACACAATCCAAGAAATCTAGGGCAAGAAATGTGAACTACATTGAGAAAGAAGCAAAAACCATACCTTTTCTTGAAGATTGGTGAAAAGATGATGGGGAATATGGAGGATTTGTGTGTGAACATGGTGATTTTGAAAGAGGGAGGGACGAACAAGATGATGAATAGTCACAAGATGCAAGGAAAAACTGAAAAGTTTTTGAAAACTACCTTAAAAATAACCCTCATTGTGCAAAACATGCAATTTTCGTGACTGGGATGAGTCGCGAACAAGTCGCCCGTGCAAGTCGCCAAAAACCCGTGTGACAAAATTTGAAAAATTTGTGTAAGTGTTTTTCGCGATTGGAAGTTCTACTTGCGAGTAAGTCGTGATGGGAGTCGCCAAACATTCTAAGTAAAACTCGTGACTGGAGCTTCCACTCACGAACCAGTCGCCAACGTAAGTCCCGAAAATCCCAAAAGCCCAGATTTTTGAAATTTTTCTAAGTATTTTTCATGACTGGGGCTTTGACCCACCAGAGAGTCGTTAGGAGCTTCTGAGTAAGCTCGTGACTGGGGCATGCGACTTGCTTGACCCGTGAGGCAGAGTCGCCAAAACAGGGTTGCACAATTTTTGAAAATTTTCAAACTAAAAACACTTTCCAAAAACAACTAAAACACTA
Source organism: Quercus ilex subsp. ballota (assembly GCA_032727855.1). Classification (NCBI taxonomy): domain Eukaryota; kingdom Viridiplantae; phylum Streptophyta; class Magnoliopsida; order Fagales; family Fagaceae; genus Quercus; species Quercus ilex. The sequence goes on along the minus strand of CM064916.1, from coordinate 31,331,959 downwards.
AAAAATCTTTTTGTGTATGATCAACATATAATTGAGCATGTGCAACACATTTAAAAAGTACAATCACACAAATGAATAAGACATTCATTGAACATAGACATGTGTGATGTGTGTGGGTACCAAAGATGAGATAGTCCTTAGTCTAATGTGAAGCTTCAATGATCAATTCAACCAAGACATACACAATTAGCACGAGGAAAAGTGACCTATCTCAATTATAGAAATATGCATATATGACCTCCCACAAAACTTGATTACGTAATTTTGAAGCTTTTCATTTGGCTTCATACACATCATATCATTTGATCTTTTTGAATCAGTACATCTCATTTTGAGATCGATGCCTGAAATTTTTGATATTTCAATTTGATGAACAAGCCTTTGGCTTTTTGAGGCATCATACATTTTATAGAAGTCGCTTTCCCTTTTTCCTAGTCAAATACTAGTATGTGCGACGGCTTTTGCAGCTCATTATCTCTTTTCATTTTGAGATTTACATTTGTTGAGCTCTTTAAGCTAAAAAAAAAAAAGAAAAAAAAGTAGGAAGATATATAGGCACAAGTCTATGCAAGTCTCAAGATCAACAAAACCATTGGCTAATCATTCATGACAAGTTTGAAGATCTATTTACAACAGTCACATAGACGTCAAGATTTTTCCCACAATGATATGAGTGCATAAAGAACAAACTACGCTCGTAAATGCACAAAGTCATTAGTACAAAAGTACAAGGTAAAACATGCTTGTGACAATACACAATAATGTCGATCAAACTTTTTGAATTTTCTACTTTTTATGTGTTTTTGAATTTTTGACACAAAAGCAAGTAAAAATTGATCAAAAACAAAAATGTAAAAACATTCAAAGCAAATAGCAAAGAAACAAAAATATTCAACACATGCTATACATATAGCCAAGAAGGTAGTGTGTGCTAAACACCAATGAGAGTAAATCAAGATATATATATATATATATATATATATAAGTAAAGCACACATCACACATGAGATTCAAGGAATTATACTAACACCGATGGTCTTACGAAGTGATTCAAACCATGGACCATCGAGAGGTTTGGTGAAGATATCCGCCTTTTGGTTGTCTGTATGTATGAATTCAAGACACACAACTTTATCTTCCACTAAATCCTGGATGAAGTGGTAACGTATCTCTATGTGCTTTGACTTTGAATGATGAACCAGATTCTTAGAGAGATTTATAGCACTGGTGTTATCACAAAACACACACATTGTATCTTAAGGAATCCTGTAGTCGTGAAGTAACTTCTTCATCCAGAGAAATTGAGTGCAGCAACTTCCAGCAGCTATGTACTCTACTTCTGCTATAGAGAGGAACACGGAATTTTGTTTCTTGCTCATCCAAGAGACAAGATTGTTCCCAAGGTAGAAGTAGCCACCTGAAGTACTCTTTCGATCATCTACACTTCCAGCCCAGTCTGCATCTGAATAACTTGCAAGGCAAGCATTAGAATCCTTTGAGTACCAGAAGCCATAATCCGGAGTGCCATTGACATATCTTATGATTCGCTTCACTGCTATCAGATGGGATTCCTTTGGAGCAGCTTGATATTGAGCACAAACACCCACCCTAAAAGCAATATCTAGTTTACTAGCCGTAAGTTGGACTCACTTCTACCCCAAAAGAATCAACATTAAGCTTTGTAGATGAACTCATAGAAGTGGAGGCATTTTTTTGGAATCTAATCCAAACTTCTTGACAATATTTCTAGCATATTTTTCTTGTGAAATGAATATGCCTTCCTTCTTTAGTTTGACTTGAAGGCCCAAGAAACATGTAAGCTCCCCTACCATACTCATCTCAAATACTATGTCATCCACGTATACTTGAGCCATGAGAAGGTAGTCCTCATCATTCTTGACAAATAAAGTCCGGTTGGCATATCCTCTTTTGAATCCTCTATCCAAAATGTAATGGGTAAGCCGATCATACCAAGCTCTAGAAGCTTGTTTCAAGCCATAAAGAGCTTTCTTCAATCTCAGCACATGATCCAGGAAGTGAGGATCTTCGAAGCCTTTGGGTTGTTCAACAAACATATTCATTCAGGTACCCATTGAGAAATGCACATTTCACATCCATTTGGTAGAGTTTGAAGTTCATAGTGCATGCAATTGATATAAGAATGTGGATAGACTCAAGTCTTGCCACGGGAGCGAAGGATTCATCAAAATCTACTCCTTTCACTTGAGTGTATCCTTGAGCCACCAGCCGAGACTTGTTCAGAATAATCTCTCCATCTTCGCCAGTCTTGTTTTTAAAGAACCATTTGGTGCCGATGACATGAACATTTTCAGGCTTAGGAACAAGTTCCCATACATCATTTATCACAAATTGATTCAGCTCTTCATGCATTGACTCAACCTAATTTTCATCTTGAAGAGCTTCTTCTACCCTTTGCGGCTTAAATTAGGCAAGGTAGCAATGGTATGTTACATGATTGGCCAGAAGTATGTTTCCTTTTCTAAGGCGAAGACCTTAATCTAAAGATCCAATGATGTTACTGTCCAGATGTTTTTTGATCACTCTTGATGATGGCTTCTTTAAGGCGAACACTTCATCATTCTGGGAGATTGGAGGATGAACTTCCGGAGGAGTGAGAGGACTTGATGTTCTAGACATTGATCTTGTTTCCATTATTGAGTTCATAGGAATTGATTCCTTTTCTGGTGTAGGTTCTTCAACTTCAATATCTTGGGCTTTGACCTCGACAGTGGGTTCTTTGGAGCTGGGCCCTTCTCCATCATTAACCATCTCTACCTTTGTTATAGCATCATCAATTTCCACATTGAAGGACTCCATTATCGTCTTTGTTCTCTTGTTGAAGACTCTATATGCCCGGCTAGTAGTAGAGTACCCAAGGAAGATGCCTTCATCACTTTTTGCATCAAATTTTCCAAGGTTCTCCCGATCATTTAGAATGTAACACTTGCTTTTGAATACTTGGAAGTATTTCACTTTTGGCTTCTTTCCATTCCAAATTTTATAAGCGGTCTTCTTTGTTCCCGCTCGGAAGAATATTCTATTACCAATGTGACATGAGGTGTTCATGGCTTCTCCCCAAAACTTGAGGAATTTGCTTGTTGAGTAGCATAACTCTTGCCATTTCTTGAATCACCTGATTTTTCCTCTCAACCACCCCATTTTGTTGAGGAGTTTTGGGGGCTGAAAATTCCTTTTTGATCCCTTCTTCTCACAAAAAGATTCGAATCTTGCATTCTCAAACTCCTTGCCATGATCACTCCTTATCTTGACAATAGGAACCCTTTTCTCATTTTGAAGTCTCTTGCATAGAATTTCCATTTTTTCACATGCTTCTGATTTTTCTCTAAGAAATTCCACCCAAGTATATCTTGAGAAATCATCAACAATGACCATAATGTACCTTTTTCCTCCTAGACTTTCAGTTCTTGTGGGCCCCATTATATCAACATGAAGAAGCTCTAAACAACGTGAAGTAGCAATCACATTCACCTTGTGATAACTTGCCTTTGTTTTCTTCCCCATTTGGCATGCACCACAAATAGTCTTCACCACCTTTCCAAATTTTGGAAGTCCCTCAACAGCTTCAAGTTTAGAGACTTTAGCTACTTGTTTGAAATTTGCATGCCCAAATCTGTGATGCCAAAGTTCCAACATGTCAACACGAGCACTTCTGCAAGAAATTCTTGTCGTAGGAACTACTCCGTAGCAATTGTCGGTAGTCCTATTTCCCTCCAAGACTTGAATCCCTTCTTCATCAATGATTACTCATCCCTTCTTTGAAAATTGAACAAGCAAGTCTTCATCACATATTTGAGTGATGCTTAAGAGATTTGCCTTAAGCCCTTTGATGTATAAGACATCCTTCAATAGAGGTAATCTCAGTATCTCAACAGTCCCTTTGCCAAGAACTTGAGCATGACTTCCATCACCAAATGTCATATAGTCACCGACCTTCCCTTTGAGTGACTTAAACAGTGATTTATCTCCTGTCATATGATGAGAACATCTGCTATCAAGATACCATAAAAACGAATTAAATACCTTCAAAGAAGTGTGCACAAATAAGCAAGTATGAGACAAGCACTCTTGACCTTCAAACAAAAGCTTATCTTCATTTTCCATGCTCTTGTTAGATTGAATTTTCTTTTTCTGATTATCAACCTTATCACACAATATTCTATTTATTCTTTTATAATTCTCAATCAAAGAATTAGACTTACATAGACTATTGTGTAGTATGTGATTCTCATTTTCAAAATATTTCAGCATGTGAACAAACATTCTAGCATGTTTCTTTGTTTTTAAAAGCTCTAGGAGTTCATTGTTAGAACAACCTTCAAACATACTCATAGAGTCATTATCACAAACATTTAAACCACAATTCAATATATCCTTTTTCATAGCTTCATCCATAGCCAAGGGGTCTAGGATCGCACTTAGGTAGTTAAACCACAGCAAGTGTACCCACTTTGATACCAATTGAAAATTCAAATAGGGTATAAAACACCTATGAACGTTTAGACCCCCAAATATAAAATTACCAACACAAGCTTATACACAAATAATATACGTGCAGAATGATGAATATAAGCTAAACCCAAATTGGTAAAACACTCTAAACCATATTTAAATATAATCACAATAGTAATTAAAAGGTAAAGAGTAAAGGAAGAGAGATGCAAACACAAAGATAACACAGCGATGTGTTATCGAAGAGGAAACCGAAGTACTCGACATAAAACCTCTTTGTCACCTTCCAAGCGGTCAATAATCCACTAGAGAATCAAGTTAGGATATATGAATAGCAGAAGACCCTCCAAGCCTAATCTACCTAGTGCATCTAAGCCCTCTAAGCTTCTTGCTCTAACAAGGTTACGCCGAACCTTGTCTTCTCTAGCTTACCAGATCCCGTAATAGCCCATTGCATCATCCAAAATGAATTGGTCCCTTTTAAACTGCTTCCTAATCACCAAAACACTTTCTCACTGATATGGGTATGGTGAGATAAGGATTTGGCTAAATGTACCTCTTAAGGATATGTTGATGGAAAGGGTGAGAGTAGAGGAATTTGGAGAATCAAAGGAAGAAGATTGTGGATGAGTCAATCTTGTTTTTCTCTATGGTTTCTCTCTCAAAATTCTCTCTGCAAGCTCTCCACATTTCATGGGTATAAGGGTATTTATAGTAAGGTGTATAAGGAATGCGAAATGTCAGTTTTCAACAAACAAGGCATTCTGGCGACTCAGCCTCATGACTGGAACGAGTCACGAGTTTGAGTTGAGAGCTAACTGCCTGGCCAGACTGGAAGTTTTTTCCTGTAGTGCTCTAGCTGTCGTGACCCTTCAGCTTCCCTGCATGCTTCACGCGTGTGCCACCTTTAGCGACTTGCCAGTCACAAGATCCAGTCGCGAGGCCCTTTTTGAGTGCACACATCTTGAGTTTTCTTCACACACTCTCACACACTACCCTTACATAATTTCCACCTAAATACAGGGTATCTAATTGCGAAATTACAAGCAAATTTGGCACGGAATAAAGCCAACACATGATTGAATAAATTCAACCTTAAAATAAATAACTAAAAGCATTAATTTACTTAAGGTTTGTGGTATGAGGAACTAGACATGACCAAGGTTCTATTTAATACTTAAAGGAATAGAATACACAACATATAATATTATAAACAAAGATGTGGCAGAGTTGCCTTTCATTAATAGTAATACCTTCGTAGGAAAATACATTCCATGGGCGTAGTACAATATTTTCATCTAAATCTTCTAAAAAATAAGCTCCTATACTAGCCACCGAAGTGATGCAGTATGACCCTTCCCAATTGGGCCCCAACTTTCCCCATGAGGGATTCTTCACAGTTCCCACAACCTTTCTTAGTACCAAGTCACCAGGTGCTAATGGCCTTGCCTTTACATTGGTATCATACCCCTGTTTGAGCTTCCGTTGATAATATGCTAGTTGAACCATGGCAGTTTCTCTTTGTTCCTCAACCAAATATATACTTTTCTCTAATAGCCTATCATTGTTGTCTAGAGTGAACAAGCTCGTCTTCAATGTTGGAAATCCAGTCTCTAGAGGGGTTATAGCCTTAGACCCATAAGTCATGGAAAATGGTGTTTTCCTAATTGACCAACAAGGAGTCGTTCGATATATCCAGAAAACATGTGGTAATTCTTCTACCCATCTACCCTTTGCCTCATCCAATTTCTTCTTAAGTCCATTCACTATAACTTTGTTGACTGCCTCAGCCTGGCCATTTCTTTGTGGATAAGTTAGAGTTGAATATTTGTTTCTTATGCCTAATTTGCAGCAGTATCTCCTGAAGGCTTTACTGTCAAATTGGAGCCCATTATTTGAGATGAGGGTGTGAGGAATTCCAAACTGAGTGACAATGTTCTTCCATACAAACTTTTTTGCATCCAGATTTCTAATATTAAACAATGGCTCAACATCCACCCACTTTGTGAAATAATCAGTTCTGACCAAAAGCTATCTTCGATTTCTTATTGCTTTAGGAAATGGTCCTACAATGTCTAAGCTCCATTGAGCAAATGGCCATGGACTAGACAGAGGATTAAGGACACCCCCTAGTTGATGAATGTTTGGAGCAAATCTCTGACACTGATCCTACTTCTTCACATACTCTTGTAATTCTTTCTACATACTTGGCCACCAATATCCATGGGTGAGGGCCCTATGGGATAGTGACCTACCCCTTGTATGACTTCCACAGATCCCCCTCATGCAACTCCTCCAAAAGTGGCTCTGCTGCTTCAGGATGGACATAGAGCAAGTATGGTCCAGAAAATGAATGTTTGTACAACTTTTTCTCCTCGAACAACCAGAAACGAGGAGCTTTCCTCCGTATCTTGTCTGCCTCTCCCTTCTCATCAGGCAGAGTACCTTCCTTGAGAAACATGACCAAAGGATCCATCCAACTAGGCTCGACCATGATCTGGTAAACTTGGACCTTCTCTTTCTTCTCCTCGGTAGGCTTATACAAATCTTCAACGAGTATAACTTGAGGCAAGCCTTGTCCAGAAGAGGTTGCCAAAGTAGGCAGAGAATCAGCATGTGTATTTCTGTTTCTCAGGATTTGTTGCAAAGTGAAAAACTCAAAACTTGACTGCAAACGCCTAGCTTGATTCAAATATCCTTGCATTCCCAAATCCCTAGCTTCCAACTTTCCCTTAACTTGGCCTACCACCAACCTTGAGTCCGAGAACACTTCCACTGCTTTTCCTCCCATTTTCTAAACCATGGCCATCCCTACCAACAAAATTTTGTACTCGGCTTCATTGTTTGTGGTTGAGAAAGCTAAGCTTAAAAATTTCTCAATAGTGATCTTATTTGGGGACACCACAACTAGCCCCACCCTAGATTCTCTCTGATTAGCTGCACTATCAACATATAATTTCCAAAGTGAGGATCCTTGTAGAGAAATTGTTCCAACTGGTTTTCCTTTCAAGTTTTGCTCCTCGTCTTCCATTTCTATTGGAGATTTAGTAAATTTTGCCTCCAAATCTGCAAGAACTTGGCCCTTAATAGAGGTCTGAGGCATGTACTTAATGTCAAAGGCCCCTAAAATTGTCCCCCACTTGGCAATTCTCCCTATATAATCAACCTTTTGGAGCAATAATTGAAGAGGAAGTTAGGTTAAAATCACAACTATGTGAGCTTGGAAATAATGAGGGAGTTTCCGTGTAGCATGTACCACAGCCAAAATAGCCTTCTCTAGAGGCAAATAACGAACCTTTGCCACGTGTAGTGACTTGCTCACATAATAGACTGGCTGTTGTACCCCATTGTCCACCCTTACCAGTACTAGACTAACTGCATGGGAAGCCACAACAATATAGGCGAAAAGAACCTCTTCCTCCTCGAGGCTGGACATAATGGTGGCTGAGAAAGATAATCCTTCAACTGTTGAAAGGCCAAAGCACATTCTTCTGTCCACTCAAATCCTTTCCATTTGTGCAACAATTCGAAGAAAGGCCTACATTTGTCTACAAACCGAGAGATGAATCGATTTAGGGCTGCAGTCATTCCTGTCAACTTCTGGACTTCATTGGGATTCTGAGGAGGTTGTAAATTATTGATTGCCTTAATTTGATCAGGATTAACTTCAATTCCACGATGAGTGACCATATAACCCAGAAAATTGTCTGAACTGACGCCAAAAGAACACTTAGAAGCATTAAGGCGTAGTTTATGCTTTCTCAGCACTTCAAAAATACTTCTGAGGTCATTCACATGCTTGGACTCTACCTTAATTTTCACCACCATATCATCTATGTATACTTCCATATTCTTGCCAAGTTGAGGTTTAAAAATCCTAGTCATCATTCTTTGATAAGTGGATCTTACATTCTTCAGTCCAGAGGGCATCATTTTGTAATGGTAATTCCCAATGGGTATAACAAAAACAGTCTTCTCCTGATCATCCAGAGCCAATGGTATTTGATGGTACCCCTGAAAGTCATCTAAAAAACTCATCCAAGGATTACCAACTATTGCATTCACCATTGGTGTGTTATATAATCGTATAAATTATACATTCATTCATAATTTGCATCTATTTGATGTAATTACTATAAATCACTACATCCATTTGTAAGCATCATTTAAAGAGGCAAAAAATCTCAAAACGTGACACTCTATGGGGATGTTATTTTTCATTTGGGTTCAACTGACACTCTATCTCTCTACAGAATAGCAAAACTTAGTCTATTGGAATGTTATTTTTTATTTGAGTCCAACCGAGCCTTCTGTCAAGTTAAAAAAGATTAAAAGAAACCAGGATCGTTTGGAATTGTCAGAATCGTACAATCCTACCAATCTTAAACAATCGCAAAAATCCTTGAAAAATCCGGATCGTTTTGAGTAGGTGGGATCATAAAGTCGTAGTATCGTAGGATTTAGATTGGGATTTTGACAACTATAAATGAATATTTAACGTACAAAGCCACTTCTAATATTTTTGTTTAAAATTTTTGATTTATGATCCTCGATCTGATTTGCTCTGCTTAGAAATTAGAATCCCAATTCTAACAACCTTCCAAATCGAAATAGCTAAAAAGAATTTTTTTTTTTTAAAATGCTAAAAAGAGTGATTTCGTAAAGGCCAGAGGCCGACTATAATTTTAAACAATACTAGCCATGTAAAGAATGCCAAGAGACAATAATAAAAGATGTTAGTGAGTTCATCAAAAAAAAAAAAAAGAAGAAGAAGAAGATGATGTCGGTGAGATTATATGCATTTTCTTGCTGGTGGAATACAGAATCACGATCCAAGTCAATGGGCTAAAGAAATAGTAAATCGCATTGCGCATGCGCTGCGTCAACCGTTTTTGGGGTCAAAATTTTAGAAAGAAAATTCAAGTGGTGCTAAATTAAGTAAGGATAATATTATATTTTTGTTTTCTAATTTATGAATTTTTTTTTGAGAATGTTCTAATTTATGAATTGACATAACTGGATATATAATATGGAAAAATTTTAAAAAGAAAATTCAAGTGGTACTAAATTAAGTAGGGATAATGTTATATTCGTGTTTTCTAATATATGAATTGACACAACTGGATATAATATGGAAAATTATACTACTAGGTATAAGAAAACAAAAACAACCCAAAGTTTGCAAAATAATGATCTTGTTGAGTGTTTCGTTAGTATACTAGATATGATTGATGAAATACTTTTTTTTTTGAAGGGTGATCGATGAAATACTTATTTTGTCATTGAATTAATTTATTTTTTGACTAACCCAATCTCAACTCTCAAGTGATTAGGTTCTTAATTTGTCTTCTAACTTATCAATAAAATCTTTATTTTACCCTTATATTACTCAATTTACGCAAAATTAAGAATGTTGTCACTTAACCAAGGGCAACATAAGAATTTCATCAAATTCGTTATGCAACTTAAGAAATATTGTCATTTTTGCAAAACTTTGGAATTAATTATTGTTTTCTTATAAATGAAAGGAGTACATCTTTGATGAGAAATAGCAATGAACATACATAGATAAATTTTTTGTTTTTTATTTAAAGTTGGTATACTTGTTTTAACAAATAAATAAAAAAGTAAAAAACCAATTGATCAAAGAAATTAAAAAAATGAATGAGTTCAACTCATAAGTGTCGGTGGCAATAGATTAAGAAAAGATGACGTGGTCTTTATAAAAAATTCGAAAGTCCGTACATTTGAAACTTGAAATATCTTACCATGGTCAGCACTCTCATAATTGATTATATTATGTCAACTAAGAATTTTTTTTTTTTTTTTTTGAAAACTAACAAAATATTTAGTTTAATTGATGTGGATCATTGTATAATTCTCTATATCATTGAAGGCAAATTGATTTTTAAAATTAAATTGGTGATTGCAACACATGCATCTTGAATACCAAGTAAAGTCTTTGTCGATTGTGATTGAACACCACTTGTCATAATTTTTTTTTTTTATGTTTTTTTTTATTTAATAGTTGGAAAATGAGAGATTCAGACCTTGAACGTTTTCTTTAAATATACTAAGAAGTGTTATTTAAACTATAAAATTCTCGATTTGAGTTAAGTTGACTTGAACAAAATGTGGAAACCCTCTTAAATTTTAGCCACCTGTCTAACTAAACAACTAAACCAAAGTGTTAAAAAATACTACCTCTTTAGAAGATGTACCAGGCTCTTAAAAGAAGGCATTTTAACAACATTTCTGACATAAATCATATCCATAAATTTGGCCTTATAGAGTGCTTGAAGTGGGTTCCAACTTCCGTGATTGGTTGATGGGATAAATTTTAGAACGACTTGAACCACTAACAAGGAACATGTTCAATCATATTTAAAGCTATCGAAGGTGGATGTGGCACAATATATATTTACGTGAGATTGGTTTGTCCGAAGCCTAGATGATTTCTTTGAGAAAACCCAAAATAGTTCGAGCATAAGGTGAGTTAGAGCATTGGCTTTAGACTGTTGGAAAGATGTAGGTATGCCACTACTGGTCCAAAGAAACAATAGACCCAAAGAAGCAATGAGAATTGTTGGAATCAAGCCAATTGCCTGAATCAGGCAAGTTGTGGAGTTGGTCATTCTCCTTAAGCATTAGGCCCATAAAGCCCAAGCCTATGTCAAATTGCATTTTGGTCCCTCCAATATTCTTCATATTACATCAATAAGAGAAGCAACAATATTTATGCTCAATCTTTGGAATATAAGAATATATCCAAATTGTAGACACTCGATGTGGCCAAGTGATTCAGCTAATGGAGGTTCATGCTATATTTTTTTACAGAATTGGGGACAAAATGGGCTTTTGCCCTTTTGGGCAAATTAATTAGCTTTATACACTCTTTTCCAAACTAAGTAGGGAAATGCCCCTCTTTTAAAACTCGATTTATGATAAATCGAGTTAGGCTCTATAGTGACATTTTAAGAAGTCTATAATAACGTTTTTTAAGACCTATAGTGACATTTTTTAACTCAACCTCAATGAAATCGAGTTATAGGTAAAAAAATTTCCTATAACTCGATTTCATTGAAGTCGAGTTAAAAAACGTCACTATAGGCTCATTAAAACGCCATTATAGGGCTTCAGAAATTTTTTTTTTTTCCTAACTCAATTTATCATAAATCGAGTTTTAAAAAATGGACATTTCCCTACTTAGTTTGGAAAAGGTGGTATAAAGCTAATTAATTTGCTCGAAAAGGGCAAAAGCCCATTTTGTCCCAGAATTGGTGATCCTTTGATGTTAAAAACGGTATAATTTTGCAATCGTAAGTTTTATCAGCTATTGTTGTTAGCAAGAAATTAAATTGGCTAAAATACGTTTTACACTCTTAAAGTTTGTAGTTGCTTCTAATTTGGCCTCTCAAGGTTCAAAACTTGTAATTTACATCATTAACTATTAAAACCTCATGCATTATCTGAAAATCTCCTAAGGAATCAGAACCAAAGGTCAACTAATCCATTAATGAGGCAGTCAATAGTAAATCTAATCCAAGAAAATCCAAGTTCTTGATTTGAGTGACGGGTTTTATTGTCTGAAATCAGACATGAGCCTATCTGACTAAAAAGCCATTGGAACACCCTTCTCCTTTCACCAATCTGTTGCTCTACATTGCACGCCAGCACTCAAATAAGGTGAGATCCCATCCAAATTTGGTGAGATCTTAGCCGGAGCTAGCGAGTTCTCGACAAGGTTTGGTGAGATCTTAGCTAGATCTAGTGATTGCAACCATGATGGATTGATGCAACCATGCCAAAGATGATTGCAATTGATCCGACCGCTACAACTTTTAAGTTGTGACAGGCAATGACCCTTATACCCATGATTGGTAAAGAGTTGCATGATCTTAGGGTTGATTGCTGGAATTTGAACCCAAAACAATCACCGATTGACCCATGGACAGCCCTTGTCTAGGATACAAAAATAATATCTGGGTTAGGTTCCTTATGAGAACTCTAAGACCCTCACTACTGATGCATTACCAAATGGTGGCAAGCATGAAACGTGTTAGGCCGCAATTTACCCATGACCAAATGGTGTAGGAGCTGCATAAGGGAAAAACTCTTTGAAGCACCGATGCAGCTACAGGGGTGCTGCATCAGCATCTGATGTCGAAATAGGTCGACTCAGGCCGTATCGGCCGATTCAAGCCAAAATTCAAGTTAAAAAAAAAAAAAAAAAAAAAAAAAAAGAAGGTGCGAAACACACCGTTTCAACTTAAGCTTTAAACAAAAAAAACCCTAAACTCTCTCTACCATTTTGTTTCTTAATCTTTGCTCTCCGTCTGCCTCTTGGCTTTCTGCTCTCTGTCTGCCCTCTCTGTTCTCTGTCTCCCCTCTCTCTCACAGCTCGTACTCACTCACTAAGACACAATCTCAAAGTCTCACAGCCTCTCCCTAAGACACAATCACTCTATTCTTTGCATCACTCAGTGTCAAATCTCCACCATCAATCCATCACTCGGTTTCAGCTCTCAAGCTCACCAACCCACTCTCAACTCATGTATCAAAGCTTTCATTCTCAGTTTCTCACCCTCCATTATACTCTCACATACTCTATTACTCATTGTGATTTGCTTTTTTTAATTTTTTTTTATATAAGCTGCTTGTAATGTTGTGAGTTGTGACTTGGGTTTGATTTTTTATTTAGTTATTATATATTTGTCAAATTATTTGTAGGTTGAATTGAAATTATTGAATTTGCAATGGATGAAGTTACTAGCACAAAAACTTCACCTTTATTAGATGAAGAAGTGCCAAATGCTGATGCTCCTCTTTGGCAGTATGTGAATAAATTGGAAAAACCACTTGGTTCTACTTCTAAATCAGGTAGAAACACACATTTTAAGTGCAACTATTGTGGTGGAATTTTTTTGGGATCCTATTCTAGGGTTAAGGCTCATTTATTAAAAACTAGTAATAAAGGTATTAGAGCATGCGATATAGTGACACCGAGCCATAGATTGAAAATGCAGAGAATGCATGATCAGGTTGAGAATGATAAATGCATGATCAAGTTGAGAATGATAAGTTAAAGAGAGAACGTAGAAGTCAAATTCTCTTAACCCCACCTCTCCTAGGCCGTGGGCCTATTCCCTCATCTTGGAGACAAGAAGGGAGTGGTAGTACAAATCCGGTTAATGGTAAAAGAAGGAAGGTGCCTGCGAATTCTCCTTTGAAGAGAGCATTCTAGAATAATGCTAGACACGAATTGGATAGTAGAATTGTTAGGATGTTTTATACTGGTGGGCTTCCATTTCACTTTGCAAGGAACCCAAATTATTGTAGTTCCTATGCATATGCTGCTACCCATAACATTCTGGGTTATGTTTCTCCTGGATACAATGCCTTGAGAACAACACTTTTGCAAAAAGAAAGAGCTAATGTTGAAAGACTTTTAAAACTAACTAAGGACTCTTGGCTTGCAAATGGTGTAAGTATAGTTTTTGATGGATGGTTAGATCCATAAAAGAGGCCTTTTATTAATATTATGGCTGCATCGGATGGGGGTCCAGTGTTTATAAAGGCAATTGATGGGTCAGGTGAGTTCAAAGACAAACATTTTATTGCTGGGGTGTTGAAGGATGCTATAAAAGAGATTGAACATGAAAAAGTTGTCCAAGTCATCACTGATAATGCTAGTGTGATGAAGTTTGCTAGAGCTCTTATTGAAGGTGAGTATCCCAAAATATTTTGGACACCATGTGTTGTCCACACTCTCAATCTAGCTTTGTAGAATATTTGTGCAACAAAAAATACTAAAAAGAATGAAGTTACATATGAAGAATGTAGTTGGATTACACGTATTGCTAATGATGCATCCTTCATACGTGTTTTTATCATGAACCATTCAATGAGGTTGGCAATATTTAATGAATTTTGTCCATTAAAACTGCTCCAAGTTGCTGATACTAGATTTTCTTCAGTTGTTGTAATGCTAAAAAGGTTGAGTTGATAAAAAGATGCCTTCAAGCCATAGTTATTAGTGACCAATGGGCTGCTTATAGGGAGGATGATGTTGGAAAAGCTCAAAAGGTGAAAGAAATGATTCTAAGTGATCGTTGGTGGGATGTTGTTGATTATATCCTTGAATTCATAGCACCTATTTATGATATGCTACGAGTAGCTGACACAGATAGGCCTTGTCTTCATCTTGTGTATGAAATCTGGGATTCAATGATAGAGAAGGTGAAGACAGCAATATATCGGCATGAAGGCTTGGAAGATGATGAGTATAGCTAATTTTTTAATGTGGTGTATGATATACTCATTGATCGACGGACTAAAAATTGTACACCACTACATTCTTGGCTCATTTCTTAAATCCTAAGCAAGTACTTTCATTTTCTATTTTCCTTAGTTTCCCTTTCTAGTAAAACACACATTTCATCATCTATATATATATATATATATATATATTTTAATCTTTAACTAGGTATTACTCCATTGAATGGCTTTCGGAGAATCCTAAACACATCGCTCCACATCAGGATTATGAAATTTCTATGGAAAGGAGCAAGTGTTTAAAGCGATACTTTGAAGATGACGGTGAATTAAAGGTGGTGAAAATTGAGTTTGCTGCATTTTCAGGAGGGAGGTTTCCTTCACTAGATGCCTTGATAGATAGCTGGGCCTTAGAACCTTTGGTTTGGTGGCAATACCACGGCTCCTCCTCATTTCCAACTCTTCAAACCCTTACCATTAAACTTCTTGGACAACCTTGTTCATCCTCATGTTCTAAGAGAAATTGGAGCACATATAAATCCATTCATTCCTTAAAAAGAAACAAAATGGCTCCTGCACGTGCTGAGGATTTAGCATATGTGTATTCTAATCTTCGACTCTTGTCAAGGCGCAATAAGGAGTACGTAAATGCAGCAACAAAGATGTGGGATATAATAGGAGACTCTTGGAATGATAGTGACATACATGGAGGAGCTAGAATTCTTGAGAATGCTACCCTTACACTTGATGAGCCAGATTTGGAGGCCATGGTTATTGGGAATGCTAGCACTAGTGTTACTAGTAGTGAAAGTGAAGTTTGAAGTGAAGCTATTAATCTTGATGATGATGATGATGAGGGTTGTATTTGATTGTCTTTTTTATTATCTTTTATTTTGTTTTAGTTTCAAACTTGTGGGTTGTATTCTAATTTCTGAACATCATGGAATGTTTTAGTTTCAAACTTTGTGGGTTGTATTTAATTTATGATCATCATGTTTTAGTTATGATCTACTATTACTCTTAAATTTGGTATATGCTTATATAATGTGAAAAAGTATGCTTAGTAATATATAGAAAATATAAATAAAAGGATAAAACTTAGGTACAGTATCTTAGATGTTGTTCCTTAGGTTTTCCTTTTAAGATTCAGCTATGTGGTTACTTAACTTAAAAATACACTTCCATCCCATGAGAAAAAATCCACATGGCAGAAGTTTAAAAAAGGAATTTAAGGAACAGCACCTAAGTACTGTACCTAAGTCTTGTTTTTAATAAAAATATTTTTAATAATTTTTTAATTGTCGCACCCGCATTCTACTTTTTCAAAAATTGCCAAGTCTTACACCCGCACTCGAATCCGGAAATGCGCCCATGCTTCATAGAAAAAAACATGGCTGTGATCTCAGCGCACACCATGAGAACTCGTGCATCTACATTGTTCTCTACAAGATCTTTAGCAAGGTGTGAGAGTGCTTTTTTTTTTTCTTAACACACAGGCCCAAGTAGAGACAAGGATCCCGGGCAAAATATTTGTTGTTTTGGTGGACTGAGCTTGGTTCACTTTAGCTAAATGGGGGCTGATTATGAACCAAGTTGTGCACAAGTCACATAAATCTCCTCAAGGCAAAAATGCGATTCCTCTTAAACAATAAAATACCATTATAAGTGTTTTAGTGTCATAAAATGACCATTTACTCTTACGAAATAAGTAAAATAAGTATTCATAATATTCACAATGAGAAAGAGATTGAAATAGAATATTTAAGACTTATCTTTTATTATATAAACATTTAAAAGAGTTCCTTCACTTGGTACCCCGAGCGTACTGTCGTAGGACCTCAGGCATACTGTCGTGGTACCTCGAGGTACTAGGCCTGTAAGAACTCAGAATGCTGATTCTCTGAACTATACAATCTTTCTCCATGCTTATTATGCAATAGAGTTTTTTCATTTCCCTTTACCTCTATAGGTCTTACATAAGAACACACTATACAATACACATATTTTCAAATAATTGTTAGTTTCTTAGATTAGGATAAACATCTTAATACATACTCATATATGTAAATAAATTTCATGAGAATGATTCAACCACGAGGATCCTGGCCCCAATTCTCATAGACATAGTGCTTTTGCATAAGACTTGTGGGATTTGGAACTCAAATCCAAGTGGCTTTGCTTGGGCATTGCCTTCCAAGATAGTTAGGTGAGGAGGATTTTTGTGGGAGAGAGTGATATCTGATGTGTGCATATTTTTCATATGTTTCTTTGGAGGCTAAGTGATATTTTGAATGATCTCAAGGATATGGGACAAATTCCTCCACCTTGGCTCTCTTATTTTGTTTCTTTCTTTCTCTTCCTTACTGGGCTTTTGAAACTCTAAGAATATATGTTTTGAACCTTTGAACTCTTCCCTTGAATCCCCATTTTTCTCCCCTCCGAATCCCCCTTTCTATTATGCCTTAATGTTCTTTTTATAGCAGACCTAGTATGGTACCCTGGGTAAGGACGCCCCAGGTCTGCTGGGTAATACCATGTCCTCTGGCACCTGAAAAGGTGCATTGGGCCAAGGTTTAGCTTATTTTGGAAATTATAACTCAAAAGGGGCATTTGGCTTTAGCTATAAATAAAAGATTCCTTCTTGAAAAGTCAGAGAAATAGGTGGGCTGCTCAGTGTACTGTGACAGCTTTGTTGAAAATGACAATTGAGAGGAAATTGTGAGGAGGTGTCATGCACATGGGGGAATTGAGTTTTTTCATTGGTTCATGCATTCCAAGCAAATATATGAACCAATGGAAACCCTTAGGATCCTCCTTTCACCAAAAATCACTCCCCTATTGACCAAACCATTTCTCCCTTACTATCCACTCGGGATCCCATAGGCTTGGACAATGGGTTACAAAGATAATACCTGGTTTTTTGCTGGATTTTTAATGGCTTTTGTTGGAAATATGAACATACATCTTGCTGCATATCCTCTGGTCTAACTGAGATCCTTCTTCTTACTGCATATCATCTGGCCCGACTAGGATCCTTGCTGCATGTCCTCTGACCTGACCGAGATCCTCTTCTTTTTTCTTTATTGTTATTATTATTATTTCTTTCTTTTTTCCTTCTTTTTGGTATTTTGGGCATTCATGGTCCTTCTTAACTTCATGAATTGGGTTTTCTTTTGTTAAAGTCCATGGTCTTTCCTTACTTTTCATGGAATGGGCTTTCTTGTGAAATTTTGGCCCCCATCATTAGCCCCCCGAGCTCGTGGGTTACCTGTAGCTCACGCGTGAGAAAATAAATTGTTCTTGGACACTTTCGTGGTTTGTAGAACCAATGCGTAGATCAAATAATTCTTGAGGGAAACTCCAAAGGAATTGCTACACTTCCTTCATGGGATTAACTAACATGTTGCAAAAGATTAGAATTCACCTTCATGTTAGTATTAAGCTGTAGATTGGTATTCAATTTTCCATAAAACAAATCAATTTTGTCAAGCCAACAATGAGGTATTCATATATAGCCAAAATTATATTGCTATGGCATTTGATGCCAAGAGTATATTTCTAGCACTAGTGTTTTTGCTAGCAATTCTAGGATATGCTTTTTTGAAAGTAGCATACAAAAATTAAATCTCAATATAAGATAGCATTGCTTTGTCAACAAGATTTTGTTTGCTTTACAAAATAATTTGAGTGAGGGAAGCCCCCATGAACTTTGTGAAAGATATTCTATGCATTGTAGTACATGCTTGCTATGGCTAAGGTGAATTACACCAAGATGTTTGCCATATGAGGATTTTTAGTCCATGAATAGTGACTTACCAATGAGATCTTGATATCATAAGTCATTGAATCATATAAACATGCTGATTTAAAGTCTAATCAAGGCTAGCTATTCTTCTCAAAATGTATTAAGAGATAGAAACTTCCCTGAGGACATGGCGTAGAAGGCTTAAGAACATCTCCATGCCTTGCTTTAGCTAAAGACCTTGCTCTTCTTGTGGATGCTCTTGATCTTTGCCTTATTCTTTCTCCAAATTGTGAGAGATTGTATAATATTTCAGATTGCAGTGAATTATTCACATATCATGCCACCAATTATATTGTTGTTGAATTGCTACATACCATATAGTTCAAGAGCCAAAGAAAATAACAGTGGCTGAACTTATGTTCAGTAAAGTTTGCACTAGACTTCTCAATTTTATCAAGCGAAAGATATATCTAGGGAAATTTTTTAATCTTATCTTAGCCCCCAGTGTATGCACTGGAAAAGCCAATTGCCAAATAAGATATAGCAATAAAAAAATTATTTCATGTATATGAAACCATGTGAGGATTTCAACCACACAAGAATTCAAATTTTGATTTTTGATAATTGGTCAAGTAAGAAGACCAAAATATTTTTTTTCATTTTAATCGACACGAATAAAGTATTAGTGCATGGGTGATACCTCTTGCACAACTTTTGGTAGTGTTTTGATATATTCAAACATGGTATTAATGAGTGGGCTTACCGAAAGGGTATCTTTCTTTTGTTGAATTGAAGTACCTCCAAGCCTTTGGTGAGTTTGCACCTTGTAGGAGGAGGGAAATGTTGCTAGCTAGTTTGCAATGTCATTGACTAATCTCTTTGTATAGAGATTTGCAAAAGTATCCATGCTTTTGCGGCTTTGAGTGATGTACTCTTGGAATTTTTTTTTTTTTTTTTTAACTACGCCTTCCTTGCTTCCTTAGGCTCCCTTGAACCAATTTTTTTCAAGGAGGTTAGTCTTGTGCACTTTATACACCCACTTTTGGGTTTTCATACTCATTCGAGGCTCTTTCTCTTTGTACTCTTCGTTGGGCCTTGCTTACAATTCGCATCCTTTGCTGGGATGTGCTACAACTTGTACCCATTACTGGTACATGGTACAGCTTGTACCCATTACTGGTACGTGCTGCAAGTTGTACCAATTACTGGGATATGCTTACAATCTGCACGCATTATTGGGTCGTGCTATGGCTTGTATCCATAAACTTTTGCTTTTGACCACTTTCTTGGTCATACTTGGAAACTTTTACTCTTGGCTAATTTCTGAGCCATGTATTTAGAAAATTTGTTCTAGGCCAAGTCTTGGGCTAGGTACATGGAAAGTTTTCTCTTCCCAAGTCCTAGGCCATGTCACTTGGAAAAATTTGTTTTGGCCAAGTCCTGGGCCGGGTAGATGGAAAGTTTGTTCTTCCCAAGTCCTAGGCCATGTCACTTGAAAAATTTCTGTTCTGATCAAGTCCTGGGCTAGGTACATGGAAAATTTGTCCTTTCCCAAGTCCTAGGCCATGCCACTTGGAAAATTTCTGTTCTAATCAAGTCCTGGGCTAGGTACATGGAAAATTTGCCCTTTCCCAAGTCCTAGGCCATGCCACTTGGAAAATTTGTTCTAGTAAAGCCCTGGGCCAAGTATATGGAAAGTTTGCTCTTTCCAAATCCTAGGCCATGTCACTTGGAAAAAATTTGTTTTGGCCAAGTCCTAGGCCAGGTACATGAAAAGTTTACTCTTCCCAAGTCCTGGGCCATGTCACTTGGAAAATTTGTTCATGGCTATTGAATTTTTCAATCTTCAAAAAATGTTCCTTCGCAGCCCCCCATTCTCAAGTGGGGTCACTGAACTGATTTCTTTTCTTTTCTTGAAAGGTTTAAGGATTTGTTTCCTTCCTCGAGGATCTTCTAAAATATCCTCTCTTGGCTGTGAACAAATCTTTCATGAAAATACTCTTCTTTTATGAGTCCTCTAAAGTTGCTCTCACTGGTGAACTAGTGGCTAGAAGGAGGTCCACCAAAATGATTCTATCATGGTGTTTTCTTCAGGTGGGGGATCCTCTCACGAGGATCCTAGAAGAGGAAGGCTTCCTTTAGTCATGCTCGTTAGAGGTTGACTTCATAAACCTCATAATTTGTTTCTTTCCAGGGATCTCTACCATTACTACTTTTCTAGGGATCTTCTCACTCAACATGTACTCCTCTTCTTCGGGGAACTGGACCAGTAAGCTTGCTACAGCTTAGCTCTTGACAGCTCTGGGGATCTTTCAGACTTATGTTGTATTGGGAAATTAATATTAGCCACTGGGCCACTCTTCAAGATCGCAAGGGCTGATGGAGGAGGGCTTTTATTGGATGAGAGCTTATCACCAATAGGATTTGGTGGTAAAAAAAGTAATGATTCAGTTGGTGGTAATGATTTGTTGGGATACCTCATTTCGGTATACTTTAATGCTCTGTATGCTTGGGATCGGGATCCCAGGTACAACAATAACGATTTTGCCATGGACTAGTACCAATAAGGTAGGCAAATGACTCATGTTGAAGTTTTATGATTGTATGCTCAGCTCCCCATATGTAAACATTCTCCTTTTTCAACAGTTTGGATAGTCCACTAATGACCAAGGCTGGTCTTAGTGTGAACTTCCTAATGTAAGAAACTCTTTCCAAGCTCTTGAGTTCCTTAACCATGGTATGCCTCTTCATGGTTGATATTGTTGTTGCCTTAATTGGATCTATGAGGAGATCAATGTTAGACAAAGGAAATTTATCCTTTGGACGTGCCTTATTTAATTTGGAGGAGTCCACACCACTAAATCTTCATATTTTTTAATAGCTCTACCAGTTGCTCTTTTTTTTTTTTTTTTTTTGGTTTTGTTCCGATAACTGACTGCTAATTAGGATAACTATCCAAGCCTCTAAGATTTGCAAAGTTTGGATCCCTTTGAATCCAAGTATGTTCTATAGTGGCTGTTTCGGGATACCGGGCGATATTCCTCTTTCTTTTACTACTTTCTTTGAGTTTTTGACAGAGTTTTCTCAATAATTCTGTTCTGATTCACTCTTGCTAAATGTCCCTCCAATGTTGGCTACTTCTCCCTTTTATAGTGTCATTCTAAGGTTATGGGGTACCACCGATTCCTCCCTTCTGTTCCCTTAGGTACCAATGCCTATGTCGTGCCAGCTGCTTCGGTGGTTGGTCCCTTCCTCATTTTCTCATAATTTTCTTCTTTTGATGCCTTTTCCCTAAAAGCTCCTTGTTGAATTTCCTTTCTGTGGTGTCCCTAGAGAGCTGACTTCTAATCTCTCTTCCTTCAAAGCTTCTGCACCTCACCTTTTCAAATTCAACTTTTTAGCTACCTTTCCTTTTGTCATTTTTCTCAAGTAAGCTGATTCCATCTCTGACAGGTTGAAAGTTTTCCCAACTACTTCCCTTCACGATTCTTCCTTTTGGGTTCCCCGAGGTACCAGCCCTTTGTTCATGAATTGTTAGTCCCAAGTTCTTTGATTCCTTTCTGCATCATTGGGTGGCTGATAAAGACATATCTGTTCCTCGTTTCTTGTGTTTTCTGGGTACTTCTTTTGAGCTATCTTAATCTCATCCCAGCTTTGCTGCATGTCTCGATGACCCCGGGCTTCTGGTAGTCTCTTAGTATCCCGGTCCAGTTCTTATCACTAGACTCCCCTTTTGATTTTCTGATCTTGATAGGCTGGGCTACCTCCTTCCTTCGTTTCTTTCTAAGGCCTATCCCTTCATGGGTTCTAGGCTTTGAATCTTTTTTAATAGACTTCGGCCTACCATCATTTTCTCTTGTGGTGAGCTCAACCCTTTTAATAGACTTGGGCTTTGAATCCTTTTTGTACTGATAACTAACTGTTGATTAAGATAGGCCCCAAGTTCCTTAGGTCAACCCCCAAGTTCACCTCTTCTAGTTTTTCCTTTGGTAGGATTTATGCCTTTCTTTCCATATCCATAAGTTTCTCCAGGATCTTCATAAGCAGTATATTAGCCTTCCCTCCAAGTTTCTTCTTCTTTTGAGATAGGAGCCCTCCTCAGGATCCTAGAGATGGGATGTTCTGACTCATCGTATCCCTAGGTTCCTCCAGGATCTCTTCCTAGGTTATCATGTAAGATAGTGGTTCAGGATCTTCTTGTAGGCTATATTCAGGTCCCGCATGCCTTTATAAGCAATATTTTGCCTTCCCTCCAGGGTTTTTATTCTTCTAGGATAGGAGCCTCCCGAGATCCTAACGATGGGATATTCTTCAGTTGGAGCCAACTCATCATAGATTATGTTTTCCACAAAGTTTACTTTGTGCTAGATGAAGGGACTAGGATTGGCAAAAATTTTTGTGGGCTTCCCATTCGGTCCCTATTTCACGTACCAATGGTACATTGAGATGATCAGGCGATACTTGTGATGCCATGGTTGGCCTTTAGAGCTAGTTGTACATGTCCTTCAGTGGACTCTATAGCTTCTCCAAATCTTGTTATTTCCATGGGTGGGCCCAATTGTTGAGCTGTAAGAAATGATAGATGCACTGTATAGTTGTTGAGCTTTCAATAATGTTGATTTTGCTGCTAACTTGCAATATAGTGTTTCTATTGATTTTCTTCAAAATATATTCAAGGTCTGCCACACAATAGGCTTTAGCCCCCAAGACATGGGCTGTAGTTGAATCATGCTTCATCCACCTTCTCTTGATGCTATTGTGGAACTTCTATCCATTTTCTGGATGCCTCAATTTTTTTTTAACCATTTTACTTCGCTGGATCCATGGAAGTACTTCAACTTTTTTTGGAACCAAAGAACTGTTCCACTTTGCTAGAATCAGAAAACTATTCCATCAAGGAACAACTCAAATTTTTTTTTTTTTTACACTGGAATCAAGGATCTCCCAGGCTTTACTTTCTTGGAGTCAAGGATCTCCTAGACTTTGCTGGAATCAAGGGCGTACCCAGTTTTCCTAGAACAAAGGATCTCCTTAGCTTTGTTGGGATCAAGGATCTCCCAGGCTTTACTTTCCTGGAGTCAAGGATCTCCTAGACTTTGCTGGGATCATAGAACTACTCCATTTTGCTAAATCCATGGGTGGAGCCAAGGAACTTGTCCATTTTGCTAACCTGCGCCATATGATATTATTATCAAGTTGCTGCAAAAATTCTTTAGCCCCACAACGTGAGGCAATTGCTTTGCTATGTAATTTACATTTCATCAATCTTTTTCTGATTTGCTCACTTCTCCATTTTTTCTTTAAAGCAATGAGATAATATCATGATTGTTTAAATATGACAACATGACCCCCTTCTTTTTTAAGAGAGTTGGTAATGATCCATTATGTTCAAATTGTAAAATGGAGAAAATAATGACGCATAAAACTTATCTTGTGTTGGGAAGTTCCCTAAAATTCCATATAGAGTCTCTTGGTGGGATGTTCTTTGGAGGAACCCGCACTTTAAGAAGAACTTTCCTTCCTCTTGGTGTGTCCTAGCTTTAGAGCCATGCTTGCGAAGGGATTGCTTCTTCCCTCTCCTTTTTCCCAATCCCCAGTGGAGTCACCAAAATGTGAGAGTGCTTTTTTTTTTCTTAGCACACAGGCTCAAGTAGAGACAAGGATCCCGGGCCAAATATTTGTTGTTTTGGTAGACTGGGCTTGGTTTATCGCAGCTAAATGGGGGCTGATTATGAATCAAGTTGTGCACAAGTCACATAAATCTCCTCAAGGCAAAAATGCAATTCCTCCTAAGCAATAAAATACCATAATAAGTGTTTGTGTTATAAAATGACCATTTACTCTTATTCTTACGAAATAAGTAAAATAAGTATTCATAATATTCACAATGAGAAAGAGATTGAAATAGAATATTTAAGACTTATCTTTTATTGTATAAACATTTAAAAGAGTTCCTTCACTTGGTACCTCGAGCATACTGTCGTGGTACCCCAAGTTACTAGGCCTGTAAGAACTCAAAATACTAATTCTCTGAACTATACAATCTTTCTCCATGCTTATTATGCAATAGAGTTTTGTCATTTCCCTTTACCTCTATAGGTCCTACATAAGAACACACTATACAATACACATATCTTCAAATAATTGTTAGTTTCTTAGATTAGGATATACATCTTAATACATACACATATATGTAAATAAATTTCATGAGAATGATTCATCCACGAGGATCCTGGCCCCAATTCTCATAGACTTAGTGCTTTTGCACAAGACTTGTGGGACTTGGAACTCAAATTCAAGTGGCTTTGCTTGGGCATTGCCTTCCAAGATAGTTAGGTGAGGATGATTTTTGTGGAAGAGAGTGATATTTGATGTGTGTATGTTTTGGCATATGTTTCTTTGGAGGCTAAGTGATGTTTTGAATGATCTCAAGGATATGGGACAAATTCCTCCACCTTGGCTCTCTTATTTTGTTTCTTTCTTTCTCTTCCTTGCTGGGCTTTTGAAACTCTAAGAATATATGTTTTGAACCTCTGAACTCTTCCCCTGAATCCCCATTTTTCTCCCCTCCAAATCCCCCTTTCTTCTATGCCTTAATGTTCTTTTTATAACAGACCTGGTCTGGTACCCCGGGTGAGGACGCCCCAGGTCTGCTGGGTAATACCATGTACTCTGGCACCTGAAATGTGCATTAGGCAGAGGTTTAGCTTATTTTGGAAATTATAACTCAAAAGGGGCATTTGGTTTTAGCTATAAATAAAAGATTCATTCTTGAAAAGTCAGAGAAATATGTGGGCTGCTCAGTGTTTTGTGACAGCTTTGTTGAAAATGACAATTGAGAGGAAATTGTGAGGAGGTGTCATGCACATGGGGGAATTGAGTTTTTTCATTGGTTCATGCATTCCAAGCAAATATATGAACCAATGGAAACCCTCAGGATCCTTCTTTCACCAAAAATCACTCCCCTATTGACCAAACCATTTCTCCCTTACTATCCACTCGGGATCCCACAGGCTTGGATAATGGGTTACAAAGATAATACCTGGTTTTTTGCTGGATTTTTAATGGCTTTTGTTGGAAATATGAACATACATCTTGCTGTATATCCTCTGGTCTGACTGAGATCCTTCTTCTTGCTGCATATCCTCTGGCCCGACTAGGATCCTTGCTGCATGTCCTCTGACCTGACCGAGATCCTCTTCTTTTTTCTTTATTGTTATTATTATTATTTCTTTCTTTTTTTTCCTTCTTTTTGGTATTTTGGGCCTTCATGGTCCTTCTTAACTTCATGAATTGGGCTTTCTTTTGTTAAAGCTCATGGTCTTTCCTTACTTTTCATGGAATGGGCTTTCTTGTGAAATTTTGGCCCTCAACACAAGGCAAAGACAAGTCCCACCTGCATAACAGCCTTGTTGATAGATCATGAACTTTTTTATGTTTGGATTAAGTCCAAGGAGCTTGGTGAGTTGAAAATCAGCACCAGGCATGTCCACACCAGTTGATGTGGAGAATACAAGGTGGGTGATCTTTGAGATGGGTTAGCCCCATTCTTTAATTGCTTTCAATGCTACTTCTTTGCCAAGCTTTGGTACCCTAGGAACCACCATGTCTTGGGTTGCATCAAGAGATGGGGCATTATAAGTACAAATCTTCGGATTTGCCTTTAGAATCTCCTCAGTAAGGTAGAAATGACGTTTTCTTACTGCTAAATTCTCACCTATTAGTGAAAATGTAACATAAAAAGGCAAATTACTTCACTAATACATTGGGAATGTCATGCAACACCGACTTGAGTCGTTTATTATTTTTATACTAGTGTTAGAAATCCTACAAATTTTAGGCATAAATGCACTTTTAGTCTCTACATTTTGACTTTTTCTTATTTTGGTCCCTACATTTTAATTTTACCACTTTTAGTTCTTAAACCAATTAATGCGTATTATTTTAATCCTTTCCATCAGTCAACTGACGAAAATATCTGAGGTGGCTGCCGGAGGAATTAAAATATTATAAAAAATGCCACATCAGCATCTAATTTTTTTTTAAAATAATTTATCAATTTTAACTAAATAAAAAAAGAAAAAACAGAATTAAAAACAATAAAATACATAAATTTAGATCTAATTCATTTTGAATAAGAACACACAAGAACATGATCACAGATTTAAACATTAACATAGGAACATAAGAGTATAAAGCTAGAACCAAACACAAACTCAAATTTAAAAACACAAAGAACACAATAACAAACTAGATCTTTCGTTTCCTCTGTGTTGAATCTCCATGGCCACCATGGCCGGAGCTTCCTCCACCTCCAATCTCTCTACCACTCAAACTAAATCTCACACACTTTGAACACTTGAGACCCAAAAACGAATTGACCCATTGTGATGAATTAATTTATTAATTAGCCAAGTTAATTAATTAGATTTGATTACATGCAATATGCGTGGTAGCACAAATAAATCACCAACTAAGTTAAATGTAGCGGAAAATAAATTTAACACAGGTGATTTGTTTACGAACGGGGAAAACCACCGAGGTAAAACCCCAGCAGGTGAATTTAAGGTCACAACTCCTGAAAATCCACTATTATCACAACAAGCGGTTACAAGTAAAGGAATCCCAGTACCTTATACCAACCTACAGTTGAACCCTTACCCCAATATCCAATTAGACTTGTTCTGTAGTGACAATCTCTCCTTGTAATGCACAGCTCTCAGTACGTGACTAACCAATTGCGCAGATCCCAGTATGCGACTTCAATCACTAACTATAGAAGGTTGTTGGCTGCAAAGTTCTTCAGTTCATCAGTTCATCACACGATGAAGATCAAGAAGATACTTGGTCACAAAACCCTATAGTGTACAAACACAGCAGCTTCTTTACAAGAAAGATGAACTAGGGCAAATTCTGTCTCCGGTCACAATTTGCTTGAACAAACTTTGCTCAACACTTATGCAACTTGTGTCACCTTTAATGGCCCTTAAAATAATCCTTTTATATGTCTAGGGTTGTGAGAAAAGAAAGCCCAATCATACAATCACGGATTGGATGAAAAATAGTCTTGGAAAATTGAGTTTCATAAACCTCGACAGATATCCTATCAGTCGAGCTGCTGTCAAGCCACGAGCTAGAACGGCTCTTCAAGTCTCGATAGATGGCTGGCTGTCAAGCTAGCTGTCGAGCTTTAATGAACAGCACTTTCTGCACTTGAATCTTGAACGGACTTGCATGACTTTAACACTTGAACTTGAAACAAGATTTCTTGAAGTATTAAACTCATCCTAGATCTACCCAAATACAAGTAAAGTTTGTTTTGTCAAAGGATTAGCCAATTACATAAAATAGTAACATATATTCCTAACATGTGAAACACATATGTCCTAACATCTTCCATAGAACTAGAGGTGCTTGTGGGCATCCACAGTAAGACAAAAGTTCATGGAAAGTGCATTGTTGAAGTGAAATTGAGTTTTGGCAAGAAGTTCTCTTGATCAATGTTTTTCACGTACTTGATATCAAGAAAAGCCAATTTGTTATTTAAGAATGGTCTTGTCCAAGAATGGAATATTAGTAGAAAATGGATATGCTACTAATGACATGTTCAAACTGAGTGTTATTAATTAAAATGTTTCTGATTGTGCTTATATTGTTGATTCTTTTATTTGTGGCATGCTAGACTTGAACATTTAAATTTTAAATTCTTGAAGTTTATATCAAAGCATGATATAATTTTATATAAGCATGATTTGAGTTGAATGGTGTATTAACTAGAGATGGTGAACATTTCTAAATAGATATTATTCTTTGTGAGGAACATGTCATAATACACCAAAGTGCGGTCCTTTATACACCTTAATAAAATGTTTTGGTTAAAAAGAAAAGAGAAGAGAACTCTAGTTGATATGGTGAATGCCATAATCTTGAGTGCAATCAACTAAATTCCTATTTGATCAATAGGAAGAAGCTTTGCTTAGTATATGCTATCTGCATAATAGCGTTCCATCTCAAAGGTATTTCATATGTGTTATGGAATGAGAAAGTAACCAAATACTTATCATTTTAAAATGTGGGGGTGTTTAACCTTTTGTAAAATGATAGACCAGAGATGAAAAATTAGTCAAAAAGCTATATAAAGTGTATATGTAGGTTTTGTGTAAATTCATGGGTATATAAATTATTAGACTTTATGTCTAATATAAGAGTGAAATCAAAAGAGATTGAAGTTATTGAGTTTAAATTCAAAGATGATTTTAAGGATACCCCGATATCTACTTAGAGCATCAGCATTGGGGGGGTGTAAAAACCCGCCAGTTGCTATTTTAGCTACTGAAAACCCAAAAACGTGCTCCAACCCGATATGCAAAACCTAAAAATTTTACAACCCGTGAACAGTAAGCACCTATATTTACAACCCACTGTTCACGAGTTTCTAAATCCAAATAATATTCATTTATTCATTTTTTGCTCTCTCTCTCTCTCTCTCTTAATTCTCTGACCCTCTGAAACTCTCTTTTCTCTCAACTCTCTGAAACTCTCCTTTCTCAACTCTCTACTTGCTCGGTGCTTGTGGGTTTTGTGTAGATTTTCCTTTGATTTTTTTTGTGGGTTTATGTGCATATGGTGTTGTCATGGTGGTGGGGTGTTGCCGTTGTGGTGAGGTGGAGGGCGTGGGTTTGTGGGGATCAGCATGGTGGAGGTCTGGGTTTGTGGATCGGTGTGGTGGAGGGTGTGGGTTTGGGTGATCAGCGTCTATGGTGGACATCGGTGTCTGTGGTGAAGCGTGGAGGCAGTGGGTTGTGGTTAAGGTTTGTGTTTGCAGTGTGGTTCATGGTTGTGGTTGAGATGTAGGTCACGGTGGTTGTGGGTTGAATCATTTTGGTGGTGATGGGTTGAATCGTCTCGATATAGTTTTGGTTTGCATGTTTTGGTTGATTTTGTGGGTTTGGTGGTTTGTTGTGGTGTTTGGCAGTGTTGTGGTGGTGGTTTAGTGGGTTTGGTATGGGCTTTTTGGTCGGTTCTTAGTGGTTTGCTGTATGAATGGTGGTGGGTCTTGGTGTTTTGCTGGGTTTGTAGTGGTTGTTTAGATGTATGAGTTGTGGGTGATGTTGGCGAGTAGTAGTGGAGAAGAAGAAGAGTTGTTGGGTAGAATAGAGAGATGAGAGAGAAGAGAGAGAGAGATATATATATATATATATATTTATTTATTTATTTGATGGTGTAGTTTATATTATTTTAATGGGGTGTATATAAAAATAGAAACTGGGATGTAGGGTGAGTTGTATGATTGGTTGGTAAAATAGATAAAGTAAGTTCTGAGGATGTAAAATAGAACTTTTTTGCATCCCCGGATGCTAATGCTCTTAAACACGAATAAATGACTCCAATGTTAAATATCACATTATGTGGTATTAAAGATTTAAATGTAGTTCACCAAGTGAACAGGTGGAGTCAAAGTGTAAGAAATAAAAGGATTTTGATCCAAATTTTATTTCATAAAAACTCTTGTTTACATTGTTGAAGGTAATTAAAGTGTAGTCCTAAACAAATGCCTATAGTATTCTTTGAGGGAAGTGATCCTAAACTTTGAAAAAGTTTTGTGCCTCTAAAAGATGTTACTTTCTAATATAAAAGCTATTAATGTTGAGATAGACTCAATAATATTTAATAATAATTGGGTCTTAATGGATCTACCTCTAGTTTCAAAACCAATTGGTTGAGAGTGAGGTATTAGAACAAGATATAAAATCTTTTGGCCTAAAGTTAGTTGTAAAAGGTTTGAAACAAAAGGGAAAAGATAAATTTTGATATCTATGCACTAATAAATATTTGTGTTATTATTTTGATATTTTTTTTAAATAATTCATATAATTTTAATGAAATTCACTATGTTTGATTATTACATTTTGATGTATGTAATTACAATGTGTGCGTATATATATATATATATATATATATATATATATATATATATATGAATTTTGGAATGGTTGAAAACCCAAACGTGGGGGTTTAGAAACTCAAATTGTAGAATTATGATATTTAAGAAGTGTGGGGACATAACCCTCAAAAGATTCATGAACTCATAAGGATGCTAATGTGCATCAAAGATGTGCTTGTTAAGGTATTGAGAATTAACATCTAGGGATGTTAAATTCATTGTGATTAAATTCTGCCATGTGTGGTAGATGTCTCAAGTTTAATCAAGCACATGTGGTGATCCTATTTTGAAAGTATCTCTTTGTGAAATAAAGAGAGTACAAGTGAGTTCATTAATTGAACATTTAAGGATCAATAATGAAATATTGGATTGTGTCTCCCACATATAATTTGAGTATGCATCATATAGATGTGAAGTAACTTTCTTAAATAGTGATCTTAGAAAGGAAGTTTGCTTGAAAGACCTGTGTGTTTGTACTTCCTTAAATAATTAAACGAAAGTCTTTTATGAATGAGAATCAAGTAAAGAAATATAGTAAAGATGTACATTATAGTAGTCTCGTTTTGAGATTAGTGTTGTCTCATTTTATTGAGAATTGTGTTATCTCATTGTGTTGAGAACTTACTTCTTAGATTTTAATATCGTTAAAGAAGTAAAGACACTCTGATTCCAATAATAAATAGAGAGAATACTAGAAGGGCATGTAAAGTTGTGATTTACAACTATATTTTATGTTGGCTTTATTCCATGACAAAAAGTGTTGTAATTGCCTTAATTTATTTCATTGTATTTTGTGGGATTTTATTGTATTGGGTTTAGTATCAAGTTGGTGAAGACTCTAGCTTAAATGAAGAATCAGTGGATCTCGCGAGTGTCTCACTAGAAGCTAACCCGTGAGAGAGCCATGTGAGAAGCACATGCTGGAAGCTAAAGAGTCATGCTAGGCTGTCGTTTTCACGAGTGTCTCGCGGGTAAGGCCTTCCCACGAGATAGTTGCGAAACATTCTGCCTTGAGGATTTTAATGAGTGACTTTCTTACCCTTCACCCATACTATATATACCCTCATTACTCACAAATGTTGGATAGGCTATTCAGAGAGAAAAACCCTAGAGAGGTTTTTTAAAACACACACACCCATCTTTTGAGAGAGAGCTACTCATCCTTAGTGAGAAATCATTGTAGCCTCTTCTCCATCCCTCTCCCATTATCATACCTTGAGAGGAGATTTATACCCAAACACAACCCACACCTATTCAGAGTGTAGAGAGTGTTTTGGAACTGCTGGGAAGCATTAGAAGAAGCCAAGGATGGCAGATGCAACATGGAGCTTGTTGCGGGATCCGAAGAACTAAGACAAGACATGGTTCCGAGAAGCCTTGTTGGAGTAGGAGCTTAGAGGGCTTAGGTACATCGGGTAGATTAGGCTTGGATGGTCTCTTGCTAACCCATGTATCCCAACTGATTGTCTAGTGGATCGATTTCCGCTTGGAGGGCGGCGGAGAGGTTTTTCGTCGAGTTCTTCGGTTTCCTCTTCGATAACACATCTCGGTGTTATCTGTGTTTGCATCTCTCTTCCCTACTCTTGTTCATTTCATTTTTACTACTGTGTTGTTTTAAATATAGATTAGAGTAGTTGTCTTACTTATACGCTTGTGTTTACACTATTTCGCACTTAGTATTAAGTTAGTGTAAAATCAACCAAGCCTAATTTTAATTTGGGGGTCTAAACAGCTCTTGTGTTTTACAACACATTTTCCGAGCTTTCAGGGCGAATGCATAGCTCGAGTTTGCTAGTGAATTAAGTACATGTTGCGTATCATGTATGGAGCAAAACTAGACATCGCCTTCACAGTTTATAGACTTTCAAAGTTTCTAAAATTTAAGGTTGATCACTAGAAAGTAATTAATTGTGATGAATATCTATTATTGATGTGAGTGATAATATTTATGTCTAGTTAGATAATCACTAGAAGTTTACTTATTTGGATCAATAATCTTATGTTGTATAAGAAAATATAAATATATATTATTTTTAATTTTTTTTAGAAACTCCGAAACACCTTGAAATGGTACGTCAAAATAGATCGGTACCGAAATATTCCGTTTCACTAAACAAACCGAAACAAGGTCCAAAACAGTATTCATAACATTGCTTTCAAGCATAAAGAAAAAGCTAAAAAGAAAAAAAAATGTAATAGAGAATCTGAAGAAAAAAAAAAAATTGTAACAGAGTAAACCCACCCAGAAACACCCTGAGAAAAATTCCTGGAGTCGCCATTGCACACTAGAATATTATTCGTTTTTTGTATAAGGTTTGGGAAGCATGTAAATTCAGAACTTACTTTATCTATTTTACCAACCATTAAGAATTTTTTTTTTTTAATTTCACATGGACAAATATTACTTCTAAACCAGTTTAGAAAAAGCTCTCTTAGTCAACTACGTAGAGATTTATAAGACTATTCGTGATTATATGTGTATTATTTAAACAAGTCACATAATTTATTAAATAAATTATATAACTAAAACTACACGAAAATTATTTTTTCAATTGCTATATCCTTTTTTTTTTATATTATCTCTACAGTTCGTTGAAGCAGTTTTGTAGTAATAGTATATATAGGACATGATTTCTAATTTTTCGAATGCAAGCAATATCATACTTACAACAAAACTTCCATAAGTAATTGAGACCTTTAAATGCTTTGTCAAGATAGTTTGTTGTGATTGGGTCTCTTGTCTTGTGAATCTATTCTTGTGATTTTTTATTTATTATTTTTGTATAACTTACTTTTAAAAAAAACTGTGAAATTACAAAATGACACCTTTTATGAACGATCATATTACTATTTATTAAAACATTTTATTTTTCAGAATTATTGACAACCTTACACTTTTTTATACAAGCCATTGACAACTCAATGCAACTATTAGTTTATAATATCATTTTTTTTTAATTTAAAATAATTTTGCAATCGCTTGGGTACATGTATTGAAAGTTCAATTTTGGCGTGAGTAATTGGTACTATTTATTTTAGTAGTAACTCCTTTCAGATTTTAACAACACAATTATTTGTATTATATATTTTTTGGTATTTCAAACATCATAGTAACTGTACACACAGTCTCATGCGGCTTCTCGGAAGAATCTTGACTTAGAAAAATGACTAAGAGCATTCTCATCAGCTCTCTCATAAAAAATGCCATTTTGACAAAAACCTACTTTATCATTTTACCACATCATTTTACAATATCTCATTTATTAGATATTTTATTCTTCAATTCTATACATTAAAATAATATTTCCTACCCATTAAAATAATATATTTACCCAAAACCCAGCAAATATACAAATGCACAGCCAGTGGCAGTCGCCACCACCCAAGAACCAACAGCCACCGCTACAACCACAGCCACAACAACAACCACCGCCACAAACTACAACCACAATCACCGGATCCTCCAACAAATTCCAAATCCAAAAACCTCAACAAAAAAAAAAAAAAAAAAAAAAAAAAAAAAAAAACCTCAAAATCTTCAACAAAACCCCAACCCAACAAATCAATCAAGGACCAAACTCAACCAACCATCGGCAGCAAGAGCTGTGGAGGACGACGAGCAAAGATCGGCGACTGCCCCTAGGCGAGCAGAGCTTCAGATCGGCAAGTAGAGGTTCAGATTGGCGAGCTTCAATCGGCGAGCTTTGCTTCAGATCGAAATCACCTTCTTCTTCGTGACAGGAAAAGAAAGAGAGAGAGATAGTTACAGGAAAAGAGAGAGAGAGAGAGAGAGAGAGAGAGAGAGAGAGAGAGAGAGAGAGAGAGAGAGAGAGAAAGAGGCGCAGAGATGGAGAGATGGAGAGATTAAAAAAAAATGAAAGTGAGAAAGAAATAGGGAGCAACGGAGAGATGGAGACGAGAGAGGAGAGAGAGAGAGAGCCGTGTTGCAGATGGAGAGAGATGTGTTGGGAGGAGAGAGAAAAGTAAATAAAATAATCAAAAGAATTATAGCATTGTTGTCCGTACGCTCTCATATTTGAGAGCGTACTGTAGCATGTCTCATAATTTTGAGACATTTAGCACATCTCTTGAGGGGCTGTTTTTGGAGTTTGGTGTGCCAAATGCCAAATATTTGGCATTTGGCACACTTGATGAGAATGCTCTAAGAGCACCAGCAATAATAGAGGTGTTAATAAGATGAGTTATTAGTTCTTATATATGATCTTCGATACTTGGGCTTTCAAATATTTTTAAAAAAATTACTACTATAGATATAGGTACTATTTTTAGCAATTTTGTTATTTAAATTACACTTTGCCTCCCTAAATAATATAGTTGATTCTTTTAAAAGTAATGTTATAACTACAAATTTTTTTACAATATTTTTACAAACTGAAGAGGTACAAATTCATCATATCAGTAACTGGTAAAAAAATTTGTAACTCTAACAAATTTCCTCTTTTTAAAGACTATAAAAAAATTTATACATCTAAAATCTAAAACAAAATATACAAGCCCAAAACAATTAGTCCAACAACAAAAATTGACAATAACAAAGCTAAAAAAAAATAAAGCTCAATCAATCAATTTTACCCATCAAAGACACAAAAAAATAAAATAAATAGCACTCAACGGCTAAGAAAAAACAAAGCTAGAGGACAGCAATAAAGTTGCCCCCCGAACTCCAAGTTCTGGTTCCATCCCTGGATTTGGTTGAGAGTTGATACAATGCAGCCAATTACTTTTATTTTTTTATTTTACCTCATATATACTATTGCATGAATATTTTTTTATCACTTGGTTGAGTAATATAAATTTAATTTTTTTTTTTTTTTTTTTTTCCAAATAGGTTAAGCAATATCTAATTTTAGGCAATGAAGGAGTCAGTATTCTCAATGTCACATTACCAGGATTAGTAATCCTTATATGAGATCTAAATTGTATATCAATTTTAATATTTTATCGATTCCCTTATTACCTCAACCCATACCATACCTTAACCTTGCCTTCTAGTTCTCACCAAGCTAAGACAATTTAAAAATAAATAAATAAAAAAACACTTGTGATCGGTTAAACCTTTAAGACAATTTTATTTTGTAAGTGTCATTAGCTTTATCGAATCTTTGCAAAGTGAATAGATTTTTCGTCGGTTATCCAACTAATTAATTGACTATATCTTGAGCTTTCAAAGAGAATTCATCAATGCTATTATATTTAACAAACTACAGCTATACTTTCTATTCTTGTCGACTTTAATAACCTCCCATCTTCATTGCAATTCTCTACCATCATTCCAATTCAAGTATAGAAATGTTGATAAGTGATATTCCGGTTTGACCCGTTTGAGTATTTTGGTTAGCTAAATAGTAAATTCCACTTATTTATATAATAAGAACCAATGGTGAATGGTTGATATAACATTGTTAGACAAATTTATTAGCTTAAAATCTTAGGTTAAGTGATCCAAAATGTTAAGGTTCTTAACAAAGAGAAAAGAAAAGAAAAAAACTCCTAATTAAAGGTGATCTTATTTAACTCTTAAAAATCTGAAGTCCTAACAAGAATTTGTAGGAAATTTCCGGTGGACACATGGATGAAGTCGGGGTTGAACCATATGAGGACATTAATCTCTAAATTGTATTTAGTTAATTTCTAATAAATTAAAATAACTCAATATATTTTCTTATAAATAAATAGACACTGATTTGCTTAAACTAGTGATATTGATATTTTAACTACTATTTTACTTCGTAAATTCTCAATTAATTTACTATTAAGCATTATGATATTTTGAAATCAACAATCTTACAAAGACACTTAGTTTAACACCAATTTCACCTTGTTGAGTTTTTTTTTTTACAAGATAGAAATTTTACTCTAGCCTAATCTAAGTGTATATGTGTGTGAAACTCCTTCCTAAAAATTTGAACCCCAACCCTTGCCCCCATACACTCCATAAATACTTATACTTGTATAGTGACCATCACACGAAATGTGCGCAGTGATACCTTGTTGAGTTGTTAACTTATGATAGGAAGAACATCACTTTCACATGGGTCCATCATTGATACTTAACTTATTATATACCAATCACAACATATTGTTTGGGTGTGAAAGTGGTTGTGAAACTAGATGTATTCCTAAACTTTTTGATTGGCTTTTATTACTCTTAATGTCTCAAATCATCCAAACCAACACATTGAGCATCTCTATTTGATCCATTTCATGATTTTTGTTAAATATAATTTCCTTTAAAATTTTAAATGACACCACTCTCTATTTATAAAGTAAAATCTTAAATATAATTAATTATAGGGAATTTTAGTTAATTCAATCAATATAGTCTCTTGTCGTTGGAATAAGAGTTCCATCGATTGAAATTCTATAAATAAATAAATAAAATTATGATTAAGTATTAACTTCTGGATTGAAGCAGTATCACAGTATTAGTATTTAGCACAAGCAGTGCTAGACTGCTAGTGATTTATATAAAGAGATGGTAAGGGCGAGGTGGGTGGGCTTGTATTAGGGGTTGGGAATCTGCCTGCGTAATTTTTTATTTTTCCAGGCCATTGACAACTCTTTAAACTAATAGTTTATTTACATTATTAGTTTTTTAATTAGAATCCACACTTTAACCTTGCCTTCTCAAATGTCAAGTTAAGATAATTATTTAAAAAATAAAATAAAAAACCCTCATGATTGATCAAGCCTTGAAGATAATTTTACTACTTAACCCCAAAGAAAAGTTACATTTATCATCATCTTCATCGAATCTTTGCAAATATAAATTTTTTTTTCTTTGGTTAACAAATCAATTAATTGACCAGATCATAAAAAGAGAATTTATCAAAGCTATAATATCTAATAAGTAAGAACTAACAAACTACACGTACACTTTCTCTTATTATTATTTTCAAATGAGACAATATTATTAAACAAATAGAGATACAAACAGTCCATCTCAGAGTAAGAAAGATCCCAATCTGGATGAGAAGAGATGGGAGTGGGCCCTAAGTGGAAAACCCAGAGGCCCAAACAGCTACAATGTGGACTAATATATTGACTTGTCTAGGGACAAAACAGGCCTCCCAAAACGATAGGGTTCTGAACTTTCAATGAACAATCTTTTTGTTACATTACATTATTTGCGTCAAAATAAGACCTATTCTATAAAAATTAAAAATTATTTAAATTAAATAATAAATTGAGACCTATTAATAAAAACGGAGTTGAAACTGAGGACTAAAATCAAAATTGTTAATCCTGAGGAATTAAATTCAAAACTACCCCCAACAAAAAGAATGTATTGTGCACTTAAAAAAAAAAAAAAAAAAAAAAATCAGGTACTGGAAATAGATTCTGAATTTATCTGAAAAATGTGAAACACTTTCTATTATACAAACCACCAATTTCATACTGAGAAATAATCCGGGGTATATTAAACCAAAAAAAAAAAAAAAAAAAAACTAGTTTAACAGGCTCATAGATATCACTTTCCCCATCTTGTTTAATATAGGCTAGCACTTAGCTCATCATAATTTACAAAAGAAACGTGTCAGTTTTAGGAATGAGCTTGTCCTGAGTTCTGACTCTCCCTAGTTTTCATCTTTCCTGGTAGATAAAAAAGGTAAAGTATGCCTTCATCCCAAAAATATACCTCTCTCATGAACAAGTAGAAGCTTAATTCACATGCAACCCTGAAGTGCCTAGCCAATTAAATAACCTGGTTGGCTCAAAGAAACATTTTGTTTTCCTATCATATGAACTCAGGAGCTTTTCGTCTTATCACTAACAGCATAACGATTTTGACTAGTACTCAAGCCTGCTGAATGAAGCTGTTTTCGCCTCTTTATAAGATGTGATGCAGTATGCCTATCGTCTTGAGCCTCCTCAGAATCGGGCTGCATATGCAGCTAAACTTTAATAATTAAAACATACAAAGAGGTATATCTTACTCTAGGTAAGGTGAAGAAAAACGTGATAATAGTGCAGCCAGGCATTCAATATATCACACCAATAAATGTTGAAAAATTAGAACTTCCAGTTCCATCTTGTTTCTGCCTGTTTAAATGTTTCCTCCTTTTAAGTTCCTTGTTACTGACCATGAGTTCCTTTTAGGTTTTTGCTCCCTAGAAACACGCAAATTAATCTAAAATTAATGTTTCAAAACTATGTAATCATGTTGATTTCAAGCTAGCCACTCCTGGTTATAGCCAGTGGCGGAGGCAGCATGGGGCCGGGGGGGGGGGGGGGGGGGGTGGTGGCACTTGCCCCCCCAACTCTGTAAAAATGCCTTAAAGTTATTGTATTGGTTTAAAAAGTTTGACACTTTGACCACTCTAATAAAAAATAAGAAAGTAGCCCCACCCCCACCTTAAAGAATCAGACCAAAGTCCTAGCCTCTGGCATGCCTAAGTCCTAACCTGATATTATTTTTTTCTTAGTTTTTATATTGTATGCACGTTTATTTTTTTACCTATTTCACTATTCACAGCACTTGCCTTTCTTGCTTTAATCATAAATAACTTATCCCATAAATGTATGATAAAATGCCGTTATTTCTTAACTTTTTTACAATTTTTAAATCTAAATTTTTGTTATAAACTTAAATTTTAAATACATAGAAGGATAGAGAAATAAATGTTGAATTTTACATATTTTAAGAAGTAGTCAGACAGTAAGACATATATACAACTTTACAAGTATTTGCTATATTTTTAATATTTTTAGATTTCATAAAATAAAATAAAATACTTACAGATGAATTTTTTTTCTTAATTTATTTTAAGGAATCAAATTTGATGTCTAAACTTTATGTACTCATTCTTCTAAAAAAAAAAAAAAAAAAAAACTTTATGGATTTACATTAATCTCTTCTTTCAACTGTTAGTAACTAAGAATTGGTTATTTTTGTTTCTTTCTTTTAACAATAAGAAAAATATACTTGTAATTACAATTGTTTATCTACAATTTATTTTGTTACTGTTATGGATTAATATATTTAAATTATTTTCTTTTAATATTGTCTTTTAATCTTGGCCCCCCAGACTCAAATCTTGGCTCCGTCACTGGTTGTAGTTATCTTCCAGTAGGGGTTACAGGCATCAAATTCCCCGTGCCAGAACCCTTATTTCAGCTCAATAGCTTTGGCAAAACATGATCCCAAAAACAAAAGGAAGAAAGTTCAGAAATTACCTTGATGGCTAATGCTTTATCAAAGCTTTCAATAGCACTATCAGGCTCCCCAAAGTTCAACTGTGCTCTGCCAAGAGTGATCCATGCCTGAAAAGATACGATTTTAGTAAGAAACAAACATTGACTTCCGACTCTAATCATAAATGGACAAGGTTCTTAATATTCTGTGAACTGTGATAAAATGTAGTTCATAATGAAAAAGTGCTAAGTACATCTGATACAGCATCAGCTAAGACTTTCATTGTACGCATGGCAGCCTGGAAGTGCCAACCAGCTTTTATATAAATTTTTATATACCATGTGTGTCAACTATAGTATACATCAACAAAAAATGAAGGCTTGCAAATTTTGTTACCACCAACAATACATGGTACACACTTGAAAGGGGGGGTTGGGATGGGGAGGCAGAAGAGAGAAAAA
This sequence comes from Quercus ilex subsp. ballota, assembly GCA_032727855.1. Classification (NCBI taxonomy): domain Eukaryota; kingdom Viridiplantae; phylum Streptophyta; class Magnoliopsida; order Fagales; family Fagaceae; genus Quercus; species Quercus ilex. The sequence goes on along the minus strand of CM064916.1, from coordinate 31,291,886 downwards.
TAAGAAGAAAAGAAAAGGTACAAAAGAGTAACGACTATTGACTTGCTTTAACAAAAGTACAAGTCAAACTATAGGAAACCAAAAATCCAGTGTAACGCCTTGAGGTTAGATATCTTATTGCAGTTTGTGAACTCTAACTTCACTAAGGAAAGGTGCCTGCTCATGTAAATGGCAAAACGATTTAAAATTCAAACGACTTGTACTCCATTATCCACAAATGGCATAACTATATATAAATTTCATATCTAAATATGACAATTACTCCATTATCCACAATATGTACTTGAATACTACTAACTGAAGCTTTCAATTAAACGGTAATAAGGGATGAGATATTTGCATAAATTCATTTACCTCAACAAACCTTAAATCCAATTAATTAGAGTTGGTAGCATGAATCATTTTCTGACGTTCATCTTTCTCTGGAGCATTTTCAGTCGAAGCTTGAAAACAATTTGAAAGGAAATTTTAAGTTTACAAATAATAACCTTAAAGTGCTACAAATTCTAGTTCCAAACTAGATTTAGTTCTGAAAATTTTCCTTTGAAGTCTACATACTTGCCTAATGAAAAGTTTGTTAAGTAAGATTCTTCTATTTGGGAACAGTAGAAGCAACTTTTTTATTTATTTATGAGGAGTCCTATCACTAACACGAGGGAGATAATGTGCCTCATAAGGAATATCTGATTGCATGCATTAAAAATGATTTCAAAAATTATGAGCAGCAGATTTTTTTACTACCTTCAAGGAAATTTGAAGCAAACCTTTTAGCTTTTATCAATCTAATATCAATTATGAACCCCAGATTCATGTATATAAGCTTAATTGGAACTATATGTAACCCCAGTGTCAACTGCTAAAGTATTTAACTATTAGCACCAGTTAGATATTTAATAAACAAATCAAAAAAGGAGCTTTCTTCTTCATTATTATCAAAATGGTCAATGAAGCATCATAGCTTAAGATTTGCAAACAAGTTAATACATGGGGAGCAATAAAACTGGAAGCATAAATATATGACATACCTCAGCCCATGATGGCTCCAATTTAGCAGCTCCTGCAAGATAGAAATTTTACGTAAGTATGTGACGGCTCTCTCAATTTAATAATAAACAGTTCTAGAACCCCAAAGGGCAAAAGAGTGATTGAAAAAGACTTGCTTAAGCAAGGAAAGTGTGGAGTGGAGACAAAATTGTAATGAACTGCATCATATGAATTGCAGAAAATAAGACATTTCAAAATTTCAAAAGGAATTATAAATCAAAACCCAGTTCAATGATTGGCATAAGAAAAATGTAGTGCTGTCATTCATAATCAAACTCTTGCAATTATGAATGCCTCACAGCCTCAGCATATCTATCAAGAAAATGAAAATAAAATGGAACAAGAACTGGGCCTCACGAGTGGCTGCCTTCAAAGCATTCCATGAATCTCCAATTTCAAGTAAAACTTGGGCCTTTTGTTCGTGTAGTACTGCATTTTCTGGTATCAAAGTAAGAGCTGCCTCCCATTTTCCCAGTGCTTCCCTGTATTTTCCATCCTATAATTTAAAAAAAAAAAGAAAAAAAGAAGAAGAAGAAGACATGTGGCGAGATTTAAGCCATCAAATCATGTAGTAGGACATAAATAAACAGCAACAGTTGAACGAAACCACTACCTTTAAGTGCTTATGTGAACTACAGCGAAGAAGAGTAATTCAGTGGAAAAACGTATTTTAGCCGGGATATCTTTCCAACACTAAAGAAAAAATCCATTATCCAGTGACACAGGAGAAGTCATAATTAAGGCTTTGTATTATAGTTAAATAGGGGAAAATTGATCAACAGCTGTGAAGAGTACATTTCAGAAAATGCAAGCGAAATTTATTAAGAAAATACAGGGCAAACTTTCAATAACCATTTCAACAAAATAAGTATCTGCAACTGAAGGCATGCATGGTTAGGAGCACTATGCCTGCATAATTGCAGAACAACTGCAACTCAGCCTTGACAAATCCAAATAGAACAATGGATTGAAATTTTGTTTGCACCTAAGGGTTAATGACTCAGCCATAGATACAAGTATATAAATTCCAAATATCAAATCCAATCTCAAAGAACTTAACTTCAACTTAAGTCAAGCTTCCCCAATTCTGTAAAGTCAAACTAAGCTTTCAGTAGCGAATTCTTTATAAAATAGAGTCCTCATTAAAAACCATGCTTATCCAACCAATCTAAAGATGCCCACATGAAATCCTATTTTGCCAAACAACCCTATCTAGAATGTTGTTTGATGTTAAACTATAAGCAACCTAGATATCATATGATACATTGTTGCTGGAGAGAAATCTTTGTTCTTTCAATGAAATAATTTTTATAAAATATTCATCGTGTTGGAAAGAACTAAAGGGGGGAGTTTTCGTAAATAGCATCCAAAAGGTAATAAATTTTTTTTTCATAATTTAATAGTTGGAGGAGGGGGATTTGAACACTGGATGTCTCTATTGAAAACACCAGGAAGTGGAAATTGAGATACAAGGCTCTTGGCATACAAAAGGCAATAAATTAAAAGGCTGAATCCATGGAAACTAAACTATTGTAGGAGGGACCTCATGATAAAGTGGATGAACCATCTTATTTCAATTTCAATGAAAAATTTATTTTTCCCCCCTTTTTTCAGATAAATAATAATAAACAGGGATGGAAGAAATAAAGTATATAGACTGCATACTAAAGTATCCCCCTCACGTTATAACCACCATTGTAGGAAATACAAAAAATTCAACAAAGACAATGGAAGACTACTGTCTTTTAGACAATTTCAAAATCACATGCTTAAAACTACCAATAGAAAGCCCAAGCCTTTAAGATAATCAACACTTCCACTTCTTTTTATTTTATTTTATGGTGTTTTAAGTGGAGATGGGATCATTTTGCAACAAAGGAACTTGGTCTAAGCTACTTAATCAATGGTCAACTCTCGTGACTTGTGTTTGGGGTTAAAAATTGAAAAGTAGATTCCTTCATTAGTTAAAATCGGGTAATGCCTACTGATTCAAAGTGGGGTTGAGGCCTGGAGATGAAAAACTCTTAAAGATTTAACTTTTTAAGGTTATCCCTCGGTGGGTAATTTGAGAATCATGAGTTGGAAGTTGGCTCTAGAAGAAGTCCTTATCAATTTTCACCAGTTTGATATTGGATGCAAAGACACCAGTCAAAACTTCCAACAAATCTGCCTAAATTAGTTTTATATCATACATTTCATCATCGATACATAACAGAAAGGTATTTTAAGATATTATTTTGTTCATATTTCAATACAAATAATTTCAAAGATTAGTCGATCTATATCTAGAAATCACTGAGATAATCAGTGTTTATCAATGGAAAGCCATTTATGAACAAGCAGACAATCCCTCTCTGCCTGACCTGTATTGTTTCCTTCCAAGGGGAGTCAACTACATAAGGTAAGTTTCATATCCAGAACAGAGTATGTTGCAGGGAGAAACGTGAGCATTTGGGAAGTTTCATAGGAGTAAGAATGAATAATTTTACGATAGAAGATTGATCCAAAAAAAAGCTCAGAAACCTTAACTACCCTCACAACTTTTTTCTCAAAATCTTTTGAAGTTCTACTGAAACTTCAAGCTACTGCCTACTGCTACTTCTATATACTCTCCTTATGGAAACCTAATATACATATGTTGCATTAAGACTTCATTGGAAAATTATCAAAATTACTAATACACATTTCTTATATATAAAATAATAAAATAATATTTTGACTACCACAAACACATATTGTTCTCTTAATATGAGCAAATCACAAAAGAGTCTGAACAATGAAATGTCATTACACAACAGCAGCAACATGACAGTTATAGAATCAAGAATTATGCAGATTCTTACCTTTAAATTACCAATTGTCCCAAAAGCTTAAGCTATTGGCATATAGTAAATTTAATCATTTAACCACATACTTCTAATACTTAATACTTCTAACACTTACACTCATGGACACAAAAACCATCAAACTTCATGACCAGCCATAAGCTGAAAAGGCAAACTCAATTTCTCTCCTAGTTGGAGTAAACCCATTTTTCTTTTAATTAATCTTTTTATCAAGATTGGAGCTTTCTATTCTTTTTCTCCATTTTGGTCCAATTGGGTTACTGGGTAGCTATCCCCTTACTCAATTAACAAAAAATCACATATCAAATACTAAAAAGTAAAGGAAATTTTGTGGGGTTAGAGAGTAGATAGTAGATACCTCGGCTAGCTTATCTCCTTGTGCTTGAAAGGACAGGGCAAGTTGCTTGGTGTTAGATGAGTCAGAGGAATCGAGAGAAGCCAATTCCTCATTCAACTGTGTATTGATATTGGTGATAGTAGTAGTGGGTTGGTCTTGGTCTTCTTGTTCAAAATCAAAAGGGAGGTGTCGTAAATTTGACGTGCAGGGCACAGGGCGCTTCTTGCTGCTTTTATTGTTGTTGTTCTTCCATGTCAGTTTCATCGTCGTCGTCTCTGTAATCCTTTTGCGGGCTTTAATTTCTTCTCGGAGTTCTTTAGGAGACAGAAAACAGGAAGAGGAAGAGGAAAGCTTTGCTTTTTTGAGGAAAGCTTTGCTTTGTGTGTCTATTTCTTGTCGGATTTCTGATTTTTGATTTCTAAATCATGTTTTAGTTAAAATCTATACGCTTCTCAAAAAAAAAAAAAGTTAAAATCTATACACTCTTCTTTTATTTATGTATTTATTTTATAATATATAAAAGATAAAATCCCTTCTTATTGAATCCTTTGATTCATTTTTAAAATTTATTATTTTTATTTAGATACAAGACATGTAACATTTAAAAATATATATATATATATATATATGTGTGTGTGTGTGTGTGTGTTTTGCATATCTGACTTTAAATAGAAGTGAATTGAAGAGAATTGTTTAATATATATATATATATATATATGTATGTATGTATGTATATATAACATAGATGGCATTAAAAAAAAAAAAAATTATACTTTTGACAACAAAAGTTTGTGAATATTTCATTTTGATTTCTTAATTTTCAGATTTTGATTTTTTTTTTATTTTGGTCCGCTTTCAAAATGGTTTTCCGCCTATTTCCTTTGTCAATCAGAGATTCAGAGCATTAACGTCACGTTATTATTATTGTTATTATTATTATTATTATTTATTTTTCCATTCATTGAAAAATAAGCAAGACTGGACATAAGAGTTCACAAAATTGTTGGGTTAGACCAACCGTAGTGTATAGGCATCCTAGTTGCTAGAGAGGCTATATCTAATATGACCTTGGGGACAAAAAAATAAACATGAAAAGTCAGCCCATCTTCTGAAAGAGAAGGAAGATGTGTAGTCATGGCCAGGAAGGTGAACTATGACCATTGCAAATTTGGACTGATCTTCTGTAGTTACTAAGAAACAAAATTGGGTTGAACCCAAGGTTTCTAGCTTTTATGGATGCTTCCTGAATTGCTCTAGATGATGAGGGTGTTGTAGTATACTTGCTCCACCAATGAAGACAGTTGCTCCCTCCAACTTCTTTGCTTTATAAAAGCGAAACCACTTCTTTTAGGCTTCTTCTTTGCAACTTTAATGACGAGCTACCAATTTTCTCTGGGAGTTTGATAGTTGATACTTAATGGAGATGGATAAAAAGACTGTTTTAAAATGAAAATATGAAATCATATTAAAGGAACCAAAATGAAAAAAAAAAAAAAATATATATATATATATATATGGTGAATTATGTGCATTGCACATGACACTTCTATTCTATTGGTGGTTGAAAATATCAAATTAGAGCATTGTTTTTTTATTTATTTATGGGATTGGATACCCTCAAATTTCACTTATTAGGATTTTTAAGAAAAGAAAAAGAAAGAGTAGCATAAAAACGCTATCAGTTCAAAGTTCAAACTTCAAACAAGAGTACCTCTTTGAATTCTTATAGGATTTTTGTGCAGATCAGACTGGCACAACCATTCCTTGGGTCCAAAAATTTGGCCCCAAAGTACTGAACCTAGTGTACTACATCTTTGTATTTGACCGCCATGCTTGAGTTGCTTAGCACAAGAGCCCACTTACATTTCACGGCCCAAGAAAAGAAAGTAAGATTATTTTCCAGAACCAAAAATAATAATAATAATAAATTCTTTTTTGGCCAAAGATTTGGAATTTCTTAAACAATGAGTTTTTCAATTATCAAACAAAAAAAATTCTAGACATAGTTGTTTTGCAAGGATATTATACACGTAACAATTGTGTTTCTAACAACATTTCCTTTTGAAGCAATATTGGAAAATTTTTGAAAAGTATATGGCATATGAAACCAGTATTTTTTTTTATCCCAATTTCTTTTGAGATAGTTAAAAATACTTACACTCACATCCCCGGCTCTCCCAAGCACTTAGGGGAGATATCAACTCGCTCAAATGGTGCGGTGGTTTTCTCTCATAATTGAAAATAAATAAACTGAAGAGTTTTGTGAACTGCATCATACAAATGAAAATAAACAAGAATGGGTTATGGAGAGCAATTAGGCTATATAAGTAGGTGGCAAGAACAAAAAAAATAAAGAGGTAAATATCAGGGTGCGACACAAAATGTTTAATAATTATTTTATTTAAGACTTGAACCAATTTCATGAATGCAAATTATCCTTCGCCATTATATATTTTATATATATATATATATATATACACACACACACATGCACACAAATGCAACAATCTTTTTCTCTTTTGAGGAATTACAACTACAATATTGCTATAACTTCTTAAAATTGTATATTAGATGTTTCATCATAGATATTTCTATTTTCTTCATGTTGTATTTGTCTAAACAAATGTTTTTCCATTTATTTTTGCTACAGCCTTCATATTTAGGCAACTAATTGTGATGGCTAAGTAAATATGGTGCACCTTCGATTAGCTTTATTAGCGTAGATCTAATCTTTGCTCTTAGGAATTCTTCAACTATAAAATATTTATGCCAAAACAAATTGAGCCTAGAATACAAATACTAATAGGTGAGTTATGATATGCTTTAGAACAAATTTATACGTGGTTAGACACCTCTACAAAGAATACAAAGTTGTCAAGTAAAAACTCATTAAGGCTTATTTTTATTCACATATACAAACTAATTTTGAAAGTGCTTACATTATGCTTCTTTATATCCGTTGTTTGGCATAAAGAATTGTTTACATACTTGTATTGTATGATACAATACAAGTATTTTGTCTTTCCTTAAAATATATAATATACAGGGAGAAAGAAGAATTAGTGGATAAGGGAGTGTGGCCCATAAGCCTAATTGTTCTTTTCAGTCCAACATCAGTGGAAAAAAGTACAGTTCTTCGAGTAAACCAGCTACCAAACCTTAAATGCGAACCGACATTTGGTCTAGAATCTAGATTCTTATATTACAGTCTTGACTCTTGACTCGAACACAAGCCGCAATCCTACGGACCACAACTGGCTCAGTTCAACGTGGCAATCCTTGATAGTTCCACGAAGTCCTTTTACGGCCTTCTAGAAAATTCATACAAAAAAAAAAAAATTTCATAAAATTCTGAGCCTCACGTTTCAGTTCCTTTTTCGTGTCTCTCACGTGGACTTCCCAGTATAGTAAACAAAAGGAATAGATGGGCCCATTACTCCACTTAAAAGATAATTTAATAATATAATTTTAAAAATCTAAAATAATATAGTATAATTTTCCCTACTTTTGTATAAGAATTTTTTTTATACAATTATTTTTCAAAAATACTCATATTAAATTATTTATTTTACACTATATTTATTAAAATATTATTTATTTATCAATTTTTTTTTCTCTCAAATAATCTTTCTCTTTTTAAGAAAATGAGTAAAGAATTATTAAAAAATGGATTTACATATAAATAGTAATTATATATATTTACACGATTATTGTAATAATAATATAAATATAAACATTTATAAATTGAATGATGTGAGTAATTTTTGAATTTTTTTTTTTTTAAGAAAGAGGTAATTTTTTAACTTAAATGTATAATTTTTTAACAATTTTTTATTATACATGCGCTCATATAAGTGCTATAATATAAGAATCACAATGGTAGGTAGGGCTAGATCATGGCTAGTAATTGGTCATTATAAGAAGGTCAAGGGCTTATGTTTGAACTTGTTTCTCATGTTGTCCAAAAATAGATGGCCCACCGCTCCATTTAAAATAGACTCTCTTGTCCGTATTGTCTTTAGTCTTTGAATTTTTATTGTACTACATTCAAATTCATAATTTTTATCACAATTCTCTTATGCGGTAGACTATGATTAATTAATTGTCCATCACTTTTATTACCAATTATTAAACGAACTCACCATTTTTTTTTCTTTATTACTCACAATAAGCTATGTAGGAGAATTATGGCAAAAATTGTTAATCTGTTTTTGGTACTAGAATTTTTTTTGTTAGTCTATACCCACGTAAAGTTGGTTAATTGGCCATACTACCTAGTTATTTACAGTTGGACATGATTACTAGCTACTGGGGCCGAAGATTAGTTGGGTTTGATGGTAAAGCATGACAATCCTTATCTCTTCAGCTTAATTGCCTCATATAGAAGACAGCTTTCATGAATTAAATTTCATCCAAGAAACTTTATACTAATTGTCAACCTTTTTCTCACTTACACTTTATTAGCGTGCAAGTGACTAGTGAGTTGGCTGATTTGGAACAAAAGAGATATGGTCATCTAATTGCTAATAGGCTTTATATATATTATGAGATGTGGTTCAAAAAGAAGGAGAATAAGAGATTAATTCCAATTTCTAATGGTTTAAAATAAGGTTCACCATATATTTGAAAACAGTAGGCCAAAAGCAATAATTGAAGGTTGGTTGTTCCAAACAATCTAAACAAATTAAAACCATGCCAATGGTCTCTAGGCTAGTTTGCATCCGGATCTCTCTTTGTGATCTTGTATGGTGGGGCATTTCTACAAAAACTAAGACCATGGACCACAAAATAATCCACATGGGGCATATTCCCAATGTTCTTGTTGTGATAGTTTGACTGTCTACATTCATTTTTAGGAGAAAATATACCATATATGTATCAGTGTATGTTTTTTTTCTCTTTTACATAAAGGTGGACCTCACACATTTTATGTGAAATGGAGGATACATGTATCGCATTCATAGTATACCTCCTCATTTTTCAGCTGCTTAAACATCTTGAAATCATCATCGCGGTCATTCTTGTCAATATCATGTCTTTTCTTTCTTTGGTATTACGAGCTTGCTACCTACTACATCATTGACACTATATGCTAACACAAGCCATTAAATTTCTTTGATTTCTCACTAGAATATTTTAGTTGGTGTTATAGTATGCAGCTCATTTATTTATGTTGTGCTAATCCATTACCTTCTTTTTTGTAGTTGTAGGTCACAATATTTTTGTTGGATAAGTTTTTCTTGGTCACAATTAGTTTGCTATCAACATTTTTCTTTAAAAATTACATTTACCCGAAGAGAATATTCTTGAATTATGCCTTCTAAAGTACTCTATAAGTTGCTTTTGTAAATGCTTTTAAAGAAGTGGAGAGGTGGAATTGCACGTATTATTGTCAAAAGAGAGTCTCCAAACAGCCATTGCAGCTCATGACGATGTGGACAGTCAAAAATGATGGTGAAGTTTTCAATTATGCAACTAAAAATATAGTCGGATATATAATTGTTCTCTTTCAATCCACTAATCGCCATTGACGGTTTATCATGATATTAGATGGGAGTATTGCTTCCGTTGAGATTTTATTTTAATTTTTGAGAAAATGCTTCCAATGATGAGAATGTTGAAGTCTTCAATTTTTTTTTTTTTTGCGGATTTGTTGATATTGAAGGTAGCTTTCTATTAAGTTTAAGTCTTTAAGACTATGTTTTGCGGTACTAAACTAATTGGAATGAATTGGATTTGATTAAACTCAATTTTGGAATTGATATTATTTATTTATTTAATTTTGGGACTTTTAGCCCTAAGGGAACCGAAATTGATATTACTTTTTTTTTTATAAACCGACATTGATATTACTAGTAAGAACTTAACGTGAAATCTTTCATACGTTTTTGTTATTTGGAAGAATAAATATGTGTTATTAGAAACATAGTTAAAATACCATTGAAATAATTACAACCACAAATAAAGATAAGTGCAGCGGAAAATTCTAGGAAAACTTTATAATGCTCTAATTTTATGGTAAGAAGTTTATGTCATAATACTTTTACAGCAAATTTTAGTTAATAAATTGTTATTTTCTAATTTAAACTTACTACTAAAATTATTTTTTTACCCACCAGTAACAACCTGTTGCTTCAAATTTATTATGAAACTATTATGAAAATATTGTAAATATAACATTTCTCTAATTTTATACACACGTAATATAAAAAAATAGGATTACCTATCCTCTTCGGGCATACCTTTTGTTAAAAAGTCTTGACCTTTTGAGAGCTGAAAATGTCAGTATGGAAAATTTAAAGAGGTAAAGGCTAATTTAGGATTCCAAACATTATCTTCCGAGTCCACCCCATGTCGGGGGTATTCTTATTTTGAGTATGACCAGAGCCAATGACCATATGATATAATTAAGAAGAGAATTGGCATTTGGCAGCCGCACTGAAAGAAATAGCAAGTGGGTCAGAGAATCAAGTCTATCATTTTTATGTTCAAACCTCAAAAAGTCTTTTTCTTTTTAGGACCCACATGCAGGTAAATCAATGTTTGATCTTGATTATTGAGACTTCTAGCTGTCCATTAGACCGCTTTTAATTAAGATTGTGAAGCAAATAGGCCCCATGCCATGATACCTCTTATTTATTGGGTCCTTTGCAATCCAGTTGTGCTCTCAACTCTCAACCCCTTCACTTAGCTACTACTACTTGGTTTTCAACAACTTCTTCAAAACTCAAAAACTCAGAAAGTCCTTTAGTCCTCCTTAGTTCTATAAGCTAGGCTGTAGAGAGAAGAGAGAGCTGAGCATGGCAAAGAAAGGTGGCATAGTTCCTCCAAAGAGAAAATTAGTGAAGAGGATGATGTTTGAACTCATAGTCAAATCCATTGCTATTCTTCTTTGCTCCCATCACCATCCTCCTTCTGAAGTAGAAATGATGACTTCTCAAAAGCTCAAAAGATCATCTAAGATTGTGAAGATTTTCTCCCATGAAGGTCATCAATTGTCTGCTACAATATATCCAGATGATCATTAGTGAATTCCCAAAGCAAAATGTAATCAACCTAACCTCTATTAGCGGTTCCTTTTTGTTGTCCTTTCACTTTTGGCTGTGTTAATAATATATGTAGTAGTACTTCACATGATATAACTTCATCGTGTGGAACATCCGTGTACATGTATATCATTGGACAGCATCTCCATTTTGTGGGTTACTTTTTAGCATGTCCATTTACTATGTGAAAATTATTAAGCATCTTTTTTGGTTTGTGCATTTCGTCCTTTTTGGTCCGTTTGTGCCTTTTTTTTTTTTTTTCAGGTTTTTATTATGTGTTTTTTTTTTTTTTTTTTTTGGGTGCCTTTTTTCTATTTTAAGTCGTGAAACATACAAAGTGCTCTTGCTTTTTAATTTTCTTTTACTTGGCTAATGGTACACAAATGAGGCATTTCTAGTTTTTACTATACATGTGAAACATGCGATATCGTTTGTCTCAAATGCCTAAATCACAACCATTTATTATATTCATAAAAAAAAAAACTTATATATATATATAAAGAGAGATATTAAAATTTGACAACCATGACTATGGTGATAGGATCACAATAGATTTATCCATAAACATAGAGAGACCATAAAATTTAAAATAGAAATCCAATAGTGTACTTTTGGTCAAGGATATTATTTTTTAGTAGAATATAAGCTGAAAAGTAGAGTATTTGCTTAAAGATTAAGAAAATCTGTGCAAATAAGCAGTTAAAGGTTATGGCCCACTTAAAGAGCAGACCTCCTGCTCGAGAAAGTATAAGATCCACATGGTGGATAAATGATGCGGTTCACCATTGTACTAAAAAATTTTCACATGTTTAAAATTGGTAGGTAGAAATTTTTTTTTAAACAGAAATTAATTATTGACTCAATAATTTTAAACAAGTGAAAATTTTTTAATGGAATGGTGGACCACATCACTTGTCCACCAGAAGACTCTATAATTTCTTCTCCTGCCCCACCCTCTCTCTCTATGTCTCGCTTTCTCTCTCTCCCAACAGAAAGAATAATCTAATTAACTAATTCCACTAGTAGAAATTTACCGACCCTTCGTTATTTTCTTTTGGGAAGGAATAAAACTTTGTTCACATGGACTAGTGAAAACTGAAAATGTAAGCAATGAACATTAATTAAAAAGTGGTGTTAGAATATTATAAATTTTATTATACAAATTTCACAAATTTACAACACTTGGGATACATAATGATAATTATTATTTGGAAATAAAAATAAATATTATAAGGAATACAAGAAGTTATAATAGAGTAAATATTCTTATATATTTGTTCGGTACTAACATAAGAATAACATCATAAATATGTTTCTTACAAGTAGATAGCATAATTTGATAGTTGATTCACGTCATATCCAATCAAAACTCCTTATAATATCCTATATAAATATATTTATACTCTTTGTGAAGCTCGTTTAACTTTCAATTAGATATAAATTTGTCAAAAGTCTTATTACATAATTAGTATCTCCTAGTGTTTCCGATGGAAACATTTATAGTTCAAATCTTCACTTACCTATTGTAACTATCAAAATTGCCAATATGAGCAACAATAACAATCACTTTAAAAGCCATAAAACATTCTTTGCATACTGTGCCGGCATATGGGTTGGAATGCATATAAATGTTTCTATAAGAGCATTCACAATTGGCCTTGCAAATGGCATATGTAAGCAAATTTTAGCATCAAAATACTAAAAAGCCCCATCATTTGGTCTTGTATTGGTTTGGTATCTTAAAAAAATTTAGAATTGTGCTACAATGATGGTACTGAAACACAATTGTAAAAGGAAATAATTTTTTTTTTATTCATTCCTCTCTCCTCCCACTCTCTGTCTCACGTCTCAATCTCTCTCTCTCTCTCTCCGTGTCTCATTTCTGGCTTTTATTTATGTATTGAAATATATTATTTTATTGTGTAGATATATTATTTTAATGTGTTGTATTGTAAAATAAAAATTGTGATGTTGGGTGTATTGTGAAATAGTATGGTATAATTAATAAAATAGTTTTTTGAAATGGTAAAATAGAATAAGATAGAATTTCCAAATAAGAATGCTGTAAGGTGGGCGACCTATATGATCAAAATGGCATAACCGTCCCTTGAGTTCAAAAATCTGGCCCTAAAATACTGGGCCTAGTATAGTAAATCTTTGGGTTAGAGCGTCACGTTTGAGTTATTTAGCTCAATATGAAGTCCACTGAATATTACATTTCCTAACCAAGAAAAAAAAATCCATGACAAGAAATTTTTTTTTTCGAACTTGTAATTTCTAGAACAATGAGGTTTTATATTATCAAAAAAGAATAATAATAAGATAGTTTTTTTTAATGCCTAAAATATAAATATAGTTGACTTAGAGCATCTCCAAGATGAGCAAAAACCAAATTTCTCTCTAAATGTAAATCCTTAAAATACAGCTCCAATAGTCTTTTTAAAATGCCAAAAAAAAAAAAAAAAAAAAATTCTCATGAATAGTAATGAGAATTAGAGATTGTCATCTCCACCTTTCTCTATACACTTGCTTGTGGTATTTCCTCAACTCTTCTCTCTCCATTTCCATACCATTGAGAGGTTGATAGCCCAAACACTTACTACACCATTTGAGAGTGTTGTGTGACGTTTTGGTGCTGCTGGGAAGCATTGGAAGAAGCCAAAGATGGCAGATGCAACATGGAGCTTGTTGCGGGATCCGGAGAGCTAGACAAGACACGGTTCTGAAAAGCTTTGTTGAAGTAGGAGCTTTGAGGGCTTAGGTACATCGGGTAGATTAGGCTTGGAAGGCCTCTTGCTAACCCATGTATCCCAACTGATTGTCTAGTGGATCGATTTCCGCTTGAAGGGCAGCGGAGAGGTTTTTCGCCAAGTTCTTCGGTTTCCTCTTCAATAACACGTCTCGGTGTTATCTGTGTTTGCATCCTTTTTTCCTACTCTTGTTTATTTCATTTTTAATGCTATGTTGCTTTAAATATGGATTAGAGTAGTTGTCTTGCTTATACGCTTGTGTTTACACTATTCCGCACTTAGTATTAAGTTAATGTAAAATCAACCAAGCCATAATTTTAATTGGGGGGGTCTAAATTGCTCTTGTGTTTTCAACACATTTTCGAGCTTTCAATTGGTATCAGAGCGGGTACACTCGCTGTGGTTTAAATACCTGAGTGTGATCCTTGACCCTATTTTGAGATGGACCGGTCTCAATCACTCAATGTTCTACCATTTTTTTATGGGAACAATTATGCTTTCTGAAAAGTTAGAATGAGAGCATTTTTATGCTCTATAGATGATACCGTTTGGGATGCGGTTGAGATAGGTTGGACTAAGCCGGAGGCTCCTAAGTCCACTTGGGATAAGGCAGCTCTCGCAGCAGTCAATGCTAATAGTAAAGCTTTAAATGCTATTTTTTGTGGTGTGTCTCCTGATGAATTCCACAGGATCTTTCATATGACAGTAGCTAAAGAAGCTTGGGAGATTTTGGAGACTACCTATGAGGGTACAAAGAAAGTTAAGGACACAAAACTTCAGATGCTTACCACCAAATTTGAAGAGCTCAAGATGGGTGATGATGAACCGTTTGATTCATTCTATGGGAACCTCAATGAAATTGTAATTGCTAAACTCAATCTTGGGGAGAAGATTGAAGATACTAAGGTGGTGAGAAAAATATTGAGGTCCTTGCCTGAAAGTTTTAGAGCAAAAGTTACAGCCATAGAAGAGAGTAAAGACTTGGATGAGATCAAAATCTAAGAGCTAATTGGGTCTCTCCAAACATATGAGCTGGGACTGCCTTCCTATAAGACGAGTAAATCGCTTGCTCTTAAAACCATCACCGAAAGAACATATGATTCCTCCGAAGAAGATGGAGTGGAGAAGGAACTCTCTTGATTTTATTATTTTTCATTAGCAAAAGAATCTAACACAGTCCATTAAAATATTCAACTTTATCTCAATGGTTACAAACTCAACCCAACATAATAGTGTAATTATTCTTTTATATAAATAAAATTTTGTGTGTGCCACCAATTAATTAGTTGGATCGAAATGAGTCAATTGCTGAGTATGATTTCACTATTATTAACCTTTGTGGCCCTGTATTCTTGTGCAATGATTTGCCAATTAAAAAATATTTATGAAATAGGTGAAAAGAGCTTAGCAGGAAAACATTAGAGTTTAAAAGAAGAATGAGATGGATAGTATTGTGTGTACAATTACTGCGAAGAAAAAGAGAAGTAGTTCACTTCAGTCAGTGTCAAGACTCAGGACCACACACGTGCATATATATATATATATATATTAGATTTTACTAACGTGTGCCTTAAAGGCACACAATAATATACTATTTTTAAAAAAAATTTATCAAAAATTAAAAATTTTTTTACAGTTTTTTTAATTCTTTATAAAAATTTTCTAAAAATGGATTTGTTAATGTATGCCTAAAGGCATACATTAACTGGATCCATATATATATGTATGTATGTATGTATGTATAGCTGGAAAAACTTCATATTTCTTGGAGTAGCCAGCTACCAAATTCAACTACATCCAACATTTGATCTACAGTCTCAGACTAAAGTAGTCTGAGACTGTAGACAAAGCCGCGATCTCGGGGCCCACAACAACTGGCTCACTATCCACGTGGCAAGTCTTAATCGTTCCTCGAAGTCCTTTTTACGGTTAGCTAGAAAATAGCAGTGCATCAAAATAAGAATTCGAGCCGTGACATTTGAGATGACGACGTTTTGGTCAAATTTTGTTTATCTCACGTGGGTTTTCTAGAGTCAAAATAAGAATTCCATCCTAGGCTAAATTATTAAGTCTAGGAGGACTAGTCCTCAAAAATATATAATTATTTATGTAAATGTACGAGTCAAATTTTTAATCAACATAAAAAAAAAAAATCACAAGATAATATTGAATTTATATAAATAATAGCATTTTATTGGTTAAAATGATCAAGTTGATCATTTCAACAATTTTCTTGATAGATCTAATAATTTTTTCTCAAAAACTACGTTCCGGTCAAAATTTATTTATCTCAAGTGCACTAAAGCTCTTGGGGCATTAAATTATTTTAGAAATTTTTTTTATAGAAAAATGAAAAAATGACTGATTTTTTTTACAATTTTTTCAATTTTTTATATATATATTTTTGAAAATGAATAATTAATGTATGTCCTAATTGCACACATTTACCTTACTCATATTTTATTATAATGAAAAAATAAAATGTTGAAAGCTTTGATGCGTGGCCAACTTGAACCTTACTTTATAAATGATGTGAGATTATTTGATAGTTTTTTTTGTAGCTTAATATTAAATTTTGAAATAAAAAAACCAAAAACTAAATGATTTTTAAAAGAATAGATAGATTGTTTGAAGAAGAAGAAATGAGATAAAAGAACAAAAACAAAAAGTTTTTTGTCTTTACCCAAACAGACATCTTGTATAAAATTATGACAAAAATGAAATTTGACCGCCACTCTAGCTACTTGAAAAAGAGAATTTAGTAATTTATTCTAAAAAATAAAAATAGAACGTAGAAGGTAGAAGAAGTAAGGCACGGTAGGTAGGGCTAAATTCTGGACACAGATTGGTCATACTAAGAAGACCAGGTGCCTATGTTTGAAGTTTGAACACCTTTTTCATGTTGTCTTTGTCCATGCCTCCCATGTAAAGTTGGGTGTTCATATACTATCTAGTTATTTACAGTTGGACATAGCTGCTTGGGCCAACTGATTTGCTGGGTTGCATGAAAATTCTTATCTCTCCAGCTTACCTATGATATAGAAGACAGCTTTCATGAAGAAAATTGTTTACCCAAGAATCTTCTTTATGTTTACTTTTTAGTTTTTACCCAAGAAACTTCTTAATGTTTTTCCTCTTTCTTTTACTGATTTGGAATGATAGAGTAGTTATGGTTATCAACTTATCTAATAGGAATAGCTAATAGGTTTTTTCTTTTTTCTTTTTGAAAGAGAGATTGGAGTCATCAAAAGAAGGAAAATAAGATATTTGAATTACTCAATGTTGGTATAAGGGTTAGTCATTTATTTTAAAACAGTAGGGCAAAAGCAATAATTTAAGGTGGGATGTTCTTTGTGATTTTTTATGTGGGTTTAGCTCTACCTCACACTCACTTAGCATAAAATAAATAAGAGAAACAAACAAACTAAGACCATGGTCCACAAATTAAATCCAAATTATGGGGCATTTCCACTGTTCTAGTGTGATAGTTTGGCTGTTTGTGTTCTCCTTCAACTGCTTAAAGCCATATGTAAGGTTGAAATTTATCAACCATCTTGTTGGCTTTGTTCCGTGCCAATTTTCTTGTAATTTAGCACTTAGTAATCCTATATTTAGGTGGGATTCATGTAAGGGTAGTGTGTGAAAAGAATGTGAAGAATTGCTCAACAATGTGCAAAGAAGCAGGGACTCGCTGCTAGGACTTGCAACTTGCAAGCCGCCAGCTGCTGCACACATGAGAAGCATGCGGGGAGGTGAAGGGTCACGCCAGCTGTCGCACTACAGGACGAAAGTCCCAGGCTAGCCAGGCCGTTATCTTGCGACTTGAACTCGCGACTTAGACCAGTCGCGAGGCCAAGCTGTCAATCAACCCTGTTTGGGAATAATTGACTCTTTGTATTCCAAACACACACCACTATATATAGACCCTTATACCCACGAAATGTAAAGAGCTTCCAGAGAGAATTTTGTGAGAGAAACCCTAGAGAAAAACAAGATTGCTTCATCCCCAATCTTCACTAAGATACTCTTCAAATTCCTCTACTCTCTTCCTCTCCATTGATACATCCTTGAGAGATTATTAACCAAATCCTTTTCTCACCACACCCACGTCTCTGAGAAGGTCTTTTGGTGCTAAGGGAAGCAGTTTGGAAGGGACCAATGGTTATTGGTTGATGCTATGGGTTATAGCGGAATCCGGTAAGCTAGAAAAGAAAAAGGTTCGGTGCAACCTCGTTGGAGCAGGAAGCTTGGAGAGCTTAGGTACCTGGGTAGATTAGACTTGGAGGGTCTATTGTTGTTCATGTATCCCAACTACATTTTCTAGTGGATTATTGACCGCTTGGAGGGCGGCGGAGAGGTTTTACGCCGAGAGTTTCGGTTTCCTCTTCGATAACACATCGCGTGTTGTCCTTGTGTTTGCATCTCTCTTCCTTTATCTTTGCCATTTATTTTCTGTTTTGGATGTGATTTTAATTGGCTTAGATTGTTTATCAATTCTATGTTTAGCTTATATTCATGTTCCGCACATTAATTGTTTGATAATAAACCTGAATTGATATTTTGTTATTTGGGGTCTAAATGTTCAAGGGTGTTTTACACACATATTGAACATTCATTTGGTATCAGAGCAGGTACACTTGTTGTGGTTTAAATATCTAAGTGTGATCCTTGACCCCTTGGTTTATTTGCCATGGATTGTGCTTTGTATGCCTTTTTGTATGATTTGATTGATGATGAATGTAACATGCCACGTGTTTGTGAAAATGCTTCAATGAGTGATAATCCTCATAATTGTGATGCTATGTTACATGAATCTTTGGATGTTGTTGATATTCCAAATGACAAACACTTGAAGAAAAATGCTAAGAAGTTTCAAAAGAATTTGAGAAAGTTATTTTGTGAAAATGATGATTTGATTGCAAAACTCAATGAATCCAACAAATTGGTTGAAAAATATAAAAAACTTGTTGAAATTTCTCTTGAAAAGCTAAAAGAGTTTGAATGTTTGAATATGGACTTGGATGCTAAACTTGTTTTGTCTAACAAACTTATTGATAATCTTAAATGTGAAAATGAATCTCTTAAGATGCATGCCAAGTGTTTGATGGCTGAACCTATTGCTAAAATGGATGATAATATATGTTGCAATCATGTTGTGGTACCCGATTTTGTGCCTAATATGTGTTCTACCTCTAAGGACAAATCGGTGCACATTCCTCCACATAAAAGAAACCAAAAGGTGGAGAGAAAGGCTATTAAATCAAAGCCTCCATTTAGGTCTCAACCCAAGGCTTTGGATGGATCTAAGTTTATTCCAACTTGCCATCATTGTGGTGTGATCGGTCACATAAGAACTCAATGTTCTAAGTTGAAGAGAGAACAAAAACATGTTGCTAGATCCCTTCCCAAAAAGCCTAGTGGACCTAGACACATTGTTTGTCACCATTGTGGTGCTTTTGGTCATCTAAGACCTCACTGCTCTAAGTTTCATGCTCTTAAAAGAATTAAAAGAAAAGAGAAACTTGAGCTTCTTGGAAGTTTTGCTATGAAAGCTAAACCGGATTTGAGTGAAAATAGCATATTGTTAAAGAAAGTGTTTAATGCTTTTAACTCCTTGACTATGTGCATCTCCGGTTCTCATTCTTTCAACCCTCGTCTCACTTCTCATGAGACACTCATTCCAAACAATCGTTCCGTTTGGATGAGGAAGGGTTCCTATGACTGAGTTTTTGCTCTTTTGGTCCTCGATCTAATTCTTTCGATCTTTGTAGGACCTTTCATGCATTGTTTGTCATATCTTCATGCATTTGTGCATTTTGCATTTATTTGTATGCATTGCTTTTGTTTTGATCTTACTTTTATGTTTTAGTTTTGTGTGAGTAAAAATCTAAAATTACATAAAAAGTGAAAAATTCAAAAAGTTTGGTCGTATATGTTTGAGCACATATCACATGTGAGTTTTGCCTTGTACCTTCGTACAAATGGCTTTATGCATTTACGAGCTTAGCTTGTTCTTTATGCACTTATATCTTTGTGGAAAAAATCTTGACATATTTGTGTGATTGTTGTAAATCGATTTTCAAGCTTGTCATGAATGATTAGTCAATAGTCTTGTTGGTTTTGAGACATGCATAGACTTATGCCTATATATCTTCCCACTCTTTATTTTGTTGTTTTTGCTTAAAGAGCTCACCAAATGTAAATCTCCAAATGAAAAGAGATATTGACCTGTAAAAGTCTGTCGCACATACTAGTATTTGACTAGGAAAAAAGAAAAGCGACCAAAATAAAATGTATGATGCCTAAAAAGCCAAAGACTTGTTCATCAAATTGAAATATCAAAAATTTCAGGCATCGATCTCAAAATGAGATGTATTGATTCAAAATGGATCAAATGTTATGATTTATTCAGAAGTCAAATGAAAAGCTTCTAAGATTTGTAATCATTTTCTTGTGTAAGGTCATATATGTTTATTTCTATAATTGAGATATACCACTTGTCTTAGCACTAGTTGTGTGTGACTTGATTGAATTGATCACTGAAACTTCACCCCAGACTATGAACTATTCCCCACTTGATACGCACACACAACACACATGCCTAATGTTCAATGAATGCCTTATTCATTTGTTCGATTGTAATTGTTTAAATGTGATGTGTGTGTGCTCATCTTTATACGGATCAATCCAAAAAGATTTTTGATCATTTTATATGTTTTTGGAAGTGATTTTTATCACTCTTTGTGTTCATGCTTAGTGCTTACATTGTTTTTCAGTGTTTAAACATGTTCTGGACTCATTTTGGTGACTTGCAACCCGCCAAACCAAGTTGCGAGTTTTGGCGACTTGCCCAGTCGCGAGCCCAGTCATGAGTTCACACAAAATGGTTTTGCAGCTCACTGACGACTCATTCGCGACTCGCCCAGTCGCCAAACGCCTAGAAACAGCTTTTTAAAGGGCTTTTCGTGGGAAACTTGTTTGAAACCTCTCTCATTCTCTCTAAAACCCCTCTTTCAATATTTTTACATCAAAACCTAATCAATTTGAATGGTTTTTCATTCCATTAACATCGGTAATTTGAAACTCTTTTCTTTGTTTTGGATCCTTGGATTATGTTTTGGTGAGTTTTGTGCTCTTGATTAGGATTTTCATCATAGGAGTTGGGAAATATTTTTTGGTCAAATTTTTGTATGTGTTTGGTTCCTTTTGATGATTTGCTTTGGATGTTGGCCCCTTGCGGCAAAAAGATCATGTATTAAGGGTGGATTTCATGATGTTCATGTATTGTTTTACATTGTAATTCATAGTGTGCACGCTAGGTGTTTGATAAAATGCCTCTTAGGCATTTTCTCGCTTGTTTGGACTCCGATGAGTATCAAACTTTGGGGTTTCTCATGTTTCCTCATTAAGAACATGTTTAGTTCATTGGTTGTGTATTTAACACACCTTGCCCCACATGTGCTTTTTCCATGCATTGGTCATGCATTGCACTTTGCCACCTCTTGCACACACCTTGCTACCTTTGTCAAGCATTGGTTCATACATTGTTTCTTCATCCTAGCATGTCATGTCTTAGGATTGAGCTTCATTTTCTCATTCATCTCGCGCCCCTCATGCATCATTATTGTTCATACTTTCTTCTCTTGCCATTGTTTCTCCCTAACCCTTTGTCTATTCCTGACAAAAAGGGGGAGAGTATACTCTAGAGAGTGTACCGGAGAGTTTTTGTCATTTCTATATGACCCTTGTGCACATTCTTAAGGGGAGAAATTCTATTTCTCGTGCACACTTGTAGGGGGAGAGATATTCTATAGGGGAGATGCATATACCAAGGGGAAGAAAACATTGTGTTAATAAGAAAACTTTCTCTAGGTGTTTGGTGCTGGATCAAGTTGCTCACATGTTTCACATCATGTTCTTGATCGCAATTTTACTTGTTACATTATACTTGTCCGTTTATTACTTACTTTACCTTGAGGGTCTAATGTGTTTTGTGCAAGTGTTTCAAGTTACAGGTATATATGTTCCAAGTTCATCACAGCTCCTATGATTCATGATGGGGGAGTGATATGATAAGGGAAGTACTTTTTACTGTTTGTACTTGGTACCTTTGTAGGTTTTTAAGGTTCTTGTTTATGTTTGTACCCATATTGTTTTTGTAAGCTTTTAGGGTTTGTTTCTATGCACTTTGTAGGCTTTATGGTTTGTACTTTGCTTTATGCAGCCTTTGTGCTTTGTTAAATCAATACTTCTAGCTAAATGTTATGCATTTCCTTTTAAGTACTGTCACTCTTGTGCCCTTGTAGGATTTTATTCCTAGATGCATATACTTCATGTACTGTGCATTGGTTGAATGTTAGTCATTCAAGTGATTTGCCTTGTGTTTGTCAGCTTGAATGTCCAGATGTTCATTCCAAGTGTGAATGAGCATTGTGATCACTTGTTCGTAGTGATTGCTTGTTTAGGTCTTGCCATGGTTTATTGCTTTATTCCATTGTGCTTGATCACATTGTGCTTGTTCCATATGCATTACAAGTTTTCTGCATACAATGAACTTATTGTGCTGTTGTGTTTCAAGAGTTACTTATTCTAATGGTTCAAAAGCTTCATAGATTCTAGAGTTAGGTGTGATTGAGTTTTTCAACTGTTCCCAACTCATGCATTAAGTCTAGAGTTTGTTATAGGGTTTTGTCACGGAATAGCCAAATGAGTAGATTGTAAGGTTGAAATTTATCAACCATCTTGTTGGCTTTATTCCGTGCCAACTTTCTTTTAATTTAGCACTTAGTAATCATGTATTTAGGTGGGATTCATGTAAGGGTAGTGTGTGAAAAGAATGTGAAGAATTGCTCAACAATGTGCAAAGAAGCCAGGACTCGCGGCTAGGACTTGCAACTTGCAAGCCGCCATCTGCTGCACACATGAGAAGCATGCGGGGAGGTGAAGGGTCACGCCAGCTGTCGCACTACAGGACAAAAGTCTCAGGCTAGCCAGGCTGTTATCTTGCGACTTGAACTCGCGACTTAGACCAGTCGCGAGGCCAAGCCGCCAATCAGCCCTGTTTGGGAATAACTGACTCTTTGTATTCGAAACACACACCACTATATATAGACCCTTATACCCACGAAATGTAGGGAGCTTCCATAGAGAATTTTGTGAGAGAAACCCTACAGAAAAACAAGATTGCCTCATCCCCAATCTTCACTAAGATACTCTTCAAATTCCTCTACTCTCTTCCTCTCCATTGATACATCCTTGAGAGGTTATTAACCAAATCCTTTTCTCACCACACCCATGTCTCTGAGAAGGTCTTTTGGTGCTAAGGGAAGCAGTTTGGAAGGGACCAATGGTTATTGGTTGATGCTATGGGTTATAGCGAAATTCGGTAAGCTAGAAAAGAAAAAGGTTTGACGCAATCTCATTGGAGCAGGAAGCTTGGAGGGCTTAGGTACCTGGGTAGATTAGGCTTGGAGGGTCTATTGTTGTTCATGTATCCCAACTACATTTTTTAGTAGATCATTGACCGCTTGGAGGGCCGCAGAGAGGTTTTATCCCGAGAGTTTCGGTTTTCTCTTCGATAACACATCGCATGTTGTCCTTGTGTTTGCATCTCTCTTCCTTTATCTTTGCCATTTATTTTCTGTTGTGGATGTGATTTTAATTGGCTTAGATTGTTTATCAATTCTGTGTTTAGCTTATATTCATGTTCCGCACAGTAATTGTTTGATAATAAGCTTGAATTGATATTTTGTTATTTGGGGTCTAAACGTTCAAGCGTGTTTTACACACATATTGAACATTCATTTGGTATCAGAGCGGGTACACTTGTTGTGGTTTAAATACCTAAGTGTGATCCTTGACCCCTTGGTTTATTTGCCATGGATTGTGCTTTGTATGCCTCTTTGTATGATTTGATTGATGATGAATGTACCATGCCACGTGTTTGTGAAAATGCCTCAATGAGTGATAATCCTCATAATTGTGATGCTATGTTACATGAATCTTTGGATGTTGTTTATATTCCAAATGACAAACTCTTGAAGAAAAATGCTAAGAAGTTTCAAAAGAATTTGAGCAAGTTATTTTGTGAAAATGATGATTTGATTGCTAAGCTCAATGATTCCAACAAATTGGTTGAGAAATATAAAAAACTTGCTGAAATTTCTCTTGAAAAGCTGAAAGAGTTTGAATGTTTGAATATTGACTTGGATGATAAACTTGTTTTGTCTAACAAACTTGTTGATGATCTTAAATGTGAAAATGAATCTCTTAAGATACATGCCAAGTGTTTGATTGTTGAACATATTCCTAAAATGGATGATAATGTATGTTGCAATCTTGTTGTGGTACCCGATTTTGTGCCTAATGTGTGTTCTACCTCTAAGGGCAAATCGGTGCACATTCCTCCACATAAAAGAAACCAAAAGGTGGAAAGAAAGGCTATTAAATCAAAGCCTCCATTTAGGTCTCAACCTAAGGCTTTGGATGGATCTAAGTTTATTCCAACATGCCACCATTGTGGTGTGATCGGTCACATAAGACCTCAATATTCTAAGTTGAAGAGAGAACAAAAACATGTTGCTAGATTCATTCCCAAAAAGCCTAGTGGACCTAAACACATTGTTTGTCACCACTGTGGTGCTTTTGGTCGTCCAAGACCTCGCTGGTCTAAGTTTCATGCTCTTAAAAGAATTAAAAGAAAAGAGAAACTTGAACTTCTTGGAAGTTATGCTATGAAAGCTAAACCGGATTTGAGTAAAAATAGCATGTTGTTAAAGAAAGTGTTTAATGCTCTTAACTTCTTGACTATGTGCATCTCCGGTTCTCATTCTTCCAACCCTCGTCTCACTTCTCATGAGACACTCATTCCAAACAATCGTTCCGTTTGGATGAGTAAGGGTTCCTATGATTGAGCTTTTGCTCTTTTGGTCCTTGATCTAATTCTTTCGATCTTTGTAGGACCTTTCATGCATTGTTTGTCATATCTTCATGCATTTGTGCATTTTGCATTTATTTGTATGCATTGCTTTTGTTTTGATCTTACTTTTATGTTTTAGTTTTGTGTGAGTAAAAATCCAAAATCACATAAAAAGTGAAAAATTCAAAAAGTTTGATCGTATATGTTTGAGCACATATCACATGTGAGTTTTGCCTTGTACCT
Organism: Quercus ilex subsp. ballota; assembly: GCA_032727855.1. NCBI lineage: Eukaryota > Viridiplantae > Streptophyta > Magnoliopsida > Fagales > Fagaceae > Quercus > Quercus ilex. Next base: position 31,266,702 of record CM064916.1, on the reverse strand, counting down.
TCGTACAAATGGATTTATGCATTTACGAGCTTAGCTTGTTCTTTATGCACTTATATCTTTGTGGGAAAAATCTTAACATCTTTGTGTGATTGTTGTAAATCGATTTTCAAGCTTGTCATGAATGATTAGTCAATAGTCTAGTTGGTTTTGAGACATGCATAGACTTGTGCCTATATATCTTCCCACTCTTTGTTTTGTTGTTTTTGCTTAAAAAGCTCACCAAATGTAAATCTCCAAATGAAAAGAGATATTGAACTGCAAAAGCTTATCACACATACTAGTACTTGATTAGAAAAAAGGGAAAGCGAACAAAATAAAATATATGATGCCTAAAAAGCCAAAGGTTTGTTCATCAAATTGAAATATCAAAAATTTCAGGCATTGATCTCAAAATGAGATGTATTGATTCAAAATGGATCAAATGTTATGATTTAATCAGAAGCCAAATGAAAAGCTTCTAAGATTTGTAATCATTTTCTTGTGGGAGGTCATATATGTTTATTTCTATAATTGAGATAGACCACTTGTCTTAGCACTAGTTGTGTGTGACTTGATTGAATTGATAATTGAAACTTCACTCTAGACTATGGACTATTCCACACTTGATACGCACACACAACACACATGTCTAATGTTCAATGAATGCCTTATTCATTTGTTCGATTGTAATTGTTTAAATGTGATGCGTGTGTGCTCATCTTTATATGAATCAATCCAAAAAGATTTTTGGAAGTGATTTTTATCACTCTTTATGTTCATGCTTAGTGATTACATTGTTTTTCAGTGTTTAAACATGTTCTGGGTTGAAAAACAAGTATCAGAATTTTTGACAACTCATTTTGGCGACTTGCAACCCGCCAAACCAAGTTGCGAGTTTTGGCGACTTACCCAGTCGCGAGTTCACACAAAATGGTTTCGCAGCTCACTAGCGACTCATTCGCGACTCGCCCAGTTGCTAAACGCCCTGAAACAGCTTTTTAAAGGGCTTTTCGTGGGAAACTTGTTTGAAACCTCTCTCATTCTCTCTAAAACCTCTCTTTCAATATTTTTACATCAAAACCCGATCAATTTGAATGGTTTTTCATTCCATTAACATCTCTAAGGTAATTTCAAACTCTTTTCTTTGTTTTGGATCCTTGGATTATGTTTTGGTGAGTTTTGTGCCCTTGATTAGGATTTTCATCATAGGGGTTGGGAAATATTTTTTGGTCAAAGTTTTGCATGGGTTTGGTTCCTTTTGATGATTTGCTTTGGATGTTGGCCCCTTGCGGCAAAAAGAACATGTATTAAGGGTGAATTTCATGATATTCATGTATTGTTTTACATTGTAATTCATAGTGTGCACGCCAGGTGTTTGATAAAATGTCTCTTAGGCATTTTCTCGCTTGTTTGGACTTCGATGAGTATCAAACTTTGGGGTTTCTCATGTTTCCTCATTAGGAACATGTTTAGTTCATTAGTTGTGTATTTAACACACCTTGCCCCACATGTGCTTTTTCCATGCATTGGTCATGCATTGCACTTTGCCACCTCTTGCACACACCTTGCTACCCTTGTCAAGCATTGGTTCATACATTGTTTCTTCATCCTAGCATGTCATGTCTTAGGATTGAGCTTCAATTTCTCATTCATCTTGCACCCCTCATGCATCATTATCATTGTTCATACTTTCTTCTCTTGCCCTTGTTTCTCCCTAACCCTTTGTCTATTCCTGACAAAAAGGGGGAGAGTATACTCTAGAGAGTGTACCAGAGAGTTTTTGTCATTTCTATATGACCCTTGTGCACATTCTTAAGGGGAGAAATTCTATTTCTCGTGCACCCTTGTAAGGGGAGAGATATTCTATAGGAAAGATGCATATACCAAGGGCAAGAAGACATTGTGTTAATAAGAAAACTTTGTCTAGGTGTTTGGTGCTTGATCAAGTTGCTCACATGTTTCACATCATGTTTTTTATCGCAATTTTACTTGTTACATTATACTTGTCCGTTTATTACTTGCTTTACCTTGAGGGTCTAATGTGTTTTGTGCAAGTGTTTCAAGTTACAGGTATATATGTTCCAAGTTCATCACAACTCCTATGATTCATGATAGGAGAGTGATATGATAAGGGAAGTACTTTTTACTGTTTGTACTTGGTACCTTTGTAGGTTTTTAAGGTTCTTTTTTATGTTTGTACCCATATTGCTTTTGCAAGCTTTTTGGGTTTGTTTCTATGCACTTTGTAGGCTTTATGGTTTGTACCTTGCTTTATGCAGCCTTTGTGCTTTGTTAAATCAGTACTTCTAGCTAAATGTTATGCATTTCCTTTTAAGTACTGTCACTCTTATGCCCTTGTAGGATTTTATTCCTAGATGCATATACTTCATGTACTATGCATTGGTTGAGTGTTAGTCATTCAAGTGATTTGCCTTGTGTTTGTCAGCTTGAATGTCCGGATGTTCATTCCAAGTGTGAATGAGCATTGTGATCACTTGTTCATAGTGATTGCTTGTTTAGGTCTTGCCATGGTTTATTGCTTTATTCCATTGTGCTTGATCACATTGTGCTTGCTCCATATGCATTACAAGTTTTCTGCATACAATGAACTTATTGTGCTGTTGTGTTTCAGGAGTTGCTTGTTCTTATGGTTCAAAAGCTTCACAGATTCTAGAGTTAGGTGTGAGTGAGTTTTTCAACTGTTCCCAACTCATGCGTTAAGTCTAGAGTTTGTTATAAGGTTTTGTCACGGAATAGCCAAAGTAGGAGATTGTAAGGTTGAAATTTATCAACCATTTTGTTGGCCTAATTCCGGGCCAATTTGCTTGTAATTTAGCATTTAGTAACTCTGTATTTAGGTGGGATTCATGTAAGGGTAGTGTGTGAAGAGAGTGTGAAGAATTGCTCAACAATGTGCAAAGAAGCAGGGATTCACGACTAGGACTCGCGGCTGACTCGCGACTTGGAAGCCGCCAACTGCTGCATACGTGAGAAGCATGCGGGGAGATAAAAGGTCACGCCAACTGTCGCACTACAGTACAAAAGTCTCAGGCTGGCCAGGCTGTTATCTCGCGACTTAGACTAGTCGCGAGGCCAAGCCGCCAATCAACCCTATTTGGGAAAAACTGACTATTTTGGTTCCAAACACACACCACTATATATAGACCCTTATACCCACGAAATGTAGAGAGCTTCTAGAGAGAATTTTTTGAGAGAACCCCTAGAGAAAAACAAGATTGCCTCATCCCTAATCTTCACTAAAAGACTCTTCAAATTCCTCTACTCTCTTCCTCTTCATTGATACATCCTTGAGAGGTTATTGACCAAATCCTTTTCTCACCACACTCACGTCTGTGAGAAAGTCTTTTGGTGCTAAGGGAAGTTGTTTGGAAGGGACCAATGGTTATTGGTTGATGCTATGGGTTATAGCGGAATCCGGTAAGTTAGAAAAGAAGTTCAGCGGAACCTCGTTGGAGTAGGAAGCTTGGAGGGTTTAGGTACCTGGGTAGATTGGGCTTGGAGGGTCTATTGCTGTACATGTATCCCAACTACATTTTCTAGTGGATTATTGACCACTTGGAGGGCGGCGGAGAGGTTTTACGCCAAGGGTTTTGGTTTCCTCTTCGATAACGCATCGCGTGTTGTTCTTGTGTTTGCATCTCTCTTCCTTTATCTTTGCCATTTATTTTCTATTGTGGATATGATTCTAATTGGCTTAGATTGTTTATCAATTCTGTGTTTAGCTTATATTCATGTTCCACACATTAATTGTTTGATAATAAGCTTGAATTGATATTTTGTTATTTGGGGTTTAAACGTTCAAGGGTGTTTTACACACATATTGAACATTCACCACACGTATTCTTTGAATCATCATTGCCAATATTATATTCTTTCCTTCTTTGGTAAGAGATTACTTGCTGAACAAAGTTTCTCTCCAAACTAGGTTGGAGAGAAATTTTTCAAACTTTTCTTATATCTCTTTTTTTGGTATGAATTTTGAAAATCTAATTGTTGAATTTCATGTTTCTTATATTCTTAACATGCATATCAAATTTCGTTCAAATTGAATATTATTTACTATTCGATTAAGAAACTTATTTTGTATACACAATTTTAGATCATAAAAATTTGAAATTTTAACATTTGTTTGATGAGATAGCAATTGATCTTTGATTTTCTTGAAATTTTACATGCATGAAGAATATAATGAGAACATGCAATCTAACGGTTATATTTTCAAAATTCACACTCAATATGGAGATATATGAGGAGTTTGTAGAGTTTCTCTCCAAACTAGTTTGGAGAGAAACTTTGTTCCTTGCTTGTTCAGTTGTTCGCTACCGACATTGTTAGACAAACAAGGCATTCAGATTTCTTTGATTTCTCACTACAATAATTTTAGTTGGCTAACACAAAACATTAAATTTCATTGATTTGTGTTTACTAATCCATTAGGCTTTTCTAGTTCATAAGTTTTTTTGGATAAGGTTCTCTAGGCCTCAATTAGTTTACTATCAATATTTTTCTTTAAAATTACTTTTTCCTGAAAGAAATATTCTCCAAATATTCTTTTTAAGTTACTCTATGTGGTGGACCTTTTTGTAATGCTGGGCTAGGCTGCCTCTTGTCGTACTAGGCCCAAGTTTTTCTGAATAAAGGAGATAGGACCGGTCCAATTGTGACCCACCTTAGTCCGGCTTGTGCACAAACTACACCCCGTTTGCCAGATTTTGATCACATGCCCATGGCAGACAGAGCCGCTACGGGGAAGTTATGGCAGGCAGATATAATAAAGATAACACAAGAAATGCTAGACAAAATGAATAAAAGGGAGCGACAAGAAACACCCCGTACACAAAAAAGTAAAGAAATAAATGGGGGAATAATAAAAATAGGCTTGTTGGATCAAAGAGGGGAAAGTCAATCTGCCATGCCAAGTAATGCTACGGAGCTGAAACCAAGAAGGGAAACAACTTCCTCAATGCGAATAATCTCCCCAGGAAAAGAAATTAATTGCTTTGAGAGAATGGGCATGAATGGTTTATGTCCAATGAGGATCCTTTGTCTTTGATAGAGAATAGGGCTTTAGAGGGAGAAAGGGGATCAACTTATTAGTGCATGCCTGCCATTCCATCTCTCTCTGTTTTCTTTCGTTGTTTCTAATTTTTCTTTTCTTCTTTTCTTTTCTCTCCTTTTCTTAGTATTTGTTTCCGTGTTTGTGATTTTCTCCTAGAGGTTACTATTACCATTTCTCCCCCCTTTCGCTGTGCACGGCAAGGGCTCTTTTTATAGTGCTTGCCGTGACTGGTTTTTACTATTTTAGCATTTAACTACATTTTCCTGATATGGGTGTCTTTGCCGACCACTATTGGTTTGTCAACCACCCAGCCATCACCATTTATCTGTGCTGGCTATGCCACCAGGCAAAGAAGGCTATTTTGTTTGTTTGTTTGTCGTGGGACTCTTATCTGCTACAGTGTGGGTGCTCTCTCTCTCTTCCTATCCCTCATGGCATGCACCTAGTTGTTCCAACTCATCTTTATTTCTTTTGGGTGGTATGTCATCCTAGCAGAACATTTCTCCTAAAAGAGCCTGAGCAGGAACCCCAGAATAGGTTTTCGCTTCTCTCCACTGCCAAACCATGCCCTCTTACCTTTGACCCATGACCTCACCACGTCCTGTATTGGCTGGGTACGAGCTAGTGATGTCTGGGCCTTGCGCGTGCTTCACTTTTATGTATGTCCGAAATCTATCTGCTGCTCATGCGTTCGCCGTGGTCTGGAGGCTTGTCTGCACAATCTGCCGTTTATCCTTGATTTCTTATGGCGTGAGTTGTTTTTTGATATCTCATTCTTTGATGGCTTACTCGCCTTAGGAGCCAGGCCTTGTTTGATTGTGGGCTTTTCCTTCTTCAGCCTACTTTTTTGTTCCTTCCTGCAATCTTGCTGCCATTTCCTACTGTGATGTTATTTGACCCCAACCTGCTGGGCTTCTTTGGACCTGCTACTTATTCTTTTCTCAATGACTCAGTATGGTCATTGGGCTTCTTATTACATTACTTGCGAGCTCCTGTGTCCCATTTGTTTCTTCTTAGGCATCCTTGGCCCATTTACTTTCCTTGAGTTTCTTTGGTCCTTTTCCTAACTCTACATTCTCATGAGTTTTTACTAACTCCTTTGGGCTTCCCTGGCCCAATTACCTTATCCACCATCCTTGGGGCTCATGGACTTTCCATCAACCCCTTACTTTTTTTGCTTGCATTGCTTCGGGCTTGTTGTGACCCATTCTCATTTTTCTACATTACATACTGGCCATGAGTTTGCAACTTCTCTCTTTCCGGGCTCCTTTAGGCCCATGTGCTTCCTCAAGACCCATTTGTTTATTTCATGAGCTTGCAATCCATTATTCCTGCCACTTGAGCTTAATGGTTTTTCTATCCACTTATTAACTTTTTTCTGCCCATGTTGCTGGGCTTCTTCTTTCTATTGGGCTTCCCAAAATGATCATCAACACTCTATTTGTTGCTTTTAAAGAGAGGAGAGGTGGAATTGCACATTTTAGTTCAAAAAAAAAAAAAGAGTCGCCAAACGACCATTGCAACTCATGAAGACGTGGATGGTCAAAATAACAGTGAAGTATTCAATAATGCAACTAAATTAGTCGAATAATTTTTGTCTGTCAATCCACTCATTGCCATTGATGAATAAACCAAAGTTAATAATTTCGTTTTGTTATGGTTGGAGTAGTACAAAATGTTTCTTATTAACTACTAAATGGATACACTTAAGTCCTATTCCTATGTTTCATATTTCAAAATTTGGTTGGTTTCCATTTTAACATGTTTCGGTCATTTCAAGTTGATATCTGTCTCTTTTCTCAAAATTTTTTTTTTTTTTTGATATCTGTCTCTTGACCCGATACGAAATTGTTACACTACTTTTTGGAGTTTTTTTTTTCTTAAAAAAATAATTTAAAAAAATTCTAATGTATTGTTTTGAATTGAAATGGTTTGAACTAATAATCCTATTTTGTTAATTTATGGAGGAAACTTGATGAATTTTTTTTTTTTTTGGAAGATTTAAGCAGAGAGATTTATTAATCTCATGTAATTAATCTGATATGAATAAGCTGATTCCAATTATTAAAAAATCGAAACAATCACTGAAATGAAATTTTATCTTCAAATTAATTTCGTTAGCAATGGAAAAGGGGAATTGATGTTACTTGAATGGGCTTGGTATGAAATCTTAACTAAGTTTTGTTAGCAAACAAATGATGACTATGTTATCAAAATAATTTTTTTTTTTTTAAAGGATGAATTAAGCTTGTGTTAAGTGCATTGGTGTACAAGACACATTGAAATCCAGACACATGTCCAAAAGTGGATATGTCTTCGAATCCCAATATTTCCAGTACAGTATAAAGGTTAGTATAGTGTATAACTCATAGTAATATATACTTATGTGATAGATAAATTAGTATCCATTTCAGCTAGAGGATTAACTTGAAAGTTTTATCTTCATGTCCACTTTCGGCGGGCCTTTTATTATCAATCTCCATTTGAGAGTTGGAAATTTCACTCTTTTAGGGCAATGACAATTTAGAGCATTTCCATTAATAATGCTAAAAGTACTAAAATCCTATTAATAGCACCCAACCCACTAAAAACAACGCCACATCAAATGTGCCAAATGCCAAATGCCAAATATTTGGCACACTAAACACAAAAAACCCCGTTTATCAGATGTTTCAAATCTCATAATTTTTGCCACATGTGAATAGTACTGTTCCATCTTTGGAACGGTACGGACGAGAATGCTAAAAAAAAAAAAAAGTTTTTTATTCATTTCTCTCTCATCCTTTTTGACTTTCTCTCTTCTCTCTCTTTCTTTTTCTTTTTTCTTTCTCCGCCACTCCATCTCTGTCACTCTCTTTTCCTCTTTTCTTCTTCCCCTTTTCTTCTTCTTTCTCCAGAAGCTTCACTTCTATTTATTTTTCTTTTTCTTTTTCTCTCTCTTTTTTTGTTTTTTCCTATCACTTTCTCTGAGCCTCTTTGTCATTTTTTTTTTTTTTGGTCATTCTCTCTCTCTCTTTCTTCCTCTTTTTTTCCACCTAAACCGTTACCATTGAGATCGGCCACCTAGTGGAGATTGCATGTAAGTTTGGGTTTTTATTTTTATTTTTTTAAGGTGGTGTTGGTGGACGTGGGTTTGTGCCGGTGGTGGTTGTCGATATTGTTGCAGCAATGGTGGTTGTGGGTTTGTTTGATTTGGGATGGGTTTTGAGGTTTGTGAATGTGGTGGGTTGTTGTGGGTTTTTTTTTTCGGTTGTGTTTTTTTTAGTTGGCGTTGGCGGATGTGGGTTTGTGTCGGTGGTGGCTGTCGATGTTGTTGCGGTAGTGGTGGTTGTGCGTTGTTGTCGTTGTTGTTGTTGTGTTTGATGATGATGATGGTGGGAGGAGTTAATATATTATTTTAATGTGTTGTAAATATCATTTTAATGTATAGAATTGAAGAATAGAACATCTGATAAATAGTATATTGTAAAATGATGTGGTAAAATAATAAAGTAGACTTTTAATGTGTTAAAATGACATTTTTTATAGAACATCTGCTACGGATGCTCTAAGAATGCTAAAAGTGCTAAAATCCTATTAATAGCACCCAACCCACTAAAAACAACACTACATCAAAGCTCTTAAAATTAAAAAAAAATTTGACACTTAGGCTTGGTTTGGATATGGATGAAAAGTAGACACGTTTTGCGTCTGCAATTCCTCCTTCTTCTTTTTTTTTTTCTTTTGCCGTGAATGTTGACTTTTGTACATGAACAGTGCACTTGCAAACATCACGAGACTTGCAAACATCACTTTTCAGCAACTTTTTCATTAAAAATGGGTCCCACGGTACTATTTACACATTTAAAAATTATTTTGTTACAGTATTTTCATTTTTCAGCTGCATCCAAACGAATCCTTAGCTACTGTGAGCTGTTGTAGCCGAGTATTAAAAATAAAATAATCCCATTTTATTTGCTCCTCAGTCACTCGTCAGCTATGCATCTCTCTCTCATTCTCATCTTCTCCCTTTCTCCATAGCAAAGAAGAAGAAAGTGAAGCAAGGCTCCATAGCGAATCAGGTCCGATCTAATTAGGTATCAAAAATCAAAGAATCCATCCATTCCGTTTAATCTAAATGGGTCCGATCCATTGAAGGACCATAGCCTAGTCCGTCGACGACGACATTTTGCAAGGCTGAGAGAGGATGAACGGGGAAAGCGAGATGGTGTCAGAAAGAAGATGAGCCACAGTAATGGTGGCAGCTCATGGTGATTGTGGTTGAGCTCCTTGAGCTTCGGCCATGGAGTTTCAAAGAGAAAGAGGTTGAAGGGAGAGTTTTGATCTGAGGGATAGAAAGAGATTTTGGAATCTGATTGTAGGGGGTTGTGGACGTTTATGCCTTGTGGTGGTTGTTTGTGGGTTTGTGGAGGTGGTGAGTGTTGGATTGTGGGTTTGTGGAGGTGGCAAGATGGGTGTGGCCGGATGGGTGAAGAATCATGCGAAGAGAATACGATAGAGTGACAGTAATGGGAAAGAGAGAAATGAAAAAAAAAAAAAGAATAATTTTTAGCTAATAGAAAAAATAAAACCTTTGATGTAGTGTGTATTGTAAAGTCAATTATTAAAATTGATAAAGTAACATTTTGAGATATTAAATGATAAAAAACTTAGCATGTTTGATGGGAATGCTCTTAAAAGTGTAAGAACATCATTATTGGTGGAGGCATATAGCTATAATGCTATTTTTGCCTCCTCAAACTACAAAATATTGTGCACATTGGTGGTGCTATAGCCAAAAATATTTGGCTACATGCTACAGTAAATAGGTACTAGTACCTGTTTACTATAGCAAGAAGCCAAATCCTTTTAATTTTTTTTTATTTTTCTCTCCACTTTTTTTTATTCTTTTCAACTCGTCTCTTTCCCTCTCTCTTGTTACTCCCATTAAAGCATCCACAGCAGATGTGCCAAATGCCAAATATTTGGCATACCAAACACAAAAACGGAGTTTTATCAGATGTGTTAAATGTGTCAAACTTTTACAATATGCTACAGTACCGTTGCATTGTGACACGGTATGGACTCAAATGGCATTTGTACTTTATTATTTTTTTATTCATCTTTCTCTCTCATCCCACTCTGAGCCACTCCATCTCCACTTCTCCAGATCCTGCTTTCTCTCCTCCCTCTCTGTCTAATCGCCCTCTCTCTAGTGAAGGATGAGTTCCGATATGGGTATATTCTGGCATGGGCTCTGGTGTGGGTCAGGTGACGGTGTGGGTCGTGGGTATGGCGTCGTGGTGGGTCACGGTGAGGTGGTCGCGGGGAGGTGGGTCGCTGTGAGGTGGGTCACGGCGAGATGGGTCACGACGAGATAGGTCACGACGAGGTAGGTCACGAACTCACGGCAAAGGTGAGTGGGTTTTGATAGATGGGTTCTAATGGGGTTTGGGGTGGATTCCTTAACTGGATTTCTCTCAATCGGCCTGCAGTGGTGGGTTTTGCTTTTGGGTTTGTTTGATTTGGTTGTGTTTTTTGCCGTGCCGATCTCTCTAGTTGTGTTTGATGTGGGTTTTGCTTTTGGGTTTGTTTGATTTGTTGTGCTGATCTCCCTGGTTGTGTTTTTTTTTTTTTTTTTTTTTTTTTTAAAGGTGGCATTGGTGGATGTGGGTTTATGCCGGTGGTGGCTGATTGGTGTTGTTGCGACAGTGGTTGTTGGTGGCTGTTGTTGCGACAGTGGTGAATGTGCCGTTGTTGTTGTTGTTAATGTTGTTGATGGTGATGATAGGGAGGAGATAATATATTATTTTAATGTGTAGTAAATATTATTTTAATGTATAGAATTGAAGGATAAAACATCTGATAAATGGAATATTGTAAAATAATGTGGTAAAATAATAAAGTAGGCTTTTAATGTGTCAAAATGACATTTTTTATACAACATATGCTACGGATGCTCTTAGAACTCCTCTTTCTCTCTCTCTCTCTACCCAGCTTTGCCGACCAAAGCTTCGTTGACCCAAGCCCAAGCTGCCAACCCAAGCCTTAAGCCCCAAGCCACCCATCTCTCTTCTCTCTTTGTTGTGATTGGTTTTTTTTTCCATATTGGTTTGGTGGCTATGGTGGATGATTATAGTGAGGGTGAGGGTAAAAAATTTGGCATTTTTTCACCCAAATGTGAAAGCCGAAGCTGAATCTCAGTGTTTTTAAACTATAAGAAACTTTTTGTGACTATGATCTTAGTTAATCAAAGTTGAATCTCAGCCTTCAAGATCACAATAGTGACAACAACACTGAGAGAGAGAGAGAGAGAGAGAGAGAGAGGCCGTGTGAGTTCCTCTATACAAACTTTCCATGATGATTCTCTGTCAATTGGGTCTCAATTTCTTCTTCTTCTTCTTTCCTATAAGGAAGAGTAATAGAATTGGGAAAAGAAAATCATTGGGTTTTTTTTTTGTTCATACTTTTTTGTTTTTTTGACTCATTAACTGATGGGTTTAGTTCCAAATTACCAACAGAATAGCATGGGAATTGAGATTCTTAGGATTTGTGTTTGTTTACATATGTTTTCAGAGTAAAGAAATGGAGGTTGGTGGTTGTGGCTGGTGGAGGTGGATGTGGCTGTTGGTGGAGGTGACTGTGGTGTTTGTTTTTTATTATATTATTGTGTTGTTTATGATATTTTATTGTGTTGAAAGTTAAAATAAAACCATTGATGCTGGGGTGTTTTGTAAAGTGAGAAAGTAAGATAGATAAAGTAAATTTTGGTGGAGCCAAATAGCTAAAATTAGAACTCTACCAATGTGAATGCTCTAAAAAAGCTAATTTAGAATTCAATTCTTTTGAGTCCTACATCTAGGGGCCTAGCTAGGGGTATTGACTATGAGTATAAATAAGCTCTGAGCTCACTAAAAGGAAGAGTACTGGCCTCTGGCAACAACATTGAAGTATGACTAGTGCCGGCTCAATGGGTGAGCCAAATGGGCAACTAGCCGAAGGCCCCCAATGAAAAAATCCCCCTAAATTTTTACCAATAAAGATATTCATGTACCAATAAAAGTATTAATTAAGCCCTAAATATTCACCAATAAATAAAAAGTAGTTGTTTTTCATCAAAGAAAAACCAGTTAAAGAAAAATATTTTCATTGGATTGGTCAATCATTTAATCTCTCACACATAAATGTTAAAAGAACTCATTAATCTTACACTAGTAAATAAATTTATACTCAAATTCTATTTAAAAATATCAAATATATAACTTTATTAAAATTTTGAATCATAATTTTTTAGTGTTTGGTTACTTCATTCAATGAATAGTATTTATTTTAGTTATATAGTCATTGAATAATGCAATAGGTTCGTTTTAATTTGTAATTTTTTCTAAAAAAATAGATTTTAAATGAGAAAAAACTAAAAATTAAATAAATATTCTATTAATATTCAAATTATAAGAATAAACTTCACTTAAAATTGCCACCTTAAACCCCAAAATATTTTGTGCCGGCCTGAGTATAACCAAGCTCTAAGCTCACTAAAAGTCTTTTCAAGGACCCACTCGGGTAAACCACGTATGATGAGACTCTAGCCGTCTATTAGACCACTTGTAAGATTGTGAAGCAAAGCAATGCACGCCCATTGTACCTTTTACTCTTATTTATTGGGTCTTGTGCAATTGTGCTCTCAAGCTCTCCTTCTTCTTCTTCTTCTTCTTCTTCAGTTAGCTACTTGGTTTTCAACAACTTCTTCAAAAGTCCTTAGTCCTTACCAACTTAAACCACTCCATATGCTAGGCTCTAGCTAGAGAGAAGATAAAGCTGAGCATGGATAAGAAAGTTGGCATAGTTCCTCCAAAGAGAAAATTGGTGAAGAGGATGATGTTTGATCACATAGTCAAATCCATAGCTACCCTTCTTTGCCCCCATCACATTCTTTGTGAAAACCTCAAAAGATAACCTAAGAAGGTGATGAATATGAAGATTTTTCCCCATAAAGGTCATCAATTGTCTTCTTAACCATATCCAGATAATCATTATTGAATCACAACGCAAAATGTAATCAACCTAACCTCTATTACTGGTTCCTATTTGTTTTCCTTTCCCCTTTGGCTATGGTCTAAAAGATTAGTCTTAATTGTAGTACTTCATATGATAATTTTGCTGTTCCATTGAATTTCAGCGTGTGGACAGTGGAACACTCGTCTCAGCGAAAAAAAAAAAAAAAAAAAGCGTGTGGAACACTTGTGTACCATGTATAATCATAATGGCAGTCCCTATCATTGGACAGCACATGGCTGGCTGAAGCTATAGGTCATTTAGGCCACCGCTTAAGGCCTCCACTTATAAGAGGGTCCCCAAATAGTAATAATATATTATATAATATTACTGTTTCATCTGAGAAAAAAAAAAAAAAGATTACAAATGGCCATCACCAAATCCTATCAGGCCATGAAAGCCCGTTTCTCACAGAGGCCCGTTTCTCACAAAAAAAAAAAAAAAAAAAAAAGAAGAAAAATAGAAGAAGATTTCAAACGGCCATCACCAAATCCCATTAGGCCATGAAGGCCCGTTTCTCACAGAGAAAAAAGCTGAAGTGACAATGTGACATGAAAGCTAATCCCATCAGACCATCACCAAATGTTTAGCTTGCAGAAGAAAATATTACAAAAGGCAGAAAGAAGAGACAAACAAGAAAAGAAAGAAAAAAGAAAGAAGAAAAAAAACACTAACTCTCTAACTCTCTCTATCTTGATTCTAAAAAAAACACTCATTATTTGGCTTACTCATCAACTAGTGTTGGCAATAGACTTGGTGTGTTCACTGAAGGTTCATTTTTTGTTTTCTCTTTCTTTGTCTCTTTCGTCTTCTTCATGTTTGCTGCTAGGTGTCTCGGTTTTTTTTTCATGGGTATCTGGTTTTTTTTTTTTCTTTTTGGCTGAACTTTAGTTTGGTTGTTGTACTCTTAACTTCTTCTTTTTTGTTTGTTCTCTTAAATTTAGATTTCTTTAGATTTCTCTAGAAGCCGTTTGAATGGTCCGAATAGTCAAATAGACCCACTTAAAGAGAAAAGAGTTAAAGTATTGATTCTAAGAAGTTCTAGTCTTACACTTATTATTTTTTTTTTTTTAAGAAATCAGATTTAGAGGGATAGTGGGCTGGTCTTAGTCTTAGTGGATCTAATCAAGTTGAGTCCTACACATTATGCTAAAAAAAAAAAGGTTTACTGCTACACAAAAAAAGAGTATTAATAACAAAATTATAAATTTAGAATAATTTACTTTGTATTAATATTAATTTTAATGTTTTTGTGCAGGTTTAAAGTGTAAAGTGATCATATTAAGTAAAGCTGCAATTGTGCTTTTGATAAAACAGGTTTTATTGTTTTACACATTAAATTTATATTATTCTAGTTAAATTGTAATTTTTTTATTATTATTATAGATTGTGTTTCATTTATTCATAAATATTTTTTAATGACAAATATCTAATAGAAAATATCTATCTGGATATGAAAAACTAAAAAAAAAAAAAAAGACAAAGAGAAGAACTAATTGAATCTCAAAAGGCCCCATTTAAAGCTTTCGCCCAGGGCCCCCAAATTCGTTGAGCCGGCCCTGGGACAGCATGTCCATTTACCATGTAAAAAATTAAAAATATAAATTATCTTTCTTGGTTTGAGAATTTCGTCCTTAAATAGATCTTTTTTTTTTCTTTTTCTTTTTTACAAATTTTATTATGTTCTTTCTTTAAGTAGTGAAACACACAAAACAAAGTGCTCTTGCCTTTTAATTTTATTTTACTTAGTGTTGAGGACTTTTTTTTGGCCCACATGGCATTACTTCATTGGCAACTCATGCCACATTGCTTGCTCACTCCCAAGTGTAAGAGATCGTAGCAATATAATTCTTGAAGTACCGAGATCGAACCACAAGAAGCAGGGTAAATTCAAAGACAATATAATTAAATAACAATTTGGGTGAAAAAGAAAAGTAATTTTGCTTGGTGATTGTTAACAAGAATAAGAATAAAAACTGATTTAAATCAATAATGTAAATACCAGGGCATCGGGGTGTTTCCCTATATCGATATGAGATTCTTTGTGATCTAAGAAAATATATATTTCATAATTGATTATTCTTATACAATTAAAAACTTATGATTCGGTTGAACTGAGACAATTCAAGAACGCATGATAACCTCAATTAACAATGCGGTTAGAAAAGTTTTCAGAAAAACCCCATTCACTTTAAAACCTGATTTCTATTTGAAACTATTAGAAATTCATCTAAACAATAAGAAAAACATGATTGAACTTATTGGAAGCATGGAAGAACTAATACATCAAAAGAAATCTAATTGAACAATCAAATATGTCGTTGATAAAATCTTAGAAAGAATCACATTGAATATTCATACCGTATAGAAGAAACATAACCCCTAGCCCTAGTAAAGAGTTTAGGCTACCATTAGAGAAAGAAAAATACAAGGTTTTCTCTGCCAAAAATTCTTTCTACACAGCCTCCCTTCCAAACCCTAATGTCTAAATGTCCAAAGAAAATAAAACTTTTACTATTTTAATTTCTGTCCAGGTTTATAGCAGTAATTTTTGAGTTAATTTCGGCATTCAAAAATTGAGAATTTCGAAAAACTAAAAACTAGAAAGTTGTAGATATTTAAGTCACGGTTCCAACCCATCTAGCCTTGTGTCAATTGGAGTTTTGAGGAAAGAGATATGCCCAAATACTAATCGGTGCTCAAATCAGATTTTTCCTTTTCAGATTCTGCCTCTTTGATTTCTTTCCTTATTTGAAGCTTCTAATCACGATCCAAGCACTCCAGCTGCACCTCCTTAGACATTTAAGCATGGTCCTTTAGTTCCACTTTAATTCTAGTTTGGCCTCCATTTTCTCACAAATTTCTATAAACTCATCTTTCTCACATGATTTCCTGAAAGTAGAAAATTACACACAATGAATAGCATCTTATTCAAGAAATTATGTAAAGATAAATAATAAGGACTAATACAAATCATGGTTTAATTATACAAATTAAGCATAATAATAAAGAGATAACGCCCACATAAATATATAATAAGTATACATTTTAAGGTGTTATCACAAATCAACATATTATTGATTTTTTGGGTAAATCTCTTTAAAGCCCAAAATAAGCTCATATCTCATTCAACTACATAAATCGAGCTCACATGGCCCGTGAGATCCTTGCTTTAAGAGACGGATTCATGGTCCACATTTCATTTTCATCAATTGGGATCATAACCCATGATATCATCAACATCAACATATGGATTGAGCTCACACAATGAATCAAAGCACACGGCCCATATTACCTCTCTTACACTCATGGCAAGCGGCTTCTTTAACAAGAACCCATATTTACACAAAATGACAACAAAACCTGAGGTACGTCATCTCATTTTCGACTTATGATCCAAGCTCATAAGTCTCTTTAGGGAAACTTTGGGAGTCATGGTTTGGAGGGCCAAGAGGTATGTTCAGTAAAGTTCCAACGGTTTAAAGTTGATAAAAGAGACATGTTGCTTGGCATGTCTTCTCCAACTCCCTAAACTCTGATGAGTCCGCAAGTAACATATTGTAAGCATCTTTGATCACATAGCACTTAAAATGATAAGACTCCCCATTGCTCTTTTCCTAAAACTTAACATTCATCATATGACAAATACTCAATATCTCCAGTCATCTAACTGTTGAGAAAATAACTATTCGTTCAATCCCCAACTGTTGTTATACAAATTTAGAAACTTCATTATATTATTCTACATAAATCTTATTACTACTTTCAACTAAAATCCAACTTAAACACATGGCCTAATCTGATTGGCTATCTTTAATCTCCAATTATATACAAAATATTCATGATATCTCTAACACCCAACTGCTGTCTGCCACAATCAAATCATATATTTCTCTGCCAGCTACTAGAGCAGAGCATTAAATACTCTTCTTGCTCACCAAGATTATGTTACAACACAATAAGACCTTGACTAAATCTCTAAAACTTCATTAACTTTTAACCAATCCTTCTATTACTTGGTAAAAATGTGTTGCAATAGAACATTGAACCAAAAACACAAACACCCAAAAAAGGAAACATTTCCAGTTGAACCCCAGCAATGTATTCAGCACTTGACACCTAGCTGGAAGTGATATCATCAGTCATTTAATACTGAAATCCTAGTAACCAGCTGCTATACCCAAAATAGCAAGATACCCTTGAAAAAAATCTTACCATTTTCAGTTAAATCCATGAAATGAATGCTGAATGTCCTCTCCAGCAGTTTGAAATCAACTAATTGACCTCATCTGCTTTTGCCCAAAGCAACAACTGTCTTATGACAGTTATGACAGCTATGACAGCTGTCTCGTGATAGCTGTCACAGCTTTTCCTAATAGCTGAGACAGCTTTTTCAAAATAGATGTAATAGCTGACCCAACAGCTTTATCATTACTGATTTTCCACATTCAGCTAAAACCAAAACCAACTAAAGTAACTATCTTTTTCTTACCAAAATACATTCCTTTTCTGCTGCTCTTTCCCCAGCAACTCTTACCCGAAACAGCAAGAATACTTTAAAGCTAAACATACCATTTTTGGCCAAATCTTAAGATGGATTCTCTGAAGATTCATTGATATTTGGGACAAATTTTGGTTGATATTCTTTGTTAAAATACCCCCTTAAACTCAGCTCTAAAGGGGACCCTTCATCAACACCTCAAGGGGGACACCAATAGAGAAGAACTCTCTCATAAACGTCTCTCTCCCTCTAATGATCTTCTTAAGCTCTCAATGAAGTTCTGAGCTTCTAAGTTTGTAGTTTCTAAATTAGGAACTAAACTCTTCAGCTCTTAGCTCATAAATTCTCTTCATAAGCCTTCATACATCCTTCAACAGAAGATCCCAACAGTAAATCCTAGCAACTTTGCTAAATACACCACAATACTATTACTCTCTTATACTCATTATCTCACTCTCCATATTCTAAAAATACATATATCTTGCTGCCCATATCTCTAAACATCTCTTTCTCCACTTCTCTTACACAATCTCATACACACTTACTACACCATTACATATAACACACCACAACTCTTCTAAGTTTCACTCTCATACTCTCTCACTCTGAAATTCTACTATTTTGCTGCCCATAAACACATCTCAATACTCTTCTCCACTTATCTTATAAAAGTCCTTCTCATGGAAGGCATGAACTTCTAATATTAAAACCCTTCTCCTAGAAGGCACCAAAATCTCATATCAAAGTCCTTCTCACAGAAGGCATAAATCTATATTACATAAAGCCCTTCTCATGGAAGGCAACGCTATTCACAACTAAAAGAGCATTGTCAATGGGAAAACGCATTTAAGTGCATGATAAAATGGGCAAGCTTAACCAACCTCTACACACAGTTGGACATACTCTCTCTCCCTCCAGTTGCACCCATTTTCCCCCCTCAATCTTGAAGTTATCATGGCAAACTGCCTCTCAACTGCTGGGGTCACTCTACTGGGATATTATCAACTCGTAAAAGCTGTACAGCTGGGGCTACAAACCATGCAAAGATAAGTGAATTCGCTTCCATATCTTTAAATTTACATCATTGAGTACATGATTATTTCACATTTAAATACATATTACTTTATTTCAACTACTATTACAACTATTAACCAAGGCTTAAACTCATTTAAATGCATGATAAGAGGGGCAAGCTTAACTAGCCTCTATCGCTGACACTCTGCAGGGATATTATCAACTCACAGAAGCTAGACAACTGGGGCTACAAACTATACAAAGATAAGTGACTTCGCTTCTATATCTTAAATTTATATCATTGAGTACATGATTACTTTACCTCTAAATACTACTTTATTTCAAATGTTATTACAACTACTAATCAAAGCTATCATGTCAAATGCATATTATATATTTATTCGACCTTAGACTTTGGCTTTAATGGTTTTGTAGGCTTAAAAAGATACGCTGGTAGCCATTGGACCAGATGACCCAATGTTGAGTTCCGGAAGCAACTCCCCAAAAATAACCCGGGCCTAGTAAGGTCATCCCTCCAATGGACCACACGTGGCCGAGGAACTGAAAAAATCCCCTGAACACTTAACTAATGGAACACAAACTAGGTGTTTTTAGTTTGCACCATACATGTGGAACATGATATCGTTTGTCTTGAATGCCTAAATCTTAACCTTTTATTTGTATTCATAAAAAATGATAGAGATTAAAATTTAACAATCATGATTACGATGATATGATCACATAGAGATTTGAGACACCATACAATTTTAAATACAAATCCAAGTATACTTTTGGTCAAGGATATTATTTTTTATAAGAATATAAGCTGAAAGTAGAGTATATGCTTAAAAGACCAATAAAATCAGTGCAAGTAAGCAGATAAAGGTCACTTATGGACCCAATTAGAGCAAATCAGCCCACAGTCTCTCTCTCTCTCTCTCTCTCTCCCCAATTTTATTAGTAGAAATTCACCCACCGTTATACTATGTTTGGAAGTTTGGAGGGAGAGAAGAGTAGAGTAGAATGATAATTCTCCACCTTGTTTAGATATTTTTAAAATTAAGTAAATGAAAGGGGAATAATTAGTTTTTTTTTTATAGTTTGTAATTTTGTTAATATGGTAAGGGTAAATTTGGTAATTCATTTGATCAAGCATTTCTATGCTCTACTCTCCCTCCAAATCTCTTCAATTTAGGAAATTAAAAATAAAGAGTTAGAACCCCTCCAAACCCCTCCTCTCTTAAAAAACATCCAAATAAGATAATTTAACTTACTCTCTCTCTCAAAAAAAAAAAAAAAAAAACCCTTCTCTCCCTACCTCTACTCTACTCCAAGGTTTTGAAACCTGGACTGAACCATATGGTCCGATCGAGAAAACCTCAAACTGTTCATTTTTGCAGTTCTTTTAGCCTTAAGAACCGCTCTATGGGAAAAAAGTAAGGTCCCGTGCAAACCGCGGTCGGACCTCCGTGATCAGACCACTTCTCACAGTTGCCTACTTCCCTTTAAATCTGAACCTTAAAAAAAAAAAAAAAAAAAAAAAAAAAAAAAAAAAACCTTTAAATTCTAGAACCGTGATCAGACCACTTGGCTGGCATACATTGGACTTTTTTTTCAGATCTGGAACCAAAAGATTTGTGAGGGGGGAAAAAAAAAACAAACTGAGAAGAAGAAGATGACAAAGTAGGGGCTATGCAAAGTTGAAACAGCAAGTTAGCAACCCAACACAGATCGCCAGTCACAGCCTTCATCTTCGTCTTCTGCTTCTTTTTCTCCTTCTTCTCTTTCTTCTTTCTGTGGAGACTGCTGTGGTTTCTCACCTTCTCTCTATTTAGGTTTGTTTTGAATTCTTTTTTATGTTTCCAAAGCCCCTTCATGTGACTTAGCATTGGTTCACGCGACTTGGCATTGGGATAGAATCTAGAGCCCTGCACGTGACTTGGCACTGGGAAACAAGAAAACTTTTGATTTTTGAAATTGGCAAAATGTTTTAGCCGTTAGATTTGCAGCTTTGAGCCCGTGATGTGACTATTGATGGATTGATAAGTAACAAATAAAATATTATAAGTACTTTTAGTTAATATTTACAATTTTTTTTAAATGAAAAAAATATAGTGTTATAAAATGTTTCACAACTTTTTTGTCACAATTATAATGTAGCAAAATTTGAATGGTAAAGGAAAAATAGTGAGTCAACGGATACAATTAAGTATATAATAATTATTTAATAATTATTTTAATTTAAAATTACTAAGTGTCCTAATTCCTATATTATTACAATATGAGTTTAACTAATCAACATATAAATAAATAAAGAAATATTATATCTATGTATGCTTAGGATATGATATTTCTTATTTGTCCCATGAAAGTTATGATATAAAAAAAATATATTTGAAAGATAGATTTCTATATTTGATTGGGTCATTTAATTTAATTTTTCTATTTATACTAATTTAATATATTTATTTATATTTAAATAATTATTAAATTAATTATGACATCATCATGGTTCGACCCCGGTTCAACCTCGGTTCGACCTTAAAAATCTTGAACCTCTCCCTTTTACGGTTCAATGAATGGTCCGGGTCTAAAAACCTTGCTCTACTTCCCTTTACCCCCACCCCCCCCCCCCCCCCCCCCTCCATCCAAACAAGCTATTAGTTATTTTCTTTTGAAATGGAAAGAAACTTATTCTCATGGACTTGTGAAAACTGAAATGTAAGTGAGGAACATTAATTTAAAAGTTTAGAACAGTATAAATTTCACTATAAAATTTACAAGATACATTGTAATAATTATTATTTAAAAAAAAAAAATACTATAATTAATACTAGAAGTTGTAATAGATCAATTATTCTTCTATATTTGTTTGGTGCTAAAACACGAATAACATCATAAATCTGTATTTCATAAGTAGATATAACATGGCTTGATGATTGACTGAAGTCATATCCAATCAAATTTCTTAAAATATCCTATATAATTATATAAATATACTCTTTGTGAATCTCGCTTAACATTCAATTAGATATAAATTTTACAAGAACCTTTTAGCTCAATTGGTATCTCCTAGTATTTCCAACAGACATTCATGGTTCAAAACATCGCTCTCTCATTGTAACTATCAAATTTAGCACAAAATAACTATTTATAAATTTAATCATTTTCCTTTGCCCAAAATTTCTATCTCCATAAAGATTATAAAAAAAATAGTATCTCCCCTAATTGTTAAATTCTAAAAAATAACAAATTCACTTGCTTAAATAAAAAATTATATATAAAATAATTTTGATTTTTATAATAACAAATTTTTCATTAAAAAACAGTTAATACATATTTGAAATTTAAATATATATATATATATATATAGAGAGAGAGAGAGAGAGAGAGAGAGAGAGAGAGAGAGAGATCATAAATAATTTCATTAATATATTTATATATATAGAAATAAATAAAGTTTTCAATATTAATTGTATTATATTCGGCCTCGATTTTCTTGCAAAAGGCTCAATTTGACTCTGAAAACTTCGACCAACGTTATTCCCTCAAAATCATTGCAAATGGGATCAGCGGAATCAATTAATTAGGACAATTAGATGGAATGAAACACGGATCATTGATTAGAAGCATGGTTTTGAAACCCAGACCGTTTAATGAACCGGGAAATGGAGAGATTCAAAGTTTCTGAGGTCATATCGAGGTTTAACCAAGTTCAAACCGTAATGTGTCATTTAAATTTTTTTTTAATATATTGGAAAATTAAATTAGTTTATATTTATTAATTTTTCATTCCTGACCAACAAGATGTGCGTGGCCCAATGGTTTGCATGCTGGACATGTTATTTCACTTGTTGAGAGTAGGTTCAAGTCTTGCCAATAAAAACAATGATTAGAAGCACTAAACCCTAGCTTGGGTGATTGTTGAACTAACTTTAGCTACAATCAAC
The DNA here is from genome assembly GCA_032727855.1 of Quercus ilex subsp. ballota. NCBI lineage: Eukaryota > Viridiplantae > Streptophyta > Magnoliopsida > Fagales > Fagaceae > Quercus > Quercus ilex. The sequence goes on along the minus strand of CM064916.1, from coordinate 31,244,144 downwards.
CGAGTCCAACCAAGAGTGACCCAAGGTCCAACCACTTCAAAGCCCCAAAGAAATGTCCAAACCCATGTTTTCATGATAAAACCGTGTCCCGAGACTTTTTTACCAAGGTTGACGTGATTTGACCACGATTGATCAAAGCTTAACCAAGATCTCATTAAAAATCAAACTTCCCAGCATTTTGTGAAATTAGATTTCACAAATGTAAGAATAATCAAAAATTTAAACTGGGGACTCCAGAAATTAAGATGTAACGATTTTCAATGTGACAATAATCATTAACTTTATTTCACTAGCTATGAATGGTTTCATGAAGGGGTCAGATGCTAATATAATAGGATCTCGTGATAAATATTTGATTTAATAAAATCTAGAATGCAACCATAATTTTTTAGTAGAATAAATTTTTTAGTAGAAATTAGGAGGCCCAAGGCCCATTGGAGCTAAAATTTTTATTTTCCCTTTAATCCCACAGTAAGCCACATGACATGACTAAAGCCCGTTTGGACTAGCCCATTAGCTGATTCATTATATGTTAGACATATAAAAGAAATGAGTTTTAGTTATTAAAAAAAAAAAAAAAAAAAAAACTGAAGACCTGATCACTGTTGCTTTATTTACATGCCTACTTCAAGGAAGAGAAGAAATTTTCTCTTCCTATAAGCGATACAGCTAGGGTTTGTTGATAAGGAGAGTCCACTCTATTGGGATCCTAGTGATCATTGATGAAGATCAAGACGTTCTCAAGATCAACAAGCTGAAACTTTAATATTGTTTTGAAATCTATTGCATGGCCCTTTCCAAGATATCCAAGTACGTACGTACCAGGTTTCTCCAACAGAAAACATTTTTATTTTTAATTCACAATGGTTATGAACTAACATACAAATAGCTTGGTGTTAGATGAGTCAGAGGAATCGAGAGAAGCCAATTCCTCATTCAACTGTGTATTGGTATTGGTACTAGTAGTAGTGGGACTGGGTTGGTCTTGGTTTTGTTGTTGATCAAAATCAAATGGGAGGTTTCGTAAATTTGATGTGGTGGGCACAGGGCGCTTCTTGCTTCTTTTATTGTTGTTGTTCTTCCATGTCAGTTTCATCTTCGTCGTCTCTGTAATCCCTTTGCGGGCTTTAATTTCTTCTCGGAGTTCCTCAGGAGGCAGAGAACAGGAAGAGGAAGAGGAAGGCTTTGGTTTGTGTGTCTATGACAATGTTACTTCTTGTCGGATTTCTGATTTCTGATTTCTTATTTCTAAATCATGTTTTAATTAAAATCTATACAGTCTTCTTTTTTTATGTATTTATTTTAATAATTCAATGGTTGGGAAAGTTGAGGGTTTTTTTTTTGGGTGATAATTTGGGAATTAAATCTTGAATGTTTTCATGAAATTTTAAAAATATCATTTGGAAAGTAAATATTTGAATTTTAAAATATAGGTTGAAAATGAAACATTAAGAAATACTGAAATAATAGTTGAGTTACAATTTCATTCCTATCCAATTTATGACATACATGATATTAAAAAAAATGGAGCTTATAAATATTATTATATATATATATATATATATATATATATATAAAAGATGAAATCCCTTCTCATTGAATCCTTTGATTCATTTTTTAATTTTATTATTTTTATAGAATGATTTTTTTTTTTTATTTAGATGTAAGCAATATAATATTTATAAATAAATAAATGATATGTGTTGCATATTTGACTTTAAATGGAAGTGAATTGAAAAGGATCGTTTAATATATATATATATATATATTAAATTCTATATATATAGTGAATTATGTGCATTGCACATGACACTTTTATTGGTGGTTGAAAATATCAAATTAGAGCATTGTTTATTTTTTTATGGGATTGGATACCCTCAAATTTCACTTATTAGGATTTTTAAGAAAAGAAAAAGAAAGAGTGACATAAAAACACTATCAGAAGGCGTGTGTGATAAGGAATCAAACCCAAGTGGGGGTAGAACAATGAATCTTGTGGGCAAGGCTCAGAACTTATCTTTGGATCAAATATCTGAGGTTAGTAAACTTATTTCTGATGATGTGGCTATTTTAAATGCACCTATGGAGTCGAATCAAAGTGGTCCTATAGAAGTGGTGGACCCAAGCCCAATTCGGAATGCCTTAGCCCAATCCGAGCTTTTGGGTCATGACCATGTGGTATTTATTAGCGGGCCCAAGGCCCCTCCCTCTAAAGCTTGTGGTATGAATGTAAAGCCCAAAAAAGAGAAAGGCCATCATATCCCTAAAGAAACTCAGAACGATGCAGGGAAGGAAAATAGTAGTGCAGAGAGGTTGAGTAGTGATGGCAAACAACAAGGATCGAATGAGGATAGAAAAGCAGGTAAGTGGACAAGAATTAGCAGAGGAGATTTTGGAAGGGAGTCAATGGTGGAAGAAGAAATGGAAGTAGGGATGAAAAGGAAAGGGATGATGCCTTTGAAAGAAATCCCCACCAATGTATTAGTGGATAAGCGGGCTAGGCTGGATGGTAATGCTCATTCTCTTGGTCTGCTTATGTCTCAATAGTTTAGATCAGCGGAGACTGCTGCGCAGTCCTGCCAGGAGCAATGAATTCGTTAGTTTGGAACTGTCGGGGGCTTGGGAACCCCCGGACAGTTAACGCCTTGGTGAAGGTGGTGAAGAAGGAAGATCCCAGTTTGATTTTTCTAATTGAAACCAAGGTCCCTAAAACGGATTTACCTAAAATAAAAAGGAAGTTAGATCACTTTCAAGGCTTAGCAGTGCCCAGTGTTGGTAAGAGCAGGGGATTAGCCCTTCAATGGAAGAAGGATGTCAAAGTGGAGGTCCAAACTTTTTCAGAAAGACACATTGATGCTATAATTTCAGGAGGTATTGGTGACAAGCAGTGGAGGTTTACAGGTTTCTATAGCAACCCGAAGACCAATAAGAGAGAGGAATCCTGGGAACGCCTTGAACTCCTGGCGAGGGGGAACAGTTTGCCCTTGATTTGTATGGGGGACTTTAATGAGTTGATGCATATTGGGGAAATGAAACGTGGGGGTCACCGCCTAGCAAAACAAATGGACCGTTTTTGTGAGGCAATCAACCGCTGTGGTCTACGTGACATGGGTTTTGTAGGACAAGAATTCACCTGGAGTAGGAAGAAAGGTGTCCATGGGTGGTTCTGAGAAAGGTTGGATAGGGCTTTAGTCTCTACTAGCTAGGTGTCTTGTTTCCCTAGGTTTCAGGTGCGCCACAAGGCAGCTTCTTCCTCTGATCACTGTATGCTTCTACTTCGTGATTTGCCTCCTCGCTATAGGCCTTCTGCTCGGCCAAAGCTATTTCGGTTTGAGGCCAGGTGGCTTCAGGATAAGGGCTGTGCTGAGATAGTGGATAGGACCTGGGAAAGGGGCATAAACAATACACCAGAGAACATTTTTCCTAAATGCCGGGAGGAATGTTGTTCCTCCCTTATAGTCTGGAACAAAAAAAATTTTAGGCACGTGGGCAAAAAAGTAGCTTACCTTCAGGAGCAACTACAAAGGCTGGAATGCTAGCACGACGCCTTAGTGAATATGGAGGAAATCCAGAACACAAAGATGGAATTAAACAAAATGCTCGACATTGAGGAGATTTTGTGGAAGCAACGGTCCCAGAATTCTTGGCTTAAGGAGGGGGACAGGAATACCTCCTTTTTCCACACAAAAGCCTCAAATAGACACCAACGAAATTCTATCTTGGGTGTGAAGGATAGTAATGGCTCTTGGCAGGAAGATGCTAATGAGATTGGAAAAATCTTTGTGGATTACTATGAGAATCTGTTTTCCACAGACAACCAGGCAGTCAGTGATGAAATGATAAGCGTCATCCATGTAAAGGTTTCTGCTCAAATGAACTCTGTACTGATCAGTGATTTCCATGCCCATGAAGTAGAGAGAGCTCTAAAGCAGATGCACCCCACTACGACAGCCCAGATGGTATGCCTCCTCTATTCTTTCAACATTTTTGGCCTACTGTTGGTAATGTTGTCATAAAAACTGTCCTAAATTTTCTTAATAGAGGTATCATCCCCCCAAAATTTAATGAAACTCATATAGTCTTAATCCCAAAGGTCAAAAACTCCCCAACTTGTTATTGACTATAGGCCCATTAGCTTGTGCAATGTGATCTATAAACTAGCATAAAAAACCTTGGCCAATAGCTGAAAAGGGTGCTGCCTAGTATTGTTTGTGAGAATCAAAGTGCTTTTGTCTCTAAAAGACTAATAACAGACAATATCTTGGTGGTGTCAGAAACAATGCACCACATCAACCAAAAGAGAAAAAGGAAAATTGGGGGAGATGATTGTGAAATTAGACATAAGTAAGGCATATGATCGAGTGGAATGGGGGTGCTTGCAAAAAATCATGGGAAAACTTGGCTTTCATTAGAGAAATGGGTGAAACTTGTTATGCTATGTATTTCTACTGTATCTTATGCTATTCGTATCAACGGGGTTCCCCAAGGTCACATCACCCCTTCTAGGGGCTTGCGCCAAGGGGATCCCTTATCTCCTTATCTATTTTTGTTATGTGCAGAAGGTTTATCGGCCCTACTGCACCAAGCAGTGCATATTAAAGCGTTGAGGGGCGTGTCGGCTTGCCAAAAGGGCCCTAAGATATCTCACTTGTTTTTCGCTGATATTGTTTGATTTTTGGTCAGGCAACCATTAAAGAAAGTGAGAAAATTTTGAGGTTACTAAAGGTCTATGGGGAGTCGTCAGGCCAGTAACTAAACAAGCAGAAAACATCACTTTTCTTCAGTCGCAACATAGATAGGAGAATACAAGAAGCAGTCAAATGTAGATTTGGCGCCCATTTTATCAAACAACATGATACCTACCTAGGCCTCCCATCTTTCGTAGGTAGATCCAAAAGGAATACATTTGCAAAGCTAAAGGCAAGGGTGGCAAGCAAATTGGCTGGTTGGAAAAAGAAATTGTTATCCACAGCCAGGAAGGAAGTTTTAATCAAAGCGGCTGCCCAAGCTGTGCTAACTTACATAATGAGCTACTTTAAGCTCCCCAAGGCCCTATGTGATGAATTAACTAGCATGGTAAGCCAATTTTGGTGGGGCCAAAAGAAAGAAGAGAGGAAAATATCTTGGCTGAGTTGGGAAAAGATGTGCCTCCCGAAGGAGCAAGGCGGCATGGGGTTTAGAGACCTAAAAACCTTCAATCTGGCCCTCCTAGCAAAACAAGGTTGGAGATTGCAAAATCATTCTGACTCCCTGTTCTATCGTGTCTTCATGGCCAAATACTTCCCTCATAGTAATTTTGTGGATGCTGCCATGGGGTCTCGCCCTTCCTATGTGTGGCGAGCATTTTGGCGGCCCAAGGAATTGTGAGAAAAGGCTTAAGGTGGAGAGTTGGTAATGGGGAAAGTATTCAGATATGGCAGGACAGCTGGCTACCCTCTCCAACAACATACAAAGTATTAACCCCTGTGAACCTCTTACCAAGTGATGCAAAGGTGAGTTTACTCATCAATGCTGAAAAGGGGGAATGGGAAGTGGGTTTGGTGAAACAGATTTTCTTAGCTCATGATGCTGAGACTATTCTAAGCACATCGCTTAGCAACCGTCTCCCTCCAGACAAGGTTATTTGGGCTGCCAACAAGAATGGAAGATTCTCTATTAGAAGCACTTACAGACTAGCAATGGAGGAGTTTCAGAATGGAAGAAATGGAGATTGCTCAGATTTCTCTACAATGAAAAAAGTATGGAAAAGAATTTGGGGATTGGGGACTCCAAATAAAATCTGGAACTTCTTTTGGAAAGCCTGCCATAATGTACTAGGCACTAAAGAAAACTTACTGAAGAGGCACATCACTACAGATGGCAAATGCGAAGAATGTGGTAAGGAGTCTGAATCCATCTGCCACCTGTTTTGGTTTTGTGATAAAGCAAAGGAAGTTTGGGCAAACACTAAACTTGTTTTCCCTTGCCAAATAGGCCGGACATGGGGTTTTGTGGATGTGGTTTGGCAGATTGTTAGAAGCAATTCGGTCTCTCCCAATCTATTGGAAAAGGTTGTTGCAATCTGCTGGGGCATTTGGAAGAATAGGTGTGAGGTGCAGCATGGAGGGCATCGTCATTCAAGTAGTGACATTGCCCGCAGATCTCTTGTCCTTCTGGAGGAATTTCAAGTGGCAAACGAATAGTCTACTCCCCCCATTGTTAAAGGAAACATTAAGTGGTCCCCCCTAGTTGTAGGCCGATACAAATTAAACGTTGATGGGGCAATATTCTCCCATATCAAAGCAACAAGTCTGGGTATGGTCATTCGTGATGATGCGGGGCTAGTTGTGGCTACCATGAGCAAGAAGATTTTATTCCCGTTGGGCCCTTTAGAAGCTGAAGTGAAAGCTATGGAAGCTGTTATACAATTTGCTTTTGATATTGGGATCAGAGAAGTTACTTTTGAGACTGACTCCCTTCTTCTATACAATGCCCTTCAAGGGAACAATGCAGCTTCCTCTTCCATAGAGAATGTAGTTTCTAGTATTCTCTCTCAAATTCAGAGCTTTAGATTTGCAGATTTCTCTCATATCAAACGGCTTGGCAACATGCTTGCCCATGTACTTGCTCAGCATGCTAAACATGTTGAAGATTTTGAGACTTGGCTAGAGGAAACTCCTAGCCTTATTAAGCACACGTGCGCTTAAGATGTAATCAACTTGTATTATGTTGTTAATTAATGAAATTTCCAGATTTCCTATTATAAAAAAAAAAAAAAAGTTCAAACTTCAAACAGGAGTACCCCTCTGAATTCTGATAGGATTTTTGTACATCTTTGTGTTAGATTGCCATGCTTGAGTTGCCCAGCACAAGAGCCTACTTACATTTCACGACCCAAGAAAAGAAAGTAAGATTATTTTCCAGGACCAAAAACAAAAAAAATTTAATTGTTTTGGCCAAAGATTTGGAATTTCTTAAACAATGAGTTTTTAAATTATCAAACAAAAAAAATTCTAGACATAGTTGTATTGCAAGGATGTCGTACACATAACAATTTTGTTTCTAACAACATTTCCTCTTAAGAAATATTGGAAAATATTTAAAAAGTATATGGAATATGAAACCATTATTTTTTTTTTAATCCCTTTTTCTTTTGAGATGGTTGGAAATACTTACACTCATATCCCCTGCTCCCCCAAGTAGTTAGGGGAGATACAAACTCGCTCAAATGATGTGGTCATTTTCTCTCCTAATTGAAAACAAATAAACTGAAAAGTCTTTTGAACTGCATCATGCAGATGAAAATCGATAGGTAGAAATTCTTGAAGTAAAGCTGACGAACCTATAGTAGCTGACGACGTTGCTTACAGGCCCGTAAACGACTCTAAAAAGCTGACGACCCATCTCAAAGACTGACCAGCACACTTGACAGTCGTCAATGTATGGAATAGAAATGATCATAAGGCGTTGATGGACAGCAAAGCTGGCAGGATGAAGCCGACGGGTTCAGTATAACTTGGTCTACACACATAGGTATATAAGGAAATATCTAGCGCCCCACGATCAATACTAATCAAGAATACTCCTACAAGGAAAGGATTCCGCAAGATACTTATTAGAACACTCAATCATGAAAGTAGTATATAAAGTTTTTTAAACAGGCTTATAATATATTACATAACTAGAGTACCACTACAAATGGTCTAACTTTTGTAGTAGTAGCCTATTTTATATATAATGAAATAGTAATACTTATTAGAACAATTACTTATAGGTTGAAAATGAAACATTAAGAAATAATGAAATAGTAGTTGAGTTACAATTTCATTCCTATCCAATTTGTGACATACATGATATTAAAAAAAATGGAGCTTGCATGATATATTTAAATCTTATATATATGTGTGTGTGTGTGTGTGTGTAAGGACTAGATTTGACCTCCAGTCCACAAACAGTGGAACAGTTGAACAGTGGATGATGGCACAACAAACCCAACACAATAAATTTGTTAGAGAATGGATTATATAAGAGAGTAGCTCAATACATCAAGTATGGACCTTAATTGTTCGGATTCAAGCCAAAAAGACAAACACAATGTTAAGGAAAGCTCTCCTCGGTCGTACCCGAGGATGAGGTGTTCTTATATTTACTCAAGTTATCTAATACAAGGTGTTATTTCTTTCTTTTCTTCTTTTTCTCCCTCAGATTACATGCCTCCTTTTTCACAAGGGCCTTTCCCTTATATAGTCTTGTTCCTTTCAATCCCAGCCTTCCACTTGTTGATCATGTAAGTGATCTCTTGGATGCTTATCCCATCAGAAACCTCCTAGAAACTTTGTGAATAGCTGTGAACTGAAATATCTTTACTTAGGGGTAGAGCTGTAAACAAACCAAGCTGTTCATGAACAACTCGGGCTCGGCTCGATAAAAAGCTCATTCATGATCATTTGTTTACAAATTAGCCAAGCTTGAGCCTTAGTTTTAGGCTTGTTTGATAAACAAGCTGAACTCAAGCAAAAAAAAAATTGTTCGTGAACAATAGGGCTTGATACAAAACATGCTGAGGTTAAGCTAGTTTATAGCTTAAAATATTTACTAAATAAACTTATTATTATGCCATTACACCTATGTTTTGGAATGTTAATTTATAGCTTGTTTATTCATATATATATATATATATATATATATGTTTTGGAATGTTAATTTATTTAGATTTGTGAAGATTATAGTTGTACGAATGACAAATGTGGATGTAAAAATTGGATTTTGAACAATTACTCAAGCTATAGACAATAATAATGATGGATGGATTTAATTATGTAAAGTTGTAATTTGAACAAATTCTAATCACGGGTGTTAGAAGCATGATAAAATGAGTATATTATATATATATATATATATATTTGTTTACTCGATTTTTGGTGATATAAGCATTTGATGATGCAATTTTTTTGGATCCCAAGCTAAAAAGCTTGACTTGAGCTCAAGTTTGAGCTTAGTATTAAGCACAAGCTTGGCTTAACTAATTAATCAAGTCAAGCCAAGTCGAACTCAAGCCTTTTGGAATTCTCACAAGCTCGAGTTCAAATATTGTTTTTAGGCTTGTCTCAAGCTCAAGCCAAGCTTGAGCGTTTGATTTTTATTGACAAGCCAAACTCAAACACACACTATTCGGCAAAGTTTGACTCGTTTACAGCCCTACTTAGGGGTCATTTCCACATAAATGCGGCCATTTGATTAGGTGCAAAGCATTTAATGCGGTAGTAGCAGTCTTCTTCTCAGATATTTCTTAGGTTATTATTGGCTCATTTCCCTGAAACTTATCCTCAGAAATATGGTTACCCCTTGCACGGTACCCTCTAGGCGACCGGGCTCCAACCTTCCATAATGCTTTCTTGAGGAAGTTCGGATCCTCGAGAGACACCATTGATTTGTTCGCTATTAATTGTCCTTGTCCTCGACGCATTGACCACCATACTCATTTCATCCTCGGGTTCCTATATGTCCTCAGGCATGCCCCACGACCCAACACTCCTGCTTGGCTCACTTATCTTCACAATATATATAAGATGAAATCCCTTCTCATTGAATCCTTTGATTCATTTTATTATTTTATTATTTTTTTAGAATAATTTTTTATTTTTATTTAGATGTAAGACTTAATATTTATAAATAAATAAATGATATGTGTTGCATATTTGACTTTAAATGGAAGTGAATTGAAAATGATCATTTAATATATATATATATATATATATTAAATTCTATACATATAGTGAATTATGTGCATTGCACATGATACTTTTATTGGTGGTTGAAAATATCAAATTAGAGCATTGATTATTTTTTATGGGATTGGATACCCTCAAATTTCAATTAGTAGGATTTTTAAGAAAAGAAAAAGAAAGAGTAACATAAAAATACTATCAGTTCAAACTTCAAACAGGAGTACCCCTCTAAATTCTGATAGGATTTTTGTGCAGATGCACAACCGTTCTTTGTGAATTATGTAATTTTTGTGAATTATATAATTTTGGAATTTATATTATTTATTTATTTATGGGCCTTTTAGGCCTAAGGGAACGGAAATTGATATTACTTTTTTTTTTTTAATAAACGGAAATTGATATTACTTGTAAGAATCTAACGTGAAATCTTACATACGTTTTTGATATTTGGAAGAATAAATATGTTTTATTAGAGACATAGTTAAAATACCATTGAAATAATTACAATCACAAATAAAGATAACAGAAAATTCTAGGAAAATTTTACAATGCTCTAATTTTATGGTAAGAAGTTTATGTCAAAACACTTTTATGTCAGAAATAAAGATAGGGAGCTGAACTTTCAACGAACAATCTTTTTCTCACATTACATTATTTGCGTCAAAATAAGACATATAATATAAAAATTAAAAATTATTTAAATTAAATAATAAATTGAGACCTATTAATAAAAACGGAGTTGAAAATTGGGGACTAAAATCAAAATTGTTAAACCTGAGGAATTAAATTCAAAACTAGCCTAAAAAAAAATGTATTGTGCACTTCAAAAAAAAAAAAAAAAAACCAGGGACTGGAAATAGATTCTGAATTTCTCTGAAAAATGTGAAACACTTTCTATTACACAAACCACCAATTTCATACAGAGCAATAATCTGGGGTCTTTTTAACCAAAAAATAAACTAGTTTAACAGGCTCATAGATATCACTTTCCCCATCTTGTGTAATATAGGTTAGCACTTAGCTCATCATAATTTACAAAAGAGCATGTCAGTTTTAGGAATGAGCTTGTCCTGAGTTCTGACTCCCTAGTTTTCATCTTTCCTGGTAGATGAAAAAGGTAAAGTATGCCTTCATCCCAAAAATATACCTCTCTCATGAACAAGTAGAAGCTTAATTCACATGCAACCCTGTAGTGCCTAGCCAATTAAATAACCTGGTTGGCTCAAAGAAACATTTTGTTTTCCTATAATATGAACTCAGGAGCTTTTCGTCTTATCGCTAACCGCATAACGATTTTGACTAGCACTCAAGCCTGCTGAATGCAGCTGTTTTCGCCTTTTTATAAGATGTGATGCAGTATGCCTATCGTCTTGAGCCTCCTCAGAATCGGGCTGCATATGCAGTTAAACTTTAATAATTAAAACATAAAAAGAGGTATATCTTACTCTAGGTAAGGTGAAGAAAAACGTGATAATAGTGCAGCCAGGCATTCAATATATCACACCAATAAATGTTGAAAAATTAGAACTTCCAGTTCCATCTTGTTTCTGCCTGTTTAAATGTTTCCTCCTTTTAAGTTCCTTGTTACTGACCATGAGTTCCTTTTAGGTTTTTGCTCCCTAGAAACACACAAATTAATCTAAAAATTAATGTTTCAAAACTATGTAATCATGTTGATTTCAAGCTAGCCACTCTGGTTGTAGCTATCTTCCAGTAGGGGGTTACAGGCATCAAATTCCCCGTGCCAGGACCCATATTTCAGCTCAATAGCTTTGGCAAAACATGATCCCAAAAACAAAAGGAAGAAATTTCAGAAATTACCTTGATGGCTAATGCTTTATCAAAGCTTTCAATAGCACTATCAGGCTCCCCAAAGTTCAACTGTGCTCTGCCAAGAGTGATCCATGCCTGAAAAGATACGATTTTAGTAAGAAACAAACATTGACTTCCTACTCTAATCATGAATGGACAAGGTTCTTAATATTCTGTGAACTGTGATAAAATGTAGTTCATAATGAAAAAATGCTAAAGTACATCTGATACAGCATCAGCTAAGACTTTTCATTATATGCATGGCAGCCTGGAAGTGCCAACCAGTTTTTATATAAAATTTTTATATACCATGTGTGTCAACTATAATATACATCAACAAAAAATGAAAGCTAGCAAATTTTGTTACTACCAACAATACATGGTACACACTTGAAGGGGGGGGAGGGGAAGAGAGAAAAATAAGAAGAAAAGAGAAGGTACAAAAGAGTAATGACTATTGACTTGCTTTAACAAAAGTACAAGTCAAACTATAGGAAACCAAAAATCCAGTGTAACGCCTTGAGGTTATATCTTATTGAGGTTATATATCTTATTGCAGTTTGTGAACTCTAACTTCACTAAGGAAAGGTGCCTATTCATGTAAATGGCAAAACGATTTAAAATTCACACAACTTCTACTCCATTATCCACAAATGGCATAACTATATATAAATTTCATATCTAAATATGACAACTACTCTATTATCCACAATATTTACTTGAATACTACTCACTGAAGCTTTAAATTAAACGGTAATAAGGGATGCGATATTTGCAGAAATTCATTTACCTCAACAAACCTTAAATCCAATTAATTAGAGTTGGTAGCATGAATCATTTTCTGACGTTCATCTTTATCTGGAGCATTTTCAGTAGAAGCTTGAAAACAATTTGAAAGGAAATTTTAAGTTTACAAATAATAACCTTAAAGTGCTACAAATTCTAGTTCCAAACTAGATTTAGTTCTGAAAATTTTCCTTTGAAGTCTACATACTTGCCTAATGAAAAGTTTGTTAAGTAAGATTCTTCTATTTGGGAAAAGTAGAAGCAACTATTTTTTTTTTTATTGAGGAGTCCTATCACTAACACGAGGGAGATAATGTGCCTCATAATGAATATCTGATTGCATGCATTAAAAATGATTTCAAAAATTATGAGCAGCAGATGTTTTTTACTACCTTCATGGAAATTTGAAGCAAACCTTTTAGCTTTTATCAATCTAATATCAATTATGAACCCTAGATTCATGTATATAAGCTTAGTTGGAACTATATGTAACCCCACTGTCAACTGCTAAAGTATTTAACTATTAGCACCAGTTAGATATTTAATAAACAAATCAAAAAAGGAGCTTTCTTCTTCATTATTTTCAAAATGGTGAATGAAGCATCATAGCTTAAGATTTGCAGACAAGTTAATACATGGGAAGCAATAAAACTAGAAGCATAAATATATGACATACCTCAGCCCATGATGGCTCCAATTCAGCAGCTCCTGCAAGATAGAAATTTTACATAAGTATGTGAAGGCTCTCTCAATTTAATAATAAACAGTTCTAGAACCCCAAAGGGCAAAAGAGTGATTGAAAAAGACTTGCTTAAGCAAAGAAAGTGTGGAGTGGAGACAAAATTGCAATGAACTGCATCATATGAATTGCAGAAAACAAGACATTTCAAAATTTCAAAAGGAATTATAAATCAAAACCCAGTTCAATGATTGGCATAAGAAAAATGTAGTCCTGTCATTCATAATCAAACTCTCTTGCAATTATGAATGCCTCACAGCCTCAGCATATCTATCAAGAAAATGAAAATAAAATGGAACAAGAACTGGGCCTCACGAGTGGCTGCCTTCAAAGCATTCCATGAATCTCCAATTTGAAGTAAAACTTGGGCCTTTTGTTCGTGTAGTACTGCATTTTCTGGTATCAAAGTAAGAGCTGCCTCCCATTTTCCCAGTGCTTCCCTGTATTTTCCATCCTATAATTAAAAAAATAAATTAAAAAAAAAGAAAAGAAAAAAGACGTGACGAGGTTTAAGCCATCAAATCATGTAGTAGGACATAAATAAACAGCAACAGTTGAACGAAACTACTACCTTTAAGTGCTTATGTGAACTACAGCAAAGAAAAGTAATTCAGTGGAAAAACATATTTTAGCTGGGATATCTTTCCAACACTAAAGAAAAAATCCATTATCCAGTGACACAGGAGAAGTCATAATTAAGGCTTTGTATTATAGTTAAATAGGGGAAAATTGATCAACAGCTGTGAAGAGTACATTTCAGAAAATGCAAGCGGAATTTATTAAGAAAATACAGGGCAAACTTTCAATGAACCATTTCAACAAAATAAGTATCTGCAACTGAAGGCATGCATGGTTAGCAGCACTATGCCTGCATAATTGCAGAACAACTGCGACTCAGCCTTGACAAATCCAAATAGAACAAAGGATTGAAATTTTGTTTGCACCTAAGGGTTAATGACTCAGCCATAGATACAAGTATATAAATTCCAAATATCAAATCCAATCTCAAAGAACTTAACTTCAACTTAAGTCAAGCTTCCCCAATTCTGTCACGTCAAACTAAGCTTTCAGTAGCGAATTCTTTATAAAATAGAGTCCTCGTTAAAAACCATGCTTATCCAACCAATCTAAAGATGCCCACATGAAATCCTATTTAGCCAAACAACCCTATCTAGAATGTTGTTTGATGTAAAACTATAAGCAACCTAGATATCATATGATACATTGTTGCTGGAAAGAACTCTCTGTTCTTTCAATGAAATAATTTTTATAAAATATTCATCGTGTTGGAAAGAACTAAAGGGGGGAGCTTTCGTAAATAGCATCCACAAGGCAATAATTTTTTTTCATAATTTAATAGTTGGAGGAGGGGGATTTGAATGCTAGATGTCTCTATTGGAAACACCAGGAAGTGGAAATTGAGATACAAGGCTCTTGGCATACAAAAGGCAATAAATTCAAAGGCTGAATCCATGGAAACTAAACTATTGTAGGAGGGACCTCGTGATAAAGTGGATGAACCATCTTATTTCAATTTCAATGAAAATTTTATTTTTCCCCCCTTTTTCCAGATAAATAATAATAAACAAGGATGGAAGAAATAAAGTACATAGGCTGCGTACTAAAGTATCCCCCTCACATTACAACCACCAGTGTAGGAAATACAAAAAATTCAACAAAGACAATGGAAGACTATTGTCTTATAGACAATTTCAAAATCACATGCTTAAAACTACCAATAGAAAGCCCAAGCCTTTAAGATAATCAACACTTCCACTTCTTTTTATTTTATTTTATGGTGTTTTAAGTGGCAATGGGATCACTTTGCAACCAAGGAACTTGGTCTAAGCTACTTAATCAATGGTCAACTCTCATGACTTGTGTTAGGGGTTAAAAATTGAAAAGTAGATTCCTTGATTAGTTAGAAACGGGTAATGCCTACTGATTCAAAGAATGGTTGAGGCCTGGAGATGAAAAACTCTTAAAGATTTAACTTATTAAGGATATCCCTTGGTGGGTAATTTGAGAATCATGAGTTGGAAGTTGGCTTTAGAAGAAGTCCTTATCAATTTTCACCAATTTGATATTGGATGCAAAGACACCAGTCAAAACTTCCAAAAAATATTTCTAAATTAGTTTTATATCATACATTTCATCACCGATACATAACAGAAAGGTATTTTAAGATATTATTTTGTTCATATTTCAATACACATAATTTCAAAGATTAGTCGATCTATATCTAGAAATCACTGAGATAATCAGTGTTTATCAATGGAAAGCCATTTATGAACAAGCAGACGATCCCTCTCTGCCTGACCTGTATTGTTTCCTTCCAAGGGGAGTCAACTACATAAGGTAAGTTTCATATCCAGAACAGAGTATGTTGCAGGGAGAAACATGAGCATTTGGGAAGTTTCATAGGAGTAAGAATGAATAATTTTATGATAGAAGATTAACCAAAACAAAGCTCAGAAACCTTAACTACCCTCACAACTTTTTCTCAAAAATCTTTTGAAGTTCTACTGAAACTTCAAGCTACTGCCTACTGCCACTTCTATATACTCTCCTTATGGAAACTTAATATACATATGTTGCATTAAGACTTCATTGGCAATTTATCAAAATTACTAATACACATAACTTATATATAAAATAATAATAATAATAAAATTTTGACTACCACAAACACATTGTTCTCTTAATATGAGCAAATCACAAAAGAGTCTGAACAATAAAATGTAATTACACAATAGCAGCAACATGACAGTTATAGAATAAAGAATTATGTTAAGCTATTGGAATATAGTAAATTTACTCATTTACCCACATACTTCTAATACTTGCACTCATGGACACAAAAACCATCAAACTTCATGACCACCCATGAGCTGAAAAGGCCAACGCAATTTCTCTCCTAGTTGGAGTAAACCCATTTTTCTTTTAATTAATCTTTTTATCAAGATTGGAGCTTTCAATTCTATTTCTCCATTTTGGTCCAATTGGGTAACTGGGTAGCTATCCCCTTACTCAATTAACAGATTATCACATATCAAATACTAAAAAGTAAAAGAAATTTTGTGGGGTTAGAGAGTAGATAGTAGATACCTCGGCTAGCTTATCTCCTTGTGCTTGAAAGGACAGGGCAAGTTGCTTGGTGTTAGATGAGTCAGAGGAATCGAGAGAAGCCAAGTCCTCATTCAACTGTGTATTGGTATTGGTACTAGTAGTAGTGGGACTGGGTTGGTCTTGGTTTTGTTGTTGATCAAAATCAAAAGGGAGGTTTCGTAAATTTGATGTGGTGGGCACAGGGCGCTTCTTGCTGCTTTTATTGTTGTTGTTCTTCCATGTCAGTTTCATCTTCGTCGTCTCTGTAATCCTTTTGCGGGCTTTAAATTCTTCTCGTAGTTCCTCAGGAGGCAGAGAACAGGAAGAGGAAGAGGAAGGCTTTGGTTTGTGTGTCTATGACTATGTTACTTCTTGTCGGATTTCTGATTTCTGATTTCTAAATCATGTTTTAATTAAAATCTATACACTCTTCTTTTATTAATGTATTTATTTTTATAATTCAATGGTTGGGAAAGTTGAGGGTTTTTTTTTTGGGTGATAATTTGAGAATTAAATCTTGAATATTTTCATTAAATTCTAAAAATATCATTTGGAAAGTAAATATTTGAATTTTAAAATACAGGTTGAAAATGAAACATTAAGAAATACTGAAATAGTAGTTGAGTTACAATTTCATTCCTATCCAATTTGTGACATACATGATATTAAAAAAAAATAGAGCTTACACGATATATTTAAATCTTATTTTTTATATGTATAAAAGATGAAATCCCTTCTCATTGAATCTTTCGATTCATGTTTTTAATTTTATTATTTTTTTAGAATGATTTTTTATCTTTATTTAGATGTAAGCAATATAATATTTATAAATAAATAAATGATATATGTTGCATATTTGACTTTAAATGGAAGTGAATTGAAAAAAGATCGTTTTATATATATATATATATATATATATATATATTAAATTTTATATATATAGTAAATTATGTGCATCGCACATGACACTTTTATTGGTGGTTGAAAATATCAAATTAGAGTATTGTTTATTTTTTATGGAATTGGATACCCTCGAATTTCACTTATTAGGATTTTTAAGAAAAGAAAAAGAAAGAGTAATATAAAAACACTATCAGTTTAAACTTCAAACAGGAGTACCCCTCAAATAATTGTAATGTCATGAAGTCTATTTTGGGTCCCAAGCCTTTTCTTTTTTTTTTTTTGGAGATGAAACTGATAATTTCATTCATAGAGAAAAGGAAGTACAACACAGGCTAAAAGCTAACAGACTCATCCTAGGCCTGATTGAAACAAATGAACTAAGAAGGGTGGGATAACACCCTTCCAAAGATTAGAAACTTGATTACATTTGGCAACTTGGGCTAGCTCGTGGGCAGCCCTGTTGTAATCCCTTTTCACTTGTTGAAATAAGTAGTAGGAAAAATAAGACCTTGCGAGCTGAATGCTTTGAACTAGATGACCTATTAAGCCACCATAATGGCCTTAAGAGACCGCTGAGATGACTGAGGTAGCATCAGACTCAAAAATAACATGTGAAAGATTCAACTCTTGAGCCAAGAGTGCACCATGCTCTAGAGCAAAAAACTCAGTGCACTCAGCTGGGTAATGCAATGGCAGAGCTTTACAGAGAGCGGCAACCACCCCACCTGCTTCATCACAGATGATCACCCCGACACCAGATGTAACACCCCGACCCAATTTTATAATTAAACTATGTGTTTAAGTGGTTAATTACTATTTTAATCCACTTTCTTTTTATAATTAATATAAGAGTATTTAATCGGCATTTTATTTTATAATATTTTTGAATAAGAATTGTAAAGATTATAAATAATTGAATGGCTAATTTTATTATGTATATATATATTAAGTATGTACAAAACTATATTAAGTGGTTAAGTTATGAGATATATATATATATAGTTGTTGGTGTTTTAACTATGCATGATGCATGAGATAGTATAATAGAAATTCTACCCACATGCAACCAATGGAAATTCAACACACATAATGCCAAAGTTTCATGCATGATGACAAACTCCAAAGACCAAGACTTGGCCATGCAATCACCAAGTTCCACCTCATTGCTTCTTTGACTTTTGTCAAGCAAATAGAACATCCAAGAAACCCTCTTTATTCCCACGGATCCACACAAATCTGAATTATCATCACACTTTGCCCTCTTTTCTCTTAAGGAAAGAGCTAGGAAGCTCTCTTGAGTCTCCTCTCAAGTCCACGGCCCACACACTAAAAGAAAGACAAGACTCATCTCATCTCTTATTCACACTTTCTCAAAGAAACTAGAACAATCAAGAAACTCCCTCCCTCTCATGCCTACGGGTCCAACACCAAAAAGAAAGAAAACTCTCTCAAGCTCTCTACCTCTAATTCCCCTCAAGAACAAGAAACTTGGTAAGGGCTAGCTACTCTCATCTTAGAATCCATGATTTCTTTAAAGAATTTTAGTAATGGTATTTGTGGTTTGTGAAATTAGGGAATTATGAACTTGTAAGTTTATATATATATATATGCTGTTTTAAGAAGCTTTGAAATTGTGTTAGTGATTTGTTGAAGGTAGCTTAGGGTTTTTACTAATTAAGGATTGTGTATGATTAAGGAAGTGAGAAAAAGTTAGGATGAGTACTATTGATGTTACTGCTGGGATTTTTGTTGTATTTAATTTTGCTCTAAATGGTTAAATAACTATATATAAGTGTTTTATAACATGTCTAATGAGTGCATAAAAATTCCCATATGAAAATACCATCCTTTGATAATTGTTTGTGAATTTATAAGAAAATGTTGCAAAGTTGTTACTGTGACAGATTCTGTGTTTATGCATGATAAATTAAGTATTAAATTATATACAATGAATTTGGATGCTAGGGTTATTTCTTATGAATTCTAAGACACCTATGGTTGTAATGGAAGTGGTCTCACAGCCATTAGATCAATATAAAAATATTGGTTCAATTTCTAAGTTACATGAAATTCTGTCAGGACAGATTTGAGCATGTTGTCTTGTATGATTTTTAGTAAATTATGGTTTTATGGTTTGACTCCGAAATTTTTATGGTAGTTACTAGACATTCTGGGGAGTTTCTCTGTAAAATTTCATGAAGTTTGAGTGTGAATTGGTAGCCCATTTGTATTTTATAATTTAATGTATATGCTGCTGGGACAAACAGTGAACAGTGAGGGACATGCCTAACTTTGAGGATTTAATTCTAAAGTTAGGATAAACGTTTTGAGTTATAAATTAATATGCTCATCATTTGATATGTTTGGATCATAAATTAATTTTGTATAACTTGGTTCAAGGTTTAGTACTCTAAAGGAGGGGTTCTAAACCATTTTACTACTTTTTCATGTTGCTGTCTTGTTTAACGTGCTGTATGTTGCCTATTGAGTGTATATGGTTACATGACCATACTTAAAACAATGTATATTTACGCATGCATTATAGCCCTAAGCTCCAAGTACCTTTTGAAATGAAGTTGGCTCCTATAGAGATATGATATAAATATGAGAATGAAGGTTTTTTTGTAGTTTGGTACATCATTTGTTTATGTGTGCATAATATGTTTGGGGGAACCTCATTGAGCTGGGATTAGGATTTCCTTGATTCTAAGAGATAGGCTTTCAGATTAAAGTATAAGTTTATGATAAGGAATAATTGATAGTAATAAGTTTTGATTTTGGTTAAGGTGTTACTAGTACCTAAGTCTAAGTTTCTTTGACTTTAGGCTCTCAGTTCCTCTGCTTTCAGGTAAGGGATAAGTTATAAGGGCATTTGGTAAGTCATGAGGTTATTTTAAAGTATATTACGTATTAAAAGGTTTTTGATTAGAGATATGACATGTAAGCATGTTTCAAACAAAGATATGTTTGTGAGCTTTCGAAACCTTATGTATATGATTTAAGCATATTGATGCTATTATTAATTCCACGAACATGATGAAGAAAATAATGGAAATGTTTTTAGTATGAAACGTTATGCAAAATAAGAAATTTCAGTATGATGTATAAGTATAAAATGTTTTCGGGTTATGTTCTCTGGTGATCTGAACTCTGCCAGTAGGGGTTAATTACTGGCTTTCCATGGAAAATGTTATATGATTGGCCATTAAGTGGGACTGGCTCTGCTGTACCCGCCTTTGTTGGTTATGGCCAACTTATGGAGCAAGCCAACCTACCCCCATGGTTAGAAGATATGTATTATGATATGATCCCGGGAATGCCTGTCATTGTGGGGAATGCTAGATGCCTAGCACCGTGGTGCTAGAAACCTCCCAAATAAGTACAGGTTTATCAGATATGGACTAACCAACAAGTTATTTATGAACAACTATATTATGTTATTAATCATGAGAGAATTATTTTGTTAAATGCATTATGAAAAGTTAAAAGCTCTCATGAAAAGATTCTGATGAAAAAAAAAGCTGTTCATTAAAGATAAAAGTTTCTGAAATTCTGTTGTGCTATAAAGATAAAGTTTCTGATGAAAGTACAAGTTTATGTTAAGAAGTCATCAGATATCTGTTTTTTTTTATGAAACATTAAGTTTTATGATTATGAAAGTTATAATATTTTACGAGAAGAAATTTATAAATGAAAGTTTTATTATTCTTTAAGATGCTTCCAGTTTAAGACAAAGTTACTGATTATCTTATTTAAGTTAAAATGATTATTTTGTAATGAAAATATATATGGTGACTTTGTAAGAAATGAAAGAAATTCAGTCTGGAAGGTTTTGGTAAAATTATTCTGATAAGAAAAGGGAGAACAATTATTTTCCTACAAAGAGTGTATAAGTTATTATTATAAATAGTATAAAATACTATGCATGAAAAGATTTTCTCCTATCCGCATATTTATAAAATGAAATGTATTGATTTACATGCATCTTTACTAAATTCTCATATATCTTACCTTTACTGAGTTGTGTAGCTCACCCCTTCCACTCTTTCAGTTAACAGGTGCATTTTGAAGCAGAGAGAGTCTTAGTCGAGTTTTGGAAGGAGCTAGTTTTAGTTTTATAGGTATAGATCCTAAATTAGCAATTTGATATTTAGCTTTGTAGTATTGTGTATTTTAGGATCTAATGAAAGTTGTGTACTTTAAAGTATTAAGAGATGTATTATGTGAAAATGTGGAAATTGAATGACTGGTGGATTATGTTATATTTTGAGTACAGTGTAGATGCTCTGAATATCAAGTGAAAAGTTAAAACCAAAAGAAAAGAAATGAGAAAGAAAAGAAAGAGAGAAGCTTTTGGTAAAAGTTTTGTAAAAGTTAAGTTGGTTCTTGTTAATATCAGGTTTAGGCTTGATATTAGCATGCCGATCATGGTCACAAATTCGGGTATCGGGTATGGGGTGTGACACCAGAGTTGCCGCTACCATCAATGGAAGAAGCACCATCCATGTTAACCTTGACAAAGCCCGACGGGGGAGCAACCTAGCCATGATGAGTGGACTGCAAACTAGGAAAATCCCACGTGGTAGCCTCTTTGAAATCTTCAACAACGTTCTTAGCAGAAACCCAGATTTGAATAGGGGGCAGACCACCCCCATCATGAATAATCTTATTTCTATTATACCAAACCGACCAGGCAATGGCAAAGAAAAATTCCAGGTGCTTGTCCATTGGAGAAGAACATAAATGGCATACTAACTCATTGAAGTCTTTCACATTCAGCAGTTTCTCGATGGGACAGTCTTGCCATAAGGACCAAACCAAGAGTGCAAAGTCGCAAGAGATTAAAGCATGAATAAGGGTTTCTGGCTCCTCATCACAGATTGGGCAGATACTAGAGGTTTGTATGCCTTTTGCAACCATATTGGTGAGCACGGGAAGGCCATTTACACAAGCACACCAAGAGAAAATCTTAATCTTCGTCGGGAGCTTTAGGGACCGGATTTTCCTCCAGATCCGAGCATTTGAATCACTAGAGGAGCATTCCCCTTCTTCCCTCGTGTCAAGGAGATTGGATGCAATGTAATAGGCACTCTTAACTGTGAAAACACCTCTCTTGTTCCCTATCCAAATGAGTTTGTCTTCAGGCAGATTGTGACATAGGGGGATTTTCAAGATCAAATCAACCTCAAAAGGCAAGAAAAGTGCTCAGACAGTTTCAACATTCCACCATCTAGTCATCGGATCAATGAGGGAGGAGACCATTGGGTAATCTACAATGGGACAAGGGGGGGAAATGACCTTGTATATGGAGGGGCTTGGGAGCCATTTGTCATCCCCAATGTGGATTAGACACCCATTTCCCACTCTCCATCTTGTTTCACTCCGTAAAACCTCCAGGCTATTGTAAATACTCTGCCAGGTGAACGAGGGGCTGCTGCCTAGATTTGCATGGAGAATGTCACAGAATGGGAAATATTTCACCTTGAGGATGCGGGTAGCTAGGGAGCTTGGATTTGAAAGGATTTTCCAGGCTTGTTTTATGAGCAAAGCAAGATTAAAGACCTGCAAGTTTCTAAAACCCATGCCCCCTTGTGACTTGGGTTTGCACATTGTCTTCCAACCAACCCAGGCCATTTTGGACTCCTGATGCTTCTGCCCCCACCAAAAACTCCTCATCATTTTTTCTAAGTCATCACAAAAACTCTTTAGGAGTTGAAAGCAGCTCATTGTGCAAGTGGGAATGGCTTGGGCCACTACCTTGATAAGTATTTCCTTTCCCCCCATTGAGAGCAATTTGCCCTTCTAGCCAACCAGCTTCTTGCTTACCTTTTCCTTGATCTCCGCAAAGACAAGCTTCTTTGATCTACCAATAATATAGGGGAGGCCAAGGTACTTAGTATGACTAGAGTCCTGCATTGACCCCAAAATGCTTAGAATCTCATCTTTGAGTTCTTGGGAGGTATTTAGGCTGAAAAATATAGAAGATTTGTCAGTGTTGATTTTTTGCCCTGAAGCTGACTCGTACTTACAAAGAATTTCTTTTAGCTTGTTGCACTCATTACTATTGGCCTTACAGAAAAGAAGGCTATCGTCTGCGAAGAAGAAATGAGTGATCCTTGGAGCCCCTCTACAAATGGAGATGCCATTGAGCTGATTATTCCTTGCTGCTTCATTAATGAGGGCAGAGAAGCCCTCTGCACATAATAGGAATAGATATGGAGATAGTGGATCGCCTTGTCGGAGTCCCCTAGTAGGAACAATATTTCCATACGTTGTGCCATTAATGATGACTAAGTACGACATAGAGGAAATGCACTTCATCACTAAAGCGATCTAATTCTCATTAAATCCCATCTTCCTCATGACTTTTTAAACAAATGTCCATTCAACTCTGTCAAAAGCTTTACTCATGTCTAACTTCGCAGTCATAAAACTATCATTCCCCCCTTTCTTGTGCTTCAGGAAATGCATAATCTCATATGCCACCAATACATTGTCAGTGATAAGCTGTGAATGCACTTTGATTTTCTGAAATAATATAAGGAAATGATAGCTTTAAGACGATTACCTAGAGTTTTTTAGACAAGCTTATAAACCACATTGCATAGACTTATTGGCCTAAAATCAGTCATTCTTCGGGGATTATTAATTTTTGGCACAAGAGCAATATTGGTTCTATTAATATCAGATAAAGACATGCCAGAATTAAGAACATTTAGAACCATATTTGAAATATTAGCACCTACAATACTCTAGTATTTTTGAAAAAAGAGAGCTGACATACCATCAGGGCCAGGTTGGGACATGTGTATGATGACATTCATAGTATGGGAAGGGAGTTTAAAGTTTTTTTATGTTTCATGTGTCAAGAGGGGTGCCAATTTAGTGGCACATTCATTGGCAAAATTTGCTAGACAAATAGATGGGGAAATAGTGTGGTTGGAAGAAAATCCCCCACCTACTGCTGATGCCTTGTATCTTGATAATTGCAATATTATGAATGAATGAGATTGTCTTTGAGTTCAAAAAAAAAAAAAAAAAAAATAGGAGTACCCCTCTGAATTCTGATAGGATTTTTGTGCAGATCAGACTGGCTCAATCGCTCCTTGGGTCCCAAAATTTGGCCCCAAAGTACTGGGTCTAGAGTACTATATCTTTGTGTTAGACTACCATGTTTGAGTTGCCCAGCACAAGAGCCTACTTACATTTCACGGCCCAAGAAAAGAAAGTAAGATTATTTTCCAGGACCAAAAACAAAAAAATTTAATTGTTTTGGCCAAAGATTTGGAATTTCTTGAATGAATTTTTAAATTATCAAACAAAAATTTTTTTTTCTAGACATAGTTGTATTGCAACTTTGCAAGGATATCGTAAACATAACAATTTTGTTTCTAACAACATTTCCTCTTGAAGCAATATTGGAAAATGTTTGAAAAGTATATGGAATATGAAACCATTTTTTTTTATGCCCTTTTCTTTTGAGATGGTTATAAATACTTACACTAACATCCCTGGCTCCCCCAAGCACTTAGGGGAGATACCAATTCGCTCAAATGGTGTGGTTGTTTTCTCTCCTTATTAAAAACAAATAAATTGAAAAGTTGTGTGAACTGTGAACTGCATCATTCAGATGAAAATAAAACAAAAATGGGTTGTGAAGAGCAATCAAACTGTATAAGTAGGTGGCAAGAACAAAAAAATAAAGAGGTTAATATCAAGGTGCGACACCAAATCTTTAATAATTATTTTATTTAAGACTTAAACCAATTTCATGAATGCAAATTATCCTTCGCCATCATATTTTATATATATATATATACACACACACACAAATACAACAATCTTTTTCTCTTTTGAGGAATTACAACTACAATATTACTATAACTTCTTAAAATTGTATATTAGATGTTTCATGATTTCATCATAGATATTTCTATTTTCTTCATGTTCTATTTGTCTAAACAAATGTTTTTCCATTTATTTTGGCTACAGCCTTCATATTCAGGCAATTAATTGTGATGGCTAAGTAATTATGATGCATTTTCGATTAGCTTTATTAGCGTAGATCTAATCTTTGCTCTTAGAAATTCTTCAACTATAAAATATTTATGCCGAAACAAATTGAGCCTAGAATACAAATACTAATAGGTGAGTTATGATATGCTTTAGAACAAATTTATACGTGGTTAGACACCTCTACAAAGAATACAAAGTTAAGTAAAAACTCATTAAGGCTTATTTTTATTCACACATACAAAACTAATTTTGAAAGTGCTTACATTATGCTTCTTTATATCCGTTGTTTGGCATAAAGAATTGTTTACATACAGTACAAGTATTTTGTCTTTCCTAAAAACATATATAATATACAGGGAGAAAGGAGAATTAGTGGATAAGGGAGTGTGGCCCATAAGCCTAATTGTTATTTTCAGTCCACCATCAGTGGAAAAAGTCCACTTCTTAGAGTAAACCAGCTACCAAAATTTAACTGGAAACCGACATTTGGTCTAGAATCTAGATTCTCATATTACAGTCTTGACTAGGGATGGCAATTTTTGCCCGACCGGCGGGTACCCGGCCCGGCCCGACCCTAATGGGCCGGGTTTTACTTGGTCCGATTAGGAATAGGGTCGGGTATGGGTTTAAAAAAAAAAACCCCCCAAAGCGGGTCCGGGTCGGGTCTAGGTTTTATCAAAAAAACCCGAGACCCGACCCGAGACCCGCCCCGTTTAAAAACCCGGTAGCTGAAATTACTAAAATACCCTCTATATATATATACACCTAAGTATCTAACCCTAATTCCTCTCCTCATTTCTTCACTCAGCCTCCCTGCCTCAATCAGTTAATCCGAAGTCCCTCTCCCTCACTTCAGCCTCACTCCCACCCTCCCTCACGCCTCCCTCCCTCAGTCCGACCCTCCCTCTCCCTCATTTCAGGCTTTCAGCTCAATCCCACACTTACTAAGTAGAAAGATTACCACTGGTTCTACACAGACAGAAGAATATCTTGTTGGACCTTGCGAAGAGGACCCTCTCGCCGTTGACTCTTCACGGTATTCAGCTTCAGCCTTCAGGTATTCAACCTAGTGTATTCGGTAGTGCTAAGTTTTGTTTCCAAGCTTCAGGTATTCAGCCTTCAGGTATTCGGTAGTGTATTCGGTAGTGCTAAGAATATCTAGTTTTGTTTCCAAGCTTTTTTGATAGTCTTTTTTCTTTTCCATTTTTGTTTAGTGTATTCGGTAGTGCTAAGTTTATTTATTTTTCATGTCCTTGTTTGTTTCCGTGGGTTATCCCTTAACATTGCATAGCTGTGGTTGCATTTTGACAGGGGGCAACACTGGAAGTTAGTGTATTGATTATACTGGAAGTTAGTGTATTGTCCTCAAAGGTCAGTACTTTGGATTATATATGTTTGATTCTATGCATTTATGTAAATGGGTTTGTTTTATCTTGTCCCTGCTTGAGCTCTATGCCTCTATCTTGATATTAAGGTTTTCCAGCTTCAGATCTTAGGACTCTTGGAAAAGTTGCTTCTTTTTTGTTACTAAATTTCCTCTTTCACTTCTTTTGTTCTTTTTATATCTGGATTATTCTCAACATTAACTTAATTTCAATTTTAGCTTAACTCTGTTCTTTACTTTACTTTTATTTTTATTTTTATGTTTTAAACTTTTCATTTGTTTTTTGGGATTGGTTACAAATTTTAGTTGAGAATAAGGTTGTTTTTTTTTTTTTTAAATAAATAAATAATAATAAAAATTGGGTCAATGGCAGGAAATGAAATCCCATAGGACATTGTTGATGAAAAACAACAAGAACAGCAATAATTATAGTAACAGTAATTTACCTGCAAAGCAAAGTGACTAAAAATTTCACAGTCACACAAAGTCACAACCTCCTCTCTATATAATATTGTACACAAACCATTAATTAACAGTAAATTGTAGTTAGCAAACTATATACGCACTTTGCATACATATACTTTGAGCACTTTTGGGTTATTTTTTTCCTTTTCTTTTCTCTCATTATTTTTTGATGTCATTTTTTGAGTCTATAGAGCTGGTTCTTCTCTTGTTGGACGACGGGCTGCAGCCATTAAAGCACATTGGAGATGCCTATGACAAGTGATCAAGTGGTCATTGGTGAGTCCTGCAGCTTGCATAAAGGAATGAACCATTGTTGGACCAATGAACCTAAAACCCCTCCTCACCATGTCTTTGCTAATGCTCTCTGATTTTGATGTCTTTACTGGTATCTTGTGCCCCATTTTGTATTGGGTGGAGATCGGCTTGTGATTGACAAATCCCCAAATATATTTGTCAAATGATCCAAACTCCCTCTGAATCTGTAATACCTGAATTTGCAAGACAACAACAAACATTTAGAATCTAACAAAGTGTAATACTCTAATATACTACCAAAATCAGAAATTAGTGTTCAAAACTTGTAGATTTATTGATTTATGATTAGTAGCCTTAGCCTATAATTTGGACTGATATGGCATTTGGGCCACGTTAATTATTTAGGCTTGAATAATGAATATGCATGCTTAATGTAGGCAAAATCTGGGCAAAAATTGGGCTTGAATCTGGGCAAAATTTGAGCTTAAATCTGGGCTTGAATTAAAATTTGGGCTTAAAATTTTTTTTTTTTTTTTCGGTTAGGCCACAAATTGGGCCCAATTCCTAAACGGGGCCCGCGGGTCCTGCGAGGCACGGCTGGGGCGGGTTCGGGCCCCGGGAAAAAACCCAGTATCCTAAACGGGCTGGGTCCGGACTACGGGTCTTGCCCCGCGGGTCGGGTCCGGGTATGGAAAAACCCGGCCCGAACTCGACCAGTTGCCATTCCTAGTCTTGACTCTTGACTCGAACACAAGCCGCAATCCTACGGACCACAACTGGCTCAGTTCAACGTGGCAATCCTTGATAGTTCCACGAAGTCTTTTTACGGCCTTCTAGAAAATTTCATAAAATTTGGAGCATCACGTTTCAGTCCCTTTTTCGTGTCTCTCACGTGGACTTCCCAGTATAAACCAAGGGAGTGAATTTCGTACCGTTCCGGCCGGTACAGCCGGTATATACCGTACCGGCCAGTAAACCGGTACAAATACACCCCTTATTTCGTACCGGAAAAAATACCGGACGTACCGGTCGTTTACCGGCCGTACCGGTGAAATCCGGCTGTTCCGGCCGGTAAATGCATACCGGACCGAAACAAGAAAAGGAAGAAGAAAAAAAAATTTAAATTTTCACTCAATAATCAAAACGAACAACAAATCTATTCTTAATCTTTTCTCTCAAAGATCTCCAAACTCAGTCTCAATCAAAATACAAACTCAAATCACAATTTTAAAACTAATCAAATTAGAACCAAAAAAAAAAAAAAAAAAGCAAAGCTGACCCATCTGAGCCTCGGTGGGGAGGAGGATATGCGGTGGTGGGAGAAGGACAAGCGACGATCTTCATGTGTGAGAGAGAGCTCCAACCGAAGTGCTGCTAAGTGCTCTAGCCGAAGTGAAGAAAAGAAAAAATGAAAAGTGCTCCCAGAGCTCCAGCCGAAGAAGAAAAGAAAAGGAGAAGAAAAGAAAAAAAAAAGTAAAAGAAAAGAGGTCCCAGAGCTCCAGCCGAAGAAGAAAAGAAAAGGAGAAGAAAAGAAAAAAAAAGTAAAAGAAAAGAGGGCTCCAGAAAGTGCTAGAAAAGATAAAGATAAAGGGAAAGTGTGGTGGAGAAAAAAAGAGGAAAAGATAAAATAAAATAAACGTGTGGAACATTTAAAGCACCCTTTTTTAAGCCCTCTTTTAGTTCACGTGTGAAAGCAAAAAGGCTTAGTATTCTAAATTTAACTTGATTTTTAATTCTTTTTATAGATATAGATGTATAGACTTGGGCTTGAACTTGGGCTTGTGTGGGATTTAAGAATACAAATTAGTCTAATTTATGAATTTATATATATATATATATATAGCGGTAAACCCGAAACGGTACACCGGTATTGACCGGTATCCGAAATATATCGTACCGCTGGTCAAACCGGTACAGTTTCCGGTACGGTATTGACTCCCTTGGTATAAACAAAAGGGATAGAAGGGGACCATCAATCCACTTAAAAGATAATTTAATAATATAAGTTTTCAAAAACTAAAATAAAATAGTATAATTGTCTCTACTTTTGTATAGGAGTCTGCTTTTATTTTTTTTTATACAATTATTTTTCAAAAATATTTATACTAAATTATTTATTTTACACTACATTTTATTAAAATATTATTTATTTATCAATTTTTTTTACTCTCTCAAATCATCTTTCTCTTTTTAAGAAAATGAGTAGAGAATTATTAAAAAATGAATTTACATATAAATAGTAATGGTGTATATTTACACAGTTATTGTAATAATAATGTAAATACAAACATTTATAGATTATATGATTTGAGTAATTTTTGAATTTTGTTTTTTAAGAAAGATGTAATTTTTGAACTTAAATGTATAATTTTTTAACACCTTTTTATTATACGTGCACTAATATGAGTGCTATAATATAAGAAGCACAATGGTAGGTAGGGCTAGATCATGGCTAGTAATTGGTCATACTAAAAAGGCCTAGGGGCTAGGGCCTATGTTTGAACTTGTTTCTCATTTTCTCCAAAAATAGATAGCCCACCACTCCACTTAAAATAGACTCTCTTGTCTGTGTTATATTTAGTTTTTGAATTTTTATTGTACTACATGCAAATTTATAATATTTGTCACAATTCTTTTATGCGGTAGACTATGATTAATTAATTGTTTGTCACTTTTATTACCAATTTTCAAACAGACTAATCATTTTTTTCTTCATCACTCAGAATAAGCTATGTAGGAGAATTATGGCAAAAATTGGTAATCTGTTTTTGGTACTAGATTTTTTTTTTTGTTAGTCTATACCCACGTAAAGTTGGTTAATTGGCCATACTACCTAGTTATTTGCAGGTGGACATGATGACTAGCTACTGGGGCCAAAGATTAGTTGGGTTGGATGGTAAATTGCCTCATATAGAAGACAGCTTTCATGAAGAAAATTTCATCCAAGAAACTTCTTAATGTTTACTTTTTATTTGTTAATTTATACTAATTGTTAACCTTTTTCTTACTTACACTTTATTAGCGTGCAAGTGACTAGTGAGTTCGCTGATTTGGAACAAAAAGAGATATGGTCATCCAACTGCTAATTAATAGGTTTATATATATATATATATATTATGAGATGTGGTTCAAAGAGAAGGAGAATAAGAGATTAGTTCCAATTACTAATGGTTTAAAATAAGGTTCACCATATATTTGAAAACAGTAGGCCAAAAGCAATAATTGAAGGTTGGTTGTTCCAAACAATCTAAACAAATTAAAACCATGTCAATGGTCTCTAGGCTAGTTTGCATCCGAATCTCTCTTTGTAATCTTGTATGGTGGGGCATTTCTACAAAAACTAAGACCATGGACCACAAAATAATCCACATGGGGCATATTCCTAATGTTCTTGTTGTGATAGTTTGACTGTTTACATTCATTTTTAAGAGAAAATATACCATATATGTATCGCTGTATGTTTCTTCCCTTTTACATAGAGGTGGACCTCACACACTTTATGTGAGAGGGAAGATACATGCACGGTATATCTCCTCATTTTTCAGCTGCTTAAACATCTTGGAATCATCATCGCTGTCATTCTTGTCAATATCATGTCCTTTCTTTCTTTGGTATAACGAGCTTGCTACCTACTACATCATTGACACTACATTTTTTTTTTTTGCTAACCGTCATTGACACTACATGCTAACACGCCATTAAATTTCTTTGATTTCTCACTAGAATATTTTAGTTGGTGTTATAGTATGCAGCTCATTTATTTATGTTGTGCTAATCCATTACCTTTTTTTTGTAAATGTAGGTCACAATATTTTTGTTGAATAAGTTTTTCTTGGTCACAATTAGTTTGCTATCAACATTTTTCTTTAAAAAAACCTACATTTACCCGAAGAGAATATTCTTGAATTATGCCTTCTAAAATACTCTATAATTTGCTTTTGTAAATGCTTTTAAAGAAGTGGAGACGTGGAATTGCACGTATTATTGTAAAAAGAGAGTCTCCAAACAGCCATTGCAGTTCATGACGATGTGGACAGTCAAAAATGATGGTGAAGTTTTCAATTATGCAACTAAAAAAATAGTCGGATAATTGTTGTCTTTCAATCCACTCATCGCCATTGACGAATAAAACAAAGTTAATTTTTTTCGTTAAGATTGGAGAGCATTCAAAATATTTCCTATTAACCACTAAATGGATATAGTTAAATGTTAATTAACACCCCTATGTTTTATATTTCTAAATTTTGGTTTGTTTCAGTTTGATATCCGTCTCTTGACCCCATATGAGATTATTTCACTACTTTTTGATGTTTTAAAACTTAAACTTAAATTTTAGGTTTGTAAAAACAACCCATACTGAAATTACTAATGATGATAGTAATAATTTCTAATTTATGGTTTTAAATTGAAATGGTATGCTCTTCCAAAAAAAAATGAAATGGTATGAAGTATGAAGTATGAACTATTAACCAATTTTTTTAACAAGTATATTTTTCTTTCAAGCTTATAGATAAAGAGAAATATTAATCTAATATAATACAAGAGGATAATCTGATACAAAATTATTTTTGTTTCAGTAAATAAAACGAAATAATCAATGAAATGGAATTATAACTTTGAGATAAACTAATCTGTTACTAAGGTCATTACTATGAATCGCACTTTTTTTTATTTTTCTACTTTTATTCTTTATTAGATGGGAGTATTGCTTCCGTTGAGATTTTATTTTTATTTTTATTTTATTTTTGAGAAAATGCTTCCAATGATGAGAATGTTGAAGTCTACAAATTATTTTTTTTTATGCGGATTTGTTGATATTGAAGGTAGCTTTCTCTTAAGTTTAAGTCTTTAAGACTATGTTTTGCGGTACTAAACTAATTGGAATGAATTGGATTTGATTAAACTTAATTTTGGAATTGATATTATTTATTTATTTTTGGGCCTTTTAGGCCTAAGGGAATGGAAATTGATATTATTTTTTTCTTAATAAACGGAAATTGATCTTACTTGTAAGAATTTAACGTGAAATCTTACATACGTTTTTGATATTTGGAAGAATAAATATGTTTTATTAGAAACATAGTTAAAATACCATTGAAATAATTACAATCACAAATAAAGATAACGGAAAATTCTAGGAAAATTTTACAATGTTCTAATTTTATGGTAAGAAGTTCATGTCAAAACACTTTTATAACAAATCTTAGTTGATAAGTTGTTATATTCTAATTTGAACTCATTATTAAAATTATTTTTTTACTTATTAGTAATAACCTATTACTTTAAATTTGTTGTGAAATTATTGTAAAAATGTTATGGATATAACATTTATCTAATTTTATATGCACGTGATATAAAATTTAGGATTCCAAACATTAGCTTCCGAGTCCACTCCCATGTCGGGGGGTATGCTTATTTTGAGTATGACCAGAGCCCATGACCATACGATATAATTAAGAAGAGAACTGGCATATGGCTGCCACACTGAAAGAAATAGCAAGTGGGTCGAAGAATCTAGTTTATCATTTTTATGTTCAAACTACAAAAAGTCTTTTCATTTTAGGACCCACATGCAGGTAAACCAATGTTTGATACTGAGACTCCTAGCTGCATGTCCATTAGACCGCTTTTAATTAAGATTGTGAAGCAAATAGACCCCATGCCATGATACCTCTTATTTATTGGGTCTTTTGCAATCCAATTGTGCTCTCAACTCTCAAGTCTCAACCCCTACACATATCTCCTCCTACTTGGTTTTCAACAACTTCTTCAAAACTCAAAACTCAAAAAGTCCTTTAGTCCTCCTTACTCCTTAGTTCTACAAGCTAGGCTTTTTGAGAGAAGATAGACCTGAGCATGGCAAAGAAAGGCGGCATAGTTCCTCCAAAGAGAAAATTAGTGAAGAGGATGATGTTTGAACTCATAGTCAAATCCATTGCTACTCTTCTTTGCCCCCATCACCATCCTTCTTCTTCTGAAGTAGAAATGACTTCTCAAAAGCTCAAAAGATCACCTAAGAATGTGAAGATTTTATCCCATGAAGGTCATCAATTGTCTGCTACAATATATCCAGATGATCATTAGTGAATTCACGAAGCAAAATGTAATCAACCTAACCTCTATTAGGGGTTCCTTTTTGTTGTCCTTTCCCTTTTGGCTGTGTTATAATAATATATATAGTAGTACTTCATATGATATAACTTCATCTGTTCCATTGGATTTCAGCGTGTGGACCATCCGTGTACCATGTCTATCATTGGACAGCATCTCCCTTTTGGGGGTTACTTTTTAGCATGTCCATTTACTATGTGAGAGTTATTAAGTATCTTTCTTGGTTCTTATCACAAAAAAAAAAAAAAGTATCTTTCTTGGTTTGTGCATTTCGTCCTTTAAAAGCTTTTTTTTTTCTTTTTTTTACAGGTTTTTATTATGTGTATTTTTTTTTTTGGTTGCCTTTTTCCTATTTTAAGTCGTGAAACACACAAAGTGCTCTTGCTTTTTAATTTTCTTTTACTTGGCTAATGGTACACAAATGAGGTGTTTTTAGTTTTTACTATTCATGTGGGTGGACATGATATGGTTTGTCTCTAATGCCTAAATCACAACCATTTATTTATATTCAAATATATATATATATATATATAGAGAGAGAGAGAGAGAGAGAGAGAGATTAAAATTTGACAATCATGACTATGATGATATGATCCCAATAGATTTATCCATAAACATAGAGATCATAAAATTTTAAATAGAAATCCAATAGTATACTTTTGGTCAAGGATATTATTTTTTAGTAGAATATATATAAGCTGAAAAGTAGAGTATTTCCTTAAAGATTAAGAAAATCTGTGCAAGTAAGCAGTTAAAGGTTATGGCCCACTTAAGAGCAAACCTCCTGCCCCTAAAAATATGGATTATGGGGCCGCAGACTCTCTCTCTCTCTCTCTCTCAACAGAGAGAATGATCTAACTTATTCTTTTAGTAGAAAATTTACCCACCCTTCGTTATTTTCTTGTGAGATCGAAGGAATAAATCTTTGCTCACATTGACTATTGAAAACTGAAAATGTATGCAATGAACATTAATTAAAAAGTGGTGTTAGAATATTATAAATTTAATTATATAAATATTACAAATTTACAACGCTTGGGATAAATAATGATAATTATTATTTGGAAATAAAAATAAATATGATAAGAAATACAATAAGTTATAATAGAGTAAGTATTCAGTATTCTTATATATTTATTTGGTACTAACATAAGAATAACACCATAAATATGTTTCTCACAAGTAGATATAGCATAATTTGATGATTGATTCATGTTATATCCATTCATATTCCTTAAAATATCCTATATAATTGTATTTATATTCTTTGTGAATCTCATTTAACTTCCATTTTGATATAAATTTACCAAAAATCTTATTACTTAATTGGTATTTCTTAGTATTTTCAATGGAAACATATATAGTTCAAATCCTCCATTACTTATTGTAACTATCAAATTTACCAAAAAATATATATAAATTTGATAATCTTATAATTTACCAATATGAGCAACAATAACAATCACTTTGAAAGCCATAAAACATTCTTTGCATACTGTGCCAGCGTTAGATTTATTTAGCTCAATATGAAGTCCACTGAATATTACATTTCCTAATCAAGAAAAAAAAAATCCATGACAAGAAATTTTGGGTCCGTTTAGTAGAGGAGTTTGAGTAATATTGTTTTTATTTTTTTGAAATATATGTGGGTGAAAAAATGTGTAAAAATGCATGTAATGTTGTTTAAAAACTGAAAACATATTGCTGAAATACTCTACCCGAACTTGTAATTTCTAGAACGGTGAGGTTTTAAATTATCAAACAAAAAGATAAGACAGTTTTTTTTTAATGCCTAAAATCAAAATATAGTTGTCTTAGAGCATCTCCAAGATGAGCAAAAACCAAATTTCTCTCTATTTTATAGAGTAAATGTAAATCCTTAAAATACAGCTCTAACAGTCTTTTTAAAATGCAAAAAAATATTCTCATAAATAGTAACTCTCTTGATTACAAGTATTACTTTCCATTAGCAAAAAAATCTAACACAGTCCGTTAAAATATTCAACTTTGTCTCAATGGTTACAAACTCAACCCACCATAATAGAGTAATTATTCTTATATATATATATATATATATATATATATATATATATAATTTTGTGCGTGCCACCAATTAATTAGTTTGATCGAAATGAGTCAAGTGCTGAGTATGATTTCACTATTATTAACCTTTGTGGCCCTGGATTCTTGTGCTATGATTTGCCAATTAAAAATATTTATGAAATAGATGAAAAGAGCTTAGCAGGAAAACATTAGAGTTTAAACTTTAAAAGAAGAATGAGATGTAAAGTATTGTGTGTACAATATCATTACTGCGAAGAAAAAGAGAAGTAGTTCTCTTCAGTCAGTGTCAAGACTCAGGACCATATATGATATATATATATATATATATATATATATATATATAGCTGGAAAAACTTCACATTTCTTGTCGTAGCCAGCTACCAAATTCAACTACGTCCCGCATCAAAAAAAAAAAAAAAAAAAAAAAAAAAAAAAAACGTCGTCCAACATTTGATCTACATTCTCAGACTAAAGTAGTCTGAGACTGTAGACAAAGCCACGATCTCGGGGCCCACAACAACGGGCTCACTATAAACGTGGCAAGTCTCAATCGTTCCACGAAGTCCTTTTTACGGTTAGCTAGAAAATAGATCAAAATAGGAATTCGAGCCGTGACATCTGAGATGACAACATTTCGGTCAAATTTGTTAATCTCACGTGGGTTTTCTAGAGTCAAAATAAGAATTCCATCCTGGGCTAAATTATTAAGTCTAGGAGGACTAGTCCTCCAAAAAAAAAAATATATATAGATATTTATGTAAATGTGTGTGTCAAATTTTTAATCAACATAAAAATTTTTAAAAAAAATCACTAAATAATATCACATTTGTGTAAATAAAAGCGTCTGATTAGTTAAAATAATCTAGTTGACTATTTCAACGATCTTTTCGATAGATTTAATAATTTTTCCTCAAAAACTATGTTCCAACCAAATTTTGTTTATCTCAAGTGCACTAAAGCTCTTGGGGTATTAAATTATTTTAGGAAATTTTTTATAGAAAAATGAAAAAATGATTGATTTTCTTGACACTTTTTTTAATTTTTTATAATTTCTTTTTGAAAATGAATGATTAATATATTTCATAATTGCACAGATTTACCCTACTCATATTTTATTATAATGAAAAAATAAAATGTTGAAAGCTTTGATGTGTGGCCAACTTGAACCTTACTTTATAAATGATGTGAGATTATTTGATAGTTTTTTTGTAGCTTAATATTAAATGTTGAAATAAAAAAACCAAAAACTAATTGATTTCTAAAAGAATAGATAGACTGTTTGAAGAAGAAAAAATGAGATAAAAGAATAAAAAGCAAAAAGTTTTTTGTCTTTACCCAAAGAGACATCTTGTATAAAATTATGAAAAAAATGAAATTTGACCACCACTCTAGCTACTTGAAAAAGAGAATTTAGTAATTTATTTTAAAAAATAAAAATAGAACGTAGAAGGTAGAAGAAGTAAGGCACGGTAGGTAGGGCTAAATTCTGGACAGAGATTGGTCATATATACTAAGAAGGGGCCTATGTTTGAAGTTTGAAAATCTTTTTCATAATGTCTTTGTCCATTCCTCCCATGTAAAGTTGGATGGTCATATACTATCTAGTTATTTACAGTTGGACATAGCTGCTTGGGCCAACTGATTTGCTGGGTTGCATGAAAATTCTAATCTCTCCAGCTTACCTGTGATATAGAAGACAGATTTGAGATTTCATGAAGAAAATTGTTTACCCAGGAATCTTCTTAATGTTTAATTTTTACCCAAGAAACTTCATAATGTTTTTCCTCTTTCTTTTACTGATTTGGAATGATAGAGGAGTTATGGTTATCCACTTATCTAATAGGAATAGCTAATAGGTTTTTTCTTTTTTTCTTTTTTAAAGAGAGATTGGACTCATCATGAAAAGAAGGAAAATAAGATATTTGAATTACTCAATGTTGGTATAAGGGTTAGTCATTTATTTTAAAACAGTAGCTAGGGCAAAAGCAATAATTGAAGGTGGGATGTTCTTTGTGATTCTGTATGTGGGTTTAGTTCTAGCTCACACTCACTTAGCATAAAATAAATAAAAGAAACAAACAAACAAACTAATATAAGACCATGGTCCACAAATTAAATCCAAATTTTGGGGCATTTCCACTGTTCTAGTGTGATAGTTTGGCTGTTTGTGTTCTTCTTCAACTGCTTAAAGCCATACATATTCTTTGAATCGTCATTCTTGCCATTATTATATCCTTTCCTTCTTTTGTAAGGGAATACTTGTTCGCTATCTACATCATTAGACAACAACAGGCTGACACAAGGCATTTAGATTTCTTTGATTTCTCACTACAATAATTTTAGTTGGCTAACACAAACCATTAAATTTCATTGATTTGTGTTTACTAATCCATTAGGCTTTTCTAGTTCACAAGTTCTTTTGGATAAGGTTCTCTAGGCCTAAATTAGTTTACTATCGATATTTTTCTTTAAAATTACTTTTTCCTGAAGGAATATTCTCGAAATATTCTTTTTAGTTATTCTATTACTTGCTTTTAAAGAGTGGAGAGGTGGAATTGCACATTTTAGTAAAAAAAAAAAAAAGAGAGAGAGAGAGAGAGTCGCCAAACGACCATTGCAGCTCATGAAGACGTGGATAGTCAAAATGATAGTGAAGTATTCAATAATGCAACTAAATTCGTCGAATAATTTTTGTCTTTTAATCCACTCATTGCCATTGATGAATAAACCAAAGTTAATAATTTCGTTTTGTTATGGTTGCAGTAGTACAAAATATTTCTTATTAACTACTAAATGGATACACTTAAGTCCTATTCCTATGTTTCATATTTCGAAATTTGGTTGGTTTCCATTTTAACATGTTTCGGTCATTTCCAGTTGATATCTGTCTCTTTTCTCAAAAAAGAAAAAAGAATTCTGTCTCTTGAGTCTTGACCCTATACGAAATTGTTACACTACTTTTTGAAGTTTTTTTTTTATTTATAAAAATAATTAAAAAAATTCTAAAGTATTGTTTTGAATTGAAATGGTATGAACTAATAATCCTATTTTGTTAATTTATGGAGGAAACTTGATGGGTTTTTTTTTTTTTTTGAAGATTTAAACAAAGATATTTACTGATCTCATGTAATTAATCTGATACGAATAAGTTGATTCCAATTATTAAAAAATTGAAACAAACACTGAAATGAAATTATAACTTCAAATTATTTCGTTAGCAAATGGAAAAGGGTAATTGATGTTACTTGAATGGGCTTGGTATGAAATCTTAACTAAGTTTTATTGCAAACCAAGGATGAATTATGTTATCAAAAAAAAAAAAAAAGGATGAATTAAGCTTGTGTCAACTATCAAGTGCATCAATGTATTGGACACATTAAAATTCGAACACGTGTCCAAAAGTAAATACATCTTCAAATCCAATATTTCCAGTGCAGTATAAAGGTTAGTATAATGTATAATTCGTAGTAATATTACCTATGTGATAGATAAATTAGTATCCATTTAAGTTAGAGGATCTTCATATCCACCTTCGGCATGCCTTTTTATTATCAATCTCCATTTGAGAGCTGGAAATTTCACTCTTTTAGGGCAATGACAATTTAAAGGTATAAAAAAGCAAATTTAGAATTCAAATCTTCCGAGTCCTACATCTTGGGGCCTAACTAGGAATACTGACTATGAGTATGAACAAGCTTTGAGTTTACTAATAAGAAAAAGTCTAGTGCTATAATTTGTAGCACAATTTGTACCACAATTTGCCCATGTGGCGAGTTGTAGTTGATGGAGGAATAATAGTGGGTCCATGTGAGGACATACCTCCTCTACCAACCACAATTTCTCACATGGGCAAGTTGTAGCACTAGAACTATTCCACTAACAAAAGGAAGAGAATTGGCATTTGGCAGCAACATTGAAGTATGACGAAGCAGCTCTGAGCTCCCTGATTGTCTTTTCTAGGACCCACTCCACGTATGATGAGGACTCTAGCTGTCTATTAGACCGCTTTTAAGATTGTGAAGCAAAGCAATGCACGCCCATTGTACCTTTTACTCTTATTTATTGGGTCTTGACATCTTGTGCAATTGTGCTCTCAAGCTCTCCTTCTTCTTCTTCTTCTTCAGTTAGCTACTTGGTTTTCAACAACTTCTTCAAAAGTCCTTATTCCTCACCAACTTAAACCACTCCACAAGCTAGGCTCCAGCTAGAGAGAAGATAGAGCTGAGCATGGATAAGAAAGGTGGCATAATTCCTGCAAAGAGAAAATTGGTGAAGAGGATGATGTTTGATCAGATAGTCAAATCCATAGCTACCCTTCTTTGCTCTCATCACCATCTTTCTGAAAACCTCAAAAGATCACCTAAGAAGTTGAAGAATATGAAGATTTTTCCCCATGAAGGTCATCAATTGTCTTCTCGACCATATCCAGATGATCATTATTGAATCACAACGCAAAATGTAATCAACCTAACCTCTGTTACTGGTTCCTTCCTATTTGCTTCCCTTTCCCCTTTGGCTATGGTCTAAGAGATTAGTCTTAATTGTAGTACTTCATCATATGATAACTCTTGCTGTTCGATTGAATTTCAGCGTGTGGAACACTCGTGTACCATGTATAATCATAATGGCAGTTCCTGTCATTGGACAGAATGTCCATTTATTTACCATGTAAAAAAATTAAAAATATAAACTATCTTTCTTGGTTTGAGAATTTCGTCCTTAAAAAGCTTTCTTTTTTTTTTTTTTTACAAGTTTTTATTATGTTCTTTTTTTAAGTCGTGAAACACACAAAACAAAGTGCTCCTGCCTTTTAATTTTATTTTACTTAGCTAATGGTACCCAAACTAGGTGTTTTTAGTTTGTACCATACATGTCGAACATGATATTGTTTGTCTCGAATGCCTAAATCTTAAACTTTTATTCTTATTCATAAAGAATGATAGATATTAAAATTTATTTTTTGGTAAAGATAGATATTAAAATTTAACAATCATGATTACGATGATATGATCACATAGAGATTAGAGACACCATACAATTTTAAATACAAATCCAAGTGTACTTTAGGTCAAGGATATTATTTTTTACAAGAATATAAGCTGAAAAGTAGAGTATATGCGTAAAAGACCAATAAAATCAGTGCAAGTAAGCAGACAAAGGTTACTTATGGACCCAATTAAAGCAAACAAACCACCCCCCCCCCCCCCCCCCCCAAAAAAAATATGGGGCCTGGGCCTGTGGTCTCTCTCTCTCTCTCTCTCTCTCTCTCTCTCTCTCTCTCTAATAAAATTACCCACCCTTAGTTATTTTCTTATGGGATGGAATAAAACTTGTTCACATGGACTTGTGAAAACTGAAATGTAAGTGACGAACATTAATTAAAAAGTTAGAATATTATAAATTTTACTATATAAATATGGTATAATTAAATTTACAAGATACATTGTAATAATTATTACTTTAAAAATAAAAATAAAAATTATAATCAATACTAGAAGTTGTAATAGAGCCATTATTCTTCTATATTTGTTTGGGGCTAAAACACGAATAACATCATAAAACTGTATTTCATAAGTAGATATAACATGGCTTGATGATTGACTCAAGTCATATCCAATCAAATTTCTTAAAAAATCCTATATAATTATATAAGGGTAAATTACATAGTTAGTCCTTATCCTTTACACTATATTTCAATTTTGTCTCTAACTTTTTAATTGTGCCAATTTGATCCCTAAGCTTTTCATTGCCGTGTCAATTTAATCTCTGTCGTTATCTGTAGATGGAAAAATTTGATGTGTCAAACGGAATAATAAAAATAATTTTTCATGCCACATCAACTACTAATTGTATTGCCATATCAGACTTCAAAAAAAATTTAAATAAAAAAAAAAAAAAAACCCTAATTAAAATGTTCACACCTGAGTCACTTTAAATCCCTAAAAGTTTCTCTCTCGTTAGTCCACGTCTCCATCTCTTCTTCCTCATCTCATCCTCATGCTCACGTAAGTCAAGATCTAAAGTTGTAGATGGTGACTCCGGCGGCAAGGACTCTGGCACGGTGGATGGATTTGAGTTTGGAAGTTTTGAAAAAAGGGATTTTCATTAGGGGTTTTGGTTTTTTTCAATTTGTTTATGGCTGTTCTTGTGGGTTTGGTGGTTGTACTTGTGGGAGTTGACTTAACATTAATTGATAATTCACTAGGTGAGGAATAAATTGAAGTGGTAAGTGTAAGAAAACTAAGTGTAAGCATGTTCTAATCGTCTTTATTGTTTTCCCAATCACTAGTAGATCTGATTCTGTTTGTCAATGGAAAACACTATAGTTGCATATTAAGCATTCAAATTAGGGGATGATATCAAGGAAGGCAATATGAAAATAGTGGACACCAAGGGGAAAAATGAAAAGCAACAAGCCAAGAAATATCAAAAAGTATTCTGGATAGGAAGCAATCTTAATAATAGGTGCCCATTAATTCAAATTTCTAATTTTCCTTTTTGTTTTCCCCAACTACCAGCAGAGTTTCTGTTTGTAAATGGAAAACACTTTAGTTGCATATTTAGCATTCAGTCACCTTCTCACCTAGTTGCATATTTAGAATGAGGAGGAGATGAAGATGTGGACTAACGAAAGGGTGAAACTTTTAGGGATTTTTCAAATTTTAGAACCATTTAGGGAGATGTAACTCAGTGAACATTTTTATTTGGTTTTATTTTTTTAATCTAATATGGCGATATAGTTGGTAGTTGATGTGTCATGGAAACTTATTTTTTATTATTCCACTTGACACATCAGATTTTTTTCATCCAAATAATAACAGTATGGACTAAATTGACACAACACTTAACAAGTTAGGGACCAAATTGACATAATTGAAAGGTTAGGGACCAAATTGATATATGAAGTAAATGATAGGGACTAATTATACAATTTACCCATTATATAAATATACTCTTTGTGAATCTCTCTTAACATTCAATTAGATAAAAATTTTCCAAGAGCCTTTTAGCTCAATTGGTATTTCCTAGTACTTCCAACAAAGACATTCATAGTTCAAAACACCCATCTCCTATTGTAACTATCAAATTTAGCACAAAATAATTATTTATAAATTTAATAATCTCATAAGTAATATCATTTTCCTTTGCCCAAAATTTCTCTCCATAATGATTAAAAAAATGACAGGATCTCCCCTAATTATTAAATTCTAAAAAATAATAAATTCACTTGCTTAAATAAATAAATAAAAGTATATATAAAATAATTTTGATTTTTATAATAACAATTTTTCATTAAAAAAAATTAATACATATTTGAAATTAAAATTTATATATATATATATATATATATATAAATAGAGAAAGATGACATCATAAATAACTTCATTAATATGTTTATATTTATAAAAATAGATAAGTTTTCATTGTATTTTTTTCGTCCTCGATTTTCATGCAAAAGACTCAATTTGACTCTGATAACTATGACCGACGTTATTCCCTCACAATCATTGCAAATGGGGTCAGTGGTATCAATTTAGGACAATTAGATGGAATGAAACCCGAATCAGTGATTAGAAGCACTAAACCCTAGCTTAGGTGATTGTTGAACTAACTTTGGCTACAATCAACTGAGTCCAACCTCTCCTAAGTAGGAGCCTCTCTCTCTTTCCTAAGTAGAATATTTTCTCTCGTCTTTCCCAGTCGAGTCTTTCCTCCCTTTCAATCATAACAAGGGCTTTCTCTAGAGAGCTTTTCTCTTTTTCCTTCCCAACACTGCCATGGAACACACAGTGGTGGAGGGTTTGTCCAACCTTCGTCTCACAAAGGAGGAGGAAGAAGAAATTTCCATAAAATCGAGATGCAAATCTGATCTATTGGAAGAGTGTTCGCTCTCTCTGTTTGGTCAGTTACTGGTAGACAAGAACCAGAATCTAAGAGCACTGAAGAACACATTGAGGATGGCATGGAAGATGGGCTCAGACTTACAGATCGTTGATGTGGGTAATAACATCATGCAGTTCAGATTTAGATCGGAGTATCAATTGAAATGGGTTGAGCAAAAGGGGCCGTGGAACTTTGATAATAATTTGCTATTGTTGTGCAGATGACGTAGGGGACTGTCAGCTACAAACATTAATTTTACTCACTCCTCTTTTTAGGTTCGAATATGGGGACTCCCCTTTGAACTTATGTTTGATGAAGTTGGTAGAGAGCTTGGAAATAACATAGGAAATTTTATTGAAGTTGATCAACGAGCAAGACAGTTGGATCAAGCAAAATTTATGAGAATTAGAGTGGATCTTCAACTAGATAAGCCTCTCAGAAAGGGGGGTAAGATTGCTAGTATGGAAGGAGAAAAATTCTGAAAAGTTTCAGGTATGAAAGGCTCCCAACTTTTTGTTTTCAATGTGGGAAGCTGGTTCATGATGAGAAGCATTGCAAAGAGCCCCCTAACCAGCAAAACCCCAAGCAATATGGTGAATGGCTCCGTGCTTAAGGACACCCAAAGGTGGGATCGGAGAAGTCACGGTCTACTAGCAATGAAGTCCGAGAAGAAGGCAGTACGGATCAGTTTGGAGGAAATAATTTAACTACAACGAAACTATCCTCTGCCTCTGTGTCCAACGACAATCACGGTTCAGGTAGTAAAGAAAACAGGAACAGTTCAACTTCAAATTCAAAATATTTTGAACCACACGGCGTCAGTGATGGAGACAAAGTGCAGGCAGTCACATGTGCCCACTCCACTCGGATGGAACAGCTCACTGTTGGTGTGTCAGAAGCACATGTTGTGCAAAATTACTCTTCCAATGCTCTCACGTATGGCTTAGGGGAAATAAGGGCACGGCTGAGGCTTTTTCACTGGTGGGCCAACAAGCCCATTTTGAAAATGAGGAGATGGAGGTTAATAGCCCAAGTAAACCCGTAGCTAGCAAAATGGGAAAAAAGGAAGGCATGGCTGAGGTTACGGGCCAAGGAGTAGAAGAAAAAGCAAAGACCGCAACCCAATGGAAAAGATTGGCACGGAGAAAGGTAGAAATAAAAGCCCATGCAAAGATGCCCAATTGTTAAGTAGTGATCAAAGAGAGTTGGAAAGTTAATTTTTGAAGGAGAATCAGAGTTCCCACAGAAGAAGCAACGGTTAGTAGCACTAGCAAACCAAAACCAACTTGATGAGAGATCGACGGTGGCTGCAAGGTAGCACCACCGGGAGCCATGAATCCTATAAGTTAGAACTGCCGAGGACTTGGGAACCCCAGGTTTGTTCGGGCGTTGCACGATATGGTGCGACAATGGAATCCCAAGGTATTATTTTTTATGGAAACAAAAGCAAAGAATCGAAGAATGGAAAGAATAAAAAACAAAATCGGGCGGGCAAATGGGCTCATAGTTCCTTGTGTAGGCCGAAAAGGGGGTCTAGCTATGCTGTGGGCCAGAGAGATTGACCTGGAGATCAGAAGCTACCCTCCAAATCACATAGATGCTGTGATCAATGATGCTGAGAGAAGTTTTAAATGGAGGTTAACTGGATTTTAAGGCCAGCTGGAGACCCATC
This sequence comes from Quercus ilex subsp. ballota, assembly GCA_032727855.1. Taxonomy (NCBI): domain Eukaryota; kingdom Viridiplantae; phylum Streptophyta; class Magnoliopsida; order Fagales; family Fagaceae; genus Quercus; species Quercus ilex. The sequence continues at coordinate 31,199,238 of CM064916.1, read as the reverse complement.
GAAGGTATGAATCCTGGCACCTATTAGCCTTCCTAAATAATCAATTGCATCTTCCTTGGTTATGCTTAGGAGATTTCAATGAAATTTTATCTAATACTAAAAAGCAGGGGGGGGGGGGGCATCTGGTCTCAACAACAAATGGATGGTTTTAGGAAGGTGGTTGATTATTGTGCTTTTCAGGATTTAGGTTACTGTGGGTCTGATTTTACCTGGTGTTATATGCAAGGGGGGGATAATAGAATATACTTAAGGCTGGATAGAGCCTTTGCAAACTCAAAATGGATGAAAAATTTTGGGGGAATGAAAGCGCATCATTTGGTCGATTCTACATTTGACCACAGTGCTTTACTTATCTCTAATTCAACAACCCAGCACCAAAGCCGAGCTAAGCGCTTCCATTTTGAAGCAATGTGGACAAAGAATGCAAAATGTAAAACCATTATTGAAAGTTCATGGGGAGTGAATATTGATCTTAGCACACCGGAGGGAATTATGTCCAATCTTAGTGGCTGCGTTGTTGAGTTAACGAGGTGGAGTTCCAATGTGTTTGGTCAAATTCCAAGGAAGATAAAGGAAAAAAGAAATACTCTGAGCTCTATGACCTTACAAGACAAGGATGGATCTCTTAGCACTGAGATAAATTGCCTAAGACGGGAAATTAATGACCTCCTTGATGATGAGGAAATCTATTTGGGCCAAAGAGCAAAAGCCCATTGGCTTAAAGAAGGTGACAAAAATACCAGCTTCTTCCACGCCCAAGCCTCAGAGTGGCACAAGCAGAACATAATATTAGGGATTTGGGATAGCCAAGGTTGATGGTGTGATGGAAAGGATAGTATTGCCCAAGCTGCCATTGACTACTTTAAAAATATTTATGCATCGGCCTCCCCATCCGAGATTGATGAGGTTATTGATGCTATCCCTACAAGGGTGACTACAGAAATGAATGAAATTCTCAATAGAAACTTCACAAGGGAAGAGGTTGCTATTACTCTCAAACAGATCCACCCCACCAAAGCATCCGGCCTCGATGGTATGTCTGCTATCTTTTATTAGAAATTATGGTGCATTGTAGGTTGTAGCATCACAAATATGGTATTAAATGTTCTTAATAATGATATGTCTATGGCATGTCTTAACAAAACCAACATTGCCCTCATTCCCAAAGTAAATAACCCTAAAAGATTGACTGATTTTCGACCCATAAGCCTGTGTAATGTAGTTTATAAACTCATATCTAAAACTATAGCCAATAGATTCAAGGTAATTCTCCCTCACATCATTTCAGAGAATCAAAGTGTTTTTATTCCTGACAAGCTAATTACTGACAACGTTCTTGTGGCGTTTGAGTTAATGCACTTTGTAAATCACAAAAATGCAGTGGTGGATGGCTATATGGCTACCAAACTTGATATGAGTAAGGCTTTTAACAGGGTTGAGTGGTGCTTCACAAAAGGGGTCATGGAAAAATTGGGATTCAACTCAAAATGGATAAATCTTGTAATGAGGTGCATCTCTTCAGTTTCATACTCAGTCATTGTAAACGGGGGCTGCTAGTGGAAACATTATTCCTACCAGGGGACTTTGGCAAGGGGACCCCCTCTCCCCCACTCTCTTCCTCATTTGTACCGAGGGGCTCTCTGCTCTCATCCATAGGGCAGCCAGAAACCAGTGTTTGACAGCCATATCTATCTGTAGGGGCTGCCCAAGGGTCACCCACCTTTTCTTTGTGGATGACAGCGTTCTTTTTTGCAAAACTAGTTTGGGGGAAAGCCAAGAGTTGAGGTACATCCTTCAAAAGTATGAGGAAGCCTCGGGTCAAAAAATTAATACTGACAAATCCTTAATTTTCTTCAGCCCCAATACAACACAAGAAACCAAAGATGAGATCTTGGCTACTTTAGGCAAAATGCAAGATACTAGACACACAAGGTATCTGGGCCTTCTATCCTTCATTGGGAGATCAAAAAAGCAGGTGTTTGCTATTCTAAAAGAAAGAATTGGGCAGAAGCTTGCTGGCTAGAAGGGCAAACTATTATCTATGGGTGGGAAAGAAATCCTCATCAAAGCGGTAGCACAAGCAATTCCTACATACACCATAGGCTGCTTCCTCCTTCCCCAAAGCTTATGTGATGAGATTGAGAGCATGATGAGAAACTTCTGGTGGGGCCAAAGGCAACATGAAACTAAAATGTGTTGGGTTAGTTAGAAAACATTGTGTAAACAAAAAGCTTGTGGTGGCATGGGTTTCAGAAATTTGCAAGATTTTAACAAAGCAATGCTAGCAAAGCAACTTTAGCGAATCCTCCAAAATCCTCACTCTTGTGGCAAGAGTTCTCAAATCCAGATACTTCCCTACTGGGGATATTCTAAATGCAAAACTTGGTAATTCCCCATCATACTCTTGAAGAAGCATCCACAGTAGTGTTGAAGTTATAAGAAGGGGAACTCGGTGGAGAGTGGGAAACAGGAAGCTAATCCATATTTGGGACGACAAATGGCTGCCAACACCATCTACTTATAAGGTTATCTCTCCTCCAAATAATACCCCTCAATTCCCAATGGTCTCTTCTCTCATTGATATAATGACAAAATGGTGGAGAGTGAACTTAATAAGGGCTACCTTCCTTCCCTTTGAAGCAGACACAATCTTGAAGATACCCTTAAGCCACGACCTCCCTGAAGATAAAATAATCTAGTTGGGAAATAGCCGTGGAGTCTTCACCATCAAAAGTGCCTAACATATAGCCCATAATCTAATGGGCTCTAAGGTGGGTGAGGAATGCTCTAATGGTGATCCTTGCAAGACGATTTGGAGGAAGCTTTGGCACCTTAATCTCCTAGCCAAAATCAAAATCTTCGCTTGGAGAGCATGTGTCAATGGCCTCCCTACTATGGAGACAATCTATAGCAGGGGGATATCACAAACTAAAATCTACCCGATGTGTGGAAATGAAGCTGAAAGTTTGGACCATGTTCTTCTTGACTGTGCTTTCTCATCTTCAATTTGGAGTCTTTGGTCTAAGAACCCTTTGAGCTCCCAAGGTATTAAAAAGTCCTTCCTTAACTCTATAATTTATTTTCTCTCCCATGCAACACTCCAAGATTTAGAACTTTTCTTTGCTATTGCTTGGGCTATCTGGTTCAACATAAACAGGTTAGTTCATAAAGGTTGTGGGCTGCCTCCTATTGCAGGTGTGGCATTTGGCTAAAAACAGTGTTGATGATTTTGTTTGTTTAGTCACATGGGATGTTAACCAAGCTAGAGTTCCCCCATCCAGCTGGATTCCTCCTCCCCTTAGAGTTCATAAAATCAATGTTGATGGGGCATCATCAGAATCGGATAGTTCCTTAAGTGTTGGTGTTGTCATTAGAGATAGTTTGGGTTAAGTTGTGGCTGCCCTTTGCAAGCCTCTTCAAGCTTGCTTCCCTACTAAGCTCATGAAGATCATGGTTGTAGAGCAAGGTGTGCTTTTGGCTCAAGAGCTTCAGCTTCCTCGTGTTATTGTTGAATCAGATTCTTCAAATGTCATTCAAGCAATTCAAGAAAAAGCCACAAGTAGCAACTTTGGGCACATCATCCAGAGAATAATTCAGGCTCGTGAGTCCTTTGAATCTTGCTTCTTTAAGCATTTAAGCAGAAACTTTAACTCAATGGCTCATGAGTTAGCTCAGCATGCTAGGAGGTTCGATTCTCAGCGCCTTTGGAAAAAAGTTACGCCTCCTATTGTAGCTGCTTTTCTTCAATCTGATATGATGTAATGTTCAGTTTCTGCATTGCTGTGTAGGCTGGCTTGTATGACTTTTTATTTGGTTTAATTCCAAATCATTTCCCTTTCAAAAAAAAAAAAAAAAACTGAGTCCAACCTTAATGACCCAAGGTCTAACCACTTCAAAGCCCCAAAGAAAACTCCAAACCCATGTTTTCCTAATAAAACCGTGTCCCGAGACTTTTTTACCAAGGTTGACTTGAATTGACCATGATTGATCAAAGCTTAACCAAGATCTTATTAAAAATCAAACCTCCTAGCATTTTATGAATTTAGATTTCACAAATGTAAGAATAATCAAAATTTTAAATTGGGGACTCAAGAAATTAAGATGTAACGATTTACAAAGTGACAGTAATCATTGACTTTGTTTCACTTGCTATGAATGGTTTCATGGAGGGGTCAGATGCTATAATATAATAGGGTCTTGTGATAAATATTTGATTTAATAAAACCAAGAGTGCAACCATAATTTTTTAGTAGAATAAATTTTTGTTAATGATTACTTTGATCTTGTCATGGGTTGATAGGAGGCTCAAGGCCCATTGGAGCTAAAGTTTTTATTTTCCCTTTAATCCCGGTACAAGCCACATGACATGACTAAAGCCTGTTTGGACTGGCCCATGAACTGATTCATTATATGTTAGACATATAAAAGAAATGAGTTTTAGTTATTAAAAAAATAAATAATATAAATAAATAAATAAAAAACCTGATCACTATTGCATTATTTACACGCGTACTTCAAGGAAGAGAAGAAAATTTTCTCTTCCTCTAAGCGACACAGCTAGGGTTTGTTGATAAGGAGAGTCCACTCTATTGGGATCCTTGTGGTCATTGATGAAGATCAAGACGTTCTCAAGATAAAAAATCTGCAACTTTAATGTTGTTTTGAAATCTATTGCATGGCCCGGCCCTTTCAAGGATATCCAAGTACGTAACAGGTTTCTCCAACAGAAAATTACATTTTTATTTTTAATTCACAATGGTTATGAACTAACACACAAATAAGGTTCACATAATAATAAGCTAAATAATGTTTATGAACTAACATACAAATATCTTGACATTATAATTAACATGTAAAATCGAGGGGGGGTCAAGTAGCATGTAAAATTGACAAAATGGAATCGATTAAGAGTGGGCCGTGGGCGGGACTAGCATGATATGACAAACTCGCAATTAGGAATAGTACGGTTACATTAGCATCAGCCCAATTTCCTAAATAGTTTTTTTATTTTTATGACTTTCAAATTAAGTACAATAAAGAAATCATTAATTAATTTTAAAGGAAACAATTTTTTTTTTTTTTTTTGAGAAGAAAAGGAAACAAATTAACCTTATGCAAACTAGTGTATTTTAAGATTAAAAACCAAAGTATAGGTTCTAATAAACCTTATGGAAATTTTTGTAATTATCTTCATTTTAGAACGAAGCAATTTCCATTTTCTGTCATGTCAAAAGATTCAAATTTGACAATTAGCCAAATTATTAGTTGGAGTAGACAAGTAATAACATGATAGCACAAATAACTATAATAATTAAATTATAAATAAATAAATAAAAGTCCATGAGTTTGGTTTTGGCATCTAGTATTTTTTTTTTTTTTTGCTGATTTAATTAATCATTTGCTAAAAGATAAGATAAAAAGTTTCTTATATGGGATTGAATATCCTTAACTTCTTTCCCTTGGGAAGATTGCGATTTTTTTTTTTTTTTTTGATAAGTGCGATTTTTTATTCATAAATTCAATACATCTTGAGAAATATAAGTGTCATGAATGCTAGGATGGTCCTCGATCCGGACAATAAACAAAGTCACAAAAATCTATCAGTGTCACACAGGAGTACCACCTCTGATTGGTGTTGTCTTTTTTTGAAGAAACCTCTGATTGGGCTTTTGTGTGGATCAGTCAGTAATGCCTATAAATGTTCTACCCTCCACAGTATACGGTTGGGTGACCTATAAGTTCAAAATGGCACAATCTCTTGGGTTCAAAAATCTGGCCCCAAACTACTGGGCCTAGTGCAGTAAATCTTTGGGTTTGAGCGCCACGATTGAGTTGTCTAGCTAGTTCGGATATTAATTTTCGAAAATTTTCAATTTAACTAGAAGCATTTTTTTCCTCAATCATTTGAAAAGACATAAATTTAGTCGTAGCAAATTTTTTAGCATCCTCATCCTCAAACTCATAACGACCATTAAGTTCATCCCATAAATGTTTAGCACAAATAAAATGACAATAATTATCAAACAACTTGTTAGATAAATCACATTTAATAGTATGAACACATAATTTATTTGTTTTTTCCCACTTTGCTATATTTTTAGGATCATCTTTGGGTTTAGGCTCACAAAGAACCCGGTCAATTTCGGTAAATTCCAAGATAGGCAAAACCCTTTCTTTCCAACGATTAAAATTATTTTCATCAAAAGCCTCAAGCTTTGAAATTTCCAAAATGACCTTAAGAGAATCAACAACTTCTTTCTTCATCTTTGAAAAACAAAATTCAACTTTTAAGACTGTTGGAAAATATATATATATATATATATATATATATGAAAAATAAGTTTTGATTCAATAATATAAACCCTAAAAATTAGCAATGACAAAAATAAATAGATAGAGTTAAAAAGATCTCACAAACTATAGAATCATGCAAATTGCGTTGTTCTTAAAGGCTGATTCGTGCCACCCGAAATAAAACTCTATGCAAATAGCTCTCTTGGCCAAACAAACCCCCAATATTAGACTATAACAATTTCTTCAAGTTGGACGTACACCCAAGCAAGAATAACCAAGAACAACCTTATTTGTCTTTCCTTAAAACCAAAAAATTGATGCTGAAATTTCAATGGAGATGAGTAGAAAATAGAGCATAACAGAAGGAGAGAGGCGGCTGTGTGTAGCTGGAAAAACTGAAGAGAAAAGGGTGAAAACGAAGGGTTTTATAGCAAAGAAATAGAGAACATATAGGCTGCTACAATGTTCACTGTGCATGCCCAACGAGTAGCCCATTAAATGCCCCTAACAGGCTGCTTGGTTGCTTGGTTAATGCCTAACGAGTTGAATTGAATTGGGCTAGATGAAAAAGAAAAGAAAAAAGAATATAGCCCAAGAAATATATATAAACAAAGCTAAGTCCAAACCCAAGACCAAGACCAAGACCAACACCTAGCTCATTATTTTCAAGTTATAACATAAGATGTGAAAACTGAAAAGGCTTATAAACATATAACAAGGTTCACTCCTAACCAATATGAGACATAAAGCAAAGGCTTAAGGTCCGTTTGATAATATTATTCTAATAACGTTGTTTAAGTATTATGAAAATACGTGTAGATAAAAAATTATTGTAAAAATATGTATCATATTGTTTAAACAACACAACCAATTTTCTCCTTAGTGTTTGAATTTTGAAATACACAAACTCCAACAATATATATATATATATATATATATATATATATGTTTGAAAAATATACGGAATACACTATTTTTTTTCTCCCCTAATCGTAATCTGGTGCAGTTTTGATAAACAGCGTGATGTTGTGGATAGCAATCAAGCTATAAGTGATTTGCAAGAACGAAAAAGTAAAGAGGAATGTCTAGAATGAAACTCACAGAATCAAAATATTTAGGTCCATACTTTAATATTTATAATTAACATCAAAATTTTAATATTTTTATTCATAATTTTGAAAAAAAAAATCTTCCACCTAATAAGTGGATTCTTTCGTGGCCCTTAACCTTACTTCCTGTGCTTGTGCTATGATTGGTTAATCTTAAAATATTCACAACATAGACTGAAAAGAACTCAACAGGAAAAATATTAGTTTAAATCTTCACCCAAAAAAAATATATATATATATATATATATATATATTAGTTTAAACATTAAAAAACAGAACGAGCAAACGTGTCAGTGTCAAGACCATGTTATTTTCAGTCCATAAACAGAAAAATAACTACTCCAACATTTGCAGGTCTAGATTCTTAGCTAGATTAGATAACTGATAAAGTTAGTTGACAAAAGCCGCAATGCCGGGGGCCCAGTCTGGTATAAGGATGCCTCGGTCAAATTCAAATATACCACTTTTTCGCCTATCTCACGTGCACTTGTTTGTATTCAATTCTGACAAAAATCAAATGTGTCCAGAGCCCACCACTCCATTTATAAGGATAAATAATAAAATAATTTTTTATTATTTAATTTTTACTTCGACAGAAGAGAAAGTAATAAAAGGAAAAATATTTTAGTTTTCACTTTCCACTTTTCACCATTTGATTTTTAAGGGTTCTTAACTTACAATTTTGCCCATAAACTTTCACAATTATCTTTATTTTCATTCAAGCGTAAACGTAAAAAATCGTTACTTTTTTTTTTTTTTTATCATTTTCTTTCTCTTACAAATCAAATGAAGGAAATTTTTTCATTTCTTTTCTCTTTGTTTCTTACCCTATATTTGGTTTGAAGGAAGAGAACTAAAGAGAAGAGAAAATGATTCAAGGGGAAGGAAAAAATGTGGACCAATGTGATAGCTAGACTTCTTAACAAATTTTGTTCATTTCTTTTTCTATCGTTTTATCCAAACCAAACATAGTGTTAGTTTCCTATTATACATGAGAGAAATATTTTATTTTTTCTTTCTTTGTCATTTCCTTTCTCTTCCCCTAGTTGCAACTAAACAAAGAGTTAGAGTTTAAAGAATATTTTCTTTTACCTTTGTCTTTCATATCCTTATTCTTATTCTTTTGTCTTTTTTCCCTTCCCTTTCTTCAAACCAAACATAATCTTAGGCTATGTTTGGATTGAAAATAATAAGAGGAAAGAGAAAAGAAGAGAAGGGAAGAAAAACTATTTCCTTAATTTGGTTGGATGAGGGAAGGGAAGAGGGATTTGATTTGGAGTGAAATTTTTTTTCTGGGTCTCAAGATTTTGCTTTCAACCCAAATTGGGTAAAAAGGGAGAGAGAGATATGACATGACTTTTGATATTTTTTTTTCTATCATAAAATTATTAAATGTAAACCAAACAAAAGTATTCATCATTTCTTACTTCCCTTCCATCCTATATCCAAACGCACCAAATGAAAATGTTTTCTCTTTTCTTTTTTCCTTTTGATTCCCCTTCTTTTCCCCTTTTCATTTTTTTTTCCTTCTCTTAATTACAACCAAACATAGCTATAGCTATGGTATTGAACTTTGAAATTCTTTTTCAAACTAAGAAATCCAGGGGGCCTGTGTGGTGGGTTTGAACTTTGAAATTCTTTTTCATGCTGTCTTTGATTGAGTTTGTTAATTGTCTGTGCTATCTAGTTATTAACAGTTGGACATGGTGTTGCTGTGCCCGAAAGTTTAATTGGGTTGACTGGTCGTCATGTATGACTGCTCTTGTCACTTCAAACTAGTCCCACATATAAGACAGCTTTCATTAAGAAAATTGTTTAGTCAAAAAAAATCCTTAATAGTGACTTTTTATGTGTTAATTTATATTTGTTTAGTGTGGAAGTGAGTTTCTTGATACAGAACGAAAGAGAAAATTATGGTAATCTTGTTAATAATTGATTTTTTTTTTCTTAATAGAAATGAGGTTTGGTCCCAAATAGAAGCCGTATAAGAAGGTTCATCAATATACTTTCAAAGCATTAGTTCAAAAACAATAATTGAAGGTAAACTATTCCAAACGAACCATATTTATTCGACTATTTACCAATAATAAATCCAAAAATGAGGCATTTTCATCATTTTGGTGATAGTTTAACTAAAGTTGTAACATGGGTTTCAATTAGCTCGATTGATAAAAAAATTTATCGTCAAATAAGAGTTTGATGATTAAAAATTCTCATAAGAAGCGGACACTATCATTTTTGCCAATATCAAATATTCTCCATTTTTATATATACCTAAAGAGAATATTCTCAAATTATTCTTTTTATTCAATTCCCTTTTAGTAATGCTCAATTGCTCATAGAATGGAGTGGTGGAATTGCACGGTCAAAAAGACAGTGAAGTTTTCAATTATACAACTAAAATAGTCGAATAATTGTTGTCTTTCAATCCACTCATCGCCATTAATTGGTGAATAAATCAAAGTTATTAGTTTCGTTTCGCTATGGTTGGAGCAGTTGAACTTGAAATATTTCATACTAACCATTCAATAGATACAGTACATAAGGGGAAAAGATATGATGATAATCTAAGGTCAATGCTAAAAATATTGAGTCTATAAAAAACTAATGATTTATCATGATATTTGATATGGGAGTATTGTCCCTAATCAGAATGTTGAGTCAAAGTTTACTAGTGTCCTTCTTTGACCATCATTTTCTGAATTGTTTACGCATTTTAGTATATTACATTGAGGTAGCTTTTTATCTCACATTTAGACTTTGATTCACTTGCAGTACTGAATTAATTAATTGGATTTGATGAGTCACTTTAATTTTTTAATTGATATTATTTATGTATTTTATAACTGAGCTTTGGACCTTTTAGCCCCTAGAGAAGAGGAATTGATATTACTTGTATATTTCTTAGCAAAATAGTTAACAAACCATTGAAATAATTACAATCTCAAATAAAGGTAACTATAGTGTATATATAACCCTTGGAAATTCTTGGAAAACTTTATAATAAAGTAATTTTCTATGATCATGATAGATAAATAATATCCTGAATGCTATGATATTGATAGCACCAGTAAATCCAGTTCATAGCATTTAGGATCAGCTTGAATTAGCCTTGAAAGTCTTACTTTAATATCCACTGACATGCATTTTAATATCATCCATGAACTTTTGAGAGCTGTAAATTTCACTCTATGGGACATGTAAACTTTAGAGATGCAAAGGCTACTTTAGGATTCCAAATCTTCCAATTCCTACATGTAGGGGTACTTATGAGTCATAAAAAAGTAGTCCACCCCATCTTTCATCTAGAGGAATAGAATTAACAAATGGGTCAAAGAATCTTGTTAATTTATGCTCAAAAAGTCTATTATTAGGAGCCCACCTTATAAACCACGTATTACAAAACTGCAAGCTGTCATTAACTTTCAAGATTGTGATTTGTGACTTAATGCCAATAAACCCATAATACCTCTTATTTATTGGGTATTTGTGTTGTGCTCTCATTCTCAAGCTTCCTCTTCACTTGGTACCCTTTTGTTTTCAACAACTTCAAAGCCCTTACCAACTCACTTCAAAGTACTCTCAAACCACACCCATATAAGCTTAAAGCTTTAGAGATGGAGCTGAACATGGATAAAAAAATGGTGGGAGCTGAAGTTGAGCCATGGTTCAAACCAAAGAAAGGTGGCTTAATTCCTCCAAAGAGAAAGTTAGTGAAAAGGATGATGTTTGAACTCATAGTCAAATCCATTGCTACTCTTCTTTGCCTCCATCACCATCCTTCTTCTTCTTCTTCTTCTTCTGAAGTAGAAATGACTTCAACCCCTCTCAAAAAATCATCTAAGAACTTGAAGAATATGAAGATATTCCCCAATGAAGGTCACCAATTGTCTGCTCCACTATATCCAGATGACCATTCTTGAATCACAACACTCTAATATTAGCGGTTAGCTTCTTTATCCCCCACTTTTGGCTTATGGTCTAAGAATGTGTTAATTGTAGTACTCTACTTTATATGATAACTTATGCTGTTCCATTGGATTAATTGGGTTGTAAATGAGCTTGTAGACCCTATGTGTATAGTCATAATGGCAATTCCTGTCATTGGAATTTGGATAACAGTTAGTGGGGTACTTTGTGGCATGTCTATTTAATATGTAAAATATTATGTATCTTTCATGGTTTATGCATTTCTATTAAAAACAAATTACTTTTATATGTTTCCTTTCCCTTTTTCAATTACTTTTTTTTATGTTTCCTTTCCTTTTTTCGTCGTGACACATAAAAGGGTGCTTTCTTTGACTTGGCTAATGGTATACGAATGAGGCATTTTTAATATACATATGGAATATGTTTAGTAAATACTGATTTACTCTATGGAATATGATATTATTTGTATCAAATGCTTAAATCTTAATATTTTATTCATAATATTTTCATAACAAATTTTAAGTAATGAGTATTACTGTTTCCTTTTAAAAAAAAAAATGTTACTAGTTCTTATTTGAACATATCATTGACATCACTTTTTTTATTCACCAATAACATTTTGTCATTTAAGATTTATTGTAAAAATTTTATAGATGTACTATTACTCAAAAATTTATTCCCTAAAAAATAAAAATAAAAATTTGTAGAAGAATATATGGTAAAAATTAGAGTATTTACCTATAAAAGAAAAGAGAAAATAGAGAAAATATGTGGTGGTAAATTGGTAAAGGTTAGGGCCCACTTACTAGGAGCCAAAAAAAATAAGAGAGGATTATGGGATCCAAAAATCTCACTTTCTTGACGGAGAGAGTGACCTCTCTTATTTTATTAGTAGAAATTTAAACACCCTTGATTATTTTATTTTGATATATAATTTGAACTTGTTAATGCCGTATTTCTTAAGTAATTATTAGGTGTTCTTAAAATAAGATAACGTAGTGTTTTATTTTCTCATATTTATAAAATTTAACTAATAGAATTTATTGAAGAATCTACCACGAAAATGAGAGGGAGCCCCAACTTACTGTGTTCCGACATCATATAATAATTTCCTTTTTGTTTTCTTTTTTGCGTAGTACACTAAAACTTGCGTAGATAGGAAGTCTTTTATATATATATATATATATATATGAGTAATCAAGCTAAATATGTCATAAATGCAGTGTTTTATTTTTTTAATCTTGGGGGGCCATTAATAAAATTGTGTTTATTTTTTACTTTTAAATTATAAGAAGGAAGTGGGTTCCAATTAGCTTAATTAGTAAAGTCCTTAATAGTTATATTTTGGATATACACTACTATTAGTTTCTTTAAGTAATGTTATAGATTTCGTTCTATTCCGGCCAGAATGGACGAAATTTCTTGTACCGGTATGTAATCTGGAACCGGAATACCTATTGTTCCACCTCAGATCAAATTCCGACCAATTTCGGGATGTTTCCATCGATCCGGTGAATTTCTGCCAATACCGGCCAAAATTAAAGATTCGGCCAAAATGCACTTTGAGTTTTTTTTTTTTTGAATTTTTTCATCTCATTTTAAAGTTCAAACATAAGATTGACATCAGATTGGTACCAAATGATTTGTTAGGGGAAAAATACCAGAGAAGAAGACAACATAGATTGGTAGCAAATGATTTTTAGGGGAGACAAAACCAAAGAAGAAGACAACAGATTGGTATCAAATGATTTGTTAGGGAAGAAAAAAAAACCAGAGAAGAAGAGAAGAAAGCAAAAACCCAAGCTATGTGAAGTTGTGAACGATGCTCAAGTTTGCTTACCGCTTTGACACTCTCTTCTTCGAGGCTTGGAACTTCCAGAAAGATTAAGTGTTGAGACTCTAAAATGACAAAATGCACGTGGGTAATGGGTGGGAGTGTGCTTCCTAGAAGCTTCATGAAATATCTTAATGGGTGGGGCTGTTTGGCAGCTAAGTTCTAACACATTTCCACACATTTTAAACAACCTTACACACATTTCAACATACTTTTTCACCCATACGTATATCAAAAACACCCAAATAACATTACTCAAACTAACCAACCAAACAACATTACAAAAGAACTTAAATCTAAATTTAAAAAAAAAAATAAACAATCCTTTTTTTTAAGACAAAAATTATTATTTTACTAGGCTTTATAAATAGCAATTAGTAAAAATATTATTTCATTAATTATTATTGTATAAGTAATTGTTATAAATTTTTGGATGTGATATTAATGTTAAGACTTAGGGTCCGTTTGGTTCCCGTAAAATATTTTCCGGAAAATACCTATTTTCCGGAAATGCTATTTTCCGAAAAAGGAAAATATTTTCAAGTGTTTGGTTGTATTATGAAAATTGTTGTGGAAAATATTTTCATGTGTTTGGTTCTATTAGGAAAATGCTATTTTCCTACCATTTTTTCACATTTTCTCAGCATCCAAACATATTTATTACAAAAAATTTCAACATCACAGTCAATTCAACAACAAATTCCGGCAACAACACAACAACAACAACAACAGCAAATTTCGACAACAACACAACAACAACAACAACAACAACAAATTTCGGCAACAACAACAACAATCAGTTCATCAAAAAAAAAAAAAAAACAACAACAACAATCAAATTAAAAAAAAAAAAAAAAAAAAAACTGAGAGATCGAGGAAGAGAGAGCGTGGAGGCAATGGGTCTGGTTCGTGGATCGGCGAGCTCGAGGAGGCGATGGTCGAAGGCGATGGGTCTGGTTCTTGGATCGGCGAGCTCCAGGAGGCGATGGTCGAAGGCGATGGGTCTGGTTCTTGGATCGGCGAGCTCGAGGAGGTGATAGGTCTGGGTGAAGGCGATGGGTTGCTCATGCTGTTGCTCGTGGGTCTGGGTTCGTCGTGCTTGTGGGTCTGGGTCGAGGTCGCCTCGATGGGTTTCTCTCTGTCTTTCTCTCTCTTCGTGCTCTCTGTTTTTTTCCGAAAAATTTCATTTGAAGTGAAAATGAAACCGGAAATCATTTTCACCCGTTTTTGGCATCATTTTCGGTCAACCGGAAATTATTTTCAGTTTGACCAAATTTGAAGTAACAACCAAACACACAATTTTTCGTAAAACCATTTCCTGAAAACATTTTCACCCGAAACAAACGGACCCTTAAAGAATAAATTATACCTTTACCGCCACGTGTCCTTTACTGCATTGAGATAGGCCACTGAATTTGGTGATTAATTAGTCAAGGCTTTAAATTGGCCATTTTAGTAGATTTTGCAAACATAGTCATCAATACAGGGATGGAGTCCTCAAATTTATCTAGTTGGTATTTGTTGCAATTGGTGGATGATATTAGGAGCTAATGATTATAACTGTTTGTTTAGGTGGATCCAATGTGATAAAGAATGAAGTGCCCATTGTCTAATCAAATAGGGAAATGCTAATGGATGCCGTTAAGACAATGGTAAACAATTTGTTTAAAGAAAATTTTTATGAGGAAAAAAAAATTAATATTTTGACAGTTTTTTTAATTTTCTATAAAAGTGGTATCAAAACTTTCCTAAAATGCATTGTTAACCATTGCCCTAAGGGCACTCGTTAGCATGACTCAATCAAATATGTATTTAACTTTAGATTTTTTGGTGTGCCTTAACAAGGTACTTAAGCTTGAAGGGGAGGAAAGGGGTTTGGGTGGTAAGTAGAACATTCTAAATACACTTAAAAAAAATGCTCAAGTCCTCTCAAAAAGGGTTGTTGATGGCTCCGTTATTAATAAGACTAGCAATGTAATATGAGTTTTACTAATGTTTTCCCTAAGGGCATATATTAATAAATCATTTTAGAAAACTTTTTTATAGAAAAATGAAAAAGTGATTAACTGTTTTTTCAATTTCTCATAAAAAAATCTCTAAAGTAAATTATTAATATATGCCCTAAGGGCATACATTAACCGGACCCATGTAATATATATATATTTTTGGGTATAAATGATATTTTTCTTTAAAAAAAAAAAATCCTTTTTTTTTTTTTTAATAATTCTAGCCAAAATTTGTGTGTTTCTTTTTTACACAACCAATTTTTATCTTAACCTTGGTTTATTAATCACCTTTTTCAAGTTATTTGAGATGGTTATTAATGAATTAGTGTTACCTCAAGATTGTTCTCAAGATATTGTTACTAGCTTAAAGTGCTATTTGACCTTAAAGACTAGGATCTGGAGTCGAAAAACGCCTAACTTAATGGGACTTTTAAAATATGCAAAGTTAACAACTAAAAAAAAAAAAAATTCCTAAATGACTAAGACAACTTGCAACACATCGAAAAGCAAAGAATTCGAAGAATCTTGATTGGAATTAAACTAAGGCATATCATCTGGATTAATTTCATATCACCGGAATTCAATTAATTCAATCCTAATTAAATTCTTCATTTACTGTCACGTGTCCTTTACTGCATTTTTATGCCATGTGTTCCATGTGGGTTATTGGTCAATAACCTCTTATAATCGTCGGGACAACTTCGCTTTAACATCTCCCACATTTTCTTAGAGCATTAGTATGAGGGCTTTTAAAACCCCCAAAATGGTATATTACAATCCACAAAAACTAAAATAATGCTTTATCCGGATTTCTATATCCTAAAAAATTTACAATACTACTACAGTAGGCTCTTATATATGCAACTTACTATAGCAGCTTGTATTTCTGTTTTATTCGTACAACCTCTCTCTTCTTATCACTTTTTCTCCCTATTTCACTAACTTTGGGTTTAATTGGGTTTTTAGGTTATATTATTTTATGAGCAAGGATTTGCTGCAAACAAAATGAGATGGCAACTTAGGAAACTAACATGTGTCCTAGGCCATGTGCATGTCACATGACCAGCCCAATTCACTTAACCACAATTACAAATTAAACCACCAACCTCTCTCTCTCTCTCTCTCTCTCTCTCTCTACACTAACCCAAGTAAAACAAAACCTCTATCATCTCTCTCTTTGCAGGCCTAGACCTCCTTTCTCTCTCTCATGCCACCAATGTTCATCGCCGCCACTATCCCTTGGTAGTTGGTCAACTATTCTCAATTAAGCCAAAACACTCATTTCATTCTCCATTTAGTCTTACTCTTTTACAAAAAAGGGAAAAAAATTGGGTGTGATTGACCCTTGGTTTAATTGGGTGGATCATTTAGCTGTTGTCGAGGACGTTTTACGACAAGGGCTGAAAATGCGAGAACAGCCCAAATCTCCCGTTGGGTTCTTTAAAGGTGTTTATGGTGGAGAATCAAGCCCAAAATTCCAAATGTATAATGAATAAAAGGCTAATGGTGCTTTGACAAGAGAGAATCAAAATGCTAATAAAAAAAGTGTAGAAAAAGCATAAAAACATAACAAGTCTAAAGTTCGACCCACAGTTACCGAGAAGAGGAAATTGAGAGAGGTTGTGAGGAAGAGAGAGAAGGTTCCCCTGTACCCAGATTTCCACCCTAACGTTCAGAATTGTGAGAATGTTTCTTGGCTCAGTGGGTTTTTGCTCTCAAGTTTCAACTCTATGGGGAAAACGTGGTTCAACAGGTCTAAAACTTAGACCCACAGTCAGCGAGAAGAGGAAATTGAGAGAAGTTGTGAGAAAGAGAGAGAAGATTCCTTTGTACCTATATTTCCACCCCCAAGCTTCGGATTGTGAGATTGTTGACTGGCTGAATGGGCTTTTGCTCTGAAATTTCTGGTATGTGGGTAGAACGTGGTTAGTTGATTTTGAATCTAATTGGGGCCTTTTGTATTGAACTTGAGGTGCTCAAAGTGACTGTTTTTGGTCAATAGAAGAGACTTTGAACCCTATCGTATGAATCAAAGAAGTTATGGTCAAATTTGAGTTAATTGGGTAAGAGGGATGCCTCAATTTTTGCATATTTTGGGAAATAAAGTAGCCTAAATTCATGGGCTGATGTTTCCTAAACATGGCAGGTCCTTGGAGATTTCATTTGGTTGTTGCAGCAGACTAGGCCAGCCACTTAGTGTCAGCTATGTGTTTTAGGCAAAAAATGGTATAGCAGAAAAGTTGGGTCACAGTCACCCAAAGCATAAAAGCTATTTTGGGGTGGAAATTTTAGGTACAAGACCTCCACCATGAGCCTAAGGTGCTAACAGTGTCCCTTGCCCACTTAGTAGTACGTATGTGTTGGGCTCATGCAAAAGGTCCGAAAGGAACCGACCCATACTCTCCAAACTACACTTACTCAATTTTCGCCAGAAGTCGTATGAGCTTGGGCCATGCTTAAAAGAATAAAATATAATATAATACATGAATTGAGCCTACAAGAAAGTTGAGCTTGGTTGAATCGAGCTTGTACGAAATGTGTCACGAAAATGGGTATTAACAGCTGTAAATATAACATTTGATTTACTTCAAATTTCTTGTGTAGAATTGTCAAGGTTAAAAGAAAAGAATTATTTTTGGGAGGTTGGGCTTAAAAATGGGAACTGAGAATATAGAAATTGAATTCAAAAAATTAAAAATCCAAACCTAAATCTACTCATTGAGAAGTTTAACCAAATCTTTAAAAAAAAATCTTTTCTACCGAAAACCCAATATTCTTTAAACTCATCAGCTTGAGCAAGTCGTGCAAAAGATCAAAAGCACAATAAAGAGTGGGTTCCTTTCTTCCGAGTTTAGTTCCATGTCCATATTCACTAGATTCTTTTGAGGAATGGAAGGAGGTAAATTCTAGGTTTGAAGAAACAAAAGAAGAAGAAGAAAAATAAAAACAAGAACAAGAAGAACAAAATCCAAATTTGGATCCTAAACCCTACAACCCATTAACATGCTTGGCATTCTTATCAAACTCAAAGGATAACATACTTGAGTTATTTAACTTTGCTTCGTTCTAAATCTCTAAATCTAGTGGCTTTGCAAATTAAAAAAATGGTCTTGTTATTTTTTACTGTAATTTTTGAGGATGTGAGCATAGCTGAACGGTGGTAGAGAGACTTTGTGAGATAGAGGAGTGTTGGATGACAAAGTGAGAGATGATAGGGGTTTTGTTTTACTTGGGTTGGTAGAGAGAGGCCGGTGGTTTAAGTTGTAACTGTGGTTAAGTGAATTGGGCTAGTCATGTGACATGCACATGGCCAAGGACACATGTTAGCTTCATAAGTTACCACCTCATCTTGTTCGCAGCAACTCCTACAAACATGTTTGCAGCAAATCTTTGCTCCTATTTATTGTGTAGATATATTATTTTAATGTGTTATATAATAAAATAAAAATTAGGATGTTGAGTGCATTGTAAAATTGGTATAATAGATAAAAGGACAAAGTTTAGATATAACATTGGTTATAGTATAAAACTACAACCTTACTTAATATCATTAACATTATTACATATTTCAAACATCTAACTATTGGATTGTATGTTTTTTAAGTTCTTAATACACGTGTCAAATTTTGTGTTAATTGGATATTATTTACTATATAATCTATAAGATTATATTTTGTGTATAATTTTAAATCACAAAAACTTGCAATTTAAACAAGTTATTGATGACATGCTATTGATCTTTAATTTTTTAGAAATTTTGCAAGCATGGAGAATATAAGAAGAAAATGTAATCTAATGGTGGATTTGTAAAAATTAGCCTCTAATAAAAATATATTGAGTAAAGTTATAATTTTTAGTTACAACCAATTTTATAACTAAATTTTGTCCTAAATAAAATAACTTTTAAGATAGTAAAAGAGAAAACATTAGGTCCGGAGCTGGCGTAAAACCAGTGTTTTACGCCAGCTAATCAGATCACGCCACGTCAGGAAAAAAAAAAGCTCTCAGTAATAATCCTCTCCAAACAGCCAAAACCTCTCACGCCAGAAAACAGAAAACCCCAAAAGCTCTCACGCCATTCCTCTGCTTCCTTCACGCCGAACCTCCACCACCGCCATAGCCTGATCGCCGGAGCCTGAGCTTAAAGAAACAATAGACCTCAAAAATAAACAACAGACCTCTGCTTCCTTCATTTAAATATTATTTTTTTATTCTTCCTCAACTCTTTCTCTCTCTTCCTCTTCTTCTGTCTCTCTTCTTAGATACAAAGCAAGCCACCCAAAACTGCCACCACCACACCAAACCCAGATCTGCCACCACCACATGAACCAGATACCCAAAACTCAAACTACCACCACTACTACTTTACTTGAAACTTAACCACCACACCACCACCATAGCCAAAATCAAAGAAAACCACACTCAAAATCAATCACCACCGCCAAACCACGGCCAAACCCACCACCACCAAATCCAAGAAACCCATACCCAAAATCAGTCACCACCACAATCAAAATCAACCAAGCCCACGGAGATGGAGAGATAGAGAAAATAGGAAAAAAAAAAAAAACCGGTGAAGAAAGAAAAAGAAAAGAGAGAAGGGATGAATGGTGAAGAAAGAATAAAAGAAAGGGAGAAAGAGTGGCGTTTAGACAAAGGAACCAGAGGAAGAAAGAAAAAAGAAAACATGGGGAAGTAAGAGAAAGGGGGAAAAGTAGGAGAGAGAAGCTGGTTTAAGCTGGGAGCTTTTTTTTGCTGACGTGGCGTGGTCTGATTGGCTGGCGTAAAACACTGGTTTCACGCCAGCTCCGGACCTAATATTTTCTCATAGTAAAATGAGATATTTTTTAAAAACCGAATGTCAATGCTTTTAATAACGGCTAATATGCAACGGTTGCATTAACTGCTTGTTACGTGTCTGATCATGTTATGTGCCTTTCACGTGATATATAATAACTGCACGCTTAGGCCTGTTCTCACTTTTCATAGGTTTTGTTCCTTGGAGCTTCAATTATAATACCGGAGGTTAAAATTAGGCACATATTTACTCACTAAAATTGGTATTTGGCCCAATACTCATTGCAATTAATTTTTGGGTCCAACATCAGTACATATTTGGATGCGTCATCGAACTATTTCAAGGACAGTCAAACCTTCCCAAGCAAAGCCTACCCATTTCTTTGTACCCTAATTTTTCTGGTTGAAAATTGAAACTTTGAAGAGATGAAATTAAAATGCGAAAGGAAGTGGGTCCTCTTATTAACCTTTTTTTATTTTTTAAAAAAAAATTATAGGAAGTTTCCACGAAATGTCCACGAAGCTTCGTCCAAAGACGCAAAAAACGTAAATAAGGAAAAAGTGGGATAAAATTAAAGTGGCTGTAATCTTTTTTTTTTTTTTTTTAATGAATTTAGAGGTAGAATGCTCTTCTAGATGGTTTAAAATATAAAACATATTTGATGGAATTGCAATTCGTCAAGCAAGAGCAAGTGACCAACCCTTTTTTTTGTCCCCTAAACTTTTCTGGTTGAAAATTGAAACTTGAAATTAAAAAGTGAAAGGAAGTGGTCCTCTTATTAACCTCTTTTTAAATTTTAAAAAAATAATAATAAATTAAATTCTGAAGCTTCCTCGAAATGTCCACGAAGCTTCGTCCAAAGATGCAAAAACATATACTCTAATGCAAAAAGGGAATAAAATTAAAGTCTGAGTGGCTAGGATCTTTTTATGAAGTATAAGAGGCGTAAAAAGATTACTCCTCTAGGATCTTTTGATGGAATTTGCAATTTGTCAAACCAAGATAAGGCTGTAGAATACCAAGTCACAAATGCCCACGTTTCAATTGTGTTTTATTTGATTTTAGCAAAAAAAAAAAAAAGGTGTTTTGTTTGATGATTGAACATTCATCCAACATAAGCACATGGGACAGTTGGCCACACCTTTCAACAAAATTTATTACAGTATTTCTTTTTAAAAAGTAATTTTAATAATTAAAGGGTGGAGAACAGAGGTGTATTATTTAATACATTTGCATGTAAAGTTTAGAGAAAATTCAATTAAAATTTAAAATTAAAATTCAATTTAACGTCATATGTCTAAATTTATGTGAGGATCACACTATAATTATCCACTTAAGTTTGTGTCATGTGTTCACTTAAGATTTTTAATTTTTATGTCAATTGTGTTAATGAGTGCAAAATATTAAGAATCTAATATTAATGAACTATAAAATAAATATATAAAAAAAATCCAATCACATATACTTAATAAAAATCACTACACAAACAAAGATCATTACATGTTCTATCTTATTAAAAAAAAATGATCATAAGTAGTATTAAATTTAGATAAGAATTTTAATGTGTGACTAATTACATTTACTTTAAAAAAAAATTATTTGTCTACTTATTATTTTGAGTTTCAAAAGTTATTTTAGTAATATATTTAGTCTACTTATCAATTTGTAGGTTCTAATTAGTTCAACTGGTAAAATCTCTAATGATTGAATAAGATATTTGGGTTCTAATTATTTATATTTTTATAATAAAAATTGTGTTTAATTTTAAATGTATCTATACATATGCACTTATTATATTCTATTTTTTAAAATAATTTAACTAATTATTTATATTTTTATAATAAAAATTATGTTTAATTTTAAATATACCCATGCCTTTGCATGGATTACATGCTAGTGCTAAATAATAACTGTACGTGCCTATCATGTGCTAGATTTGAATACTAGTGATGAATTGAGGTTTATTTCGCTTTGTTTTACTTTTATGTCAGATTTTTTTTACTAGCTTTATAGGATATGGAGTCAATAAAACTAACTTTTTGAATTTCAAAAGTTATTTTAGTAATATATTTAGTCTATTTATCAATTTGTAGGTTCTAATTAACTCAACAGGTAAAATCTCTGATGATTGAATAAGATATTTGGAATTCAATCTCCACCTATACCAAAAATTAATTGGTGTTTTGATCGAATAATAAAAAACTATCATTAAGGGCGAACGCTAGAGATTAAAACTCTCTTAAAAAAAATATCTATTTATCAATTTGTACAACATTTTTATAAAATGAATTCCATAAATAAGTCATTTTTAACTGTCATTAAATGGGGATGTTAAGTAACAGAACTCAGGTCCTGATTACTAAGATGATCCATCAGAATTCCTCACCGCAATCCGGGGGAGGTGTACCTTGGTCTGTCTTATCTACCAATTCTTAATGTCACATAAAGTGTACACAGACCATTACTGTCAGAAGTGAGGCCTGCTCTGCTCCCAAGAATGTAAGAAAAATTCTTCATTTTCTTTTGGCTTTTTAGGATACTTCCAAAATTCTTCATATGTTATATACTTTAAGAATGATTTAATCATATATATTTCATTAATAAATCGTCAATGAAAAGTATGTCATGTGGCTTACTAATGGATGGGAACGTCACTTATGACGTGTATCTTATACTATTACCTTTAATATCTAAAATAAGTTTTAAAAAATAAAATATATAAAGAAAGATGTTTTTATTTATTTGAAATATATAAAATAATAGAGTTTTCTCCAAATCGAATATCTTGGTTTATAAATATGTCAAATAAATACCTCGAGAGATTTCTTATTAGCAATTATCAGTGGTATAATGGATGGAAGTTGTTTGATTGTCCCAATCATGCAGTGTAATTCGAACAATTGAAAATTAAGAGCGTGCGATCATAAAATTATTAAAATTAGAAGCATGTTCATAGATTTTCACCTTTTTTATTTTTATTTTTATTTATTTTAGGATGGCCTTACCTCAATCAATGATCTCTAATGCAACCCGTACCTCCACCTCTAATAAATATACAATAATGAGTTAGATAAATGTTTTGAGATCTTGTTTGAATGAATTTATTAAAAAATATATCTTATTTATGTTGAAGTTTGAAATTTTTTTATATTTTTCATGAAAGTAGTATTAAATTTTTTAAAATAATTTATTAATAATTATCTTCGTTAACATGGCCATTTTTTTAATTAGAAATTTTAAAGTACCATTTTTTTTGAGAATCTAAAGTACCATTGTTGTCCTGCTAATGATGCTTTAATTTTTATAAAAATTTCATACTCCAAAGAGCTGGCAAAGCGAAATGAACCTTAATTCATCACTTGTCCTCTTTCTCAAGGGATTATGTTTTTGCATCTATTAAATTAAGGATAAAGTTTAGCTACAAAATTGGTTATAGCCTAAAACTACAACTTTACTCAATATCTTTTTATTGGAGGTGATTTTTGACAAATCCACCATTAGATTACATTTTCTTATTATATCCTCTAAGCTTACAAAATTTCTAGAAAATTAAAGATCAATAGCTATGTCATCAATAAGTTGTTTAAATTACAAATTTTTGTAGTTTAAAATTATGCATAAAATATAAACTTATAGATCATATAGTAAATAATATCTAATCAGCACAAATTTTAGTGTGTGTATTAAGAGTGTAAAGAATATACAATTAAATTGTTAGATTTTCAAAATATGTAATAATGTTAATATTTTTAAAGGAAGTTGTAACCGTAAGCTACAACTAATTTTATAACTAAATTTTATCCTTAAAGTAAATATACTCCATAAATAATTGTGTTGTAACTTGTAAACACTATTTTTCAAATTGTATTTTCTATATATGATCGAAACCCAAGTAATAGAAATCAATAGGAGTTATGCCGTTATGGTTTGGTAGGCAAGAGTGTAGGCTTTTAATGTAGTATTTCAAAGTTGTGTCAAATGATTGTGGTTAGAAGTAGAACCCACCTCCCTCTCCTCCATTATCTACATTTAAAATATTTTTAAAAATCAATGAAATATTACATAAAAATAAGAGCTATAAACATGAAATTAGCAAATTAAAATTAAATTGTTTGGCCTGGAAGACATCCACACCCATCATCTATTAAATTCTTGAGGTCCCCTTGCTTCGTAGAATTATTTAATGAAATGTGCGACCATAAATTTGGTAATGATAAAAGTTTAACTCCTTTGGTAATGATAAATGTCTATAAGGATTTTACGTAAAACCCCAACTCAATACTCACATCCTCTAATAAAATCAATACAAATCAATTTCACAATCTCATTAAAATCATATTCACTCAATACTCTATGTTATACTAATAAAAAGAAGAATAAGCAATCTTAACTCAAGGGTTTTTTTTTTCCTTTCCCAAAAACTAATATGCCATTTCATTAATTACCGGAGTTTGTATAGGTGTACTGGTGCTGAAACCAATTGACAGTACCCAAGAAGGTTTGGGCATAGGTTCAGTTGGACACAATGGGTAGAAGTCCCCTCATGAGCATTGGCTTAAAGTAATTTCCTCTTTGTTGCCAATTTCAGTAAATGAAATATCAGATTATCTGATTTTATGTACGGTTAGAGCATTCATGGATACCAATTTATTGAATACCTTGGAATTGTTTTTCTTTTCTTTTCTTTTTTTTTTTTTTTTTTTTTGGTGGTAAATACAGTTCGCTGGAATTTGATAGAAATAAGTCCGGTACAAGCCATTCCCTTTTTATCAAGGGTACATAGATTGCAAAAGGTCTTCAGCACGTTCCTGCAATCAATAAGTTGGAATTATTATCTTTCTATGAATTAGGATATAGAATGCAATTACAAATGAATTTTGTTAATGTGTGCCATAAAGGCACACAATAATTATTCACTTTTAGAAATAAAAATTTTGAAAATTAAAAAAGTATTGACAGTTTTTTCAATTCCCGATAAAATTTTACCATAAATAGATAATTTTGTGCCCTAAAGACATACATTAACTAGACCCTAAATAAATTACCCTCACAAGTTGTTTTTACTACTTTCACTTTTTAACTTTTAACATTTTTTTATTTATTTAATAGTTAAGATTAAAAATTGAAACCATTAAAATTGCATTAAGTGCAAAACCGTATAACACTGAATCCTAATCCGCCTTTTTATTAATGGTTGTGATAGTTTTTACGAGATACGTACTATTGTAGTACCCCCTAAGTTACAGGTGCTAGTGTACTACATTACTACTGCTACCACCTAGGGTCAGAAAAGGGGCTTTTTTTGTTGTTGCTGAATAGTCAGAAAAGGGACTTTGTTTGGGCCAATGTTTGCCCTCAGATAAGCTTATGGGGAGCTTTAGTAATCACATATAGCTTTAACTAGTGCCATATACGGATATACCTGAAGTAGGAGATACTATAATGACTTGGCTTTGGAAAATATAAGGATACATCGAATTGGACCATTAGTTTGTGGACAATGGCATCTTAAGATGATTCGAAAAGCGAAAAGGCTTGAAAATCATATTTTGTTGCTTTTCTTTTTATAGCTACCGTATCACTATGGTAATACCATGGCTATTATATATTGTGTATTAAGTGGTCCAGTATATGACACCAATTGCTCCGATACGATGGATCCTTTAAATCACATCACTAGCTAGCCAGCTATTTGCGCATGCTGTTTATAGATATTAATAAGTGAATCACTCTCCCTCTCATGGGAAAAAAGAATGTGAACATATGTATGGCTCATGTTTAGGCAACAATGTTCAAGAAAGCAAAAGGGCGACAACATCCTTTAATGGATATACTTTCTCTTAAAATTATTTATATTTTTATAGATAGTATTTGTTAAATTTCTTATTGTTTCAAAAGTTTAATAGTCCGTTTAGATTGACAGGAAGGGAGAAAGAGTAGAGTAGAGTAGAATAAAGTACAGTAGAATTTGTCAAAAATTAACCTATTTTCAGCCAACTCTACTCTACTCTCTCTCACTCCTCCTCCTCCCTTCTTCTTTAATCCAAATGGGCCCTAAAGTTGTTAGAAAATGATAAATACAATTATTTAATTAAATACTCTCGATCCATTCACAAGTGGATTGCCTTCCTTGACCTGATGCCTAATGCATGAATATTTTTTAAATGAGAGGAAGTAAGGAAGAGATAGAAAATTGAACTTAAGACCTCCTATTAAATTATAGATTGTTCCAAAAATTTAAACTATTAAAAAATTATTAATTTAATCATTTAATTTAACACTTTTACATTCATAATATTTATAGGTAGATTTAACAAAGAGTCTAGAGAATATATATATCAAAAAAGTCAAACTATCCAATGACAAGTTAACAACCTCATTGTATCGGTCACGGCCATATTTGTCCTCACAAATGTGAAGTGCTAATTCTAAGTGCTAAATAGTTAATAGAGGTGTCAATATTTACTTTTTAGATACAATGTATAATAAACCGAAAACAACATTATTAGTCGGTTAACCAAAATAATGTAATCTACGTATGACCATAAGAGTATTACCATCAGGTATGCCAAATGTTAAATATTTGGCATTTGACACACCAAACACCAAAAAGCATCTCTTATGAGATGTTCTAAATGTCAAAATATTTGATATTGATAAAAAGTGCACTCTCAAATATGAAAGCGTACGGACAGATGTTGTAAAATTTTAATGATTTTTTTAATTCCTTTTCTCTCTCATCTCTCTGTCAGTCTCTTCCTCTCTTTTTTTCTCAAACCCCGATCCTCTCCTCTCTCAACCTCTCATCTTTTCTTCTCTCACCCTCACTGCTCTTCCACGCCCATGCCAACGCCAACGCCAACGCCAACGCCAACGCCAACGCATCACTTCCACGCCAATCTCTCTAGCAATGGTTTTTCTTCTTCTTCTTCTTCTTTTTTTTTTTTTTTTTTGGGCTGTGGTTTGATGAGTGGTTTTAGACGGTGATGTGCGGGTTGGAGTGCTCTAGTATG
Organism: Quercus ilex subsp. ballota; assembly: GCA_032727855.1. Lineage (NCBI taxonomy): Eukaryota > Viridiplantae > Streptophyta > Magnoliopsida > Fagales > Fagaceae > Quercus > Quercus ilex. The sequence continues at coordinate 31,172,254 of CM064916.1, read as the reverse complement.
CAAGTGGGAGCTTGTGTTTGTAAAGTCATTTTGTGGCCCCCCACTTAAACTCTATTAAGTTCTAGTGTTATACGCTTACACTCTTGTCCTTTGGATTTAAATCGCGTGGCGGATAATGGACGGTTCTAACTTATAAGGGATTCTTAAGCCTCAAGTTTCACTCCTATTGATTCATTGGTATTTCATTTAACATGCTTTTTTTTTCTGTTATTCCGTGACATCAGTATCCCTTTTTTTTGAGAAGCTTGACATCAGTATCCCAGAGCTTGGATTATAAAAGATAAAATTTCAGACCTAAAATCATAAGTATCATATCTAGAGAGAGAGAGAGAGAGAGCAAGAGAAAGAGAAAGAAATGTTGGTGATGCTGAACCCAGATGAGCAAGGGCTTGAGAAGAAGGTAGTGAAGCTAATTAACCCAAGTGAAGAAATGGCCAGGTCCAATAACTCCAAGTGCAAGACAGAGCCTCGGTTCAAACCAAAAATTGGAAGCGTTTTTCCAGCAAAGAAAAGATTGGTAAAGCGAATGATGTTTGATTATATACTCCATTCCCTTGCCAAAATTTTCTGTCCTCCTGGCTCTCATACTGGGAGTCCCTCTTTCTCTGAACCTTCCCAATCCAAAAACAACAACAATGGCTGCTTCAAGATTTGTACTACACCCAAATCATCTAATCCCAAGAAGGCTAAGATTATATACCCCGCATCACGCCCATGATTAATTGTTGTAATTTTGTTTTTAGGCCTTTGTTTTTTTATTTGCTCTTAAAGATAAAACTGGCAATTTTTAGGCCTTTGCTTATTATGCAGTGAACATATTGTACAATAGATTGTTGATTATCCTTTTTGTTTTTGCTGTATAGATTTGTATCTTTCTATTTTTATATCATTGTATATATGGTATATACCTTTTTTGTCTTTTACGGCGATCATTCATGGTGTGCTGCAAGCTTCCACTGTCGTACTTCGATGTACATGTGATTCTTCTAGTACTGATTCTTCTACAAATTCTCATAAGCCTGCCCTGACCACTAGAGTTTCATTTGCCCATATGATCGGAATTGTTTCAATAACATAATCTTAGTATCCATCCTCAAGAGAAACAAACTAAAAATAGAAGTGGGGATTTTATTGGAACTAGCAATGTTTCATTTTTAATTGTTTAAGGTAATTCTGATTTGTACTCAGTTGAGTCCACTCGGGCATATTCCACTGGCGGCTGAAGTGTTAACCACGGTGGTCACAGGACCACTCTGAATTTTTTTTTTTTAACATATATATATATATATATATAACTTAAAAAATTTTGAGTTTTAAATTAATATGGATCTTTTGACCATTTTAGAAAAAAAAAAAAAAAAAAACTTGACCACGCTTAAAAAAACACTTGAACACCCTTAATAACATTGAGCCCATTAAAAATAAAATTCAACCTCTCCAAAATTTTTGTCCATAGAATGTTAAAAAAAAAATTGCAAGAAATACTATGTTCATAACATTTTGCAATATTTTCATAACAAATCCTAAATAACAGGTTGTTACTGATGAATAGAAAATAAATTCAGTAGTAAATTCAAATTAAAACCAATAAAAACTTACAATCTAAGTTTTGTTGTGAAAGTGTTGCAAAAATACTGTGGACATAACATTTCTCAAAAATTGCTCAAACAAACATATTAGCCTAAAATCTCAAATCCAACGTTTAATTGTGATTTTTTAAGTTGTGTTTCAACTGACATATTTTAAAATTGCTATTTTTTTTATATATAAAAAAATGCATACTTTTCAAATAGCTAGTCTGTTAGTATTTGCTTTAGTCTTTAGCTGAATTTGTTGGGTTTATATGATATATTTTTTTAAAAAAGATAATATATTTAGTTTATATTAGTACTTATTTGGGCAATATGTTAGTAATTGAATAGGAGATTAGTAGCTTAATAATTGCTTGATTGTGTATATTGAAAAATATGTAATTGATAATATTAATACTGAAACTATCATATTACACAACAATTTTAAAATATGAAAACTTGTGAAATTTTTTTAAAAAACTTTATGTATTTGAATATGTTTTTATTCTGTAATGTTAATAGATTCAAGTTTTATTGTTAATAAATTTTTTAAAGTTAAGTGTTTTTAATGATCACCTTAACAAAACTTTCTGGAGCTGCTACGGGCATATTCTCAGTGTTCTTCTTCTTCTTTTTTTTCTTTTTTTTTTAAAGAAGTTTGCCTTTTACTAAAGAAAAACAAAAGGTTTTAATAATTTATGTAAATTTTATAACAGAGATGCAAAGTTTTAAAAGATTAAAAATTCAGACCCATTTCGAACTTTTGGGGAATGTTCCATCCAAACTTCCTACCAATTACCAAATGAAGAAACTCTCACGTGGATTATCAAAAAAAAAAAAAAAAAATCTCTCGTAACCACAAAATATGAACACAAAATTAACTTCGGCTTTTTCATTACTCAACCTATAGAGGCCTCACCATCAGGGATGGCCTTGGGTAGGGTATATCCATACTCAACCCAATTAATTTATCTATGAATATCTAATTACCTTACCCAATTAATATCCATACCTAATTGTTGCCCAGTTTATTTATTTATGAATATCCATACCCTATTAAACCCAATTTCTATAAAATCACCAAATAAAATATGCTCAAAAACCACAAAAATGACCAAAATATCATCAAAATCTCTAAAATAAACAAAATACCCATAAAACCTCTTAAATGACTAAAGTACCCCTGATATTTCCAAAATCACTAATTATGCTCAAAAACCACTAAAATGACCAGAATATCTCAAAATCTCTAAAATGACCAAAATACCCTTGAAACCTTTAAAGTGACCAAAATACCCCTAAATTGTAAGATGACCAAAATACACTTGAAATCTCTTAAATTACAAAAATAGAGGTTTTGGATTTTTTGGATGTTTCGAGTGTATTTTTGTCAAATTAAAGGTTCTAAGAATATTTCAATCATTTTGTATGTTTTGAGGAAATTTCGGTAATTTTTTAGGTTACGTGGTTATTTTGGTCATTTTCTAAATTCTAAGGGTATTTTGGTCATTTTTTAGGTTACTGGACTTTTTTTTTTTTTTTTTTTTCATTTTTTAGGTTTTAGGGGTATTTCAATAATTTTCAAATTTTAGGGCTATTTCGGTAATTTTCTAGGTTTCAGAGGTATTTTGGTAATTTTACGGTTTCAGGGGTATTTGGGTAATTTTATGTTTAGGGTGTATTTTTTTTATCATCTTATGGGTTTAAGGAGCATTATTGTCATTTTATAGTTTTTAGGGGTATTTTGATCATTTTATAGGTTTCGGGGGTATTTTGATCATTTTATTAGGTTTCGGGGGGTATTTCGGTTATTCTATTGGTTTCATGGGTATTTTGGTAATTTTATAGGTTTAGTGGGTATTTTGGTAATTTTAAGGTTTTAGGGGTATTTCGGTCATTTTTTAGGTTTTAGAGGTATTTCGATTATTTTTTGGGTTTAGGGGACTTTGGTAATTTTTAGTTTTCGGGGGTATTTTGGTTATTTTTAAGGTTTCAAGAGTATTTTGGTAATTTTTATGTTTTTAGGGTATTTCGGCCATTTTTTAGGTTTATGGGGTATTTTGGTCATTTTTTTAGGTTTCGGGGGTATTTCGGTCATTTTTTAGGTTTAGTGTGCATTTCAAAAATTTTAGAGGATTTTAGGACTAGTTTGGTCATTTTCAAGTTTAGGGGCAATTTGGCAATTTTGATTATTGGGTAATTGGGTGGGTTGGGGTTTATCCATAATAATTTGGTTGAGTTGGGTTTGGATTAGATTTAATTAGTTAAATGTGTAAATGGGTAATATCCAAACCCTACCTGAAAATGTTGGATAATATCCAAACTCTACCCAATTACCTTCTACCTATTAAGAACTGACTATTACACAGAATATTTGGATTGGGTAGGGTTGGATGTCCATTACCCAATGGGTATGGCCATCCTTACTCATCGAATTAGAGAAATGAGAAATCATGTGTAACAACATATTGTGCAATGCGTACAAACATGTGCAGACAGTCTATATATCTTCACGTCATGGATGATGGATTCCATTATCATATTTACAATTTAACTAAAAAATTAAAGAAGACCAAAGATTTATGTAAAAAGTGACTTTCAGTAGATATGTACACAAGGAGACAATGGAATCTACATGTAATGATCTAGAAATTACGCGAAATGTTATATTAACGGGTGCTCTTAGAATATTTATTAATGGCCTATAGGAAAATGTTTCTATCCAAACTTCTCTTATGTCTTTCTATTAGATGTGAATTTTGAAAATCTAACCGTTGAATTTCATGTTCTTATTATATACTCCATGATTGCAAATTTTTAGAAATATCAAAGATCAATAACTTATTCCATCAATCAAATGTTTAAAATTCAAATTTTTGTGCTCTAAAATTATGCATAAAAATAATTTTATTGATCAAATAGTAAATAACATACAATTTAAATAAAATTTGACATGTATGTTAAGAATATAAATAATATACAATCCAACGGTAAGATTTTCAAAATTTACATCCAGTAAAAAGATATAAGACGCGTTTGGAGGATTTTTCTTCAAACTAGTTTGGAGAGAAATTTTATTTTAATACCATTTTCATGGAAAACATAACAATTTGTCAAAAAAAAAGTCAATTATTTTTTCTTTTTCTATGAAATGTTTTTAAAATTATTTCATAAATCAGTGTCTTTAGATCATCCGTTAACTTTTCCCTTGTATAGCCCTTGATAAGTTGATGTTGTTACGATTTTTACTTTTTAGGCCCCTTGGTTGATTTTACAGTAGAATAAATCAACTTCAAATAATTAACTACTTATGAATTTAGACTGATTTACAGGTTAATTGCATTAAATATATCACTAATAAAGTAATATAACAGTAAATTCAATGAAAATAACATAAAACATCAATATGTGGTGACTTTGGAAAACCAATGAAACAAACCGTTTAACAAGAAAAATAAAACTTGGGAGGATTTAATCTAACATTGGTGAAGCGAATGATGTTTGATTATATAGCCCATTTCCCTTGCTAATATTCTCTGTCCTGGCTCTGGGAGTCCTTGTTTCTCTGAACCCTCCCAATCTAAAAACAACAATGGCTGCTTCAAGATTTTTCCTACCTTCAAATTATATAATCCCAAGAAGAGTAAGATTTTATACCCCACATCACGGCCATGATTGTTGTTGTCATTGATTATTCATTACATTCTGTTGGGATTTGTAATTTGGGTCTTGTTAACGAGTGCTGCACAATGCCCGTTAAGAAGGAAATTAATGATAAATAAATTACACGTGAAGCTATTTTTACTGAGGAAAAAAAAAACGTTTTTGAAAAGATAAATTTGCTACTTATAAGACAAAAATATTCATCATCTTTTAACCTTCTCAATTTTCTCTCTCTAGTCTCTACTATGTTTGAAGTTGCTCTCTTCTCTTTCTTCTTCTTCTTGTCTCACTCCTTCTCTCTCAATCTTTCTCATGCTTCAATCTAAGAAACAAAAACACCACCACCACTGCAACCACTAGATTTGTAACCCTCCACAACCAAATCCATCTCACTCCCTCTCTCTGCTATCTCGAATTCTCTCTTTGCCGAACCCTTGAGCTCCACCACTATTTCTGGTAGTGGTGCTCACCTGCGCCACCACCACCACTAGTAACCGTTGGCCTCCCTTTTCTCTCTATGCCTTTATTTCTACTTTCCTTCCTCTGTTTTTGGTTGTATCTAGGTTGTTTTGGTGAGTGGGTTCAATTTGGGATGTGAAAAAGCTTTGACAATTTGGCTTGGGTTTGAAATTTGGGCATTTGATTGGATGTTTTGTAGATTTGGAAAAAAGGAGAGTACAAAACCAAGTTGAAAATGTTGCTAAAGGAAAGGAAGAGGGTAGAAATTTAAAAGGGTATTTCGGTCATGTTGTAAAATGTGCGATTTTTTATGCTCTACTGGCACTTTCAACTGCGGCTTTACCAAGGTTTTTTCTACTCCCGAAAAGCAACAATACTTTACTAATAAAAAAATCAATTTTAACGGGTGTTGAGCACCCGTTAACAAAAGCCTTGTAATTTTATTTTTAGGCCTTTGTTTTTTTGTTTTAAAGATAAATTGACAATTTTTAGGCCTTTGTTTATGTAGCGAACGTTTTCAACAATTGATTGTTAGTTATCTTTTTAGTTTTTGATGAATAATTGTTAATTACACCTTGTATGCAGCACGAAGAATGATTCTTAATGAACTTTGCTGCATAGATTTGTGATCTTTCTATTTTTATAACATTGTATGGAATACCTTTTTGTCTTTTACGGCGATCATTTAGGGTGCACGCTTTCCACTTTTGTACTCTCGTACTTCAATGTACTTGTGATTCTTCTAGTGGGTCAATCAAGTTGATTTTGCGAAAGTTATAAGAAATCAAACCCATTACTTTCTTAATCAAAAAAAAAAAAAAAAACTAAACATGTTAGCTTCCAAATGAAAATTTCAAATTTGCAAAGAGTACATTGAATCCAAAAGATGATAGGGTTCTGGAATCCACCAGAAAGAAATAATAGACAAAATCTATATTTTTTTAAATCTAAAAAACTGAACCGCCCTAGAAGCTACAATATGTTTAAATAGTAAAAGAAAAACCCATGGCAACTAGAAAAATGGCTGGAATATCTAATTTGCACTAATCTTGTAATTAAGTGACAAAATATAATTTTTGTCAAAAATAGCAAAATTGAGATAATTGCAGAAATTGAAAATATTGTCTTTAAGAGATGTTTCAAATCAGACCGGACCTTATTTTGAATTTTAAATTAAAATTTATTAAGGAAAACAAATATTATTAAAAATAGCAAAAACATTGTTTTCGGGGCCATAGCTAAGGCCTAAATTAGGGCTACCCACGACACTCAAGTGTTGATCATAATGCTGTTTCCCTTCAACTTATCAAATTTCATACAATCCCAATATCGTTGCCCTGATGGCCTCTACTGAGACTCTTATTGATCTTGCGCTTTGATTTTCATTGCCCTTAAAAGCACGTGTTGTCTGTCTTATATTACAAGTTCACACCAATTGTCAAACTGAGAAACTTGGACTTCTACTTCTACAAACTCCCATAAGCCTGCACTGACTATAGCAGAGTTCCGTTTGCCCGTCTGATCGGATTGTTCAATAGCATAATCGTAGTTCCATCCTCAAAAGAAACAAATAGAAGCGGGGATTTTATTGGAACTTGCAATGTTTCATCATGAATTTCTTAAGGTAACTCTGATATCATACGTACTCTGTTGAGTCCACTCAGACTTAGGGTCCGTTTGGATACAACTTATTGTTGTTGAAAGTTGCTAAAAATTTATTGTTACTGAAAATACTGTAACAAAATAATTTTTAAATGTGTGAATAGTACCGTGGGACCTATTTTTAATATTAAATATTGTGTGAACAGTGCACGAACAGTGTATGAACAGTACACACACTGTCATGAACAGTATTTTTTTCCCACAAAAGTCAGCAAAAGCGGGCCAAAAAAAAAAAAAAAAACAAAAACGCAAAGGAGAAAACGCGCCGCAACATTGAGCGCAATCCAAACCCACACTTATTCTCAGTTTTCTTTTCTTCTAAAAGTTCTACTTTTAGTGCTAAACCGAAATTAAACAAGAGGTTTAAATATTTTATGTAAAATTTAAAACAGAGATGCATTATTTTAAAAGATTAAAAATTTCAGACCTATTTCGAACTTCCGAGGAATGTTCCAACCAAACCTACGATTTACCAAACGAAGAAACTCTCACACTCTTAAGTAAACGTGACCTCAAAATATGAACACAAAACTTTGGCTTTTTCATCATGACTTTTACTCTACCCTCACCATCACAAATGTCTAAATCCGAGGAATCAATGAGGATGTGTAATGGGTACAAATATGTGCAGACAGGTTTTCTTGACGTCATGGATGATGATTGATGAATCACATTAAAATCTATATACCTACAATTCAAAAAAAAAAAAAAAAAATTTAAGTACAAATCTTATACCCAAGGAGATCACGGAAATTGGAATCCAGGTGTAATGATCCAGCAATTATGTGAAAGGTGTAGTTGGACGAGTTATGGTACCGACACCAATAGGCTCACCACAATCGGTAAAAATTTCACAATTAATTAGTTAAAACTTAAAAGTCATTTTGTTTTGAAGGCAACAAAATCTAGTAGGTGCCAGTAAGGCACCAGCCCCCCCTTAAGTCCTTTTCGACCCAATTTATTATATTTTAGTTACTTATCTAATTAATTCTGATATCATGAGAAGGGAAAAAAAAAATTAGCCCTTAATGAATTTTGTGCATCTATCATAATATTCATCTACCAATACAATATATATCAGTGCCATCAAAATTTAAGTAATATGAATAATAATAATAATCGATGACTATACAATATGTGTATACTAATAATTTACAAAAAGAGAAAAGAAAAAAAAAAAGTAATTCATAGTACCTTTCAACTTTCACACTGATGTGAAAGGATTCAAGGAGGGATAATATCTAACGTCCAACCATACATACAAGCACAGTTGGGTTCCACAGTGTTCTGTATGATGGAAACTTATCGTGTAGTTTGGACTCTAGTAGTGTTATGGGTGGGCTCTCACAATACGAGTGGGCTCCACAGATGGGAAATATCACGAGGCCTGCACCCATTGTGAGAGCCCAAAGCACTACTTTTTTTTTTTTTTTTTTTTGGTTTCTCACTGTGTTTTTTCAAAATTTTCAACCAGAGACTAATCACTATTCGTGTCGGGTGGGCCCACGAAGGGGCAAAGTACTGGCCTAAGAAATTCTTTTCAAAGTGCAGGTAGCAGGACTTGAACTAGGGAGCACACCTAATCAAGCCCAATACAAGCACCTTGAGACCGAGAGCCCAACCAACTCGGCCAACCTCCTAGGTTCCAAAGCACTACTTTAAAACTATACAATAATTACGTTAGTAGAAAGCATAACATGACGAAATAATAAATAAATATATATATATATATATATATTTATTTGAATATAAAGAAAAGTTTGAAAGAAATATATACATGGCAATGATATGGTATTGGTAGATGAATATTATAATAGACGCGCAAAAGAAAAACCTCATTTACAATAGTGTTGCAACAATGTATTCATCATGCTAAAAATAGTAATAATATCTTCATTAAATTAAAGTTGAAAATTTTTTAATTTGTTTATATTAACCACAAGACATCTACGTATCAAATCTCTCTCTCCTGTTATAACTATCAAATTATATACATATGACACACGAACATGAAACAACTTTTTTTTCTTCTTCTTCCATTTAGTGTTTAATCAAATGGATTTGTGTCAAAAATGGGTCGACACACTTCAACCCAATTAATAAATAGATCAAGTTTGTATTGACTTGCTTAACCAACAATTAACTTGAAATGATCCAATAAATATAAATAAGTTTCATTTTTATTTTATGTATATAAATTTGAATTATAAATATAATGAAGTAATTAAAAGAATTTTATTGGTTATACTGATAAATTTGAATTCTAAGTGTGGAGGAACGAATCTTTCCCTCAGAAGGTATTGTCTGCTTTGGGAATAAGCCGAGGAGGCCGATGCCACCTGCACGGATTTGCTCAATCCTACATCGGGGAAAGACGCCTTCCACCCGTAGCTTATAAGCATGAGCTCACAAGTGGGGTGTACCCATCAAGTAGTACTACAAGTGAGCAAGGCCTAGCATCTACACTTGTTGGTGTTGCTTGATGGCACTCCTTCACTTAGGCCCAGAACTTAAGGACGAAGGGGGAAGGTGGGGGTTTCCCCTTAAACCCCAAAAGACGCCTTTTTGTGAAGGAACGAATCTTTCCCTTAGAAGGTATTGTCCGCTTTGGGAATGGGCCGAGGAGGCCGATGCCAAATATATATATATATATATATATATGACACATGAACATGAAACAACTTTTTTTTTTCTTCCATTTAGTGTTTAATCAAATGGGTTTGTGTCAAAAATGGGTCAACACACTTCAACCCAATTAATAAATAGATCAAGTTTGTATTGACTTGCTTAACCAGAAATTAACTTGAAATGATCTAATAAATATAAATAAGTTTCATTTTTATTTTATGTATATAAATTTGAATTATAAATATAATGAAGTAATTAAAAGAATTTTATTGGTTATACTGATAAATTTGAATTCTAAGTTTCATTTATTAACACTCTAAAGTTCCTAACTCTTTTACCTAAAACAACGATAAAATAATTAATGTTTTGTAATTTTTATTTAAATTATCTATTAAATTAGTTGAAATAGGCTATATCATATTAACCCGTTTAATAAACAAATTATGTTAGGATTAAGACATTTTTATACAATTATCAAATAGATGAGGTGGGTAGAATACTCTTATTTTGACATGGCCTGCTTTTTGCGTTTTACGACAATCATTGAGGGTACAAACTTCACTTCCTTACTTCAATATGACTGGCCTAGTGGATCAGTCAAATTCAAATTAAACTAGATGTCAAGCTAGCCTGCCCTGACTACCAGAGCTTCATGGCCCTTTTTGACTTGTCGGGCTTGTTCAATTCAATACCATAATCGATGGTACATCCTCCAAAAAGAAACAAATGGAAGAGGACGAAATGGGTAAATAGCCATAAAATCCAAACTATGTAGTTAGTTGTTAATAGTTTTAAACTATATTTTTTACTAGCATCTCGAGTCTAAGAAACTCGATTTAGGGGCTATAAATCGAGTGTTTGAGGATCGATTTTCATATTTTGATCGGGGCTGAGTTGGCATTTTTTCCACGTAGCGTTCACATGGAAATTGAGTATCTGATACTCGATTTACAATCCCATATATATGAGAACAGCTGCAGCGAAAAAGAAAAAGAAATCAGAGAGAAGAAAAAAAAAAAAAAAAAACCGAAGAAGAAGGAAAGAACACAGGCCGCGCGAGCTCTGGCCGAGTGGTGGCTGGGTCGCACGACCTAGGCCGCGCGAGATCTGGCAGCGCGGCGGCTGGGTCGCGCGACCCAGGCCACGCGACCCAGGCTCGCGGCGAGCTCAGGCTGCGCGGCGGCTGGGTCGCGCGACCCAGGCCTCGCTAGCCCAGGCCGCGCGGCGGCTGGCCTCGCGAGCCCAGGTCGCGCAGGCCGCCTATTTCTGGGTTTTTTTTTTTTTTTCTTCTCTGATGAACACACTTGATCTCTGGATTCTTTCTCTCTCTCTCTCTCTCTCTCTCTCTCATCTGATTGTATTTTTTTTTTTTTTTTGGTATTTTCGCTTATACATGAGAGACTTGGAGACTTGAAATATTTTCAAATTTTTTTGGTTTGTAAATCGAGTCTCTAAGACTCGATTTCCAAGTGCTCTCTATGCCACATCAGATCATGGAAATCGAGTCACTGAGACTCAATTTATAGGCCAAAATCGAGCATCTTAAACTCGAAATGCTAGTAAATAATATAGTTTGAAAACTGAAACTATTAACTAGATAGTTAGAAAAAAAAATTAATTACCTATTTTCTCCAATGGAAGAGGTTCAATTTCTGTTTCTTTAGTTGCTTTATGTGTACTCTTATGGTCAGTCCACTCGGACTATTCTCTCTCTCTCTCTCTCTCTCTCTCTCTTTTTTTCTTTTTTTTTAAATAATTTTTAAAGCACTCCCCCATTTACTAAAAAGAAACAAGAGATTTTAAAACTTTATATAAAATTTAAAATAGAAACGCATTATTTTAAAAGATTCAATAGATTCTTAATTATAGTCCCATTTCGAAGAATGTTCCAATCAAACCTACCTAATAAAAAACTCCATGTGACCTCAAATTATGAACACAAACCCTTGGATTTGTCATCATGACAGACTACTCACCAAGAAGTGCTATTGTACTCTAAACTTAAATTACATCGAAATAAGATTTTTATATTGAATTATTTTGATTATTTGAGTGTGGATTGTTATATATTAAAAATCGATCAGATAAGAAAATATAACGAATTTAAATTGTTATACTTCAACTGCGTCAGTAAAATTTGCCAATAATCTATCTAAGAAATGAGAAATTATGTGGGATGTGTAAAAAATATAAGTAGAATGTTTTTCCTGACGTTGTGGAACACACTAAATTTATCATATTCATTACAATTTATCTTTAAAATAAAAAGGGACATAAAAAGAGATGATCCAGCACCATTGGGAACGTGAGTTCCTTGGAATCTGTATAGCTTTTGGTGTATAGTCGGACGGTTGGAGCTTTATCTTTTTGGCATTGCGTGTGATTTCATTAGCATTGGGTGCACTCATTCAGTGCTTTGATTGGGAAAGGGTTGGGAAGGAATTGGTGGACTTGACCGCAGGTTCCGGATTATTCGTTATGTCAAAGACTAAGCCTTTGGAGGCTGTTTGTACTCCATGTCCTTCTATGGGTAAACATCCTTTCTCAACTTTAATTTTATTTATGCGTATTTCATAGCAATAAAATTTCATTTCCGCTGCCTAGCTGGCCCTACCTGTCTCTCCAAAAGGTAGGAGTGGCAAAGTAAGCTCAAATCTATTTGCCCACCCAAACCTATCCACTCTAATTGAACCAAAACCCACTCAATTATTAGTTGAGTTAAATGGGCATCAACCCAATTAGACCCAGTGATTATTGGGTTTCAACTAAAAACTCAATAAGGCCCATTTAACCCAAAAACAATATACCCAAATTCAGTCCAGCCCTTCCCATAAAAAATAAAAAAAAAGACCTCAGATGTATTAGTGTTTCAGGCTTTTCATTTTCTCGACCTCTAAACACTTCTCTCTCTCTCTCTCTCTCTCTGATCTTTCACTATTCTTCTCTACACAAAACCTCATAAAAAGACGAAATAAAATACAGAACACAAAAATATATACAGAAATGAAGCTCGCTCAATCGGTAATCTTGATATTTTCGGATCTGACCTAGACCCATCTCAATCGGTAATCTCGTTCTCGTCTGCCTCCACGACCACCGGGTCCTGGTCCGGTTCAGGATCCGAATCCGTCGTTTTGAACAACAACCCCTTTGCCATCGAGTGGTTGACCCCATGGAGAGTCGAAAACGTTGTTTGCGACGCACGGTTGACTTCCACGGTGGTCTTGTAGGGTCCGACAAAATACTGAACGCCGAAGCCAACTCCGGCGGTATCAACAACTGCGATAACGGCATCAAATCGTCGACGCTCGGTAGCCCAACCTCCCACTTCGTCACTCGATCTTCATTGCTGCCATTTTCGCCACCCATAAATTCGTACTCGCTCATCTACATCAACATCAAATCATATCTGAATACTCTCAGAATTTGTGAATTCGATATTTGGATCTAAAAGAAAAGAAAGAGAGACATTCTCTCTCTCTCTCTCCACCCTGTTTGGTTTCATAGAAAGTGTGGGAAAATATATGGAAGAGAAAATTGATATACTTGTTTTGTAAAGTAAAGCATGGGAAATGTTTATAAAGAAAAGTTTTTTCTTTGTTTTTTCTTTTTCCCGGGAAAGTAGAGTGGAGACTAGAGAGAGGAAAAGGGAATCCAAGAAAATGTTGGGGTTTTCACTTTAATGGCATTTTGGTAATTTTGATAATTGGGTAATTGGGTAAGTTGGGATTTACCCATAATAATTGGGTTAGGTTGGATTTAGGTTAGAATCAATTAGTTAAATGGGTTTTAATAGGTAAATGAGTTTTATATACTCAATCCAATAATGCCCACCCCAAACCCACCCATTTGACACCCCTACCAAAAGGTAATGACGTGTATTTCATAGCAATATGCCTTTTGAGGCTGTTTATTTTCTTTCTCTGTGGGTTGGATTTACATGTTGGGTTTGTTATAACATTTTCTCCTCTCAATTGCTAGAAATAAAAATCATGTCAATTTTTGGGCTTAGTATTTGGATTTGACAAAACTTGTGTACAAAATTTTGGCTTCGTTTGTGGTGGTTCTTAATCTTTGGATATATCCTAGCAAAAATCTCAACTTGGTCGGGTTGGATTCATATGATTTCCTATTCTACTTATGTTGGAAAGCAAAGCATCTTTCATCCATAACCAAAATAGGAATAGGACCAAAACGTATATCCGGACACAAATGAACCCCATCATGATTGAGACTTTCAGTAGCTGTTGATTAAGATATAAAACGTTGTCTTAAACGGAGAAAAAGGAACCTATCATGCATGTATGGTTGAGACTTTACGGTTTTTGTTGATATTTGATAAGATGCTTTTAAGTATTAAGACATGAATGCCAAAGAACCAAAATTTGCCATTAATCTATCTAAGAAATGAGAAATTATGTGGGATGTGTAAAAAATATAAGTAGAATGTTTTTCTTGAAGTTGTGGAGCACACTAATAAATTTATCATATTCATTACAATTTATCTTAAAAATAAAAACGGACATAAAGAGAGATGATCCAGCACCATTGTGAAAGTGAGTTCCTTGGTCCTGGAATTTTGTGTTAGGACATATGTGTGTTCACTTGTTAAGAACATATGTCACTTATTTATGTAAATTGGCTAATCCTTTTGACAAAGCGCACTCTACTTGTAATTGGGTAGTTCTAGGTGTTTTTAATACTTCAAGAAACAAGGTTTCAAGATCAAGTGTTGAAGTCATCAAGTGTGTCCAAGAAAAAGCAAGCTGAAGTGCACATTCATTAATTCTCGACACCTGCTCGATAGCTACCTCGACACCTGCTATCTGTTGAGAATTACAAAATCAGATTTTCTGATCTGATTTCCTTGGGATCCGTGAATATGCTTTTGGGCCTTCTTTTCTTTTAACCCTAAACATATAAAATGATTGTTTTAAGAGCCGTCAAATTGTACACAAGTTGCAAAAGCATTGAGCAATCTCTGTTCAAGCAAATTGTGATCAAAAGACGAAGTTCTTGATCTAGTTTATCTTCTCTGAAGAAGTTGCTGTGTATTTGCACCAAGGGTTTTGTAACCAAGCATCTTCCTGATCTTCATCGTGTAGGATGAACTGAAGAACTTTGCAGCCAACCTCTCCTTCTTAGTTGGTGTTTGAAGTCGCGTACTGGGATCCGCGCATTGGTTAGTCACGTACTTGGGAGCCGTGCATCAAAGGTGGAAATTGTCACTACAGATCAAGTCCAATTGGGTATTGGGGTAAGGGTTCAACTGTAGGTTGGTAAGGTACTTGAGATTCCTTTACTTGTAACTGCTTGATTTGATAATAGTGGAGTTTCGAGAGTGGTGACCTGAAAATCACCTGGTGGAGTTTTTGCAGCAAGGGTTTTCCCCATTCGTAAACAAATCACCATGTCATTTACTTTCCACTGCATATTTAGTTATTGGTGATTTGTTTGTACTTCCACGTATTTGCATGTTAAATTGATTAATTAATAATTTAGCTAATTAATTAATTGGTTTAATCACAAGGGGTCATTCAATTTGTGGCCTATCATTCTGGATAGCTTTTGGTGTATAGTTGGACGGTTGGAGCTTTATCGTTTTGGAGACAGCAAATCTAGTGGCTGGTATAGCACCAGCCCTGACTGCTTGGCTGCTGGAATTTCTTAAATAGATGGTGATTATTTCATAATTAGAATATTATAATTAACTAAAATACAAATAAATATAATAAATGTGTCAAAATTTAGCAATGTTAATTCAAATAGGACTGATGAATCTTGAAGATTTATTACAATAACATTACTTATACAATAACATATTGAATTTATTATGCACTTGTTGTACTATATAGGCAATAAAAAATAAAAAAAATCTCACTTACAATAATGTTGCAACAATGTATTCATAACAAAAGTGATAATAAATAATCACTAAAGTGAAAAATATTTGTTATTTGTTTCACATTATTCTTAGACATTCTATAAGGGATCGAGCTCATCTAGTTCCCACTTCCTTTCAAAAAAAAAAAAAGAATTTGGGTCAAAAGGCTTTTTTTTGGAGACATTGAAATCAAAAGAAAAATGAAATTCATATACCTTTTTCTATTTGGAGCCCCACCGGGTCAAACTTTAGGATTACTCTCTTAGAGCATCCACAGCCGGATTCTAAATCTCATCTTATTTTACCATCTCAAAAAGTCATTTTTTCAATTATACAATACAATTTTACAATTCTCCAACATCCCAACTTTTATATCCCAATCCTACTCATTAAAATAATATTTTTACACAATAAAATAATATTTCTCACAATTACCATTATACATTACAACACATTATTTATACATTATTTATTCTTTCTCTCTCTTTCCTTCTGGTCAGGAACCACAATTACCACCACCGCTGCACACCACCACCGCTGCCACTACCACCACCGGCAACCCAGAAACTACCGTCAACACCAAAAAAAAAAAAAAAAAAAAAAAAAAAACCAGAGAAAATCACAACAACAAATCACCGTGAACAAACCCAGCCACCCCAGCAAATCACAACAACAATCCCAAAATCAAAACCCAACAAACCACTGCCGCCGAACCCAACAACCCAACAAAATCAAAACCCACTGCCGCCGAACCCCAACAAACCACCAGTCACCACCACCACGCCACACGCCCACCGAAAATCAAAACCCAATCTCCTTCCACCGATCAAAACCCAATCTGAACCCACCCAAAATCAAAACCCACCTCGCCAAACCGATCTCCACGCACGACTCGGTCACCATGTCAACACCACTAAACGCCGATCTCCACCGCGCTAACCTCCGGCCATCACGCCGATCTCAGCCGCGCCACCAGTTCGCCACCACGCCGATCTAGAAATTCGATTCGGCGTGAGCTCCGATCCGGCTTGGTGATTCGGCGAGAGAGAGAGGGGATGAGAAAGAGAGAAGGAAGAGAGAGAAAAGAAAGAGAAAAAATAAGAGAGGAGTGAGAAATTTGCTGTTTAAAAGCAATTAATTTTTTTTTTTTTTATACCATTTTGCTACAGTACCATCTTACATTTGAGATGGTACTGTAGCAAAATCTCAAATTTTTTTTTTTGCATATGAGATATAGCCTTCCAGCTGCTGGGTGTGTTTTGGGCTTGTATGCCAAATATGCTTTGCATTTGGCATATAGCCATCCAAATGCGGATGCTCTAGTTGCCTAATGCCACTCGAATCGTGATGAATAAGTCACCGTATAATCAAAGATATTCCATGTCCTTCTGCATTAGCTTTAACCTTCATCTTGTTGCCCAACTTGAAGAGGAAAGTCATACAGTGTCGCAATAATTTTTCTGTTTATAGAAACTATATAAAAATTTTATCATTTAGTCCTGTATAATTAACGTTGATAATAGAATATTTAAAATATTATTATTGTAGCACTTAGTTTGATACCACATTACTACATAATTTGATTTTATGATTTTATCTTGATACATGAGTGATTAAATCCCGTTAGTTAACATTTATTAATACTAGTTAATGAAGAGGCTAGGTTTAGGCTTGAAGATGGGCTTGACGGCTTGTCTGCAATGGCCCATCAGAGGACGGGTCCAATAGAGAATTTAGTATAAATCATCAGCGAATTTAAGTTCTATAAGGAAAGGATTCCGAATCCACGCCCATGAGGATTCTGTTTGCCACATACATTGATGGAGGATCTTCTCCATAAGGAAGGAGACTTGTCCATCACGTTTGGGGCTCCTTAAGAGAATTTCTACAAGGAAAGACTTCGACTCCAAGTAGGAGAGGTCAACTTTCGACTACTATAAAAGCGCCAATACTCTCATGATCAAGGTACGCATAATTTACCCACTCTAGCACTCTGGAGTTGTGAGAAGACTACTGACTTAACCTTCGGAGAGTATTTGGCCGGCACCACACCGGCGCTCTTTGTGAGGCTTTCTTCTTTGTTGTGCAGGTTCACGTTCGAGCGCGTAGGTACTGTGTGGCTCACTGGTGAAACTCTCGACCTCATCAGTTGGCGCCGTCTGTGGGAAACGGCTAGTAGGGATCCAAAAAGCCATACTATCGTTTTTTGAACTAAAGGGTTGCATGGTACTCACTCGCTCGATGGCAACCACTAACGACGTTCAAGGAGACGAACAACTCACAACTGCTCTCGAAAGACAAGTTCGGACTCTTACTGCCGCAGTGGAACGTCTCACCAAACAAAACAACGATTTAGAAGAACAGCTGCGTCAGAAAAACGCAGGACAGAATAACCGGCAAGAAGAGGAAGAAGGGACTAACGCTGCAAAGAGAAACCAGGAGAAACCGGAAGGCAGCCACGCCCCGAGCAGACCAGAAAGGCAGAACTTGAGCATGCCATCCCTCACGACTGTGACACCACCACAAATTGCCGCGGAGATGCAAGCGATGAGGGAACAGATGGAGGTAATGATGAACGCACTCAAGGGGCGGGTTTCTAGCGATCTGGACGATTTAGTCAACCGCACTAACTCGACTTTCACTGCGGCCGTGAACGCCTTCCCCTTACCCCACAAATTCCGCATGCCACATATAGATAGCTACGACGGAGTAAAGGATCCTCTGGACCATCTGGAAACGTTCAAGACCCTAATGCACCTCCAGTGGATAGCTGACGAGATCATGTGCAAGGCCTTCCCCACAACACTCAAAGGCCCCTCGAGGATATGGTTCAGCCGACTAACGCCAAACTCCATCAGCACCTTCAAGGAGCTGAGTGCTCAGTTCACCACACACTTCATTGGAGGGCACAGATACAAGTAGTCCACAACTTGCCTGATGAGTATTAAGCAACGGGAGGACGAGACACTGAGGGCCTATATAACGCGCTTTAATAAGGAAGTGCTCTCAATAGACGAAGCAGACGATAAAATACTGGTTGCTGCCTTCACGAAAGGGCTACGGAAGGGCAAATTTATGTTCTCTTTGTACAAAAATGACCCTAAAACCATGTCGGAAGTACTCTACAGGGCAACCAAATACATGAATGCAGAAGACGCGTTGCAGGCTCGAGAGGATAAGCTAAGGAAGAGGGAACGACAGGAAGAAGGACGAAGAGATCAAGGATCGAAGAGGACAAGAATAGACGACCGAAGAGTTGAGCGACGCGCTAAGCCGCCCGGAGGGAGGTTCACGAGCTTCACGCCGCTGACAGCTCCGATAGATCAAGTCCTAATGCAAATCAAGGACGAGGAGGCTCTAACCTTCCTCGGGAAGCTGAAATCAGATCCCAGCAAAAGATCAAGAGAAAAATACTGCCGTTTCCACCGCGATCACGGCCATGACACAGCAGACTGCTATGACGTGAAGCAACAGATAGAGGCCCTAATCAGACAGGGGAGGTTATAGAAGTTCGTCCGGAAAGAAAGGATAGATCCGCCGCCTCAGGAGCAGCAACCCCGAAGAGAAAATGAGCGCCCTAGACCATCAGTCGGGGACATAAGGATGATCTTAGGGGGAACATCAATTGCCGGGTCATCCAAGAAGGCCTGAAAGACCCACCTCCGAATGGTTCAAAGTGTCCAGCTGACGGGCTCAACACCTAATATGGCGCGGAGAGATAGTCCAATCATTGGGTTTTCAGAAAAAGATGCACGACGACTCCACCATCCGCATGACGACGCGTTGGTTGTCACCATTCGAGTAGGTGAGTATAATATGCACGGGTGTTGGTAGATAACGGCAGCTCAGCGGACATCCTCTATTACCCGGCATTCCAACAAATGAAATTTGATAGGGAACGGCTGATACCAACGAGCAATCCGCTGGTTGGCTTCAGAGGAACGAGAGTATTTCCATTAGGCACGGTGACAATTCCAGTAACAGTCAGAGATTACCCAAGGCAAATCACACAGGACGTGACGTTTCTTGTAGTCGATTGCTCATCCGCGTACAACGCTATCATCGGACGACCAACCATGAATGCGTGGAAGGCCGCAACTTCAACTTACCACCTGATGATCAAGTTCCCTACAGAGCATGGGATTGGCGAGCTACGTGGGAACTAGGTGGCCGCCCGTGAATGCTACATTGCCATGCTCGAGACGGAAGGCCAGCAGCAAACAATGAGCATAGAAGTGGCACGGACGGTAACAGAGCCAAGAGAGGAGCTAGAAGAGATAATTCTTGATGAATCAAGACCTGAAAGGACGACCAGGATTGGCACACTAGGCAGCCATCAAACCCGCCAAGCCCTCATAAAGTTCCTCCGAATGAACCAAGACGTGTTCGCCTGGAGCCACGAGGACATGCCCGGAATCAAAAGCTCAGTGATAGTTCACAGGTTGAACGTGAACCCATCATACTCGCCTGTCTGATAGAAAAAGCGAGTATTCGCCCAAGAGCGAGATGAAGCAATTGCACAAGAGGTGAAGAAGCTGTTGGAAGCAAACTTCATTCGAGAGGTGTACTATCTTGACTGGTTAGCAAACGTAGTAATGGTTAAGAAAGCTAACGGGAAGTGGCGAATGTGTGTCGATTTCACGGACCTCAATAAAGCATGCCCGAAGGACAGCTACCCGCTACCCCAGATAGACACATTAGTAGACTTGACGGCGGGACACCAGCTTTCGAGTTTCATGGATGCTTTCTCGGGCTACAATCAAATTAAGATGGACGAAGATGATCAGGAGAAAACCTCCTTTGTCACCAGCCAAGGGCTCTTCTGTTACAAAGTAATGTCGTTTGGACTTAAGAATGCAGGCGCCACATACCAGAGACTGATGAACAAAATGTTTGCACACCAGATCGGCCGGAACGTGCAGGTTTATGTCGACGATATGCTTGTAAAAAGCCCGCTCGAAAGGGATCACCTAGAGGACCTCCGAGAGACTTTCGACACCCTCCGCTCGTATAATATGAAGCTCAACCCGAACAAGTGCGCGTTTGGGGTGACGGCGGGGAAGTTTTTGGGATTCATGGTGTCCCAAAGAGGAATAGAAGTCAATCCAGAGAAAATTCGGGCCATCATGGAGTTGGAACCGCCAAGGACGGTCAAGGATGTGCAAAGACTGAACGGCAAAATTGCCGCACTGAATAGGTTCGTATCGAAGGCAACAGACAAGTTCCTTCCATTCTTCAAAACTCTGCGAAAATCATTCGAGTGGACGGAGGAATGCCAGAGGGCTTTTGAAGAGTTGAAGAAATACCTCACATCCCCACCATTGCTCAGCCCGTCCAGACCTGGAGAAGAACTTTACCTTTACCTGGCTGCTTCACAAGCTGCGGTCAGTGCAGCACTAGTGAGAGAGGAGTACGGATTACAGAGACCCGTCTATTTTGTAAGTCGAGCGTTCAGAGGAGCAGAAGAGAGATATCCACAAATGGAGAAACTGGCCCTTGCACTAGTTACTGCGGCAAGAAAGTTAAAGCCTTATTTCCAAGCCCACACTATCGTAGTCCTGACGAAATAACCTTTGCGAAGAGCTTTGGGCAGCCCCGACGCAGCCGAACGAATGGCTTTGTGGGCGATTGAGATGAGCGAATTTGACATACAATACCGCCCACGAAGCGTGATCAAAGGCCAAGCCGTGGCCGATTTCATCGCAGAATTCGCGCTATCAGAGGGCAGGAGGGCAGAAGAAGCTGCGATGTGGAACATCCACACAGACGGATCGACGAATAAAAAGGCAGGGGGAGCAGGTGTCGTCATCCATACCCCGGACGGGGATGAAATCAAGTGCATGATCCGATTCGACTTCCCCACAACTAATAACGAAGCAGAATATGAAGCACTAGTAGCTGGTCTAGACCTCGTTAAGGCGACAGGTGCAGAAAATATAGTCGTACACTGCGACTCTCAGGTGGTAATAAGGCAGATCAACGGTAGCTACGAGTGCAAGAATGAGAGAATGAAGAAATACCTGGAAGAAGTGAACAATCGGATCGGCAACCTCGTAGTGAGATTCGTCCAAATCCCAAGAGAAGAAAACGAGCACGCCGACCGTTTGGCAAAAGCGGCCTCGGCAGAAGTCATGATTGTCCCCGAACAAGTATTGTCGTTTGTACAACTCTCCTCGCTAATCGACGACGGAAGGAATGTACTGGACGTCAATTCCGAGAACAATTGGACTACACCTCTAATAGCATACCTGAAATCAGGTACCCTTCCAGACAGAAAAGACGCAGCTAGAAAGTTGAAGGTACAGGCCTCACGATTCGTGCTGATAAAAGATGTCTTATACAAGAGAGGATTCTCCCGACCGTACCTAAGGTGTTTGGGCAGCGAGGAGGCTGACTACGTAATGAGGGAGGTTCACAAGGGTATCTGTGAAAATCACTCAGGGGCAAGGTCATTAGCTCACAAGTTGATCTGAGCTGGTTACTATTGGCCTACTATGTTAAAGGATGCCCAGGCTTATGTCAAGACCTGCGACAAATGCCAGAGGTTCAGTAATCAAATCAGACAACCGTCCGAGGAGCTCACACCCATGACGGCCCCTTGGCCATTTGCCCAATGGGGATTAGACATCATGGGCCCATTTCCGACGGCTATAAGGCAATTGAAATTCTTGGTAGTCGGTATTGACTATTTCACGAAATGGGTAGAAGCCGAAGCCTTAGCCACCATCACGGAGAAGAACATCCGAAACTTCGTATGGAGAAATATCATTTGCAGGTACAGGATACGCAGGGTCCTCGTCTCGGACAACGGGAAGCAGTTCGACAATAGCGCATTCAGAGACTTCTGCTCGGATCTAGGAATCAAGAATCATTACTCGTCCCCAGCACATCCACAGGCAAATGGGCAAGTGGAAGTCACAAACCGGTCCTTGCTAAAGATCATCAAGACCCGTCTTGAAAGGGCAAAAGGCATCTAGCCGGAGGAACTGCCAAGCGTCTTATGGGCCTATCGTACTACGACAAGAACACCGACAGGAGAATCACCGTTTCGACTGGCATATGGGAGCGAAGCTGTCATCCCGGCAGAGATAGGACTCACAAGCTATCGTGTGGAGAACTACGACAAAGATAAGAATGAAGAGTCCTTGCGACTTCAGCTAGACCTTGTGGATGAGGTTCGTGCGGTAGCAGAACAGAGGATAGCACGATACCAGAACCTTATGGAAAAACACTACAACTCCAACGTCAGGCCTAGAGACTTCCAGATCGGGGATCTTGTGTTACGGAAGGTCATGGGCGCTGCCAGAGATCCTTCACATGGAAAGCTCAACCCTAACTGGGAGGGACCCTACAGGATCACATCATGGCAAAGGAAAGGAACCTACCACCTCGAAACCATGGACGAACGGAAGCTGCAGCACCCCTGGAATACGGAGCACCTACGGAGACACTACCAGTAGAGACGACACGAAAAGCATCAATGCCTCAATGTTTCCAAATTTGTCATTAAGTTTTTACTTCAAACAATCTTTTTGGTTTTGTTATTGCTAGTCTTACTTTCAAACAATTATTTTTACAAGTGCCTTTTTAAGCCCTAGGGGGCAGGTACTCTTTCTACATGCTTTGATTTCAATAAAAGGAAATATTCAGACACGACTATGGTGTGCCTACTAAAACAAAGTCCATAAGATGGACGGATATAATCTGAAGTCCACAAAGTGGACGGATCATCCCAAGTGGATGAAAATCCTAAGTCCACAAGATGGACGGATATGATATAAAGTCCACAAAATGGACGGATCATCCCAAGTGGATGAAAATCCAAAGTCCACAAGATGGACGGTGGACGGATCATCCCAAGTGGATGAAAATCCCGAGTCCACAAGATGGACGGATATAATATAAAGTCCACAAAGTGGACGGATCATCCCAAGTGGATGAAAATCCCAAGTCCACAAGATGGACGGATATAATATAAAGTCCACAATGTGGACGGATCATCCCAAGTGGATGAAAATCCTAAGTCCACAAGATGGACGGATATAACATAAAGTCTACAAAGTGGACGGATCATCACAAGTGGATGAAAATCCCAAGTCCACAAGATGGACAGATATAATATAAAGTCCACAAAGTGGACGGATCATTCCAAGGGAATGAAAATTCTAAGCCCACAATATAGACGAATATAATCTGAGTCCACAAAGTGGACGGATCATACAAGGGGATGAAAATCCAAAATCCACAAGATGGACGGATATAATCTAAATCCCCAAAGTGGACGGATATTCCCAAGGGAATGAAAATCCTTAGTCCACAAGATGGACGGATATAAACTAAGTTCGATGTGGACGGATAATTGTAAGAAATTAAAAAAAAAAATCCCGTCCTCGAACTAGAAGAATATAAACTAATTCCGCAAAGTAGACGGATTATCCCAGGAGGATAAAAATTGTTAGTCCATAAGAATGGACGGATAAAACCACATAAATGGATGGACAAAATTGTCCGCGAAAGGATCAAATCCTTCGCCATAGTGAACGGGGACGAAAAGTCCACGAATGGACGGATAAAAACCAAGTGTGTAAAAATAGACGGACCCATCTACCAAATCCACAACATAAAACATCCAGATCTATGCAAACAAAATACAAAAATAGCAATCACAACAACATAATATAAAATATATATATATATATATATATATATATATATATTGAGTAGCTACATAACATCCATGACGGATGGAAAATTTTCATAAAATATCTAATACAAAGCAGATCATAGATAATAAAATCACTTCAGCTGGAGGCTGGGACATCTGTTCCTTCCTGACGGACGTCCATGACGTTCTGATCATTTTCAACTGTCCTGGCCGCCTGAGGTCCGTCGACCTGAGCCCCGTCAACTTGATCCTCATCACCAAAAAGATGGTCGGTGTCATCAGATCTGGCAGGCTGAACTGAGGTTGGCTCGGGAACACTGATGTTGACGGAGGATAGGTCAAGGTCAGGATATAAGCTCTTCACCTGACGAAGAACGTCGTCAAAGCCGTCATTGAAGGAGGACCCTAGCTCCAACAGAAGGTCGTCGGAGTCGCGGTAATCACGCACGGCGTCTACCCTTGCCTGACGGATCTCCTTCTCCTTGTCCTCTAAAACCTTGGACAGCTCCTCCGTCTTCTTTAAGTACTCGTCCCTAGCTCCTTCAGCCATCTTTAACTTCTTCTCCTGGACGACCTTCCAAGCCCTCAGCTGAGTTAATTCATCATCCGTCGCCTTGGCTTTCTCCCTCAGACGGTCCAGCGTTGTTTCATGACTAAGGCACCGTCCCATAAGCCCCTTCATCATTAGCATGGCCTGGAAGTAAAAAAGAGTTAGCCCAACTACTAGAATCAGAAAAACAAAAGTGTAGAAGATGGATCAAACTACCTGAGCTATGTTGAATAGGCCCGTCTCACCCATAGCCTCGGTGGAATGGTTGCCTAGGTCTTCGTAATCGTCAGAGGAGATGACGGATGAGAGCTTCTCTAAGGCGTACTTGGGGTCCTCTCGTAGGAGGACGGGCGCCTTCTCCTTTTGTGAGGACGGGCCCGTCATGAGGCCTTTTCCTGCCCCATGCTTAAGAGGGGTAGCAGTTTTGGCATCAGCCATTAGACCCAGGATGGGCTCCAATGGAACCTTGGGCTTCTTCGGTTGACGGTCCCCTCTGGACGGCACTTTCCTTTTTTGGGGAATGCTGGAGCCTGTACCCATTGGATCTGCCCCGACGGACTCTTTCTTTTTGGCAGCGTTAGCTTTGATCAAGGCCCTTCTCTTGGCGTCATCCATTTCTGCCAAAGTAGACGGAAAAAATTACAAAAAGAGAGTAGTAGACGGACAAAATTGTAGGAATTAAGATAGAAGCTTACGTTGACGGACTTTCTTGTCGTCCTTCCTTGCTGCAGGAGAGGGTTCAGGTCCGTCACAATACCAATGAATAGTATCGAGGGTGACGAGCTTGGCCCGGGTCCTTTCCTCCGACGAGGTCTTTTTAAAAATCTTTTCCAAAAAGCTGAATTCTTCTAGTTCTATCTGGGGGCGCTGACGGACTGAAAAAAGAGAGAAGACGGACGTTAAATTTTTATGAAAACTAGATCAAGTAAAATAAATATAAGTTATTTTTATATGACGGGTATACCAGACTCAGCTAAAATGCCCCACGTAGTGTCTACTGGCATGTGATCCGTCTCCCCTGGACGGCACATCCAACCGTCTCCTTCTATGAAGAAGAAACGGCTCTTCCAGTCTCTATTTGAATCTGGAGTTTCAAAGATAACCTTCAGGACGGAGCTCCTAGGGACGAAGCTATACATGCCCCTCGACTTATCTATCTCGTCTGGACAGTAGCAGTGAAGGAATTCCCTCACCGTCAGCTTACGTCTACCGCCTGACATGGCTCCATACAGCACCTCCATGGCAATAAAGACTCTCCAGGCGTTTGGGGATATTTGGCTGACGGACAATCCCAAATATTGTAGGAGTTTGCGATGGAGGGAACTCAATGGGAATCTAAGGCCAGCCTTGAGCACCTGCTCATATATCCCAACACCGTCGACCCCCTTGTAATAACATTTCTCTGACTTATAGGGTAGACGGATGGGAATATGGTCAGAGATTTGGTAGTTGTCTCTAATGGTGTTGAAATGTGGCTCCTTGATTTTTGAAGTAAAGGCGTGGACCGTCCACTCCGGTAGCATGACGAACAGCCTAAGTCCGTACGCTCCCACGACGGATCTAATTTCCTCTACTTGATCTTTAACTATTTCTACAATCTCCATATCCTCATTTGTTGAGGAAGGGGAAGATGCAGACGGACTCCTATCCTCGCTCAGATCCTCTCGGTCTTTTTGACCTAACGGATACACCTCCTCATAACCCTCTCCGTCGCGAACGACTGACTGGTTACTTGACGTACTAGACATTTCCTACAGGTAAGGACAAAACTTAAGGCTATAACGGATGTTGGAAAATATGACGGGAAAAGAAAGGGAATTGTTTTTCATAGTTGGGTTGATATAAGGAATTAAATATAAGACGGATAGAAATGGCTTACCAGGAAAAAGTAGACGAATGAAAGTACCGCTGACGGTTGCAGTAGGTGGACAGTCTCTCTCTGACAGGTGCGACGGTCTCTCTCTGACAGTGAAATTCTTCCTGAAAATGAAAAATGAGAGGAGGAGGAGGCAGTATTTATAAGAGAAGTGCACGGAAGACGAAGCGACGCTTCGATCTTATACAATCGCCAACAGGAGTGCGACACATGTCACACATTAATGATCCCAGGCCTTGTCTTCAGTACTGACACCTGACAGATTATCTTTATCCGTCACCCTTGAAAACAATTTGGAACCGATGACCCATAGATATCTCAAACCGTCATCTTGCTAAGGATAACCGTCACCCCATGATTCCGTCCACTAAACTATGACGGACTCAAGGGGTGAAGGGGGCAACTGAAGAGGCTAGGTTTGGGCTTGAAGATGGGCTTGACGGCTTGTCTGCAATGGCCCATTAGAGGACGGGTCCAATAGAGAATTTAGTATAAATCATCAGCGAATTTAAGTTCTATAAGGAAAGGATTCCGAATCCACGCCCATGAGGATTCTGTTTGCCACATACATTGATGGAGGATCTTCTCCATAAGGAAGGAGACTTGTCCATCACGTTTGGGGCTCCTTAAGAGAATTTCTACAAGGAAAGACTTCGACTCCAAGTAGGAGAGGTCAACTTTCGACTACTATAAAAGCGCCAATACTCTCATGATCAAGGTACGCATAATTTACCCACTCTAGCACTCTGGAGTTGTGAGAAGACTACTGACTTAACCTTCAGAGAGTATTTGGCCGGCACCACACCGGCGCTCTTTGTGAGGCTTTCTTCTTTGTTGTGCAGGTTCACGTTCGAGCGCGTAGGTACTGTGTGGCTCACTGGTGAAACTCTCGACCTCATCAGTTAATAAGATATTGTTATAGAGCCCTTATAGCTTAATTAGCAACTTCTAATGTACAAAGTATTTGGAGGATTAAGAGAGAAAGGGTTTGGGTTAAGAGAGAAATGATTCGAATTGTGGAATTAACAACTTGTGGTAATTATTTCAACTTTTTTATTTTTTTTATTTTATATACAATCATGAGATTCAGTGTTTAGATTATATATATAGAAGTTGCGAGAGCATGCAGTCCCTTTATTACAAACATTTAAGTATTTAAGTAACTGCGTCAACCATATTTACTCCCTATTTTCCACACATCTCACTCTCACTCATTACCTTTTCCACCTGTTTCCTTGTTTTTTTTGGTCATCCTTTTTTTGCCACAAAGAAAAATATGAATAAAGCGCAAAAGATTTTTATCAAGAAGAAAATTCAAATTATTTTGGATATTATATATATTCCACTTTTTTTTTTATGTGATATTCCACTTGGTTACACAAACTTGCTTTTATACTAATTTTATTATTGTATTTTTTATGTGAACCATTCATTGATGAGTTGTAACCAAACTAATAACTCAATGGAAAAAAAAAATCAAATTTTCTTCATGATCTTGAGAAAGTAATCCTAACTCACAATTTCATTTCATTCTATACTTTATATTTTAGTTAAAATTTCCAAAAAGTTAAAATATTACTTAAATGATTAGAAGTTTAAGACTCACACCATTGCTAAAAATTTTGGTATTTTTGAAACCGTATAGAGGGTGCCTATATATAGAGAGGCAGTTAAGCCTTGTACCTTTTTTTTTTTTTTTTTTGGCTAAACGGTAAGCCTTGTACTAGAAGTATAAGTTCAGGTCCCCCTCAAAAAATAAAAGTACAAGTTCAAGGATATAAAAATTAATACTGTACTGTGATACAAATAGTACAGGAAAAATAAATTATTAAGTACATTAAAAAAAAAAGTGAGTGCATTAATATATATAAATAGGGATTTACTAAATTCCTATTTAATGTATGCCCTAAATTCATATAAATATTATGAATTTAAGCACATACAGTAAGCCTAAAGAATGGACTTGGTATAGCCGACGTATGCTCAAAAGGTACTAGTATCATCATTAAATGATGCTTTTTTGAAAGACCAGAGTCTACTCAGGTTTTATAATGCTTTTCTTCTACTCCATTTTTTATTGGTTACTGATATAATTTCGCTTTGATTATTGAATTCTGCATCAAATTGGGAATGATAAAATATTCTTTCACACTCAAATACACTCCTTCATTTAATATTCATAATTGCATGCTGAAGTACACTTTTTTACAAGCTGGATTGGAAAGGGATAGGCTTGAAAGCTAATTATTTACAAGCTGGCTTTGGTTCTACAGTGTAGCAACTTTGGCTCCAAAGATATCTGATCATTCATATATAGAAGTCAATGTCAAATTGAAGAAAGTGGACTCCAAGCTGCCAAGTAGGAAGAGAAAAACTCAAGTCATCAATAGATTATAGAGCTTTGCATTGTTCACGGGGGATATCATCTGATATGCTTCAAGAATCTCTAAGTGATCTTAGATTACTTTTTTGTTTTTAATTTTAATTTTTAGTGTAAACTTGAGTTTGCCTAGTCTGTTTCTTTATAGTTTGTTAACAAGGGTTTATACAGTTGTAAATTATGTTTTGAGGGTCTTGAGCTGTCTAGCTCAGGGTTATGTATTTCTCACTTAATAGTTGTTTTGTGCATTAAACAATTTTGGCTTTGCTTATTAAAAACATATTTTTTGATGAAATCAATGAAAAAGAGAATGATCTGAACCAAAGAATAAAACAAAGGAACAAAACGTCAAGCAAAAATAGATACATACCAGTCAGCCATATCTAATATTTAGACGATAGTTCATTCACAAAGATCCATCAACCACTACCATAATAAACAAAAGATAGGCAACCAACAGGAATAGCGCATAATCTGGGTCAAAATCCTTATATAACATATAGGAATTATCTGAGATCATAATCTAATTATAGCTCAGAAAGAAGTTCGATTTCATATTTATTAACAATTAACATATGATTATTAGTGGATTGGATTTGTGGACCCATTGGAGAAGCAAAAGCAACCCGACCATCCAAAACACTCTTATTATACTTCCATTTTTCTTGAGACAAGAGGCTTAGCCAATTCCACCACCATCATTAAGATTTGAGAGAGACAATTTTAACAAGTGTATTGTTGTTTTTTTTGCGTTTTGCCATTTTGGACCTTCAATCTTTTGAATCTTTTTTTTTTTTTTTTTTTGAGAATCAAAACGAGGCAATTTTATTAAGCTGATACAAAATCAGACACAACAAACTCATAAATATCAGGAGGAACATGCTCCCTCCAGACTAACAAAGGTAATGACCCTCTTGCTCTCTTAGCTAAGGCATGAGCTACACTATTGCCCTGCCGCCTTGTATGAGAAAAAGAGAAAGTTCTAAGTGAACTCACAATAGACAAAAAGTCTTTAACAAACTGACCAATAGACGGGTGGCCACCATCAGCTGCCTTCAACGCGATGCACACCGCCTCCGAGTCACCTTCAAACACAGATTGACATAAACCCACCTCCACTGCAAATTGAGTTGCCCTTCTTGCAGACAAGGCCTCCAAGACCTCCACAGAATCCGGGTAGGGAATTTTCTCAGATAATGCCACTACCACCTCGCCATTTGAATTCCAAATTACAACTCCAATTCCCGCCTCTCTAGACTCTACAAAGACTGCCCCATCAAAGTTTGTCTCGTACATCTCCCCCGTCGGAGGTTACCATTTGGTTCTACCAGGTATAGTTTTCGGTTTGATCATTGAAAATTTCATCTGATACTCAGTAAGATAGTTGCTGGCTATGTCGAACACCTTCTCAATAGGCAAACACTCTTCCTTAAGTCTGATCTTGTTCCTACGATGCCATATAAACCAAGCCACAGTAGCAAATAATTCCAATCTTCTTGGTTGCTGCCCCACAAGCTGAATTAGCTCACAAACATCGTGTATTCCTGGGAAGTCTAAACTGATCCAACTAAATACAGGAGCCCAAATATGCCGCAGCATATCACATCCCCAAATGCCATGAAAGGTCGACTCCTACCCCGCTTGACAGAGGCTACACTCTGCACTATCTATAATTTTCATTTTCCTCAGATTCTCCTTGGTAGGTAGCGCTTCAGAACATACTCTCCAGAGAAAAGTTTTGATTTTATTAGGTACCCGAAGCTTCCATATGCAATTCCAGAAAGTCTTTTGATTCGAGGTGTCTGAACTTGTTACATCCATACTTCTTTCATCCTCACACAGCAATTTGTACCCGGTTTTAACTAAGTACTCACCACTTCAACAGTGTGGCTAGATTATACTATCTGCCTGACTTGACCAACAGAGAGGGATAGCTTTTATTCTTTGTGCTTCAAACCATAGGAAGTGCTGGTCAATTAAACTGTGGTCCCATGTTCTTGTGTCAAGCCTAATCAAACAATCCACAGTGGCTCCTTCTAAGGCAGGTATACGCAGAGATAACACCTTGGCTGACTCCTTACTTGGCAACCAACTATCATCATAAATATTTATACTCTTTCCATCCCCCAACCTCCATCTCATTCCCAAGGCAACCACCTTTCTAGCCTTTAAGATGCTCTGCCATGCAAAAGAACCAGTAGCTGCCGATGCTTCAAAAACTGACCCTCTTGGAAAATATTTCACTTTGAAAACTCGGTAATACAAAGAGTTTTGGTCCTTCAACAACCTCCATACTTGCCTTGCTAGCATTGCATCATTGAATTTTGCCAACTCCTTGAAGCCTATCTCGCCTTCCGCTTTAGGCTTACAAAGAACCTCCCATCTCTTCCAATGGACTTTCCTTTGTTTGCCCTTCTGCCCCTAGTAAAATTTCCGGATCAGCGCCTCAATCTCATGACACAATCCCATTGATAGCTTGAAACAACTCATAGCGAAAGTGAGAATTGCTTGTACCATGACCTTAAGTAAAATCTTCCTACCTGCTTGGGACAGTAACTTCTCCTTCCACCCCTGAAGTTTACTCCAAACCCTCTCCTTGATGTAATTGAAGCTTGTTTTTTTGTTCTTCCCCACTACCGCTGGTAAGCCAAGCTACTTCACATATTCTTTAACTTCTTGCACCCCAAGGAAAGCCAAAAGATTTGCTTTTATTTTTTCGCTTACAGCCTTGTTGAAAAAAATTGAAGGTCTTTTCCCAATTAAGTTTTTGGCCTGAAGCTTGATCATACATAAAATGAACGAAAGAATGAGGGGCAGTACCTACAGTGATTACTGTCTTTTTTATATTCTCAGCATCTAGAAGAATCTTAAAGTAAAAAGTAAAAAACAGAGAATTGGCCACAAATGGGGAAAAGGGAAATCCAATCTTAAAGGTTAAAGACTTAAAGCTTAAAAAAAAAAAAAAAAAGTACTATTCCAATCTCTTTATTCACCATTAAGAACCGTCAAAGTGTCGGCTCCACTAGCTTAACGAAATAAATAGACAATTTATTATTACAACAAAATGCTCAAAGTTTATGGTTTATACAGTTAGTGACACACTCACTTCCACTCTCTCTCTCTCTCTCTATATCTCTTGTCAGCTTGGCGACAAAGTTTTGTCCTTCTTTAAATACATGAAATCATTGTTGATTGCCCCCATACACAATTTTTTTTTTTGAAAATTAGAGAGAAGACAGACATAGCTATGAACAAAAAACTCTCAAAACCAGAGTTAGAGAAGCTGGAGAAGGAGATGGTAAAGCTGAACCCAGATGCAGAATTGGCCGATGGGTTCTACACAAAGCCATGGCTGAACAAAAAAAAGCTTGGAAGTGTGATTCCGAAGAAGAGGAAGTCAGTGAAGAGAATGGTGTTTGAGCGCTTAGCTCAATTCATTGTACAAGTTTTCAGTCCAAGCCGTCCCTTGTCCTCTGGAGCCTCATCACTTCCCAACAAAACCTGTTGCTGCTTCAACAAGGGTGAGGCTATACATCCACACACACCATAGACGACCTTGGCACTGTGTTTTAGCCTTTTAAGGATCCATATGATATAAGTTAAATAATTTTTTATGATGCGGATATTGTTACTAATCTGCAGTGTATTTGAGGCAAATTATTAGATAGTCCTGGACTACTTGTTTTAGCATTTATGGAGTGCAGAATTTTCGATTTTGAATGTTTGCCTTGATTTTGCTAAGTGGGTCTAGTGTATTTTTTTTTTTAGGTAGAAAGGGAAATATATTAAACACTAAACAGCGAATAAAGGTTCAGGGCATAGCCTGTTAATGTACAATTCACTAGCATCAGCCTTCAAAATACTGAGCAAGTCCACAGACAGACCGGAAAAAACAATAAAATCTCTTGCAAGCGATGTGCCAGTTTAGCTAAGAAATCTGCACATTTATTGACTTCTCTTTAGATATATTTAAATCTCGTTTGGGGAATCTGGGTAAGTGGCTACAATCATCCATAATAGAAGATACAATAGTGTTAAAGTAAGTTTACGAATTAAAGGTATCAACAATGGCTTTAGCATCCCATTCAATAAAAACAGCTTGAGCGTGAACTTGTAAGCAATGGAGAAGTCCATCCCGAAGAACCCAGAGTTCCGCCAAGAAGCTGGTAGCAGTACCAATCTTCCTTGCAAATGCTGTCACCCATTCCCCATTACCATCCCTGATTAAACCTCCTCCTCCCGCTGTCCCAAAGTTTCCTGCTGCCGAGCCATCTGTGTTTAGTGTCAACCAACCATTCCTCGGTTTCTCCCATCTAATACTCTTCAATATTAGTCTTTTGGTGATTAAAGAATTGCACGCACAGAATGAGTACTCCGAGGCACGGTCTAAAATTTCTTTGGCCAAATTGGGGTTTGGGTTTTTACAAGTACAACACAGTATTGCTGTACCAGATAGAAATGAAAGAAAAATGGAACAAAGCATCTAAAAAGAAAGGCTTTTTCCCCTTTTTGATTTTCTTTGGATCTGGGTGTTTGATCGGATCTGAAAATTTGTGTTTTGTTGATGTCAATTGGGACCGTTTGATGGTTTTGGTGCGATGGGGTGGCTGTGTTTGTGTCTGGTTTTGGTCGGATGAATGGGCTGTGTGCGCGAGTGGGGGTTTGCTTTGTTGGGCGGCGGCGGTGGTGTGGAATTCAGCGCCGCCAGATCTTGGGAAGAGACACGACTGCGCCGCCGGTGGGAGTAATTGTACTGTAGTGTAGAGCTCTGCTCTTTTGTGGGTGTGCTTTTAAACTTCATCTTTTTTTTTTTTCATTTTTTTTTTTTTTTGGACTGAAAAGTTAGAACTTTATCTATTTTCAATTAGAGTACATTAATCCATTCTAAATTAGGGAATATTTGCGTTTTTCAGTTGGAGTACATTAATCCATTCTTAGCACTTGTAGCAGTGAAACTAAAAAGCAATATAACTATTTTAGTTCTATCAAAACACAAAAATAATAATATAGCAGTGGAGTTAAAGTTATTTTTTTTAGCTTTATTGCTACAGTGCACATATATCTATGGATGTGCACTGTAGCTTAGAGCTAAAAAAAAAAATTATTCTCTGCCCGGTTGTGTGTGTGGCTGTGATGGTTGTGTAGTAATTGTGTGTAGTAGATATATTATTTTATTGTAGTAAATATCTTATTTTATTGTGATGT
The DNA here is from genome assembly GCA_032727855.1 of Quercus ilex subsp. ballota. Taxonomy (NCBI): domain Eukaryota; kingdom Viridiplantae; phylum Streptophyta; class Magnoliopsida; order Fagales; family Fagaceae; genus Quercus; species Quercus ilex. Next base: position 31,137,711 of record CM064916.1, on the reverse strand, counting down.
TTATATTATTTTAATGTGTTGAAAGCTAAAATAGATCCACTGCTGTAGCATGTGTGTAGGTAAAATAGATAAAGTAATTTTTTGTGATGCCAAATAGCTAAATTTTTAACTCCTCAGCTGTGGATGTCTTACGTTTATAAATTTCACAGACAAACCAAACAGCCAGCTGACTCTTTCAGCAATTACAGCCACAGGACAACGACAACCTTAACAGCACAACTTGTTTTTGCCTTAGGGCAACAATTGAGGTTAAATTTTTAATAGAGATGGTCCATTGTTTTAGATAATCAAGCAATTCAGTCAAAATCCCTACTTTATATTAGTTTTTGTTACTATTCCTTGCCTTTGCTTCCCAATATATAATAAATGGATCCGTTTTAGACCATTGCCCCTTTCACTACAATCACCCACTGAGTCATGTTGGCCGAGGAGGATTACGACAACCACGGGCACATATTACACAAATCCATTTGATTCAGCAAAATATCAGACCAGTAATTCAATTTAAATCAATGCAAAATAGAGAACAAAAAAAATCCCTAAAAAACAGATCATATAGTTATAAGCATTTGTATGTATGGCTAGGCTACGACATAGAATAGAAATTATGCAACAAATTCAGAATGGGAAAGCTCGCAATGCCATCATTGCCAAACCAATAGAGAGGGAAAAAAAAAAATTTTGAAATGGGGTTCAGATTTTCCCTTTGTTTGGTTAGGAGGGATTTGGGGAGAAAAGAAAAGAAATGGAAGAAAATAACATAAATTCCTTTGTTTGGCTAGGAGGGATTGATGTGAAGAAAAGGAAAATGAAGGAAATAAATTCTTCCATGGCTTTCCATATACTTATGGTGAGAGTGAGACGCACCAATATATAACGTGTGTTTCCCCCCATTTTTTCCTTATAAAACAAACAAAGAAAAAATAAAAATTTATCATTTTTCTTCCCTCTCCTCTCCCCTTTCTTCTCCTCTTTTCCTTCCCTCCCCCCTTTGTTTTCCCAAACACAGTGTTAGGCTTCAACATAAAACGGTCAAGTGATTAAGTCATTGGCAAAAGGCCTTTTTAGAAAAAGCACTTTTATTACATTTCGAACAGAATCTTCACCAGCAATGAAGGGAAGGATTTCTTTCCATTCAGTGGGGTTTGGCTTGCTTTTTTATATTCCAATGATGACGGGTTGGGACAATTTGTCTCCTAATATCACATGCTAGTGGATTAGCAAAAAGAAAAAAAAGTATAAAAGTAAATTATTTTAATTAAATAATATATATATATATATATATATATATCACTATTAAAATAGGTTTAAAATTCTTCTAAAACAAAAAAGTTTAAAAATATATAACATAGAACCAATGCTTGTATATGATATTATTGTGTATTAATAGTTATTCAATATCTAGCAATGTATAAGAGCATTCACATTAAACATTTCAAATGCTAAAAATCCCATTTTTTAGCATCTTTGAGATAAAAACACCACTCCATTAAAACAGCTAAATCTTAAATTTTTAATATTCAAGCTACAGTGCAATCTCACATTTGAGACTGCACTGTAGCTACAATTGTAAAACAAAATTTTTTTTTTATTCGCCTCAAGCTCTCTGTAGGGACTCGATTTTTGGAAGGACCCTCTGAACTTAGAAGGGATATAATCCTGTAGGCTCCAAACAATGAATTTGTAGAGAGTGGGTTGAAGAAATTGGCCCTTACAAGCAAACGGAGTTTCATCGTGGATCCATTGCTATTGAAGGCTAAGTGCCTTAGTTCTTTGCTAAAATTACTCCCCGGCATTTGTCCGAGGAGCCTGGGCCTCTCACCCCCATCTCAAGAGGGATTTCCTTACATTATATACCTTTCACCCAACCAATCCTAGCCCTACACTTGTTGAGCGATCACGACATTACTCAAGTGCTTGTCCCATCAGCCGCCTTCCCATTCTCTTTGGGAGTCGCGGCAACCAAGGTGGCACTGGTGCGGAGTCATTTCCTCATTAATGCGGCCAGGGCGGTAGTCAGGTGCACTAAATGCGGAGGTGACAGTTTGTCATGAGCTTGTTCCTCTTCCAGGCTTCCATTGCTGGCGCGTGGTACTGCCTCTCTGTTCTTGGCGTGGTCAGGAAGGCTCCCTTAAGTGCGCTGCTGGTTGTCTGAAGGTATCGGATGCCCGAGGACAGGGTCATCCTCGGCGTGGCAAGTTGGGCTCCTAGGCTTCTTGTTTTCCTCCTCGGATTTTGGGTGCCTCCTCGGCTCGGGTCTTCGGCCCAGGAACGAAGTGGGCGAGGCCGTAAGACTTGCTAGCCCCACAATAGCCCCTCAAAATCTTGCTGTTCGCATCCTCGGGCGGAGAGGAGGATTTTGATGTCCTCGGGCCTGCGACGCGTCCCATCGAGTTTGGCCCTTTGTTAGTACTGGAGTCTTTTCAACTACCCCAGACGTGTTAATGGCGCCTCGAAGCGCGCAATGCGCCCTTCATTAAATCAAGACGGCTCTGTACTCCCCACGTTCAACGGGAGGATGATAATCCAATGGTGGGGATTCGCCTAACATTTATGGGCGGGAAAACCCGCACGGCTCCTTGATTTGGGGTATAAATACCCACTCGAAAGGCCGGTTCCTCTGTTTACTCGCACCCAAGAGTCTACATCTCCGGCATAAAAAGCCTGTCCGAGGAGCTTCTACTCATTTCTGTAAGTCACTCTATCTCTCTTCGAACTTTCTTCTACTCCATTTCTTCTTCTCTTTCATTTTCTCTCTCTTAGCTCACTTAGGCATCATTTGGGATGGGTAGATTTAAGAAATATGTTTATACCAAAGAGGCGATGGAGAAATTCATCGCCGACTATAATATACCAAGTAACGTGGGCTTGAGGTATTGTGAGGAGGGCGAGTGGCACCTTCGGAGGCAGGAGGGTGAGGTGGTGATTCCCATCGTTGCCTTCGTTGAAGGTGGCATGAGAATACCCATGGGGCCGGTGATGAGGGGCTACCTGACGTACTTCCGGCTAGCCCCCACCCAGTGTGCCATCAACGTCTTCAGAATTCTGGGTTGTGTGGACGCCCTGAACGAGAAGATGGGGTTGAGGTTGACCCATCACAACGTAAACTGGTGTTATAACCTCCAGTGCCTGAAGGGCAAGTCGTACTACCTAAAGACCAGGGATGACAGGATCCGGCTTATCCAGTGCCTCCCTGAGTCCAGCAAGGGGCTGAACAATGACTTCCTCATCGTGTCTGGAGAGTGGCACGATGGCCTTCACTGCCCAACGATGGAGGGGACACCAGGTGGGGCAGTGAGAAAATGGGGGGAGGGAGGTTCTTAGACAGGCTGGGGTCGAGGCCTCGTCCGACTTGTGGAAGGAGGAGAGTGTGTACTACCCTCCTGCCAGTCGCGAGGAAACTCCAAGTGGCGCTGAGGCCGGAGAGGCTACAGAGGAAGCCGGTGCTGCTACGGGTGAAGACACCTCAATCGCTGAACCCACGGGTGAGCTCGTCCAATGAAGTGACCCTCCCGAGGTAGCTGAATCAGGTGAGGGCCCCATTGAGGAGGCGCCCCAGGAGGTTACGAAGTCCACCTCTGAAGCTGAGGTTCCTGCTGCTGAGGAGGCAGCCGTTCCTGCCGCGCCTTCGCAGGCTGTCTCTTCTGGCCAAAGCTCAGAAGGCCCTAAAGCTGCTATGGACTAGCCCCCTGCTGAGGGAGGAAAATAACTAGGCAGGGCAGGCCCCTCGACGCCGTCGTCTCTCTTGTCTTTTGCATCTTTCTTTTTTCGTTTCCCTTTTTTTTTTTTTTTTTGAATTGTAATGTGACGTTTATCATGTAACCCTTTTGGATTTAATGCAATGTGATTTCTATTTTTCTTTCCAATCGTTCCGGCTGTTTGTGCATCCGCGGGTTATTCGTTTTCTTCCTTTTTTTTTTTTTTTTTTACTTGCGTGATTTTAACACCAATTGTACTTTGGCTAGTCATGGCAGCGATTATAATAATGTGAAAGCACGTACGCATGGGCCCGTATTTCATGTCTCCGGGACTAGGCAGGACTCTTGCTTTCCCAACATTCTAACACTTAGAGTCTTCTTAAATAGTTAGCTTCCCCGTAGGTGAGAGTTCGAGGACCATGCAGTGCCTAGGTTCTGTCTAACACTTAGGATCATCTGAAGTAGTTAGTTTCCCAATAAGCCTGAGTCTGAGGACCATGCAGCGCCTTGGTTCTGTCTAACACTTAGAATCCTCTGAAGTGGTTAGTTTCCCCATAGGCCTGAGTCCGAGGACCATGCAGTGCCTTAGTTCTGTCTAACACGTAGGATCATCTGAAGTGGCTAGTTTCCCCATAGGCCTGAGTCTGAGGACCATGCAGTGCCTTGGTTCTGTCTAACACTTAGAATCCTCTGAAGGAGTTAGTTTCCCCATAGGCATGAGTCCTGGGATCATACAGTACCTTGGTTCTATCTAACACTTGGTCTTCTGAAGTAGTTAATTTCCCCATAGGCCTGAGTCCGAGGACCATGCAGTGCCTTGGTTTTGTCTAACACTTGGTCTTTGAAATAGTTAGTTTCCCCATAGGCCTGAGTCCGAGGACCATGCAGCGCCTTGGTTCTGTCTAACACTTGTTCTTTGAAGTAGTTAGTTTTCCCATAAGCCTGAGTCCGAGGACCATGCAGTGCCTTAGTTCTGTCTAACACTTGGTCTTCTGAAGTAGTTAGTTTCCCCATAGGCCTGAGTCCGAGGACCATGCAGTGCCTTGGTTCTGTCTAACACTTGGTCTTCCGAAATATTTAGTTTCCCCATAGGCCTGAGTCCGAGGACCATGCAGTGCCTTGGTTCTGTCTAACACTTGGTCTTCTGAAGTAGTTAGTTTCCCCATAGGCCTGAGTCCGAGGACCATGCAGTGCCTTGGTTCTGTCTAACACTTGGTCTTTGAAGTAGTTAGTTTCCCCATAGGCCTGAGTCCGAGGACCATGCAATGCCTTGGTTCTGTCTAACACCTGTTCTTTGAAGTAGTTAGTTTCCCCATAAGCCTGAGTCCGAGGACTATGCAGTGTCTTGGTTCTGTCTAACACTTGGTCTTTGAAGTAGTTAGTTTCCCCATAGGCCTGAGTCCGAGGACCATGCAGTGCCTTGGTTCTGTCTAACACTTGGTCTTCTGAAGTAGTTAGTTTCCCCATAGGCCTGAATCCGAGGACCATGCAGTGCCTTGGTTCTGCCTAACACTTGGTCTTCGAAGCAGTTAGTTTCCCCATAGGCCTGAGTCCGAGGACCATGCAGTGCCTTGGTTCTGTCTAACACTTGGTCTTCTGAAGTAGTTAGTTTCCTCATAGGCCTGAGTCCGAAGACCATGCAGTGCCTTGGTTCTGTCTAACACTTGGTCTTCTGAAGTAGTTAGTTTCCCCATAGGCCTGAGTCCGAGGACCATGCAGTGCCTTGGTTCTGTCTAACACTTGGTCTTCGAAGCAGTTAGTTTCCCCATAGGCCTGAGTCCGAGGACCATGCAGTGCCTTAGTTCTGTCTAACACTTGGTCTTCTGAAGTAGTTAGTTTCCCCATAGGCCTGAGTCCGAGGACTATGCAGTGCCTTGGTTCTGTCTAACACTTGGTCTTTGAAGTAGTTAGTTTCCCCATAGGCCTGAGTCCGAGGACCATGCAGTGCCTTGGTTCTGTCTAACACTTGGTCTTCGAAGCAGTTAGTTTCCCCATAGGCCTGAGTCCGAGGACCATGCAGTGTCTTGGTTCTGTCTAACACTTGGTCTTCGAAGCAGTTAGTTTCCCCATAGGCCTGAGTCCGAGGACCATGCAGTGCCTTGGTTCTGTCTAACACTTGGTTTTCTGAAGTAGGTAGTTTCCCCATAGGCCTGAGTCCGAGGACCATGCACTGCCTTGGTTCTGTCTAACACTTGGTCTTTGAAGTAGTTAGTTTCCCCATAGGCCTGAGTCGGAGGACCATGCAGTGCCTTGGTTCTGTCTAATACTTGGTCTTCTGAAGTAGTTAGTTTCCCCATAGGCCTGAGTCCGAGGACCATGCAGTGCCTTGGTTCTGTCTAACACTTGGTCTTCTGAAGTAGTTAGTTTCCCTATAGGCCTGAGTCCGAGGACCATGCAGTGCCTTAGTTCTGTTTAACACTTGGTCTTCGAAGTAGTTAGTCTCCCCGTAGGCCTGAGTCCGAGGACCATGCAGTGCCTTGGTTCTGTCTAACTCTTGTTCTTTGAATTAGTTAGTTTCCCTATAGGCCTGAGTCCGAGGACCATGCAGTACCTTGGTTCTGTCTAACACTTGGTCTTTGAAGTAGTTAGTTTCCCCATAGGCCTGAGTCCGAGGACCATGCAGTGCCTTGGTTCTGTCTAACACTTGGTCTTCCGAAGTAGTTAGTTTCCCCATAGGCCTGAGTCCGAGGACCATGCAGTGCCTTGGTTCTGTCTAACACTTGGTCTTTGAAGTAGTTAGTTTCCCCATAAGCCTAAGTCCGAGAACCATGTAGTGCCTTGGTTCTGTCTAACACTTGGTCTTTAAAGTAGTTAGTTTCCCCATAGGCCTGAGTTCGAGGACCACGCAGTGCCTTGATTCTGTCTAACACTTGGTCTTCTGAAGTAGTTAATTTCCCCATAGGCCTGAGTCCGAGGACCATACAGTGCTTTGGTTCTGTCTAACATTTGGTCTTTGAAGTAGGAGGTTATCCTCAGCGTTGGCCATACCATTCTTGGCGTGATGATGGGCTCGGCCTGGCCTCGTCGGAAGTGGGGCATCGTGCGCACCGGACTATTGACCCCGCCGTGCCCCGGGCCAGGCTGGTTTGTGACTCTTAGCCTTATACGTGGTAGTGGCGCTGCCCTTCATTCAAGTTTCAACATTCATCAGTTACGAGGCGCCCCCTGAAGGTTCACGTTTCGCGCTTGACGTTTCGAGACACGAGGCGTGCTCTCATTAATATTCTTTCGGACTGATGAGGATCTAACGGCTAACAGGCGTTTTGGAATTCGGTGAGGATAATGTCACCGATAATCCACCTTTCGAATTCCGCGTAACTCCGTTCCTATCAATCTTCACCGCCTATTTTAGGCTACGTAGGAGAAATGACCTCCTACTCTTCGTGAAACCTCCAATACTTCAGGGAACATGTCCTCCTAACTCTCAGAGCCCCTTCAATGACCCAGCCATAAGTTGTGATAAGAGTTTGGAGAAATGGGACAGCATCGGATGGGAGCGAGGGTGCGTAGGCCCAAGATCCTCCTCCCTCGACGGAGTGCCGCCGTAGTAATGGCCTGCGTCAGTTCTCTGGTGCGGCCGAATCCGTGCGTCATCTTGATGGTGCCTCGCACAGCGGCCAAGAGGGAGCTCTCCGTAGCACATAACGCTCTTCCCTGGGGCGCTGCCACGCAGGTGGAAGCGTGCAAGGATACGTCATATCTGGTGCCCGAGTGTTGCTGTCTCCAACGGCCAACCACCGTGGGGCTGGAAGAGAATCAAGGGAACAACATGAGGAAGGGCCGTCCAGCGCCTTTGCATCTGCTCCTCTCTTTGCGCCAGCGCCACCGCACCGGCTTGGGCGTTGTTGGTGGCCTTGAAGCAAGCCGGCCTCAGCTCCCTTCCTTTTAGTTAGCTTTAAAACAGGCCCGTCTGGGCCTTTGTTTGTAGAGTTGGCTTTAAAACAAGTCTGTCTGAGCCTTTGTTTGTACAATGTAACTCTCCTTTATATAATAAAATAACGATGTTTTCTTCTTTCCTTCGAATCTTTTATTTTTCTGCAATGGCGTTTTTTTTTTTTGCTTCTTTTTTTTTTATAAACGCATTCTTGTGAGCTTTCCGTCAACTGACTTTCTGGGGGCGATTGTCCGTTGCGCCTGTTAGTGCACAAATTCCTCCCACAGATGGCGCCAATTGTAGGGACTCGATTTTTGGAAGGACCCTCTGAACTTAGAAGGGATATAATCCTGTAGGCCCCAAACAATGAATTTGTAGAGAGTGGGTTGAAGAAATTAGCCCTTACAGGCAAATGGAGCTTCATCGTGGATCCATTGCTATTGAAGGCTAAGTGCCTTAGTTCTTTGCTAAAATTACTCCTCGGCATTTGTCCGAGGAGCTTGGGCCTCTCCCCCCCATCTCAGGAGGGATTCCCTTACATTATATACCCTTCACCCAACCAGTCCTAACCCTACACTTGTTGAGCGATCACGACATTACTCAAGTGCTTGTCCCATCAGCCGCCTTCCCATTCTCTTTGAGAGTCGCGGCAACCAAGGTGGCACTGGTACGGAGTCCTTTCCTTATTAATGCAGCCAGGGCGGTAGTCAGGTGCACTAAATGCGGAGGTGACAGTTTGTCATGAGCTTGTTCCTCTTCCAGGCTTCCATTGCTGGCGCGTGGTACTGCCTCTCTGTTCTTGGCGTGGTCAGGAAGGTTCCCTTAAGTGCGCTGCTGGTTGTCTGAAGGTATCGGACGCCTGAGGACAGGGTCATCCTCGGCGTGGCAAGTTGGGCTCCTAGGCTTCTTGTTTTCCTCCTCGGATTTTGGGTGCCTCCTCGGCTTGGGTCTTCGGCCCAGGAACGAAGTGGGCTGGGCCGTAAGACTTGCTGACCCCACACTCTCTCTCTTCTATCTTTATTTTTCCTCTCTCCACTTCTTTCTTCTCTCTTCTCTCTCTGTGCTTCGCTGATGTGGTTAGCCGATGAGTGTGCTCTGTCGATGATTGTGCTCTGCTGATGGTTGTGGGTCGTGGTTTGATGTGCTCCGGCAATTTTGTGAGTCTAGGTTTGTGGGTCTGAGTTTATGGGTTTGGGTTTGTGGGTCTAGGTTCGTGAGTCTGCGTTTGCAGATCATCGATGTGACTGGGGTTGAGATTATGGTGGTGGGTTTTGGCTGGGGTTAAGATCGGGGTGGTGGGTTTTGGCTGAGGTTGAGAACGAGGTGGGTTGCTGTAGCTGGGGCATGGGTCTTGGGTTTGTGGGTTTTGTTCACCGCTCTATCCTCCGCCTCCCTCTCTTCCTCTCACGGTGAGGCTTTTCTCTCTCAAGTTTAGTTTAGTTTTTGTTGTTGTTGTCGTCTTTTTTTTTTTTTGGGCTATGGGGTTAATTCTTTGATGGATGCTGATTATGGTGGCAGTGGGTTGGCCATGGGTCTGGGTTTGCTGCTGAATGTTAATGGTTTATGGTGGTGGTGGCTGACAGTGGCTAGCCGTTGAGAAGAAAGTGGTGGAAAGAGAGTGAAAGTGGTACAATAAAATTAATATTATTTAAATGAAATTGTAAAAAAAATAGAATGTTTGATATTTGATGGATTGTAAAATAGTATGTTAAAATTAATAAAGTAGGATTTTGAAGTGGTAAATGCTAAAATACTTAGCATTCTTGATGAGAATGCTTTAAAATTATGCAACCCTTTTTTAAAATAAAAATATTTATAAAAAAAAATGGGTAAAATGTAGAACTTTTATGTTTTGACCGACTCAAACAGAGAGAGAGAGAGAGAGAGAGAATTTTTTTTATTAAAAAAAAAGGTACAACACATTAAATGTGGTGTGGAAATGAGTGGGGAAGAAAAGTCAAAGACTCGAGACTAAAGAGATATTGCCAATATTTTTATTAGAATGGTTGAAACGAGTTGGAGTGGATCCAACTTTTTTTTGGAGGTGGAACAAAGGAGTTTCTCATTTCAGTTTGTATATCAGTACGAAAGAATTCCACTTATTCCAATCGGAATGGAATGAAATTCAAATCCTTGATCGTAAACTTAAAGATTTATTAGGAAAATTGTCGTGTAATTGCTAAAAGAAATGAGTGGATATTTTGGTTTGTTTGAGAATATAGAAAAAGTAATTTAGTAATTTCAACATGGGCAAGGGTAAAAGAATTTATATTTTTAAGGTTACATAACCAATCATATTCTATGAGTCTATGATACAATAGAATGGTGGAAAAAAAAAATATATTACTGACCTAACTAATCTATTAAAATTTATATTTCATTTTAAAAGCTTAAGTCTAAGACAATTATTGTTTTTATTATTAGATCACATGACTTACAGTGACGGTTAATTTTAATAGTTAATCCGATTATAGTATGCAAATATCCCAATATTTATAAGGTGGATTTGTTCAATTAACCTTTTTTTTTCCTTTTTTTTTCTTTTTGTTTTTTTGAATATCAAACATTTTATTTTAGTAGCATTAAATAAAAAATAAAAAAAGATAGCCTTGAAAATTATTTTATCCCATTTCGAGCATTTATGGGTAGTAATTGAGCCATGGATAAAAATCATTTTATCCCATCTTGAGCATTTTTATTTGTCACTTTTTCATAAAATAACCAAAGTTTAAAATATAAAAACTCAGATGTATATATAATATAGGGTAAAATGCAAATTCCACATTCTAAGTTTGATTAAAATTATCCTAAAAAAAAAGTTTGATTAAAATTTATTTTAGTTTTCTAATTTTACATTCATTCAATTGAGTCTTTTAAATTTCGAATTTATTCAATTAAGGACTTCTTTCCAATTTTGTTAAAAAATTGCTATTAAAAAAAAATATTTTTCTCACATGAAAAAAACTGTAAAATTAATAAAACTATTTTTGTGTGAGAATTTTTTCCAAATTTTTTATTTGTTAATTGCATAGTTAATGAAAATTTTTCTACGGAATTGGACAAAAAGTTTGAATTGAATAAATTTGAAACTTAATAAAAGACTCAATTGAACGAAAATAAAGTTTAAAAAACTAAAATGAATTTCAATCCAACTTTAAAGGTGTAATTTACGTTCTATCTTATAATATATTAATAGAATATAAAATATAAAAAATTAAATTAAATATGGAATAGAGAATTTATATTCAACCCCTACAAAGCTATTAATTATCTTACAGGTGAATAAATTCATAATATTCCTTGTTTCTCTTTCAGTAACATTAGATAAAAAATCTATTCAATAAAATTCTCTATTCCATATTTATTTTAATTTTTATATTATATTTAATCAATTGTAATATATTATAGAATAGAAGATAAATTGCACCTTCAAAACTTGATTGAAATTTATTTCAGTGCTTTAACTTTATTTTTGTTTAATTGAATCTTTTATTAAATTTTAAATTTTTTTTCTAGTTCCATTTGATACGACAGTAAATGAATGACAACAGTAAATGAATGAACATTTTACTTTTAAAAACAAAAAATAAAAACAACAAGAGAGAACATTTCACTGGATGCAAGTCAAACCATCAGGCTTGACTTTTGGATTGATTAAAAAAAAAAAAAAAGGCTTGACTTTCCGTACACGAACCAAATCTGTACGGACGTTTTAATTCTTAAAAAAAGGAAGAAAATAACAGCAAAATCCCGAGTGGGCCCGACAGTCGACGTTCAAGGAAAACAACGTTAAACTATCTTGGACACTCTCTCTCTCTCTATCTAAAAATCTAGTGAACAGGCACACGCGCTATGACAGCTTTTTTTCTATTTAAAAATATTTAAGATGGGTAGGAAGTACACGCACGAGAGGTCTCAATCAAACTGTGCGTCCATACTAGTAGAGAAAGTTCTGCATGTTTCAGAAACATGCATCTTCCCTCTCATAAGAGGGTGGATCCCACACTTGGGAGTGGACCCCACATATGTAGGATCCACTTTCTTGTGAGGGGAAGGATACATATTTTCGAAACATGTAATACCTCATTGTACTAGTGATATTAAATGTCCGTTTAGTAATGTTATTCTAATAATATTGTTTATATTTTTTTGAAATACATGTAGGTGAAAAAATGTGTAAAAATACGTGTAATGTTGTTTAAAAACTGAAAACTGTTATTTAAGTGCATGTACTAAACGGGCCCTAAATATCATCTAATACGTGTAATGTTGAGGCGTTATTCCTGCATACAAGATTTCTTTCGAACAACATGATGGTGAATTCCATTTCACTCGCAATGTTGAACCTTTTTTACTCGCCAATTTTCTATTTGATTGATTAAGGGAATTATGCGCGCGTATGGTTGAGCATGAATTATCGTATGTTGTTATGTAACTTACTTGGTGTTGTGTCTTGAAGAATTTGATGAAGAAGTTGATGAGTACAAATGTGTATAAGTGAATGTGTTTAAAGATTTAGGAGGAGTAAACGTTTCATGAGCATCCTAATATCTCCTTTAAACATTTTCTTTCAAAATTTCTGCAGCACCTCACTACTCACAATTTTTAATATAATTGCAGGAAAAATAAATAACCTGAAAGTAAAGTCCCTCAACTTGGTGGTGTGGGTACTAATTATAGAAGGCAAGATGGAGAAGATAGCTTAATTAAAATTTTACAAGTATGACTACTCTATAAATGAATTAAATAACCTTGAAATTTCTATAACCAACTTCAAGTGCACAACAAAACTTCCAAATTTTTAGGCAAAAGACAAGATTAATACTTAGTAATTAAGAATTTTACTTCGAATGCTAGAAGTTGATTTAGAAACAATTGTGGTTATATGAATGCTCAAAAAATCGCATACCATTAAAAGAACTAGAAAAATTATATGTAATTCTCTTTTCACCAAGAGAGTATTCAATTTTGTATGTTACTTTCAAATAATTAAAAAATAAAAACAAAAACATTTTATTTATTTATTTAGAAAAAACTCAAATCAGGTACAACCGTATAGGATAACCCATTTTACTCACTTGTCGGGTTTTTCCCCTTCGGATTTTATCCATAACTTTATCAATTGCATCCTCCCTCCCTTTATAGATTTGATAGGATTTGAATTTATTGCGTCAGTTCCATGATGATTGCTTTTTACCATTGGGCAAACGATGATTGCTCTTTACCCTAATCTCTTATTCGACAATATAAAATTTTACCAATTAAGTTAACTAAAAGGCATAATTCAAAAATTTTCTTTCTAAGGACATAAAAGCTGATGGATTACTTTCACCTGTCATAAGTATCAATATTCACAAAAGAGCTCACTTGAGTATTTTCTGCTCATTCTCTTCTTCTTCCCCCCCCCCCCCTTATTGCAAATATGCAATACCTAACATGCTTACACTTATTACATTTTAGCAGTTTCAAGTTAAACTCTATAACATGCTTACACTTATGAGATTTTAGCAGTTCTGTTAGTTTTAAATTGAAGCTTAAACTTTAAAAGTCACATAAATTTAAAGGTGGGCCCAAAGAAATCTTATCATTGGATTCATATCAATAGTTTCAATCCCAACTGTTTATTTAATCCAACGCATAAAAAATTGACACCAAATAGGGACAGCTCATCAATCCGTGTGACACCCATCTTCTGCCCTTTCTTTGCTCTTTTCTCTCTACCTTTCAGTTGCCAAAAAAAAAAAACAAAAAACTCTCTCCTTCTTCAAATCTTTCTCTACCCAAAATTCAAAAACTCTCTCACACCATTGTTGAATTTGCATGGCTACAGCTAGCAGCCACTGCGTCCCACACCTCCACTACCAGCAGTAGTTCCAGTACGTTCTTGTCTCTCTCTTTCGGCCACTAGAGGTGCTATCGCTAGTGCCACCACCACTGGTGGTCACCAGGTCCTCCTTTCTTTCTCCTTATTTTCTTTTCTCTTTTATTTTTCTCTTTTTATTTGCCTTTTAGAAGTGACTAAATCCCTTAGAGTTTTGTTTAGTGACTAGGTCTCCTTTTTTAGTATACTTAATGATCTGCTTAGGTTTGAAAAATTGGGGCTTTTGTTTTGGGTTGTATGAGGAATGAAGCCAAGTATGAACCCCACTTGCTGGACTAAAAGTCGTTCTTGACCTGGGGGAGTAAGAAGTTGAGGTATACTCAGATTCACGGCTGGTTGTCAACCAAGTAGAGGGTAGCTTTGAGGCCAAAGATCCCCGGATGATTGACTACTTGCGGTTAGTGAAACAAACCATGAGTCGATTCTAGAAAGTAAGGTTGGTTCAAATTGCTCGAGGACAGAATAGACAAGTGGACTCTTTGGCCACATTGGCATCATCCTTAATCAAGGAGGTACCATGGTTGATCAAAGTGAAAGTTGTGAAAGAGCCCAATATAGATGTAAAGATGAATGTCTCAACTGTTATGGTGTTTGAGCCATGTTGGATGGATCCGATCATTGACTTTTTAGCCGAGGACCATTTACTGAACGATGAGAAAGAAGCTGAAAGGATATATAGAATCGCTGCTTGGTTTTATCTATCTAAAGACTGCAGGTTGTATCGGAGGTCTTTTGGGGGACCTTACTTGCTATGTCTGCATCCAAGTAAAGTTAATGAGCTTTTAACCAAGCTCCACGAAGGGGTATGTGGTAGTCATGTCAAGAGATGCTCAGTAATTTATTGGAGGTAATGTTCATTCTTTAATTGCTTTTGGTAACTCTAATATGTGCTCTCTTATGGTTTGCTTGAGATTTGCTTATTTTGTTGAAAGGTGTACTGCTATAGGCTCACTTATCTTGAGCCCAGGCAATATAGGTCTATGAATATTACCAAGCCCAAGCCCAACGTCATGATCGGCCCACTATTCATAAGCTTGACATGCAAACACAACCCGCGTATAGAATGGTCGGTAAGTATCCCTATGGTGGGCGACAATGCCTGGCAACCTAAGAGTGCCCTGAGGAATCACGCTGCCGAGTAATTTTTGGAGGCTAGTACCAGTTCCAACGTCCTCAACCCCATTTCGAATGGAGCATATTCCTTGTCAGGAATAATCAATTTGGGTCCCACCCACACGAGTGGAACCAGGGGGTACTCCTCCATTATCCTTAAGCTATAAATAGGAGGAAGAAAGAGGAGATGAGGTTGGACATTTTGGGGGGAGAAAGGAGAGAGAAAAGAGGGAGAGAGCAAATCAGTAACTGCGAAAGCTTAAGGGGGGAATAAGTGAGGTTAGGCTGAGGGGCAACTCCTTCTTAAAGCTCGCCCGGGAGCTATTCATAGTAGGAAACCCATTACCCACTATATAAGTAGATTGTGAGCACAAACATTAGGCCCAGTTCAGTGTGGGAATTTGGGCACGTATAATAACATTAGCAACAAAGGAAGTCCTAGGATGGAGGCATCCCACATATCGATGCTGTGATATTGTTCTGAATCACTTTCATCATAAATTTTTTCCCCAAACCACTACTCAGCATCATGCATATTGTGTAGCTATTCTAACAATGCAGGATCATGCATTTGTGCAAAGTTTGGTCATACAAGGTTTCAACTAAACAATTCTTTCGTTACTTGTGTAAATGGCTTAGCTAGTCCCTTTCACATATCAATTGCATGAAATTGTTGATAAGTAATTACATGTTACATATTATCAGAAAAACATGATAGAAAATCAACATGAACAACAAGTTGGTGTGGGGCTACCATGTATCACATTGGGGTTAAAGGAAGATAAGGTTGAGGACATTGCCAGTAATAGATAGCTCATAAAGGCATTTCATCAAATAGTTAATTGCATTTCAATTAGAGCCACTTGAATTGTAAAAAACATAAAATCTTTAAATATCTTTACAAAACTAAATCAACTCAGTTCACCAAACCTCGCAAATAACTCAAAAAATTGAAACCCACAACCACATTGCTATGCACGGTTTACCAGTGGATACATGCCACATAGAAAAATCCAAATGAAACCCACACAATCCAAATACAAACAAAGACAGAAAGACAAACCCACATAATTAAATGAGATAGAGAGAGTGTCAGAGTCCATCAACCACTACCATAATAAACAAAAGATAGGCAATCAACAGGAATGGCGCATAATCTGAGTCAAAGTCCTTATATAATATATAGGAATTATCCGAGATCATAATCTAATTATAGCTCAGAAAGAAGTTCGACCTAGCTTAATGAAATAAATAGACAATTTATTATTACAATAAAATGCTCGTAGTTCATGGTTTATACAGTTAGTGACACTCTCACTTTCACACACACACTCTCTCTCTCTCTCTCTCTCTACATCTCTTGTCAGCTTGGCGACCAAGTTTTGTCTTTCTTTAAATACATGAAATCATTGTTGATTGCCCCATCCACATTTTTTTTTTTTTTTGAAAATTAGAGAGAAGACAGACATGGCTATGAACAAAAAACTCTCAAAGCCAGAGTTAGAGAAGCTGGAGATGAAGATGGAGATGGTAAAGCTGAACCCAGCTGCAGAATTGGCCGATGGGCTCTACACAAAGCCATGGCTGAACAAACAAAAGCTTGGAAGTGTGATTCCGAAGAAGAGGAAGTCAGTGAAGAGAATCTTGTTTGAGCGCTTAGCTCAATTCATTGTACAAGTTTTCAGTCCAAGCTGTCCCTCTTCCTCTGGAGCCTCATCACTTCCCAACAAAACCTGTTGCTGCTTCAACAAGGGTGAGGCTATACACCCACACACACCATAGTATACCTTGGCACTGTTGTTTTAGCCTTTTTAGGATCCATATGATATGAGTTAAATAATTTTTTGTGATGCGGATATTGTTTCTAATCTGCAGTGTATTTGAGGGCAAATTATTAGATAGTCCCGGAGCTCTGTGCTCTGGGACTATCTAATAATTTTCCTTGTTTTAGCATTTATGGAGTGCAAATTTTTTGATTTTGAATGTTTGCCTTGATTTTGCTAAGTGGGTCTGGTGTATTATTGTAAGTGAACTCTACGAATTGCCTATAAAGAAAAATGGAACAAAGCATTTAAAAAGAAAGGCTTTTCCCCCTTTTTGATTTTCTTTGGATCTGGGTGTTTGATCGGATCGGAAAATTTGTGATGTGTTGATGTCACTTAAGACCGTCTGGTGGTTTTGGAGCGATGGGGTGGCTGTGTTTGGGTCTGGTTTTGATCGGATGAATGGGCTGTGTGCGCGGGTGTGGAATTCAGCGCCGCCGGATCTTGGGAAGAGACACGACTGCGCCGCCGGTGGGAGTAATTGTACTGTAGTGTAACTCTAGAGCTCTGCTCTTTTGTGGGTGTGCTTTAAACTTTTTCAATCGGAGTACATTAATCCATTCTAAATTAGGGAATATTTGCGTTTTTCAATTGGAAGTGCATTAATCCATTCTAAGTTATGTTTATAAATTTCACAGACAAACCAAAACAGCCAGCTGACTCTTTCAGCAATTACAGCCACAGGACAACGGCAACCTTAACAGCACAGCTTGTTTTTGCTTTTGGGTCGTGTTATTGACCCCTAAGGCCTAAGGGCAACCATTAAGGTTAAATTTTTAATAGAGATGGTCCATTTTTTCAGAAAATCAAGCAATTCAGTCAAAAGCCCATCTTTATATTAGTTTTTGTTACTATTCCTTGCCTTTGCTTCCCAATATAATAAATAAATGGATCCGTTTTACGCCAGTGCCCCTTTCACTACAGTCACCCACTGAGTCATGTTGGCCGAGGAGGATTACGATAACCACGGGCACATATTAGACAAATCCATTTGATTCAGCAAAATAACAGACAAGTAATTCAATTTAATCAAATGCAAAATAGAGAACAAAAAAAATCCCTAAGAAACAGATCATATTGTTATAAGCATTTGTATCATTGTATGGCTACGACAGAATAGAACTTATGCAACAAATTCAGAATGGGAAAGCTCGCAATGCCATCATTGCCAAACCGATAGAAAAAAAAAATCGGAGTGGGGTTCAGATTTAGGCTTCAACATAAAAGGGTCAAGTGATTAGTCATTGGCAAAAGGCCTTTTTAGAAAGAGCACTTGTATTACATTTCAAACAGAATCATCACCAGAAATCAAGGGAGGGATTTCTTTCCATTAAGGGGGCCGGGTTTGGCTTGCTTTTTTGTATTCCAACGATGACGGGTTGGGAAAATTTGTCTATAGTCACATGTTAGTGGATTAGCAGAAAGAAAAAATGTATAAAAGTAAATTATTTTAATTAAATTATATATATATATATATATATATCACTATTAAAATAGGATTAAAATTCTTCTTAAAAGAAAAAGGTTTAAAATGTAAAACATAGAACCAATTCTTGTATATGATATTATGATGTACCATGGACGGAGCCATGGTTGGACTTCGGGGGCAATGGCCCCCAAATTTTTTTTTTAAAATATTATTATATATATGGGTACTAATTTTAACAATTTTATTTTAGAAAATTATACTTTTGTCTCCTTAAAAATATCATTGATTCTTTTTAAGAGTATTGTTATAGTCACTAATTTTTCTATAACATTTTTACAAACTGTTAAGTTAGCAAATTCTTATTGGTTCGCATTTGGGCCCATCACTTATATTATCAGCAATTTGTAAAAAGGTTTGTAGTTCAAACATTTTCCTCATTTTAAAGACCATTAAAAAATTTATAAGTCTAAAATCTAAAAAAGAAATATACAAGCCCAAAAAAATTAATACAACAACAAAAATTACCAATAGTAAAACTAAAAAAATAAATAAAAAATTAAGCCTAGTCAAACAATTTTATCTAAAACAATCAATCTGACATTTTAAAAAAATTTAAACAACTACTAGCTAAGTGACTAAGTAGCAAGAAAGTTAGAGGTTGAAGTCACTGCACACAACCAATAGCAAAACTGCCCCCCTAACTCTAATAGCCTGTTTGGATGGAGTGGGAAAGAAGGAGGAGTGAAGGGGAGTAGAGTAGAGTTAGCTAAAAATAAGCTAATTTTATGTTAAATCTACTCTACTCTACCCTCCTTCTCTCCCTCTCAATCCAAATGGACTATAAGTTCTGGCTCCATCCCTGATGTACTAATAGTTATTTAATATCTAGCAATGTATAAAACTATGCAACCCTTTTTTAAAATAAAAATATTTAAAAAAAAGGGGTAAAATGTAGAACTTTTATGTTTTGACAGTTGACTTAGAGAGAGAGAGAGAGAGAGAGAGAGTTTTTATTAAAAAAAAAAAATGTGGTGTGGGAATGGGTGGGGGAGAAAAGTCAAAGACTCAAGACTAAAGAGATATTGCAAAAATTGATCGAAAAGACCAACACAAAACTGGTTGCCTTTATAATTTTTGCTGGTATTTTATTGGAATGGCTGAAACGAGTTGGAGTGGATCCAAATTTTTTTGGAGATGGATGGAACAAAGGAGTTTCTCATTTCAGTTTGTATATCAGTACAAAAGAATTCCACTTATTCCAATTGGAATGGAATGAAATTCAAAACTTTGATCGTTAGAGTGGTATTAAAAAACTTAAAGATTTATGAGGAAAATTGCAGTGTAAATACTAAAAGAAATGAGTGAGTATTTTAGTTTGTTTGAGAAAATAGAAAAAGTAATTTAGTAATTTTAACATGTGTAAGGGTAAAAGAAATTATACTTTTTAAGGCAACATAACCGATCATACTCTATGAGTCTATGATACAATAGAATGGCAAAAAAATAACATATATGATTGACCTCACTAATCTATTAAAATTTATATTTGATCTTAAAAGCTTAAGTCTGAGACAATTATTGTTTTTATTATTGGATCACATGAATTACATGTGATTGTTAATCTTAATAGTTAATCCGATTATAGTATGCAAATATCCCAATATTTTAAAGGTGGATTTGTTCAATTAACCTTTTTTTTTCTTCTTTTTCTTTTTTTTTAAATATCAATCATTTTATTTTAGTAGCATTAAAAAAAAAAAAAAAAAAAGCTAGTCTTGAAATTTATGGGTAGTAACTTAGCCATGGATAAAAATCATTTTATCCCATTTTGAGCTTTTTTTTTTCATAAAATAACCAGAGTTTAATATATAAAAACTCATATGTAAATATAATATAGGGTAAAATGAAAATTCCACACTTTAAGTTTGATTAAAATTCATTCCAGTTTTCTAATTTTACTGTCATTCAATTGAGTTTTTTAAATTTCAAATTTATTTAATTCAGGACTTTTGTCCATTTAAAAAAAAAAATAGCTATTAAAAAATATTTTTCTCATATGAAAAAACTGTAAAACTAATAAAAGTATTTTTGTGTGAGAATTTTTTCCAAATTTGTAATTAGTTAATTGCATATTTAACAAAAAATTTTCAATGGAATTGGACAGAAAGTTTGAATTGAATAAATTTGAAACTTAATAAAAGACTTAATTGAATGAAAACAAAGTTAAGAGACTAAAATGAATTCCAATCAAACTTTGAAAGTGCAATTTATATTCTATCCTATAATATATTACAATTGATTGAATAGAATATAAAAAATAAAAAATTAAATTAAATA
Source organism: Quercus ilex subsp. ballota (assembly GCA_032727855.1). Classification (NCBI taxonomy): domain Eukaryota; kingdom Viridiplantae; phylum Streptophyta; class Magnoliopsida; order Fagales; family Fagaceae; genus Quercus; species Quercus ilex. The sequence continues at coordinate 31,117,556 of CM064916.1, read as the reverse complement.
TATTTAATTAAATTTTTTATTTTTTATACTCTATTCAATCAATTATACTATAGAATAAAAGATAAATTACATTTTTAAAACTTAGTTGAAATTCATTTCAGTTATTTAACTTTATTTTCATTCAATTGAATCTTCTATTAAATTCCAATAAAAAAAGAAGGCTTATAACATCTATTTTGGTATTTTTTTTCTTAATAAATAACTGGAATCTGTTCTCAAAAATCACGTCAGACTACTCCATTAATCCAAAAGAAAATGACCATCTTGACCCTGAAATTTTTTCAAAAGCCTGCCCACCGACTTCCGCTTTTTGAAATCAAATTCCCAAATCCACTTACTCTTCTCTCAGCTCTTTTCTCTCACACCCACACTCCGTTCCACCTACAACTACAAGCTTCATTTTCATCACCGCACCGCTCTCCCTAACATCCAGTTCCGACCACCACAAACCCCAGAAGCCACTGCCCAGTGTCTCCGCCGGCACAACATTGCTGAACTTCGTCAGTTCCGGCAAGATCGGCCTTTGCCTCGTCAGAAAACCCCCAAACTCTTCTCTTTCTAGCATCACCACCCAACACCGGAAGCTCTCTTGCTGCTTTCAACACCCGATGTCACATTAAGGTTTTTTTTTTTTTTCCTCCTCTTGTTCTGTTTCTTTTTTGTATTTTTCACATATATATATATATATATATATAATATATTGTTAAGGGTTTTTTTTTTTCTTTTAAATGTTCTTTTGGATCCCAGATTAAAGTTGGGTTTCTTGTTATAGTTTCATATGTAGAAACATAAAGCTCCTCTCTTTGAGTGACAAATAGTTTGCTGCCTTCATTTTGCTGATAAATGCTTTGCAGATACGTTGGTTAAAATCTTGGTCTTGAACAACTTTATTTTGTGTGTGAAGGTTGTTGAGTGCAGTATATGTGGTTTCCCTAATCTCGTACTTCGTTTTGCCTTCGTTGAGTTTTGAAGGTACTTTGAAGTTGTGGTGTATTCAATTGTTTTTTATGGTAATGAAATATGATAGTTTTACATGATCAATTGCTATGTTGGTTACGCAAAGGTGCAAAGGCTACTTTTAGTCTAGGGGATGATGCTTGGATTCTACCTTGTCAAGGTTCTACCTTCTAAAATGGTTAGATTTACATGATGATATAAATTTGCTAATACACAATGGTTGAAATTTTGGTCTTGAACAAGTTCATTCAAAGTGAATGAATTCATTAATATTTGGATTATAATATTCGGAGAAAAGCTCTTGAAGTGGGCTCTAGTGTTTTTCTTAGCATCACTGCTAGATTTTCATAATGAATTGATGATATGAGTTTGTGATTGAATTCATTCAGTAATTGCTATGGCCATCCTTACAATCTGTTTTCACACAAATAGCCAGGCACCTGTCATGTTAGAGGGAAAAAATGGTCCCTTACTTTGTAGCTGCTTTCATTTTAAACTTGCAGAGTTATTTATGATGAGAATTAATTTCTTTTTATTACGTTAGGTTGTTAAATGTTTGTTGATTTAGTTATTTATAGAGATATGGAGTTGACAGAGAAGCTAGATTATTCATCTGTTGATTATTTAGTTATATCATTTATGTCTGTTATAAAAGTTTTTCTCTGGTAAGAAAAGTTTTGGAAACTCCGAAGCTTCTCTTTCATTGTAGAATTTGTTGTCCCTTCAAGTAAGGCTGTCTGTCTAAGTCAAATATGTTGTGCATATGGCTTTGCAGTTTGCTATTCAAAAAACTGTCCAAAAAAGTTCTCCATTATATTCAAAATCTTGTGCATGACTGTGCAGTTTGCTATTCAAAAAGTTGTCCAAAAATTCTCCATTATATTCAGAATCTTGTGCATATGACTGTGCAGTTTGCTAATCAAAAAATTATCCAAAAAAGTTTTCCATTATATTCAGAATCTTGTGGTTAAGTCCTGGAAAAAAAAAAGAGTACATGTTAAAAGACATTTTTTTTCTTCCTAATGTAAAAAGTTTAAAGTAACATAATGTACCTAGCTGAAGGGTGTTATTAATATATTTTCTTGGAGCATTCTTGTATAACTAAACATGGGATTGAACAACTCTGGGGAAAAGGATGATGATTGAGCACCTCCTAAGAAAAAAAGGAAATAGTAGCAAATGGTTAAACTTAACAAGCAAAGCTAAGGAAAAAAAAAAAAGATTAAAAGAGGAAATATTAACAAATGGTTAAACTTAACAAGCAAAGCTAAGAAAAAAAAATGATTAAAATATTAGTTTTGGACATACTATGTATCATAGAACTAACTTGTGGAGCTTGTGAACTAGTTGCATCTTTTCCACTTCTTCTCATCTTTTCCACTTGAATTTCTTGATTCATTCTTGTAGAGCTAAACATGGGATAAACAATAGACATCTCCAGGGGAATGAATGATGATTGAAAGTCTCCTAAGAAAAAAAGGATATAGTAACAAATGGTTAAACATAACAAGCAAAGCTAAGAACAAAATGGATCTTTTTCTCTTGAATTTCTTAATGCATAGAAGTAGATTGTGGAGCTTCTAAAGTTGAAGCATCTTTCACCTTTTTTCTTTTCTTTTTCTCCAATTGACATTTTATTCTAGTATTGGTTATCCCTTTCTTTCTCACATGTGGTGGATCAAGGATTGGTTTCTTCCCATCAAAGTTTGGTTGCACCTTATCATGTGGAAGATCTTGAGGACATTCTTTACCAACATCTTCCACCCCAAGCTTGTGGAGCTTGGGAACTAGTTGCATCTTTCACGCTTCTTCTCATCTTTTTCACTTGAATTTCTTAAAGCATAGAAGTAGATTGTGGAGCTTGTGAAGTTGAAGCATCTTTCACCTTTTTTCTTTTCTTTTTCTCCAATTGACATTTTATTCTAGCATTGGTTATTCCTTTCTTTCTCACATGTGGTGGATCAAGGACTGGTTTCTTCCCATCAAAGTTTGGTTGCACCTCATCATGTGGAAGATCTTGAGGACATTCTTTACCAACATCTTCCACCCCATTTGTAGCCATTATATTAATTTCAAACTCACGTGATAGCTCTCTTAGATTATCCATAATAAGTTTTGTCCCACTATCGGTCAATGAAGCCTTATTAAACATATTATATCCCAAATGAGTTAACATGCTCATATGCAATGTAGGACTTGATTTCTTTTTTGGTTGAGAAAAATCATCATAACAACACAATCTCTTTTTTGCATCTTTTGACCATCTAATTGATATATATGTATCGCGTATTTTGTTCATATTGTTAACAAGAAACACCATTAAAGCATGACAACATAACAAGCCCAAAGTCTCAAATAACTTGTAATCACAGCAAATGGTCAATTCAGACCGGTTAAAATGCATAATATATACCCTATTACTCATCTCATTATGTAGTGAATATGTGAAGTTATTCTCATGATGGTTAGTTTCAACACAACTCAATCCCCCACCTGAATTGAACTCTTCTTCAAACATTTTAAACAAAGTAATAGTATAAACTTTAGCAGAATGACTTAAGATACCTCCATACCTCATTACTTATGAAGGTACACTATTCTTACAACGAAAATCTTTATTTATTTCATTTTGGTGCATTTCTACCACTTTTTCCTCATAAAATTCAACAACTTGGATAAGTGTCATGGATTTTTCATGATTTGATGAAATACACTATTTGTACTCTCACTTCGTTGGGTAGACTTCATCTTTGCAGAAAAGAAATCTATATTGAAGGCTGGACACCACTTTTCTTGAATTTGATATAACCTTTTAAGCCATGCATGATCCTTTAAATTATGCTTCTCAATTATACCGTTCCAAGTTGACTCAAACTCCATTTCAGTTAAACATCCATTTAAGCAGTTATTAAATCTTTGATGGAAATTTGGATTACCATAGAGTCCTAGGAGGTTTTGTTGGGCATTTTTACTAATATGCCATGAACAAAGTCTATGACGAGACTTAGAGAAAACCGCCTTAATAGCATTTGCCATTGCTTGGTCTTGATTTGTAAAAAGAGATTTTGGTTGTCGATCTCCCATTGCTGTCAAAAAAGTCTCAAACAACCAAATAAATAAATTAGTGGTGCACATACCAAGTTATACTTATTGGTTCGATAAATGGTGTCTATTAGGTTCTAAGACTTTAGGATTTAAATGTATTAGAACTTCAATGAGTAATGTTGACAAACCATGATCAAAACATTAAATCTAGATTTAGGCTGCTCAAAGTGTGTTTATGTGTAAAGTTGGAATCGAGTAATTGCAGGAAATTATTATTCAATTTTTGCAAGGCTCGATCGATTGAAACTTAGACTCGATCGATCGAAGCTCGTGTAGATTGTTTTTTCTGCAGAATTTCCAACTTAACCCAAGCCCATATAACGTGTAGGGTTTTATGTTTTGCTTCAGGTATAAAAGGAAAAACCCTAGTCACATTTTAGAGGTTGTTGATATGCTATGTGTGTGAATCTTCTGTGAGATCTAGAGGTATTTACCTTCATACACACTTAGGGTTATCAAGATCAAGATTGATGTCGAGAACTTGGTGATCTCTTCAGTTGTTGTTTCAAGAGCTTAAAGAAAACACAAGTGGGAGTACTTGTGGTTGCTGTGGATCAAGGAAAGAAGTAGTCCGTGGACTCGGAGTTGTCACGTGGTCATGGTAGTAAGTTTTCTACACGAGGTAGCAATAAGATGTTAGTGGTCTAAGTCTTATTGTAAAACTTCAATTCTTTCATAGTGGATTTATTTTACCTTGAGGATGGCTAGGTTAAATCCTCTCTAGGTTTTTTACAGGTTTGGTTTTCCTGGGTTATCATATCATTGTGTTCTTTATATTTTCGCACTATTCACATTATATGATTTGAATGTGCTTAACCTATATCTTATTAATGAACTTGTTAATCAACTTGGCTTAATATTAGGTTAAACAACTTGTTTTAAGTGGTCTAAAAACGTACAGTGTCAAAAACAACATCCTCAAAACAGTCATAATCTAATTTTGATCTACCATCTCTCCAAAAGAAATTTTGTCATTCTATTTTCTTGGTCTACTTGCACTGAATAAAAAAACATTGAATCTTCACTTTGTCTATTTTTAAAATGATTAATAACACTTTGCCCATCCCTAGCTTCAATCAATTGTTTTCTTTTAGTGTGCAAGAAGTTATGTCAATCTCTTCTAAGGAACCCAACATTATTTGCATCACCAAGCTCCTTTGATAAAAATGAGTAAGACCTTGTTGCTTTTATGCCTGAGCTAACCATTGTCTCAATTATAGTCCCATGAGTACTTAGCACATTCCTTCCTGATCTCAAATTACACATCTCTTCTGGACTTGCAAATTCATGATTGTGTTCATCATTGAAGTGTGAAACACTCCAAATACCATTTTTAACATCAGAACGAATCCTAGCTTGACAACCTGTTCTTGTATCTAATTTATTATACTTTTTATAATCACAAGGGTCTTCAAACCCTTTATGACCTTGTTTTGAACACAAAAATTCTCGTTGCCTAAGAACACCATCAGTCTTTATTGTAACCCCTTTTTGAATGCTAAACCCCTTGTTTAAAGCATACTCATTATAAAGATTATATGCTTCTTCTTCAGAACTCACTTGCATTTCAAGTTTAATTTCATAGTATTCACCCAAAATTACATTCTCATGATTTTCACTTTTATTATTGTCACTAGCTGTATCAAGAGCATTTTTAGAAAAATCCATTACTAGTCTAGCCTAATCATGAAAAAGAATGTTGAATGAACAAATTGAATAGGCAGAACTCATAATTTTCCATAATAACACAACTATAGACTTAAACTAAGAAAAGAAAAAGGAAAAGAAAGATTAAATACCTTAGCAGAGACTCTTAGAAAGAGACTATTTATTGGAATCTATTCCTTCAATAAACCCAATAGAATATAAGCATCACATCCTTACACCAATGCCAAATTGAAAGAGATACGGATCAGTTTCAATACCTTGTTTCTTCAACTCTTTGTTTCACAAAAGCTAGGATATACATAAAAAATAAACTTCCTATTTAGGTTGTCACATATACAGCATGTTTTAGGTACTAATTCCCATTTATCTCATTTTCACACTCTAATGTGTCTTTGCTTTCTTTTTCTTTTTTTAAATTTTATTTTGGTGATAAGTAAAAAAAAAAAACCATCTATTTTTGCAAATAAATTAATAAAAAGAAACTAAAAAAACTATCTCCTTTCCACACTCAAATGTGCCTTTGCCTTTCTTTTTTGAATCATAACTAATAAGTGAAAAAAATCCATTTCGTAGTTGCAAACAAATAAAACTAAAATGAAAAAGATATGAATAGGTATGAAAGGAAGCAAATGAAAAGAAATATTACCCTTTTGTGGCGGATTCTCGAAATTGATGGTGGACCTGCGATGCTAGGCAGTGGCTATGTTTGGCAGCAAAATCTTGGTTGAGAGAAAGAACTTCCAATCTCGTTGGGTGCTCGACAGTGGCTATGTTTGGCAGCAAAATTCGGAGTTGAGAGAAAGAAAGGAGGAGCACTTGAGAGGGAGAGGGAGCATCTAAGATATAGAGAGAAACAAATGGGTTTTGGAATTTCAAGTTTAGCAAGAGAGGGCGAAAGTGGCGCGGTTTGAAAATTTTTAGGGATAAAATTGTCTTTTTCAATTGGTTCATTGCAACAAGCTGATGTGGATTTTTTGGGATAAATGTTGATCATTTATTGGTTAGGAAACACTAAAGGAGATGCTGAGTTGGTAATATTGAAACATAATATACTTTCTTGATATCTTGGACCATTTAATGTTTCTTTCAAGTTTGAACTTTCTCTCTCTATCTAAAAATCTAGTGAACACGGCACACGTGTTGTGATAGTTTTTTTACTATTTAAAAATAATTAAGATGGGTAGGTAGTACATGCATGAGAGATCTCAAACAAGTTGTGCCTCAGTATGAATGATATTAAATACCATCCAATATGGTGAATCATGTTTTACTCTTTTATATGTATATTGGGATTGTTGAGAGAATGTCTATGAATTGGCTTTGGGTTAACAGCTGAATAGGGCTAAAACTTCCTTATTTTTTAGTAGTAACACTGCTCATGAGGTGTAGGAAGAGATAAAGTCCAGGTTTGGTGCTCAAGTAATCAAGTAGCATGAGAAGTACTTGGGCTTACCTTCGTTGGTGGGGAAAAACAGGAAAAATTCTTTTAAGGAGATTAAGGACAAACTGGGTAGGAAATTGGCAGGTTGGAAGGAAAAGCTTCTTTTTAAGGTAGGGAAAGAAATTTTGATTAAGACCATGGCCCAAGCAATACTAACATACTCTATGAGCTGTTTTAAGATCCTGGACTCGCTTTGTGAGGAGATGACGAGCCTGATGCGGAATTTTTGGTGGGGTCAGAAAAAAGATGAGAGGAAGATGACTTGGATTAGTTGGGATAAACTATGTACTCCTAAATCTCAAGGGGGTATGGGTTTTAAGCAGCTTAAACAATTCAACTTAGCTCTTTTGGCCAAGCAAGAGTGGAGACTTCAAGTGGGTAGGGATTCCTTGATGTTCCGGGTCTTCAAAGCTCGCTATTTCCCTAACTGTGATTTTATTCATGCCAAGGTGGGTTGCAATCGGTCTTTCGCCTGGTGAAGTATCATGGTTGCCCAAAGTATTGTGAGTAATGGGGTTAGTTGGCAATTGGGTAATGGGAGGAGCATTTGGATTTGGCAAGATAGATGGCTTCCCACCCCTTCGACGTATAAGGTGATCTCTCCACCTTCTCTACTTGGGGCTGAAGCTCGGGTTAGTGAGCTTGTTGATCAGGACACTAGTTCTTGGAATTCAGAGTTGATCCGAGATGTTTTCTTACCGCATGAGGCTGAGGTAATTTTAGGTTTGGTCCTAAGCTCTCGTTTACCTGAGGATAGGTTGGTTTGGGCTCCATCTTCGAATGGTAGGTTCTCAGTCCGAAGTGCCTACATGGTAGCTATGGAAATGAAGGAAGAAGGGTTGAAGTGAGCTGTTTCAGATGATAGCAGGCTTAGGTGTTTTTGGAAGACTCTTTGGGGGCTTGATATTGCTCCTAAGGTTCGCCACTTTGCGTGGAGAGCTTGTAAGGATATTCTCCCCACCAAAGAGAACCTCATGAGAAGGAAGGTGTTGCTGGATGGACAATGTGAGGTATGTCATGCAAATGTAGAGTCATCGGGCCATATTTTCTGGGATTGTGCCTTTGTTTATGAGGTTTGGGAAGTGTCAAAGCCGTTTCCATTGAACTTGCGGGTCCACTTTTATTCTTTTATGGATATGTTGTGGTATGGGGTTATGGAAGCCGATTGGGAGTAGACCAAGATTGAATGGATTGTTATGGTGGCTTGGGCAGTTTGGACTAATCGGAATAAGCTCAGAGTTGGGGGTGTCAAGAAATCAAGTCAACAGGTGGTTTATGGTGCTTTGGAGTTCTTGGCGGAATTTCAGGAAGGTGGCTGCGTTGCCTTTGTTTTGAGCACCAACAACCAAACTAGCTAGTTGCCTCCTTTGCCTACCAAGTATAAGATTAATGTTGATGGAGCTGTTTTTGTTGCTCAAAAGTTGGCGGGCATTGGTGTAATCGTTAGGGACTCAGATGGCGCGTTAATTGGAGCATGCAGTAAGAAGCTTTGGTTCCCTCTTGGTGCAGTGGAAGTGGAGGCAAAGGCAATTGAGTTCAGGTTGCAATTTGCTAAGGATTTGCTAATTCAAGACTTCGTTTTGGAGGGTGATTCTTTGGTGGTGTTGAATGCCCTTTCAGAGACCTCTTCCTCACCTTCGTCGATTGCTGTTATGATTTACGGTTTTGTATCTGCTTCCCATGATTTTTGTCAAGTGAATTTTTCTCATGTTCACCGGCAAGGCAATTGTCCAGCCCATCTTCTCGCTAAATATGCTTTAGGCATTGATGATTTTTCTGTTTGGTTAGAAGAGATTCCTTGTTTTCTTGAACAAGCTCTTCTTAAGGATGTTATGTAGTTTTCTTTGTTTTTCAGTAATGAAAGTGTTTCTTATCAAAAAAAAAAAAGAAAAAAAGAAAAGATCTCTTTCAAGCAGTTTGATGGTGAATTCTATTCCTCTCATAATGTTGAACCCTTTTTACTCACCAATTTTCTGTTTGATTGATTGAGGGAGTTATGTGCAAGTGTGGTTGAGTGTGAAACATCGTATGTTATTATGTAACTTACTTGGTGTGGTGTCTTGAAGAATTTGATGAAGAACTTGATGAGTGCAAATGTATATAAGTGAATGTGTTTAAAGATTTAAGAGTAAATGTTTCATGAGCATCCTAATATCCTCTCTAAACATTTTTTCTCAAAATTTCTGCAACTCCTCACTACTCACAATTTTTAATATAATTGCAGGAAAAATCAATAATCTGAAAGTAAAGTCCCTTAATTTGGTGGTATGGGTACTAATTATAGAAGGCAAGATGGGGAAGATAGCTTAATTAAGATTTTACAAGTATGACTACTCTATAAATGAATTAAATAACCTTGAAATCTCTATAACCAACTTCAAGTGCACAACAAAGCTTCCAAATTCTTAGGCAAAAGACAAGATTAATACTTAGTAATTAAGAATTTTACTTCGAATGCTAGAAGTTGATTTAGAAGCAATTTTGGTTATATCAATTCTTAAAATATCACGTACCATTAAAGAGAACTAAAAAATTATATGTAATTCTCTTTTCACCAAGAAAGAATATTCAACGTTGTATATTACTTTCAAATAATTAAAAAACAACAAGTAATATATATATATATATATATAGAAAATGCTCAAATCGAGTACAGTCGTACAAGTTAACCCATTTAACTCACTAGTCAGGTTTTTTCCCTTCGAATTTTATCCATAACTTTATCAATTGCATCCCCCTTCCCCTTATAGATTTGATAGGATTTGAATTTATTGCGTCAGTTCTATGTTGATTGCTCTTTATTATTAGGCAAACGATAATTGCTCTTTACCCTAGTCTCTAATTGGACAATATGAGACTTTACCAATTGAGTTAACTAAAAGTCATAATCCAGAATTGCCTTTCTAAGGACATAAAAGCTGATGGACGAATTATGGTAAACCCACTTGTGGTTTGGCCCGTTTACACTTTGCCTACCTGTGGTTCAAAACTTAACACTTTGCCTATCTAAAGTTACATCCGTTAGTCTTATGTTATCCACATCTGTTAAAAATATGGGTAAATATGTATTTTTCTCACATTTTATGTCTCTCTTCTCCCAAAACAAAATAATATATAAAACAATAAGAGAAATAAGATCTAAAAACAAATTTTTAAAATTTGTAAAACTTTGGTTAAAGATCACACTTCCTCTGGTATGAACATTCTTGAGCCAATCAATCCAAGTAAAATACGAATTCAAAAACTGTTCACAAACTACACTTATATACATGATTAATGTAAATTTCAAAAATCCTACATTTTCAAACACAGAAGCAGTAGCTTAAAAAGAGAGAGAGAGAGAAAGAGAGAGAGAAGAGCATATCCAAAACTTCACTGGCCGATCAACTACCGATCTCGAAAACGAGCATAACCAGAACCCATGATGGATCCACCACCAGTCTCCAAGCCCATCTTGACTAGAACCCATGGTTGATCCACCACCGATCTCTAAGGCCGAAGCTTCACTAGAGCCATGGCCATCTCTACTTTCACCGATCTCTATGGCCAACAATTTCTCTCTTAAACCCTCTTTGCTTTCTCTGATCTACACCGAACTCATGACCTCAAGCTTCACCCCCTTTCCCTCTCTCTCTCTCTCTCTCTCTTTCCGTCCTAAACCAAATCCATACCCATTGTGGAACTTTTGTTTTGTGTTTATTGTGATTTGTGGGCTCTCTCTCTCTCTAATCTTGTGTTGTCTTGTCTTGTATTTGTTGTGATATGTAGGCATTTGATTTGTATTAGTTTTAATTTCAAATATTTTGATTTTTAATTGTTTGGAATTTCATTTTTAATGTTCATCCTTTTTATTTTTTGTAAAAAAATTCAAACCCTAACTCTTTGATTCATTTTAAATTTGTTTTAGTCTTAAAAAAATGTTTTTAATAGAGGTGGATAGTAGAAGACTAACAGAGGTAACCTTAGGTGGAAAAAGTGTTAAGTTTTAAAATATGGGCAAGCAAGGTGCAAATGGGCCAAACCATGGGTGAGTTTACCGTAATTTGCCCAAAGGCTGATGGATTACTTCCACTTGTCATGAAGTATCAATATTCGCAAAAGAGCTCACTTGGGTATTTTCTACTCATTCTCTTTGTTTTCTTTCCCCTTATTGCAAATTTGCCCTACCTAACATGCTTAAACTTATTACATTTTAGTAGTTTCAGATTAAACTCTATAATTTTGAAAATTTAAAATGAAATTATGAGATTTAAGACAATTACATATTGAACCTAATAGTTTTGTCAGTTTTAAACTGAAATTTAAACTTTAAGAGCATTCACAGCAAAGAAGTTTAAACTTTTAGCATTTAACAACTTAAAAAACTACTTTATCTTTTTTTTTGAGAAGTAAGCCCAGAATGAGGGAGGAAAAAGCTACTTTATCTATTTTAACAGCACACTTTATAATGAACCTAACATCAAAGTTTCTATTTTTTCACATTACCTAAAAACTATTCATTTTTTTTATTCATTTCTCTCTCTCTCTTCTTCTCTTTTCCTATGAAGCAAACCCATAAACCCACAGCTCCACACACATCGCCTCCACAACCCCAAACCCACAACCCCACTTCCATAAACCGACAACCAACCACCACCACACTTTGGCCATTCTGCACAAACCCACAATCCCACTTCCACAAACCCACAACCAACCACCACCACGCTCTAGCCATCCTCCCCAAATCCACAAGCCCACACTCACCACCTCCATAAACAACCCCATGCTCAGACCATCCTCTCTCAGTAGCCCTTGCTCCAGCCATCCTTTCTATCTAGCTTCCTTTCATTTGATATTACTCAGACCCAAACTTATTTTCTTTTGATTTTGCTCAGGTCCAAATCCAAAATCTCAATGTTTTCCTCTTGGGGTGAAAGAAGAAAGTGAAAGAAAGCCAAAGGCTGGTGAAAGAAGAAAGTGAGACCGGTGAGAGAAAAAGAAAAGAGAGAGAATAGTAAGAGAGAAGAATTAATATATATATATTTATTTAAGTGTTGAGGTACAGTAAACTTTTTGAGTATAGCAAACTTGTAGAGTGTTTTTTGTGGAATGAGTTGCTAAGACTCTAAGAGCATTAGTATTAGTGGAGGCAAATAGGTAAAATGCTAAATTTAGCAACTAAATATAACCAAAGTGAAACAAAAGGATAATGCATTAGTGGAGCAAAAGCCATATTTTTTTGCTGTTGAGCTACAGTGCAAAGCCATCTTTGGATGTATACTGTAGCTAAGACGGTAATATATATATATATATATATATACACACTAAAAGTTATATTATTTTATTAAGTTGGTGGTGGTGGTGGTTGTTATTATAGTAGATATATTATTTTATTGTATTGTTTATATATTATTTTATTGCGTTGAATGTTGAAATAAAATCACTAATATTAAGTGTTTTATAAAATAATGTAGTAAAATAAATAAACTAATTTACTAAATTTTTGACACCACTCATGCTGCTGCACTAAAATGAGCTTTGCTCTTTTTAGCAATTATACATCATTTGTTAGAAATTCTCTAAAAAGTCACATAAATTTAATGGTGGGCCCAAAGAAATCTCAAACATTCATATCAAAGGTTTCAATGTAAAAGTAAAACTGAAGAAGGTGTACTCCAAGGTGTCAAGTGGGAAGTGAAATCTTGAATGTCATCTAAAGGAAGATTTTAAAAACTGAGTCATCAACAGAGCTTTGTACTGTCCTTGGGGGATCTTATCTGCTATGCTTTCAAGAGTCTGTCTCGTTCTTTGTTGACTGTTACCATTAGGCTCTATGTAGCTGCAAGAAATTCTGATTTGTGGGTCATGACCTATAGCTCACAGGGGTATGTATTTCTCACTTTATAGATAGAACTAATAAACTGTTTAAGAGTTGTATCGTGTTGTGTTGTGCGAAAAAAAAAAAAAGAATGATGAGAATTTTGAATCAAAGAATAAAAGGTCAATGAAAGTAGATTCATGCATACAAGCCTGATCTAAAATTTAATAGTAGGGTTCGCATATTGTTCATTTTCAACAAAGAAAACTCTACCACATTAAGTAGTTGAAAAAGGCAAAAAAAAAAAAAAAAAAACCGAGTAATCAATGGTAACAGCGCAAAATCAAAATCTAACTCTTTATAAGATAGGTATTACGTTCACAATATTATTATTATTATTATTATTATTATGTTAAAATAATTGAAGAGGGTGAAAATTAGAGATGATGGATCTATTTGGAGAGACTTGACAGTGCTGGATGGATTTGTTTATATTGGACGGATCTTGTGTGAACGGACTAGGGTGGACGGGTCAAAGGGCCACGTAGCGCTTAACTGGTCATTACATGATATTCAAGAAACCCTAAATGGAAATGACTTGCCTCGCATGATAAACCCTAGTCTATAGAGTTCTGATACGAATAGAATTTCAACATTAAGGGGATTCTGAAATATACGCATCAATGGAGATCTTCCCTATAAGGAAAAGACTTTTTACGCAAGTATGAGAGTTCGATTCTACATTACTATAAAAACCCAAAAACTCTCAGAAAACAGGTACGTATAATTCACCCAATGCTGGTGATTCTAGAGTTGTAGAAAGGTTTTTTGACTCAACTTTTAGAGGGTTTTCGACCGGTACCACACTAGTGCTCTCTTAAGATTTTCTTTTTGTGTTGTGTAAGGATTGTTTTGAGTATACGAGGACCGTGTAGCATACTGGTGATTTTTTGACATTATCAATAATTATCCGCATTAATTAGTTGATGATGAAGTTGTCCACCTGCAAGTTAATGCTTTTGAAGTTGGAAGTTCCTAAAAAGCTCAGTTTCATATTAATTTATTCGCACTTTATTAATTGGCTTATAAGCATTAAATAAACCGAGACAAGCCAACTACCATCACTAATGAAAGAGAGTACTTTGCCAGGACAAAGGAGCGAGAGACAATTCTAAGTTTATTTTTACTTTCTTGCGTCTCGGGCTTCAATTCTTTCTTGAAGAAAGGAGGACATATAAAAAAGAACGAAAGAATGAGAGGCAGTCAGGGCTGCCCAACACATTTGGAAGTCTAAGACAATATATTCAAATGGGATATTTTTGTTATCATTTAAATAATATTTAATCAGTATTTAATATCATAATTTTTTATAATAAAAATTTATTCATTTTATTTTGTAATATGCTTTTTTATTTTTGAAAAAATGTTAAAGTTATAACAAATTTTACTAAAAAAAACTTTTAAATGATATAGAAATGAATGCGATTAGTGACACTTCAAAAAAATAATAAACAAGTATTTTAATAAATGATGTTAGGAATATTATAAATTTTACAATATAAGACTTACAAAGATGTATTATTAATCACAAAAAATAATTCAAAAATGCATTTAATAGGTTATTAACATCCACGTATCATATTAATTGTCACATCAATTTGTAAAATTTTCAAGTAAAATTAATGATATTTCTAGCATTTTTCTATATGAATTATTTCTTGTGATTAGTGACACATATATTTGTAAGGGAAAATGCTAGAGATACAAATTCTTTTATAAAAACTTTTACAAATTGATAATGTGGTGAATGATTATAGATAAATAAAAAAATGATATTATCGGTGGGCCTAAATTGATGATGTGGTGAATGATTATTGATAAATAAAAAAAGTGATATTAAATAAAAAAGTGATATTATCGGTGGGCCCAAATTGATGATGTGGTGAATGATTATAGATAAATAAAAAAAGTGATGTTATTGGTGGGTCCTGATGAGAACTAGTAAGAATTTGACTACAACAACAGTTTGTAAACATGTTGTAAAATAGTTTGTAAAATTATAGTATTACTCTATTTGTAAGACCCATGTATTTAAAGTTGTATTATCTTTAATACTATTTAATACTTTGGGACTTCTTAAAAGTAGAGGAAAATTATAAAACTAATTTTTTTTCCTATATCTCTATTTTTTTTTAAATATATAATATTTACCCTAAAATTTAGAATCTTCCTCTAATAAGGGGACCTAGGCCGTGGCCTAAGTGGCCTAGGCCTAGGGCCGGCCCTGGAGGCAGTCATTCTTATCTTCTCAGCGTCTAAAAAGAACCTTAACGGAAAACAGGAGTGGGAAAAGAGAAATCATAATAATTAATAGGAAAAGTTATTATATTAATTTAGAAAATATTTTTAAAAATTTTTTACGAAAAGAAAATTGTCATTATTATTATTTTTTAATTAACGACCCGGAAATAACTAATTAAAAGCTTAAAGTGCAAATCTACTTTAAAGAACGGTCCTTGCGTGTGCTACATCTAGTCTAGCTTAATGAAATAAATAGATAATTTTATTATATATTATAATGTTCATTCATCATTATTCACTGTTTATACTTATAGTATTTAAAGTTAGCGCCCATTTTGGTATTACAACCAAGAATAGTCACTCTCACTCTCATATCACTTTAGGCAGCTTAGCAAGGAAGTCATTGTCTTTCTTCAAAGAGAAATGCTAATAGATGTCTTTAGTGTAATAATTAACAATTCATTTAAAAAGAGTTTTTATGAGAAAAGAAGAAAAGAGTAACTAATGTTTTGATAATTTTTTTCATTTTTCATAAAAGTAATGTCAAAATTTTCTTAAAATTGATTATTAACCATTGTCTTAAGGATACTCGTTTGCATGACCCTTCTTTAAATGCCACTGATCCATTCATTCATAATTTGAAATTGAAAATTAGAGTGAAGAGAGACCAAGACAGTTTCTATAGGCACAAATACTATTAAAACTCCATCATTCAATTTGCTAACTACTAAAACTCCTATTTGCAGCTTCACACGGATTACACCATATAAAACGTTACAGTCTCAAACATTAACCAAATCAATTTTAAACATAGAAACAAATAATCATATATCAGTATAAATACCCAACCCAAATACATAAAAACCCATATATGATCCACAACACAAAAGACGCAATAACAAAATTAAAAAAGAAAAAAAAAACAGCAATAAAAAAAAATACTATTAATCTAATTCTTACATTGAAATATTATGCAAGGTAGTCAAAAGAATAGAGGTCAAAAGCCACTGGGATTTAGAGATACTTGAACTAAATCATCTAGCTTCTAAATATTAATATAGCGTGAGGAGAGGAAGAAATGAAGGAGTTAGAAAACCAAAATCTTACGTTGGGAAGCTGAAGGGTTACCATTTGAGATTGTAACCCCCGTTTGAGATTGTAACTGTGGAATACAAAGGGTTGCCGTCTAAAATTGTAACCGTAAAACACAAAGGCTGTCGTGTTTAAATTGGAAACCATGAAACACAAAACTGAAACCATGAAACACAAGCTTAGGTTTTAGTTTTATGGTGGAATTAAAGCTATTAAGATTAGGTTTTATGGTAGAGATCAGGGGTGTTCACCAAACCGCATAAACTGCACAAACCACAAAAAATGCACCAAAACTGCTCGCAAAATGGCATAACTGCACCGCAAGTAATATTGCACCACACCGCATGGTGCAGTGCGGTTTGCGGTTTTATAATAAGAAAACCGCACAAACTGCACCGCACCGCACCCTCTTTATATATTAATATATTTAATTATTTTTAATATTAAATATATTATTAATAGTTTAATAACCCTAGTTTTCAAAAAAAAAAAAAAAATAGTTTGATAATCCTAGCAAGTGTTGATTAGGAAAGCCAACCCAAAATAAAGAAAAAATAGTTTAATAATTTAAAACTTGGACTAAAATAAAGGGAAAAATTAGTTTTGGGTTGGGTAGAAAAAGCCCAAAATTTGAAAAATATACAAACTTGAGATGTGGTGTGGTTATGGTTTTGGCTAAACTTTAAACCGCACCGCACTACACCGCACCGCACATGTGACAGAAAAAATAAGGTGCGGTGCAGTTATGGTTTTAGCTAAACCGCATTGCAAAATGCGGTGCTGAAAATGGCCTAAAATTACACCACACCGCACCGCGAACACCCCTAGTAGAGATAGTGTAACATCCCAACTAAAAAAAAAGGTGTGGACAGATTTTTTTTGAGTTCCACATGCCCCACCTACCCCACCCTTCCCCACCACTCATTTTCACATTGTTTCTTTTGGCCGGCCATCCCTTTTCTTCTTTTTGTTTTCTTTCTTTTTACTTCACTTAAACACACACTTATTTCCCACACTCTCCCACCGGTACCAATCCACACCACCATCTCCACCATCATTTTTCTGACAAGATTACCAGAAAATCCATAGGAACCTCTAAGCATCTTCATCCCTTTTATTTGAGATAAAGATTGCTAATCTTTTTTGTGGGTTTATATGCTTTTGCTAGAGGCTTTCTTTATCTAAGTTTTAATAATGATACTCATATGATTTATGAGCTTTGGAAGTGATATTCATGTGTTTAAATGTATGGGTTTTGTCTTGGTGGATTTATTTGATGAATGAGTTTATAGTTTTTGCAATGGTGACAATCTAAGTGGTGACGATTTGGGGGTTTTGACTTTTTAATGTGAAATAAATGGTGAATATAATTTTTTATTGATTATTTGGAGCTAGTTAAAGATTCAAATTGTTTGTCTTGGGGGATATTATGATTTTTGGTATCATGGGTCTTGTGGGGCCAAATAATCCTGCGGCCCAGCCCACCGCGTTCCTGGGCCGAAGGCCCGAGCCAAGGGGACAATCCGAGTCCGAGGACGACCTCATCATCGGACTCCCGAGGGTTTAAGGGATAGGCTCGAACCAAACGGTCACCTCAGCATTAAATACACCTGACAGTCACCCTGGCCGCCTTAATGAGGAAAAGACTTCCACCAGTGTCACCTTGGAGGCCGTGACTCCCAAAGAGACTGGGAAGGCGGCTGATGGGACAAGCACCTAAGCAAAGGGCCTAATCGCTCAACAAATGGAGGGCTAGGATCAATTGTAAGGGGGATATATAATGTATAGGAATCCCTCCGGGAGAAGGGGGGAGGATTCTGGAGAGAAGAAAAAGAAGTAATAAGAGAGAGAAAAGGGATAAGAGCCTCCTCGGCCCATGGCCGAGGAGCCCATCCCAGATGTAATTTTATCTAAGTCCTTTGTTCTTTAAATAAAAGAGGCCGGAGTCCACGCCGTTCGAGCGCCGGCGGGTGCCTAGACCTTCAACCCACTCTCTATAAATTCATTGCGGGGTTCGTTGGGCTTTTGACCCGGGTCCATTGGGCTTGGGCAGCCGAAAACCCAGTCCCCACAGGTCTCTTGTTGATGTGGCGTAAATCTTGTGGGAACTACTTATTAAGTGTTGAAGTTTTGATATTAGAGATAATACTTTGAATAATTTATGAGAATAAGTTGGAGTCTATGCCTTGTAATTATTATTATTTTTTTTTGGATGAGAAGAGAAACTTTGGAAGTGGAATACATTATTGATGATGTTATATACTAGGCTTGCCTAATTAAGTGCTTATTTGGAAATTCTTAATTTGTAGCTAGATGCAATTTCAAACTTTATGCTTATTGTGATAAGTTTGCTTAATATTGTTTAGGTTCTAGCTAATCTCCTTTGGAGCTTGGAGAATTAGGTTTTTTGCAGGTTGCAAGGTAAGTAGCATTTTAATGGGATTTTTGGAAAATAACCATGTTGCATAAACGTTGTTTTTGGGTCAAACACATTTTGGAAAATTATTTGTGGAACTATATTTTTCTAAAAAGTGTTGCGTTGTGACCCTATTATATATTATTATATACGAAGAGTGCATCATATTTGGTATTACATTTGAGGAAATGCATGAATTGTTGACATGGAAAATATGAGTATCTTTGATAAGGAATTCATTGATTTTATGGAATATTGGAAAACTTAAAGATGCTTATCTTATCTTGTTAGTTGAGAAACTGATAGAAAATGTTTTTGACAAGAATGAAGTTGAAAACCTTACAAACTTTGTGGAAATTTTGATTGTTTAAGGATTTTTTTGAAACTACCTGGATATAAGCTGTGTATTTGAAAGGAAATGTAACCTGTGAGCTTATGTTGTTTTAACTTATGCCATATGTGATTTCCTAGTGATCACCCGATTTGGTTTCTGTAGTTTTTGTGACAACGGAATCAAATCCAAGTTAGTGTCATTTCACTTTGGATGATGCATTCTTCCTTGTTGCCAATGGGAGGAAGAAGTTCCTTAATTTTGTGTGAATGAGACTACTGCCCATGGGGCCAAAAGACCACAAGCAAAAGAGATTCTATTTGACGCGTTCTCCTTACTGCCCATGGGGGGAGAGACAAAACTTTGAGGGTATGGGTGAGGTTGCTACCCATGATGCCAAGAGATTGCATACCAGAGGGGAAAATATCATGCTAGTTGTGAATGAGTGGATCCCCTGATTGGTTTATGTGGTAGTGTGGTATATTTGCGATAAATTATTGTATGTTAGATTTTATGACTTTGGAATTATATTATCAATGCTCACAAATTATAGTATATAGTTTCATGTTATTATTTTGAGAAACTTTGTATTTCATCATTTAATCATTCTTGTCACATTATTATTGAAAATGATCTTGCAGGATTCAGTTAGAAATTTCCAAAAATAAAACATGTTTTGTAAATTGTTCATCATCATGAAACTTGCATTTTCCCTACCCCCATTTATTATGCTACTTACTGGGTTTCAGCTCATCCCACCCTTTAACAATTATTTTATTTTATTTTTTAATTTTTTTTCCAGATTAATTAGCTATACTTTGAGTATGGAGCTTACTTCATTGGTGATGGTTGAAGCGCTATGTTAAATTTGAAGACTTTTGCTGTAAATGGTTGGTGACTCGATCTTTTTATATTCAACGAGACCTTAGTTAATTCTATTGGAGGTTGGTTGCTTGAGATTTGTTAGCCTTAGGCATAGTAGGCCTAGAATCGATGTTAAGGTTCCTTATTCTTCGTAAGACTGTGACTTTGTGTAAATAATAATTGTACGTGCCTATCATGTGCTAAATTTGAATACTAGTAATGAATTGAGGTTTATTTTGCTTTGTTTTACTTTTATGTTAGATTTTTTGATACAAGATAAAAATTTTATTCTAATCTAATCTAAGCGTATATGTTAGATTTTTTACTAACTTTATAGGATATAAAACCAATAAAGCTAACTTTTTGAGTTTCAAAAAGTCATTCTAGTAATATTTTCAGTCCACTTATCAATTTGTGAGTTCTAGTTAGCTTAATTAGTAAAGTCTTTGATGGTTAAATAAGATATTTGAGATTCAATCCCTACCTATAACAAAAATTAATTGATATCTTGGTCTGATTATAAAAAGCTATTATCAAAAAGTAACGCTATAAATTAAAACTCAGTACAAAATCTACTTATCAATTTATATAAATTTTTTATTAAATGAATCTAACAATAAATTATTTTTAACGGTGCAATAAGATGGCAGTTAACATTTCCCATTATTGAAATCGACATTGAATGGGGATGATAAGTCACAGAATATTAATTCAGGTCCTGATTACTAAGATGATCCGTCAGCATTTCTCATCGCAATCCGGTGGAGGTGTACCTCGGTCTGACTTATCAACAAATTCTTTATGTCACATAAAGTGTACAGAGACCATTACTGTCAAAAGCGAGGCCTGCTTCGGATTGGGATCCGATGTAATTGCACCGTGCAATTCAACCAACTCCCTCACAACTCTTTTTTACTTTTATTCATTTTTTATATTTAATGGCTTTTTAGGATACTTCCAGAATCAAATTATTTCTTTATTTTTGTTTCTTTTAGCATATGTTATATACTTTAAGATTGATTTAATCATATATATTTCATTAATAAATTGTCAATGAAATGTATGTCATGTGGCTTACTAATGGATGGAAACGTCACTTATGATGTGTAAAAAAATTATATCTTATTTTTTTTGGTTAAAAGGGGAATATATTAAAGCATTAGCTAGTAAAAAAAGGTGAAGTATTGGCCGAAAGCCTTAGAGAATACAGACCAGAAGCATCCGAATTAAGCATTGCATAAAAACTATAATTAAGGGGGAGCTCTAAAACAACAAAATCCTCTAAGAGGTAGCATCCTCCCTTAGCAAGTGAATCCGCACAACAGTTGACCTCCCGAAAAGCATGACTAACTCTGACTTGCTGGAACCGGTTCAGGAGGAATCTGCAATCATTCAACAAGGAAGAGTATGTTATATCTTATACTATTACCTTTTATGATGAGAATCAACAAGCATTCAAGGATCCATTGCATGTTCCAGTTGGGCCTATTATTAAAGCAAGATCTAAGAAGATCAAAGAAGCACTTAATAGGCTGATTCAAGAGATTTGGGTTGATTCTAACACAGGACATTCCAAGCTTGGCCCAAAGGAAGATGAAGGCGTAATAAATTTAATCCAAGCTATTGAGGGCTGATCTGGCTTAATTGGACAAGATTTATGGCGTGGATTAATGGCTGATTCATTTTCCCGCTCCATATTAGTTAATAGATATTTTTTCTATTCTGAAGCATCTAATTTTGGACCAGATCTACCTTAATTTTAGGCTTTTATTATTTAGAACGTTTTTAGCTATTTTTTCTATTTGGGATATGCTAATTTCAAACCAAATCAACTTTTATTTAGTGTTTTATTATTTAGTACGTTTTTTTTTTAATATTTTTCTATTTTCAGTCATGCCTTATAAATAGCATGCACTCATTGTAATAAGAGAGATTATTGAATAAAAATCAGAAAATGTGAGGCTTTGCTCTTCTTTTGGTTCTTCAAGAACTGTGAACTTATCAAAAATTCTTCCTTGTGGCATTCAAACTTTATACCTTTGGTTCGTAATTCAATTATAATCATTGGGTCAAGGTGCTACACTTATACCTTTGGTTCGCGTTTCGATTATAAACGTTGGGTCAGGATTTCTATCAAAAATCTGAATTTTAGTTTTCTTGGGCAAGTATTCCAATATTTTTGTTGGGTCTCAAAGCGTGTCGATTGAGGTTCGCATCATTTGGTATCAGAGCACAGATTCTAAAATCAGTTTTCTTTCCCTCTATCTTTTGTTTCCTGTTATCATCCTGTCTTGTTCCTTTTGTGTTCTTTATTCCTCGTTTTTATTTTGTGACATGCACTAAGTTAAAATCGTGCACCAAGCTCCCAGAAAAAAAAAAAGAAAAAAAGAAAAAAAAAACTTCAGAAAAGAAATCGAAAACAGAAAAAAAAAAATTGTTTTTAGTTTCAATTCTCTCAGACCAAAATATTATTTTCTTTTGTCCTCTTCCTTTGATTTAGTGTTTTTGTCATATTTTTCTTGCCATTGGTATTAGTTTAAATACTACAAGTTGAATTTCTTGATCAAGTTTATTAGTTTAAGTAGAACTGAAAAGGGGAAGCTACGAGTGGAAAAAGGCAAGAGAGCGTGAGACTAATATCGGGAAAAAGCCAATTTAAGAGTGAAACACGAGTGTGAGTGACATAATTTGAGAGTAA